>JALXJV020000012.1:32594163-33829966 GCA_024633595.2 Lepomis macrochirus
TCCCCTTTGAGGGGAACTCGAACTGCGTCGGTGACGATATGGGAACGCCTTTAGGCGTGGCAGGGCTGAATGCGAATGAAAACTACTCCAATCCTATTGGCTTAGTGAGAACGGTAGCATGTGACGGCGTAACCGTAGGCGTATATAAGCACACCGGCACATAGGTACATTAGGTTTTTTCTATTCAGCAGGCACGTTGGCTAATGTTGTTAGTGAAAAGCTCCCGCATCCTGGCTAGTAGGAGTACCCACCTGGAAGTTGCAGTGTGTCCTCAGAGTTGAACCAGTTCCGGAGATGTGTGTCTCCCTGCCCGCGCTTGATCACGGTAGGAGACTCATGAGCTGTGTGTTGCTTGTCTGGGCCTGCCGCACGCCACGGCAGCTCTCGAGAAGCTGTTTGTGACCATTGTGAGGCCCTGCCCATGCGGGTACTGAGGTCCCGTATGGCTCTCTTCTCTGAGGACGGCCAGATACGCTCTCCCCGTGGTGCACGGCCCGTGATCGCGGCTCGGCGGTTTCAGTCATGGGGATCGCAGCAAGATCTGCTGGAGGATTCCGAGACGGCTGATGCCCCTTCTCGTCCTTCATCTGCTGACTCCAACTCCCCTCATTCCCGTTCGGGAGCCTGTTCTCGGCTTTCTCCGTTCGGCGAGGCGAATGCGCTCTGGCTCTGAGGAGCTAGATGTGTTTAGCGTCATGGAGGAGGAGAATGACTTCCGGGTGTCGGGCCGACGTCATCAGAAGAGCGCCGCGGCCATCTATGATGAGCTGCTGGAAGTGGTGATGCGGGCTGTGGCTAAGCTCATCCTTGATTGGCCACAGGCTGTGAGGAAGTTTAATGCCGGTACACTGTAAAAAATTATCAGTATAGTAACTGGATGATCGCTTCCTGAGGAGCCACTCAGCATCCCCATGATGTTTTTTGGGATAACATTTCTCCACCCAGCTGTCTACTCCCCAGCTGCTGGAGTACAGCAAGCGGCAGGGATCAAGGACCGCGGCAACGGGACGATGCCGCGGGTAGAGGACGCTCTGGGACTAGCGCTGTTTTCCCGCCGTTGAGGCGCTCGGGACGCGCTAGACACCACCGAGCCTTCACCATTCTGCCGGCCCCGAGGGGTTGGTTCCGCTGGCGATTTCGCAGAGGCGCAGCGGAGCATGATGAGCATATCTCCGTGGGCCCTGCGCACTTCGAGGTCGACCGAGGTCCCCTCCGCCATGGCAACGGGTGACATTATCCTTTGAGAACTGTCATCCAGTCGCGGAGGGGCCAAGCGAAGAGGTCCTGACTCTGTGTTTCAGCCCTGGAGGCCGACTGAGGTCCCCTCCAGAACCACCGAACCTTCACCATTCTGCCGACCCCGAGGGCCGGCAGTCGGCCAGAGGTTAGGCTCCCAGACTGCGGGTTATCGGGGGTCTTTTCCTGCCAGCTTGCTTCAAGAGACCATCCGAGACCAGCACGAGGCACCGGCCACCAACCCCGAGGGGTTGGTCCCGCTGGCGGATTTCGCGGAGTCCGTCCCCCCAGCTTCAATGGGGTGGTCCAGACCAAGGTACGCCCAGAGCAGCGCCTGGTGCTGGGACAGGAAGTACGCACGCTGCTGGAAAAAGGGGCGGTGGAGGTCGTTCCCCCGCTGGAAAGCGAGTCGGGTTTTTACAGCCGGTACTTCATCGTCCCCAAGAAGGACGGAGGCCTGCGCCCGATCCTAGATATGCGGGTTCTGAACCGGTCTCTGAGGAGATACAGGTTAAAGATGCTCACCATCCCCGCCATCGTGAGTCACATCCGGTCCGAGGACTGGTTTGTCACCATAGATCTCAAGGATGCGTACTTCAATATCCCCATCCGTCCATCCCACAGGATGTTCCTGAGGTTTGCCTTCGGGGGCGTGGCATACCAGTATCGGGTCCTTCCCTTCAGCCTAGCACTCTCTCCTCGCACCTTCACCAAGTGCATGGATGCAGCACTGACCCCTCTAAGGCTCCAGGGCATCCGAGTACTCAACTACATCGACGACTGGCTTGTCCTGGCGCAGTCTCAAGAGTTGGCGGTTCGACATCGAGATGTCGTTCTCGCTCATCTTCAACATTTGGGGCTGAGGCTCAACGTGTGTTGGTACCCACCCAAAGAACTGTGGGTACCACAGTGGGGTGATATGGGACTCAAGAACGATGCAGGCACAGCTGTCTCCAGCACGTATCCAGTCCATTTTGACCACAGTGAAGAGAGTGAAATTGGGCCACGCCATCACAAGGAAACACTTCCAGAGGATATTGGGCCTCATGGCAGCAGCTTCCAGCTTAATACCTTCTGGTCTACTGCACATGAGGGCCCTGCAGTGGTGGTTGAAGACCAAGGGATTCTCCCCGAGGGGAAATCCGTTCCGCCTGATACGGGTCACGCACAGATGTCTTTGTGCCCAATCAGAGTGGAAAAAGCCTTGGTTCTTATCCCAGGGACCCAAGTTAGGGGCATCTTGTCGCCGTGTAATCATTTCGACAGACGCTTCCCTCACTGGGTGGGGCGCGGTCATGGGAGACCGCTCGGCGCAGGGGGTCTGGCAGGAGCATCATTTGTCATGGCACATCAATTGCCTCGAGATGCTGGCAGTGTTCTGGGCTCTGAGGAGCTTCCTGCCCGAACTCCAGGGTCACCACATTCTTGTCACGTCCGACAATACGGCAGTGGTGGCCTATCTGAATCACCAGGGGGGTCTGCGCTCGCGCCCTCTTTGCAGACTGGCGCACCAGATCCTCCTGTGGTCCCGGCAGAGGCTACTGTCCATCAGAGCGATGTTCATCCCGGGACTTCAGAATCAGGGAGTAGACTTGCTGTCGAGACAGGGGCTGAGGCCCGGGGAATGGAGATTCCACCCTGAGGTGGTGGAGTCATTGTGCGGAAGGTTCGGGCCCATAGACGTGGATCTGTTTGCGTCTCAAGAGACTACGCACTGTCCTCTATGGTTTTCCCTGACACCCCCGGCCCCACTAGGGCTGGACGCCATGGTACATTGGTGGCCGAGGCTACGTCTGTACGCATTTCCCCCAGTCGCTTTGCTCCCGGGGATCCTGGAGAGGGTCCGTCAGGACGGTATTCGACTACTTCTAGTAGCGCCATTCTGGCCAACCCGGGTGTGGTTCTCGGACTTGCTGGATCTCCTGGAAGGTCCGCCATGGCAGGTCCCTCTGAGGAGAGACCTGCTGTCCCGGGGAAGGCGGCCGGGTTCTTCACCCTTGCCCCGCCCTGTGGCGGCTGTGGGTCTAGCCCTTGAGGGGGCGCAGTACCTAGAGGCGGGCCTAACGACAGGAGCAGTCGAGACACTCCTTAGCTCCAGGGCCCCATCCACACGGAGGATGTACGGCATCAAATGGAATGTTTTCTCCACATGGTGCAGAGAACGCATGTTGGACCCAGTTACTTGCCCGGTGGTTCAGGTGCTGGAGTTTTTGCAGGACCGCTTCTCTGCAGGCCTTTCCCCATCCACCCTCAAGGTGTATGTGGCAGCTATATCAGCTTTCCACACCCTTTGTAGGGATGGGTCTCTGGGAAGGCTCCCATTGGTCGTACGATTCCTCCGTGGGACCCGGAGGATGAGACCTGCAACTCGCCCCAGAGTTCCCACCTGGGACCTGGCAGTGGTGCTCGAAGCTTTGGCTGAGGCCCCCTTCGAGCCCCTTGAGTTGGCTGAGGCCAAGTACCTGACCCTGAAGATGGCTTTTCTCCTCGCTATCACTTCTCTGAGGAGAGTGGGGGGACCTCCAGGCTTTGTCAATTGCTCCGCAGTGCCTGGAGTTTGCCCCAGGGTATAGGAGGGCCATCCTGCACACTTTTCCAGGATACATTCCTAAGGTGCAGTCCAACGCAATGTGACGGCAGAACATGAGAGACTTCATTTGCTCTGCCCTGTCAGAGCACTGAGTACATATACTCTGAGGTCCTCTCGATGGAGGAAGGCAGACCAATTGCTGGTGTGTTTCGGGTCCCCCAATGCTGGGCTCCCCGCTTCCAAACATACAATCAGCAATTGGATTGTTCAGACTATCTCCCTGGCTTATCAGGTGCGCAATTTGCCTTCACCTATGGCTGTAAGGGCTCACTCCACGAGAGGCATGGCAGCCTCCACGGTTCTCCGCTCTGGTGCATCTCTTCAGGAGGTCTGTGATGCAGCTGGCTGGGCCACTCCTCACACCTTCATTCGTTTTTATAGTCTGGACCTTCCCTCCACACCCAGCACCCGAGTGCTCTCTCTCTAGTCGTGCCCACAGGTTGCCTGCACGCTAGGGCAGGCGGGGTTTTCGGCGCGGCATAGTGGGTATCTCGTTCCCATAGTGTCATCACCGACGCAGTTCGAGTTCCCCTCGAAGGGGAACGTTTCGGGTTACGTAGGTAACCCTTGTTCCCCGAGAAAGGGGGAATGAGACACTGCGTCGGTTCGCCGCACCTCTCCCCGCCTGGAGTGCCTTCTTCATAGTAAGAGCTAATGTACCTATGTGCCGCCATGCTTATATACGCCTACGGTTACACCGTCACATGCTACCGTTATCACTAAGCCAATAGGATTGGAGTAGTTTTCATTCACATTCAGCCCTGCCACGCCTAAAGGCGTTCCCATAGTGTCGTCACCGATGCAGTGTCTCTTTCCCCTTTCTCCCCTTTTTCTTCATAGCCCCACAGACATTGGCAGGATTATGGGGTTTCTCTCTGGGTGTTGGAGGTGTCTGTAGAACTTGCTCCATTTTCAGCTTCCACATCTCCAAAGCAAGCTCAGACATCACTCTCTCAGTTTCTCTCCCTCTTAATGTACCTTCATATTTTCTCTCTTCCAGATGTAAAAACATCACAAACTTCCAACGAAACAAGTGGAATACCTTCACATGTGATACAAACATGTCGGGGCGCTACATCACTGTCTTCTATCCAGGAACAAAGCCGTTAATTCTGTGTGAAGTGATGATCTACGGCACAATAACAGGTACAAGAAATGTTCTCACCCACAGAGTGAGTAGCTTATTGACTGCACTGCTCACATACAGATGAGAGATTAGTTTATTCTGAAATGTCTCCTTTACAGTTAAATTAGGGGGAAAAAAGCAAATACATGAGAATTAGGGCAGATCCACAAAAATGTGAGTCATGGATAAAATAATAAAACTGTTAATTGTGTTTAACTGCAAACTGATCACCACCAAGTATTTAAGGGATGTTGAATGATGGTATTCTGTGCTAACTTACTTTAAATGGTAGCAGGAAATATTATCATTTGACATTTGTGATTATTTCAGTCCACTTGTGTCATGTGATTCTACAAAGGAAAGTGACAGGTCATGCTGTTATCCATAAATTATGTCCGACCGTTCTCATCTCAGGACATCCAATACCAACGCTTTCAGAAAAAGTGACAAAGTGTAGTTATTTGACTACTTTGCTAAAGGTTCCTGTTACGTCCTAAGGTCTAGGGGTATTCTGGACATCAACATAAAGGTGTGGCTCCCCACTCTTCTCATTCCAAAGCAAGGCCAGAACACAGGAAATACAATTTAGCAGTTTTTATTAGCTTCAGAGATGAGCAGTGCCCAAAACAACAACCAAAACACTCTAAGAAACCTAAAACTTCCCTAAAGGAAAACCAAAAAGTAAAGAAAAGACAAAGCTCCAAACGAGGCTTCAAATACCAGAAACAGGAGAGAAAGGGTGCAAACAAAAAGAGCTTCTCACTCCTACTAACTGCTAGCAGCTGAACAACAAAGAGCAGCAAACAAAATGGCTAAAGCCAACAAAACAAGGTTGTTGAGCTAGAAATATGACTGTGTGCCAACGCGGACCATGATAGGCTCTAAAACACAGGAGTGGAGGAAGGATCAATACGTTAACATTAGCCCTTTTTATACAGCGTTGCTCATTCATCATTTACCAGACTGGTATTTCCTTAATAAATGATAAAGTGCTGGAATTCTCCTACAGCCCATCACATTCATTTGAAACAGGAAGGCTATATTTAATAAGCTGGAACCTGACGGGACAAATAAAATTGGTTACCTGATTATGAAAATAGGACGACACAGTTTACTCATGAACCTGTGAGTGTAAAGTGAGTCACACCCAGTAGGTTAGTCTATTAATTTTTTTCTTTTGCAGTGAAAAATGCATCTATGGGTTCAAACTAACTGTAAAGGTTTAGACGTCTATTTTACATTTGTAAAATCTTGCTAATTTTGTTATTTATTATTGCAGCTAAAAATGAAAAACTGACTTTAAACTACATGTATTTGTTTCAGCTGCACCACAGTCATCCTCACTCAGAAACAGTCACATTATCTCCAACATGATAACTACGATAAAAATGTTCCAATCAGTGCGACTACAATAGAAAAGATTACTGTTCATTGATCAGTTTTCTAGGTTACAGATTAGTTTAGACAGTGATTACTGCAGTAATGTAGCCCACAGTAAGTGTTTTCAGTGCAACTGTCCACAGAGTCACAATAAAGACAGACATAGATTTTATTCTGCGCTGAGGTTACGTTTACTATGTGTGGAGATGTGTCCTTACATCAATGACAGATTGATCATAAAGCGGTCATGTTCAAGATCATGTTTAAATGAAAAGCTAATAGCCTATCCAACCGGGATTTTAAAGTTGTTAAAGATGGAAACACGTTCAGATGTGCTTTGATATCCACAGTATGAATGAGGATATGAAACAGTGTGTGTCAGACAGCCGCCTCAGGCTCCACAGGAGGGGAGGAGTCAGAGAGAAACTGACGGTTTTCCAACTTATCCTGTGAATCAGTTGCCGGAATTACTGATCTAGAGATTATCTGAGCGCGCGCTCTCTGAAAACCCAGAGTTTCCCTCATCTCAGGTTTTCACTAAACCCGCTTCCTGAATCAGGGCCCAGATCTCTACTCACAATGAAACCAGACAATACACACAGTACACAGGCTCAGGTTGGGAATATCAGAGAAGGGGGGGGTTCCTTTCAGATTGGCCTTAAGATGGCTGCTGTCATCCAGGCGACCAATCAAAAGGCAGCAATCAGTTGTTGCAGGATCAAGTCAGGGTGTCCACTTGTTCTCCATTACCTACATACACTCACACACACAGCAGTAGACAGCTGACAGAGCAGGGTGAGAGATACACACAAATAACAATATGACAGCAGTACATTTAACATGAACTTAGGTACTTAGGTACCTAAGTTCATGTTAAAGGGTACCTTTAGCGTCAAATAATTAAGCTTTGTCAGGCTGTCTGAAAGCGTCAGTCATGAGAGAACATGTTGATTATGTCACATGAGGTCAGTTTTATGTGCAGTTGCAAAACAACAGGTGGTAAGAACCTAACATTTCACCTCTCAGTTCTTCTCTCAGATGCTCACTTTATGGGAAATCTTTGTTTTTATATTCTGAAACTTAAGAAGAGTAACCCTGCACCCACACAGGTGGCCTGCACGCTGGTTTGTTCCATCCTCAGCCCGCCAGCTCACAAGTGTTTCACCAGAAGAGCTAGCCTGCCCACATTGTTGACTTGGCTATTTGTCCATCTTGTGCTTCTACTATCAGTCACAGCTCTCTGTGAATCAGTTTTGTTTCGCTTTCTGCACGGCCTTGTATTCTATGTAGAGCACTTCAGAATAAAAGCATTTTGAATGCCTGCTTTTGCTGATTTGGTTTCTATCATGGTTAACTAGGCTATGTAGTTAAATTCTTTTGGGGGGGTTTGTCTGTTTTAACTGCGTTTATTGTAGATATGCCATCAGGAGTCCCAACATATTTATTGTCAGCAAAAATAGACACCAATTTGAATACAAAGGTTTTATCGATGTTTTGGAGTCTATTGTTCATCTCTCTGATAAGCAGATCACTTGCACATTCATGTCCTTTGAAATAGTTTACACATAGAATGAGATTGTAGGGCAGATCCACAAAAATGTGAGTCATGGATAAAATAATAAAACTGTTAATTGTGTTTAACTGCAAACTGATCACCACCAAGTATTTAAGGGATGTTGAATGATGGTATTCTGTGCTAACTTAATTTAAATGGTAGCAGGAAATATTATCTAATCCTCTGGGGTTTCAGATTTCACCGGAAGTGAACCTGATGATGATAGAGGCAGGACTAAATGAATTTCTTTCACTCATCACTTTAATTTCTCTCAAGTCATGTCAAGAAAGTATAATAGTATTTCTATGATAAATATGTAAGGGCCAATATTTTGAAGTGAATTCATCTGTTTTTTTTTGGGTTTTTTTATCTACAGCTCTCTTTAACACACAACACGTACCACTGAATGGGACAACATCACAGTCATTAACCTATGACTACTTCTCTTCTGAAAGAGCTACTGATGGGAATATGACAACATGTGCTATCACTCCAGATGGGTCAAACCCCTGGTGGAGAATTGACCTGCTGGGTGTCTACGACATTTCTTGTATCACTATCTACAACGTATGTCAGTATAATTCTGACATAAGCGGTGCTCAGATCCACATTGGAAACTCGCGTGAGAACAACGGCACCACTAACAGCATGTAATACCTTCATGTTACTTTGAATGGCTTTATTTCACATTTTCAGGCTTTGGCATGTCCAACATTTTTTCCATTCCCTTTTAATGGACAGTATGTTCATATTGTTCTCTCTTCCAGATGTAAAAACATCACAAACTTCCAACGAAACGAGTGGAATAACTTCACATGTGATACAACCATGTTGGGGCGCTACATCACTGTTTTCTATCCAGGAACAAAGCCATTAATTCTGTGTGAAGTGATGACCTGCAGCACAAAAAAAGGTACAAGAAACCCACAGATTGAGTTGCTTATTCTCTGCAGTGCACACATACAAATGAGAGATTAGTTAATACTTGAATTGAATTAAAATCTTTCCATCTCATAGCATTTGTTTTTATATTCTGAAACTTAAGAAGAGTGACCCTGCACCCACACAGACCTACACCGCGGTTTTATTCCATCCTCAGCTTACTACTATCAATCACAGCTCTGTGTGAATCAGTTTTGTTTTGCTTTCTGCACAGCTTCGTATCCTACATAGAGCACTTCAGAATAAAAGCGTTTTGAATGCCTGATTTTGCTGATTTGGTTTCTATCATGGATAAGTAGGCTGTGTAGTTAAATTCTTTTGGGGGGGGTTTGTCTGTTTTAACTACGTTTATTGTTAATACACCCTCTGCAAAGGGTGTTTTATTTTGAAAATCGACAGGATTCACTATGCCTTTTCTGTGTCTGACTTACAGCTTAACATGGCTTCTGATCATCTGATTGCAACAACTGATTTCAAACTTCTTTTGGACCTCCTTTTATAGCTCTGTTTCTAAGCATTATATAATCTCTCAGCTCTCTTTCCTGCTGCTCCTGGATCTGTGGATATTCCCAGATAGCTAAGTGGCTGTCATAGATTCACCATGCTGCTGGTCAGCAGAGACATCTGCATGACTGTACACTGCTGTACCCCTCTGAGCTCTTGGCATGCTTTCTGCTGATCATGACATCTCGACCACACCTACCTTTGTGTAAAGTCCTGGTGAGCTGGTGTGCTGAGGGCAACCTTACTGTGCTCCCTCACTCTGCTGCGTGTCCTCTTCTACCTCTGCCTGACCGCACACACATTTGCTTCTACACACACAGACTGGTCCTTCTGTTGAGCCCAGTCAGTCAGATACAGAGAGGAGCACACACATGCAGAGCTACAAAGTTTCAACACTGTGATCTTAACTTTAGCTGTCTATATCTCCATCATCCATCCATCTTGCCAGCCGCTTACCCTGTGTGCAGGGTCGCGGGGAGCTGTCTCTATAGTTACCAAAATATACAAGCATGCATAAATTAACACTATTAAATCTTTGCAAATAAAAAGGACAGATTGCAAAGATCAAAACATTTTCTGATTACATAATTATGGTAAATCAATCACGTATTGCTTTAAACCCATCATTCTTTGTAATACATTGCTCACATCTGGATGTCTTCCAGAGATTTTCCCAAAGTGGTCTTCTTCTTAGCACTCATTTTTTGTTTGTTGCCTGCTGATAATTGCCCAAAACCTGCTATTCACATAAAAACTGAACACAGAACTCCTGTGTGTGTGTGTCTGTGTGTGTCTATAATTTTTCTTAAAGCATATATAATAAGAAGAGTGGCCTGTAGAGGGGTTTAAACAAAAGTGACTTACAACATCATCCTATAGCTTAAAACCTTAAGAACATTACACAACAGTATTCTCCGCGAAGCTGAGTAGAGAGCCGTGTCTGGGACGCTCTGCAGCACTTCTGGTCTGAGCACAAGCATTGACTAGAATGACAAAGATCTGCTCCAGCAGCCGCAGCCTGTGTGAGTCCAGGATAACAGTTAAAAGAATTAGTGAGTCGTCTCTAACGAGAATGATGCCATTATCAGGGGAAAGCATGTGTCACACTGTTACACTGATGTTTTGTTTTTTCTAGCTTCACCCTTTGTGCTGATCAAACAGAATAAGACGTGGGAAGAGGCCCTGTACCACTGCAGGGACAATCACATGGACCTGGCTTCCATCATTGATGAAGACACCCAGGCCTGGGCTGAGCTGGAGGCCATAAAGGCCAACACTCCATTTGTGTGGCTGGGCCTTCACTACACCTGCACCCTGGAGTTCTGGTTCTGGGTCGATAACCAAAGCCTAGACTTCACTCGCTGGAAACCAGAGAAAAAAACAGGAGATTGTGGCATGAGTGGTGCCATGGAGACACGAGAGGAACATCTCTGGTTCAGCACCTCTGACTCCGAGAAGTTTAATTTCATCTGTGCAAAGTAAGAGAAATCAACGTTTTGTTTTTCCCTGCTGCTTTTAAGAAAACAGCTACAGCAGCTTTCCAGATTAAAGGGATGAAATGAAGAAAACAGGTAATAGTTGCTTTGTAAGTAACTGCAACAGTTTATTTTATTAGTTTCACTTTGTGTTTTTTTCTAAAATGTTAATCAACTCTTTTGAATGACATTTACTGTATATGTCATTTCCTCTGAATGTAGGAAATATGTGGAAGAACTGCTTAAAATTCATGTATGGGTTAATTTTTTGGTGGGGCACACTATGAAGATGCAAAATTTCCTTTCAAAATAATTTTCAATATTTTTGGAACACCAATATCAAGTCTGAATAAAAGTTGTTAAGATGTATTTGAAATTAGAATGAATTCTCTTCAGTGGCTGGTGCAGCCCCATGATCCTAAACCATGATTGGCTACCTGCCTGGTCAGAGGCTTAGTTTGAACCAACTGTTTGAAAAGTATTTTTCAATGTGCATCATCTTCTTTTGTCAGGAGCCACATTTGTATAGTGTCACTCTGTTGAGGCCATCTGCCTTGACCCCCATCCCAGTCAGGGCACATGGCCTCACACCCTGCAGTCGAGGTTCTGGGTTTCTCCTAAAAGGGAATGTTTCTTGTTCATGGTGGGAATTGTTGGGTCTCTATAAATCATGTTACAAAGAGTATGGTCTAGACCTGCTCTACATGAAAAGTGCAATGAGAAAACTTCTGTAATGACTTGGCGCTTTATCAATAAAATTGAAGTGAATTATTTAAAATAGATGAGAAATGGTAAATGAATGTTATTCCAACGCATGAAGATTTTAGGGCCACATTGAGGGAGTAAAATTTGAGGAGGAAGATTTTTTTAATTTTCCATTTTGAGAATAAAGTCAACATGACAATGATAAAGATGAAGTACCATTTGGAGAATAAAGTTGTAATGACAAAAAAACAAACAACAATCAATGCCTCATGTATATGAACTCATGAAATCACACTTCAGAATGTTTTAATAATTTTATGGCAGAAAATTATTTCCTCTTACATTTAATCTTTTATTATTACTGTTATTATTACTATTATTGTTTATATCTTATATATACATATAATGTGTTTTTTATACTTTAATCTTTTCTCTCAATATTAACCTTTTCTTATTATTAAACTCTTTATTAATCTGTTCACATATGTAACGTTTAGGTCAGAGCTGTGAGATTGTTTCAGTGTTTTCCCCCTCTTGTTGTTCCTCTCCTCTCCTTGAATGTTCATTGGGCTGGAAGAGGATCTCTGTTCCCCAAAACATAGAAACCTAGACTGTGTAAATGATTATGCATCCCTTTGCTTGGAGCCAGACGCCCCTATGCAGCAGGTCTCTGGACCAGATGTGTTATAGTACTTCTGTTTATTGTTTTTTATTAATAAAGTCTTCAAAGACAACTGTTGGTTGTAACTCAATTATTTGCTGACTATAATGTCATATTACACATAAAAGAAGGGGCCATAAAATACATAATATAGATGTCAACTACAGAAAGAACACAGATAATTAGGCTACAAATTTACTCAATGTGATGCCAACAAGCCTCCCTGGCTTTGTCATCCGCCGCGATATTCGATTTAGCCGTTAACTTGTCTTTACATTCATAATTTCCTGACACTACCCAGAGCCCTAGAGAGAGTCGCATCAGCTGGGGTCCAGAATTCTTGACCGTCACGTGGTTCATGGAGACCGCAGATAATTCCCAGAAGTCCTAGGCAGGCAATTGAAACTGAGCGTGACAAATGACAAAACAACGTTTTTATGCGATTTTTGGTAGTTTATACAATAAATGCATTGATTTACAATATTTGAGCAGCACACTGACACGTATGTAGTTACATTACTATTTTTTATAAAGGAGGACATATATTTTTGACAATAACAGCTACAATCACCTACCTTGTGCTTTCCTTTTGAAAACACGTTTAAAATTCAGATCAGATTTACCTTTCTAACGTTCCTTTCAGTAATCCCACCAGGTTAAATTGATCTTTATGACTTCAGATATTGAAGGTGACCATCAATGCTTGTCATGTTTTCATTTAATGCATCTCCAATAAACTCAGAAAACAGCATGTTAAGTAGTTTGTGCCTGTGTACTGTCTTAGTCTACAGCACGGTTTGTTGTGCTGTGTGAAGATTCTGCTGCAGAGTATGAATGTAGGGTTTCCCAGCTGACTTGGAGAGGAGGAAAAAATGATTAACGGTCTGGTCTCTTACTGTACAGCAACAGAAACAGTAGGCTACACTCTGGTGGCGTCAATGAGAAAAGCTTTTCATTGGACGCTAAATTAATTCACGACCCTGAGTGCAGGATGAGTTATAAAAATATTTTAATTGTTTTCCAGGAAATGACAAACTCTAAAATACCATCAAGAATACCTACAAAACAACGTTTGTTATCACTGTTGGGCCAGACGCTGGTGTATTGGTGACATATAGTACAAGGCATCTGCAATAAAAATTTCATGGGGCTTTAAAGCCAAAATCCTATCAGATGGGCAATCCTGGGACAAAATCTTATCAAGTGGTCCAATTTTTGTCAGTTTAGGGGTCCTTGACCTGAAAAAGTTTCAGAACCACTGCCCTAAGGAACCGGTGAATAAAAAATATTATTTTAGTTGAACGTGGCCACAAGATACAACTTAATTAAAAATATTTTTTCATTCAAGGGTTCTTCTATCATCTAACAGATATGTACACACACACAAAATGTCAGTGTGTCAGCTGTGTGACTGTGAGCCACATCAACACATTGCTTCACACTGGTGAAGCTTCAGTGGAACTCTTTCGCCTCCCAGTGGTGGTTCAGTTCTGTCATGAGGGTCACTTCCTTCATTACAGTCAGAGATGAATCAACAGCTGAGCTGTGCTCTCCTCTGGTGCTATCCCATGAGTCTGCTGTGTTCTATATATATTGACAAAAGTGCACTAACAAATGTGTTACATGTGTCAGTTAAATGCAAACACACTGAAGCTGAACAGCTGTACTAGAGAAGTAAACTTTCTGGAAAATGTTAACAGTATTACATTTTCTGAGATATTTAATCTGCTCCAACACACTGTGGAAATGTTTTCACTGTGGAAACACGTATTTCCTTGTTTTGTCCCCTTCACTGATACGTAAGGGTGAAGATGAGTGTAACCTACATGAGCTGAGCTGAAGAGGAAAGACGCTGAGCTGAAGCAGCTCTCACACACAGAGGATCACAACCAGTTTCTACACAACTACCCCTCACTGTCAGCACTCAGTGAATCTACAGACTCATCCAGCATCAACATCCGTCCTCTGCGCTACTTTGAGGATGTGACAGTAGCTGTGTCAGGAGTCAGAGATAAACTACAGGACGCTCTGAGTAAGAAATGGACAAACATCTTACTGACAGTGGCTGAAGTGGATGTTTTACTGCCAGATCCAAGACCAGAGCCCAAGACTAGAGCTGAGTTCTTAAAATATTCACATGAAATCACACTGGATCCAAACACAGCAAACACAAATCTGACATTATCTGAGGGGAACAGAAAGGCAACACTAGTGAGAGAAGAACAGTCGTATTCTAATCACCTAGACAGATTCATTGTAAAGTTTCAGGTCCTGAGTAAAGAGAGTCTGACTGGACGTTGTTACTGGGAGGTGGAGTGGGACAGGAGTTTATGTAGCAGTCGCATACAAGAATATGAGCAGAGCAGGGAGGTCGAATGAATGTGAATTTGGACAAAATGACAAATCTTGGATGTTAGATTGTCACACAAACAGTTATAAATGTCTCAGGTCCTCAGTCCTCCACATTAGGAGTGTACCTGGATCACAGAGCAGGTATTCTGTCCTTCTACAGCGTCTCTGAAACCATGACTCTCCTCCACAGAGTCCAGACCACATTCACTCAGCCTCTCTATGCTGGACTTTGGTTCCGTTCCTCTTCTTGTGGAAACAATGCTGAGTTCTGTAAACTGAAATAGTCAGAAGTCATCTAAGGGACTGTGGGTTAAATTCTGTTTTCTTTGACATAACTGAGATTCTGGTCAAACACAGATTGGCCCTCATTTATCATTCTTGCGTAGAAACAGGCGTATTTTTGTGCGTGAGATTATGCTTACACTGTTCTCAGCGCCTGATTTATGAAGCTGTGCGTACCTTTGAAATCCAGGTGTACGCATTTCCTGGTGTTGATAAATGCGGCGGCTGAAAACGTGCGTAATTTGAATGAAACGCCCCCAATTATTCAAGCTTCAGGAGGCCGCACCCAGGACTTCACGGCAGGGACTGACGGAATACGGCAAGAAATACATGGTTTGGAGCAGGAAATCCACAAGTTAAAACTACAGAAACAAAATATTATGTTGTTTTGACAGATTTAAATAAAGGTTAAATGTTTAGTTTCACTACTAGAGCCCCTCCCCGGCAGAAATGTTCAAGAATATCGTGCATTTTAATATTACGAGGTTTTTCATTTGGAAACAATTTAATAATTTTTTATTCGATTATTTAAACTGGACACATTTTTAACAAAATGTACGCGCTTAAAACTGGACACGAGCAGTCAGATGAGCCATAAACAGTTCAGGTCCAGCCGGAGAGCCAGTGCTGGATTCAGGGGGACCACCGCGCGCTGTCAACCTCGCTGGAGCGGACCAGTGCGCTGTCAGCCCCAGAGGAGGATGCGCTCATCCCGGAGGAGCAGGCAAAGAGCCTCTTGCTGAGCGTTTACTTTGATGAACGGAGGACATACGGGGCGGTGTACCCCCAGCGTGCAAAGCAAGGCTTCATAATGTTTTGCGGCTTTGGGAAACAGTGCTCTGTGCTGTCCTGGGACTATTGCGCACGGACTTGGATCTGGCCATCCGCGGTGTAACTTTTCTTTTAAGTTCAGAGTGAAACATTGTCCAAACACAATGATGAGCTGCACCATGTCTGTACCACCTGTTTGTAGAGCGCGTTCCACAAACTAGAAGTTTTTGTCTGTTCCTAGAATTATAAATTGGCTACTTTTGGTTCTCCAAGAGACAGATTTAGCACTAAAACGCCCATCAAAGTCCCAAATAAGCTCCAAATGAAAGTATGTTGCTCTGATAAAAAGCTGCTCCATCACCTCCGGGACTGGGCTTTACGCACTGACCCAGGACTCAAACATGAACAGAGATCAGCATGCCAGAGTCCGGGGACGCGGGACCTCTAGCGGGGGTGTCGGTGTTCGCTGTGCGGTCATAATATAAAGTTTGTCTGATAATAAATGCGGGGCTTTGTGCGCGACATGTCTGTGCCAGTGTGGCATTATGCCCGCATGCCTCTTTGGTATGTCTGCGTCACGCACCGGAGCCTTTAAAAGGAGGTCTCCTCATCTGGGCTGACCCCTTCTCGCCCGCCTCTGACGTCACACGCGTGTGGAAGCAGTGCTTGGGAGCGGTGCATGTGTCCGCCCGGCCTGAGCTGCTCCAACCTGATAGATCACGGTGTAGGCCTTAAGCCCGGTGATCTGCACCCATCTTGCGTGTTCCATCGAAATCTGGCACATTGGTGCATACACGAGTCTGCAGGGGTATTTCCCAGCTCGTGCTGTGAACGTTGCAAGGCATTCAGACGTGCGCAGCGTGCGTGCACGGCGCGGGTGTACAGGGTTCGGCATTGTACTCTCCAACCTGGTTTAGTGTCCATCCTAAGGTTGGTGTCGGTGTTGAACTTTTCCTTCGTGGGTTTCCCCTTCTTTGATGGTCCTTACAAGTCCGACGGCCCCTTTCCCCTAGTAATCCACCAAAGCGTCTTCACGTCCCAGCCGACCAGCTCTTTATTCGGCTGGGATGCCAAAACTGAGGGTAAACTAACGGGTGGGACTGATTGTATCCACATTAGCACAGTTGCTGCTGCTGTTATTGAGACTGATATAGGTATTGGCTTTGTTAATGTATTATGTGGTTTTATGTGTGTGTGTGTGTGTGTGTTTGTGTGTGTGTGTGTGTGTGTGTGTGGGGCCTATGTTTTATGCATTTAAAATATTAGTGTATTTTGAAACTGAACAATATAAATAAAGCTTTATATTTGTGTATTCATGTCTCTGTTCAATCAGTTTTAGGATCTTTTACACTGTCCTGTAGGATAGTGTTGGCGTAGTTGTTTTTGTTCATTTGGTTGCCTAATAAAGGTAATTTTTAGTGTTTGTTGCAGGGATCTAATTCTAGTTTTGTTTCTATACAACCCCACCCTCGAGTCGCTACACCAGCCTCACCTAAAGGGCGGGGGGCTGTGTCCATTTCGGCAGCCAGTCTCAGTGCTTCAAGCCATCCGCTCATGCTCTTCGTTGTTTTAACATTTTTTGCTCATAGTCTTTTCATTTGAAGGTACACATTTTATTAAAAGCTAACCCAAATAAAAGGCACCAAAAGCTACGATAAAATAGTCCAAATACAAATCAAAGCATGATCTGACTGCTTAATAGGCTGTATACAGTCCGTGCTGCTCAAATATAAACACAAAAATTAATGTTTCAAACGTTGTTTCTGTTACAGTGGGTCATAATATATCATGTATTTTAGTTTGTCAGTGCATTTTGTGCTGTTAGGAAATGAATTCTGCGCATTTCGGCTCTAACTCAAAACTTGCGTACATGTACACCACCTCCTGAGCTGGCGTAGGATTTGAGCGTGCCGTACGCCAACGTCCATATTGATAAATGTCAAAGTCACCGTGGTTTTGGGAGTACGCCAGGTGTACGCTGGAAATTTGGTGTACGCACTTTTGATAAATGAGGGCCAGTGTGTCCACCTGTTCTCCAGTACCTGCATACACTCTCACACACACAGGGAGGAGAACAGCTGACAGTGCAGAGAGAGATAAACAAACAACAAAATATGACCCCAGGGTCATAACAGGTTTGTCACCTTCTCCTTTACTCTGTCATTTTAGCGCTAAAGTTAACGTCATGGAGCCACAGATATGCTACACTTATGGTACATTCACATATTGACTGACGAGTCCGTGGATAGGGCCCTATGGAATACCTTACAATTTTTGCCAGATTCTGTGTTCTCCATTAAAATGTTTGCTTAAGTAGACAAGGAGTTCGGATGGAACACATGGTTGGGGTGGGGAATGAGCATGTAGCACATCCAATTTTTATTTCTCAGTATGGAGTTTATCACAGCTTGGATGTATAACTACAGTCTTTCTTCAACTATACTGTATTTCACATAAAATAATCACTTTTTAAAAGTTGGCATAAAATTATTTTTTCTGCTCTCTCTGTTTAATCTAAAGGTGCAATACGTAACTTTCTTGCCCGTAAAATGTGACATATTTTTACACACTAAGAGCTTGACTTCTGCAGATAGTTCTGCTCCCTGTAAAAAACTCCTGAACAATGAACACTGAAGGAATCCTAACAAGGTCAAGCTGACTGAAATGAAGACATGGTGGTAAAGACAACGAGCTCCCATGAGCCCATGCTACAAGCACCGAGTTACCTTAACGTGTAGGGTATAAATACAGTGGCCAATTTTCAAATGAACTTCCCTCTCCTTAGGGTAAATAGTATCTGACGTTACTGCTGCACATTACTCGCTGCTACATGTATCAAACAAACAACAGTTGTATTAAGATTAAAAAAACTTTTGTTTTGGCTAAAGATTTTCGTATGAGATGAATAAGATTCAATAAAAACAACAGTTGTATTGTCTATCAGACAAGAGCATTTTTTTATTAAACACAACATAACCTTTAGGCCATGTCAACTTGTGATTGGTGATATAGAAATAGTTTCTTCATAGGTCTGGGCAAAATTTATCACACTAAAAAAAATTCATACCATTCCATATCGATAATTATCACAATAAATGTCAAATCATTATTTCTTTCAAGTTTAAAGACTGCTTTTTGCTCCTGAGTGAAAATTGAAGAAACCAGGTAAATGGTTAACTGTGTGGTTAAAAGTTTCTTTATGGTCAGAACGTGACAAATACTTGATGCCAAACAGTGGATCACTTATCTGAGGTAGAACATTCAAAACTATTATGATAAAATCTTTTTAAACTAAAAGTCCCTTTTCCTCAACAAAATAAATACCTTAATAGAAAAATGAAGTGCTTATTCGTTCGTGATTCAAGTGAATTAAATCAAAATTTTAGTAGCAAGTAGTTTACTTTTGGAAAGGCCTGTAGCAACAGAAAAGTTTAAGTATCCCCTTTATTTACAGCGAAATGGTTTTTAATATGTTCATTTTGTCACCCTTATTCTCTAACTTTAAGAAAAAAAAGCAGTACAAATGTTATAATTATCATCATGAATGAGGGAAACATGTTTTTCTTTGTCCATAATCCATACACTGATTTTGTAGTAAAGCGTCGTCATAAGGCATGCAAATTTACATAGAAAATCGGCGGACTGTCCCTTTAATCATCCCGGGTATCAGGTGCAGTAAGACGGATTCCACCACTAGAGTTCTCCCTCTGGTTCACCAGCTCTGCTCGGTTGTGTTTACCTCCCAGCCCAGCGCTGCTGTACTGTGGCCAGCTGGAAGTAAACCACCATCCACAGCCTCAACTAGCCCGAAAAATACTAATGTAAGCTGCCTCGCCTTCAATCCTTAGCGGATTTCCTGCAGCGCTGTGTGTTAGTGACACTGTAGCAAAGGTGAGTTTGATTTTTATTCTTACGCTCAATGACAACACTGCGACTAGCTAGCCAGCAACTACAGGCGCTAGCACCGTTAGCTTAGCCGTAGCTGCCGTTGCTATCCCGTGATGGAGGATTGCGAACATGGCGCCCTCCAAAACAAACGAGTATGTTAGCTAGTTAGCCTAATGTGTTTTGCTGTTTTGTGACGACGGGTGGAGCTTCATGTGTACTCGCAGAATCACTAACGTGTCGCTTTTGACTGCGAATCGTGACTGCGAATAATTAGCTTAGGTTTGCCAACCGACAAGCTAAAGTTAGCTACGTGACAATTTAGTAGCATCGCTACCAAAAATTAACTCCCCACGACAGCCTGCTTGCCAGCTAACCGTGGACTGTTCGTGCTTGTTTTGGGGTTGTAACGTTATGCTATCGTTCTGTATATAAGCAGCGTACATTGGCTGGTCTAAGTTATTTAGAACAAGTTAACTTACATCGGTCCTTTGTCTTGACAAGCTTTGGTTTTGGACCTTTGCTAGCCTGCTAGTAGCTACATTCAGCTTCTTGAGTGGCTCTGCCCGTGGCCTTCCACGGTTAACGCTACCTCTTTGTTGGCAGATTCATGCGTGGTGTTTATGCCATTTAATTGCGAGGTCTATTGTTGAGTTTTAATGACAGTGTGATAATCCGGATCTTCTTTCACAGAACGCCGCATTTAGTCTCATGTCAGTGTTGTTGATATTAGCTGGCTAACGGTGGATGGCAGATGCTAAAATCTATTGACAGCACTGCATCCTTCAAACATTATGACAGTTAATTTTATTGATATAATAACTAACAGGTATGATTCTTGTCTTGGGATTACGTTAGGATAGGAGCTGTCCGGTTTTCTAAAAAGAATAAAACCGCTATGTAGTCTCAATTTTTAGAGGAGCCACAAAATCCTCTCAACCTGTGTTGGCTGTCTAGTAATTAGCTCCAGTGTCGCACACCTTGCCTAATTGATTGGGGAGCACGTTGGCGTACATAACCGCCCTCCTGTCAGCTTGTGTAGTGTGAGCTCTCTGGAGACAGAGGTGCAGGCTGACAGCAGTGTGCCAGGCAGAGGTGGCTGTGTGGTGTACATGCCAGCCCAGCAGGAGTGGCCATGCTGCCTTGGCATCAAGGCGCAGGTGGGCCTCGTTCACACCTACTGCACTTTACACAGAGGGAGCTCACATTACTCACTGTCACCTTACAGCTCCCATTCCCTCTTTCTCCTTCAGCTGTGTTGTGATGCTGTAAAGTCTGCAAAACTACCTGCTTATAATTTGGAGCTTGATTTTCCCCTCCCTGTTTGAAGCCAAGATGAGTGACAAATATTGTTTCACCACGCCTCATTGTTCGGTGTAGCTTAATGTGCACCCTAAAGTAAATGTCAGGATATTTACACACTGCTGGGGAAAAAAAAGTTTTTTTGGTGTTTCTTTGTTAGCAAGTAGTCATACCACAACCAACAATAATACCAATTCTGCTTTCTGGGCAGACACTGCAGAACTTTCCAAAGTGACATGGATGTCAAAATCTTTTTTTTTTACCTTCTGGAGACATGCATTGTTGTAGAAAATCAGCATCAAGAGTACCTTCTGATATTTGTGTACTTTAGCTCAGATCTAGTCTGTACCAGTCTGAAACCAAGCACACATAAACACTAAACACTATGCTAAAGGAGATGATTATATCACACACCACCTCAACCTAAGAAACCACCAGTCTGATCACAACTAAAACATAAACCAGACGGTATATTTTGCCTGTTTGCTGAGACTGACCACATGCTCTGTGTTGATTTCAGCGCGGGTGATTTCCTTATTTGCTCTCAAGACCACATTTGTAGATTTTTCTCACATGCTTTTTTTTTTCAACCCTAAACCACAGTTCATGGTCTCACGAGAAAAGTGTGAATAGGAACATCCTCTCTCAATGTCTGTCACAGCCTTCTTGTACCATAAAGCGCACTAAAGCCAAGAATCTTCCTTCATAGAAAAATGCTCCGAGCATTATTATGGTTAGCTTTTGGCTGCGATTTATGAAAGTGACATCTTTAGTTTCACGGATGGTTAAGAGGAGGACCGCATAAAATTGGATTTTAATTCCTTTAAGATATTCGGAGAAGGCCAGGCCTAAAGAGGCAAAGCGGTATTATTCAGAACCTTTGAAGCTATCTAAGACTTTTCCTTGTCAGATTCCCTCTGACATGTTCTGAGCATCTATCACCAGCACAGTGTTTGCTGTGATGTCCTCATGGCACGGAGGGACATGGTCTGAGTTATTAAGAATGTCTTTCTAATGACAGCACGGCATATTTGATATGTAATCAGTGCTTTTCAGGAGGAATAAGGCAGACATATGAGATTCAAATAAATCTTGCCTGGATAGGAGAGAGGAGACTGTGAGCATAATACTAAATTTATGTCTGCAGCAAAAAGGTGTTTGCAGCTTTAGTTGGACGAACATCGAACACCTAGCCTGTGAAGAGTGATGATCAAGGTCACAACAAATATTTCTTCTTCTTCTTCTTCTTGTTGTCATTGCTTCAAAGCTGCTACACATGCCATTTCCCAAGAAGTTTTGTACAAAGCATCTCAAACTGTTGTGATTGCATTTACTGGAAAAAAACACCTAGAGCTGAATTAGGATGATGTTGGAAGGAGGTTTTTTATTTATTTTTTTTTTTTTAGGTAAGCATTCCTCAGCAAGTGTGGTCAGACACTTACCAGCTGTAGGGGTGGGTGGGTATTGTTATAAGTATTATTTTTAGCTTAGCCATACTAGGGCTGCACGACTATGGCCAAAATGATAATGATTATTTTGAGATATATTGAGATCACAATTATTTATCAAGATTATTCATTGATTTTAGGGAGAACATATTTTTATCTGGCGCTTTAAAATGATGACTGCAGTGAATAGTGAGCTATTCATTCTGACAATCCATGTTGTGCTGCATTTCTGCTAATGTATAAAAACAAGACTGGCCCTTAAAGTGCATCATCACCTAGAAGCAAAATATAGACTAAATAACATTTTTACTCCGAAAGCCCACCGAGCGTGACATGACATGTTTAGATTTTGTTGATTTTAAACTTTCAAGCACATTTTTGTTCTATCACTTTTTGTAGAACTCTCAATATTGGAAATCCACACGGTTTTTCACCTCAAAACTTCTCAGAAGTGAATTTAATGATGAAATAACATTGTAAAATAGCAACTTTCTGTTTCTGGCCTCTGTCTGGCGCGCGTAATGATGATGCAGTGAATAGTGACTATTCTTTCTGACAAATCAGTTATCTGGAAAACCGATAAAAGGCAAGTAGAGTCGAGGTGAGGCGAGCTGGTACCGTGCAGTGGGGAAAGGGCTTTACACTGCAGAAAGTAGCCTAGCGGCCAGCTGACTATTTCTCTCACACATAGCATATAGCAATTTACATATTATCTGATGCTATATATCCATAACACAGGTGCTGCTAAGCCTTGCTTTGCCTGGTTCATGCTTGTGAAATAGATTCACTGGAGTGCCATGGCTGTGTTAGTGGAATTACTACTTACGTTTAGTTTGAAACCAGACTATGCCTAGTAGGTCTGAATCATTTGTAGGGGTTTCGCAACACAAGCTGAGAGACCTGCTGGGAGGGCATTGCAATAGTTGAGGCGAGAGATAATAAAGTCCTTATAGGCAAGTCATGCCACTCGGCAGCCATCTTGGCAATGCCTCCGGCCAGCATGTGGAGCTACTCGATTGACTGAGATATGTTTCTCGCTTTGTATTTTAAAAGCAGACGATGGCTTTCTGGAGGGAGGGGCGTTATAGCCGTCATCTTTGCCATTACAGGCTTTCCCCTTAGAGTAGGGCTTGGCGGTATATCGGTATAATGAGGTACACCAATCTAATTTCAAGAGATTAGACAATACTGCTTATACCGATATAGAGGGTTGTTGAGTTAATTAATATGTTACCGTAAAGTCCTGTCAGCGTTTGCTCCGTCCCTCCCTCTGCGTCTGCATGCAGCAGTCTGCTCACAAACCCTCTAACAACTACATGGAAGCAGTCACCACGCCTCCTCAACATGCAGCGCAGCTGCTGCTGTGAACATCGTGTTTAGAAAACTCCAGAAGTTCTGGTGGTTTTTTGGCAACTTTATATAACGTAGCCTACTACTGATGGAGAAAGTCACCAGAGCAGACAGGGAGAGAGAGACGGAAAGAACGCGCAGCAGAGAAGTGAAAGAGCCAGATTTAATAAGTGGTGACACTTAACTAAGGAGGAGAATCAAGTAAAATTAAAACGGTGAAATAACAAAAAAGCTGCTACAAATAGTAAAAACTGCCAACGAATTTAATGATCGATTCATTCATGACGTGATCGGGCCATAACGACAGCGTCAGCCTAATGGAGTAAAGTGATGTGAACAGTAAAGTTAATAAAACAGCACAGCATCAGTGTGGCAGTAACACCTTCACAACCTCCAAAGTGTGGGAGCATTTCACTCTTCACGCAGACAAAAAGGTTGTTAGCTGCAGCAACTGCAAAGCTGAGCTCTCCTGGAAACACCAGAGTGTCTGAAGAGGAGGCGCGTAACGTTGTTGCTCTGTGGATGATGGAGACTCGTCTCAGTGAGCTAGCTTTACGTTAAAGTCACGTTACTGTTACTTAACGTTATGAGCTATAACATTTTCTATACAGTTTCTCTTAGTTACCACAGTGGTGTAAGCTAATATCAGAAAATGGTTTTATTAGTGAAACAGCTGAATAAAACTATCTGTAAGCAGATAAAGCAAATAAAGTGTAACCTGTAAACATATTATACTAACCTTATACTTTCTATTTAGTATTATAATATTTACTAATATACTAATTTGTACCTTTTAATCCTCCATGTTGTGGATATATTTTGTTGATCAAATTGTCAGAAATAACAAAAAATGCATAGATTTTGGTCGTAAGGTAACTCATTGCCAGGAAAAACCCTGCTTAAGGGTCACTAATGTCTTTAAAGACAGTCAGATGTCATTGCTATGGTTCTGCACAGTCTAGTCTTTGTGTTCACTTGTCGTCCCTGTTGACCACGGTGTGCTCTCGTCCGGCACAAATCATTTGGAAAGAAAATGGTATCCTCTTTATCTAATCGGGCACCTTTAAGCTGCTCTGCACAACCTAAACTTGTGTTTCAGCTGCTGTCTTGATGATAATATCAAATGAGCAAAAATATTTTACTTCAGCACGGTGTGTTTGTTAGAGGGAATATAAAATGCTGTCTCGACAATGAACATCTAGCTTGAGTTTATGGTGTTAAAAACTTTTAAGTAACTACCTCACTGTGGCTAAGTCTGTAAAGAAATTACACTGCTGTGAAAAAGGTATTCATTATATTTGTCTGTACAAATTATTTTTGGCCAGCAAATGTTTGTTTACTTGATAAGAAAAAAGTTAATTTCAGATACTGTGTTCTGCCTTATCTGTGCATGAAAGCGACTTGGTTCAAAGTGAGGAAAAACATTTGTGTTTTAATGCAAAGGCTTTGTTGTTGGGCTTAGAAATACTTCAATATGACCATTAATCAAACGTGTGGGGTATTATATTGTGATATATTGGAGTATTTGTGCTTTTTAAATTAGATAGTGAGCATATCTTCTGCCGGTCGGCTATACTTATATACATATACTTTTATTCACAGAACAAAAGCAAATACACGTGCTCATTTATATTTTTCTTTTGTTTCACACAGTTGTGATGAATAAGGAAATCATGTCACGCGTGGTGAAGAAGAGGCAGGCGGACCCCAAGGTGGTTCAGTATGTGTGGGCTGCCATTGAGGTCATCCGCAACCAGAAGCAAATTGCAAACATGGACAGGATCTCAAAGTAAGTTCGCCACAGATATGATGATGTGTATGTTTCATGGTCTGCCTGTACGTTTAGGATCCATTAGACCTTTCACATCATACTTTTAAAGGATTATTTAAAGGGTTACCTAAATTACCAAAGTCACGCAGATAGCTCTGATTTTATCTGGTTTACCTTGAGGTTTAATTAACCAGCCCAGTACAGATGAGGTCAATGGGATCAGAAGAGTGAGAGAGTTAATAGACTTTATTATGAGTAAATGGCATGTGCCTTTGCCCACTTATCTGTGAGGATGTACATTCTGAGAATATAGGTGAAAACGTAACGTGCTTTTGTGAAAAATCTGTCCAAAAGGGATCCTCAACCTGTGAAAGACTTGAATAACCCTCAAACCTCTCACCCAGAAATCTGTTTTTGAGCCACCAGTTTGGCCAGTTCATGGTTTTGCCTTCACTAACAGCTCACTATTCAAAGGTTCCAGACAATTCAAATCATCATGGTGATGACTGAGAAAAGAAAACTTACTTTAAATTACTTACTTTAAATCTGTTCTCAGGGCTATTAGTTAAGACAGCTGAATAACCCGCAAATACATTTAGTTTTATTTTCAATTGTGTTTCTAAATATTTTCATTGTCAGTGTGGTGATTTGTTTTTTGACAAATCAAATGATTTTTTTAATTTAGTTTATAAAATGACAGGAAGTAGTGGGGGGAAATGCCATCACAACATCCTTGAGCCCAGATGATTTCCCAGACTTTAGAGTACAAACAGTATATTAAATTTACACCGATTTAAAACAAAGCAAAGCAGCAAAAACTCTTCCATCTTGGTTTGATAAACAGCTTAACAATTAATTGATGCAGAGTTTTAGATTTATGGGTAACATAAGGACAATTTATTATAATGACAGAAGTTCAATCATTGGTTGCCTTTTGGCTTATTTGTCTGTTCCAATGGTTCTGTACATGGGGGGGGGGCGCTGGTGAAGGATTGTTTAATCGGCCAGTACTCACTTGGGTTGCAACAAAGAATTATTTTCAGTACTGATACTTTGTTCATTTAATTGATTATTCGATTTCTCTGTTAAATGTTTTTAAAATACTTCTCAGAACCCCAATAGAAATCTTCAAATTGCCTTTTTTTGTCCAACCAGCAGTCCAAAAAGATTCAAAAAAGGAAAAGTCACATTGTTGAAAGTGGCTGCTCAGTTCCTTTCCTTTCGGAGGATGGAGCAGAGACTAAATGAAACACTTAACACATCTCACACGGCAAGTTGGCGAGCACCTTGGAGCTGGCTGCTGGCCAAATGAATACTGGCGGCGAGCGGCTGTTGTCATGGCAACAGTACGCTGCGGCATGCAACGGATAGCCCCTGCTCTCCCGCACAACCACCCCCCTCACACACACACACACACACACCTCCACCCCATCCAGTCCCACTGTGGCTTAATTTCACCAAGCGAGCTTTGTGGCTAAGAGGCTGATTACTTTGGTTTTGTGGGAATAGAGGAGACTGAAGTCAGCGAGGCAGGGGCAAATAATTAACTGCCCGCTCACAGAAATGTAATCTCCTCGTAAGGCAGGGTCATCGCCACAGCAGCCAGGCTGCACAGACTCAGTTAGTTTAATCATTTACAAAGCTTTTTTAGAAACCTGCTTATTTACCAATCAGGTATGTGTTTAACCAACTGTAAAATGTATGGAGTTTTTGAGTCTTGACCAAGGACCAAGATCTTTTCCCCTTTTATAGTCAAAGTGATCAGTTAATAAACAACTAATCACTCACAACATACTACAAAATAACTCAGTATCCATAAAAATGAAACACAAGGAGACAAAACAAAAGCACAATATATGCATTCACTTTCCTCGTCTTGCTTCTCAACTCCTTCTCAACTTTGTTTTCAAACTAAGATTTTATTTTCATGCAAATAAATGACAGGAGTTGGGTGTTTTTTTTTTTAATGTTACCCAATAACATTTAGACTCTGATAAGTAAAGTGGTGATTGTAACTAGGGGCAACCTAACTGTGAAAAATGTGTGGTTACCTTGGTTGTACAATCTTTGCTTTAAGCAATCCTGTCTGACTTCGCCTCACAGACATACTACTATACTACTAATACTAGGCCTGGCTATTGTAACTGAGGAGTAAATACAGACTCTCGCCTGATTCCCCACTGACATGTTCTGTTCGCTGGCTGTCTGCCACACTAGAGGATACATGACCTTGCTCAGAGAGGTTCACTGCCAGTCAGCAGGCAGCTGCAGGAACCAACCGGGCCATTATTTGAATCTTATGTGCACTCGAACTGGAAAATGTGGGAGTGTTAGAGGAGGAAATAGAAGAGAAAGAGTCTCTGCCTGTAATTTAAAACCACATGTATCTCTAATCTGTTTCTTGGGTAGTATAAACCTAATTTATGGAGCGTTGGAGTAATGTTGGTGGACAATTACAAATCTGGGAGGCAAATAATTTTAAGACAGTAGAAAAAACCGCATGCTGTCTGACTGATGATCATGTACACAGTTATTAGAGCTGGTTTAACGGGGGCTTCACCTGTTAAACTTTCAATTTTATAATCAGCTAGGGATGCAGCGATTAACTGATTTCACTAACCGCGCTTTAAATAGTCACGGTTAAATAATCGCAAAAGCTCTGCTACGCCGAGTGTTTCTGTTGCACGGGATGAAAACAAACACGAGCGGGGCACCAGCTTAAAGTGCTGTTATCATCAGAGACATGTAGGCTGTGTGGGAGTATTCCGGGTACACCAAATACTGACCATGGTGTTACTGAAGATGGCGGATCACTTGTTCAATAACTGGCTGTTAAAACGTTGCTGCTAAAGAAGAAATACGTACAGCAAATCTGATGCAGCACCTGCGGGATCACCACCCAGGTAAAGGAAACGCATAATAACTGAGTCAAATAATGTGGCGAGTTGGTAGGAATTAAATATAAACGTGTCACTTACAATCGATGCCATAGCAGAGCAACACGTAACATAACAAAGCAGAATGTAACCTTTCAGACCCACCGCAACCACAGCACCGCTGCGCTGTGAGGCCCATTATTCGCAATGGCTTGTGCCACGCCAGGGCGGTTTGTTGCTGCATCGAGCAATGTGCAGGGCACCGCTTGGCGAGCTTGCGCGCACGCCGTGGACAAAGTTCAACATCGCTGAACCCAGCTTTCAGCACAGCGCAAATCGCTTCCTATCTGAAAGGGCATTTAGTCGAAGAACTCCAGTCACTGAACATTTAACGTTACATCCTGTTGCCTCCTCCCGGCTGTGTTGAAAAAATGTTAGGCTTTGTATGTTAAAATGCCAGGTGTAAAACTCTTAACATCAGGAGCTTAGAAATTTCCAGGACCAGTTAACTGCATTTCAGTTATTAATAATACTGTATTACACTGTAAACATGTATCATTTTTACTAAAACTTGAACCAACAAACCAAAATAATAGACATGTATTATAAAAACTATTACTAAAATAATTTAAACATTTTTTAAAAAACAATATTGTATGGATGAGAGTTGATGACGATAACAGTTTAGTTTATTTCCCTCCTTTAATAACAATTTTCCCTGGTAAATTAAGTTAAAGTTTGTCTTCTATTAATAATAATTCCTAAATACTTAATAATACCTAAATATTACAGATGGCACAGTTGCCATCGCACATTGCTCAATTATTTCTCAACCTCCACCTGCCCCAGGTACCTGAGCCGTGTGTTTGGCATGCACCCTAAGGAGACTGCCAGACAGCTGAGCTTGGCCGTTAAGGACGGCCTGGTGGTGGAGACCCTGACTGTCGGCTGCAAAGGCTCCAAGGCCGGCATCGAGCAGGAGGGATACTGGCTGCCCGGGGATGAGATGGTAAGTTTGTCAGGTTTCTAACACCAAAAACAAGCAAATAAATCCTTTTCATTTGAGGTCTTTATCTGATGTGTAATCACTATAACAATAGAATTATGTTGGTGCGTCTGTGTTCACATTGTGAGCAACACGTTCCCAAGAGCTGAATGTTGGAGTGACCTTTAAAAGTTCAATAATATACTACTTTTTGCTTTCACCAGCCTTTCAAGGCATATTGATGGCACTTTGTTTTATGATGTAGTTTTAGCTGTCAATCGCAAAATGAACAAGACATTTAATTCTAGCCAGTCAAAAATTGACCATTCTTAATGAGAACGCTTTAGGGCTGCAACTAATGCTTATTTCATTATCAGTTAACCTGCTTGATTGATCTATTTATAACTTGGTCTACAAACATCAGAAAAGTTGCATCACAGTTTCCTAGAGCCCAAATTTGATAAGATAAAATTTCTTCTTTTTTTTTTGACGAACAGTCCAAAAGCCCAAAAGTGTTTACTTTCACATAATGTGAGACAAGGAAAAGCAGAAATTTCTGACATCTGTTGAGCAGGAACCAGAGAAAGTTTTAGGGGGGAAAGTATTACTCAAATGTAAATCAGTCATTAAAATAGCTGCAAATGAATTCAGTATAATTGACTAATTGCTCTATAAAAGTTCTAAGAAGCAAAAGCAAGACTTGTTGCATGTGTCAACATCAATTCGTTCGTCAGGTTTCCTGATTTCAGATTACTGCTCCAGATTATACCTGAGATATAAAAATACAATAGATACAAATAGATACAAAAAAATCTGTCTATTAATGGTATGGGGTGGATCCTTAAATATAAAATCCCCCCTAGGTAACTTGACACATTTGCAGTGAAGTTACGGCCGGAGCCCTGCAGATAGTGTCAAGATAAAGCCATCCACCTGTTTGTGGGTTAACAGAGTCACAGCACACAGACATTACATGGAGCAAATATTATGGTGCAGTGAACAAGGGGATGGAAAAGTATTCTGTTAAGAACCAAGAGCCAAACAGGAGATGTAGTGATATTTTGGCCAAATCAGCGGCTTCATAATTAGTTCTGTGTGTGTGTATATATAAAATGTTCAAACTACTGTTAAACACATCAAACAACACACACAATGTTGAGTTTATTTTTTAATAGCCTCTGTCATCTTTCGACATCCCTCTGCTATGCAGTGTTGTGATAATAATATTTTTCTTTTTCATGTAATGTCCTTGTTTTTGTCTTCCGTTATTTCCCTTGTTAGTTGTGAGGAGCAGTTGAGTGTAGCGGTGTTGTCACTTTTTGTAATGCAAAGAGCGCTTAATGGATTACCGTGCAAGTGGCATTAACATGTTTTGAGTGGGAGCTCTAATCCCAGTAGTTTTTGCACCAGGGTACTAACACCCTGGCAGAATGTGTCACGCCTTACCATTAAACTACAAGAGCACCCCTCTATGATTTGTGAGCAAGAAATATCATGCAGGAAAATGAAAATAACTGCTCTCTTTGTATAAGAACAGTAATAATAGTAATTGGAAACTAATGCCGGTTTTCCATTACCAGTACCAGCCTCGACTCTACTCGACTCAGCCCTCCTTCCTCCGTTTTCCATTGCAGATAGAAGGATTAGTGTCAGGTCAAAACTTCTCAGAAGTGGATTTAGTGATGAAATTCCATACGAAAACTGTAAAATATAAAACTTCCTGCTGCTGGCCTCTGTCAGGCGCGCGCAGTGATGATGCAGTGTATAGTGACGATTCTCTCTGACCAATCAGCAGTCTGCTGTGTTGTCACGTCGCATTTTAGTATCGCCTCAGCTTCCTTGGAATCTCGACGGAGGTGATACGAAAAAAAGTACCCGGTAGCAGGCGCAGGTACAACTGTTCCACAATGGAAAACCAAAAAAGGCGAGTCGAGGCGAGCTGGTACTGTGCAGTGGAAAAGGGGCTAAAGCTTCTTTTCTTAGTTCTAATGTGAACAAGTCAGCCCCTTTTTTTTGAAAATGTGCACATGTAGAAATCATGTTTATGTTGACTGGAGGTACATTTTGTAGATGAAACCTTTGCATCGAAGGTTATTTGGTGTGATTGCGGCTCTGTACAAACTGAACAGAAGCATGGCAGGTTGGGGAATGTAACTGTTTTGGAGTCTGTCTGTACTGTGTGCTGTCATTACAAAATATATGATTGAAGAAAAATCTGTTGGTCTCACAAGACATGAGACTGTTGTCCTGCGGAGCTCAGGTCATTTTAGCAGCAGGCCTTTTAAACACTACTCTCTGAATCACTTGCAACCACAGGAGCCGAAAGCCGAGGGAAGCAAGGTAAGGGCTGCATTGTTATTTTCAAATTCTGGATTTGTTCTTCATTTGATCACTTCATTTCCCCCCCTCTCAACTAACATCATTCTGTGAGAAATCAGTTCTGCCACATGCAGTGCAGTCAGGGATTTGAGTGAATCTTTTTATGCAGGTTGCAGAAAAACAGCATAGTGGGTTCTGCTTAATGTAAAAGGTGCATGCTGTATTAAAATTATAAGGGAAGCCTTCAAGTGGCAGCAGTGATAAATGCAGACTTTGTGCACAATGTAATGCTTGTGATTGAGTCTGCTGGCTGCACTTTTTAAATGAAATTATCTCACAAGGTAAAATCCAAAAACATATCAGGCTTCAATTTGAGAATTGATGCATGCTGGCCTTGAGTATGAAACACTACCAGAAGCTACTTGCTGTCATTGTACTGTAAAAAAGCTTCATGAAAGTCCATTGCAGCGCTGTGTCGACGTGGCCAAATTTCTTGCGGAAGTGATCCGTGATCTTGATGAAATACCTGCTCGCTACTTATCTACAGATGTGCCGTTGCTTGATTTAAAAACACTCACTCAGTCCTTGGTATTGAGACACTGCCGACCAGCGTCAAAAATAAAGTGTAAATTACAGCTTAAACAGTAATCAGTGTCTGCTTAATTGAATCATATTTTAATGTGAGATGACAAGCAATGTTAGCATAGCCGCAGGTTGGTAGCAAGCATCTGTGCGTTTGTAGTATTTTGGTCTTGGTAGTTGTAGTTCTCCTCAGAGGGGGTGTGTTCTGCTGTGTTCTTAACTTCTGTCTGGCATGCTTATTTCCTTTTTTTTCTCCTTCATTTTTAATTGACGAAACACGGTGGAGGCAGGGAGTGGGAAGGCTGTGCTTTTTAGTTTTCTCAGTACCTGCTGCCAGTAACGCAGCTGACTGGTTCTTTCAGGTTAGGAATCACTCAGTGGACAGAGTTTGGATGTGAGAAGCACTGTAAGGCATTTTCTAGATGGAGGCAGTTCTCCCTCCACAGGTGCCTGGATTCAATCCAGCTGGCATGTGCTGTGTCCTTGTGTTGACCTCAGGAATATATGCTTCTCAAACAGATAACCGCACATTTACACGCTGATCATAACATTTAAAAAAAGTCAAATTCTTGAAAACAACTTTTAAATGCACTGCCTTAAGTCAGATTGGATTAAGTCCAGGTTTGCCCAAAATAATTACCTTTTTATCTGTGAATTTATAGCCTGATTTCTCCATATTTAAGGGTGAATTTCTTTTTTAAAAAACAGTTGGATGCTTTGTTGATAGTTTGAAAGTTTGGTGATTAAACTGGTTTGAATCTGTGCACTTGAGCATGATAATGAAGGTATGATGTGTTGATACACTTAGGGCCTGATTTACTAACATCCTGAATAAAGAGTACTAAATTTCGTGTGCATTCTAAAATATTACATGTGCAATTTTTGTACCTGTTATGGGTGATTAACTAAGAACTACTGTGTAGATGACAACAGGAGCGAACACAATGGAGTTGTGTTGAAAATTTGCTTTATTTGCATGAATGTTAATACAACAGTTTTAAAAGCTAAATGAAAATACAAAAAAACAATTCGATTCATATACCGGTAGTTCATTTAATAAATAAAATAATTTTATTTCCATATAATGGATATAGAATAATATGTAATATTGTTAATTTCTCTACATTTTCTTTTATTACGGCTGTGTCTCCTTCGGGGAACGTTAACAGCAGCCATCTCTGTGCAACACTTGGTGGGTTGCACCTTCCTTTCAATCGTATTAAATACAGAGGCTGTTGCACTCACATGAAACTGGTAGATCATATTGCGTGAAGTAAATAAATGTATTTGCATGTTACGCCCCAAATTGCATATACATTAAGGCACATGTAGTAAATGAACAACAGGTGCTATCTTGCACTTTTGAAAGACGTCACTCTGCGTGCACTCTGTTAGTAGATCAGCTTATCTGCTAATTTGCCGGTGACATCAAGTTTGCACACGTTTTTACTCACACAAACCTTTAGTAAATCAGGCCCTTAGACAGTAACGGCATATACACTGTAAAAGAGCGCAAATACACGTTATTTCATTTAACTTACTAACTGATTATTTTGACAGTTGACGTTTAGTGAATTTCCTTGTGCAAACATTGTATTCATCTTTATAACCTCCTCAGTGATTTCTTTTTGAAACTACTAATGCTCTATAAGCTTCTAAATGGGTGAAGCTCTCAGATGAATTTGTCTTAATTGTGTGATAATATTGAGGTCCCCTTTGTTTGAAACAAAGCCGAACTCCGCTAACATCATAAACAATTTAAACAGTAAATGCTATTATTGAATGTGTGTGGCCCTGGTGCATCAGGATCTGGGTTGCTTTGCATCTCGGTTACACAATTTCCTGGAGGATATCCTGAAGTAGGAGTGGGTGATATGATGATACATGCCACAAGACAATATAAGTAAAAAATACTCTCAGATATTTTACTGTATTGTTTTTGTGCTGAGGTGTATTGGCATTTATTGAAATATTGGACTTGAAATGATTTTTTAATTTTAATGTGAAGTACTTTGATTTGTCAGGTATTTCATTTGCTAAATAAGCCAGAACAGACAGTGATGTTTTATTCTTTAAATTTATAAAATTAAATTAGAGATCAATATCAGTAGAGATTGATATTTTAAATAACAATTGTTTCTACATTAATCAAGGAGTTTTATCCATATTGTCCACTGCTGCCGTCAAGTGGTGTGTAGCACTCAGTGCTTTGCTGAAATGCAGACTAAGGGCGTACTCGCTGCAGGCCTTGTACCATGCTCTCCCTCGCATGGCACCGTAGAGTAGGTGTCAGGGTTCCGTGCTCGGGCACGGTTAGCGATCACACTAGATGCTTACTGTGCCGCAGTCCAGCCTAACACTGAGCGATCACACTGATCAGACGAACCAGACTTTGGCGGTTAAACGTGCTCGGGTGTGAGTACACCCTAAGTTACAGTGAAGGGCATTTATGTGGATCTTAAGAATCTTTCAGACTTCAACTTGAAGCAGTTTACTTCTGAAAGAGGCAGGAGGTGGAGAGGAAGCCTGGAGTTGTTTTGTGCAGGTCATTAGAAGGCATGCTAACCCTGCTGCTCTGCCTCGCTTGGCTCTCCGGCGTGTCCCAGCTTGACACTGACAGCGCAGAGCTGTTATCCAGAGTAGGAAAGCAGCAGGAAGATGGCTAAAGGTGGCCAAGCCTCTGGCTGCCTCAACTCCTCCTCTATCACCATCCAAGCCCCTGCCTTTGTTTGCAGCTTTTAGTCAAGGCCCATTTCTCCCTCCAAAAAGCACAGATGTGTTTCACAGATGTTTAGAGAAGTCTGTGATTTGAACATCAAAAATGTTACCTCATTCACCTGGTAAATTTGAGGGCTTAAATATTCAAACTCCCAGTTATTTTTCGCACGGAAAAACATTCTTGTTTTGCTATTAATGCAACGTTCAGTGTCTTTTGCCTCAGTGGTACTCAAACATTATGTCGCTATAATAATATCTGTTTTGCTTAGACCCAGTTCTATCCACGCTCCTGCCGAAACTCACTTTGCTGGATCCACAGACACGGCTGCCTTGGCTCAGAGAGCTCCAGCCTTTTGAAGTCAGCCACTTGTCTTTCATCAGATAGTCCAACAACAGTGAAGTGCCTCTTGATATTCGACAGAACTCAAGGACCATTTCTATATTGTCAAGTGTTTGTGTGGGTGACGAGACGACTCTGTGGATGGATTATCAGAGTACATTCGCACCTAGATGGGGCTTAAATTATGAATCATGGAGAAATTTCCCTCGAGTTCTGTTCACTTGGTAATGTGTGAACACAAAGGTTTCACTAAATATTCACTTGTTCCCAGATGAACCCAGAGAGTAAGAATGTGATCTAACCATTATCACTCCTACATACTGTATTTCATTATGTAGGAGATTCAGTATGTTCATTTGCTGCCACAAATATGTGTTTAAAAAATAGAAAATGCAACAATCCAAAACCCTCTTTGCTCTCTGCTTTACTCCTCCGATAACAGCCGGTCTACTTTTTAATGAAAGCTTCATTAAGTGGCACAGCAACTGCATAGAAAATCTGGTTGATTTTCAACATAAAACACCCAGTGCAGACTCATGTGTATCGTATATCAACACTGAACACAGTTAAAACAGACAAAAAAAGTAAACAATTAAACTATGTAGCCTACTTAACCATGGTAGAAGCATAAAAGGACAACTAAACAAATCTACAAAATCTGAACAAGTCAGCAAAATCCAGCAGGCAAAACACTCTTATTCTGAAATGCTCCATGTGGGCTATGGACCAGTGCCGAATTCAAAACAAAACCGGTTCGGTAGTAGAACCACACAAAATGACAAATTAACAACACGTCAACCACACGGGGCAGGCTAAACGCTCCTCTGCTACTTCCAGTGTGAGGTGACGCCGGGCTGATGACGGCCTACAACACAGAGGAGCCACCGCCTGTGCCTGTTCGGCTGACTCCATCATCCCGCACAGTTTCCTTTGTTTTATTTGTTGTTGTAAAATGTACACGCCCTGTGCCGGCTCTGATTGGTGAGTAGGACCGTAACAGGACAGGCTTGGCACTTGTGATTGGCGAGCAGATCTGTCACATAAAGATGACTGGTGAATTTGTAACTGCGTGACTCTTTAAACAGGTCTGTCTAACTAACCTGCGTCTTCACAATTAGCTAATGGCATTCTTTTAAATTGCAGTTTCGATTTGAAAACGATGAACAATTCAGCCCTGCTCTTATTTGTTTTGGAGTTTTTGACCCATTACCAACCGTCCCAAATGATAAATCATGTGAGATAATACATTTATGAATTTATCACGTGTTGCACGTAATCGGCTTTAAATGGCACATGTGCCTTGTCTAGTCTTCTGACCAATCTTAGCGCTTTACACTTCATGTCACGTTTACCACATTCACGCACTGATGGCTGAGGCCGCCATGCAAGCTGCCAACTGCTCATCAGAAACAGAAGCTAATGATTCGCATACGGTCACAATTCGAGATTCCGTGTCTTGCCCAAGGACACTTGGACCTGCAGACTGGAGGAGCTCGTCTTCTGATTAATAGACGACCCGCTCTACCTCTAAAGCCACAGCGGCCCCAAACACTGCTTCGAATTAAAATAAATAAGTTTGGGGATGGGGGGGGCGGTTATAACATTAGCAATGGGCCCACACTTGAACCCAGGCCGCTGTGGCGAGGACTCAGCCTTACTCAGCTATACATGGTATATTTCTTGTGCTCTTGGGTGGTAAGAGGTTAAGGAATAATCGAGTATCCGGAGAGGTATTGAACAGTCGTGATTGAACAGCGTGTAAAAGAGACCTGGATTTCAGAGTGTAGAGTGCTTCCTCCTGGCAGGCCCTGGCAGTGTGAATGTCAGAGCTGTCTTAATTCCTTTTGTCCTCATGACTATTTATGGTTGCGTTTGGGCTCGATTCACCCCTACCCTTCCGACAGAGGCCCGTCCAGTACAAGATGGTATAAATCTGCATGCGCGTAAGACAGAAGAACGTGCTGCAGTGTGCATTCTTGTCATTCTTCTGTGTAAAGATTTCTCATGGTTAATTAGGATAATGCATTCCCAGTAAGATGTTCTTCATCAGCCAAACGGTCTCCCCCAGAAAGTTGAGCATTACTGCAATAACAAGCTAAATCTAACGTGCGTCCCCCAGCTCAAACCCAACCTCCAGCACATGAACGGAGAGAGAGACTGAAGTGTTGTTTTTTTTTTAATGAGCGGCACTCAGTCACGACTCTCTCGCTCTCCCCTGCTGAGTCGGTCCAGACTGTGAGTGGGAGGAGTTGGACTCTTGACAGGTTGACGAGTAGAATTTTTAGCAGTTCATACTTTCCCATCTCTGTGCCCTTCACTTGAACCCCTTAATGAAAATTAGTGTAAAACAGGATTACTGCAACAAATTTGAATTAAATAAGCTGTCATCTTTGCCACTCTCTCATCCATTCAGTGCCTTCCAGCCACAAACACTCCAGAACATTGAAAAAAAAAGTAAAGGCAGGTTGTCGACAGGGAGGCGGGTCTGTTTATTGCTTGAAAATGTAGTACGATACCCCTGTTTTGGTGCAATATGGTTTTATGATAAAATCACTTAACAGAAGGAGCCACAGTTCTGAATGTTAAGAACTTGGCATTAAGAAAGTAGTCTGAAAATTGACAATTATTATTAAAATCATGAATTATTATTAAGATAAAAAAGAACAGAAAACTAAAATACAAATCTAAGATTTCAGAGCTTGTGTTTGGTACAGTTTTTGATATTTGGTGCTCCAGACACATTTGCGCTCTGTACCACAAGTATTGATATTTGATGTCTAGCCCTCGGCAAGCCAATAATTACCCAAAGGAGGTACCAGACATTTCATTTGAATACCCAAAACACTGTTTGCTTTTTAGCTAAAGTGTAAAGTGCAGATGTGTTAAAGCAAAGTGATAAGAAACAGAAGTGTTTGCAAAGAAAAAGCAAAATGAAATAAATTTCATATAGGTGAGATAAACCTTCCTTTACAGTGTTACAGAGCCTATATGTTGTACTGTTTGTAGGACTACATTTACTTATGGATACGCAGGAGTGTGATGGAATCATCCCCCTTCTTCCCTGTGGCACTCTGATTACTACTTAATTATTAAAATAAACATTTTAATTGAAAGGATTTGTTCAATCTTTTTTTTAATCTGAGCAGTTTTTGGCAATATTATATTTCCACATATTCACACATGGAGGTAACACAGTATAACAGGGTTTTTTTTTTTGCTATTGGCAACCCAGCAGCTCCGCAAGAAAAAAGGCTTCTTGCTGAAAAGCAAAAAACATTTTTATGGAAGAGAAGATTAATTATTTGTCCACCCACATCTTCTTAGCCGATTCACAATTAGTGACCTTTTGGCACAATGCTGTGAACTCCCTGCTGTCACCACCTGCTGTTGCTGAGGCTAGTGTGTCTAAATTAGCTTTACAAAACTCACATCCGTTTCTTTACCCCACCCTCATTAAATACTGTTACACACGGTATATTACAGTATTCACATTCAGGAGGAAAGTTGGAAAGGACTTAAATATTTAGAATTTTCCCATGGACTGTGTGAAAGTTGGTTTTAAATATTAGTGTTTTGTGTAGAATTTCAATGAAATAGTGTATTTTGAAGTTGTTGGTGGAAAACACTGGGGAGTGAGAGTGTGCCTAGATAAAACAATGCTGCCAGAACTCAGTCACCCTAGCTGGGATTTATTAACCCACATTTTCTATGTGGTACCAAGATTTGGTGGATTAGTGCATTTGAAACTGTTGAATTCAAGAAAAGTAGGGACATTGTTATATATATTGCAGCCTCATTCACAGGGTGCTAACTGATCTTTATATTTAGATTTATATGCAGCCTGTTACTCTTAAATCATCGTAAACCTGTAAAACTGAGAGCCAGTTTTAATGAAGGTCGGAGGATGAAGAAGGTTGTTTCCTCCCCTGCTGTGGTTGGCGGGTTGGAGGGGGGGGTCACCCAAACTTGTGCTCTGCTGTGTCTTTCGTACAGGAGTGGGAGGCAGAGAGCCACGACTGGTACTGCTTCGAGTGTCACCTACCGGGCGACATCCTCACATGTGACAACTGCTTCCGGGTTTACCATCTCAAGTGTCTGTCGGAAGAGTTCAAGCCCAGAGACGGAGGATCCCACTGGCAGTGTGCCGCCTGCAGGGTAGGTGGTCAAACTTGGAATTGTGTGTACTTAAATGGCTACTACAGTGGGGCCAAAAAGTATTTAGCCGGCCACTGATTGTGCAGGTTCTCCTACTTAGAAAGATGAGGTCTGTAATTTTCATCATAGGTACACTTCAACTACGAGAGACAACATGAGGGAAAAAAAATATCCAGGAAATCACGTTGTAGGATTTTTAAAGAATTTATTTGTAAATTATGGTGGAAAATAAGTATTTGGTCAATAACAAAAGTTCAACAACTCAATACTTTGTAACATAACCTTTGTTGGCAACGTTTCCTGTAAGTCTTCACCAGGTTTGCAACCACTATAGCTGGTATTTTGGCCCATATCTCCATGCAGATCTCCTCTAGAGCGGTGATGTTTTGGGGCTGTCGCTGGGCAACACGGACTTTCAACTCCCTCCACAAATTTTCTATGGGGTTGAGGTCTGGAGACTGGCTAGGCCACTCCAGGACCTTGAAATGCTTTTTACGGAGCCACTCCTTCGTTGCCCGAGCGGTGTGTTTGGGATCATTGTCATGCTGGAAGACCCAGCCACGTTCCATCTTCAGAGCTCTCACTGATGGGAGGTGGTTTTGGCCTAAAATCTCACGATACATGGCCCATTCTTCATGGTTCATTCTTCCCTTAACACGGATCAGTTTTCCTGTCCCCATTGCTGATGTTTCCTCTCCCGTGCTTCACAGTAGGTTTGGTGTTCTTGGGATGCAACTCTGCATTCTTCTTCCTCCAAACACGACAAGATGAGTTTTTACCAAAAAGTTCTGTTTTGGTTTCATCTGACCACATGATATTCTCCCTCTTCTGGATCATCCATATGCTCTCTGGCAAACTTCGGACGGGCCTGGACATGTACTGGCTTAAGCAGGGGGACACGCCTGGCACTGCAGGATTTGAGTCCCTCTCGGCGTAGTGTGTTTCAGATGGTAGCCTTTGTTACTTTGGTCCCAGCTCTCTGCAGGTCGCTTCATCAGGTCCTTCCGTGTAGATTTTTGCTCACCGTTCTCATGATCATTTTAACCCCATGGGTTGAGATCTTGGGTGGAGCCTCAGATCGAGGGAGATTATTAGTGGTCTTGTATGTCTTCCATTTTCTTATAATTGCTCCCACAGTTGATTTAACCTGCTTGCCTATTGTAGATTCAGTTTGGAGTCTGCCTGTTTGAGGCTGTGAACAGGTGTCTTTCATACAGATAACGAGTTCAAACAGGTGCCATTAATACAGGTAACGAGAGGAGGACTTCTTAAAGAAGTTACAGGTCTGTGAGAGCCAGAAATCTTGCTTGTGTGTGGGTGACCAAATACTTATTTTCCACCATAACTTACAAATAAATTCTTTAAAAATCCTGCAATGTGATTTCCTGGATTTTTTTTCTTATTTTGTCTCTCATAGTTGAAGTGTACCTATGATGAAGATTACAGACCTCTCATCTTTCTAAGTAGGAGAACTTGCACAATCAGTGGCTGGCTAAATACTTTTTGGCCCCACTGTATCTCTATTTTTACCGACTATAACTGCGGCCCACTGCCTGATGTTGAATAGCCTGAGGTGTATTTTTAAAAATAAACTAGAATCTAACTTGTGATTATTTCTGACACATTGCACTTTATGCACATTGCACATTCTACTTTTAAACACTAGTTATTGCTGTCATCTTGAACAACTATTTGACCTACAGTGATGGATTACTAGTCCACTTAAACATTTATCTCAGTTGATTAAACCTGGCGGAATCAAAAAGACAGTAGATGGTCAGTGACCTCTGAACATTTTAGAATTTGGCCCATGACTTTGTATATTTTATATATTAAAGTGAAGTGTGTCTGTGTATTAGAGACATTTGAATTGCAGAACCTGCTGTGATTCTAAACCTTCCGTCTCTCTCTTCTCTGTTTCAGGGCAGTAAAAAGAAGAACCTGAACAAACAGGAGATGAGTAAATACCTGCGCTTCATCGTCCAGCGGATGAAGGAGAGGGTGAGAACAACCATATTTCTACCTATTACCTTTGCTGTTATTCACTTCCAACTCATCAAACCTCCCCATGACAACACAGCTGATGGTTGTGTATCATGTTTTGTGGGGATGTCTTTCTTCAGCCTGCCTTTCTAACAAGCCCTTTCCCAGCTTAAAAAAAACAACTCTTTTGTTTTCAAACTCACCCTGATGGGTTTTATTATTATTATTTAGATGTAGTCTAAATTTATGACTTGAATTCTTTTAATCGGTTTCTGCTCTTATCGAATACCATGGCTCTTATTTCTTGATGAAGATATGTATAAGTATGAATTATAAGCAAAAACCACCTTTATTTTCAGCAGATTTAGGGTTTAATCTGCCACTCGCAAGGTGAATGTTTGCTGTTTTCTCCTTGGTTTTACTAGAGGTGGACTAGTTTTAATGATGCATTATTCCTGATGCTGCAAGTGGTTTCAGTCACATCAGGTGAATTTTCTCCATTGCATAAAAAGCCAGTGATTCTGCGCAGTGAATACAAATAGCTGTATGACTTAGCCATGTTTTAGACGACTGGCACTGGGCCTTGTTCTTTTACGACACAGTCACCAGCACCAGTTTGTTTACATTGTGTTGGCTCAGCTTTCACTCAGACAGGAGCTTGGAAGCTAAAGGAGCGTTTTTGAAATATCAAAGTAAATAACTAGTTGACATTATGTTTTTGTAAAAATCACAACTTTTATCAAGAAAATGAAGACTTGAATGTCTTAATTTTACACTCAGCGTGGGTTGTGCCCTCAGCTGTGTTTTTTTTTTTTAATATTCCACTGGTCTAACAACCCACAACCCTCACTCCTCCATTAATTAACATCCTCCTCTGTCATCCCAGCCTGCTTGCTCATTTCCTGTATCCCATCTTCACCCCCCCCCCTTCCCTCACTCTAACGTACTCTATGAAAGTTAAATCTCATTACTTTTCCTCCACATCTCTTGTTCTCTGCTTCTGTCTCCCGCATCCCTCCTTCATCCCACCGCTCCTTATAATAATGGTATTAAATCTCATCACTTACCCTCAATGTGGTCTTTATCTCTTCAGGCCTCGACCACCCCCCACTCCCCCCCTTCCCTCTATAAAGTGGTATTAAATCATTATACCTCTTCTACCTTGCAGGCAGTGGACCTGAACAAGAAAGGCAAAGACACTAAACATCCCATGTACAAACGTCTGATCCACACTGCACTGGACGTGTCAAACATACAGGAGGTAACAATCGCGCCCAGTGCCATTCTATGAAACATTGAAACATTTATTTACCTATGTGATAAAATAAAAATATTTATTTCTTTATTGAGCTTAAGGTTTGTAAGCTTTTGTTCTTAACACGCATGCAAATCCCCTCAGACTGTTGGACTGAAATGTCCCTACACACACTTTTTCTAGTTTTCAGTACTTGCGCTATTAGACATTTGCTGAATTAGCTATTAGGAGCTCCTGTTTGCTCATGTGCAGACAGCTGTCACTGGATTACACTGAGACTGAAGAAAACTATAGAGGTATTCCAGGAACATCTGGAATTATACTCTCCCCCCCTTGACTTCCATGTGGATTAATTGGTGTTCATCCACTATAGACATGTGATAATGGTGATCAACTTTATTGGCAATTTTTATGCAGTGCATGCGGAATTCGTCCTCTGCATTTAACCCACTCCAATTAAGAGCAGTGGGCAGGCGTTGGACTGAGCTAACGCTCCATCAAATCCAAAGGAAATAATAGGCGGCTGTGGCTCAGGAGGTAGAGCGGGTTGGCCGTTAATCGGAAGGTCGGCAGTCCAATCCCCGGCTCCCCCAGGCTGCGTGTCGAGGTGTCCTTGGGCAAGACACTGAACCCCGAATTGTCCCGCCAGTGTATGAATGTGTGTGAATGTTAGTTCCGTTTGAGCACTTAGGCTCAGTGAGTGAATGTGTGTGTGAATGGTGAATGCAGAAGTAGTGTAAAAGCGCTTTGAGTAGTCGAAAAGACTAGAAAGGCGCTATACAAGTACGGAGCATTTACATTTAATAAAAGTGTTAAGTCACTCTGAATCTAAAACTGTGTGTATCATGCCCATTTTTTCAGATTGACCTAATGACTCTAGAAGGAGCAAGAGGTTTGATGAGAATTGCTGCAATCAGGCTGCTAAGGCTTTTTGAAGTACCTCAGTTGTCCTGTGCCCCGTGTGCCACAGCCACTGCTGCAGCTGCTGACCGTGTTCATAAGTGGGCCAAACCACAATAACTAACTTCCTGTTGTTGTTCTCACTTGTCCCTCTTAACTCACGCACTATATCTGCCTTTAAAAACCTCCAGTTCATGATTTTATGTAGAGTTGCGTTTATTGCCGATTTAGATTTCTCATTGGTAACACGGTGTGAGTACAGTAAGTTGAATTTAGAGGTGGGGGGTGTAGTGGTCAGTTGTGCAGCACACCCAGCCTCTACCAGACACAGTGGAGCACTGTCCAGACCTGCGTGTGTGGGCGGGTGTTAGTATTAGTGATAATAAGTACACTGCCCTCTCCTGGTCCTCTCGCATGTCGGTGACCAAACAAACTCACGCTCAGCATGTGAATAGACCTCTTTGTACTCGACCCTGTCTTATGACCAACTTTCTCTTTCTCTGTCTCGCTCTCCATATTTTTGTCTCTCTCAGAACCTGTCTGAAGGAAAATATAAAAGCTTCGAGGAGTTCAAAGCAGACGCTCAGCTGATTGTTCACAACACCGCCATCTTGTATGGAGGTAGGTTTTGAATATGTTGCCATGTGTGATTTCCTTTGTATTTAGTTTAAAGGTTAAAAATGATACTTTATGTGTTTATACAAAGCCCTTTTTTCATTTAACTTCCGTATTATAAACCTCCAAATGTGCAGATCTTAAAATAAAATCAAGAACCGTCTGATCATAGAAAAAGTAAACCAGATGATGCAGCATTCAGTACTTTGATTCTCTGCTACATATACATTTCGATCATTAGCCAAAATAAAAAGTGTTGTGTGATATTATGAATTTATTATTATTTATAAGGAGGATTTTAGAAAATTGTACAAGCTTAAAAAATAAAGGTGTTTTCTTTCAAACATATACTTCAACACATTATTTTACTTGATTTAAGGGGGATCTTTCCCTGTTTTCGTTTGTTGCAGTTCACAGCGACCAGGCAGAGATCGCAAGGCTGCTCTTCAGTGACACATGCCATGAGGTACCATTGCTTGAGGGCTTAGTTCTTAGGTTAAAAGCCTATTAGTATATGTGTCCGTTATTTTTCTTTATTTTGCGGTGTACAGATTTGTTCAAGAAGTTCACGTACGTTCAACTTTTCTTTCGTTCCCGTCTCTCTCTCCTCCTGTATCTGTTCTCTTCCAGTTGAATGAGTTGTTGCTGTGTAAGAACTGTTTCTACTTGTCGAACGCCCGTCCAGACAACTGGTTCTGTTATCCCTGTGTGAGTATAAGCACACCTGCTCCAGCTGGCTGAAGTGCAGCCTCTTGGCACCAGACTGTATTTCGGACGGATGCAGCAAGCCACGGTTTTATCACGGATGTTTTTTGTTCCTTTAACATCAGATGTATTACTTTTATACAACTATTTAATATTGGCAGCAGTTGTAAGATGCAACTATATTATTGTAATTAATTGATACACCTCTGTCCTAAATTCATTTAATTCAATGAAACAAGTGATATTTCAAGAGGAGAGGTTTATCTGATGGGTGGGAACTGAGGGTGGCAATTGTTACTCTTTCATGGCAGGTGTATTTTCACAGCCCAACATCGCTCTTATGCTTGATTTATACTCCTGCGTAGGGTCTACATGCGTAGCTACGCCGTAGGCTACGGTTAAATTATCAGAAAATTATAAATTGCACTTTAGTTTGACTGCTCCGGGAGACTGCTACTGACAATTAGATTAGAGGTTTGGGGGGCGATGCTGATGTCAATATTATTAAAGTGAAAAAGAGCTGATTTATGAGCAGATATTTTGATTTTAAGAATGATTTGGATAGCAGACCCGTTTACTGTATACTACGCTTAGACCAGGCCGATATTGAAAGCTGGTACGTATGTGGGCTATAAAACCTTTTCCTAAATGGATTATGTTAATAAAATTGGTTACAGTCTCAAAATGTAAACAATTGCACATCGATAATTATTTGCTACTGGAAGGTGCAACTTTTTCAGCTGTCTGTAAACAGAGAGACTGAGAGAGAATAAGCATGTGGATTTCACTTTACACATAATCTGACATAATTTCACTGTAGCACATTCACATCTAGTTCATCCCTTTACCAGCACTCTTTAATTCTAACCAAAGCTACGTGAAACCATTTAACCACCATCGGTATAAATCATGCCGATACAGTGAGCTGCTGTTGCATCTAATACTACAGGAATGTCTACAACGAGGACCTGCAACTTTGAGGTTTCATTTAACAAACGTAACTACAACCAGAACCGTTACGGCTCTGACTACAGCGTTTCACATCTACGTCACACAAAGAGCCTGAGCTACAGGAAGCCGTGTTATTTTCTTGTTTAGCTCACGTTTATTTACAGGTCCGCTCTGGTTTTATTTCAGACACGCCGACTAACTGCAGACAGACGACGTTAGCGCTCCTCCACTGATAAACACGGCATTAGCTTTGTGGCTAATTTAGCAACGGGCAGCGCTAGCAGCTGTAATGTGATTTTAGAGAATATTTAGAAGTGATGAACTAGGGACAAATGCGGACCGTTTGCTAGAACTGCCACACTGATGTACAATAAATGTACAGTTACGTCTGTCAGCAGCTTCCAACACCCAGCTACCGCAACATTAACCTGCTGTGAGCTGCTAGGAAGCAGGAAGAAGGCAGGGAAAAACGGGAGGGTTAGCAAGTCATGAATGTTTTCAGGAGAGGAGGAGTGACTGGGTCTGTTTTTATTGTAATTATTTAAGTCATGTAATTAACTTGACAAAAGACCAGCTCACTGCTAACACAGCCCTCTGCGTGTTTGGTTTCTACATGCTGCAGTAAGCTCCGGTAAACTCCAGTCAGCTGATTGTTTTCTTCTGTGGTTTTTGTGGTGCGGCCGTGTTGTTAACAGGAGAGCTGCAGCTGGTGCCAGACTACGCAACACCCATGACACGGGTGAAGGATCTGACTCTTTCTTTTTTAATAGTCATATCTGCCGTTATATTTAATCGGCCGATGCCGATTAAATGCAATTAGCTCATATCAGCCGTTATAATTGGCCGATAATATTGGCTGGCCAATAAATCGGTCCGGCTCTACTGACAATTATTTACTTTGTTCTGAGAATTTTAGACTAAAAGATTGATTTAGCAAAGAATAATTCACAGATTGATTGATGATGGAAATCGATGTGTGTGTATATGTAACATACATTGATTGATTACTACCTGAATAGTGCAGGCATAGTTCAATCAAACCACCACAAAAGAATGTAGTGTGGCTGAATGTCGCTTGTTGGAAATATAAGGTTTCTTTTTATGTGTGTTGCCTCCGCAGAGCCCCAGCCATGACTTGGTGTGGGCCAAGATGAAAGGATTTGGTTACTGGCCAGCCAAAGTGCTTCAGAGGGAGGACAACCAGGTGGACGTACGCTTCTTTGGCCACCAGCACCAGAGGTTTGCACAGCTCGTGCCCTAAATTCTTTGATATCTTTATTTTTGAATTATTTATGATTCTTCACACTTCTCACAGGTGAACACACTATAACGTAACTTTATGCTTCAGATTCAAGCTTCTTATAGTTGAAGAAAAAGTCCAGTTTCTTGATTTCAAAACTAAAAGTAAACTGAAATTTAAACCAGGTCATCCAAAACTATAAAAGTGCTGTGAGCAGTGCTGCTTGGTAAATCTCGAGCATTCTTTGCCTTCTCTCCCGCAGAGCGTGGATCCCTGCAGACAACATCCAGGACATCAAGGTGAGCGTCCAGCAGCTGCAGGTGAAGCGCAGTAACGGCTGGAAGAAAGCGTGCGAGGAACTGGAGCTTTACCAGCGCTTTCTGAGGGAAGGCCGCTTCTGGAAAACAAAGATGGAGGAAAGCAGCATGCCTGCTTCTCTCCAGCTTCTCCAGCAAAACCAGAGCCAACGGCAGCAACAGCAGCAACAGGAGGGCGGCGGGAGGACGGACAGGCTGGAGCGGACAGACGAAGCCGAGTCCAGCATCTCCTCCACCAGCAACGAGCAGGTCCGACACGTAAGTGGGGGTCACTTCAGTTTATGTCCACAAATTTACTGTTCACACCTTACTGTTTTACACAACAAACATCATGCTGAACATCACAGATACAAGTGGCAGAAATGGGTTCTTTGCACCTAGAGTTTAAATACAACCCATACAGCAGTACTAAACTGCCCTAACTAAAAAGCTGACAGGTGTGTTTCATCAGATTTAATATCACTCAATTTAATTCATGCAATGGTTAACACTGCTTCCTGAAAAGAAGTGCTTGATGTCTGAGGCTTCTTTTTTCTACTTAAAACTGGCTAAACTCAGTAGAGCAGTCGGTACTTTGGTGGTTTTTAAAATGAAGGCCTTACTCCTGTCTTCACATTAAAACGCATTTATTGTGAAATGCCTGCAGGAAGTGTTTACAAATTATCATTAGCTGACTGCGATACATGACTGGAGAAGAACGCATGCAGTTGAGCTCCTGCCGTGACATCATGCTGGTAAACAGTTACAAGTTTTATTATGCACAGAGGATTGTCCTGTAGTCCTGTCATGATATCTACTCTATTACCTTTGTAATCAGGTCTTCACTCTGGTCTGATCCAGAAGCTGCAGCCTGCAGAGTTTTAACACAGACCAAGGCAAGCGAGCAGACCCCACATCTGACTCTAAGGCTCTTAAGCACTGAATGTCTCCAGTTAAAGCTGAGAGCCTCTGACTCTGGCATTCTGACTGCAGCCTTCCTGAGAACCTCAGGCATCTTTTGATATGAGTCTCCAAACATCTTTCAGTGTTGGCTTTTTGTGTGCTGCTTGTGAGTGGTTTAATGTCACATACATTGATAAATACAACAAGTAGTGCCATCTGGTGGCTGAAGTACTCATTGTTAGACACTGGTCTAACGTGGTCTGGGTATTTTTATTATAGTATTAGTCTTTGAATGAAAACATTATTTTATTGTTAATTATTCATGAGTCCTCCTTAATTATCATGATGTGCACATCAGAATAAAGTAGATGAACAATAACAAAGTAGAAATAATAAAGCTTTGGGGAGAATAAAAAAAATGAAAACATACCATTTTGCTGAGCAGTAGGTGTTTAGTTATAAGTAGCTCTGTGGTAAATCCTTGCAGCTTTTGGCTCAATAAGAAATATAAATTCATAAAAAGCATTATTATTTTCTTAAGTCAAATTCTGCAGTTCCTCTATATCTTATATTTATATATTTTTTATTCCCTTCAGTCTTTTTTATATTTAATCTTGAAATTGCTCAAGTGGTCCAAGACTTGTGGTGCTCTACCACATCTTTCAGAAATACAGAAGGTTAAAAGCTTTCGTAACTGTTGTTTTTGAATTATAAATGTTTATAGCTTTCAGCTTTCCTCCTCAATACAAAGTAAAATGTGTTTTCAGTCTATAATGGAGCAACAGTGGAAAGACCAAGACACTTAACATTTTACCAAATGTTTGTTTTATAATATGATGATCTTTTCCCCCTTTCCCAGCTCAAAGGCAGCCAGGAGCCCAAAGCTAAGAAAAGCCGTCGTTCTCAAATGGTCGAGCCCAAAGAAGAAGCCAGTGTAAGTTAGATTGTTGTCACACTAAAATGATGTACGAACAAAGGCGCCCGGCTAATAAATTTGCAAGATGATATGTTAACTTATACTAGCTTGTTGCAGATATATATCACACAGTACAAATCAAGGTTTGTAAAGATATTACAGATTCTTTTTAGGTTTTTAATGTTCTTTCTTCACAAGATGTTTTATATTTTAATGTAAAATTAATATAATGCCTAAAGGATTGGACTCAAAAACCCAGCTGAGCTGAAATCTTGGTCTCTTTAGAGGACTGTGATGATATTAAAAAGACCAAATAGCACTGGTGCTGCACAGAATGTAGTGAAGTTTCAGGGATGCGTTGAGATAAATCATTTCTTACCAAATTAGCCATTAATATGCAAATATTTTGTTTCCTGGAAGCTCATGTGCTGCATCTCCAAAACTTTGAATATCAAGGTTCATCTTCTGTAATTTAATTCAGAAAGTTAAACCTTCACGTATTTTAGATTCATTACACATAAAGTGAAAAATTTGTTTTAAACCTGATGATTACAGCTTACAGCTCATGGAAATCAAAACTCCAGAATCTCAAACCATTAGAGTTTTAGAATAAAGAATTTATAATACAGAAATGTATTATCTCTGTGTGGTTCTGGTGCTAATAATACACTTTGTCACAATATTCAGATTTTTGAGGTGCTCCTAGAATCCACTCCAGGGTATCCGCAGGTCTTGAAAAGACTTAAAAAGCATGTAATTCAGTTTCCTTAAAAAGGGCATAAGAACGTATTGAAAGGTCAGAATCTCATTCTGTCGGCTTGACAGTTGGATTGTTGCGACAGCGGAGCCTGCTGAGCCAGCACCATTAGACCAGAAGCAAACACTGTCACCGCTGCTAGCTACAGTCGCTTGTTTATCACCTCACAATAGCCACGTTGTCACTTTTAGCAGAAACTTAAATTAATTTATTTATCCACTTATATCATTAGGAAGTGTTATTATGAACTATTGTGAAGTTCTGAAAACATTTGGTATAATAATAAAAATTCTAGTCCACATCGTCGCTTCTGGTTTTCCATCTTACCTTTATACTTTTTGGCTGGTTTGAGTAGGAAATGGGTATCAAATAGTATTTTAATCCTCTCCTCTCCTTCAGGACCCGGAGCCAGAGATGGAGGCGGTCAGCTCCAGCCAGGAGATCCCGGTGTCCTCAGCGCCCCAGCAGCCCGAGAAGCTATCGGTGTCAACGCAGACCAAAAAGGCCAACGGAGGGTCGCCACGCACACTGCACCGCGGCACCCAGACCAACAGCGACGGCGCCTGCCAGAACATGTGCCACGAGAAGTACACCAAGGTCTTCAATGACGTCAAAGAGATGATGAAGGCCGACAACAAGAGGGAGACGGAGCGGGTCGTCAGAGAGGCTCTGGAGAAGGTGGGTTTGTGTTTGATGGTTGGCGGTCTCTGAGACCTTCGAGAGTTTGAACATGCAGCGGACTCTGGTTAAAAAACAAACCAGTGTGTCCCGACTTTGTGTCTCTTTCCTTTCAGCTCCGTGCGGAGATGGAGGAGGAGAAGCGTCAGGCGGTGAGTAAGGCGGTGGCTGGAGCTCAGGCGGAGATGGAGAGGAAGTGTAAGCAGGTGAAGGAGAAGTGTAAAGAGGAGCTGGTGGAGGAGGTGAAGAAGCTGGTGGCCCAAAACAAACAGCTCATCTCCCAGACCAAGAAGAAGCAGTGGGTGAGTTCAGGACAGAAAAGCTGTCTGTAATAGTTTGTTTTTTACTGAACAAGATGAAGTCATGGCATTTTATTTTCAACTCTGTAACCGTAGTTCATCCTGTTTGAATGTTTGTTTTATGTCTCTTGTTTTTTCTTGTGACCGTTTCCTAAAATCATATTTCACACTAGAGCTGGGCGGTATATCAGTGTAATTTCAAAAGCGATAACAAATTAGACAATACTGTTTATGCCGATTATAGAGGGATGTTGAGTTAATTAATATGTTTCCATAAAGTCCTGTCAGTGTTTGCTGCTCTCTCTCCCTCACCGCGCAGCTCCGCCCCTCCCTCTGCATCTGCATGCAGAGGTCTGCTCACAAACTCTCTAATAACATGGAGGCAGACTCAGTGCCAGTCGACCCTGCTGAAGACCTGGCTTGTAAAAACAAAAAAACAACGTGTCAGTCAGTGTTTCCCACACATACACTTTACTTTGGCGGTCCGCCCAGAGTAGGTGACACATTGTAGCAGTTATCAGAGAAAGTTACTACGCCACAAGTCGCGACACGGAGAATATTTTACAAGAGTAAAGTACAGGTAAAGCCACAGTTAACACACCAGTCAGATGTCACTTGTTAGCTACCATGTTGGTTTTGTTTTGATAGGCTACGTCGTCAACACGCCTCCTCAGCAAGCAGCGCAGCTGCTGCTGTGAACAGAATCACGTTTAGAAAACTCCTGAAGACAAGTTCTGGGTTTTTTTGTACGACTTCATACAACATAGCCCATATAACATAGTCACCGGAGCAGAAATACAGGGAGAGAGACAGAAAGAAGGAGGGCATGCTGACGTGTTGGCAGCAGAAGTACTTTAGGTCTGTGAGAGTGAAGAGAAGTGAATAAGTGAGTGACACTTAAATAAGGAGGAGAATGAAGTATAATTAAAACGGTTAAACAACAAACAAGCTACTACAAATAGTAAAAACATACCCAGCCCACTTATATATATATCTTATACTGGAATTCTGCCTGACAGTACTGGGATATGATTTGTTGGTCCATATCGCTCAGCTATATTATATTTTTAGAGAGAGGAGTGTCAGTGTGACTGTGTAGATGCAGGATGATTGAACAGGATGTAGAAAGACCTCATTTCTTACAAGAACAAAACACCAAAGTTCACATTTAATCTTCAGCCAGTGCTATCTGATTTAAAGAGGTCATATTCTGTTTTTTGGCTTTTATCCTCTCCTTTATTGCGTTAGATATCTTTGTTGTGCAAAGAGTGTGTGAAGAGACCCACAGTCCAGCCTGAAAACAGCTTGATTGTAATTTGTGTCTATAATTTGTGTTGAAAGTGTATGAGTTTGTGTAGTGTGTGTAAAATGTGTATGTGTGATGACAGTATTTTTGAGGATTAGCACAGCAGCTCAGTATAATTTACAGTTTTCAGTGGAAACACATGCTGTTTACAATAATTAGAAGAATTCTGTTACTGCCAATATTTACTTTTTTTAATTTGAAGTGTTAGAACAGATGTGATGCTGTCTGTGCTGTAGCTGACCTCCCCTCTCCTCTTGAATTGGAATGGTTTTTTTTTTAGAGTTGGTTTATCTTGTTGCCTGTGCTGATACTTCTTACTCAGTCAGTGTTGGTCTTGTTTTCCAGTGTTATAACTGTGAGGAGGAGGCCATGTACCACTGCTGCTGGAACACCTCGTACTGCTCCATCAAGTGTCAGCAGGAGCACTGGCACGCCGACCACAAACGAACCTGCCGCAGGAAGAGATGAACAAGCCCTGCCCCTTCTGACCTTTCACAGCACGCCGTTGGCTCTCAACCTCTCCTCCTCCTGTCAGTCAGTGTCTACAACACACACACACACACACACACACACACACAAACCTCCCGCCTCCTCCTCTACTTGCCTTTCTGAAAACTTTGTGGACCCGATGTTTTCTGCGTGAAAAGAGCAATTTGATCTCTTTAAATTTTATTTTTTTTTGTTTGTGTTATTTAATATACCCATTGTATTGATTTTTCTTTCTATATTTTGTTTTTTAACTACAGTTTTATTATATTTTTCCTCTGAATCGTGAATAGATTGCTTGAGAGCATGGCTCGAGTGGAGCGTTATGGTATGATTTTATTTTTTTTTTCTTTAGATTTTTGTTTTTTCTTTACTGAAGTGCTAATTTTGAGCTCGTGTCAGAGAATGTGTTATTTAAGTGTTTAGTAACAGATGAACATTAACTGAATCCATTTTATTACCTGAATTTTTAAAAAAAAACAAATCACTTTTCTTACTGTAAAATGCAACAAATACACACCACCGATCTTACAAACAAATTCAAACATACCGTATGTACCATCGCAGCATTGAAAATGTTTTTTAAAAAAACAACAAAAAAACTGCATAACATCTTAAATAGTGGACAACATGGCTCACAGACGTTAATATACTGGGGGGGGGGTTTCATGGAACTATTGCGGTGGATGGCACCTTTTATCATTTCTACCTTTGGGTATCATTGGGAACAGGGTCATGAGGTTGGCCTTAAAAGGCGCCGACAAAATAAATCTTCCATTTATTATCATTATTATTATTATTATTATTATTATTATTATTATTATTATTATTATTATAACAATCGTGCACATTTCTGGGGTCTTTTTTCTTAAATAGACTGTAATTTTTATGAATAAAAAAGAAATAAAGTTTTTAATTTGTTCCGAATTGGAGAAATGTACAGCAATCTTTACTGAGCTGGATCTTAGAGAGGTTCCATCATTTGACAGTTTTTCCACTTTTTTGCACACTTCGTTTTCTTAACAACCCAAATGCTTGTAATATTGCCAAAAACATTTTTGAACCTACCCGAGAAGATCTTGTGAGTCCTCCCTCCCCTGCACCCTCCTACAACCTAAACAAGTTCTGTATATTTTCCCGAGCTTCGTCAGTGTCATTTTTACAGAGATGTGACACTCGGAATTCAGTCTCTTTTTTTCTGTTTTATTTTATTTTATTTTTAAAGCTGAAGTGAGTCAAGTAGCTGAGACTTTTTCACTGCTCATGTTGTAGTTGGTGGTCAGTGCCTGTTTCTCCTTTTTCTTTTCTCATCCTCTTACTCCCAGTAAGGCTACATGCATGTTGATAGTTTGCCTTTTTTAAATAATTACGGTAAAATAAAAATAAAAAGAAGAGAAAACCAGACGCTCGCTGGTGTCTAATAAGCAGTGACGACGGATGGACCAATATAAAACATTATGCAAATGTGAATGATCAAATTAATCTTTTCTATACTTTTCTCTGCGCTGGATGTCGAGTATCAATGGTGTATAAATATGGTGCTTGGAATCTGTTTTTTTTTCCTTCTTCAAAGGGGCAATGAAATTGCCAGCTTTTGCTTTTCTTTAAGACGTGTGACACTTTTAGTTTGTTGACTGTTTCCTCAGTTATGAAGATTGACTGAACGGAGGAAAAGAATTCAGTTACTCTGTACAGACGCATCACTTTCTACACACGGATTGCTGTTTAACAGTTTGTGCTTCTGTTAACATGTGACAAATAAAATACCGTAAATTCTCACATAGTGGGCAGGACCTTTTTATTCACCTCATGTAAGGAGCGAGACGGGCTTTATATCTAACTCCTTTTTTTATCCTGTTGGCATGTTTAAGCACCGCTGCTTCTTTTTGCTATAAATGAAAACTCAAACCTCCCTTTGTCTGTGGTGGAGGGGTCAGACATGATTCTTTTTAGTTATGCTCCTTAACTAACGCACTTATTTTAACCCACACCATCATCTTTTCCTAAGCTTAACCAAGCAGTTCTCTTTCCTAATGCCTGGTGGGGTGGTGGTGGCGCAGTGGATAAGCTGCATGCGTTGGGTGTGAGAGACCCGGGTTCTACTGCTTCACATCCACCAATGTGTCTTAAGCAGGACACTTAACCCCTAGCTGCTCCAGATGTGTGCGACCTCTGACATTAAAAAGCAATTGTAAGTTGCTTTTGGAACAAAGTGTCAGCTAAATGAAATGTAATGTAACGTGCACACCAGAGGACTTTCAAATCTGTGGGTCAACTCGAAAGCTGAGAAGAAGGAATCAGCAGGTTTATCTTATAGCGTGAGCGAATATACAACACGCTGGTGATGCTTCCTGGTCAAGCTCGCTCACATCATTGTACCTGAAAGGCCTTTTATTCTGAAATATGTACAGGAAGTGTGGAGTTTCGTAACAACCTGAAGCAAAGTTGGTGTTCTTTTTATGTTTTTCTTATCGCCTACAAATCCCATCAAAAAAGGATCAAAACCAACAACGTGTTAGTCTGTCTCTCCAATACTTTCTGACTTCCTGTATGGGGCTCTTAGCTCCAAGCACATTGGTTACTTAAACGAGTAAAAAGTGTATTTGTTAGGCACTATTTTCAGCGGATGAATCTACATTTGGTGCTCTAGTGAGTATTTGGGGCAGCGGAAGGGTGTGTGTGTGTCTGAACGTGTTAGCGCAGCAGTGAGGCTCACTCGTGGTTTAATAGTTTCTAACAACAGTGGAGCTCTGTGGCCCAGAGGAGGAGAAACAGGCTTTGATACACAGATAATACTTGTTAGTAGATACATTCAGTGTTGGTTTGGGTCTTTTATTGGGATTTCATGACTATAAGAAAAAAACTTACTATTGTATAAGAACAAACAATATGATTACTGTTGTTTGAAAAGAGTCGACCATTAGAGAGAATTTACGGTAACTGTTGTTCCAGTCTTCAACTTTTCACTCACTCGTCTCTGAGTCTCTTTGTAAACTCAATTAAGTGTATCACTTTAAGATGTAACATGTTATTGTACAGTTCAGCTACTGTTTGACCCCTCTCTACTTATCCAGTGTGTGTTAGGATTTTTATTTCCCCCCCGCTCACGTTCATTTCTGGAAAGAGTTTAATGTTCTGTTGTGTTTTCACGCTCTGCAGGCTGTAAGGTCAATCATGCCGTCATTTTCTTCTTTTATTTTTGAAATCATCATTGCACTACATGTAAATAAAATGTCATTCTGTCAATATCACCTCCCTCATATTATATATACATTGTATATGCAATTCACAAATATTGGACTTGAGCATTTCTTCTCCTGTGTTCACAGCGATCCTGATGACTGTTCTAGTTTTGTACAATGTACAACCGTTATCATATCAGCTCCGGCTTCTGTTGTTACCACGGCGCTCTGAGGTTGTGTCATTTTCAACATGTGTGTTTCTGGTTTGGTTCTTTCCTTCTTCTTTTTTTAAACTCTGCAGACAGACAGCTGCACTGCACATTCAATATATCTGAATATTTCAATGTGTTTTTAACGTCGTGTCGAAAACCACAACTAATAAATGCATGTTCTCCCAAACCGACACACTTACTGAAGGTGACGCATGTTTTATGTTACACATGTTTTCTTTGACTGTTTTTATATTCGTCCATCCGGCCGTAAAAGTTTCAGTGTGGAAAGTTTTGTTTTTTTCTCCCCCTGATGTGGAAAACCTTTTGATGTCATTCCACTTTGTATCTGTTTTTTTTTTTTTATTGCATGTGTAAAGGTGTGCATATCTCCAACTTCATTTCTTGTTTTTTGTTTTTCTCCTCATGTAAAAAGACACAGCTGCACTCCCTCAGAGTGATGCAATATGACAATGATGTTTTTTTTATTATCTGAAACTTCAGTTCAGCTAAATCGCATCTTTGAAGCAGTTTTCAGCTTGAAAAAGTGAGTAAATCAATCAGATTGTCCATAACCAGACTTTTAACTGTTCTTATTCCAGAGAATTTTAGTACATAATACTATGTGAGTACTAGTGAAATCGTGCTTGCACTTGCAGAGTATGTATGCACTTTTAACTGGAATACAGCAGCGAAGTTTCCTTTGTTCTCTCCTCCTGTGGGTCATCCTCTGTTCTGTCCATATGTAAACTATTAATTGTGGTTTAACATTTCCGATGTCCTGACTTTTTTATGCTTTAGCTAGCAATATGTATATAAATATATTCTATGTGCTAACATGGAGGAAATAAATGTATCAACAAGTTCCTGTTTCTGTTGTTTTAAGTTTAGTTTAATTTCAGCTGAAACATGTCAAATCAAATCTCTTATATTTCAGCCTTGCAGATGGTTTGGTATTGGTCCAGATTCTAAAATAATATTCCGTTTGAGTTTTGTTTAAAAAATGAAAGATTTAACAGTAACATTTCTTTCCAGAAGCAACATTCCATGTTACTCTGATCATTAAGTGAAACTACTTTCTACTGAAGAAGTACAGTAGTTCCTATAAACACTTGACAGCTGGAACCAGGAGACCGCTTCTGGAAAGACTGAAGTTTTTCAATCTCAAAGACGGATGTCTCGAAACCTGGGCGAAGGAAAAGCCAAAACTTCCATCCTGTCGAGGCATCGCTGCAGGTAAGGCAGCATTTGTAATCTGGGCAAACAACAGTGAAACGTGCTTTTCCCATCAGCCTTAGCCATTGTGGTACTTTTCATGGGAGTTATTGACAAGAAGAAAACACCCAAACCAAACAATAAGTGATTGATGTGCAGCTGAAAATGATCCCCAACAAATGCAGCATTTACTCCAGTTTGAGTTACATTTGTAAAACACCACAGTGACCAGCTGTTTCAGGAAATGAGTGGAGCCTTTGTCAAAAATGAAGCTATCATTTGTGAGCAGTTTTTTAAAGATTTATGTCAGTAAGGGTTTGAAGCAGAGCGACAGAGTAAGGAGACAAAGTAACACATTGGCTTTGTTGACAATAAGAAATATATAGGTATGTTCTACAAAAAGGCTTCATAGTCTTGGAGATGGAATAAGTTATATTTAGGCAGTCTGATCATTTAATAAGGGACATAAGTAAACTGGTTCACTGTACAGGAGTAATAAGACCATTATGATCAATTAATGTGCATAATTAATTTCAGTGAATCATGTCTGTTAATGTAAAAGTGACATCTTGTTTTGTTCAATCAACAAAGATATGAAAGAGTTGAGCACGTGTGCTTGGTAATTTATCTGAACCAATCATTTTAGCTCAAATTGTGTTTTAGTGAACACACTACATATTCAAAAGCAATTACCACAATAGTGTAATCAGTAATGGACAGACTTAATTGTTTCAGCTTATTTCAAACGAGATTTCTCCCGTTTTTAAAATGAAAGTTTTGATCACAGATGTGTTTAAATTTGTTGACAATTCGTGGCATTTTCCCGTCAGGGACATTTTGGGAACTCAATATAAATTATACTGCTAAACAGTATGTGTATACTGTAAAATAAGACACACCTAAATGAAACTGCATTTCACTTTTTAAACATTATTTCAGACACGTGTTCTATTTGCTAAAACCTGCATAACAAAAATCATAAATGTCCACCATCCTGCGTTTTATTGTCAAAATTGTTGAAATATTTATTTAATTGAAAGACTGTCAAACTCAAGACATTTTTTAAAACCTTTTAAAAAAAACATACTGGGGGACGTACATTTTGCTGATAAAAAGAGAAACAAACAGTGAAGAAAGTGCTTTTTTTTTTCCTTTTCAAAAACCCCTCGTGTGGTGAAGCCAGAACATTATCTGCCAAGAAGCTTCAACCTCAAATCACGTTTCACAGACTGAACGTCGTTTTCCTTCGACCTCTCCACAGCTCTGTAATGAGTTAAAGGGTCTCTGGTAAAATGCCGCCAGCTTCTGCTTCCTGTTTCAGTCTTTATTCCTGTCGTGACATCACTGTATGAGCCCTGATTGATCAGTCCATGTAAAAATATGAAGGACTTCTGACTCTGATATTTACAATAGTAGCGGCAGCTCGCCTACCTGCCGTTTTCAGGACACTCAAAGGTATTGATGAGGATTCACCTTTTCCCAGCCGGAGGTGTTCAAAGAAAAAAATCCAGTACTGCTGTTGGTCTGTTTTGAATTGAGAAGTTTCATTCCAGTAAGGAGAGTTGGAAAAATTATAGAGAAATTAAACTCAAATCCCATTTATTAGATTTAAAGGTCAGAAAACATGTTTGTTCCCTGATAAAACATGTTATATGTAGAGTTCTGATGCACTGATCCACTTAAAACAAACTTGCTAATTCCCCCTTGTCACCACTAGAGGTCAGCAAAGGTGAACAAATGACATTTATATTTTCTTTATCATCACTTAAAACCCTTAAACGTGACTCAGGATGAAGTTTGTTTTACTGTAATAACGGTCATGATATTATACATTTCTAGATCCAATAAAATTTGCTTCAGAACTCTTCACATGGAAGCTGGAATAAAACTCTTCAAAAGCTTCACTTATAATCTTCCAGCTGACTGACTGAAACATTTCAGACCAACGTGCAGATTTAAAAGCCTCGTGTGTCAAACTGCTTGAACCCTTTACTCATCTTTTAATATACTCTATAATCATATAGTTCTATTTTCCATAATATGCTTGTTGCGAGTGGGTTTCACTCAAGATAATACAATGCTTTTTTGTTTTTTTTTATATTAGCAAATACTCAAGAGCAAAACATTCTTGAACGTCTCGTCATATACTTCTAAAAGAGAAACAAAATAAATTAAATCGGTTTCTTTTTGTACATACTTACATGATATGAATTTATGTGTTCTGTTGCTTCAGTCGAAGCAAAGTTGTACGGAAAAATAAACGGAGTTAAAGGCTGCAGCTGTTTATGAAAATTAGCACGCTGATTTCCCGCTGAGATGGGACGGACGGTTTAGAAACTAATGCTGAATTTAAAAAAAAAAAAAAAGAAAGAAAAAGAACAGCAAGCTAACGAAACAAACTTGTAGTACCTCATCATAAAAGTGAAGGACAGCTGCGATTCGCCCCCTCAGACCCCACCCACGTATCAAAACATAGCTCACTCTTTTGTAATGGTTGACATCGTAAAAACGTAAAATAGCATTTTTTGCCACGGTTTGTTTTTGTGTAAATATCGTTTTCAAAAAAATAGCCTAAACTTTTTTGAGAACATGTTAAAAAAAACAATCACAAAAAAAAAACCCAACACACAAAAAAAACAAGCGACTTCAGCAAATACTTAACAGGAAAGCATAGTGAGCCACGCGCAATTTAAAAGCACAAATCTTTGCTACATTAACGATTGTCCTCTACCGCCTCCGGCCGTACGATTGCTACTTTTCGGTAGACATTCGGCACAAATGGGGACTTTGTTGCTCTTCATCGGGACGGCTGCACTTCCTCTCAGGCTGAGTACAGCAGTACAGGCTGAGCCTCCTCGTTGATTTTAGGAGCTAGCTGACAGCAGTACGTAGCCTGGGAGTAAGTGCTGCCTGAGAGACGAAATTCAGGGCAACACAAGTCAACTACTTCTCCCCTATTGCCACAAACTCAGCCTCTTGACTCCGGTTTTATTCTCTTTTTTTTTTTGTCAGGAGCAGGACTGTCTTTGCTTCTTCCTAAATAATCCTTCATCCACCTCCATATTGGCCACTAGGGGGCGCTACATGTTGTAGGCCACGTAGATGGGGTCCAGCTGGTCGGCCAGGAAGCCGTCGCGCAGGTGCATGCGCTGCTTCTCACCGCGGGAGTTGATGGGGATGACGCCGATGTCCACCACCACCACCACGCCCACGATCAGGTAGTGCTCCTCCAGCACCACGTTGGTGACCAGGGGGACCAGATCCAGGGCCTCCTGCTCCGAGCCGTCCAGCTCCACCACCACCACCAGCAGGTTGGTCCACGTGAACACCGCGCTGGAGGCACAGAAGACAAAGAAGGGTTTTGGTGATAGTTGGAGCCCAAAATCCCTCCAGCAGCAATTCAACTAAATTGCACTTATTTTTGGCAATTTTGTAGTTATGAAGTGACATTTAAGGCAATATTTCTTAACTGTAGATCTGTAACTAATATAAATTAAGAAATCTATTCTATATAAATCTAAGGTGTCAGAATTACAGGAGCCCTGAGAGGCAAGTGAGAAAGCTTTTTTTGGTTTGATGTATTTTCTAAATCCGATCTAAATTGTTTTCTCTCCGGTGTTTATGACTTAAAAAGTGGAAGGAAAAAAAACAGAGACAACCATTCATGCTCTCGTCCACACCTACAAACCCCAGGTTGAAAAGAGCACATGCTGGTGGCTCGAGGATCCACCCCCCTCAGGTCTTTTTATGCAAATTTGGAAATATGGAAAGGAGTGCAGAAATTTGAGCCTTAAAATATTAAAAACATGTTTCTACACTTGGCTTGAGGTTGAAATTTTGGCTTATTGATAAAGCCCAGAAAACAAAAAACAATAATAGGAGTGGGAGCCAAATAATCCAGTGACCATGTAACAACAACCTTCATTGTTCCAAGATCAGCCCCCTGCTATCTCTAGTAGCAGTAGCGACTAAAAACACCACAGGTTACTGGTGCTCCTTTGTTTATGTAAATACACACAGAGGACGATGAACAAACGCAACGTTCACAACGTATTTTGATCACCTTTCAGAAATGTGCTTCAAACTTGTTACATGGCTATAAATGGGTGAAACTGTCAGAGTTTTTTGTGTAGTACTGAAGTCATGTTCAGCCTCTCAGTCCTGGCTCGTGGTGGTTCATGTTAGCTTGCTGTTGTTGCTCACCACTCTGTGATGCTCTTGTGCGTCCTGATGACGGAGGTCTCGATGTCAATGGGGTGGTAACGCATCCCTCTCAGCTCCATGGCTTCCTCCAGAGCACCGACCACGTACAGGGCGTCATGGCGCTCTACACACACAAACTTTGTTTTCTGACAATAACTTTATGACAGATCTACTCTGAAGGGAATCTCAAACGTGTTGAGTAATGTTTCTCCTGATTCAGGGCAACTATATAACAACAAAGTAAAAATACCAAACACATATACATATATATATATATGCCCATCTTAATGGCCATATCTTTATAATCATAAGTTCAGTCCCCTCATGGTAAAAATGTATGTAGATTTTTGTAACCTGACAATGATATTGTTGGATTCAAGCAACTCATTTTCTCTTGATGTCTGACTTAAAAATAAACAGCACCCAGCATTGATTCCTTTAAGGCTGGCAGCCCTGAAGCGCTTTAACTGACAGAATTCAACAAACTGCCCACATCGTTCTGCTCATGTCCTCACCTCCGCTGGCGTCCGTCAGTTCGGTCCTGCGGAGGAAGCCCAGGTATCCGGTTCGAGCCCAGATTGTTTGCGTGTCTCCGAAGCTGAGTCTGGAGTTGAAATGGTCCGACTGCAGCGCCTCGTCTCCGTAGACGGTGAAGTAGCCGCTGGCGTTGTGGCTGCTGTGCACCCAGATCTACAAACATCAACATCAGCTGTTAACCGCAGGCGGAGCTGTCGTTCTCTTTTAGTTCTGCTTTTATGCGCTTGCTGCTACAATACTGGAGCGATCAAATGTGTAAAAGGGGGAAACTCCTATAAAAGCACAGCTGGGAAGACAATAAAGCCGCTGCAACAACTGATTATACTTTCAACTAATCAATGACTTGTGTTCCCGGAGCCTGTCTTCCATCGCTTGTTTATTTTTTTTTGTAACAATATAAGAACATCTGAGAAACAGAGACAAACAAATGTTTGGCAGATATTGATTTAAGTGATTACTGGATGAAATGTCATCCACAAAGCGTAGTACAACTTAGCAGTACAAACACAGAGTATATTAAACTCAGTTTGCCCACATTAATGTCAGATATCAAGGCAACAGGTAGGGAGGTATCTTCTCCTCTGACAGGAAGAGGTGAGTCCACCTCTTTCCTCCCAACGAATGGCCGCTCTGTTAGAGACAAAGCTTCCTGCCGTGGCCTCACAGTCTGCTGTCTTTAGTTTGGGTAAAAAAGCGATTTCTAGTTGAACGTCAGACAAACCTCGCCCAGATGTGACTCTCCCATTGGTCCCTTGGTTTCTGGGTTGGCGATGATGATTCGGACGCCCGGCAGTATCTGTTCAGAGACAAAACATCGACGTCAGCATTTAAATGATTTAAGCATTTTAAGTACAGGGAGAGAAAAAAAAAAGTCACCTTCCCGGACTCCATCAGTGACAGGCTGTGTGGCGACCCCCTCTCCACTAGTCTGACCCTGCGGAGCAAAACCAGACGCAGCATTAAAGATGAACAAAATGCACATATAATAACTAAACTATTAACTATTTCTATTATAAGCTATGAACTATCTTTAAACAACATTAACACAGATTCAAGGAAACCAGATTTATTCATTTCATTCTATTTATTCTTTGCATTTTTAACTGTGGTTCAAAAAGGACATGGATTGACAAATTATTGGATAATTAACCAAATAATTGTTCTCCTTTCGGAATAAAATATTCAACATGTTTCAGCATATTAAACATTATATGCACAAGAGCACGTTGGCAGCTGCTGCAGGGAACAAACCTGGGACTTTTTGGGACGAGAGAGAGTTGATGTGCAAGTTCGTCATTCGAGGAAAATAAAGGATGTTGGGCAAAAACAATAATTAGACTTTTGTCCTAACAACTAAAAAATAAAAAAAAATGAGTTGGTCAAATTATAAACGAGAAACACAAGAGCGCCCCTGGTAAAAACAGGCCAGCTTAAATCAACAGTGATTACATGTAATCATGCACACTGACAGTTATATTTATCCACAGCAGGACTGAGCAGCCTCGCTGCTTCATGTACTGTGACTTGTCTGCAGGAAAATGACAGCAGACGCAGGCTGAAGGCCATAATGACCTGCTGGATCACAGAACAGGAAACTGAAGTTTCCCAGACACACTGGTAAACCTTTGCGACTGGCGACAGCTCCACGTGTTTAAATTTATATTTTACAGTTTCAACTGTGAGCTGAGAAGTGGTCTCCAGATTATGTCCCTTAAATCCCACCAGACCACCTTGTCAGGAGATATTTGAATACACTTAAGTCTAGCTTGTCATCCCGGAGGTATTGTCCATCTCTGTTGCCTGGAAACTGACAGTGTCTCACCACCTTAAGACATGAAATCTGACACTAATGTCGGGCCCTCGCGGCGATTTTCAACTCTCCAGTTGGTTCATAAAGTCAGACTTCTCCCCTGAAAGCCAAAACTCTGGCACAAGAAATCCTGGAGACTCCCGAGCTGCTATTTATGGTGTCACCCAGTATGAGATGTGACTCAGACTGGGTTTGATGGGTTTTAAGTGCATCTTTCTCAGACTAGAAGTGTTTCAGGGGAAGTGAGGGTGACAGTCGGGGCGTCAAGCTGACATGCCTGAAATTGTCACTGCGCTGAAGAAACTTTTAGCTGCTCATTATATTCAAACTTTTTACAATCCAGCCAGCAGCGATGGTTCACAAGTCGTGCATTAGAATAAGGATCTTCACCCAGCGCTTTAGTTATTCTGGAGTGTTTGCTGAGCTGCACGTTCTCATTCACAAACACCCTGCTGCTTCACGGAGACTTCACCACATTCACACTGAAGCTGCACAGGCTGGACTGAGATCCCACAGGAGCAAACACATAATGTTGTGGGTGCAGGATATATTTAATGTCAGAGTGAGGGAATGGAAACTGATTCACTGTCGGGAGGAAATTTCATATGAGAAAAAATACGGGAGGATGTTGTTATTGCAAGCACATGCAAAAATATTAATTAAGCAGTTAAATCATTTTATGGCATTTAATAAGGCTTGTTTTCAGTTCCTCTAAAAGCGGCGTGTTAGACACTTACATTATTTATTTTCTATACACATAATCAAAAGAAATCCATAAGGACTTTATTGCTTTCGCTCCTGTAGTTTCCTTTAATTTCCTAGAAAAAAAGTTAGGAAATAAATATATACATATATGTATGTAAATTTATAGGAAGGAAACGGAGGCTGCGTTCAACTGAATTATTTCAAATTTACTAACCCCACCTGCGCTTACATTAGCAGGTTAGCATACATGTAGTAAACATATTAACATAAATGTGAATAGCTACTGAATGCTGAAATTGGCATGCTAACACCCGTATACTAACATTTCAGCATGTTAGCTAACATGTATTACATTAACAATAAGTTAACACTGGGCCCTTTTTTTAACTAAATATGCTCACGGCAAGAAGCGTGTGGCGCAGGTGCATTTAGGGCGTGTCTGAAAACACTTTAGCTAGTGAAACAGCAGAAATAAATGGTTAAAAGGGTTGTGCTCAGTCTCTGAATTAGTCATGGGTGTGTTTTGGGTGTAACATGAAATAAACCAATGTGCAGCCAGCCAGTGTCAAATCCCATTCCCTTTGTGTGCGTGTACCTTGGTACATGAAATGGCAGTATAAAACGCGGTACATGCTTCTCTATGAAACATCTGTTTTTATAAACTGACCGCGGGTCACATCTCTGGCTTCGAGGGGATTTCTGTATGAGTGTTTGCTTTAATGATCAGAGAGGCTGCTGTCAGCGCATCCTGACTCTGTCCGAGTGTCTGGAGATTTGCTGTGCCTCGTGCGTAAAGGCGCACAGTGTGTGTCTTTATGGGAAGCCTCTTACTGTCAGAATAATGAGCCCTTTAAACAGCAGGGAAATACTGCACCATTGACTTTAAACCTGGGGTTTTGGTCAATGGCGCAATCGCTTTCTGCTGCCTCGAGATAGAAATGCGCCCACAGTCCCCTGACCACACCTCATTTTACACCCAACACTCCCATAGCGCACAGACGGGCACATGTGCATTTGCTATTCAAACGACGTGGGCGCTTGGACAGGAAAAGTGTGTCAGTTGGAACCTTGCAATGACACTGGTGCTGTGCTTTGTGCCGCTCTGAGCCTGACGCCTGATAGGGCCAGCTGTGTTAAAGTCAGCATTAATCTCAAAGTGGAGCTGTGGCTGACAGTAACTTGGTCATTAGACTTAGAGGTAATTCTGCCAAAAACTTACAGTCCCCTCCAAAAGTATTGGAACAGTAAGGCAACTTCCTTTGTTTTTGTTGTTCGCTGAAGACATTTGGGTTTAAGATCAAAAGATGAGACAAGAGTTCAGAATTTCAGCTCTCATTTCCTGGTATTCACATCTAGATGTGTTTAAACAACTCAGGACATACCACCGTTTGTATCAGACCACAGCATTCTTAGGTGAGCAAAACTACTGGAACATGTGACTGACAGATGTTTCTTGTTGCCAGGTGTTGCCTTTTAGGTTGATTGTCCAAACATTAAACAGCTCTGCATGACTAGTCTAAGTTTTCATCCTTGGTTCAAACCTATAAAGACTGCATTTCCTGTTAAAAAGGATAAACCAGCATGAAGAGCAGAGAGCTGTCTGTGGGAGAAAAGCAAGCCAGTGTCAAGCTGAGAAAAGAAGAAAAATCGAGCAGAGCCATTGGACAAACATTGGGCATAGGAAGCACAACAATTTGGAAAGTCCTGAAAAAGAAAGAAACTACTGGTGTACTGAGCAACAGACGTCCAACAGGTCGGCCAAGGAAAACAACAGTAGTTGATGACAGAAATATGATGAGAGCTGTGAGGAAAACATCACCAACGACGTCCACAGTGCAGGGTGAAGGTATCACAATCCACTGCTGGAAGAAGACTCAGAGAGCAGAAATATAGAGGCCACAGCACAAGAAGCAAAGCACTTGTAACCCAGGTTAAAATTCCATGGTCCCAATTTTTTCCCAGTCACCTGAACACACCACAAGACACACCCTTGAGTCTAACCTATCATAGAGCTCGAGCGCGTTTTACAAGCTGAGGTGAGTTTCCCCAATCAGTAGTGTGAGGGGGAAGCCACCGGAGCAGCTGCACTCGTGTCCACTACCGTGGTCTTTAGAAGCCGACTGGTGCCGCGGTGTGTCGAATATCTGCGGGAATCGGCCAGGTGAGACTCAATTCTCTCAAGTGCTCTATATCAAAACCAACTTTTCTGCAGATTGTAAATATTTTGGGTATTGTTATTGTTTGTTTTTGTCTTGTTTCCACATAATATATGGTACCGACACCAAATATAATTATCAGACTCAGTGTCATTATTTACTTTTTCAACACCTCCTTAATCCGAAACCTTGTCTTCTGATACCCCATGTACATGCTACACACTCATCAGCAGGAAGAATCCGAAGGCCAGATTGAAATTTGCAAAGTACAGAGATGAGCTGCAAAAGTTCTGGAACACAATCTGATGGACTGATGAGACCAAGATTAATCTGTACCAAAGTGATGGAAAGGCCAAAGTGTGGAGAAAGAAAGGAACTGCTTCTGATCCGAAGCTACAAGCTCATCTGTGAAGCACGGTGGAGGTAACGTCATGGCTTGGGCGTGCAGGACTGCTTCTGGAACAGGCTCATTAATTTTATTGATGATGTAACTGATGATGGCAGCAGCAGATGAATTCAGAAGTGGACAGAAACATTTTGTCTGCAAATTGACGGAGAAATGCATTGAAACTAATGGGGAGGAAATTTATCATGCAGCAGGACGATGAGCCAGAGCACACTGCCAACAAAACAAAGGACTTCATCAGGGGGAAAAGTGGAAGGTTTCAAGACTGGCCAAGTCAATCACCTGACCTTAACCCACTAGAGCTGCATTTCACCTCCTTAAGAGGAGACTGAAGGGAGAAACACCCTGAAACAAACAGGAAGTGAAAGAAGCTGCAGTAAAAGCCTGGAACAGCATCACAAATGAAGAATCCAACAGTTTGGTGATGTCGAGGGGTCGCAGGCTTGAGGCAGTTATTGCAAGCAAGGGTTATGCCACCAAATATTAAATGTTATTTACTTTAGAATTATTTGTTCCATTACTTTTGCTCACCTAAGAATCCTGTGGTTTAATACAAACGCTGATATGTCCTGAGTTGTTTAACACATCCAGATGTGTCTCAGTGAACAACAAAAACAAAGGACTTTGCCTTACCGTTCTGATACTTTTGGATGGGTCTGTAAATGACGGAATGGTGGAAAGTTTGACCTGTTGGTGGCGCTAGATTAAAAATCAAGAGATCATTTATTTACATTTATTCATTTAGCTGACACTTTTATTCAAAGCAACTTACAATTGCTATACATATCAGAGGTCACACGCCTCTGGAGCAACTAGGGGTTAAGTGTCTTGCTCAGGGACACAATGGTGGATGGGATTGAACCTGGCACTCTCACACCAAAGGCATAGTCTTATCCATTTCAAGAAAATCCATCCCATAGTTGTCGAGTTATTTAGTCTGGACCAACACAACAACGATGAATAATGACGTTTCCTGTGAATGTTGTAAGGTTATGGGCAGGGATCTTGTACAGCATCTAGTAGTGTGCTTTTCAACAGCCGAATAAGTTAAGACAAGATGTGTGGTTTGTGTAACTCACCTGTCATGCCGCAGCGCTCTCATATCAACATACACAGTCGTGGGGTCGGGTCCTGAGGTGCCCTGAGAAACAGCAACGGCAGCGGTTAACACTGCAGGGTCACACAATGTCCTTTCGTACAACCACCACCATCATACAACTGCATGACAACAACCTCTTCTACTGCTACGACTTCTACTCCTACCAGGCCACTGTGGATGCTCGTGCATTAGTGTTCACAGAGACAAGCTTTTCCTTCACAGCAGAGGGAAAAGCTTTGGCTTCGAGAGCAAAGATGGGATACATGATGGGGGAGAAGAACGTGGGAGCCACAGCAGTGGGAGGGTTTCAGAGGGAAATCAGCAAAACAAAAACACAGATTAGAATACGAACAAAGATATCTCAACATAAAACATCTAAAATTAGATGTTCATGCAAACAAAACGTCAGAGTAAGAGGGAAGAAAAGAGGGAAAGTGATGCCAGCCAAGCCGGTGGAAAAGAAAGATGGAAGAAAGGGGTGTGGATGACATATTTGGATTACATCCTGGTACATGAACATGTTTCAGTGGCAAAGGCAACACATCTGCCCTGAAAAAAATACACACAAATATAAAATCTATAAAGAATGTTGCAGGTATTATTTGGCCTCCGTCGGGCCGGCGTAGCTCGTAGATGTCAGCTAAATGTCTGCGTTGACTGCTGTCACGTGAGGGAGAGTTAACATTTTGAAGCAAAATCACGACAGAGAAAAAGCAGAGATAAGGACCCCCGTTCCGACCTCTCTCTTCCTCCACCACCTTTTCTCTCAGAGGTGATTCAGGACAACAACGTTTGCAGAGAGAAACTGTACACAGAGAGCGCCACCGGGCACACAGCGGCATGCTGGGAGTCAGAAGCCCACACCCAGAGAACAAAATGGCAGATGACATCTTCTCCGCGAGGTAGCTACATAGGTTAGTTTGAAACTCCACCAGAAGAAGAATATTTAGCGACAGCTGGAGGAACGGTGGAGAAGTGGTTTGAGGAGTTTCCGTGGTTTTTAAAAAAAAATGTTTTAACCCCCTTTTTTTGGTAATGGCTCTGAAATTGAAACAGAAATTGATACAATAAAAATCGTTTTGAAGCCTGCCAAGATATCACCCAGTCAGCAGTCTAACCTGACCTGAAAGAGTTAACAGTTTGTTCGAGACACGTTAATTAGCAACTCGACTCCTGTCTCAAGGTTGACTGCAGACCATGCTGCATCGCTTTTATGAAGTAATTTATACGCTGGCAGGGCGGGGTTATGTAAAATTACACGGTAATTTATATCATGTGATAGCTACTTTGGTTTTTGTACCCTTTGGCACTCCGTTCCCTCGAAGCATCACACTCCCATGACATTGTTGGAATCTACCCAGCAGAACCAGGAACAGCAGCTATTTTTTTTTTTTTTTTTGGACACACATTCTCCTTCCTTGTCAAAACCTGGCGCCGACATTTCCCACCATGCAACTCAACCACAGTTTGTTCAGAGATTGGGGTGTGTTATGCGAGCAGCGGCTCATGTAGCCCGCAGCAGAGGTGAGGAGCGGCGCTACAGAGGAAGCTGACTTCTTTCTCTCCACAGCCACAGGAATTTCAAATTTTCTAACTTATAGTCTTGAGCCCCAGCTGACTCAAAGGACCTTGAGGACATTTATCTTCACACAGCTCCCTCTGGAGACACCAAAGGCTTTATACAACCCAACACCTGCTGACACTTTGTGTGTAAAATGAGTGGAGTTCCTCTATAAGATGGTTTAAACTGGTCAGTGGTGCAGATTTACATGTCAGGTCGCTGAAGTTGAACTCAATTTTAAAACATTTACTTCACCTCTGTGGGCAAATCCACACAGTGCAGAGATTCTACTACAATCTGTGGATTTTGGTCCTAATTTCATCATAAAGCTGACTGTAGCTGCTGTTGTCTCTGAAAGAACAAGCTACAAACATTTCTCAGACACCTTTCGACCCTACAGGGGTTACCGGAAACTCAAAATCCAGATTTTCAGAGGGGCAATCCTTTAAAACTTTGATCTACAGCCAGCTGATGAGTGATGTGCTGACAAGCAAGTGGGGTGGAGATGGTGGTGGTCGGGGGGGGGATTGATGGTGGTTCCCTACCTGGTCGGCAAGCTTTCCCAGCCTGTGAGGCTACAGCAGCAAAGGGGGCGGAGGAGGAGGAGGAGGAGGAGGAGGAGGAGGAGGAGGAGGAGGAGGAGGAGGAGGAGGAGGAGGACGTAAGGAGGGAGGGCGGGCGGAGACAAAACCAAGTATGAGATTTGTGGACGGGGTTATGATTAAAACAAGGAAGAAGGAGGGAAGCAAGAAAAATGTCAAAATGGAAAACTCAAAGAAACAAAAGAAGCAGTCAGGACTGAAAAACTTTATCAGCCAAATGTTAGTTTTGTCATTTAAAGCTGATAGAAATTGTTTTGTTAATTAAGGTCCCAGAGTCATCATTCAATATAGTGTTTGATATTAGTTGTTTTGCTGTAATATTAGTGTATATTGACTCTGTTAATTCAAGTTAGGAGCCATGCAGTTAGAAATCACTGTCCTGTACAACAAACATGCTGCTTATTAAATTTGCATAGAATCTTACCATCTAGAAAATGGTCAGCAATGTTTTCATTTAACAAAAACTTGGAATAGTCCAATAGAATCTATTATCTAGAGCAGATCACAGAAGTTTCTTTTATTTCATTCAAGAACAGCAATGGAGAAACTTTGTGATACTGACGTATGAACTTGGGGAAAAGACTGATTGAACCCACTTAAGGTAGCAAATCATAGCTGAAATGTAAGAGCAGCGATCTGCTTGAAATGGAAGGATGACGCTGAACCCGAGCGACTGACAGAGGAAAAGCTGAATGTGACGCACCCTGGACAAACTGTATCTCTGCGCTGGAGGCAAGAGATACTGATGTCCACTCGTTCGTCTGACTCTGGATAAGAGAGCAACTGTTTCTTGTATCTTGTAAAAAATGTACTCGACAACAAAAGGGAAACTACAAAGAACTGGATGCTCAGGTATAAACACAATCACAAACTCCTTCATATGTAGTTAAGTAAAGCTAATGCTAACTTCGATCAACTAAAAAAAAAAACAAAAGACACAAAAAAGACAGCTATGGGCAACATCCACTGACATACCCCTCGTCTACAAGAACAAAAGCAGCTAGTTTCTCAGTTGTGAATGCACAATCTCAATAGTGAATCCAGCCACAATGTCACACGGCAAAACATCCGTAGTCTCTGCAACAACTACAAAAAAAAAAAGCAAAGTGGAAGCAGAGACGAGCCGGAACAAAGAGTCTGACTGACCTGCAGGCAGATTGCCAGGTTGACCCTGCAGCCGAAGGAGGTGCTGACGGCTCGAGGGTGGAGTCCCAGGTCCTTAAAGAGTTTGGAGAAGGACTGCGTCAGGGCTGTCCTGGGACGCTCCTCGGCTACAACCACGCAGGTCCTCACCCGAGACAAGTCCAATCCTCGAGCCTGAAGGGGGTTAAGGAGGACGCAGAACGAGAAGGTGTCGTGTGTGTTTGGCGACATTCAGTATCAGCGATCCACTCCTCTCTATCTTTGCATGACGCTTTGTTTCCTTTCAGATAATTGTTTCTGAGCCTCAATAGGTTTTTCTTGGCAGTTTAATTCATAAATTGTCAAGCCTACGACACAAATTCTCCTCGAGACAGAGCGCCTCCTTTACCTTCAGAGAGTCGGTCTGCAGGCCGAGGCCTTTGGTGCAGAGCTCCATGACGCTGTAGGAGCAGAAAGTGTCCCGGACTTTGTACTGACTGACGGCCGACAGCCAGAGCGCTGGGTTCACCTCCAGCTCGGACGGAGGGATCAGGATGGACTGGTGACCTGAGTACACACTGCAGAGACAAACCAGAGAGTGTGTACAGTAAATTTGTTGTGGTATTGATGGAAAGTTTTCTTCCAAACGAGTTTTATTGACTTTCACTGTGACTAATGGACTGAGGATTATTTGTGATATTTCTGTTTTTCAACAAATCACCTACACACCAGGTGTAGACCCATACAGCCCTCCAGTAAAGCACCAGAAACCTCTGTAGCGTCTTCTAGTGTACTCCAATAGATACACCACAGTGATTACAAACTCCACAGCCCGTGAGATTTATTAAGAGATCCTAAACACCGTTACAAAATGCATCCTCTTCAAAACGTCGCCTGCCTTTACCCCGTGTTCTGCATCTACCGTCCCTGACTGGACACCACATTTAACATTTGTATTCCGTTTTGTTTGTCTGACCTGCAAAGGCACCAGAGGACGAAGCCCAGGCCGCAGTACGGGTCCAGGCAGATGGCGACCTCTCTGGACGGGTAAAGCTCACACTGCAGCTTGATGGAGCGGCAGAAGGCACTGGTGGCTGTGTGAGACATCTGAACGGCAGACAGACATGAGACGCTCAGTAGAGGCGTTAATACACCTATTCAGTCCGAAAATCAATATTTCCTTTAAGATGCTGTGCGTTTCCTGCAGCGGTGGATTTATTTTCAACTTCTTAAAACACATTTAGGTTATTAGTGTCAGGAAACTGCCATTTCTAACAGCCATAGCAAACAAGTGTGTATATTCTTATTGTTCTGTGTAATTTTGTGCTATTTCTTTTTTTTTTTTTTAAGCGGAAATGAAAACGCAAACAGAAAACACTAACAAACTCCCTCCCTGGTGGAGCTAAAAATGATTAATTACCAGAAGTATGTCCACGGTGCCCTGATTAGCGGAACAAACTTTCAGATATGAAGCAGCACTTCATCTGGGCACCACTGACCAGATGAATTGACCGCCTTGTTGCGCCGCCCGGTGCAGTGTTAATATTCCAGCATTTACTGATTTGCTCATTAAGCTGCCATTGTTTCCCCCCCCGCCCTACTTTTCCTTTTGGGCTGAGCAGTGTGTGTTTCTCAAAGTGTTCATTAACGAGGCTTTTGTGGGGTTTTAATTGTGATTGTGATGCACTGACAGAACAAATATTTTGGGGCATACAGAGTATGATACAATGGCTCGAAATGTAGAATAATTTTACATTTGCCTGTTTAAAAGATCCATTAGAAAAGATCCCTCCACGCAACAAGTGAGGTTTCAGCTGTCCCGTAATGTAAAGCGTAGCTGCGAGAGGTCATGCTGTGATGTAACGCTGATCATTGTGATTAATTCATCTCCGATCTGGTTTGGGGAGAATAAGTTGTTTCAAAGCTGTTTATTTCTTATGTTGCATTCCTGACAGGAACCCTGGCGTTTGCTGCTATGGCTTTAAAAGCGCTCCATCCATTCATTCCATTAGCTACACCAGCTTATCCTTCAGAGGGTCGCAGGGGGCCAGAGCTGATCTCAGCAGACAGCCCACAACAGAAGCACCAGACGGAAACCCACAGGGAAAAAGTGCAAGGCCCCAGAAGTAAGAAGAAGAACTTATTGAATAGAAACTGTCTAAAACTATTAGCCTGCTGCCTCCAATTTTATTCTCACCACACTGTTACTAAAAAGGTCGAGATAAATTTGTCGAGCTGGTGTCGCAGGTATCGGCAGATCTGTCGGTCGACAAGTAACAGCAGCAGTTAGGGTCAGAAAGTGTTGCCATTACATTGAGTTTATTTGACAGTTAATAAGAGTCCCAGCTCAGTACATGCTGTATCATGTACCAAATCGCTGGTTGAAATTTCTGGTTTTATAAAAATCCATCCTCAGCCAGGGCTATTTTACATAACACAACCTCGACAGGTAGGCTACAACGTGGCTATACTGGTCTAGCACTAATTCTGTCTACATTTTATGGATTTACCCAGCTGTCTCATTCTGAAGGACTTACAGTAGAATACCAGCGACTAATGAATGAGCTTACAATCCAGTTCCAACATAAAAAGCGAGCAAAAGAAGTGACATGGGCTGATTTACACTGACAAGAGCTGAACAGATATTATCATTTCCCTCATGTATAAAAGAGAAATTAATATTTTAACATTAGCTGAGATGTACTGACTCTATTTCAATTCATTACATTCAATCTTCTCTAATGAAAACTGTTATCTCAGGTTGCTAAAGGTGAGACAAAACAGCTGATAAAATGTCATCCTGACTGAGAAAATGAACACAGAGCCATGACATGACAAGTTAGAGCCAGGACCTGATTAACAGAAGCAACTGAGGGGTCTCATTTTAAAATGATATATATAATAATATTTTGTCAACTGAGTATATCCTCAAATATCCTCATTTTCAGAGAATAATAGACCTTTAAAACGTCGGTATTACCCTTTCTAACAAAACTTGTCAATTATACCTTAAAAACATGCCTATAAAATTATTTCTTATTCTGCTATTGTGTTTCTTTTTATTGTCTGGAAACAGAGAAATCTTCTCTATCGGCTCTCTGTGAGCGTCTGTAAGCAGAAAAACAAAAGGCTTCAACGCGGATTAGAGACTGAACAAGAAAGGTCTAATTTAATAGAAGTTCACTTCAGTGGATTCAAACCCACGCATACAACACACACACACACACACACTTGCACCAGATGAATAGTGGCAGGGAAACAATGAGTTGAGTACAGGATGCAGGTTTGTTTTGCTGCAGCAGGAATCAATAGGCGCTTTAATCTTCAAAATGTCACCACCATGAAACCACACACCTTCAACACTCTGCAAGGGTTTTACTGAGTATATGCAGAAACATGATGATGATGATGATGATGATGTGGGTGTCTCATGGGACATTTTGACCTTTATTCAGTGTTAATCAGGCCGATCGGTCTTCTTCAAACGCCGAAACATAAATGGGCTGATCTTCTCAAAATCAGACCGGAGATGACATTTCACTAACAATGTGACAAACATCCAGTCATATTTCCCCTCACGACTTAAAATCTCCAACAGTAACTGTTACGTTCTTCCAAATTCATTAGTATAAAGTCTGCACCTCCGGCCGTTACTCGTTTGAGTTCATTCTGTTAGCCTCCTTCACTCATTACAGGTATCTGATCACTGCGCCTACTTTTGAATTTGCATCTCTGGAACAGTACATAGATATCTGTTGTATAAACTGTATATTGTGATATTTGATACTGTTTTGCCTAAAGATGGTCCTGATAATAAAGAAATAAATATTAATGTTAGAATGCGTGCTAATATTACAGTTAGAAAGTTAGCCTGCAGGGTTAGATGGCACATGCTAATTATAACATGTAGCATTAACAGTGCTAAAGGATAGGTGCTAAATGTCAGCATGTGTATCAAATCCAATCCCTACTGGGGAACATATATGCTAATGTTAGCAATATTGATATCTTAGCATATTAGCAAGTATGTTAGCATTATGCATTTTATATTAGAACTACAGTAATTACCAGTCATAAACATGGGGACATTTCTCAAACGACGTCAACACAACATTAATGGCAGTATTTAGCTGTAACGTTAGCTGACAGGAATGTCAGCATTACATTCAGAATGAGAACGAAAAGAAGAAGAATAAGAAACAATTAAATGTTTAGCTTGTTGCCTACTTTGATATGTACAAAAAAGGAGAAAATTTGAATAGGAAAATACAACTGCAGTGTTAGGAAGTGGACATTTCGACTTGTTGGTGGTGCTAGATGAAAAGTCAGAGCATCACCACAGTTATTAAGATTTAGCTAATGTGACTAAAAACGTGTGTGTGTGTGTGTGTGTGTGTTTACCTTGACTCCAGCGAGCATACCAGTGGTAGAGACACTGAAGTCCAGGTAGGCCAGGGTGTCGGGGTTGGACGGTTTATACAGCAGAGGGGGTTTCTTCTTTGGCAAATCGTCTAAAAAGGAAATCAACCTGTTCCCATCAGTGCTGCTTCAACACACAGCACACAGCCATGCCAATTATTTGTTTCTTATTCTTTATTTATTCTTTATTTAATTTCTTCTTATTCTTTTTCAACATGTCTCTATTTTTTGTTTTAACTGTTCAGACACATCTGCACTGTACTTCTCACAGATCACCTGTCTATGTGGTGGTGCTCTCTGTCACAAGTCATATCTTTGAAACCGGGATTCAAAACCGTGCAGGGGTTTGTAAAAACAGCTTCCTCATTAGTAAGAGACTGACAAAGGCGATGTACATAACTGTTTATCAGAAATAATGCATGTTTGTGTGTATGCGCGTACCTGTGTCCAGGACAGGGGGCCAGGTCCGGACGTCCACGGCGGCCGAGGCTTCCTTCGACCTCAGCAGTTTACAGATGAGCTGTGTGGTCATCACGCACACCGACCGGCTCACCTGCACCAAACAGCGCAGACAACTTGAATCTGATCAGACGCATCGGCATGAACCAGTGAAAGAAACCCCCACATCTCATCACACCGTGTCCTCTCCAACAGTGTGGATAAGTGAGCCTCGCTTTAAATCGCACCCTGAAACCAAACTGCTCAATTCCACAGTTTGTGAGATTTATAGCAAAGTAACTGCAGCCCATGCCCTCCTGCCTCCTGCCAGCCCGCTTTATTCTCTCGTTATTCACAACTTGCATTCACTCTTTCACTTATTTTTCCAGACTGCTGGCTAGTTTCCCGGCTTCTATAAGCTGACGTATCCTTCGCCCCTTCATCTTTTTATGAGTTAAACATGAGCGACTTCTATTTTTATGCGATGTCATCACTATAAGGCTGATTTGTAAATAACTTTTTGACACATGAGTTTCTACGAGGCAGAATCCTCTTCCACTTTAAATGGTGGTTGTGAGCTTAAATGTGTCTTAAAACAGATAATAGTGATGGATTAAACTCAGATCCCACACAGCATCAGTGTTGCTTTGATGAATTTCCATTGAATAAACTGACCACAAATCTATTTTTTGTGTACAAAAGATGATTTTTTTTTTCATTTGAAACCATTTTTGTGTGAGAGGATCTGCATCCTTTGGGGATAGTTTTGGTTTTCCTTAGAATGTCTGGTATTTCCATTCAGTTTTTTTGATGCTCATATTCAGGATGCTGCTATGAATTCAGCATTTCTTAGGCTCACAAGCTCAGTGTGAGATAGTGAGTGATTAGTTTCATTAATCAGTATTTTCAACCGTTACAACATGAGACAGCAACAATAATATGGCAGTTCAAGGTTTTTACCTCCACAATCATTTTGACGGTGGGCAGCGTGGTGGCGATGTTCTGTGGGTGAGGCGGTCGCACCGTGATCGGCACGCAACCGGCGTAAAGGCAGCCGTAAAACGCCACGATGAGGTCGATACCTAGAGGAGAGGGAGGAGGTGGGAGAAGGGTAGAGGAGGGAAGAAGTGTGTGAGGGAAAGGGAGGAGATAAGAGAGGGGGGGTGAGAGGTAAAGGGAGGAATAAGAAGGAGAAAGGTGGAGGAGGATGGACAGGGAAGAGAAGGGAGGAGATGAAGAGGAAGGGGTGAGAAGAGAGGGAGGTAGAAGGAGGGAGGAGAGAAGGGAAGGTGAGTGAAATCAAGAAAGAGAAAGAAGGAGAGAGATGGGGAAGGAAGAAGAGGAAAAGTGAGGTGAGATGGGGAGAGGTGAAAAAGAGGGAGAGAGATGGAGCATGTGATGAGGAGAAGGCAGAAAAGGCAGGAAGAAGGGAGGATGAGAAAGAGGAAGAAGGAAAATGAGGGAGACAGAAATGCATAAGAGGGAAGGAAGGAGGGATAAAAAGGAGACGGGGAAAAGAAAGACAAGAGAGAAAAAAAAAACTGTCACACACACACTCACAGAGGTGAGGAGGTTAAGTATTGAGCGGCGGACTCTGGAGGCGATTAATTGAACGCTGCTTTAGGAGAATCTGGTCCTGCAAGGCTGCATCCGTCCTGCTGACGGACACGAGGCTCTCTGAGGGAAATTATAATTCTTTCCGTTCCCTCGAATTCCCCCCGCGGCGTCTCTCTTCGATCTAACTGAAATGTCTTTGTCGTGCCCTTCCTCTTTAAAAACACACAGTCTGTCCTTGTTAACATGCCAGCACACAAGTTAAAGGATCATTACAAAGTTTTGGCATGTTTTAGTTGATTGATATGAATCAGGTGGATTTTCATAATACTGTCCATTTTCTACTATTTTATTCTTTTTTGCTGGTTAAGCAGGTCTGTTTCAAATGATATCAGAATCAGAATCAGCTTTATTGCCAGGTGTGTGCACAAGGAATTAGACTTTGGATTGTACACAATGTGCATACTTATACAATAACACAACAATATAGTAATAAAATCAATACAGGCTACAGTGTAGAGAACACATATATATACACACTGTAAACAAAACAGACAGTGAACATTTTGATGTGATGACAGCATCATTAGGGTCAATCAAGCATCACAATGAAAGTTGAGATCTGTAGTTGTCCAGCACCACCATCTTTTCAAATAAGAACCTAATTACAATCTATGACCAAAAGAATGTGGACAGCAAATAATGTCAGACGTTTTACCAATATCTGAATGTGGAACATCAACAACAATCCAAAACCATGGGCATTAATCTGCTGCTGTCACCGCCTCCACTCGTCTGGTTTCTCCACCAGATCTTGAACATGGCAGCAGGGGTTTGCTTCCATTCAGCCTCAAGAGCATTAATGAGGTCCAACGCCAATGTTGGGCGATCAGGTCTGGCTCACAGTTGGTGTGACACTTGTGTGTATGATACTCATTAATTGGAACCAAAAGGCCCATACCATGTACAACAGACCCAGAGCATAAGCTCACCTAATGTGTGTCCACATACTTTTAGCCATTTAGTGTTGCTATGATACGGATTCAGAAAAGTTTCCGATGATTTTTTACTGCCTTGTGAAAATTCAGCTTGCAATGTTTGCTGGGTAGAATCTGCTTTTACTTTTGAATGAATTTCAAAAGGTGTCATCCGTTCACTGAGAAACTGATGTCAACACGCAAAACATCAGGACACTGAGGTGTGCAGCTAGTGCTTACCTGGAGGGTAGACCAGTGCGACGTGGTCTCCGTCCTGTAGGTGGCCCCGTTCAGCCAGCATGCCGGCGATCTTCTCTGCCCTCTTATGCAGCTGAACGCAAGTCAGAGAGCTGGCTATGGTACCCTGGAGGAGGTCACACACACACACACACACACACACACACACACAAAGAAAGATGATTGACACATTCAATCAGCGGAGTGTATCAGCAGATGTCAAATCATATTTTCCGTTGCAGCATCTCGGTGCCGAACAGCTGTAAACAAACCAGTGGATCATATTGCCATTATGCAAACCAACAAAACCGTCATACAGAGTCAATTCACACACATTGTTATATACAAGCTGCATAATAATAATAATGATAATAATAATAGTAATAATAATAATAATAGTAATAATAATAATAATATTTAATGAACAAATCCATAAATCATTCTTTGTTTGCCATTCTGTCTTTTGCGTCATGCTGCACTACATAAGAGCATAAACTGCTGTAATATAAAGCAAATGTTGCAACATAATGTACATTTGCCTTGTTTATAACTCATAGTACGGCCAGATAAACATGGAAAACTTGCACTTGAACTGTTACTTTTCAAGACCTCAGGTCCAAAAACCAACAATATGTGTGTTGTGAAGTCTTACCCTGGAGTTGAGCAGTGTGTACAGGACGTGGTCCGGAGTGGTCTGGGCTCTCCACTGTAAAACCTCTGACAGGAAGAGGAACTAAAAACAGAAACGCGGGAACAGTGAAATTGAGTGACGACAAACAAACATACATATTTACAAATAAAGACACGCGCACACATCCATCCTAAACACATGAATAAGGCAACAGGGCAGCTAACACTCAGTCTTCTAGTGTTACGCTGTAAAACATATCAGAATTTAGTGAAGAATAGATACATTTTTCTCATTTTAAGGAGTATTTTATTTTATTTTTTTTTTTTAAGTATTTCTAAACTTGCAAACGGGAGAATGAAGCCAAATGAATTCTATCTGAGCTTCTCCTGCAAAGAAAAACTTCATCAAACTGAAAGAATCCTTGGCAATTTCACCACAGTTTTCAACATAAAATGAACCAAACTCTGAACCTTCATAAACAACTTCCTTGTAATTACAGACCTTGTTTAACCCTCAGGCAGCACTTTCCCCAAGGCTATATACAACTCTGACAAAGCTTCCAGTCCCTCTTTGAATACACCGAAACGGAAACATTATCACTGACCATTTTGTTTATGGATGTTAATGAGTAATAATAAAATGTGTTTATTATTGCGTTTTTCAAGTACGTTGCCCGGCACTGACTGTCAGTAAGTTAATAAAAATGAAAGTAGGAGAGCAAGGTAAGGCAACAGGGCTTCCTACTAGCAGAGACAAGAAAAGAGAGATGGGAATTAGCCGAGGGAGGAGAGAACAAATAAGAGAGTGAGTTTGTTTCTGGCCTCATAAATTTTGCAGGATTTGATGCCGAGTGGTGAATCGCAGGGAGTGTAATTCATGTTTTGCAAGAAAAAGTCAGTTTTCTTTGTGTGTGTGTGTGTGTGTGTGTGTGTGTGTGTGCGCTGCCAGCCTGTTTGAGGATTCAGCTGTCAGAGTCTTAACCTGCCAACCGCAAAGCAAATGGACCTCTGCTCTGCGCAACACGGCGTTCGTCACCTCTGGGAAGACTCTGGGCGAGCTTGATTTGTACTGCAAATTTCACCGACTTGAAACCTCAGTGAATTAATGTGCAAGAGGAGCTCACATGTGAACCTTTGTTCCTCCAGCTCAGGGTTGACATAAGCTTTTTTTTTTTATTTCACACTCGCGCAGCTGCAGAACAAATAGAGGGTGACAGTGACTGTTGAGATGGTTTTCTGATCAACAGAACTAACGGGGGGGTTGATACTTTGCTTAACAGCACTTTGGCAGATAGTGTAACTCAAATGTCACCACGAAGCTGCCTTAAGAAGAGTACGGTGTGTAAGGTGGGGGACATTACTAATTTAAGTATTCATATCATTCATACTGATCTGTTTATGGGTTGTCTGTTCAGGATGTTTAACATCTTTCTTGGTACTTAATAATGCATCAAAAAAAACTCCATGTTTCCTGCTTTCAAGTTAAAATATATCAGAATTAAGAGAACTGCTACATCAAAATAAAGTAATACATTCTAAAACAATATCATTTAAGGACAGAGGCCCAGTACTTGTTAAAGAAAGATACCTTTTAGACAAGTATAGACAAATGTCTATACTTCTTGTTTGGTAAAGTAATTAATTTCATTTTATGGGTACTATGTACTATATTTGTCTACACAGTGGCGTATTTACCCATCTTATAACGAGAGTCACGATTGTGTCCACCTGATGACTCTGCTTTTAGCTCTGGTTTTGTCTCCTCCAACTCCTGAGAAAAATATTTGGCTCTTCAGCTGCTTAATGTTCCACTTCTCCCACCAGCTGGTCTCTAAACTGTGTCTGACGGCTGTTCGGTGCTGGGCAGGTCGTGTCCAGTGGGTTTATCACAATTTATTTGCTGAAAAAAGAAACCCTGATCCAGAATAGACTAAAATGCTGCACAGAGCTGAGGGGAACTGCAGAGTTTGGTGATAATCCTGTGGATTTAAACACCTTTAAACCCTCCACATCCAGAATGATGTCTAAAGTGAACAAGTGAAGTATTATGTCCATTCTCTGTCTCTGATCCACACTGTCATCACTGTACTGTGTTTCATATAAGCACCAGCCTAATGCCTCATGACTGTTCATTTAAGCGATTCTGTTGTGTTGTGGTGTTCTCCTGCTGAAAACCTCACTCAGCTCCTCAACGGCCAAATTTTCCTGTTTCACAGTTTGAACTCATGTAGTCGCCACTCAGAGTTTGGCTGGCGAATCGCTCTCTCATTCACTCACCACCAGTTTCATGCATCGCATATCTCTCGATGGGGTGAGGGGGGTGGGGGGGTTTAAAGAAGGTTTTCTCCCCCCCGATGAAAACATCACTCAGCTGCTTGTCAGCAGTTTTCATAAAACTTTCATTACCGGCAATGAAGGACTGCTTCCTCTCCCGTTCCCTCAGTTTCCCGCCTCATACGTTAGGCGTTTATCCAAAATGCCCTAAAGCGCCACGCCTGCACACGTGTGAGCCACTGAGTCAGAAATAATCTCCTGACTGTCAAACATGTGATTCACATCTTCCAAATGAAACATTTCAATCATTCAAAACCTCCCAAAAAAATCTAATATATTTAAAATCAACAGTCACACAAACAGTAACACACCCAGCCTGCCTGAGTCACCATCTACACACCTTTCAATGTCACATTGTCAGTAGTTTGTCATCGATTTTAGCCCAAATATTTTAGCAATCACTATTTTTTACAGTGTGTTGGCGCCACCTGACACAGAGCCATTGCTATAATCCAGAGTTTAATTAGACTATAAAGGTTTTGGGAATGACATTATTTTGTCAATTAAGGTTTTTGACCTCTAACAACTTGAAAAGTGGTTTTGAATTTGTGAAAAAACACATTTCTGACTTCTGCAGAAGATGCTTAAAGTCGACCCCACTAAACCACAGAATGTGTTTCTCGTCACTTCAAAGTACAACTTGCAGTCCTGCAGGCCACCCTGCCTGTCTAACCTGCATACCCCTGCATTAATTGAGCATTAACATGTGTTTAGGAGGCTTTGGACAGAGGCATGAAGGGAAGGAGGTGGGATTTTACAGGTGGATACTTTAAAACCTTGCTGTCTCTTGCTAGTTCTCCAGCGTTACCTACCCCAGCTTTAACTGCGGGAAGGAAATGGGTTGAGAGGAGCGGTCTCGCAGCCAATTCACCCCGACCTCTTCCCTACAAAGTTTTGTGGCACTCATGACATCGTCACACTCTGCACACACTGCAGGTCCTTCTCAGGTAACGGTTGTTTTAGACATTCGAACAAACAAGGAAGGCTGACGTTTTTCTTGGGAGAAATTATTTCTCTTTAAGAAGAAAAAAGAATCGACCCTCTCAGACATCATCAATCTGTCATGTCTGATCTCCAAAAATGTTTCAACACCTCCCCAGACAAGAAGGCGTTTGCATGACACCATTAATTCTGCATCTACATTATTTTGTGTGCATGTGGGTTTGAAATTGATCAAATCTGTATGAGTGCTGAACACTGGTGAAACATGGCAGCTCTAACAAGAATCCCTTCTTAATTCAAGCAACAATTAGTTCAAGCAAGATATGGGAATCTTTGCTTATTCTGAACTGATCTGTAATTCCAGAAATGAAATTTTAATAATAATAAAGTTTAAATTAAAAAAAAAAAAGTTCTCCATCTGTAGCAGGATACTGCTTTATGCAAACAGCAGTTTGTCAAAACTAATTTTCCACTAACTAAACAATGTGTAGCAGTGCAGGGCTCACTCAACCTTCCCTGGATAAATAAGTGTTAAATCACATTTCATTCTACAAGATTACACTGATGCGCGCGCGCGCGCACACACACACATACACACACACACACACACACACACAGAACATTTCAATAAACACAGGAACTGCAAAGCAGCATCAACAGTCTGAAGAGTAAGAGAAGCTCATTCACACAGAGGGCTTGGTTTTCAGAGAGATGGACCTTGGAGGAGGGGAGGTTATACAAGCAGTGGTTGATGAATGAACAGATAGATGAAAGAATTAAAAAATAAGCTCGTGGACATGATGATGAGAAGCAGCAGCAGGGGCCAAAAGCAGAGCAAGACCAAGCAGAAAACTTAGAGCTCATCCTCCAAACCTGATTAACATTCAGCAGACCAACGGCAGAGGCAGATTTAGCATTTTCACACATCCCCAAATCACACACTTCATTTTGAATGAAGCGTACCCTTCTGACCTTGTGAAAAATAACATCATGGACCTTGCCATCCAGAGGAAATAGACCAAATTTACAATCATTCCCAAATCACAAACTCATTTTGCGGCACTGATCCACGGCTCCGTCTGCTGTGAAAAGTTGGCAAAAGTCGATTAAACTGCATTTCAACAAGGCCGAGTAAACACATCACTCTGCACAAACGATGCAGCCAACGTCTGAGCTAACAATTACCAATATGATCATCCTGTTTAGGTTTGTAATTATGGCATGAAGCCGCAGGACCATCAGCTTCATTTTAGCTGAATTTTGAAAATGGCAGAGCAGATTTGTCCGAGTTTGCGTCCAAATAAGTGATACTGAGGGGTTTTCCACGATTTCCAAGGTTTCGACAGCACAGCTGGGATACTGTGCAGATATAATGTGTAACGTCATCGTTTAAGCATCAGGCCCCTCAGTGTTCAAGCAAAACTTGATCCAGAAATTCGAACATGTGTAGCTAGTTGACTGAAATTTGAGACGCACTTTAACGTTTCTGATGACTGCGCCCGTGACAGCAGCAACAAGCAACAGAGCAAAGATAAAACAGAGCTCAGGTTCATCACTGCACACATTTTCCTTCAGGTTTCCTTCATTCTTTAAATTGCCTTTACACAACGGCAGGAATGGTTTCCCAAGATGCTTTATCTTTCCCCTGCCTTCCTTTTTTATAGACGCCTGCATTGATCCTAACGTCAATAACGTGATTTACTGTCCCACACAGTGACGGCATGTAAATCAGCGCTGTGGGCTTTTGTTGGAATGGAAAAGGGACAGATCATTTCTTGGGTGCAAATCGGTTCAACTTTCCTTTTTATCCAACTTAGGACACAGCCAAGCTAGCTGTCTCCAGTTTTTGTGCTAGGCTAAGCTAACCGGCTGTTGGCAGAAGTGTCATACTTAACAGACAGATATGAGGTGTTAATCTTCTCATCTAACTCATCTAATGAAAAGAAAGCGTATTTCCCCCAATGATGAATTCCTTTAACTGTCAAATAAAGGCAGGAATACACCCTGAATGCCTTTAAACATCCTGGGTCAGACAATATGTTTGTTGTCACCTGCTTGGTCTAACATCTGCTGGCCACACTGTATTTTGAGGGGCCAGAAGTCGCAGTTTTAAGGCAGCAGTTTTGCTTGGAAGATTTAGAAATCAGACCAGAATAAAAAAAAAAGCTTTATCAACATCTGTTTAGTGACATCCAAACCAACAGCCAGACGAGCAGCAGTGAGGCTGATGGCACAAGGCTGCCGCAGCCTCACAAGCGTGCTGCGGTGGAGGTCGCGGTTGTTATTATTTGGGGCCTGTCTCTTCTCGTTAGAGTCTACAGAGTGTGTGTGCAGCCGCTGGCTGCCTGACGCTGTAACTGATGACATTTTCAGACGAGACAAGGGAGGAAAATCAGTTCTGTCAGTGACACACACTGCATGTTGCGCTCTATCACTCCTGGTCTCGCTCTCTTAAGTTCTTCTTTGTTGTTTCCCTCTTGTCCACGTGCTCTCTCTCTCTTCATGTCTGCTGTTCTTCTGACCTCTGTTTCTTATTTTCAGTCTTGTTCTCTGGCTCTCTGGTTTCATTTCTCCGCAGACTTGCCTCTCCTGTCTCATTCACTTTGAGTGGCATAAATATGACATGAACAGAGCTGCCAAAGCATCTAATCATACTCGCTTTTATCAAATTGCCATCACCTCCTGGCGTCAGACTTTCCTTTTTGCTTAACTGTGGAAAAAGGCGATGAACCAAAGCATCACACAAAAGCTGCTTTGCTGCCTCAGATGATGATGTTATGATACGGTGAATACTATAATAAATAAATATGTGAAATGGAAACCACAGCATAACAAACAGCAGGCCAAGTGACTGATAAGGGACGATTCAAGGATATGAAACAAAACGACAAGTGTGAACAAACCATGATGGTGTGAAACATGAAGAAATGGATCCAAAGGCCAGATTATTTGTATATGTGTGTGTGATAATGATGATGATGATAATAATGGCGGTGAAAACCAGCAGCCCTCCTCTCACACACACCTTCCTTGCCTGGTCATTGTCTTCAATCTGACCCAGATCCCTGCCGCTGGCCTGAGCAATCCTCTTCCCCGACACCAGATTCCCGACCATCACAGATGCAGGACCAATCTCTGAGGACCAGATGAGGAGGAAGAAAGACAAAGGGAAACAATATGTGAGATTAGAGAGGACAGCAAACCTTTCCTACTTTACCAAAAGTTGTCTTACATAATTTGGGATGGTGCATAATTTGGGATTGCGCCACCGGTAGCTTTAGTTTACCTATAGTAAAGAAAAATGCATTATTTGCCCATGATGCATCAAACCCTTGGAATAAGCTTTACCCATCAGAAAAACTGCAGCCCTGTGGGTCCAAACGAGCTCTGAGAAAAGTTTCCCACCCATATACTCCAGCACCATCCCCTCACATATTCATTCTTCCTGTACCTGGCTGTTTCTGCCGGGGTTTGGGCAGGTTGGTGACGCAGGTGTGCGGACACATGAGCACGTTGCAGGGGTGCAGCGACCCCTCCAAGAAGAGCTGCTTGGTCTCTGACAGGTGGATGCCACCCAGGGGAGTCTTGGGCAGAGTGTTGGAAGGCACCAGAGCCAGGCAGTACACCCCCACCTGATGGATACTGTCTATCGCCTGGAAAGTTATGTGTTTAGAAAAACACTTTATTACTGTTTTCAATATGATGTCACTCCTGTTGAAAAGGTTGTGAGAGAACAACAAAGTGCGAGGTGTAAGCATAAACCTTCAGTAAAGGAGAATAAAAGCTGGTTTGATGAGAGGAGCAGGAGGTTGGGATTCTCTCAATAATGTGATGGCTTTAGTGGTTAGATTTTATATTCACACCTACTAGGCACAGGCTGAGATCATTATTTAATTTCACTGATTCACTGTTTTCCAGGAAATTAAAGTTTTAATTTCACTGTGTCTTTAAGGACAGACGTGCATTTTAAACTTAAATAACAAATGACAAGTGTGTATGTGTGTAAATTTGCATGTGCATAGAAATCTAACAAAACAAGACCGCCTAAAGAGAAAAGAAAAAAAACTAGTTGAAAAAAAAAGCAGCTCACTTTAAGTGATTACATTTCTGTAACAAAAATACTTATGATAATAAATGTGTTTCAGGGTAATTACTTTAGAAATGGAGTAGGAACTCCTTGAGGCACAATTTGTTGTAGTATTTTAAACATTGTTTGAAATTTCATTGAATGAAAATGAACATTTTGGTACAGCAGTTACTGCCAACAGCTGCAATTATAGTATTAATGACATGTCACATTATTTGATTTAGTCTAAGATTGCCCTTTGAAACATTATATAGAACTGTTATATCTATTTTCCTACTGTACAGTTTGAACTATATATTTTCCATCAGATACAGCATTTTTCAATATTTTGACCAAAAACGAACGCTTAACAGCAGCCCAGAGGGCCCATCGTGCTCGTCTTTCCCTAGTGCTGTCACAAAATGTTAGACCGCGCTCTGTCATCTCAGCCTCGATCTAAACGCTGAGTTTGTCTATAGCCGGACAGACTAAATGGAAAAACAGCCAGCCAGTATCTGTGGTGGTAAAGGAATAAAGAGATTTGGTTTTATAGCAGCCGTAAAAATGCAGACGGCTTTTATAGTTTCACCGCAGTCGCCATGCCGGCTTAGGGAGATGTAGAGCTGGAGGTCGGACTGAGATTTTATCTGTTCATGCACAGTATGAATGTACAGCACAGTATCATACTGTATGTGTAAGTATGTGTGTGAGAGAGAGTCTGACAGAGCCAAAGAGAAATGTGGTGTGAAAGAATGTGTGTGAGCAGTGTGTGTCTGCGTGTGTGTCTTTTTGAGGTGGCTGTTAAAATGTGTCTGTCTGGCGTGCGTCCTGGGTGACAGTTTTCTTGAGCTGGGTTGCGTTAAAGTAGAAGGTCTGGTGTTATTCGGTAGTTTTCTTATAGTCAACAAATCCCATGAAAAGACCAAAACCAACAAAGTGTCAGTACACCTCTCAATGCTTTCTGACTTCTCCACCCTGTCTGTGGCATTAAGCTCCAAACCCATTGGTTCCTAACTAAAGATGCAAATCTTTGATAAACACAAAATAAGTAATTTTCTCAAACAGCTGCTCACGGCAGTTTTTAGAAAACAGGACTAGGTGCAATTGTAAGGTGCTATTTTCGGTGGCGGATTAATACTCATGTGGTGAGTATTTGGGGCAGCAGGACGGTGTATGTGGGACTTAAAGTCCAGTGTGTGTTCATGGCGATAAAGGAACACATGGCTCACTGATGTGTTTAAATAGTTTCTGAACAGACAAAGTACTTGTTAGTAGTACGTCACTGTTCCCTTTTGTCTGTTATTTGCTGAGAAAATACAGACTGCGGCCAGACCCATGATTCAATTTGTGCCTGTGTAGTTATTATAGCCATTAGTCTCTTTGTGTATGTGTTTAGACTGTGTGACTGGGTCTGTACTGTGTATATGACGAATATGCTGAGCATACAATGTGTGTGTTGTGTGTGTGTGTGTGTGTACCTGCAGAACTCGACTCATCCACTGGAAGCTGTCTTCCTCGGTGGAGTCGGGCCGCTGCTCTGCCACGACCACAATCCTCTCATCGTGAAGCACTGTGATGGAGAACACCGCTATCCTGAAACACAAACACACAGCGTCAGCCCGCTTCTGAGCTAGATAACATAATGAACTGGGGGCACTTCAGTGCTTTATCAACGTGGCAGAACAGACAATCCAGGGAACAAAGGCTCCTCTCGGCTCTGCTGTCTCTGCAACAGTCTAACACGCAGTGTATCCACACGATGGATGGTCGTGTTGTGTGGATGGTTAATTCTTCATTATTCAGTCTGATGTAACCGTCTTAGTCATTTTTGTGGCAGTTTAACAAGAACAATAGTCAATACTGAGAAATACATTCTGTTTATACAAAGATAAGTGCTGGCCAGGTGTCCTGATGCAGGAGAACAATAGGAAAAACATTTCCAAAACATGATATATGAGTTCTCTCCAACAATTATATTGTTTTGCTGTAGTAGACCTCAGAGAGCAAATCACAACATGGATTTACGGAGAAGCTAACTTATAGCTACCATAAGTCCTGCTCACACCGTGAGTGGGGTATTTTTTTTTCAAGAGAAACAAGATATTTTAAATAAAGCAGTGGTACATTGCTTTTTTTTTTAAAAGAGGTGGTATTATGCTGATTTTCAGGTTTTCAAAATACTATTTAGGGGTTGTACCAGAACGGGTTTACATGGTTTAATTTTCAAAAAACACCATATTTTTTGTCATACTGCACTTTGCTGCAGCTCCTCTATTCACACTGTGTTGAAGGCTTCGTTTTAGCTACGGAGTGATACATATCTTGCCTCTACATGATCTTTGTTGGTAGTTGCACATGCGCAGTTCCTAGTTAAGGACTACTAGCCAATCAGAAGCAGAGAAGGGTGGGCCCTGAGAAGGCTGCGGCTCAGCTGTACATCCCCTTACCAGCTTGGCAACATGGACTGGAGCAAGAGTTTCAGAGTGGTGAGTTATTAATCTGTAACAAAAGTATCTTTCATCCATAAAGTTTTAACCGAGCTCTGTCTCTACATCACAGTAACAACTTTATGTCCACTGACTGCCTGGAGGGTAGCTAGTGTTTGGAAGGGAGAGGAGAGCTGTGTGCTGCAGCTCACTGTTTTTCCAACGCTGTTTTTGAGGGAGTTTCGAATTAGTCGCTCGGCGAGCATTATGACATGTATTTTGTGATGTCACAAGAAAGGAAAGTAAAGGCTGGACTCCAAACAAGCTATTTTCTGTGGGAAATGGGAACTCCCTTTGGGCTGGATATTGGCTTTTTTGCAAACCTGTTACAGCACAAAAACAGGTATATAACTCAATAAAGGAGAGGAGAAAAGCCAAAAAGCAGAATAACAATCTCCACAGAACAACCACAACACTAAAACACTACACTTGGTGTTGACATGCATCAGTAATAAAAATATTCAATCTGATCACAGCTGTAAGAACAGAACAGCAGAGATATGGACCAAAGATAAACAGGACTAACGTAGCACCGACCACCTACCTGCCCCTGTAGACAAACTTCATGGGCTCCACGGCGAGCGCCGTGGCGACGATGTCGTCAGCATTGTGCCGACGCCCCCCGACCACCATCAGACCGTCCATCTTCCCTGCCACAAAGATCAGACCTGCAGGTCCGATGAATCCCAGCAGGCCGGTCCTGGTGAAGGGAAACTCACTGATGGGAGCGCCGTTGTTGGACGTGGGGAAGACCTGGGTAGGTTTTTTTTTTTAAAGACAGAAGGTGAGAAAAGGTTTGTAATAAAACAGGAGAACCAACTGATCATTTAACCAAACTATTCACCCACTCACCTCAAAGGTGTTCTTGGTCATGCCGGACAGACCGTAGTACGAGGTTCCCGTGGCAACAGTGCAAACGCACAACTCTCCAATCTCATCAGTTTTACAGAGCTGAGGAACACCTTCAGGCTTCACCACACACATCATAGCTACACGCAGAGAGAACACATGAAGCGCTGAGATTCTAGGAATGTTAAAGAATTTTACATGAACATTTCCTTTGTTAAAAAAAGTAATTAAGAAATGAATGTTTTCAAGTCAAATATGACTTGAGTGATACGGGTCATTTACTTATGTATCAGTAACAATAGGAATAATACTCACAAAGAAGCAAGTCCTGCATTCATGTAATAATAATAGCAGTAAAATGTACTCAAGTATCCAAATAAAAGGTTCTGCTTTCATGTTTTCAGATCAGTTGAAAAAAGGATTGATCAATTGATAAAAAGGAGAAAAACGTAGAAGGGAAGAAAGAAAAGAAAAGCAAAAGAAAGAATTTAACAAAGAAATAATGAGTGAAAGGAGAGCAGACATACAGTAAAAGTTTGGTACAGGTTCAGAAAATTTTCAGTTTTCTTAGTCACTGTTTTCAAGTCATTGTTGCATCACTCTGATTCGTCAACATAAGTCAACATTTTGGAATATTTTTACCCAACAGCAGCCACATTTATTTTATGTGGAATGAATGAATCTTCAAAGTAACTCCAGCTAACAGATAAATAGCAAAAACTATAGTAGCGAAGGAAAAGTAGAAAGTCTTCCAAAAACTGAAACACTCAAGTCAAGCACCAGAACCTCCAACTGTAGCTACGTTCAAAACCTTCTATGAGTTATCATTTTGAGAGGTCCAGGCGCAGTATTAGCACCCGCAACATCCGCCTCACCTCCGGGCATGACGGATCCGACATCCTGCAGCGTGAGGACCGACAGCTTCTCCTCTGAGTCCACCCGGATCACGCCGTGACTCAGACCCTGCATGGACAGCACGCCGCGACCAGGAGGGGCGCTGCCCTCTTCCACGGGTCTGCAGGAGGGATCAGATGACATGGAGTCTAATGGAGTGCTGTTTATCTTTGTGAGAATACTTTTTCGATCCCGAGTGAGGACAGTTCAGGGGAAGCGACAACATCTCGGATAGTAAGGGAACATTTGTGGGAAGGTGAAAACAGTTTTGGAAATGGGAGAACATCCTCGCTGGGTGAGTTTTCTTTTTAAACTGGGGACATTATTGGAAAGTTCAGAAACTTCGAGCTGTACTGTTTTTACAGCCTGCTGTATATCAGCGAGGGTCCTCACAAGTGCAGTTGTGTGCACGTGTGAGTGTGAGTCCTGTTTTTTGTGAGCAGCTCTTCTGAAAATAAAGTGAGTTCATTACTACCACACCCGCTGAGGCAAAGTGCTATTTATTAGCCTGTGTGTGGGGCAAACACACACACACACACACACACACACACACACACACACACACACACACACACACACACACACACACACACACAGGGATTTTACGACATGGAGCAAAAATTACAGCGTGAAAGAAAGTCGCCCTGGTTTGACTGTAATGTGGATGTTAGATGTTGAACTACAGTGTGGACGATGAAAGAGGTGGAAAGGTTCTAAGTTTAGCATTTCAAAAGCCAGAAAACTGTAAAGTTTTAATGGGTTAAATTAAGAACAGGATGTAGTGGAGGGAGGGAGGGTGAACACACTAATCTAACTCATTTACTGAGGAAAGTAATTAAACATATCATGTAAAAAGAAGCAAAAATCTTTCTAATATCAAACTTTAAATGAAAGTGAAGTGTTTGATAAGGATATTATAACACCTTGTAAAATATTTTATGACGTGTTAAAATCGATCCATAATGATGATGACAACCTGACTGTATATTAAATAAGTACATTTGGAGTTGTACACTGAACTTCTCCACAGTGACAGACAGATGGTCTGAAATTGTGTATCAACTCTTTAGACACATTTCTGTGTGTGTCTTGTAATATTTAAAGTGTGCACACACACCAATAAAAAGACACATGTTTTTGAGATGAAACAAACTGTGTGTGTGTGGTGTGTGTGTGTTTTACACACCTCCTTATAGCCACAGTCAGAGCCTCGGGGGAGCTGGCACAGGGACATATGACCTCCGGCTTTAAACCTTTAGACTGGAAGACGTTGAGGAAGGCGTCACAGGATGAGATCGACCCTGAGAGACACAATTAAAAAGTCAGCGCTTCAGTGAGCGTGCACTGCAGCAGAAGGCACAGAGGAAACAGCTCATTACAGCTATTCTTGATGCTGTTATTGTCGTTTAAGTTTTAGTTGGGATGAGCAGATTTTGTGAGTTTTTGCCAAGTCTTTTTTAGAAATTCATAAAATGTTCAAATGGGAGGCTGTCATAGAGAACTATCTGAAGTAATCTGGCTTTATTTTTTCTTTCGCAGCACTAGTGATGTCAGTAACTACTGAACCAAGGAGGTGGTTTCCACTGGGGACGGGGCAGAACTTTATTGTCCTGGGTTTTACTTCTCAGGCCATGTTGGTTAACAGATGATATTGTATAGTTCCTAAAATTACGATAAAAATGACCGACAATCAAAGTACTGGTCAAACTGGGTTGAATATCCATGGTCCCCAGAGGATGAACCCATTTGTTATTAACCAGTCTTGATGAGCTTCACTAAATCGCCATCTATAGTGCAAACTTTACACTTTTAGAGTGTGTGCTCTTACATGGATTTGAACCGTCAGCCACAACCAGCATGCGCAGGGAGCTCAGGTTTACATCTCGCTGGTCCCGGTGGGCCACCAGAGCCCAGTGCATATCCCGCGACTTCACACAGGCCACCTTAGCTACGCAAAAAACACACACCAACATCCCACATATATTTATACTCATTTAGTCACTAGAAACTCACATTATCAGAACATGGCTTAACACACAGCTTGTGACATTGCTTAAGTAGCTCTGTGGATTTCAGGATGTTAGCGGTCACACACAACAAACGCCAATTCATTGTGATAAAAATCTATTAACGTAACAAGAACCTTAAGTTTTGCAATAGTGTTGCTGTCAGTGTCACTGACACTTGCTGTAGTTTGTCCTAAACACTTACATCACTTAAGAGTTTGTGTCTGCTTTATACAGACTGTTTGATTTCTGTTCAACAGTCACATTTTATTCTCAGTGACTGGAAACATACAATATAATAAAATCCAATATACGACTGTGGCAGAGAGGAGAAAAGTCATCTCTGAGCCATGTAATAAGTTTTTGGTGCTGTTGCATTGGAACATACTGAGGATTATATTCTATAACAACGTACTAAGAGGTGTTTCTAGGATTTGTTTGTAGGTGGGGGTTATGAAAACATGAGAAACTTTTTAAAATAAAATAAAGTCCATATAGTCCACAATTAAACACGACCAGTGACCTCTTTGTCTTTTGTGTTGTGTAAAACTATCCAGCAAATTTCCCCTCAAAATCTGATCTGCTGGACCCCAACATAAAATACAGAGAAAGAAGCTGAGCGACATTTTTCAGTTCGGGTTGTTTTTGTTACCTTTGTACTGGCAGGCTTTTTGGATCCAGGACAGAGGGTTGACCTTCATGAGGGCGTAGGGAATACTGATGACATGCATCATATTCATTACACTCTGACAGACAGAGGCAGAAAAAAAAGACAGTGACGGCTGCTGCAAGATAACTTGTTTTTGTACATTTTGAAGTTGAAATCAGTATGACATGTTTTAAAGAAACAAATTCTGTTTCTATCAATATTTAACTCTACAGTTAAAGTGTGTTTTTCTTACAGTCAGGACAGCGTGCCACAGTCCTACATCTTTCTTGAAGTCTAGTACATTCACTATGGTCTCAGCTGGAGGACGAGAGACAGACAGAGAGTGAGAAACAACACACCATTGTTGACACAGTTCTACAATTTCATTGTCTCAGAAATATTAAGAAAAGTATTCTGCACTCCTGACAGCCACCGAAGGTGGAAGGAACTTCAAACTGAATTGTAAATGTCTGTCTTACCTTCTGTGTATGAGCAGGACTGTGTGAGGGCCTGGCAGTGTGTGAGCATGGCTATCCTCATCACCGTCACACCGAGGACGCTGCCGTCCTTACAGGTCTTATACTGGACGGAAAGAGACAGAGAGTCAATGTACTTACGAGTAGTGGTCACGTATAATTCCATTATTCCCCGCACAGAACAGTCTAATATACATGTCATCTAGGCCAGTAACATGTTTAGATGGATTTTTTTAAATTAAAAAATTAAAGAAATAGAAAATTACATTTGGTTCTGATGTAGATTTTAGAACGTGACTGGTGTTTAAGGGAGAGCACAGTTCAGTTCAGTGCAGTGACATCATACAGCTAGATTCTATACAGTATATACATTTAACACAATATATATTTAACGCTAGCCAGTAATGGCTTTAGAGATGTGCTGTCATTTAGGATGACAAATTATATATATATATATATATATATATATATATATATATAAATAAATGCTAGATATTGGCCTGATTTATCGGTCTATCATTACTTATAGTAGCTATACTTACAGTGTGTCTCAAGCTCACTGATTGTTTTGTTTATTCTCTTTGCTTTATTTTTACAGATGATTACTGAAATACATCTGGAAAAAGGAAGACACAAAGAAAACACTGCTGACTGCAGTTTACAGTTAATGAGGTCCTCTGGTGATGGGTACAGTTCTATAGCTTTGCAGAGTCATTTCTTAAAGTTAAAGGGGCTATATGTAGGTTTTTCAATGAAATTATTCAAATTCTCATTGCCTTATTGTCAGTGGGCTCAAAACTCACTTAGAAATTAAGCACACGCTTGTTTTCTCTGTTGCTTGTATCAGCCACTGTTCTGCTTTTAATGTGAGGACTCCGGGTCGGATTCAGCCCTGTGCGCGCTGCAGTCCACTAACACCATAAAACAACCGGCTCACAACAAAACACAGGCTCCACGTAAGGACACAAAACAACAACAACCGTTTATGTGCTGAAGCCCATCAGACCAAACAGGTTCAGATGATGTCGAGTAAGAACAAAGTGAGCATTAGTAAAGCTGGAAAAACACAGAGGACATCACGTTAGCTCGCCGGTGTTTGGTCGATTCATGCTACCTATCGAGATGCGCTACTTAGCGGTTCTGCGCATGCGTATGGCCCACAAGCGTGGTCTGTTTCCACGTCCATGATGTTATAATCAAAAAACAGATGTCATAATACTGTGAGAGTTATAACTTTATGGGATTAAAAAAAAGCAACACACAAGGTAGACTCAATAGTCTCGACTCTCGAGCTGTCGATTTGCGCTAAAGTAGCATTTTTCGACAAGGCAGCATTGATCGTCAGAACACCGGTGTTGATCTACCTCTGAGACGGGAACATTGAAGAACCAGAGCCTGAACATGTCGGGAGAAAAGCCACAGCCTGCATGCTGGTGTTTCTGCATTTATTGCAGGATTTCTGTATGAAAGCTGTTGTGTTTCGGATTCTGCTCGCTCATGAGTTCAAGCGAGCACGCGTATAAGCACACTCCTGGTTGCAATCTTAGAACCGCACCGCTAGTGGCCGCTGGAAACTACATAATACTCCTTTAAGCCAAACAGTTTTTTGGAATGGAATTTTTTTAAACCCAATTAAAAATGTATTATTATTAGAACCAATATTAGTATTGGAAATTAACACTGAAAAACTCCATGATTGTTTTTTTAACAGAATAAAAAAATGTAATTTCAAATTTGTGAATCTAACTATGCATTACCAATCCAGGCGACTTTCATTATGTTGTTTTTAAGTTATACAGTTCCTAATATACCTGTCTGAGATCTGTTGTACTGTACTGTACTTCGGCAGGGTTCTTTGGCTGTCTTATAAGTATAGGACAAGCAATCACACATTTCCTTCATCATTTCACATTATGTTGAGCCATTAGCAACAGTCCACTTACATCTAAAACATTCAAAACATCCAAAACGCCTGTGTTTGTAAGTGGGCAGCTGCTAACAGCTTAATAAAAAGAAAAAAATGTGAGCAAAACGACTGAGAATGCCCATCTAGATGTGAATACCAGGGAAGAAAAGCTGAAATTCTGAACTCTTGTCCCAAATCCAAATGTCTTCAGTGAACAAAAACAAAGGAATTTGCCTTACCATTCAAATACTTTTGGAGGGGACTGTATATTAGCTCTCAGTCAACTGTGTGACTATAAAAGCATGTAGTTATCTTGAGACATTGCGATAACAATGTTAATTTATTGTTGAGGCCGAAAAACTAAAATGTGCTGCAGAGTCGACGGAAGATTCTTTCCAAAAAGTCTCTCTGACAAATGTCTGCTGGCATGAAAACAAAACCATTAATGGTCTGCTATTAAAGTTGTGAATCATGTTAAAACAGCTTACAAAAAAATGTAAGGACTTTTATAAAAAAAAAAACAAACAAAGAGAAATTTCTTTGAGTCCCAGTAATTTCATCTGTCTCGGCTGTCTGGGGCGCAGCCTCTGTTAAAAACAAAAGGTCGAATGTTTTTCAATCACCCTTCTTCTTTCATCATTTTCCTTTCGGCCTTTTTCCAATCTCCGGTGCAATCAAGGAGACATTTCACCTTGCTGACGGTGTAATTACTGCCCAGCAGCTTAAAGGGACGTCAAATTCAAATCAACCAGATGAGATAAATGCATTGACCTGCAGAGACACAGTGAAATCTCCACTGGGCTGCAGTGTGATTCAAATCCTAAAGACATTGAGCACCGCAGATTTTCATTCATAAGGAAGGAATGCCTGGAACTACCTGACTGGAAATGTGCGCTTGTGCTTTTATTAGTGTGTGTGTTACCTCGATGTAGGCAGTGTCCTGGTTGGCGTCTTTGATATGTGGGAACCAGTCTCGGGGAGGTTTGGAAAGGTGTTTGGATTCTGTGACAAACCACAGCACCTTGGGCCAGCCTGGACACACAGGGACACAAAACAAACATCCAAATGACTCCAATGTCTAAAAAGGATTCCTGCCATGACCCTGCCTACTTCAAGACTGGGGCCAGTTATTGTATTTTGGGGTTCTGGGATATTTTTATTTCAACATTCAGGGGTTAATTTTCATAGGCTAGCGGCAGGATTTGGTTTAAGAGCAGGGGTGTGATCAGATTTACCAAGTAAAAACGTTGGCCGAGGTTACATGAATGTATAAAGAGTTCTGATATTTATGACACACAAAATCCAGCCAGCTTCACCTTAGACAACCTTTTAACATTACATTAACTCATTTGGCAGACGCTATTATCTAAAGCGACTTACATTTTAGATACAACATACAAGAATCAATAAAGCATCGATACACTAAGATCTACAAGTGACAATAGATACTAGCAAGAGCAGCCATAAATACTAGCAAGAACACTTGAATGTTGCATGCATGAATGGCATCAATGGGGTCAATACCAAGGGAAAAAAGTAAGAGTTAACGAATATTGCAATTAATTCAGAGAATTGTATGGAGACAGAAGAAGAAGAGCACAGGAAGTGAATATTTGAAGTGTTGTAAGAGAAAGTGTTCTTAAAATAGATGAGTTTTCAAGAGCTTCTTGAAGTTAGAGAGGGACGACTCTGCTCTGATGGCGTGTGGTAGCACGTTACACCATCGTGGTTTTACAGCCCAGATTGAGATTGCTTTGTGTGTAGGGATGGCAGAACCAGGCGGCATTCATTGAAGGAGCACAGTGGCCAAGAAGGAATGGAAGCTTGTATAATGGAATTTAGGTAGATGGGGCCTGGACCATAGTAAGTTAGGGCCTGATTTTCCTTATGTTGTAAACAGCAAAGCGGCACGACCGGGAGACAGCAGCGACATGGTCTGAGGAGGACAGCTGATCATCAATCACGACACCCAAGTTTCCCACCACCCTGGTTGGAATGATGGCTGAGGAGTGAATTTGTAGTTTGATGTTATGGTGGATATATTACTTGGTTGGAATGAGCAGGAGTTGGAAAGGTGGCAAGCCTTCATCCATGCAGATATGTCAGACAGACGGCGGAGTTGTCTAGCGTGAAGGATAGGTAAAGTGTCATATCATCTGCGTAGAAGTGGTAAGAGAAGTCATGTAAGCGAGTGATCTGCCCCAGCGAGGTGGTGTACATTGTAAAAAATGGACTTGCTTCACATTTAACATGACATCTGCAAACAAGCTGTCATGGCTCTGTGTCTCCTGCAGCACCAAAGACGGTTCTGTTGGGAATAATGTATTACTATGAAAAGATTAACTAATTGTGCTCAGATAAAAGACAAAATCGTTGGATGTGTAATTGGCCATCTTATTTATTGTGCACTGTCGACTTTTACCCCAGCTTTAAGAGTATGCCACGCTGCAATTCACAGCACAAAATTATTTGAGCTGTTGCAAATAAAACTTTTGAATCTTGTAAGCATTCTGAGTGAAATCTTTGACTAAATTCAAGTGGTGTGAAGAGAAAAAGTGATGTTTTGACAAAATAAAGTAATAGTGCAGAACAAATTATAAGGATTCCATTTTATTCTTAAGAAGGCTTTCCATGTGGCATTTAAAATCGAATGTGTCTGTTGTTCTCATTTATAGGGAATTAAACGTTGTATTTTTTCTACAGTAAGTGGTTAATTTAGGTCCATATTGCCCAGTTTTACAAAGCATTCATTTGGCAGACTGTTTTTTTCAAAGCATCTTACCTTGGGAAGCATTTAGGAGTTCAGTAATTTTCAGAAGCAATGAACCACCAACCCTACAAATTAATAGCCAATCCTCCGTACCACATGAGCTACAGCAGTTAATAGGAAAACAGGTTTTTGTGAACACACAATTAGTGATTAAACCAATTTCTGAAACAAGTATAATACACAACACAACAGCCAAAAGTAAGATTATAGTCAAAGATAACTTCTATCTATGTCTATAAGAACAGCTTATTATTATAACGAGCATGTCTTGCTCAGTGCTGAGTGTTTACACGGCAGAACATGAGAAATTTTGAGTGTGTGAGGGCTGTTAATGTCTGAATTAATGTTGGTGATCCTTCCCTGGCAGTAAGACAGAAGAAACAATCAGCCATGTGAATGAGACGAGTCTAAAGCCTGCTGATCAATAAGCCGAGCACTCCACCTTAATGAGACACACACACACACACACACACACACACGCACACACACACACTCCTCAGTCCATGCAGAGTGAGGAGCAGTAAAGCTGGCGGCATCATGTTGCTATTTATACATCCATTACTGAAACGCAAACAGTCGTTATTAATCACTAGGAGATTCTCTCTCTCTCTGTTCACTGCTAATGTCTCTCTATTCTCAATGCATCGGGTCTCCTTCCATCCGTTCTCTTCTCATCAATTTACAATTCTGCTTCACGGATTCGCTCTCTTTCGGTTTCTCCTCTCCCTCTTTGTCTTTCTATTCCCCTGCCCTCCATTAGTCAGACTAGCTGTCTGCTGCCATCAGTCTGTCCATTCATCCTACTGAGAGACACAGGAAAGCCCTGCTGAAGCAAGAGAGGCACGGATATACTTTGACCTCTGTACTCCGGCTGTGCGTGTGTGTTTTGAGTATTCAGTGTGTTTGTCACTAGTATTACTGTGTTAGGGTGTTTGTGTGTTGTGTTGGGATTATTACTGCCTTGTAAAGTCATTATTAAAGTATTTCTGGTCCATTCTTTTTTGCCCATTTATATTTAATTTAATTGTGTCATGTCTGATTTAGACCACTTAATGACCCGCCTGCATCATTTTAATTTACAGAGATTTAGCACTTCTTCGGCTGCATCTAAAAAACTTTGATGCAGTTATTTTATAACAGCATTCTAAGGTTGGACTTAAGTATTTAGCTATGACGGTTGCCTGATAGTGATAATATGGTTTGCAGGAGGCATCTTTGTTTCAGTTCATATGATGGTATTTACTGTACGGTATTTTTATAAGGGAAAGGGAGTAGTGTTTTGGCAAGAATTCCCACAAATACAAGGATCTCGATTCTTGATATTTGACCCTACTGTGTCTTTGAACACAGAAGTTGTTCATGTTGCAGTGAATACACTCCATACCAGTATGTGCACAGGTGTGATGATAGGCAGTGTGTGTGTGTGTGTGTGTGTGTGTGTGTGTGTGTGTGTGTGTGTGTGTGTGTGTGTGTGTGTGTGTGTGTGTGTGTGTGTGTGAGAGAGAGACCTTTGAACTGTGGGATCTCTCCAGTGGGACTCTTGGGTAACCCTTTATGGCAGGCGTCGCTGGTCAGAGCCACTGTAACTCCACAGCTCCCCAACAGAAATCCAATCTGTTGACTGCCAGCATCCTGGAGAAAGACAGAGAGATCAAATGTGATTAATCAGCTGCATTGGATAGTAATTAATCAATAACTGCTTCTTGGTCCTTCTCAGCTCCTCCGTTCTATGCAGATGTGAAGTAGGAGTCATTACCTTGCATGCCCAGGGTTCTCAAAGTAAAGGTTAATTTTCTCACAGACGAGGTTGGGTGACCCACAGGCTGACTGTGTTAGAAACTATTTGGATCTTTAATACCAAGTCTGTGGACATAAATATGTCAACTACAAGTCCCACGGTTCATTTTTATATGAAACATCCGATCACGGAGCCTAAAATTCTGTTTTGTGCATCGGTTACAGAGAACGTCAGCTGAAGTGTACGCTTTGTAGAAACCTGATAAAAACTTTTAAATGTTTCAATCGATTCAGGTTTCAGAAGTTCAGATGAAGTCCGCAAATATGGTGCAGTGTTTTAAAGAGCACATTTTTTATTATTTTATGTGGAATATTTGAAAGTGACTCATTTATAGTATAAGGTGTAAGCATATGATACTGAAACAAGATTTCACCATCATATGGATGACCACTTTATATGGTCAATATGCCAGCAGGATCCACAAATACATGCTCATATGGCTAAAATCTGAAAAAAAATGAGTGTAAGTAAGGAGGCAGAGCCTTCACTAACAGTATTAAAATATGTTTATCTATAACATACAGTATGCTATAACAGCAGATAGTATGTGGAGATAGCACTTTGTTTAAAAACTCTCCTTTCTGAGTCTGTTTGCTTCAATGAGTTATTGTGCAGTTTCTCATATGAAACAGGGATACATAAGTTTAACAAAAAGTTTAGAGAAATTCCAAAGTTTAGGGTTTCAGCTTTTTCATTTATTTATTTATGTACTTTTGTTATACTTTTTTTTGTTATTTAAAGTTTTTTTTTACTTTATTAATTAGTTTCACATGAATTAATAAAAGATTGGAAAGAAAGTGTTTTTAAAAAAACTTTTCTCAAAGCCACACTCTGACCTCCACTGACTCTGACACACCCTTTGGCCCTTTCTGAGTCCTCCCAGGGGACGGTACAGTTCAGCGTGATAGCCAATCCAAACTATGACTCAAACAAACCTACAACAACAACAGCAGAGATGTTTCCTCAGAGACATTTGGCTCTGATTACTCCTCAGCAGAGCTCATTGTCCTCTACGCTGCACCATGATTCAAGCCACGGCGCCTTCTGATGACTCATGTTTTGAATACAATCCCCTGGTGGAGAATTAGCTCCATTGACTGGTGTGAATTAGCGCTGTTTGACTCTGCAGCGTGTCCCCTTTTCAACTCACTAATTCTGTTTGACGTGAAGAAAAAGAAGAAATGGCAACAAAAACTTCTCCGACTGCCCGGGGTCCTACTCCAGCAACTGAAAAACAGACTTCACTTTCTCTCTTTCTCCATCTATCATGTTTGCTTAATTAGATAAACTATGTCATCTAGGCAGCATTCTTTACGTTTCGTGCAAAAGCAATGCTAATGCGAATGAGCGTAAGCCATGAACGTCATGTTCAGTAGACAGGATTGGGTAGTCCTAGAAAGATTCAATTTTGCACAAATAAAGCAAGAATGTAGAATAACAGTTTATGGTTTGGGGACATCAGTACAATGCAATAAAAATAGCCGCAATAATTCTCTAGGTCTGGCTGATGCAGCAACAGAGAGGAGATCATCAGACTGTAGGCTCAGTCTTGAGTTTGAAAGACAGTCAATGGTATGTTTACTTTAACACACACACAACTAATTTACTAATAAGTGGTTTGCTGTTTTACTATTGTTATTCATATTTTTTCTTCCTTAGTTTCTCTGTAAACACAGCACGCATAGGCAGAACTCTTATATTTGGAAATATGCTTTGTATTGAGACTACTGTGACCACAAATACATTTACTTCACTGAATTGTATAACACCGACATATGTTTTGCACAATCTGATTTATTTATGAGGGGGCAGAATATTATAAAACAACTCTCGTTATAAAATCTGAATGTTATAACATCACATAGTGTTGATTAGATACACATGATACATCTGTTCTGTATTATGAAAACTTACCTTCTTAGTCAGTGGTACTTCTATTGGCACAGGGACAACTTCGGCCAGCAGGCAGCCGTAAAAAGCCGTCATAAAGGCTGCGGGGTCGTTGTTTGGGAAGACCAGGGCCACCTAAAAGCAGAAGGAGAGAGGAGAGAAAAGTTAGAGTTGGGAGGTAAGAGAAGGTAAGAGATTACAGAGTTACAGAGTGTTTTACAGATGTGTGAGGAACGAAAGAGAGAACCATCATAAAGTGTGTTAAGAAAGTCGTCGTTCCACCTCGAGCCACCAGAACAGCTTCAAACCAGTCAGGGAGCAGCGTCATTAGGTTTCTATACTCATATGTTCAGATTTCTGATTTAAACTGTCACCCACCTGTGCTGCCAACACAGAGGCATTTTGTCGAAAACATAGTGTCAAAGAAGTCAAAAATCAGCCAAGTAATAAAACGAAAAACTATTATGTGTGTGTGTGTGTGTGTGTGTGTGTGTGTGTGTTGTGTGTGTGTGTGTGTGTGTGTGATGCTAAAAGATGATCACTGATATGGACTGTCGCCAGAGAGCCAGACGTTCAGCAGAGCAGCCGATGGATCTTATCAGAGAGGAATAAAGCAAAATCTTTCAGGGGGCATCTGGTCAATGTCTCTTGCTTGCTCTCTTCAAATCCTTTCCCTCATGACTTCCTTTTTCCAATTTTGTTATGCTATTCAGTCGGCCTACCTACCAACCGTCCCACTGTATACCTCCTCTCTCCTCCACTTCTCTCTCTCCTGGCTGAGTGTCTCTTTGTTTATCCCCCTTCGCCATCTTCCTCTGTGTTTCAGCTCATTTTGCTCGTTTACTTGTCCACTGAAGTTATGTTAAACTGCTGTTATATAACAGCAGCAAATATGACAACAAACCTCTCAAAACTCAGGAGAAAACCAGAACAATAAACTGTGAAAAGTACAAAGTGAAAAGGCACAAAAATGAATCAATAAGTAATAAGCATCTACTTCTTTTACTTTCTGTACACGTGAACTTGACATTTTTAATGTATCTTTTCCCTACGGGCGACTGAGGTTCAGGTTGGCCACTGATCACAGAGCTGTTGGTTTGATTCCCAAACTCCTCCTGTCCACATGTCAAAGCCTCTTTGGGCAAGACACTGAACCCCAAATTGCTCCCGATGGTTGCCCAGCACCCTACGTGGTAGCTCGCGGCCATGCGAGTGAATGAGCAGCAAAAACCTTGAAAAGTGCTTTGGGTGTCAAACCCTGCATGCATTATCCTGCATGCAGGGTTTGGCACTGAGAACTGGGGAAACTACTTTTTGTGTTAATGCACATTCAGAGTGACAATGTGCAGATACGCTTCAGTGTAGTAACGGAAAATAGATTTAATGCAAGGGAACATTTCCTGCAGCAAGTACCAGAATGCAGCTTATATATCCCGCTCGGCCATGTTGGATCCAGATTGGCTTCAGCTGCATGTTGAGATGATAACGGTGAAGCCCAGTAAGTGCTATGTAATAGCATCCATATACTGTACTGGACAGGAGGTGAATGTGTGTGTGTGTGTGTGTGTGTGTGTGTGTGTGTGTGTGTGTGTGTGTGTGTTGTGTTGTGTGTGGTATGGGGTTGAAGCTATAAGCTAAGTGCACCTGAGTGAATGAGAGCGGTGTAATGACGCTTTAACAGGGCTAATGTTGACATGTGCAGGTCTCATTGGAGCCGTTCAGGTTTCATCTGTAGATGATACCGGTGAGAGCGGAGGGGAAATGACTCTATTACTACGTGTGCATGAGGCTGCAGAGACTTAACAATGTCATACTGTATGAAGCTGCAAAGGAAAGGCCTATTGTTAAAGCTTTTATCCACCAAGGGGCAGACTGTTTTATTGATTTTCACCTGTTTTTTTTATGTCACTGTGACCCTAAAATGCGTTGTGTGCTGAAGAAGTGTCAGTGTGAAGTGTTTTCAGCACACACACTGATATGTTAGTTATCTGTGTTGCTGTTTCTCTTTCGCTTTGTCACCCATACTTCTCTTCATCTCTTTATTTTCTGTGCGGTTTTGGTCTCATGTCCTCTCTATTTCCTCAGACTCAGATTACCATGAGTCCCCTCTCAATCAATTTCTCGTGTACCCATTTGGGAGTTCAGATTCACGCAAATATCAAAGATGTTTGACATTAAATTAGCATGCTTCTAACTATGCAGCCACTGTGCAGCCTGGAAAACAGAAACCAGGACCTTCTCACTGTTAATCAACAATGCTAACTACTGACGCCTGCATAACAGGTGTCTGGTCATGCTGTCCGGTTACAAAAAGTTACGTCACATCTTCCAGCCAAACAAAACCGAGAATTTTGCTTTAAAGCCAAAGCAAGCAGTGGTGCTGAGGGGTCTGCAGCTCCCTTTCTGCTGCATGGCTGGTAAGATTAAGAGTACTTTTGCAAGATTTTGTCCCATATTTTCATGACTGATGACTCTGTGCTGCACTGGTGAAAATTCTAACGTGCATTTTTAAACCGTTTTCATATTATCGGGTGGAAGATAACGTAAGAGGCTGTCAAATCTTTCGAAAAGCAATCACCTGCCTCATTTCCCGAAACTGTTTGTTCTTCCACAAGGAATTACACAAGCTCTAATGTATTTTCATAAAATAACAACTTCTTTCCCGTCTCTTGGTGTTATTAAATCTCCTCAGCCTTCTAAACGCTCTCAGTAAAACTCATTTCTGTAATTCATCCTGCAGGACACTTTCCTCTTTCAAAAAAAACACTAGAATTTCTCTGTTTGTAATTTATCACAGCTGCAGTAAAACAGTGAAAAAGACCAGTGTGTAATTCACCCTGAGTGGGAAGGAAAAAAAAGAGTTGTACAGTAATTAACACACACACACCCTTCAGGCTGATGTACATGAAATAAGCACACACACAGGCATGGTGCCAGTCTTGATTCATCCGGCCGAGCCGACCGGGAAATCGAGCTTAAAATAAAGATGAAAGAGGGACAAGAAGAACCTTTTTACCACTTTATGATGATCGTCTGTTCATGTGTGGAGGCGTGTTGCGATGTGATGATTATACTGACAGGAAAGGAAGGACGGGCAACATATGTCTCCATATTTAAAACATTGAGTAATGGCCATGTGTTTGGGTCACCAAGGATTTTTGGCCAGTACCCAAGAATCTTGAGAGGTGATGTCAGCAAACTGCTCATCCCCCCCCCCCCATCCAGCTTCTCTGTGATGTTTTAATACCAAAGGAAACCAAAGAGATAACAGAGGAAACGGTCTGATGTTTTGGAGTCCAGCTGTCTCTGGGCAGAGTACTGACTCTCCTTAAAGGATCATTTCAGCATTTTTAAACCTGGCCCCTATTTTTGTATGTTTTGGTGTTGAAATGACTAGAAGGTACAAACATTTTTGGAATCCGTGCAGCAGATGGCTTCAGCAGGCAGCCGCAAATCGGCTGCAGAGGATGCAACGCATTCCTTCGGGGCAAAATTAAAAATAGTGCAAATTTTTTTGCCACAGACGGCCTCAGACTGTGATACCAGGTGTCTGACTACATAATGGAAAGGATCCCTGCCAGTGACTCCCGGTGACACCCTTTGTTTTTAACATTAAATAGAAGTCTCGCTCAAGGACGATTCTCGCTCTGAAATCTCGTGAGAGGTGAGCTGTTGCAGGAAGACGGGGATGGAAAGGAGAGGCGGAGCTGGAGAGGAGACTGTCGTGTTGAAGTAACCTTAGGATATAAAGTCTTGGTGCTAGCTCCTTTCTGTACACAACAAACTCCTCTACTTTGTTTCTGCCGCTCGCCTCAATTTATAAATATCATCTTTTGTGTGTGTGTGTGTGTGTGTGTGTACGTGTGTGTGTACTTGTTTTGGTTTTCTGTTACTTACCCGGTCTCCAGGCCTGACAAGTGGTTCCTGCTTGGTTCCCAGTTTGTGCAGCAGATTGTAGGCCACCTTCACACTCCTGGACCACAGTTTTCCTAAAGGCAGATTCAAACAGTGATTGTAAAGCATTAGGGAGGCAAGAAGAAACCACGGTGTTTGTAGAAGGTTTAAAATGATGAAATCCAGGAGTCCAGGACTTAGGCTAATTTATGAAAAAAAGATCAAGGAGGAGATCAAAGTTTTTATTGTCAAAAGAACACATTACGTTGACTTTTTCTCATAGCTGTAAGGCGGGACCAAAAGGACGACATCGTGAGTCCCCATATGCAAGAAATTACTGCCCTGACATGACACTCAATGTTAAAAACACCTTTGAACTTTCACGTTTCACCTCGCGGGTGGTCGAGTATGGAGATCATCACACAGATTTCTTAACATCCAGCAATCCAAACGCGCCTCCTGACTGTGGTGTAATTGGATCCATGTACAGTGATGCTTTACACACGAGGACACAACCACAGCACATTGGAGGAAGTCATATAGGCCACATCAGTATATAATTACAGTGATGAAGCACTTTGGTATCTTGACATATGTATTTAGTTTTAATGTCACGCAACTTTAGCCAACATGTTCAAACCCTTAACCTCTTGTTAAAAACAAACTTTTCAAAACATTTCAAAGGCAATTTGGGAAATATTTTACATTTCAGTATCACCCTGTGGATATTAAGTTGAATAATATTATCAAATCTTTCCGATCAGTTTCATTTACCTGCCAGGCGTACTTGGCTCAGTTCATTAACACTGTTACTCACAACAATAGAATCAATTCCCCCCCCCCCAAATCCAGACTGGCAGACGCAGATATTATGCATGAGCAATCCAGCGTGAATTCCTCATTGTTTTTCAGACTAAATGAGGTTTTTCTGATGTTTGTCAGAGCTAATGAATTGGAGAAAAGCAGAGCTTTGGGATCCCACTAGGAAAATAGACAGGAGAGGAAAATACAGTAAATTGCAAACAAAGGCAGAGCAACAGTGACTCAGTTACAGGAGGTGTGACTACAGTTTACAGAAAATGGAATTTAAAAAATAATTTAATGAATGAATTCAGAATTAAGGGCAAACCAAAAAAAACAGCCATTTGTGTTTTTGAGGAGTAAGCTGGATTTTTCCTTTTAGATTATTAATGATGCCTGGAGAGTTTAGAGAGTTTAGCAATAACTGCCTAAAATCTGCCTCACAGCTGCGCCCACGCTTTGATGTGGTGTTCGGGGGAGAAGGCCTGACAGTTATGATGCTTATAGTCACTCATGATGCTTTCATAGACCCAATATAATCCACATACTGAACACTATAATACAAAGGATATTTATGATACTGGTGACTACTTGAAAATATACTGATTATAGCAAATATGCAACTCTTCCAGATTTCGCATATGTACTTGGAAATAGTTTTAATAGTTTTGGTTAGGAGGATATTATCTCCTTCAGGGGAGGCATTTATCTGTTAAGTGTGAGAAAGAATGTTGAGCACAAAGCAGCAATAATTAATTTCATTGGCTACTTGGGGGCAGCTCACAATATCTAAACAGAAATTTGGCATATTATTACTTAATAACGTTGTCATGGTATATGTGTTGGCAAACACTAAGACTCTGAGCAACATTAGATTTTTTTTTTTTTTGCTTTGTATCCACCAGATGAATCCAGTCCAAGTCCAACATAGACACTCATTTTAGCTCTGTTTGTGGTCTCCATCTGTCCCTGAAAAAATAATTGCGGAATTGCTAAAAAGTCTAAGGGCCTCATTTACTAAAGGTTTGTGTGAGTAGAAACACTGCAAACTGGATATCACCAGCAAATGAACATGTAAGCTGATCTACTAACGGTGTGCACGCAGAATGACGTCTATCAAAAGTGCAAGATAGCACCTGTTGTTCATTTACTACTTTTGCCTTAATGAACATGCAATTTGGGGCGTAACATGCAAACACTCTTTATTCAGGATTTTAGTAAATCAGGCCCTTAGTGTACATTTTTGCCAGATGGTGGGAATTCTTGAATTTGAAACAACACTCTTTTTATGTTGTTTTTCATTCACACCACCGGTCCATGCAGACACGTGTTGCTGACTTCATCCTGATTCATTCAAACCTGCTGGCAGAGAAGTGAGTTAGGCAGTGACGCAACATAGATCGCAGATGTATCCAGAGCATCTGGTCCCGCCCACAGTCTGACAACAGATCCAGAGAATCATCTGGTCTGAGAAACGTTTTTTTAAAAGTACAGAACTCTCCTTTGAGGTTAATTTTGAATTGAGGTTATTGTATGTATGTATGTAGTGTCATACAATGCTGTAATGTGATTGGACGTGCAGAACGGCTCAGTTTGGCGTTTTGGAGCGGTGCTTTACGTTCGTTCACAATCATTTTGACTTGTGACCCTTTAAAGCGACGCAACGTCTACTCGTGCCCCCTTAAACACAGGATGCACATGTCTGTGTTCCCTTCTCAGATTGTTTCATTTGAAACATTTTCAGAGGCCTGAATAGGTGAAACTCTCCATTATTTCACCACGAAAAGCAGAGATTGGAGAACATTTTGAAAAATAAAATCATAGGTTGTGTAGCCTCTGCCTTAGCAATTACCTCATGACCCCTCAGATTTATCTTTGGAATGGTCCTGACAGCCACTGCTCTACAGCTTTTACCACTAACCATGATAATCATGAGTAATTTCCCACAGTTGAGTATTAAGGTAAAGGTATAAACCCACAATAGTTTCATAAAGGATATCCATGGATTGCAGGAAAACTTACTTTTTCTGTAACTGTAGGAAATACTGCAGTGACCCTGAATCACTTTTGGGATAAGATGGGTTTGGGGTGCCTAGTTCAAGGGCACTACAGCAGTAATAGTGGGCACCCTGGGGATAACAACCAGCCATCCTCCAGCTGGAAAACATGTCCAACAATCAGAGAAGATGATTCCTGCTGGCAGAAGAGTCCAAATCAGAGAGCAGCAGCTCCAGATGTGATCAGAATGTTTCTGTGTGGCGCTGGGGTCTGTTTTTTTTTTAGGATGACATTACTCAGCTTACCAATGAAATACTCATCCAGCAGCCTTTTGTCCTCTGAAACCGAGGAGAGGGAAAGGAAAATGTCCAATCATCTAGTTTAATTTAATTGAAAAGGGCACTTTTGTTCTGAAATTACCATTTGAGAGCAGCAGCTACTCTCTAAAAATGACTCCAAGAACAAAACCAAGACAAAACCTGTTCTTTCTTTCTTTCTTTCTTTCTCTCTCTCTTTCTTTCACAAACTGAGGCCTTGGTTGACAAAAGGATAAAGGACATCTCTGCACTGAAACAATATTTCACACATACTGAGAGATGACTTTCTATTGATTTTATATAACACCATTTCATATCTCACAATATCATATCACATTTTAATACATCGCAATATATAAAGTTGTACATTATTGTATTGTCTCATTTGTAAAAACTATCCTTCCTGCCATGTCATTGCAAAATGCAACAAACTGAGAGCCATTGTTGCTTGTATAAAGTTACTGTAAAATTATTATTGTCATTAATATAGTTTGTTATTATTATTATTATTATTAGAGAGAGAGGGGGGGGGGTCTCTCATCTTCCCCCTCATTAGAGGAAGAGCTGTCCAGACCCTGTTCCATCTCACAAGATGTGTTACAATAACTCTCACAATGGAACTTAAACTCAATCCCCTGTCTTTATTCCCCTGCAGCAAAGTTGCAGACATCAGCCAAAGGTACGTGATGTCAACGTCACACAGAACTACTTCCTGCGGCTACAGGTCCGTGTAGGGTGGTGGCGTCACTTACCGATCCTTAGTAGTTGTATTTCAGACTTCAGAAATGCTTGGGGAAAATGTAGCGTGTGTGGAAGCTACTGCGCTACTTCGCTAGTGAAAAGCTATATGTTTCAGAAAACAGCGACGCTACCGCCAAGCTACTGAGAAATGTAGTTAACTAGTAATTACACTACTGCCTTACACTGCATTTCAACAACACTGCTGTGTGTTCGGAGTCAAAGTGGACAAATGCATAAGGCAAACACATATATAGTCAATATAGAATAGGTCTATAATGGTCATTGTATAACTGGTTTAATGGGATCTAAAATCTTCTGGATAATGGGTCCAGGGGTGGGAGTTGCCATAATCATAGACATGTTGAAACATTTTGCACAATTAAAAGCTTCAAATCAATCAGTGTGCCCCAGACCCTATTTCTCCCCTCGAGAAGCACCTGATTCAGCTGCATACCGAGAACCACATCTCATGTATTAACAAGAGTTTGTAAGTAAAGCTGATCCAGGAATGTTTATTGATGGACATTATAAAAAGTGAAGTTATAGTTCTGAACAGGATTTGTAGTTAACAGAAAACACTCCAAACAAAAGCAGATGTGCACACAAAGGACAACCAAAGAGAAAGATCAAAACACAACACAGAGAGCCTAAAAAGTTTAGGAGTCCTTCCCATGCTGTACAGAAATCCAAACTTCTTTATCGATAATGTGAGTCGCTGATAAATAACATCAGCTGTGCTGTTTACAGAGGATCAAAGCTCCCTGAGACGTTTAAAACTTTATATGAGTAGAAATATGTTTCTCTCCTGCCAATTACGTAGGGGTTATCTGCAGTGCAGCGTGGTGAGGGTTGAGTTTAAGGACAGCGGGAGAATTCAGTTTCATGAATTCTTTCTGTTCTTGGGGGGGGGATGGAGGACGACTCGACAGGAAGAAACAAAACAAGTTTGTCCTTGTCGGCCGACATCAAAGGGAAGACACCACAGGAATGAAAGATAAAGGGAGATAGAGAGAGAAGATGGAGATTTAGATTCAGCACCGCACACACACACACACACACACACAGCCTCACCATGTTGTTGTCTCTCTGGTGGAGAGCTCCTGTGTGCTGGCTGAAGACATTTCACAGTCTGGTGAGCGCTCATATCGCCTCATCATCGGCTGCAAGCTCACTCCTCACAAATCAGTTTCTTCGCTTACACACACCTACACACACTCATTCTCTCTCTCTCTCTCTCTCTCTCTCTCTACACACACACACACAAACTATAGGCCTATCTGAAGAAAGTTGATGCACTAAGTTACAGCCTATTATAAGTTAATCATCTGGGTTAATGATTGTGTGTGTGTGTGTGTGTGGGAGTGTATGATGCAGATGTTCCACCAACACTAACAGAGGAGGGAAACAGCAAAGTGCTTTACAAAGTACTGAACTTCAAACACGGTTGTTGGTCAGAATGTTCATTTTTGGAAACTTTTCCATATTTCATCCACAGCATTACAAAGGAAATATTTATATCGCAGCTGGAGATACTCAACACATGTGCAACAATGTGCACATGTGTAAGCTGCAGATTCAGTAATTAGTAATTCGATGCCTCTGGTTTTTACAGTCAACATGAGATAAAATCATAAAGAATATTAATATATACTTCCTTAATTCTTTTTTTCTACTTACCTTCTTTTATTCTTCCCTGTTCATTCCATCTTCCATTACTTTCTCATTTCTACTCTATTCTTTCTTTTATCTGCTGTCTTTTCTTTCCTTCTCCTGTGACCCACCCTTCCTGGTTTCCTGTCTATAGTTTTCCTTATGCTTTCCTTCTTCTTTTTCAGTTTACCATTTCTTTTTTTTTCATTTTTTCTTTTATACCCGGGGAAATACAGCTGAAAGCTTTGGGTAAGGCCATCAAATGATTTGAGATGATGGACATCCATGTTTAACTTTACTCTTTTTCACAATGATTACTTAATATTTGTGATACAATTCTATTGCTAATATTGTTCAGAGAAAGAATCCAGGATTTCACTAATATTTTTCACTAATTCTCTGACATACTGTAGTTACAAGTAAAACTCTGAGTCTCAAGATGTGTCTGTGTTCGTGTGCATCACTCTGTGAGCAGCCTGTGTATGTTCGCATATCTGCAGCCCTCTCGGTATCACTTCATTCTCTCCACTGTTCAGCAGGGAGGTCCGACTCTAAATTCACAAGGACCTTAGAGAAGCAGCTCTGTTCACCTCAGAGAAATCTCTTTCCACCCTATGGACCTGAAACCATTTTCTCCGCTGCTGTTCGGGAGATGAATAACTGGGATCTGCAGCCCTCGGCTGCTGAACAAAAGAGTTTGTTCCAATTTGAACGTAGACTTAAACTGTGGCACTGACCCGGGGGTTAAGACGCGTTGTGATTCAGCTGCAGTAAATGTGTGCAGGCAGCTGGGACGATGGCGGCGCCGCAGGCGAGACGGCTGATACGAGTTTTGGATCATTTCTTATTTCCTGTTACCATGCTGCGTGTTTGTCTTCTCACTTCGCCAGCTACGCTTACTTAGTCTTCTGAGGCAGTACTGCGGTAGTTGCCTGTCACTTAGGAATTTATAGCTTTGTGTCAGATTTGACTTGTTGATAGCACAACCACAAGACTACACGGATGCATCATGCTTTAATTACATAACAAACCACAGCTGTGTTCATATTTTTCCACGTGCACTTGCTAATAGGAAGTGATGATTTATGCGACAGGTAGTTTACAGTGTAAATGGCTTTGCTGGATCACCACATATGTCTGGTGTTACTGAAAAGAAAACTATTATTTAGACTTTCTGTTGCTGGCGTGGTGTTGTCTTTATGTTTAAGTCTCCAGTGGCAACACAAACTTGTAGTACAGGTCTTTACAGGTCCACTTGCTTCCCGATAACCAAGCCCCCACTTTGGAACCTGATTCAGGCTGGGTCTAATTGCTTCGGGTAGGGTCCCAGCTCGGGGTGTGTTGTTGCACTCAAATGGAACTTGGACAGTTGTGTACATGAAATGCTTCGTATTCAAGTGTTAAGTCGTGAGAACACAGCTGCTAGGCAACAGTAACATGGGCTTTTTTTTTTTTACGTACTCTGTATCTGAGGAAGGTTAAAATCAAGGGCTACTGGACTTGGTTGAAGAACCTTGAAAAACCGTAGGTGGTCCAGTTGCTCTTGATTTTAACCTTCCTTGGTTAACTATGACCTGGATGTCTGAGAACCTTCATAGACACTTTTTATTTCAACGCCATGTGGGGGAACAAGAAATGAGACGACAAAGGTGGCACATTTTTATATATATGTACCAAAAAGTTAACTTCCATAGCCTCCGCCGTTTGTGAAAAACATCAGCAAACACATCACAACTCGTAAACTCTCAGCTTGCCAAATACTTCCACTTTCAAGGTCGTGAATACCACAAGAGGGGGATATTCATATTTTGGGGATACAAACTAAATGTTTGAAATTAGTCCAGAGGTTGAACAAATTGCTCCAAACACACTTGGTGTGAAAAAAATAACAAAGATAATCTAAAAGCTTTGTCCACGTTATTGTAGGCACAACTTCTATAAATACAAATAGAGTACATAAAGTACGGAGTGAATTCACCCAGTCCTGTCAGGGCAACAGTATAAGTCACTCAGGATATATTCCTAAGAAAAAAAAAGTATAAAACATAAAACATATTTTGAAATTCTAGGCTTTTGGGAAACTTTCACTCCCTCTGTGACAGAGCAGCTTTCTTGAAAGCATCTTTTTCACACTTTACTAATATGCTTAGCGCTGTGTCTGGCTGCCATTAGTGGAATTATGCTCACACAGCGGGTGTTTAACATTGTTTGGTGCTTCAGTTAATCAGCTTGTGAAAGCCACCATATGTGCAGAAAAAAAAACGAAGTAATTCAGAAGAAAGTCCTGCTGTATGCGCATACTACAATACATTTTTACTATTGATGTGTATATGTGTATAAACACTTAGTTTTCATGATGCCTAAAGTTCAATGTGGCAACAAAAACTACTGGAAACATAACGCTGACTAAAAATCTGTTCACAGATCTCACAGATCATAACGTTGGCCTTGGAGACTGAATGATCAAACACAGTCCTCATTTATTTAAAGAGGTGGTATTATGCTCGTTTTAGATATTGTACCAGAACAGGTTTGCATGGTTTCATTTTCAAAAAACACCATATTTTGTGTCATACCACACATTGCTGCAGCTCCTCTTTTCACCCTGTGTTGAAGGCTTTATTTTAGCTATGAAGCGATGCATCTTGTCTGTAAATGATGTTTGTTGGGAGTTGCACATGTGCAGTTTCAATTGATTTCTTAGCTGAAAAATGTTTCTCTTCTATCCCTTAAAAAAATCTTGTACCACTCCCACAGTGACCCCCGCGTGGTTTCCCACCCTGACTGGTGTGAACCGAGGCGTTGCTTACCGTATGTGAGCACATAGAGCGGCTTGCCGTTGGTGTCCATGGTGGTGAGACAGGGGGCCTTCGGAGAGATAGTGCCCCACCTCTGCAGGGCCGCCTCCAGAGACGGTGGCCAGTTGGTTACCACGCCCAGCTGCTCGCCCCCCATGGCCACCATCTGAGCCCCCTCCGCCTTGGGCTGGTTGGGGTCTGGCTGCTGGACTGGAGGAACATATAGAACAGGAGAGCGAAAAAGTTAACGGTTTGTACATTTTAGATTTGTTGACAAGTTAAAAAATGAATACCAACATTCACTGTGATCCCAGTGCTCCACCTAGCATATTCCAGTTCCAGACGTATTTATATCCACAAATACATCACAGACATACTCCAAAATTCTGTTCATAGTAGAGATAGCAGTTTGCATGTAAACACACTTATGAATGGAGTTACACTCCAGTGTGTAGTCCGGAGTTGTTACGAAGCTTTATCAACTTTTTCACCCTCATTTCAAACAGCCTTTGAAGCTTTAATTACCAGGCTTAACACAAATTCAACAACTACTATCCTCCCAGTTAATAACAATAATTTCAGACGATGCTTAAAAGTTCAAAAATAAATGATTTCCTGGCATTCATTTTTCAGCAGAACTATTTCACAGAAATACAATTTTTCAACATTAGAAATCAAATCATATAATGTGCGTAAGTTCACTGTGCAGTGTGTTCACTGCTCTAGTGACTTGTGTGGATTCTTGTCTAGCATTTCAACATTTGACACAAAATGTAAACAGATGACAACAAAAAAGAACAAGCCGTGAATAGTTTGCTGGAAATGTTTTTTAAAGGCCCATCGGACCCAACGTCAAATATTTTTCAAAACAAAGAAAGTGAGGTTATTACCCTCCAGAAGCTCCTCAAAGTCGTCAACAAAGAACTCTCTTAACGGCGGCCGCTTGGGTCTCTTCAGAGTGTTGACGAGTTGCTGAATTTTGGCTGAAACTCTGCTGCTGACTGGTACACCTGCAGAGGATGAACACACAAACAAACAGACTAAACTCCTGATTGTGCTCTCACAGGTGCACCGGTGAAGTAGCAGTCGCTTTCACATTCCACGGAGCGATATTCTGAGTGCATCCTGCTGCTTTATCTCTGGTAAACAAAAACATCCCCAAGTTATAAATCTACATTTAAATGGCAGATTTCCTCGAGTGAGCAATCAACAGAACCGCAGCTAAACATGACACTCAGTGATGACAGAAAATGGCACACGAGATAAGGTACGGGTGCAAACTGCTATTTCATTACGGTTGATTTTAACTATCAGTGTGGAGCTTTAACACGGAGTGGTGGGATGGAAGTCTTACGCTGCGTTTCAGGCGACTCGGAACTGGGAAATGTCTGACCTCAAGCTAGAAAAACTATCCCGGAACGCCACTTGAAGTCGGATTTCCTACTTGTGAACTCGGAGAAAAAATTTGTACCCCGACTTCACGAGTAGCAGCTGAATGACGTCAGAAAACAATGTCAGCGCCCATGGAAGCACACACTGTAAATGGTAAACCATAAACTAAACGGCAACAAAACGTATAATTTGCATGTATTTGAATTAAAATAATACAAACGATCATATAGTAAAAACTGTTCTGCATGTATATTGATGTAGAAATATGTTTTGCACATACGGTATCTGGCTACAGAAAAGAATCTCATTAAGTCATCTTTTCTGCATAAAAGTTATTGTTAAAAATGCCAAAACATTAGGAAGTGTAACCTACAACATTGACTGACTGAGGGTTACCAACTGATGTAGCTAGAGAGGTACACAGTTAACTAGTAACGTGTGGGCTGTTTATGTCAGTTGTTGCAGTTAAACTGCCATCCTTTTAATTAACACCTAAATCACTGCTGAGGGTGTAACTGTGTGTACACAAGTGACTTTGTCACGGTCAGCCATGGTTTTTGTTCACTTTCGGCGTCATGCCTGGAACGCTTTGAGATAGAAAGTCGGTTATTTCAACTTGGAAATTTCCCAGTTCCGAGGCAGTCTGGAAAGCGGCATAAGTCCTCAGATCTGGAAGCATAAAGATGTTTTGGCAGATTTTGTTGTGGCGGCTGTGTGAGCCAAAGACATGCAGTAGCTCAGCTTGGCAAAATCATCATGAAGAAGTTGGTGTACTGTACGTTTATGAATGAAGAGTAAATAAAGCTTGGGACAGAGACACATTTTCACTTAGCTGAAACTTTTTCAACTTAAATGGACACGTCTCTGCCTCATTGCTCACCTCCTAATTCATCTGCATCGAGTTTCTGCAAAAGCAGCTGGGTCAGATAGAACAGAATTATACATCATGTATTGTTTTATAGGCCAGTTAAAGAAGTGAAATGCCTCCAAAGACCAGATAGGGAGGGCAAATATTATTCCTTAAAGAAGTTCCGATTTCAAGATGTAAAACCTACTGAAGGGACAACCAGAGGGAGACCCACTAAAATGAAATATCTGCTCCCACACAATGAATCAAAGGTTAAATCCTCAAAAATCTAGAATCTAAAAATCCAAATCTCTGAAAAAAAAGGAACTAACCCAGTGCAAGCTACATAATACAAAGATTTATAATTTCTGAACAAATGTTCTCTGCGTTTTGAAAGAGAGCCTCAGCTTTGTTGTGTCTCTTTCAGCCAAACACCCCCAATAAGCTCCCATCTGTAAACTCTGGCACCTGATCTGTCAAGCTGCTTCGCTGTGAGCTGCGTTCAACATCTACGTCCTGGGCGGCATCGATCACAGTGACTGATGAATAACTCCGTCTGCTGGAGCTTCATGCTTCCTCCAGAGAAGGAATTATGAAACAAGCAAACAGGGGTCCTTGGTCCTCTCTGAGGAGTGTACAGAGCTCTGGCTCCGTCCTCTCTATTGCTAAACAGCAGTGTTCTGATGTTAAAAGAGGCCGGCTGATGCGGCTCTGAATGATGACAAATTAGGCGACAAAGGGAGATGTAAAAATTTGGATGCGCTTATTTGTTGATTTGCGAAAACTTCAACAGATCGTCATGCAAAAATTACACACCAACTGTGATCAGAATATGAGTCTGATTTTTCTGAACTTTCATTCTTTTCATAATAAAAATAAACTTGTAAATATAGGCCTTTTTATATTTGGGTGCAATATATTGTGCATCACAAGATATTTTAAATAAACTTATGCTATAAAAGATGAGCACAATGAGGAAACATTTTTAAAACAAATAATATAGTAAATAACAACTGTAATAAAACAAAATAAATACTGTATGTAGGTGAGGAAAGATACAGTCTGGCCATTTGACAGACCTGCTTTTGTCTTTAGAATCACATCTCCTGGTTTCATCTGAAGACAAAAATCCCAGAAATGTCCTTGGACTGATTTTGATGCAGTGTTTCTGGATATGAAGATGTGATGCAGACTTGAATGGATATCGTACAACAAAAAATCTTCAGAAAATCCAAAGGTACGATTCACCTGTTGAACGGGGCTTTTTTATGATATTATCTGCTTCAAGTTCTAGGACTCGATCCGATTTAACCACACCCACCTGCTGCCTCTTTAGCTCTATGAGGAGCTCATATTTATTTGTCCGCTAAGTAAAACTCAGGTCCATGTTACACTGATTTCCCCTTTAGGAGCTGCTGTTTGTCAGGACTTAAACAGCTATTAACTATGCTAGAAATATATAATTACTGTCATCATTAAATAAGTGGACTTTCATGGTTTTCAAGGCACAAACAAGGCCATACTGTTCAATAATAAACTATTGGTCTGGACTATTTCTTTATGGTGGCCAAACTATTAGAGGAGCTTCTGTTTCTTGATGTTACAATAATTATTTCTGCCACCCCCCCAAACTCTTCTCCCCGGATCATATTCCCAGTCCTGACTCACCGTCTCCGGTCTCCATCAGCTCGGCGTTGCCGTATTTTGGCGTCTGTCTCTGGGCCGCGGTGCCGGCGCCCGGGGCTCTCTCCACCTGGATCCCGTCGGTGGTGGTCGCGTTGGCGGTGTTGTTGGTGTAGCCGGTGACATCTGGCGGGGCAGAGTGGTTCTCTGGGATGTGAGGAAAAACAGGGGGGGGGGGTGGTTGAGGAGGGAAGGAAGGCCTGGTTAGTTCCCCCACACCCCCACACATCCTGCACATTTTCAATGGGGGCTCTTACAATCAGGAGCAGTTAGAGTGAGTAGAGTTGAGTTTTGTCTTAATTATATGGTTAATTCATATATATATCCCACTGTTATAATGCTTAAGCATAATAAGGGTTTTTTACATGATCTAGTGTACAACATAAAGGACATGCTCACTAAGACGTAGAGGCTTCAGTTGGATTATCATTGCTGAAACCATCTGAAATGTCCTTTGAAGCGCTGTTACCTGTGGAAACCTTAGCTGATGTCATTGAACTTGAGTATCTTTATTTAACAAGAGGCTTCTTGTCTCGCTTGTCGTGCTCTTGGTTGTGTAAAGGCCAGGGCCAATATGCTGTTTGTCAGAAGGCCAAATGTTTAATGTAATGGTTGAGGGAAGAGATTAGGAGTCTAGGCAGGGTTTAGCTGAGTTTGAGCTGGCTGTACTCTGGCAAACATGACTGGTAGAGGAACATTTAAGACTCTTCAACAAACTAGCGTGAGGGCAAAAACATGTCGCTAGTAAATAATCTGATATGCTCAGTGACTTCAGAGACACTCTCTCTAATGGACAGCAAGTTATCTGATGATGAATTCCATATTCTGTAACATTATTATAGCAAAGTATTTATACATCCAGCATTTAGAAATGTACTGCTGAAAACACGCAAACGAAAACAGCAAGAAAAAGAAAAAACACAAAACCTCCATGAGCATCTGAGCTTGGATGATCAAACACTCAGTCACCCTTCAAAGAAACTTTCAGGAAAATGATGTTTGGGCCTTGGTGATTTGACACACTTCACAAATATACAGTGAAAATCCACCAGAACCAGCACCACAACTCCCTCCAGAATCCTGCAGACATTTCCTCACGGATCACCGTTCCTCCGCACACCTCTCGTTTCAAACAACCCACCACCACATACTGCGACGCATGCCTTTCTCTGAGGGGGGAAAAAAAACACTCCATTTCCATCAACACCCACACCGTAACATTGGTTTTTAGGTTGTTTCTCTCCTTATTTTGTGCCACATTTAGATTGTGTTTCAGCATATCTGGTGCGCCTGACTTCAAAGCTCCCACCGTGCCTCAAATTCTTTCACGTTTTACCTCTTTCATGAGGCTCAGCTGCTGTTCGACAACATCAAACGGTGTTTACTGTTCTGCCCGGAGGATTCTTTACTTTGAGTGGTCGGAGCATGAAATGATGCACGGAGAGAGATGCGTGGTGAATCTAAATAGGGATGTGTGTTGGTGCAGCCTGCTGTGTCGTTTACTGTCCCTTTGCTCTCAGTCTGAATTCTCAATCAATTCAATAGAAGTTTATCCCTATAAAGGCAATAGTGCCAAATGTATATTCTGTTTGCAGTTGTGTGTCCTGCTGTTCATGCATTACGTCTGCTGCATTAATATCATTAGCCTGTAAAGATTTAACTTATAGTCTCAGGTCCCAGGGCTGAGTTATTCCCTATGGTCCACCACGGACAATTAACGACAGTTGCGAAATCCTTTTCTAACTGGAGGTCAGAGTTCAGGTTCAGATGTAGAAGAGCTCACTAGGATAGAAAATTCCTTTAAATGGAAAAATCTAGGTTTTATTTTGCATGGACGTGGGAGGTGGAGCAGATGATATGCTTGAAATCCAAGCGGTTTAAGTCAGGAGGAACCCTGTTTTTGCTGCTGCAGGGGTCTGAGAACAACAATTGATCTCGCCTTTTTCAATTTTCAAAAAAGTTGCGTGATATTCGTAAGTTCACGTGTTAAGTCATGTGAAAAAGGGCGTAAATAGTTGTCAACCAAAAAAAAAAAAATTGTCCAAAAAAAAGAAAATTTCTTCAGCTCCAAGAGCTTGACATTCTGATTGTGAGAACCGCATTCGGTTTGTTTAAATGGCCTCTTCCCCTGAGCATGGTAAAAACATTCCGATCTGAAGACACCATTAGTGTTTTCCTGAAGGGCACCAGCAGGGTCGGGGCTTGAAATGAGGTATTCCGAACAATAGTCTGGTAACACTGGGCTGCTATGCTGCCCTGAAAACAAAAGTAACACACATGATAATTACCGCAATTTTCAAAGATGATATAAAGAAAAGTTAATGAAAGATAGGATGAACCTGCAGAAGGAAGAGTATGGAGCAGAACATGCTACAAATCTTTCAAAATAAGAAATAGACAAAATACAACAAAGATACAACCAATTTACTGAAATACAGAAATATTTCACAGACCCTGACCCGAGCATATGAGGATGTACTTCTTTGCTTTACATTACTTCTAATACTTCAGGGAAATGGGCACTGAGTGAGGCTGCCACTTTAGATGCTTTACACCAGTGGTAGACAATAAAAAAAATTTAAAAAATTAACAAACAGCTGGCTCGCTAGCAATAATATCCCAAACATTATAGCTGCTGGCGCTGAAACAGATCTCAGTCATGACAGCACATACTCGCTTAATCACTTCCTCTTAAGCGATTGTGCCTACAAAATAAAAGCATGTGAACGTCTTTGCAGCAATACTTTATCTTGTGTTAAATCAGTGTTTTTACTTTGAGAAACGCAGGAATTTCCTCTGCCTGGAGATGAAAATAATATGTGGACCAATCGCCGGGAGGCGCACATGTTAAACGATCTCTTCATGACCAATTTGTCGGAAAGGGAGAAAAATACTACTAGCAGCAACGGGGGCCTGTGTACTGCTGACTGAGACAAACAGGCAACCAGCAAATGACGGATTATAAACGATAAATTGACTATATTCTGGCCCGCCGTCTAATGAATTGAAAAAAATTTGGCCAGATGCCAGACATATTTGCCAAGCCCTGCTTTACATGGAAGCTCTCGCCTCCCCGCTGCCATTTTTCCTCTCAGCTTCCCACATGAAGCTCTGCTGTTTAAGTGAAGGACAAGAAGACAAAGGAGATCAGACTACTTCAGTCCAACACGCTTCACAGCAGGAAGGTTTGAAAGCTTTGATTCTGAAGTGCTGCTCATGTATACAAAGAAACCAGTCTTTCATCAGCCTCTAACTGAATCCACTTCTGATTATTTCTTTAAAAACCCAGTTTCTGACTCAGGGCTGTTACAGAGGGCTCTGTGCAGCACAGTCAGGTTCTTCCATGGCAAACAGAAGCATTCACATGTACTGGGAAGGGACAAACACAAACTGCTGGCAAAAAGTTGTCAGAAAACTATCAATGCATTATAGTATGATTGATTGATTTCTAATCATTTATAGCGATCGGCCCAAAACATGAAACGCAGCCCCAGACAAAAGGCACTAAAAGAGAAAACGGTGTCATTTAGTGTATTATTAAGAGACAGTGATACATATTTAATTCACACTGTATACAGAGCTGAGCTGAATTAAAGATGCGTTGCTGAGTATTTAAAGACACTGAAACCACAGTTACAGAACGAAGACGGATTTTTCCTGCTCTCTCAGTCTCACCCTCTTACTTAATATTTCATCATTGCTCGTTCTCTCTGGGAGATGAGGTGCTTGCATAACAGTCAGCTGGCTGTTTTTCTAAATTAATGAGGTAATTATCTCAGAAATATGAGAAGTTTTCATGATAAAAAAAAGGTTTGCAATGTTTTTCAGAATTAACGAGATTATTTCAAGGAAGCAAACATCCCGCCGGTTTAGTTTAATCCAGTATTATTTTAGTTTGGGTTTGAGACATTGTCTTTAAGTTACAGACAGCACTGTTATTGGTTTATTGACCCCCTACTTGAAAACATACAGGCCTAGCACTGTTTTTATCGGAGGGTCAGGCTGAGTAGCATCAACAACCTCCAGGATTTTGAGGCATCTTGTTAATTCAAAATAATACCGCAGAGTTTTCTTCTCAAATGAATGCACTGCGCTTCTGTAAATATGCACTGACGTGTTTTTGGAAAAGTTTTTTTTCTCTTCCATTCATGCCTCTCCGGTTCATTCACGGCAATAAAAATGACAAAAAGTGAATATGATTAGAAAGGCTGAGAAAGATATGTGGCGAGGGAAAAGCAGAGGGACGGAGAAACAAGAGGAGAGAGGAGGAGATGATTCCCTAGGAAAGCACCGAGCCAAAGCCAGCGAGACCAAACAGAATTCTTTATCCAGACATGGACTGCATATCAATATAGCAGCACACAGCACAGGCATGCTAATTACTGTGGCACACTGTACATTCTGTCTCTGCAACATCTGGGCTGTCTGTTTGAGCTACACTGAACTAGACATGCACTCTCTGAGGTCTCGTGTTGTTTTTGTTGTTTGTCTTTGTCTGGACATGTGTGTGTGTGTGTGGGGGGGGGGTATCCAGTGACCTCATCAGAATGTATTTATGATGACGTGTGACGGGGACATTTGAGGATGATGATGAATGCTCATCGCTTGAATACGAATCAGGCCGTCTGAGGGAGCCGATTCAGGGACGGGACACCTCCATTTCCCCACATGGGTCAAGGAGCGTTGAAAGGTCGATGATTGTTAAAGTTCAAAAGGTCACATGTTCAAGACCCACAAGGGCAAATGTCTTCCACCTGCCATAACTCTTGGTGAACTGTTTCTGCGGATAAGTCGGCCAATCAAGAAACATTTTACGACATAGTGAGTGCAATCTCCACAAAAATGTCAGCATGGGGCGTTTATTGAAAAAAACATGTTTATGTTTAGTAGATACTTAGTTAGTAGTGTGCTACACTACTGCAAAAAGTTGCAGGGAGTAACTGGGGTTCACGGAAAAGTGTGTAACTTTGAAACTGGACTTAGAGGTTTGCATCCTATTTCCTTCTAAATGTCAACACAAGTAACCAAAAAGGAGGTATTTTCTGAAGTGTAATACAGACTGAAAGTTCATGCTAAACCAAGGTCTAGAATTAATTTGCAGTTTTAAGTCAGAATGGACAAGACGTCCTTTAAGTCATAAGGGCAAACTTCATTTGCAGATTGTGTTCTAAACAGAAAGCTCCAGAACAGCTACTGATAGACCGTGTGCTGACGTTGTTTTGTCAGCTTCATCAAGTAATCAGGTGCTTTTCATGCCAACAGAGATTTTCCTTATCCAAACCAAGAGTCCAAGGACGTCACATGATGTCATACTGTATATGTAGCATGGCCTCTGACCCTGACTGAGATACCGATAGAGAAAACTAGATACTATACTTAGTATGATATTTTTAGCTACTGATCATGTAAACACAAATCCTCACGTACAGCGTGTGAGTGCAGGGATTATTCCTGATCAAAACAACATCAAATGTGTCCTGCTTTAGTAACTCGCCTTGAAATGTCAGCTGTCAGGACTAAACTTTTCCTTTTTATTTCCCCTCGTAGCGCTGATGATGCAGGATAACATTCACCAAAGCAGTTTGTAGAACTTCTCGGTTACGCCTCGTAGTTCGTTTGCAGTAAGTTCAAGTGAAAGAAAGCAGACTGGACTTAAAATGTGAAAACATTTCACAGTGGTGTAACTTGCCTAACTTCACCACACCATAACGATGGAAGATGCAGAAAACTCATATGGGTACTTTTGCATGCAATCTTATCATTTAATCTTTCATTGAACGGCTGACTTCTTTAACTGAAAACTTAAGCATACTGTGTTTGTAGATATTTACTTTTTCCAATATCCCTGGCAAGTTACCGGCAAAGTCAATATCTACAAACACAGAGCTTTTTGGACAACTTTCTGGAAATGGCTCAACGAGGCATCAGTGACCGTTTCTGTGAATATGCAGATTTTTTTCTTTGAGATATTTCATTCAGATCTTAATGTAGGACATCTTGCTGTGAGTCAGAAAACGTGCCCATTTTGTAGTGAAGTAACACTGGCTGCTGTCATACCGTCCATTATTCACGGTCTGTGGAGCAGCTCCAGGACTGACATCTCCACTTCAGTCAGTGTCTCAGCGGTTGAACTCAAAGAGAGCTCAGAGTCACAAGATGTACAATAGCTGTAGTACTCAGGAGGTAGCAGAAACATTAGTGTTACAATGTAGAAAATATTGCCTTTGTATATGAGGAGAACTTACGTATTTCACTTCTGTCAGTTTCTCTGACACTATTGTCTTTTGCCTTTCTGAAAAAATACCTCGACCTCTCTGGGCTATTTCTCCCTCTCAGTAGCATCCAAGTGTTTGCTTAGCAAAGTGTAGCCTTTAGAAATTTCTGAAGGTGTTTTGAAGAAAATATATTCCTGAGGGGTGAAATACGAGGCTAAATCTTTTTCGGACATCTTCACTACTGAAACAGACCACGGAGACCGAATCATCTGTCAAACAGCAAATGATGAGGACTTCAAAAAATACACAAAGACAGTCTAAAAAAATGCTGACCATGAGTATAGGAGTGGTAGAGAAGCTACATACAGTATGTTTAGCACTTTGGATTGCCTTGTTGTTGAAAGAGCCATACAGATATGCCTTTGCCTTGCCTTTAACTCAGACTTTATCAAAACTGTATCTCAAGAGAAAAGAAGACAGGATTTATAAAACTACAACAAATCAAGGACGTTCATGCAGGAGCAAACTTCAGTTAGGTTCCCATCTCACTCATGATGGTCCTGCAGCGAAAACTTCTTTCACATCAGCCTTACAAGACACCTGATGAATAGCATCCAGGAACCGTCTGTTGCTCTCAAAGTGCCGGACTTCTATTTCTCAGAGGCCACACAGTTTTCCCCTGGCAGATATACTGCCCTGACAGCAAGGCTAAGCTGCAGCGCATTCCCAACGGGCCTCATCCAGACGGCAGCCTTAATTACATTGAATACGGGAAGGCTTCCAGAACGCTGTTAATGGATTTAGGGTCATTTTTTTTCCCTCTGACAATGATGAGTGGCTGAATAAAGGTCTGGTCTTTGGCCTTTTCTTTAAGTGTATGCTCATTGTTCCCTCCAGTGTTGATGGCTTTGTATTCTTTAGCAATCTAAGAGAAACAGAGGGAGTCACTGCAGCAGATGAGAGTGTCAGCCGCTGCTTTCCCACATGCCCGGTGTTGTGCCAAGCGTCCAGTCAGCTGATGGAGTCTTCAGGTTGTACCTCTTAAAATGCAGATTTGCAGGAGTCAGATTTGAAGAATACTGCATAAATTACAGACTAACACAAAACTAAGAAGCGGAAGCAGGCAGACAGCCTACATTCCACTACCATCTGCTTTCTGGCTTAGATAAAAAGCAGTTTTGAAAGCAGATTGCCTTGGGCTGAGCAAACAACTAAAAACATGCTGCATAATTAGCCAAATCAATAAACAACACCAAACAGAGTAACCTTGACAAGACGGAGGACTCATTCATACAAGCTGCTATCCAGCCCCTTTGAAAGCATTGTTGATTTTCCTCATCAACAATTCAAGACAGCCTAAAAAGCTGTAAGCACCAGCTTTTTTGTTTTATTTCACAGAAAAAACACACTGTTTTCATGCATTTACGACAACGCTCAATGCTATTCATAGTGATGTTAGCATTGAAATATTTTCTTCTGGACTCATTAGCAGGGAACAACTTGAACAGCAAGCATATGACGGAGGACACTGCGGGAAAGAGTCCCTGAAAATGACGAGGGAAAGATACGACATCCCAGCCTTGAGCCAAGGGATGGCAGGAGACTGGCCCTGCTTCTGGGCTCTCTGCCAGCCATGCTCCGATCTCAACTTACCGGAGCGCCGTGGCCCAGAGTTTCCCTTCTCTACCATACCAGCTGGCACTTCCCTCCTCCTCCTCCTCAAGGAGAGGTGGGTTAAAAGGCCTGCATGTGAGGAACAAGAGGGGAGGGGGAATCTTGAAAAGGGGTATCAAGTTGTATGTCATTCAGGAACCTCACTTTAGAGAGCAACTACTAAACTTTTGCAAATCAGCACCTGTTTCTTTACCAGCTAATCTCCTCCGACGCTGAACTGTGCAAGGATTTGAAAAGGCCTAAAAATGTAATGACGCATTATCACAGGTCAGAATTAGTTTTTTATACACATAAAAAAATATGGACAGAAACTGAATTATGTTCTCTCTCTTTCCAGGGAAGGAAACACCTTACATTGGCAACTTTTTCAGGAATGCACCCTCCAGAGTCTAAAAATGTTGCATCCCATATATGTGCTCTACATTTTATCACTGGGTGCAGCTAACATGCGCACCACTGAAGCTTTTATGCTAGCGCCAAAGGTCCATGGATGTACCCACTGGTTGACTTTTATGTATAAATTATATTGACTGACTCCCTTATGGAAAAAAAAACCTTTAAAACACATTGTTCCCTCATCCTGGAACAATGTAAAGGTGGTTATTCTGATATTCACTCTAGATGAACAATTTTAAAAGATTTAGAAAATAGCAGCCAATTTGGATGCTTATACCTCTTATCTTAAAATCTTATACCTCTTTGCATCTTATCTGGAAAATTTCATAACCTCCTGTAGCATTTACAGTCGTCTTAGCTTGTTTGTTTTGTATGTAGTGTTGTATGTTTTTACGCTGCCTTCTTGCCCAGATTTTATGGGGCTTTTATGTGACTATATAAAGATAGAGAAAGAAAGGAAAAGTTATGGTTGTATTCTGAAAAGTGAATAATCTCAGGTTCATTAAATCATTTGATGTATGTAATCTGTACTTGTCCTCAAGAAAAAGCTACTGAGAGTTTAGTTTATTTTAGTACTCAGTAGTGATTAAGATTAAAAATATTTCAACTTTCATCAAAAGAGCAGCATATGTCTGTAAAGGGTTTTCAATAATTGCATAGCAACAGCAGCAGCACAAAATCTATCTGAAACAACAGAGGAATCCAGTGACACAAACACAGTGTTGTCTATTGAACCTAAACTCTGCCAAACGTCAACCAGAACAACCAGATCTTCTGCAATGACCCCGTAAAATGGATCTGCAACCTGCAGGAGATGTGGATGGATGAAAGGAGTCAGGACAAATTGGGGAGAGGGAACAAAAAGTTATCTGCACAAGCAGGCAGAGCTGTTCTGATAAGAGCTGAATGAAAACCAAGCCTGGAATGAAGCCATAAGGAAAAAGATCTCCCTTAAGTATTTACACACACACACACACACACACAAACACACACACACTGAAAACACTGAGACCTGAGCTGCTTTGGCCTTGAACAAGGAAATGAAAAACAGAGCTGTAACCCACACGCGTGCACAACACGGAGGATTTCCTCTGTGATAAACATGACCTCAGTAAAACAAAGAAGAAATGACAATTGAAAAAATACACAACATAATGTGACGTAACTATCAGGAGTTGTCTATGAAAAATCTATGAACCACACTACAAACTATAGAGGCTGCCCAGGGCCGTGGACGAAAGACTGTGACTGAACACCAAATGCACATTTTGTCTGCTAAGAGTGCAAATCATTTGGTTAGTTAGTGAACACACCAAAACCTTCAGTGATCAGGAGTCAGTGGACGTGATATTTGTTTTACATTCACCATGGTCACTGTGTCAGATTATGTCATAGGATTACAAAGTAAATTAGTTTCCATCACAACAAATTTTTTACACTTGGCTTAGGTCATTGTAGTGTTATTATAAAGCTGATATTCAGTAGTCTGACAGCATTAGGTCTCGTAATGATATTTACTAGAAACCTTGATGAAGCTGTGACAAGGATCAGGACGCATTGTGGACCTTTGAGCTTAAACTCTCCCCCAAAAGTCAGGAATGAGATTCCAGGATTATTGCTTATTGCCAGCTTTGCAGGTGAAACTCGAAAAATTAGAATATCGTGCAAAAGTTCATTCATTTCAGTAATTTAACTTAAAAGGTGAAACTAATATATTATATAGACTCATTACATGCAAAGTGAGATATTTCAAGCCTTTATTTGATATCATTTTGATGATTATGGCTTACAGCTTATGAAAACCACAAATTCAAAATCTCAGAAAATTAGACTATTGTGAAAAGGTTCAGTATTGTAGGCTCAAAGTGTCAATCTAATCAGCTAATTAATCCAAAACACCTTTAATTGGTCTCTCAGTCTGGTTCAGTGGAATTCACAATCATGGGGAAGACTGCTGACCTGACAGTTGTGCAGAAAACCATCACTGACACCCTCCACAAGGAGGGAAAGCCTCAAAAGGTAATTGCAATAGAAGTTGGATGTTCTCTAAGTGCTGTATCAAGGCACATTAACAGAAAGTTAAGTGGAAGGCAAAAGTGTGGAAGAAAAAGGTGCACAAGCAGCAGGGATGACCGTAGCCTGGAGAGGATTGTCAGGAAGAGGCCATTCAAATGTGTGGGGGAGCTTCACAAGGACTGAGGCTGGAGTTACTGCATCAAGAGCCACCACACACAGACGGGTCCTGGACCTGGGCTTCAAAGGTCGTATTCCTCTTGTCAAGATGCTCCTGAACAACAAACAACTTCAGAAGCGTCTTACCTGTTCTAAAGAAAAAAAGAACTGGTCCAAAGTCCTCTTTTCTGATTCTCATTTGGAAACCAAGGTCCCAGAGTCTGGAGGAAGAACGGAGAGGCACACAGTCCAAGATGCTTGAAGTCCAGTGTGAAGTCTCCACAGTCTGTGTTGGTTTGGGGAGCCATGTCATCTGCTGGTGTTGGCCCACTGTGCTTTATTAAGTCCAGAGTCAGCGCAGCCGTCTACCAGGACATTTTAAAGCACTTTATGCTTCCATCAGCAGACGAGCTTTATGGAGATGCTGACTTCATTTTCCAGCAGGACCTGGCACCTGCCCACACTGCCAAAAGTACCAAAACCTGGGATTACTGTGCTTGATTGGCCAGCAAACTGGCCTGACCTGATCCCCATAGAGAATCTATGGGGCATTGCCAAGAGAAAGATGAAAGACATGAGAACCGAACAATGCAGAAGAGCTGAAGGCCGCTATCGAAGCATCCTGGTCTTCCATAACACTTTAGCAAAGCCACAGGCTGATAGCATCCATACCAAGCAAAAGGGGCCCAAACCAAATACTGAGTACATATGCATGATTATACTTTTCAGAGGGCTGAAATTTCTGTATTTAAAATCCTGTTTTTTATTGATTTGATGTAATATTCTAATTTTCTGAGATTTTGAATTTGGGGTTTTCATAAGCTGTACGTGATAATCATCGAAATGATATCAAATAAAGGCTTGAAATATCTCACTTTGCATGTAATGAGTTGAATTACTGAAATAAATGAACTTTTGCACTATTTGCTAATTTTTCGAGTTTCACCTGTATATGCAGATTGGTAGATTTTACCTCGAAATGCCAAATAGAGACAGCTCCATTCAACTTTTCGCCTACCTATGACTGCTAAAATAAACAGGTTTCCTTCCAATTTCTCTCTCTGTCTTTGAAACAGGCTGAATGCCGTTCCGCCGAGGCCCGCATACTTTCAGCAACTGCTCTCCTCGGAAACATCTTTCTGACTTTGCTCATTTGAGACTGCAGGGAACAGTGACACAGGCAAATCGGTGGAAGCAGGCCCAACAGCTAACCGACAGCGTGCACAGAACCTCTCCTGTCACATCTGAGCAGCGAAGGAGCTGAATGCTGGCTGGGAGGAGCTGGCAGGGGCTCTCTCTCTGTCTGTCCATGCATTATCTTCAGAGCTGGATACCAACAGTGCCAGCGTGAAAACAAACCTGTCGCCACCGGAGCATTTAGTCACGACGCTACCTCAGCAAACAGTGGGGAAATGCATAAACAGGATTCTGTGACAGCAGCAGGCCAGTTTTTCCCTTTTATGTGTGTACTGTATGTTTTGAACCAGTTGGAAAAGAACTTCCACCCTGCTGTAGTGTTGGTGCCACGCTCTGCACATTGAGCTTCGCAGGAAAACGGTGTGGTAAGGAGTTCACAATCTGTCCTCCGGTTAGTTTTAATCATTTTTTCAGAATCCTCCAGACTATAGTTTAAAGGGAACTGGTGCAAGACAAATATCTCACAGTCACCACATGCATTAACTGCCAAAATGTGTGCAGTGTTGTTACCTTATTTTTTTCCGTGACTGAGTGAAAATGTCTTATTTTAATAATACGATTATAAATGAGATCATAGCAAGCGCTGCTACATTTGCATCTCTTTGAATAAATACGATCAATGTGTTATTGTTTGTCCATTCTTAGTATTGAGAGGTTAGCTACTGTGTCTAGCATTTCTGGGTAAAGTTACATAGGAAAACATTTATTTTTATAAATGAGTTGTTCTAATATATGTTGATTATTGTAAATCAATGCTATTCAGTGAAAACCATCTATGTCCAAATTTGGCGAGTGCAAATCCATCCATCCATCTGCAACCGCTTATCCTGCGTACAGGGTCACTGGGGGCCAACTGCAAATCTTTTTGTAAGGGTATAAAGTAAAACGACCTTACTACTTAGCAGGCCTGGCGCCAGAATGAAGTGACTGAGGGGGGAGTTAAAAATTGCGAGGGGGCAAATGCTTTTATATAACATATATAGCCTATATCTTTATTAATAAATAATCTTTTTGCCTACCTACCTTTACTATTTAAAACTGACACTACAGCCCCCCCCCCCCACACACACACACTGTGTTGGACTATGATGCTATAGGGATCTGCTATGCCAAGTTATGTATTCGTTTTCATCCCCTGGGTGGCAAAATGTCGGTGGCTTTGACTAAAGATGTGAACAACTCCCTACCTTCCCCAATATTCTAAACACAGCTGAATTTTAATGCAGCATAATCTTTTTTTTAAATGACTGATTATTGTTGTTTTTATAGGCGTTATAATAACAATAATGTAGAATAAGGTGTCCTCAGGCTGCTGTTTTGCTTATTTTTCACAGACTTCCTTCGGTTATGCAGACCAGTACACATACAGAAGTTTAAAAGTACAAACAAAAGTATCTATTTATTTGACAGTAACAATTCTAATCAATTCCAAAATTCAAAGTAGATTGAAAACTATTCTCCACAGATAAAAAAAAAAAAAACACGAGGGAGCCACACACCCTTTTCAAGGACCACAAAACACATTCTGTAGCCTATCACAGGGAAAGATGACTTTGCACTAAGTTTATTTCTACCTGTTTGTAGACCACACTTCACGTTAGGCCTGTTGGCATATGTTTTATATCTCACAATAAGTGCAAGCCATACATTAGAGCTACAGGCGGTTTGAAAAAATAAAAAGGTGAGCCGCTGCTGCATTCGCTTTGATGGTCATGCCTACAGTCTTGCTGTTGGCAAATACAAAATAAATACAGTGCATGTTTACTCTGCGAGTGAATCGCTGTCAGGAGATGAGCCGGCAGATGCAGGATGAATGGAAGACACATAGCTCACTCCTAACCTCCCCACCATCAGCTCCTCCTTCACGCACTGCGCCGAGCGAGCCTGTTTAGTATTAGACTGAAGGTGTTGCCAGTAGCGACGCAGAAAGTGGATCTAAAGTGAGAAATGAATAGCGTGAAAATGACTGCGCATTCTATGGAGATCAATTTTTACCCACTAAATGTCGTTTTTTCAATCTGGATTTATCTTGACACCTCCTAACAACAGGTTGCGGTAGTCTAGGCTACATAACACACTTTTAGGAAAAGACAAAGACTGTGGGACTTTATTGTTATATAGAAACAAATAGGCCATTACCCTCAACTGAGGGAGCAAAACAGAGTTGGTGATTGTTGGTACAGTGGAAAGTCTTTTTTAGTTTCTAGTTTGAATAAAGTGTGCTTTACGATGAACTGCGAGGAACATCACGGTTTTTCTCAACGGAGCCTACTTGGGTCTGAGATGCTGGTGCTCTAGTGCGGCTTTTAGTGGCATGGCCTTTTAGTCAGACAAAGTTCTGACAAAAGAACATCATGACAGATCTCCATCTGATTAACGGCCCCTGTAGCTTGCAGAGAACAATATACAATATTGTTGTCATGACAAAACAAAAGAATGTCAAGAAAAGGCAATGGGTTTTTTTTGAAGAGGAAAGAAATGGACAAATTGCATAAGACATTTTTAAAAAGATAGTCCTTCTTCAAACTCAATTAAAAAAAAGAGCAGGACACAAGCGCCAAATAAATTACATTTGTGGAAGATAGTTTTAGTTTCTATAAATGTGAAAATAGAAATAAAAATAGAAAATCCCAAAAAACTGAGCAGCAGCAAAAAGTAAAATTATGTTTTTGGTGACCGTAGAGATACTTTCAGAATTACTTTAGTAATTTTAGACATGTCAGACTATAGGAGATAGTAACACACAGAGCAAAGTTTAAACAGGAAGCACACACATGTTAAAACTGACATTTATACACCGTACACACTTTACTACCAAACAACCCTTAGTTCACACATTTAAACTTCAAAGACTGCTAACCCCCCCCCACACACACACACACACACACACACACACACACACACAAAGTCTTCCCAACCACACACACTTTTATTAGAAACCTCTCAAAACCCAACTAACTTTACCTACAACCTGATAAACTCCAGGATAGTTGCTTTATTTAAAGACCAAATCAGACAAGCTTTGAAGTTCTGCTGCAGTTTTTTGGCCTTGTTGTTTCCAAACTGGGATTCAGGGACCTTCACGGGGTCTTAGAGGGTTCTAGGTTTACAAAATTTGGAATACTTTTAAGTGCACAGTTTAGATTCTTAAGAAGCTGAAAGTAGGACAAATAAATATACAGTATATGAAAGGTTTTACTCACAAGAGATCCTTTTGGATGATGATCCAAGTAAATTATTACACACTTTGTCAAAGGACTCCAAAGGAATAATTCAAAAAAATATCATCGAGGACTGTAATAACAGTTCTGAATCCACATTTGAGGTAGATACTATTAATACTGGATAACCTTTTATGTTAACATATATTTTCTTTTAATGTTGTCTTATCAAATAATTTGATGTGGAGCACTTCTAACCACTTTTTTAACAATCTTCTTTATGCAAAACTGCGTTTGAATATTTTGTTACATCATTATTTTAAAGTTAAAATGGATGTAAACAGCCTCAGCGTTTGAACTCTGCTACAAATAAAGTTTGATTCCACATGAACCTCCTAACACTAAGCACATGACTCGTGCTCACAAATATACAATCAGCTGTCAGTCAGAGCGCACACCTGTCAACTCCACACGTCATCTCTAACTATAACAGTAGCAAAACCTGAACATCTTCAACAGCCTTCAGATAAGTCAGAACGGAAGGTTGGTTAAGTTGTCTTGAGTTTGCTAAGGAGCTCAAGTTGACTGAAGGATTTGGCTAAATGTGGCAAACCTTTGCTCAGAGTTTCTGGCATTTGCTAAAAGAGTCTGTATTTTGCTAAGGAAGTTGTATTGGGACTTTGCTAAGATATTCGGATGTGGCTTTCTTTTTGCTCAACTTTTCTGGAGTTTGCAAAAAGTGACGTAAGTCATGATGAGGGTTGGGTAAAATTTACAGTACCAAAACCAGTACCCTTAAAGTGATACAGATCCCAATAGAGTACTTCATTCGATTGCATCAAATGCCACCTGTTGAAGTCATAGTGGTTGAATGGTAGCCTATCATTTTTATTATTGTTATGGACATACAAGGTTATCTATTTTTTTTTTCAACATAAAAGTATTGACATCATCCTAATCAGTTCATCCTCATGGGTAGTATTATACGGGGAAAGACTACAGCCTGCGATTTTTTTATATTTAAATGACAGAGGAGGAGTTACTGTAAATAGTTTAGTGACCAAATAAGTTGCGGGAAGGGTCATTTTTTTGATACGTGTGTTGAAAGTAAACAACGGAAAATTATTTTGTTAACTTAATAAACAGAATTGAAAGAGCTTCGCAAGTGCTTTTTCCTTTAATGGTGAGTCGCAAACCTCCTCCGACAGTCACAAGTATAAAATGAGTAAAGAGTCTGTTTGAACAAGTCACTACACAACTACACTAAAGACTCACAAACAGGAAAAGAGAGGCTCCAGCCGATCAAACCAACTACACCTGAAGCAGACGCAGCTGCAGCATGAGGCTCTGTGAGTAAAATCAGCTGATCGCTGCTGCGCTCTTCTCTTTCTTTCGGTGTGTTGATTGCATGTTTGGCTGCAAGCAAAAGCATACAAATAGTTGGGGTTTTTTGCCAGGATCTGACTACAAAAAAGTATCGTTTGAAGTACCGGTTTGACCGGAGACTGGGCTGTTTCGGTCGCTACTATAAAGGTATCAAGCAGCGATACTCATCCCTTGTAATGATTTTGTTTAAAGTGCGTAACCAGGGTTTAGCAGTTGGCTTAGGGTATCTGGCCTTTAACAAGCACAGAATTTTGCTCAGAAGTAATCTGGATTTATTTTACCAAGGGAGGATGGACTTTGCTAAAGATGTCTGTATTTGACCAAAAGTGTCACGATTTGGTTAAAGGTGTGACGGGACATCCAGAAAGTTACGTCACTGCTCAGTCCTAACCTAATCCTTACCTGTCTTGTGGTGGTGGTGATGACGGTGGTGGTGGCGGAGGTGGTGGTGGGCGGAAATGTGGACGTGTTGGGCCAGGACGTCAGCCAGCCTGCCGCCTGCCGCCCCGCTGCCCCCGCTGCGTGTGGAGGAAGAGGAGGAAGAGGCCGTGGAGGAGGTGGTAGTGGTGGTGGAGGAGGTGCCGTGGATGGCCCTGCTTATCCAGTGATCCATGCTGATGCTCCCCTCCCGGCTGGACGACGTTCCTCCTCCGCCACCTCCTCCATCCTCTTCTTCGCCGTCACCTCCTTCCTCCTCATCGCCGTCGCCCTGACCCTCACCCTCTGAGCCCGAGGAGGTATCTGAGGGAGAAAATAGATGGTGGATGTGGAAGAGAAGAATAAATAAATATGATAGCCTTGAAAGACAACAGTAACATAAGTGACAATGGTGGACTCTTTCAAATCAAGAAAACAAACAAATCCAAAGTCTGTTTTTATACTATATTTAGAGACAGAAAGAAAAGTAGGGTCTTTGCATGTCTGTAGCCTGGAAGTTCCCTTCTGGTTAGAGTTGCTGTGGGGGGGTGAGGGTGGGGGTGGGATGTCTGTGCATGTGTAAGACTGTGTGTGCGCACATGTTTTGCATGTGATTTCCATAATGCCCATGGCATTGTGAGCCTGATAGTGGTGATATGAATAACAACAGAAGCTGACCCAGTTCCCACAGACAAACACACACACACACACAGAGTGAATACTGGACACTTAGCTCACTGGGATGAGAATATAACTAATGAGGTCATATAGCTGATGTGGGAAGATGAGAATACAATTTGGCCTTGACGTTCAACTGGTTTTAAGGCCCATTCATACTCCTGCGTAGGGTCTACGTGCGTGGCCTACGTAGGCTGCGTAGGTGTGTCCGTCATTCTGCAATTACACCCCCAAACACTAGTCGGCAGTAGCGCTACAGCGTCCACCGTGTTGACTTTTGCCGGCCGAGCAGGCTAACTTCCGATTTAGCGCTCCGCTAACGTAAATGGGGGTAAAACTGTAAACGTGCGGCTGGTGTAGCAAATGTTACCGAGCGAATGGATCACATTCTGATAGCAAACGAGTCATTTCGCTCGGGTTGCGAGAGTCAAATATACTGATTCACTGTGTTACAGCCGCCGTTTTGGCCGCTAGTAAAAGTTACTTCAAAGCGCTGGGTACTTCCGGTCGGTTCGGTGGCATTGCGAGGCTACCCAGCCGACCAATCACAGTGCTTACGGTCCGCGTCGACTCCATGGGCAAGTTCAGCGCAGACAAAACATAGCAAAACTTTTTATTCAACGGAAACGGTGGTCCCCTGAACACTCTGTTGTGTACGCAAGTGCACTGCATTTTCCTGCCTTTTAAACGCCGTTGTTTTTACAAACTTGTCTCCAGAGATTGGGTAACACCTGAGACACGCCCACCAAACGGGAGCAAACACACCTCAAAGCCCGTTACGGTACTTGCGGAACGTTTCAAGGAAACATGCCGTTCAATCTCAAAACGTTGCAAACCGGTGCAAAACGTTTTGAGATTGAACTCGCCCCATGTGTAGTTACAATTTTGAGGAGGTGCATACAGTCTACGGGTGCACGTCAGGCGACGGCGTAGCCTCTGCGTAGCCCCGTAGCCTAAGCAGTCGATTCGACGCAGAAGTATAAAATACGCTTTAGTCATTAGAACACTGTTACAATGCAAGTGACTCTTTTTAAATGGCTCATGATTTTGTGTTTTGGCATTTAAAGAGTAATGAAACAATGAAACGCCCACAATCAGGCGTTCTCCACACACATCTGAAAATGAACCAAAATGGTAGGTGGAGGTGGTCCGAGGGTGCGGCTCTGTGCCCATCTGGCTCAGAAATACCATCACATGGCTTGGTAACACTACGGAAGGAACCAGAGGGATCAGAACGTGCTGTCCATTTGGGATTGTTGGTATTTTTTGCCCAATAAACATAAACTACCTTCAATGTTTTGGTGTGGTATCATCAAACAGGGTGACATTTTCTAACAATAGTATACTCTATATAAACCAATCTGTCAGGTGCATGTAGATCAATTTGACTCAACTTTACTCTTTTATTCAAAAAGTCCATTTACTAAATAAACATGAAAACAGGACATTCCCCGGCCCCCAATGCAAACAACCATCCTCTTCTTAAGAAACAAAGTTCAACACATTTTAAAAGGCTGAGGGTAAAATTTTGATATCAAAAGATTGTTCCTTGTTTAACTGTAAAAGGTGACATTTCTCGTTAGCCATAGATCAAAACTGACATTTGCAGTTTAAAATGCCATGGGACCAGATGCGGCCATGACATGTTAACTACCATGGTGCTCTGCTGACATGCTTTATTGGCAAATGTGTGTCTCGTTATCAGCAGGACCCTGTGGAGACTGCCAGTGACAAAAACACAAACATGTTGACGAAAATAAGATGCTGCCAGGCAACCTGGCAATCTCATGAAATAAACACGCACAAGCATACAGTATGAAAAGAGAGAGAGTCCCTGAAGCAAAGCAGCTCTTCATAAAGCTGAAATATATTTAATGATTTATTGAGGAATTGAGAAAACCCAGCTGTAAAAATCTGTCAAAATCCAATAAAGGGCTCATCAGAGTCCTTCCTTGCTTGTCATCTCTGCACGATACTGCATGCTGCTCGGCAACACGCGGCTCTGCTGTCCTCCGATGAACCTCACTGGGACACAGACAGCCGTGTGTGTGTGTGGTGTGTGTTTGAACGTGTGCGGCTGCTTTGACCGCTCCCTGAGGACACGTGCTTTCTGCTTTCTAAATCTGTGAGATGGACTGCGTGCCTTTCTGCGTGTCATGAGTGAGTGTGCGATTCCCTCACAGATTGTGTATTTTGCTTTGTGTAATATAGCAAAAATTAAAAGTTTTACATCATGTACACACTGCGCAGGTACATGCAGTAGTGCTCCAGCTGTACATGAATGTGTTGTGCGCGTAGAATGAATATCTAGAATAAATGTGTTTGTACATTTATGAAGGATTTATGTTGGCGGTTATTACTAATTGTATGTTTGTCTATAAACATGTTATTTGTTTAGTTATATTTCTAAACTATATTCAAACATTCTGCTCACTGCAGAGGTGACTAGAAGTGGACAAAATAGCAGAGACATTTAACGTGATATTTATCTGTCAAAAGCTCCAATTTGATAGCCAGTTCAATTTTGGATTTGGTTCTGAATTGCTAAAATACTCGGATTTGTTAAAGACTAAGAGTCTATATCATGAAAAGAGCAACATCTACTCTGAATATATTTACTATCACAGCCTTATAGACCTTCTTCCTCTGTGCCATGAAGCTCCATTCTCACTACACAGCACCTAATGTGGATTAATCCGCCGCTGAATATAGTCCCCAACAAACGCTTTATTTTTTCCTGGTAGTGTCACGTTTCACTTATGATTGACTGCCTCGGCGCGGATTACAGACTGTCTCTCGGACATATCTACATGGATGAAGGCCTGCCACCTTCAACTAAACCTCTCCAAGACTGAACTCTTGCTCATTCCAGCCATGCAATCCATTTACCATAACATCAAACTACAAATTGACTCCTCAACCATCACTCAAACCAAGGTGGTGAGAAACTTGGGTGTCATGATTGATGATCAACTGTCATTTTCAGACCATGTCTCTGTTGTCTCTAAGTCATGCCGCTTTGCTTTATACAACATAAGGAAAATCAGGCCCTACCTCACTCAGTACGCCACCCAGCTTCTGGTACAGGCCGTGGTTATCTCTCGCCTCGATTATTGCAACGCCCTCCTAGCAGGTCTTCCAGCTTGTGCCGTGAAACCCTTACAAACGGTTCAGAACGCAGCAGCGCGTCTGGTCTTTGATCAGCCCAAAAGGACTCATGTCACTCCATTACTCAGTGACCTCCACTGGCTCCCCGGGGCCTCCAGGATCAGATTCAAGTCACTAATGCTTGGATCCAGAGTGACCACCAGGCCTGCACCATCTACCTAAACTCCATTATACAAACCTACGTTCCTTCCCGGCCGCTACGCTCCTCCAACGAACGGCGCCTGGCTCTGCCAGCCCTTCACACAAAGCGATCCCAGTCCCGGCTGTTCTCATCTGTGACACCACGATGGTGGAAAGAGCTACCACACGCCATCAGAGCAGGGGCGTCCCTCTCTAACTTCAAGAAGCTCTTGAAAACTCATCATTTCCGAGAACACTTCCTCTCATAACACCTCTAACTAACTAACCTCTAACATGCACTTCCTGTGCTCTTCTTCTTTTATCCCCTACAATTATCTTGTATTGACTGCACTTTTTGTTCTGATTGCACTTTCTGTTAACTCTTACTTCCTTCCCTAGGTATTTACCCATTGATCTGATATGTACTATGAGCTCTTACTAGTATTTACTGCCACTCTTACTAGTATGTATTGTCAGTTGTAGATCTATATTTGATGCTCTGTTGATGCTTGTAAGTTGTTCCTCAAATGTATTGTTTGGATAAAAGCATCTGCCAAATGAGTAAATGGAAATGTGAGTAAACAAGAGTCAGGTAAATAAATAGCCTTGCTACCGTCACAGCATTTTTTGTTTGCTTATATGAATATGTATGAATCATATTCACGCAACTTTGGTCCCCTCAACATCCACAAACCCCTATGAAGTGGCTCTACACACCAGTATTATTACTTTACGTATACATGAACAGGTAAATATGTAAATAAGAGTATATATTGTTTTATTTTATGATATTCTAAATTGTGATATGTATTGGCCTATACATGTTCTTTGTGTGTAGCATGAACGGGCTACAAATTACAATTCATTGCGCATAACTGCGACTCCTTTTGAGTTTTTGGAGTTTGAGTTTCTGTTCTTACATCTTACATAGTATTACACATTGAGAGCTACACGATCAGAGATTCGGAAAGATTTGAGTTTCAGTTTCAATACTGATGCCGGTTTGATCAATTACACCACCTCTATTTCTGAGGTTATTCTTCAATAATAACTGAATAAAATGTCACTTAACCTTTTTTAGGTTGCAGTGCGGTGAGAATGGAAATGCGACGACAGATGGAAGAAGAGTAGCAGGGAGGGAAAAGGATGGACAGAAAAAGTGAGATGAAGGTAAGATTGAGGGAAAGCAAATGAGAAGAAGATTGTCCTAAAATGTGACACTGAACATATGTTTTCCAGGCTTTCATGAGAAAATCTTACAATTTGAAAAAACATCATGAGGGAGCAGTGTTTGGACAGACTGATCCATTAAAAGACTCATATCTAATCTTTGGCTGCTGCACACTTGCTCTCTGTGCCGTTACACTAAATCATGCCTAGTTCAGTGAAGCTCCGTGAAGCTCAACCCTTCAGCCACAGAAATAATGGCCTCATTAACACCCTCATTAAACGACGCCAGCGCCATAAAGACACGCATGAGCGCCGCCGCCACCCGGCCCGGACAGATCCAGCTTCACACGCAACAGGGATGAAATCAACCGTGTGATGTGTCCCGTGCACATTTTAGGAGAAGTGATGACTATCATTTTAAATGTTCATCAGGGAGGTCTGAGGAGCAGGCAGCAGGTTTTCGTGTAGAAGTGGAGATCTGATCTGTGACTCCGGAGTAACAAGACTAAATCCTGCAGTTTCATTTTTATAGCTCTATAACTTCAAAAATGTGATCGTGTAGACGTGGAATGACGAATGAGGTTGTTGCCTGCGACGTGTTAAGGGGCAGCAAAAGTTGCCAGGTCAGGAGAAATTTCGCATTTTCAGTCCTTTAGAGTCTAAAGCATTGGCACAGACTGAGGTGTTCTTGGAGCCAGCACTTGGTACTTTTACTGTATCAACTGCCTGATAAATGAACTTGACATTAGTTAGATATTTGTTTTAGTGTTTCTGATCCTTTTAACATCCCTTTCTGACGTCTCAGCACAGCGTGCCTTGGTTAGGCACCATGAAGATAAAATAATTCTAACTAATAAGTTTAAATGAGTGTTCACAGTAAATAATACAATAAAACATCATTATAGCGAGTGATAACATTAACGATTACGATAAGTGTATAATGGTTTTAATTGACTGCATAAAAATGGTTTTATTCACATCATGTACTTTTTGAGGCTTGCAAAGTACTTTGTACTTTCACACATCACTCTGTGGTAATGTACTCCATGATGATGTTCATAAAAGATTTAAAGATTAAATTGAACTGCAAAGAATCTATTATGTATTATTTATAATGGAAGTTTTCAAAGCATCAGAGCTGTATAACCCAAATGTAATAAAAAGAAAAGAAAAAGTTTTGCTGTAGCCAAAAATCCCCACATATCAGAGCAGAACAAACATGATTTATTTTTATCAGTGTCACCCACAATGAACAATCTCTGTCTCATTTGTAGCTAAACCTTCGCGTACATGTATAACTTGTGGCTGACCAAACTGATGACAGAAATGACAGGAATCTACTTCCCAAGGTTTCCAACACGATAACCTGCTTAAAATGCCAAAGTAGTGATTACAGCAAGCGTAACAAAGTAGTTTCACTTTTCTTGCAGTATTGACACTCCAACGTGATGATCTCCTCTTTCCACAGTGCCTATCAATCTCCAGGTTTTGACAGAGAAAACAATCTTTTCTGTCACTAAAGGCTCATCTGAGTCAGTCATCAGTCAAAACCACTGACACAAGGAGGAAATCAATACTGCAGCTACATCACCTGCTGCAGCAGCTTTATATTCATACAGCCTGATCTCTTGCTCTATTTATGGGTAAATAATTACTGTAAGAAACGTTTTTAAAAATTGGCATATATCAAAATTTAAAATGTGCTTCTAAATGTGGCTGAAAGCTGCTTAGACTGAATAAAATGAGTCATATCTGTTAATGTAGAGCTGAGCCTGACAGTTGTCTTTCCATTTTTCATAGGACCAATGCATTTAATTCCTGGTGTGTAATGAATATTGCACTGCTTTTTTGTATCCAGACTTAAAGAGGTGGTATTATGCTCATTTTCAGGATCATAATCTTATTTAGGGTTGTACCAGAACAGGTGTACATGGTTTCATTTTCAAAAAACACCGTATTTTTTGTCATACTGCACATTGCTGCAGCTCCTCTTTTCACCCTGTGTTGAAGGCTTCGTTTTAGCTATGGAGTGATACATCTTGTCTCTAAATGATCTTTGTTGGGAGTTGCAAATGCGCAGTTCCTGATTAAGGACTATTAGCCACTCAGAAGCAGAAAAGGGCGGGTCAGCGAGAAGCCAGTAAACACGGCTTCGGTTCAGCTGTAGGCTACATGTTGCTGAACAGCTTAGCAACATGGACTGTAGCGAGTGGTGAGTTATTAATCTGTAACAAAAGTATCTTTCATCCATAAAGTTTTAACTGAGCGTTATATGTGGCGCATTTAGCTTTCATCCCTGTGACATCACAGGAATGAAAGGGAAGCGACTGGACTACAAACGAGCTGTTTGTAGTTCAGAGCAGAGTTTTCTGTGGGAGATTTGGGCTGGACTTTAGGCTTTTTCACTTTGCAAACCTGTTGCATGTACAAAAAAGGTATAACTCAATAAAGGAGAGGGAAAAAGCCAAAAAGGATAATACCACTTCTTTAATATTCATCATATTTGTCAGAACAGTATCATTCAACACGTTCAGCACATTCAACACTTTTGTTGGAAATCTGAACAAAAATACAAAAGTTTCAAAAATTGATAATAATGAGGAATAAGTGGGATTATAATTTTGGCGGTGCTTGTTGCAGACCTGTGAGAACAGAGAGTTTGGTTCTGTACCTGGTGGTGTGTAGGCATCCATTGAAGTCTGGACCACCAGCGACCGCCGCTTCGAAGGCATCGGCACCGCCATCTTCCTCTCTTTGTGCTTAGCCAGGGCCGCCTGCACCGCCTCTGTGTGCACATCTACAGACACACAGATTCAACGGGTCACGTCAGATTTTATCGTTCAGAAACTTCCGATCTAAACAGTAAATGATCACACAACCAAAACCCCTCACAGTTTGCTTTTTATCATTTAAACTCTGTTTTGCAGTATATTTTATGGAAGAGTTGGTTATTCCTAAGTCATGCCACAGTATCTTATATTTTTGAATGAGTTTTCCCTGCCTGTCAGAGAGCCATTGATTTCTTTTCATTTCTGTGCAGTAAGAAAATGATCTTGTAGGTGCTTAAAACATGCTCGACATTAATAGTCCATCATTTCTGCATTTGAGATTAGGAAATACACATCTGAAAACATAAAACATTGAGGTTCGCCTGAAGAAATGGTAACCATTGATGTATTTTAATGAAATGAAATTGTCAGAAATATAATTCATGTTTGCTCTAAAACTTCTTCACACTTCTGCATATAAAGTAAACAACTGACTCCTACATTTTTTCATTTTTCTAAACATCAGTGGTGGAAAGTAATTAAGTAATTAAGTGCATTTACTAAAGTAATGTATTCAAGTGCAATTCTGAGGTGTGTGTTCTTTGCTTTTTTCATATATATATATATATATATATATATATATATATATATATATATATATATATATATATATATATATATATATAGCTCCTTCAAATTCAAGGCCCCTCTGACAGGAAACCCTCCCACCCTCCCATCAATTACGACCACAGCATAGCCTAGAGAGGCAAATATTGTACTTTTTACTTGACTATGTTTAAAAATGTACAAAAGCTTCTAACACATTGATTTTGATTTTGACAATTTAATGACACGGTATCAGTCACAGGGGACATTTGTCTGCAGAACATATACTTTAACTTGATGCTTCATGCCACTTAGCTAATACTACTTCTGTTCTTCTATTTCAGAAGGATTTTGATCGCAGGTCTTTTACTTGTATTGAAGCATTTTTACATTGTGGTACTTTTACTTAAGTAAAAGGTCTGAGTGCTTCTTTCACCACTGCTAAACATGGCAGGGCTGACTTAATAACTAAGGAAAGAAGTTTACTTTTCAGTCAGCAGTAATGGCTCGAGGCGTCCAGTGTAAATATTGAGCAAGGGTGTTAAATAATACAGAAATCAGAAAGCCCATCTAGCCGACACGCACGAGCACTAAGGGACAGAGAAGAAAAACAGGAGCGGGACTGTCAGCTGGCCTCTGTATTTGTGCCGCAGTGTTCTTGTTACAATGAAAGCCGTGTTCCCATTTATTCACATTCAGTTTACGAACACAATCACTCCTAGCTTGACAGGGGCTCCCATGAGGACCTGCGGTTTCCAACTGGATTATGTTCAGGGAGTGTCGGCGAAGACGTTTTGCAAATTAGTGTTTCTAAGAGCGAGATAAAGCGTTGCGATATAGCCGCAGCTGGGTTTGTTTGAATGGTGTCCGTTGCTGTCAGAAGGCAAACACACCGAGTCTGGCGGGGCAGGCTGTTGGCCAGATAATGACATAAGTAAGACTTCTGTCAGGATGAATGGGGCTCACAGATGTACGTTTGTTTGGCTTGTACGTGTGCTTATGTAGGGGGACGGAGGTCATTTAAATCTCAAGTGCACATTTATTGTCTTACGGTTGACCGAGAGTGACTGCACAGTGTGTCAAAGTGCGTGTGTGTGTGTGTGTAGTGTTTAAAAGTGCTCACAGCTTTTCTTTCTCAATCTAATGGGTTAAAAGGTTTTTACAGGATTTACTTTCCATCAGATCAAACTCAAATAAACTGAACCCCTCCAAAAGCATGTAGGGAACTTTGTAATAAAGTAAGCTAGGTTATCCCACTGGGCCGAGAATTCAAACTTTCAAATAACAGCTTGTCTCCTTTCTTATTGGACTACTGGGTGTCTCTATTGCCCCAAACGTAACCACAGCAACTTTTTACAGTTTAATTTTCTATGAGATGCCACTGAAAATAATTTACCCAAGTTAAAATCCCCAAGTTAATCCTATATTAAGCTTTACTGGACACCAGATGGAATAAAACCAAACAATGCATGTTGCAAGAGCTGTGACAGATTTGTTAAAAGCTTGTTCTGCAGATCTATGCCAAACACAGGATTTGCTGAGAGAGGCTGAGAATATCAAACAGGACACTGTGTCATGATAACGCCCCAGGATGACTGTCCTCAGAGGGGGGTGGGATTTAGAGTGGAGGGCTTCACAGGTCCAAAATATTGGATCTGATGCAAAACAGATCGCTGAAAACCTCTGAAAACAATGTGCACAAATGTTTTTTTTAAAAAGAGATTTGACCCGAAATGGAACCGAGGATTAGAGCTAAACTGACAAATCTGCCAGCCGGCATATGAGAAAGAGAAATGTAATTTAGAAATGTCACCACTGCATCCAGCAATTTGTCTAACAGAGACCACAGTAGAATTTTCATTGCTGCTTAGTAAATATCATTTTAGTGTGTTTCTCAATCTTATGTGTTTATGTTAGCGCTGGGCAACAATTAAAGTTTTTAATCGCATTGTTATGCGCAAAATTGAATAATGAATTCTAAAGTAGTGTATTGCACACTTTTAATTTAAATGCACGGCTATATACACAAAAGTGCAATAACATGTGGTTTGCAAACACTTAAAAACAAATAAGGTGCTTTCTCCCAGCAGTATTCCCTTTACACAGCAGCAATAAACTATTTCTTGTAAATCTCAACTTAAAAATTAATGTAATCAAATCAAATATTAACCCAAAGCTGTTTGCCACTGCCAGGGAATTACCTTTACAGCTTGTTAAAACAAGTTACCATCAGAGTCCAGAGCCACGATCAGAACATCATAACAATAATTAAAGCATCAGGTTAACAGATATAAATCTGTTTTCTTGTTTTTTTTTATGAACATGTTTCAGCAGAAACATTTTTGAAGTCTATTTTCAGTAGCAAGTGTCTCTGTTAGAGTGAAGTGAAAGTGCTCGCCTCACGCACACGCCCGCCGCCGAAGTTGAATTGTCTTGAACTTTTTGTACGCGACACGCAGCGCACATCATTGGAAGAGAGACTGATCCTCGCTGTTTCTGAGTTTCCAGAATCTATTAGCCTGCTGTGTAACTAAACAGTTGTCAGGGGCCGTATTAAAATAATTGTCGCCATTGTGGTGGTAACGCAGTAAAAACATGCTAACATGCCCAGCCCTAGTTTATGTTAAAAGAAAATACTATCGGCCATCATATCTTTATCAGATATCTATCTTGGCCACAACAATCCAGTATCAGTCAGGCTATAATGAGGACATTCAGCTGTTTTACATGAAAGAGCACCAAACAGTAGATGGTAGTTTTATTTATCTGTTAACCCATTGTGTTCCTTTTTTCCCCACAACCTCTTCCAAGTGTGGGCAAGCAACTCTACTGTGATGATTATTATGACACGCCACGTGTCCAAAACCGTTAGCAAATCCGCTTGGATCTATTCAGTCTCTGTTACTAGGAACCGAGAGTACCCAAATAAGACAAGATCTGGAAAGAGATCAAGAGCATAGAGCAATGATTCAGCGTGAAGCCAAACCAAATATTAATTTCTTTATTTAACCTACAGTATATAGTTCAGCATTTAATGTATAAGATAGCTTTTCATGCCCCTCTACTGTGGGGTGGGGAAATATTTTTTTCAAACCAGAAAAAAAAAAATCCATGATCTGCATTAACTTAAATGACGTGCCATCGCATCCTTTATCCTGAACCTCTAGTTCAGTCCCAGATTAGCAGAGCTGTTGTTTGCTGAAAACCTGCATTACAGAATATTCTGACAACACAAAAATTGTGGATATATGCAATATCATAGCGGTACCATCCAAACACATACTAGACACAACTTTACGAGATGAGTAAACCAACTTTGATGTATTAACTGGGTGAACCTTTGAGCTGATTAATACAGTATTTCTATGTCTATGTGCTTCTCTACATTTAATAATAAGAGTTATACCAGTTATAAAGCTGATTTCTTTATTGATATGCAAATGGATTCAGCAAAGACCTCCAAAATATAATCACATCACAATCTTTATTAGGAGAACTTAAATTAAAAAAAGTTATCACACATCCACTATGCTAATGAGATGACTAAAGCAAGGTAATTAGCATAGTGATTAGCAAGGATTTCTTTGCCAGCATCAACTCTGTGTTTTATGTTGATGCATCTGGTCCGTGTGAGGTGAATGTGGGAGTAGGCCATGTCTTCATTTGAGAGACACGCACACAGATGCCACCATGATGGCCACCCCGCAGTGTAATTGGTTTCCCTCCCTCTCCACCTCAAGCTGATGTGTGGTGAGCTATCTGCCGCACATTGGTGGTGGTTGAGATGAGTCCCCACCCCAAGAAGAGGTTTGATTATCTATCATAAAGCGCTATAAAAATGTTATTATTATTATGAAGACACAATGTCCGCAATGACCCCGCCTTTTACCTGATCTGTAACGTTCGTCTCTGGAGCCAGAAGACCGCCGGCGGTGGTAGCGGGAGGACGAGGACGGAGTGACCGGGGTTCTCCTCTCCTGGCCCATGGGCGGATCCATTCCTGCAGCAGAAACATTCAGATTGAAATCACTGCCTTGTCATATCTTTCCAATCTAAAATCAATTCCATAGAATAACCCAACAAAAAGTTGTGATTTTGTATTTTTGTATATTTCATGAGTATCGTGTATGTTTTTATATGCATATGGTTTGTTTATTTGTAAGTTTTTGAAACTGCCTTTACTTGGAGTCACTCAAAGTTAACTCAGTCAAATCTGAATGCATGATAAACACATATGTAGATATTTGTAGATAAAGGGGTGGCGGTGGCTGAGGATCTTTCTCTCCGATGTCCATCATAAGTAATAAGAAATGAAACAGTCTGCTCAGAAACCATAAAAGAAGAAGCTCCTTATAACTCCAGATGAAAAGTTTTCTTCAGTATCAAAGAAATCCACTCACAGTTTTGTCTGAGGAGACGGCCATAGTGTCAGAGTTTGACATCCTGATCTGACACAATAAAACAAAACAGCCTGACTCCGCAAAAAGCAGAGCGATGACAAACCAGCCAACACACACACACAAAAGACACACCTCTCTAAGAACCAACTACTAGATCAACAAAAACAAGGATATAGTTGACAGAAAAACAATATCTGTCACAAAGCTAAATAAAAAAAATATGGCTAAAGCTAAAATCCGTAGGGTGTAATATAGAGCTGGCTCCCTCTTTGCAGCTAACTCTTCTGAGAAGGCTGTCCACAAGGTTTAGGAGTGTGTTCATGACCATTCTTCTAGAAGCGCATTTCTGAGGTCAGGCACAGATGTTGGACGAGAAGGACAGGCTCACTGTCTCCGCTCTAACTCATCCCGAAGGTGTTCTATCGGGTTGGTGTCGGGACTCTGTGGAGGCCAGTCAAGTTCCTCCACACCAAACTCGCTCATCCATGTCTTTATCGCCACATGAGATGCAGCAACTGGGATAGATACAAACACCCGTATGCCTGCACACACACACACACAGACACACCGACAGAGAAAACAGCCTCCCTACACACCAATCAATAAGTCTGATGATTACAACCTCCCTGTTACCGACAGCTACGACCGCTCCGGAGCTGCTGATCTATGAGCATCCGTCTCAGCTTCACACTTCCACCCTCATCTGTCTTCATTAGAGCTCTCAGCGAGGCTCAGAGTATCGCTGCTGCTCACCAGAAAAGCTAAAAGTTGATTAGCCGACCATATAACGACTACCAGCCAGCGCTGGGCTATATGACAGGTCTGGGAAATACCTCGCTTTTCTGTTTCCTCTGGGGAGGCTGGATGGATGGATTTCCCCCTCCAGACTAGTTCTGCTTGCTCTTCTTTCCCTCTCATTTCTTCTTACTCACATTATTTTGTCTGCAGCTTTGTTCACAGTCCACAATAAATCAATTATAGAATATGTTACGGTACATTTACATTTTCATTCAGTTTGCCTTTCTGTCTGAGACTGAATTATCTCAACAGCTGACATGACATTTACGGCACATAACCACGGTGTGCAAAGGATAAATCCTACAGACTTTGGAGGTTCCCTGACTTTTCCTGTAGCAGGTCAAAGTTTTCATTTTCCTGTGAAATGTCTCAGCATCTACAGGAGAAATTGGCACAAAAAAGAGCTTTATGGTTCCCAGAAGAGAAATCCTATTTGCTTTGGTGGTCCTCTGAGTTTTCAGGTAGTGCCATCATCAGGTCAAAATTTTACTTTGTCCACTTTATGGCAAAATACTAGCAAAACTAATGGCATTCCCATCACACTCAGCTGTTCTGTGTTTATTGCTAATTAGCAAATCTTAACATGCTCACATCCTCAAGTATGACGGTGAACATAAACATTATACAGTACCTGTTCTAATATCATTATGTTAACAGTGTCTTAGTCAACATGTGCGCATGCTGACATTAGCGTTTTAGTTTAAAGCATCACTGTGCCCAAGCCTTTTAGCAGAATTGGACAAGGTCAGAGTTTTACAGTGAAGAGTGCTACAAAGCTCTGCCACTAGTTTAGTTTAATTGCTCTTCAAATCAAAGTATTAAAAACTAAATAATTTTTAAAAAATGTCTTATTTTTGACAGATTTTATACATAGGGTAACCATGATTCTGTTATAAATCTCAATTATTGTGAAACAGGACATATGTGACTGAGCCTGATTTTCATTTCCACAGTTAGCCACAGAAAAGCATTTTAACAGATGTGTTTAGCAAAAAGTCACCCAGTCAGTGAAATTAGTCAACATACAAAAATTTTCTTTCCCATCACTCGCATCTTCTCCTGATTATATCCTCCTCAGATTGCTCTAGAAAATCACTTTCACTCCGGGATGTCTACGTGCAAAAATCTTTGATAAAAGTTGGCTGCACTTGATTCAAACCAAGTAAGAAGCTTCCGGTCTACAACATGAAGCAAATGCGTAAGTCCCTAAAAGCTACATTCTATTGAAAATCCAGCAGGGGGCGACTCTTCTGGTTGCAAAAAGAAGTCCGGCTCCATTAGAAATAATGGGAAAATGACCCTACTTCTCAGGTGAATAATTACCCCAGTAAACACTTTCCTGATGAGTTTATGGTCTCAGTCGCTAGTTTCAAGTCTTCTTCAATACAAAATGATGTTCATTTAGTAAATTATGGTCCCATTTATTTTAAAGAAGACCACAAAGCAGAGTATGTTTCAGGGCGGGATTATCTATGATCTATCAGGCTAGAGCCGACTTGTTGCTCTAGCCTGATTGACAACTTGCTTAGTTTTAAGACTGTTGTTCTCTAGACAAACTTATCAGCCCTTTTAAAATGACAGTTAACGTGAGTTATAGTTGCACCTAGCTAAGCAAGCTAGCTAGCCCCACCCACGGCCGTTTGCTCCGCCGTATCGTCACTTCCGGGCGCTTCCTGGTTGCAAAAACTCGACATGGTGGTGCCCTATCGGCCAGGCTCGAGGCTTCAAAACGGCGGCCCACAGACCGACAGGGTGACGTCACCATGACTACGTCCATTTCTTATATACAGTCTATGATTCAAACCTGCAGGTATAATACAAAAAATACATATAGGTAGGTGACATAGAAATAAATCAATGGATTTGACATTATCGTAATTCCCTAGTTACACCCAAACCATATGACACTCCTTACAACAAACACTCTAAACCAGTGACACTAGTTCACGCTGGATTACCACGGAGCCGAGTGGAAGGCATTACACCTTGCGAAGAGAAAGTTAGAAGAGGAAAAAGCAGGTGCTGCACTGCAGTATACACCAACAGGCACTGTGCAGCAAGTTCTTGAAATATGAACATTTCATATTTGTCGTCTGCAAATGTAACAATGAACTAAAAACCACTTTCAGGGAGGCAGAGGGAAAAGCAGATCTTATTGGACAATTTCCTTCCTGTATCTGCATCCTTCCCAAAACAGTCCCAAGTGTTCAGTGAGTTAATGGAACAAATATCTGTATGAGACTGTAGCTTTCACTTCTCAGCTATGAAGTGAAAAGTACAGGTCTTAACTGATGCCTATCTTGATGCTGTAGCTACTCAGGGTTTCAACTGCAGCCTCCATGAGAGAAGGAGCGCAGGTGTCTGGCAAAAATTAAAACAAAGTAGGGTCAACAAAGTATTCAGGGTTGCATTTGTTAGTTCAGTTTTTTTTAAAACTTATGTCTGCATTTTTGATGTATGTAAGCATGATGCTCAGATTGCAAGATTTGAGTTCATTTCCGGCCGAGTGTGTAATTCAGTGGCCCAGTTTGAATTACCTAAGTACATTTTTGACTGACATGAGAATGCATTACATTTGAGTAAAGTGTATATTATATTGTACTTTGACTTCAGTACAACTTTAATTTACTATTTATTTCAGAAAACACATGGAAATGTTCAAATATGTTGGTAATGGTAGTAAAATAAGTACATTTTGAGAATATTGTGCATTGTTAGAGAACTTTAATGTTGCTGAGGCCCTCCTATGAGATGACAGCACCTAAGTGGCCCCTGGATTATTTGATTGTTTGAGACCCATGCTCTAAACACTATGTGAACCAGATGTGATAAGAACTCACAGGCATACAGTGAAACCTTAAAGGAAATCAATGCAGGACTCTCAATTATTCCCTTCCTGTCAACCACTGCGAGTAGAAAGACACTAAATTCACTACAGAACTGAGACGGATGAAGAGGACAACACTGACACCTACCAAGAGCAACTCTACAACTCTAAAATGTAACAGCAAACAAACACTGACTGTTGTTTTACTATGTGTTACTACACTTCAAACACTCAGGAAGGAATTTATTGACACAGAGGGAAAAAAATCAAATAAGATGCTAAAAACACTGACAATACAATACAAAAATATGAAATCTTTACAGTATTTTGAAAAGTGACGTGAAAAGATGCTGCTCATATTAAATATAATACATATCCACAGCACAGGGTGTAATCATATTCACATAACCAGCTTTTCATAAACCATTAATCTTAACAAATAAGTTAAAAATCTTCATCTCAATCTTCCAGTTCCTTAAAGGTTTTCCCAACAGTACAAATATCATTTTAAAACATGAAACTAAATCTTATCTCCAGAGCCGCTGTTCTTGGTGTATAATTTAAAAGGTTTCTACTGTGTTCCCAGATCAAAGACAGAAGACGGAAAAGCTAACAAAGGCCTGAATAAATCATTAAAAAAGTTCACACTCCATGGCTCACGCTCGGCTCTGAATACGGGACGAACAGTGTTCTCAGAGGGAAAGTACATGAATGTTGAACAGTGGATTCTCTTTGTCTTACTTACACGCAACATTTACTTCACACACAAACAAACAATCATTACAAGCATGTCAGCGGGACTGACAGGTAACTCATTCCTAAGACAGGTTTGGCCACTTGTTAGCAAATATAGTCATGCTTGCATAAGGCTGAGTATCAGTACAAACAAAACTTTTATCAATACCTTAATAGCTAAATAGGCTTATCTTTTTTTGGCCCGTTTGTTGTTGTTGTTGCTGGGAAACTACCGTGAAACCCCAGAACACACATTTTGGACAAAACCCAGATAAAACCTCTAAACATAAATTGCCACAGGAATGTTTTATTATAATCTATTATTGTTCCAACCAGTACATTTAGAACGGCCCATTGTAACTAGATTTTAATCTTCAAAATTCAACACAGTTCAACATTTATAGAAAGGAGATTTTAATCAAATAAACATTAATAATGAATGAATGGCTTTAAATGGAACTTTTAATTTCAAGACATTCTTATTATTGGTGTTACCCATGTGGATATCCGACCCTACAGGTGGATGCTAACAAAGACTGGAGCCAACTTTTTACATCAATAGTTAACATGCATTATAAGGTTTTATAGACAAAAAATACAGTGAGGTCATGAACTATTATGCAATGTTTACTTCCCCAATAGGAGGCGTGTTTAGACCTCCGTCAACAATGTTTTAAGCACTTTCACACACATTCCTTCAGTTTTCCACTGTCATTAAGCTGTCTTCAAAACTGCTCCCTCCCGGACATCTCTGCTCTTCAACAACTCCCATCTGACAGCCAGAGTCCAGCATGGAGAGGCTGAGTGAACGTGGTCTGGACTCCTGCGAAGAAGAGCCATGGTCCCCGAGACGCTGTAGAAGAACAGAATACCCGCGCTGTGATCCAGGTACACTCCCACTCTGGAGGACCATGTGCCTGGGATGGGAGTTTTCATGTTGTTGTGCCTGAATTCGTAACTATTCTTGTAACAATCTAACGCCCAAGATTTCTCATTTTGTCCAAAAACACATTCGCTGAAGTCCCCTGCTCTGCTGATATCCTTGTATGCAGCTGCAACTAAAACTCCTCTTCCGCTCCTCTCCACCTCCCAGTAGCAACGTCCAGTCAGACTCTCTCTACTCAGGACCTGCCAGGAATAAGCAAATCTTTCTGGATGAAAGGAATAGTTTTGTTCTTCTCTCATGAACGCTGCATTTCTGCCCTCCTTAGATATTGACAGATATGAATTTGCAGTGTTTGGATCCAGTGTGATTTGGCATGCATACTGTAAGAAATCAGTTCTTGTCTTGGGCTCTGCTTGCCGATTTGACGGTAAAACATCAGCTTCACTCACTGTCATTGAGATGTTTTCATATTCTTCACCAAGAACCTCCTGTAGTCTACCTCTGGCATCTAAAAGAGCCCCCGCAACCTTCTCAAAGTACTGCAGACGGCGGACTCTGACACTGGGTGGGTCCTTGGATTCACTGAGACGTGACAATGAGGGGTAACATAATAGAAAACGAGTGTGATCCTCTGTGTGTGACAGCTTCTCCAGCTCAGCGTCTTTCCTCTTCAGCTCAGTGATCTCCTGCCCCAGCTTCTCCTGAAGCTTTTTGAACCGACTCACTTCAGTTTTCTGCCGACATTTAATCTTCTGATTCACACCTAAGACTGTTTTCTCAATGATACGGATCAGTTCAGTGAAGATTTTCTCTGTGTTCCTCAGTGCATGTTCGGCTGAATGATTAACAGCGTCTTCCTCCTGTTGAAGCAGCTTCACATCTTTCTCTCTGTCCTGGATTCTCTCCTGGATTTTTTGCCGAGTCACCTCGAGCTCTCTCTGCCTCTCAGTCCTTTCTGCTGCAGCTGAGACTTTATTATGGCCTTTATGTTCATCCTTAGAGCAGAGATAACAGATACACGTGTGATCAGTGCGGCAGAACATCTTCATCACCTCTTGATGACGAGAGCAGACGGTCTCCTGGAGCTTTGCAGATGCTTCCACCAGCTTGTGTTTCCTTAACGGAGCCACATCATAATGAGGCTGGAGGTGTTTCTCACAGTAAGAGACCAGACAGACCAGACAGGACTTGAGGGCTTTCAGTTTTCTCCCAGTGCAGACATCACAGGCCACATCTTCAGGTCCAGCATAGCAGTGATCAGCAGGAGCAGCTTGGAGTCCAGTCTTCTTCAGTTCCTCCACTAAAACTGCTAACATGGTGTTTTTCCCCAGGACAGGCCTCGGTGTGAAGGTCTGCCTACACTGAGGACAGCTGTGGATTTTCTTCTCCTCCTCTTCATCCTAGTGGGTTTTAATACAGTTCATGCAGTAGCTGTGTCCACAGGGAATAGTCAGCGGATCCTTCAGGAGATCCAGACAGATTGAGCAGCTGAGTTTTGCTCGTTCAAGTTGAATCCCTTGTGCCATGTTGCTTTCTGAAAAGTGCAGGTGTCTGATGACTGCAAGATGAGAAATGACTGAAGGAGTTGCACTTCAACTGAACATGTAAGAGAGGGAGGGCTTTGCAGGCTTTGCTTCATTCCAGAAAGAGGAGCGGCTTTGAAAAGGAAGTCTGTTCTTACTTGTAAAGTTTGACTATTCTGGTTTTAGGAGTTATGGGAATAGTGGAAATAATAGTAGATTCAGAACATGAAAAACATTTTTTATAGCATATATTAAACCTTATGTGCATCTAGATGGATATTGAGAATCCTTGTCTCAGTGGGTAGGTACCTGTGTGCTTTTAAGAGAAGAATGTTTTGGGGTATGTTTGCTTTTCCCACCAAGGCTTCCTTCACCTTTTCCCAAATTTAGATTTTGTGTACCCAGTTCCTTCCGAAGGTAAGTCACTGGTGTTAAACTGCCGGGTCTCTCTCACATTTTCTGCAAGAGAGCAATTCAAATCCTTTTAGAGTGTGAGAGTTTCAGCATCTCCCCACTGGAGTGACAAAATAAACTATTTCTAACTTCTCTCGTGTAATCAAAAGCTGATAATATAAAAAGAAAGTGGTGGATGACAACAGTGAGGTTATTTTAACCATTGATGGTTCGCTTGGATGATGATGACGGCTTCATGTTCTGCAGGTTTAAAAACGTTTTTGAACAAAGTCCCCTTTGTTGATGACAAAGCTGAAGTTGGAAATTACCAGATGGTGTCAAGCAGTAAAGCTAATCTCAGGTGCTTTTTTTTTTAAATGCTCCTTCAAAACTTCCAGGTCACCTTACCGCCACTACATTCATGTTCTTTCTGTGTATGACTAAAAACACCCAGTGAATAAAATAAATATTTGCAACAAGTAAAAAGCATTTTATCTAAAACTGAATGAAATTGAGAGTGCCGGATGTCACTTCCCCTCTGAGTAAACTAACCCTAATCTATAATGTGAGATCGTGTAAATCTGGGTAACTGAGGGAAAATCCATTACTGTAAATGCTTTAATCAAACGATATCAGCCTGACTGTGTTTCCAAGCAGTGCAGCTTAACGGGCCTTAGAGCTGAAATACATCACAGGGAAGGAAACTGTTACTAGTGTGTGTGTGTGTGTGTGTGTGTGTGTGGGTGTGTGTGTTTGTTTGATATAGAGAAAGGGACTATTGTGCTGCTAGGTGTGTGTGTGTGTGTGTGTGTGTGTGTGTGTGTTGGAGAGGGTCTGAAAATGAGATAAAGGAGGGTATTGTGTGCATGCATATGTACATTAATGTGCGTTACTGATAAAAGTGCATACGGGACTGAGAAGGAATGAACAGTGTGAGGTCAGAGTACAGCGCTTGTGTGTGTGTGCGTGCAGAGGAGTGTGTGTCATCCGGTCCCCCATAACGAACTAGGAACGACCCCCCACTGGGCCTGGATGTGAATACCACACATTTTCTCCATCCCACACCCCTAATTCCCTCCCAGAATGCACTTCCTGACATCCCCCACACCACGAAGACACACACACACACTCACACACACACACACACACACACTATATTCCGGTAATAGCTTTGGCAGTGCCAGTGTGTCTGCTGGTCTCCAGTGACGCTCCAGTCCCACCCTCAGCAGTCAGTCTGTGTCAGCCACTCTCCACCACTTGCAAACTAGACTTTTAGACCACATGTGGTCTGACTCAATGACAACCCCCAGTGGTGTGTTACCAAAAACAACTCATCTGGTGATGATTTATTAAATGTATGACGAGCAGAATCAACACATATCTCATATGGAGAAACATCCAACCCTCCAGTTTCCTTTTAGTAAAACAATGAACCCTAACTGTGCATCTTGGAACTCTTGGACAAAAACATCTAAATAAATAAATGGGTATTCTTGGATATCAAGTTGGTTTTTTTTATAGTGAGAGTCCAGCAAGTACAAAAACCATTATGCACACCCATTTCAGCTATGAGCTCTTCGGTTTGCCATAGGCATGTTAGGATTAAAACACACATAGCTGAAACTCCACTGTGAGGGGGGTCATGACCCCATTTGGGATGTCAAACTCAATGTCATACATGATTGACACTTCAGTGGTAAAAATATTTGTGAGTTGTTAAGACAAAGATTTCGCTGTGTAATGTGGCCGGCCTTAAAAAAAAACATTTTAATTTGCCTTTTATGCGACTGTTCTGACTTTGTTTAGTGTTTGTCATTTAGTAGCAACTTTTTCATACTTTCTTATTTGGTGTCATTTTTTGGGGGGTATTTTCAAATGTTGCTCTGATAGCACACGACACAATTTTTCACGAACTGACTCACTGATTAAAGTTCAGCCGAATGAAAACGTAGGCAGGAAGCAAGTAAAAGCCAGTTTTACCTGGTGCAGGTGGGAAAAAGCTTCCGATCAGCTTGGACCGCTTCTTCTCATAGCCCTTCTGTGTGATGTCACCTGCCAGGGAAAAACAGACAGCGACATTAACTTTCCATATTATTTTATATAACTTTTATATGTAATACTAAAGCCCCCAAAGTCGCAGTATAGAATCAAGCAAATTCATTGCTACTGTAACTGCAGGTTGACCCAAAAACCTCATAGAATAGTTTCAAAGTATAGATATTAATGCTAAATTCTAAGGCTAGAATTGCATAAACATATGCAAAAGAAATGTAATGTATTTCCATCTGTGTTTTATCTGCAGATAAAACAGTTACCAGCTGAGTTATAGGAAACAAATGAGAAAGAAACAACAAGGCTGACAGAAATGTATACTCACAAAAAGCTGCATTCTAAGACATCATAACACAAAGCAGTCAGCGAGAAAGCTGTTTGACTGATCACATTATGCTTAGTCATTCACTCCAGTCAACCAAGACCAGATGGTACAGTTTGGGTGTATGGGTGAGTGTATGTGCATAAATTTGGAACTCAAAGTACTGCAGATGCACTTAATTCACCTTTCAGGGTGCGACAAACCGCCTCAAAACCTGCTGACCAATCGGCCCGTGTGAAGTGATAAATCAAGCCTACCTAAGGTACCATCAGCAGATTTGCATGCAGCACAAAGCAAATCCGAATCCAATAGCTCTTTCATAATGATTCTTGGCGCTTTGTTTTAACCACCAGGGAATACCAGATGGGAGGAGTTGGCTACATTTACAAAGAAAGTTCTGGGAAAGACAGTCAGAAAAGTTTGGGAAATCACCGGGAAATAAATGAATGTCAGCTTGTTTTTGATTTACAGTGTTTTAGTGCATTTAACCCCACCCAACCTGTATTCCAAGTGAAGGAAAACAAACATTAGAAGTCACTGACAAATACTTTCTGGGTGAAATAAGGCAACAATTTTAGAAAAAAAAAGCAGAAAGCAAGAGAGAGAAGCATCATGGGAATTAGAGTTAAAGAGCTGACAGAAGTACCAGAGGTATGTTCTTTGAAGGCAAATCAAAAGCAAGACAGAAAAAGTAATGGTTTTGCATGTGAAAGCAGAGAAGAGAAGTGGAATGCGTGGGCAAATCAGTTTGTAATGTGCATGTTAACTACTCATCTATCAAACCGGTGATGGCAGGTGGATGAAAGAGACGGAGGTCCAGTCAATTGGGAACAAGCTGCCATCGGCTCTTATGAGAGAAAAAATATATAAAAAGTGTGTGAAGTATAAAGATTAAAAGAAAAGAAGTTGAATGATGCTGTACGTCATAATAGTGATGGCAAATGCACTGACCAACAGACATTCAAGGCTTTTTAGTAGTACAGTACTAATGTTCTGCAATTAAGTGACTTATTTTACTTTCTTATGATTAATTTCCATAATACATATTTTTCACATCATGTGACATCCTTTTCTCCCTGACACAGGAGGACAGAATAAGACAAACACCTGCGGCCTTCATGCACAAATTCTTAGTCGTGCTTTTGTCTGTAACTAGAATGAGTCGAGTCTGTGTGTTATTTTATCACAAATTAAACTCTCAAAAACGCTAAATAGTAATAGGCCTAAGTGTGCTTAGAGATGTGGCAAACTGCAGACAATGACTGATGAGCTGTGGAACAATTTCTGGATATCTCTGATCTGCAGGGGGACTAAGTAAAAAGAATTTTAAAAATTCAGAGAAAATCAGAGCGATGCGCGTCGCCTGACTCAGGCAGTGAGAGATGCATGAAACGGACCCGAGTGACGCTAAACCTGCAGCGGATTTGTCGAACACGGAAAAAGCTGTTTGCGCGGCTGACTTGACAAATCCTTCTTAAACACACATACATGTGACTAACTGGCTGGGATCAAGAAACCGACTGTGGGCACAGACGTCATCAGTGACAATGTCAGCACAGTGTGTGTGTGTGTGTGTGTTTCTGGTAGCGTGAAGGCAAAACACATGGCAATAATTAGCATCTCTGGTAGGGGATCTGACTACCCTGCAGAGAGAAAGAAAAGACAGGCAAATGTTTCTGTTTGAAAAGAGAAAAAGAGACAGTGAGGAAGGTTGAGACACATGGGGTAAATGGGGGAGGGTCTGACCTTGCCTTCAAGATACTAACTTCTTAAAACACACACACAACACACACACACAGTTACCAACCATCCCCTTGACGTAAATAGGATTTTATCAGGGAAAAGGAGTCAAAGTGAAATGAACGTGTCAGTCAGCGAGCTGTTCTGTTACATACTGTAACCGCTCTTATTAGTAATCTCCATCCAGACAGATAGCGAGACAGGCAGTCAGTCAATCTGTCAGTCAAACAGTCAGTCGGCGAGACAGGCAGTCAATCAGGCTGGTCAGGAGCTACCATATGGAAAACTACAAAATCAACACTGTCAAGGTTTTTAAGTCTTTATTCGCCATCCTGACGTGTCTTGTTAATGTTGGCAACAAGGTACGGTAAGGCTTTATTATACCAGAGGGGCTATTTGTTGCAAAGCCAGCAGTACAATCAACCTGCTAAACAACACATAAACCATTAACTCAATGCTGTTCTGAAGGCTGATAGCCACCGGGACAATTTAGTTTTTAAATCTATGGGTCTGGCACTTTGGTAGGTTATATCAGCCTGAACTCACTGAACAACGGTCAGCGAGGATTGACTGGTCCTTCATTCTGATTCTGACTTTGTATATTTGGGAAAGATCATTCAGATTCACGTATTAAAGACTGACCCAAACCAGCAGGTAAAAGTGAAGGTTAGAACACACTCAATGAACAAGAATTAAACATTTTCATAAAAGGGGTGTCGACATTAAAACCCCATACCCTCTGATAAAAATGCATGTGTTGATGGGTCTTTGCACAAAGAGCATCTGTATTTGGTTTAAAGGTTAACTTGTTTTCAATAATAGTTCCCAGATATTGAACACCTTCAACATCCTAGTCATAAATGATAGCAGGAAGAATACAGGAAAGCTTCTTCCTAAAGTCAATCATAATTTCCTTTCTTTTAGACACATTTCTGTTATTGAAGAAGAGTTTTGCCCCACCTCTTACTGACACTCATTTGTATACAAAACAAATACAAGTCCTCAGAAGAAAATATGTTGTCTGTTCATGCCCTTTAGAACGGCACACACAGGAGAGTCTTCTGATCTGATGCCCCCTTTTGGCAGGACAATATTATTTGTCTGTGCCTTCCAAAACCTGTTCAAATCAAGGTTGGAAAAAAATCTAATTTATGATCTGACAAGGCTTTGGTTAGGTTTAGGCACCAAAACAACGTGGGTAGGTGTAGGGAAAGGCGTTTTGGGTCAAAATAAGTATTTAGTTAACGTTTGAACTGTGTGTAACCGTGTGGTTTGGGTAATAACTACAAATTCATTGAGGGGACTTTCATCATCATGGTTACAATAATAAACATGGGGAAGATTATGAAGCTACAGGAAAAAAAAAAACTTAACTCAAATCCTTAAAATGAAATGAACCTGGAAGAAAACACAACAAGTCTTCAGTTAAACTCTTGTCATGAGGTCACAAGTAGACGCTGGCTTCATTTTGAGTGTCCACAAGCCAAAGGCTGGACTCACTCACCGCTTTGGAAGTAAACACACAAGTTGGGAATAAGCTGCCACTAATGATTATCTTTAAAATCGATAATGGTTTAGTGGCAAAATATTATAAAATAGCAAAGTGAGTTCATATTGGAGTCAAAGCATCTCCGCATCTCAGCAATTAACTTGGAACAATAATGTGATTTTGTGCATAAAAAAACACACCTTAAAACTACGAAAATAAGATCCAAGTTGTAATAAATGTAAATATTCCTTAAAGAAGCAAGACGTATCCTGAACTCTTCCACCAGGGACACGAGTGAACAATCAGCTGATGAGGAGTGATGAAGACCTTTAAATAGAGACAGAGGAAGGAAGGATGACTCAGGCTCTGCTTTTCATCTACTGCCTGCTTCCAAACTCCGTCTGACTGTGTTTTTCTTTGTGTAAAAAACTGTGTTCTGGATGACGTTGCCACAGGCACACACACACACACACACACACACACACACACACACACACACACAACATGCTTCATATCAAAGTAGTTTAGTGAGAAGCTAAAATGAAACCTTTGACTTCAAACTCGCTGAATCACACATCCAAAGTTAAACAATTGGTCAGTTTGACCCAGACGGGAGATAAAAACGTTTCATTTGAAATACTGTTGAAAACATGAGCTACAAACAGATACAGAGAAACACTCCTGGTAAAAGATAAGATACGCTGAGGCGCTAGAGAACAGCCGCTAATTCTAAAAAACTAAAACAAATATCTTGTTCCAGTACATCAAGTATGGACCACACCATGAAAATCTGACGCAGTTCCTAAACCCTAATTGGCATAGATGTCCTTGGGCCGGGACTCTTATCAAACATTTGGGGCAGATTGGGCAATGTAAACACATTGTACACTGTTTCGTGGCGAATAAAGAGCCACCATGGCAACGGCGTTTGATACAAACTCACAAGCATAACTATTTAGCATCATCTGCATTGTAAGACTTTGCTGACCTCATATGAGACGGATCTGTTCAACCTGCCAGAGGGAGTACATCAAAGCACAAAACATGTCATTTCCTGTTGCCAGTAGATGGCGCTATGACCACGACTGAATATTAGCATGTAGACGTCCATGTGGACTCATATTGGAACAACTTCCTGTTTAACGGCAGAACAGCGAACTGCGCCAACGACATCTCAAAGTTTGAATTAATCCAATTAATCCTCTCAGAGGACTCTGTTACAGTACGGAGCCTGTAAGGCATAACAGCGCACAGGAAAATCCAAAAGGCCAAATTCCTGGTGGTTTCAAGGCATGGCACTGAGAGGCTTTTTTGTGTGTCTTGAGATGATACGTGTGCAAACCTACATTCAAGGTGAAACGCATCAAGGTGCTTCATTGAAATCTGGGGGCACTGACGAGCCATTTTGCCACACCCATGTGTGAGAGCCATGTCAGCTGTACATTTTTGCCAGTTTTCAAGCCCTTAATAATGCAATTCACTTGGGAAGGGGGCAACAATAATAATTCCTTGCATTAAAATAAAGACTGGAATTAAAGCGAAGTATAGTAAGACAAAGTAAAGGCAGTTCATTAAAGTAAAAACAAAATGCATACAGGCCTTAGGTCAGAATGATGTCGACCAGTAAGAACCATCCCTGCAACCGCAGTGCTGCATTCATCTCCATCTAATGTGCATTAGGTTGTTTTGAAATATGCATGCAGCAGCCTGATGACAGCTGTCTGACTGTACTATAAGCTCCGGATGAATTACTGACAATCGGTCATACACATTTGCAACGCCCTCTGTGACTCCCTGCATTGATGTCAAGCTCGTTTGCTCTTACACTTGACCTTGAAGTCAAAAGCCGTGTGGTTAGTCGATATATAAATCCCTCCTTCATGCACTGTGGGTGCTACTGAGGTCACTACAGGAAGTGACGATGTAATGTCTGAACGAGCAAGAACATGATAAAGTCTCACATTTAACTCACCTTTTAAGTTAGATTTGTGAGAAATGATTACATTCTAATGAGTGTAAATGTTTTTTTATGCAGAGTCAGTTACACTATAAGGCCATAAGTATGTGGACACCAAACTTTTGGTCTGTTTGTGATGGCTTTCTCTTAATTCCAGTTAAAGTTGTTGTTTTATACAAAAGTGTACTATCCCCAACCAACTCTGTGTCAGCACTTTGTGTTTGACCCTTTCCTGTTTTAACATGACAATGCCCCCGTGAACAAAGCCAGCGGTTTTCCCAGTTTGGTTGGAAGAACTTGACTGGCCTGCACAGAGCGCTAACCTCACCACCATTCAGCACCTTTGTGATTTACTGAACAGCAACAGTTACTGTGAGCTAGACCTGATCTGAACATCAATTATGGACCTCACTGATGGCTGAATGGGAGCAAACCTCCGCAGCCAGGATCCAAACTTCAGATTAGTGGACATGGTTTTTGGAATGAGATGGTCTACAATCACATAGGTGCAATGTTCACATGTCCACATACTTTTGGCCATGCAATGCACAACTCTGTTCTGCTAAATCACCTTCCCAGTGAGAGAGAATGTGTGTGGAGAGTCAGTTTGTACAGGAACAGCAGGGCTGAGCCTCTATGACCATATACAGTAAGAGAGAGAGAGAGAGAGAGAGAGAGAGAGAGAGAGCAGGTTGACAGCAAAGACTATCACAGAAAGGAGGGGGGGAAGAGACATAAATATGAAGAAAAGAGTGAGTAGGATGAAAAAAGTGAAGGAAGGAACCAGAAAGAAGGGGAAAGAGTGACACTGATAAAAAACAAGAAGCACAAAGAGAAGAAGAGAGAGCGAGAGAGGGGAGTGTTGCATCTATCCAGCACCTAAAAAGGAAACACAGTTGATTTTATTATTTCCACACTGCAACACTAGAGATAGAGAGAAAGAGAGAGAGTACAAACATGGAGAACTAAGAGAATAAAGAGGAGTGTTTAATGACAAGAGGGAGAGGAAGGACTGCAGAAGAAAGAGAGAGACTGTGATAAACAGAAGTGAGAAAAAGAGGAAGAAAACAGGAGAGAGATAGAGGTTCCTGTGACTCAGGGCTACGAGAAGCTAAACATAACAAAAAAGCATAACACTTCTCTCTCTCTCTGTAGACTACAGTCATGCTAGCAGCTCTGTGAGGATATAATAACAATACCGTTGACCTTGCTCACCATCTTAGTTTAGCATGTTAGCATACTTACATTTGTCAACTGAATACATAGTGCAGCTTAGACTGATGGGAACGGCATTAGTTTTGCAGCTGTTTGGTCTCAAACCAAACTATTGGATTTACCTCATGATGAGGAAAAGTTAGTCAGGGGATCACCAAAGTTATTCATCTGAACAAAATCCATAAAGAACGTGTTAGGGCTGGACAATAAAACAACTATAATTATCGCAATATAATTTTTTTCAATAACAATATAACAAATGTTCAATAAATATTCAATAAAAGTTTGATTTTATTCATCTAAATCACTCATGAATTCAGACTTAATTTTTTATTAAGATGTTTATTTGGACTGAAAGGACTTAAAGGACTGAAAAACTTAATTTTACTTTTACATATTTGTTGACAAAGTTTTATCATAATTGTTTTTAGTGTTCTACCTCAGATTTGTGAAGTGATCCACTGTTTAAGTATAAACCCCAATTACCCATCAGGTTTCTTCAAGTTTCAGTAACGGGCAAAAACCAGCCTTTAAACTCAAAAGAAATAAGGATTTGATACTTATCGTGATAATTATCGATATCGAAAGACATGAAACCCTTTATCATGATAACATTTTTGGCCATATCGTCCAGCCCTAGTAGGTGTTGAGATTTGACATTACTATTCCTAGAGCCATTAGGGTTAGGCGATTGTTTCTATTTTCATATCGTCCAATCATGGCTATTTGAGATTACCAATTGGCGATCTGATCACCAGGGGGCAGTGTTACTGTGCAGCATGCCAGTGAAATCCCAGCAGAAACAAGCTTATTGGCTCTAAGAGAAACCACCAGAAACATCTGTAAATGCACAGTACAGTGTTTCCCACAGAATTACAGTCTAACTGTGGCATCACGCGCAGGTGGGGGGATGCAGCTATGTACAGTGTGCTAACCTCCAACGTTAACATAGCTATCCTTATTAGCTAGGCTCCCTATATGCTTGCTTATAACTTATTTGGTAGTGGGCCTCTGACATTGACAGTGTTGTGTTAAGAAAAAAAAAAGAAAGAGAGGCAGAGAGTAAGCGGAGGTGCTCCGCAGTGAATTTTGATTTTACTCCTATGGCGGTCAGTTTTGATATTGTGGCGTGTCATGTCTCCAAAAATAAATGAGCAAATGGGAAATACTGCAGTGTGGTGCAGCTTCTAGAAACTTTTTATGTCATCTTCATCAGCAAAGGAAATGGGGCCCACCCATAACTATAAAAAAACAACCCCAACATCCAAGTAAAGTAAAGGTACTTGATTTTAAAGACGGTCCTTCTCTGTGAGAACTTTTAAGTCGAACCAGTGGAGCAACTCTTTGTTTTTTTAAGCACATAAAAATAGTGTGAGTGTAAAGTCCAGAGAAAAAAAGTAAATATATATCTATATATATATATATATATATATATATATATATAGATAGATATATATATATATATAGATATATGCATATGTCATTATGCTAATTAATACCTTTAATTTTACAAAAATATCATGCTGCTAATTATCATCATCATTACTGTCATTTCAGCAGTGTTTTTCCTGCTACATTCATGCTGAATCAACAAAATTTCAAACATAAAAAAAAGGTTTGACTTTTTGGTCAGATTGAAGTAAATTAAAAGGTCTTTATTCAATTTTTTTAAACTAATAAATGTATAATTAGCAATAAATATGGGATATTATACGTGACATATTCCAATAACTGAGATAATAGAGCCATGAAGCCAAATACACACAGAGCTTTGCATCCATAAATATAAATACACATACAAACATACACTAACACACAGTTAAGCTAAGAGGAAAACGCCCAAGGACTCCCCTGAGAAAGAGGGCTAGGAAAACACACACACACACACACACACACATACACCTGGGTGAACTGTACTGTGTGCAGGTGGAGGCAGCAGGTGTTTACAGTAACAACATGCTGACTCACCACTGAACACAGGTGAACACACACACACACACACACACACACACACACACACACTAGAAGAAGCTCATTTACAGGCACATCAAGCGTGTGTGTCACTATACATTTGAACTTTGCATTACATGGTTTTGAATTTCATCATTGTCAGGTGAAATCACAAGTCCAGTGTTAACCTTCACCTTCAACATTTTCTGTGTGCTGACAAAATGGTAGGAAGAAAACTAAAAAATTGCTGGTTGTCAAGCTGAAAAATGGCTGTTCCACTTTGATTCCTGAGGGGACGACATTTTGGAGTTATGACATTTTCTCTGAACCACAAAACTATGAGAGTTTTTTGGCCTATTTTGTCTACTTGATGTTTAGCAGTGTCGGTTTTCCTTTCCTATTAAAAAAACATCCAACTGTAGAAAGAAAAAAAAAAAAAGAAAACTGCAAATGCTAAAGCTAACACCATCTCCCATCTGAGCGATAGACACAGTACACATGGCTAGAAAGGAGCACACGACTTGTCAAAAGGTGTTAGCAGAACACATTTCCTCCTCTGCTCGTCATAAAATTCAACAGAGGAGCATGTAACCGTTTGTCCTCATGGCACATCCAGTACATACCAATTATATATTTATGTAAGTTGGATTTCAAGACGCAGTTTAAATGATTTATGACCATCCTGTGCACTTCTGGAAAAACAGAGCTAACTGTGCCGTCTTTAGTTCCAGTAAAAACCATTACACGCACAATCTGAAGGTCTGGATGGAAAGTCCCAATCACAGCTTATGTTCGACCGCAAGAAACATTCGAGGAAATTAATTTGTGTGCAACGTGTGGCTTCATTAGTGCAGTCCCATAAAGTGCAGACTGAATGAACCCAGTTCATCAGACCAAAGCGTGTCAGTAAATAATTAATAGTAAAACACTGTTTAATGCTTAAACTACTGATAATCCTATAAGACTGCTGCTGCTATCACCATCACCGGTAATAGGTGTCTCTTTTACTCAAGCTGTCTCTATTCCCAGCATTACTGCAACTACAGCTGCTTTTACTACTTCTGTCATTCAAAACTACAATATTTGCCTCTAAAATACAGTGTAGTAAAAGTTTAAAATAACAAAGCACTGTAGAATTTTTCAAGGAAAGTACATTAAAAGTGTAGAGTATCTAATTAAATTTACAGAGCTGCTTTCAACAACTGACTAACCCAGCTGTTTTTACTACTTCTACTGATGCTACAACCACTAATACTAATGATTTTAATGAAACTGCTACTACAGATACCTTTTTGGAACTGGTAGCTCAAAGTACTTAATAAACAAAACATAAGAAACATATGCAACAGACATAAAAAAAACATATGCACAATGCAAGAACTTAAGTCCAAAGGTAGGCACAACTACTACAGTTACTGCATACTTTTTTTTCTGTTGCAAAGCATGATTAGCATCAACCTCGTCTGAGACCACAACATGGTTTTGATCCTGAACGGTGTTTCTAAATGTGCAGGGTGATTGGACCACGCCATATGTTTGTAACTCTTACGGTCAAATCCTGTCTTTCAGCAAACTCAAAAAAACAAACTATAACACAGCTATAAACACGATTCGTTTTCATCGCCTTTCATCCTTTGTGTCCCCGTCTTGTGCGTGGTTAGCAAGCAGGAAACATGGCGTGAAGCCGGGTTTACATCGCATGACAAGGACAGTACTGATGGAAAAGATTCCCATGTCAACGATATGCAAACGTCAAGTGAGAAACTCAAAATTACAGTAACCTCTGATATGACATGAACGCAGCGTCATACCATGGCCACAGACCATTCTTGTCTCCGATTGGCTGGCAGTGTCTCGTAAAACAAAATACAATGTTATCTCTGAAATAGAGGAAAGAGAAAATGTGCCATAATGCTCTTTGTGGTGTTTAATAGTGAATAATGTTTAGTTTGTTATAACAACATCACTGTTTTTTGGATTTTCACTTAGGTACAATCTAAATCAATTTATCCTTAAGCAGCTGCAAATCATGCGCAAAGCATATCACACTTCATAACCCACTTCACTTCATTTAATGGCCACACTCATCAGAATTTATGTGTCAGCAGAATTTATCTTCTTATTTACAGCATGGCTCATCATCAACATCATATTTACACACACGCACACACAATAAACAGCGTTCACACAGCAACAAAAGCTGCAAGTAGCACACACACAGTGACATTTTATATTCCACCCAATGTCTTACTGCTATTACACAACTATCAGTGATATTACAGGTAGCAAGTCACAGTACTACTGACATTTTCAGAGCTACTACAACAACTAGTTAGCAAAATAAAAGCTCACTTTTCCATGTTATGCCAAATGAGAAATGAGAAAACCAAAGTGAAGCCAAAGAACTGTGAAACATTTCTCAATTAGGCTAATTAGATCCAGAAAATCAGCTTTAACACACACGCATACACACGCACACCTGAACACAGCACACAGCAGATTGTCCTTCTACTCACCGAGCATAATGCTACCAGGCAGGAATAACAAACTAACACAGCATTCACACTCAGCCCCATGCTCCTCTCAGACGAGCCTCCGTCCTCGTCTGTGGTCCTTCCCACCACTCAGTGTGTGAAAACACTGGTTGCTTATTCCCCATTGGCAGGACACACACACACACACACACACACACACACACACACTCAATTAACACGCACACACAAAGGCGAGCAACTTATTACTTTCAAAGAGGAGCAGGTCAGCCTCCTCGACACAGACAAAGGGCTGAAGGTGTCTGCTGACATTTAGCTACTGATGCTGATTTTGCTGTTAAGACACACACAAATACACACACACACACACACACAGCAGTGGATTGGTTGGCAATTATTTTACCATTTACATGCCTCTTTTAGTCTAGGCATAAAGTACATTTCACCTCAGTTTAGTCTGTGCATGTGAGTGTGTGCATGTGTCTGTGCATGTGTGTATGTGTGTGCATGTGTGTGTGCATGTGTCTGTGCATGTGTGTGTGTGTGTGCATGCATGTGTCTGTGCATGTGTGTGTGTGTGCGTGCGTGTGCGTGTGTGCGTCTCCACAGTCCAACCTGCCTTCCCAAACAGGAACGCCCAGCGACATCAGCAAAACAAACAAATAGGTTTATTTGCCGGCCGACTTCACAGTGAGGTGAGAGAGAGAACACACACACACACACACACACACACACACACACACACACACAGGCTTGCCCTCATATCCCCATGCCTCCGACCCTCGGGACGTGTAACACCCATCTCTAGTGGTTACTATGGCGATAACTGCCAACAAAAGGGGGGCCATGTGGATGAATTCCTTTTTTTCCCCCCTTTTTTACTTTAACTGCCTGAAATACCAAAAATGTGTCTTCTGACGACTGAGAAGCAGAAATATCTGCATTTATAGTAAACAGTAAAGGAACTTTTAAAGTAAAGGAACAGTATGTTGTTGAAACTGTTGAGTCTTAAAAGCCAAGCTGCTGGACCTCATGACCTTTCTGTGATAATGTTTGCAGTAACCCTCCACACATAAATTAAAACAACAGTAAGTATAAACCCAGGGAAGATGACCAATAAGATCTCAACCCAGCCACTGAGCTAGAAACATTAAAGGTTGATGGTCCTCTAGCTGCTTTCAAATGAAACTCATGAGGTCATATTTTCATAATGACAAAAACAAGACATGATTGTAAGAACGGGTTGCTATGATGGAGGATACCTCGTTTTCATTTAGAAAATATGATGGGCAGTTTCAAAAACAAGTTGCACCATAGATATCTGACGTCTTCTTGCTTGTCAAAACCTGGCGCCTACGCCCGCAATGCAACATGGCCGCCGACAGCTCGGTTGACGATTCAGACGTGTTATGTTAGCTGTGGCTAGTGGATTCTCAAGCTGTTTGCCCGCAGCAGAGATGAGGTGTGGGCTGCAGATGTGTGGGGAGCTCACTTCTTTCCAACCCCACCAAACAGATTTTTTTACATTCTCAAACTTGCAGTCTTCAGCCTGGCCTGTGTGTTTCTATAAATATGGTATATCAAATTTCATACCACAAAAGATTATATGCAACTTTTACATATGCAGAAGTACTCTCTGACATCTGTAAACAAGCCTGGATGTGGAAACTGGGTGAAGTTGCCCTTTAACAGAAGTGAGAGTGACACACTTAGCTACACATACCTACAATGTGCTCTCCTCCACAACATTTCCACTTCAGCTTCACAAATTTCTGGAACATGGCAAATACAATCCCACTTACAGGCACCAACAAATCAGTTTGCAACATTTTACTTAATGCCTTTAACATTTTTCAATAAAAATGCAACAGTTCTATATAAAAATGGTCAGTTTTCCTTTTTTTTTTTCTTCTACAGCAGATTGCTATTGCAAAATTGCAATTCAACCTTTATCCACTTCACAAGCATTTTTTTTACCTGTTGTAGTCCCTGGTTGGTTTGGACTTAACAGAAGAAGGACTCGGTGGTTAGCTCGAGATACAAGAAAAGAGCGCCACCAAAAGAAACAACTTCTCTGTGACCTGCAGCGACACCACAGTGAAGAACACTCTGTACCAACATGTCACCAGGATCACGAAGTCTCACTTTAATTTGTAGTGACCACAACTTCTTCACATCAGCCAAAAATACATGTGTTGCATCTTTGCATGCCTCTTTAAATTCCTTTCTACCCAAGGGAGCCCTTTTGTTTCCTGATGGTCAAACATATGATATTCCCACGCTCAAATTAAAAAACGCTGCCCACATTTCTACTAAATCTGCATCTCATTACCCAGGCACACCTACACTCTGCTCAGAATGACAATTTTAAATTCTGAAGCTCAGGGGAGGTGGACCATAATTGTAACGTCATCCTGCAGCAAAATAAATAGTTCAGAGTGATTTAATTTCCTGCAGACAGTGAGGGATACAGAGGGTTGAGAGAGAGATTGAGGTTTACAGCAGCGGTCCGGTCTCTGCGCTCCCAAGGGCAATTTTCTCACGACGCCGGGCTTCGACAACCTGACCTGACATGTCCGAGGAAAGTCCCCTCGTCGAGTTGGTCGTCTTGTGATTTGAGCGGACCGACTCGCGGTCTGGGATTTTGGGTCACGGGGTCACTTTTTCCAGCAGATCACCCAGGCTGTGTCGTGCGTCTGTTACCACACAGTTTAGATTAAAAACACATTTAAATCAGACACTAACAAAGAGAAAGACACTTATCAAAGACTGTATCGCTCATCTCTGGTTTTTCGTTAGCATAGAGTAAAGATTAAAAACAGCCAGGTGGCAGGCTTCTCCTCTGAACGTCACTTGATGTTTAAAATAGCAAATACTGCTGGTGGCAGCTGTAGCTACTTACTGTTACTTCACATTTTTTTACTTTTTTTTTTTAAATAATTCTACAGTTATAGAACTGTAACTCCTCATCATCCGCGAATATACTTCTTTTTTTGACTGTTATCTAAAGGAACTATTAGCTGAACATTAGTTTCTGGACCCAGTTAAATGTTCATGTATATCAGTGACCAGTAGTTCTTCATCTGAACCTGAATGGATTTGAAGTAGCCTGTGAAAACATTCCTATTCACCTTATTGTTAGGTTGTAGCTTTAGGTATTGAACATTAATTAGGGTATCTCTAAAAAACTGAATTTGCAGTATTTGTCTCGTCAGCCAACAAAAAGGTGATTTTAGAGTGTGTGTGTTACCAATAGACCAGCTGTAGCCAGTAAAAATGTGCCTGCTGTGCTGATTCCCAAAATAGAACAGGAAATCACAACACAGACAGACTGATAGTGTAACAAAGTCTCCACTTCTAGGTTAACATCACACTTCATACTTAGGTCAATTTTCTTCACACAACAAAAATATACAGAAGGTGAGGAATTAAACCTGTGTGTGTTTGTGTGCGTGTGTGTCACCAACAGACCAGATCCTGGAGCCAGTTGAAATTTGCCTACAGAGGAGCCTCTCAAAATAGAACAAGATAACCTTTGATACTCAATACTGCTGCAGTCCCACTGCCAACATGCACACGCACAACACATTTGCACCTGGAATTGGCTGTCAGTCAGATGATATTTACCTTGAGGGCTGAAATGGTGACAGTTAGACCTCTGACAAACCAGCTCACTCTCTCTCTCTCCTCGACGGTTTGTCCACAGTACTAACACCAAAGCCAGAGAAACAACTCCAGCTGACCTCGACCTTTGACCTCCCTTAGGGATGTGTCTCAAATGACAACTTTAAATGTCTCCTTTAGGGATCTAAAATTTGTAGTTTGTAGTTTTCTTGAAATGTCTTGAAAGGTCTGAGGATAATAATCACCTGCTTTTTAATCGCAATCAACCTGCAGCTTTGGAATGCAGCTGCTTGTCACATTGTAGTCGTCACGCTCTGGCGTGTTGTTTTATCTTACCCAAAATAATGAAAACCCTCAAACCACAGATTCTAATTAACCACCTTCATCCTTTGATCAAGCATTTCTGTCACTGGAGCAGTATATTACAAGACGACAGGTAAGACGAGAAGGGCAAAAGCAAAATACTGAACTAAAACTCCAATAAACTGGAACCAAAACTTCATGCAACAGTTTCAATTTCGAGTAATTTTAGGACTTAAATCAACATGGGATGGTGCTGAGAGCGCAAAATCACTCCAGTTCACCCTCTGTTGAACCCATCATGGAGTCTAAACCTCCTCAGTCACACTCGGTCAGCTTCTAATGGGCCGTAGATACATGGTGCTGCAGGGCTACGGACAGAATTAAAGGAACAGATGAGTGAGGGAACAAAAACTGAGCAGAAGTGAGGATGGATGGTAGAGGGGTTGAAGAAAAACATGTTGAGGTTGAACGCTGAGGTTTCTCCTGGTGAATTTCTACTGTTATTAACATTTTTTAACGTTTTAGAAGGAAACTTAATTTGCCCATGACTAGCAACCTTAATAGCTGCTTCACAGATCAAGTTCATACGTTGAGAAACCTATCAACAAGCATTAACCAACAGTGTATAACTTTCACTTGCACTACTCCACAGGGAGGTCAGAGGTCAGCAGCAGAGTCAAAGCCCGGAAGCTGGCAAGGATCCCGTTTTTCACACATTCGACTCTTCAGCGGGGCAGATAATGGCAGAAAAGCGGGACGTGAAAGTAAAATCCAGCTTGTCCAGATAAAAGATGATCTCTGTCCTCCCTCCTAACCTGCCTGCTCCTCCACGCTGCTCTTTCCCCTTCCCTTTAGCCTAAATGATGACAAATAATCTCCGAATCCATCGTCAGCCAACTACAATAAAGAAAGAAACCACTTGAAAGCTCTTTAGGTGAAAAAAGATTAAAGATATAGGCCAATACAAGCTGGCATGTGAGAAAGCATGCACCCCCTTCACAGTAAAGATCCGATAGAGATCACTTTGGTGCAGACCTCTACCAGTCGATAACCTACAAAGTGCGGCGTTATCAGGGGAGCCTTGTGCATTTCACAGGCCTTCAAACAAAAGCTGCTTTAGAGAAAATGAAAATGGGGGTTTAATGCCCTGTAAGACTATTGGGTTTAAGAGAGTGAGTGTGTGTGTGTGTGTGTGTGTGTGTGTGTGTGTGTGTGTGTGAGAGTGTGTGTGTGTGGAAGCCTTATCAAACCCTGCTAAAAGCTACTTAGAGGGAACCCACAGGAGCGACCACACAGACTGAAAATAGACGCACACTTCCCAAAATGCACCATGTGTGAATGGAGCCCGCACACTTTCGCCTGGGTCATTTAGAAGAATATGATGCAGCCTTGTAAGTCAGTGCAATATTCTATTGAAGGAACTAAAGAGTTGGGTTTATTTTGCTTTATGTGACAAATCTGCCTGGTTGTACTTCTGCCACAAACAGCAACAACAACCTTTTAACATGTTTGCTTATCTTCCCTGCAACAAAAAAGGTCATCTTTCTACCTTGGGTTAGTTTGGATCTCTGTCTGTGGTCTAGTGATCTGGATTTGGGATTTTCACCATTATGTCAATTATAGTTTTCAGCCCAAACCATCTAAACAACACTATAAAATGTGGTCACCTGTTATCACATAACCATACGAAGGTCACATGAAAAAAACGGAAAAAGATTTGCTGCTTTATTATCACTTACAATATCCATTAATCATTAGCTGGCCTGACTGAGGGAGGCATAAGGGAGGGCCTAAAATGGCAGTTTGGTTTCTGATTAAGGAGGCAGTAATGCAAGTTCAAGGATGCCAGCTACCAAAAAACTTTGACCTGACTGACAGAAAGTAGAATGAAAACTTCTGACATAAAATACTTGAAATACTAGTTATATGCAAAAACACACTCAAACAGTAGCACAACTACAGAAGAGTAAGACCATTAAGTCTGATTAGTAATGTCAGTAATATCTTCTTAAAGTCTGCTAGCATTAGCCACCATGAGCTACCTGTTCCAAACATCCATACATTTGCTGGGAGTAGAGACCAACATCTTTCGAGACACTTTACAGTAGCATTTTCCAATATTGAAACACAACCCAGTGTACAAAAAAAACAACACAAGCTAAAAGTGGATTTTCAGTGAAGCTTTTTATTTTTAAGAAACTACAAGCAAGCACATGTTTACAGGGCCCCAAAAATAAAACTGACTCTAAACTGAAGAGACAGGAGTGATGTCTTCGGTGTGACATCAGTGTTGGCAGAGGGGTTTTTTTTGCACTTCAGTGCCTGAGAGTTTGGCCTTGAGGTAAAAGACTGAAAGGTTTTGGACAGAAGAATTGAAAAAGAAGCCCTCTCCATTGCCTAAAGAAAAACTAAAATCCTCTTTCAGCAAAACACTTGAACTCCTGATTGCTTTGGCAGACATGTTAAGTTGGCTGACAGACAGCTGTTGTACTGGGCAGCTCCCAGATGTGTATATCTATACTGTATGAATGAGAGGCAGAAAAACAGTGTGAATGTTCAACAAATCCCTTCCTAGCATACATCAAAGCTATTGGAGATAAAGAGATAAAATGCTTTATGAAATTTTACAATTCCCGAGTCTGCGCTAAATCAAAAGCAAATTACAAACACCAATAGGAACCTGCTCCTGCAGTATGTACATCCATCTTTTTACTGCATCCACAGCCAAAAAAACAAGGCTTCCTCTTTAATTCAATTACATCCGCCAGCTGCAATCTGGAGAAAAGGAGTAGGAAGAAGGAAGTGGTGACCCAGACTTTGGCTCTCAGTGTAGCTAGCTGTGATCTCAGGGGGGAAACAGAGCGGCTGAGCAGCTGCGTTAGCCAGGAAATGTATAACACAGCACAGAGAGGTGCAGTGCGGCAGCTCCAGTCTTCTCTCACTGGCTATATTTGACGCTTGAGTTTATGTTTATGTATTCAGAGTGGTAGCAGAGGTGACAGAATTAAGTGTAAGCCTGGCTGTATTTTGCTTGATTTTCACTTGCTTGATTTCCAGTCTTATGGCAAAATCACTACATGTCTTAGCAAAACATTGTCACACATAGTTATTTTCAGGATAAGTTAAGTTATTTAGAGGTATCATTAATTGGCCTCTGAGTTGTACTATTCATGTTCTAAAACTAAACAATTTACAATTTAGTTTTTGGATGCATCTGAAATTTTTAACATATTCCAAATATTTATATGAACTAAAGACCCTTTCACACTGGACCAAAAGCCCACTAACAACCACTAACATCTGACTTTTGTCTTCAGTGTGAAGTGGACAATCGGCATTCACTCCCATGTCAAATTACTCTGCAGTAGTCACGAGTATTTATCAGCGTCACCTGCGATTGGCATTGATGGCACACAAATTTTCACCCCTTTCCTGGCCAACTCATCCATTTGTTTATGTACTGTAGCAGTCACTAAGTGTGTACCACATGGCTCTGTATTAGGTCCATTTTTATTTACTATTTATATAAACAATATGGGTCAAAATGTGTCAAATGCTAATCTTTATTTTTATGCTGATGATACTGTCATATACTGCTGTGCGCCCACTCTCTCTCTCTTGAATATTTGCAAAATGTGTTTATCAAAGTCCAATATACCCTTATACAGGTGAGATTAATTCTAAATGCAGATTAGACCAAATGTATGTTGCTTACCAAAACCAGGACACAAAGCATCCCTCCAGTTGTCACTCTAGCGGGAAGTGAAATAGAGGTTGTTAACTCCTATAAATACCTGGGTCTTTTGATTGATGACTCCCTGACTTTTAAGCCACATGTCCTGTACCTGGTGAAAAAGCTGAGGTTAAAAATTGTTGTTTTTTTATTTTCAAAATAAGTTGTGTTTTTCTTTTATTGTTAAAAAAGCGACTTGTGGCCGCCACTTTTTTTATCTGTTCTGGACTATGGTGATCTTTTATTTATGCATACATCTGCACAGAATCTTCATATGATTGACACAGCTTACCCTGCTTCCTTGAGGTTCATTACAAATTGCAAAGCGCTGACTCACCACTGTGAGTTAAACTCTTGCGTTGGATGATCTCCTCTAGCCACCCAAAAGCTATGTCATTGGTACACTTTCATATACAAGGCAACTCTTGGTCTGCTGCCAAGCTACCTATGTGTTCATATCATGCAGAAAACTAATAGGTGACACTGTTTGCGTTCTCAGGACTTCTTTATGGTCTCTGTGCCAAATATCCGAACGGAAACAGGACAGAAGGCATTTCTGTATTCTGCACCTTCAGCATGGAATACGCTGCAAAAGCTCTTGAAACTCACTGAATTAATCTCGCTAAACACATTTAAATCCAAAATGAAAGACTTAGAGGCAGATGCCTTAATATGTAAATGCTCTTAGATTGTAAAAATGATTTAAAATGACTTGAAATGAAATGTTAGCTTACTAGTCTTCTGTGTTATTTGTACCTATGTGTTTGTATTTTTTTATATGCTGTATATATGTCTTGGCCAGGTCACTCTTGCAAAAGAGGTTCTTAATCTCAATGGGACTCTCCTGGTTAAATAAAGGTTAAATAAAATAAATAAATACCTGTCACAAACACCTGTCACCTGCCCAGCATGGTGCTGTTAACCAGAAACCCTGCGGCTGTTTTTATACAGTCTATGAGTTACAAACAGCAACTACCGTATACGGTCTTTGAGGAATGGTTGAATAGTTCCCAGTGACTATCAAATAGCATTTTTGCTTGAAATGCCCATCCCTAGTTGCTACCTGGGACCGAACAGACATAACGACAGATATAACATACCAGGCTGGATCCTCGGTATCAGTTACTAGGAACCAAATGGACCCATGGAGACATGTGATCTAGGGCTGTACTGCATGATAGGAAATTCTAGGCTGAACAAAAAAAGCAAAGCCTGTCACTGTTTTTCTTTCTTACTTCTGAGCCAAATATAATATTATTTACATTTTGGCAAATCTGCACCATGAAAAGTCAAGCTGCATTATCTACTAGGTGTTTAAGTGCCATCATTGATGTACAGACAAGAATCACCTGCTTAACTTTTGATACTGAAGAGAACGTCAACATTTTATGATATTGAGAGAAGATCTGAAGTTATCAGAACATTTTTTTAGGATTTTTTTGTTGGACAGAAAAACTGCCATCACAGCAAAGAGCAAGTACCATTGATTCCAGGTCTCCTGATTTCACTGAGTCATGACTCTGAAAAGAACGGGAGATATTTTTGATGCAAAACGAGTCCTACGAGTTTAGGAAGCCAAAGTTCTAAGTTAAAATATCTAGAAGTGGTCAGGAACGTTGGGTGAGGAAAGAGACTATTGAGACTGTCAGCAGCTACCATCCCTTAATGGAGTCCTTTAACAATAAACAGAACCGTCTTTGCTCCAGCAAAGAAGCTCAGTGGCCACCAGCAGACATGTGGTCGTGTAAATGTGTGAGCTATGAAGCAGGGCGTTGCTGGGAAAGAACATTTATGCTGAGTTAGCTTTCACTGGATAAATAAAGCTTCGGTAAGTACAGGTTAAACCAATTACAAGCCCTTTAGCAGGGGGCTGTGTTAAACTGAGCTTGTGAGAAGATTGTTGCCAGTTTTCTTCCATTTTATCTCCGGTTTCTGTTTTACTGTGAATCCTTGGGTTGGAAACATCACTGTCTGCTAACACACAGTTATCCAGCATCACATTAAACTCTTTTGCTGTGGCTTAGCTACAGTGCATTTAATTCTAGCAGATTATACACTGTATGGTGCAAAATAAACACACACAAACACACAGATGAGTACGTAATCCAGTGGCTATGTAAAACCATCACACAGTATTAGCCTTTCACACCCATATCCCAGATATGACTAGCTTCTCCTTACTGCTCACTGGGAGTGAAGTATCTCAAGCCAAAATTCACAGGGGCAATGCCATGCTACTCCCTGCCAAATGGCATTCTGGGTAGTAATACGAACTGTGACTCTTCCTGTCACTCATATTTGTGTGCTGTTTGTTTTTGCCTTTAGAAGTGGAAAATAGCTGCAAATCTGGCACCTAGATCAAAGTTTTGGGTATGAATGCTCAATTAAAAAACAGGATGATAAAGCAGTTACCTGATTGGATGGTGTGCACACTGCACCACTGCACTGTCCTTGGTTTAAACCTGATATCAAGCATAGCATTAGTTCAGGCAGGCAATGAAGCCAAGCTCAGCTCACAATTTATGTATTCTAGTTTATTTTGCAGGGACAAAGGCATGAGACAGAGCTTTATAAAGTATACAAAGTGGATGCCATGCATTCAGGTTTCTAGACATGACTAATTTGTAACCCCTGTCCTGTCCCTGGTTAGGCTTTTAAAGTTAAAAAAGAAATAAAAGAGGATTTCAGCACATGAGCAAATACTGCTGTAGCCTTCCTGCCCTTGGGACTCCCCCTGCCTCATAGCTTTTTCACATAAGCATGTGGAAGGGCAGATGGGTGAGCTCCCCTTGCCTTATGGCTTTACTCAGAGGTGCGTGGAAGGGTAGGGAGATCCCAGAACAGAGCCATACCGCCAACCTTAACTTACTGCAGCGCGAATATCCGTTTCTATAATGAAAGTTGTCCTGACTGAACCACATTTTTTGTGGAACTGAATTTTTCCTCTCCGATAAAACAACAAAAGACGAACATCCCAAACTAAATAATGAGAAATGTCAAATGTCAACGGTGTAAGATCCGAAAAAAATATAATCTGCGGTCTCACAATCTCTCTGACAAAATATAACTGTTATTTTAACAGCTTTAAAAATGATTTCAATCTGTACTGCTGATGAAATATAACCGTTTAAATGTAACCTAGCAACAGATAGTCCGCTTAGTTCACTCCAGAAAAAAAAAAATGCTTTAAAGTGGAACTTAAGCTAAACAAACGTTTGGACACTACTCTTTTGAAGGTCAAGGCTGAACTGTCTTAATTAACTGGGGTCCGGATTTAACCCAGATGCCTCTGCACCTTTTCATTAACAAATCCACAAACTGTGTGTTTAACTGCAAACCACTGCAGCTGAAATAGTCATACAGGTAGTTGTTGATGGATTGATGTCTAAAAAGAGTTTTTAAACTAGATGACTAGACATGTTCTGAAATCGGTTCTTTCCTGTCCTGATAAGTTTAGAGAGATGAGAAGCGTTTTCACGTGGCTGCAGTGTTAAACCGCTTTGATGCTACTGAATTGTATCCAAAGCAGTGCCACTAACGAGCCTGAAGTTGCCAAAACTTTACTTGTAGTTTATTCCAGTTGACAGACGGAGCTTGAGAAAGTCGACCAAGCGCACCCTTCAATCCTCCAGGACCCAACGACTAGCGATGACTTTCTCTCTAAAATATTCCGGCCCTCTCTCTTGCCTGGCACGGTGTGAGGAGCCGAGGTAATTCCATGTGCTGCCGAGAGTCAGCTGCAGTGCTGCTTGGCAAGGCACTCGCGTTCCCCCGGAGCTCCACCCAGCAGCCCCGAGCAGTCCGACCGAGAGGAAATACCAGCGTGTGCTGCTAAAACAATGTGGTTTTAATCTGAGAGAAGTGCGACTCAGTTTCTCCCTCAGTCTCTCAGGAGCTCTCTCGCTTTCACTCTTGGGGTTTAGTCAGCTGAAGATTGTTCAGAAGCCTCTTTACCATCTCTCTTTTCCCTTCTTTCTCCCTTTTTTCTTCTATTTCCTCCTTTTCTTTCCCTTCTTACTCATCTCCCTGCCTGCCCCTTCAGTTCTTTTGACAGTCATCATGCGACTGTCGCTAATGGACTCCCACACTCCGCGATGTGTGGATGAGCGCTGAAGTGTGGGAACACAGAAATTCCCTTAACATTGAAGCCTCGCCATTCACACTCCAGGCCTCGGCCCAAATCAAACACGGCTGTAAACATTTATATTATAGACCACCGGAAAAGAAGAAAGCCTTGCGTCAGGCTCAGAGTGTGGTACAACAGCAGCTGAGAGGAGATCAAAGTGGGCAGATGGATAAAAAACACGAATGAAGGACACTTTAGACGTCTTTTTCTGTCAGTTTTGAATCCGTCTGTGTTCAATAATTGGGCAGCTGAGACATCACACTGACCGTCCCCAGACTTGAGAGCCTTTTCTCAAGAACGAGAGATGTGAACTTTGGTCCGAAAGAGTTTTCTTTTCCACTTCTCACCACAGCATAATGAGTGAGGGTGGTGGCAGAGTTCTCCATCATTTTGTGGCTCAAGGAGAAGCCGTCTGGGTGGAAGACTTTCTTTTTCTTCCAAAATGTCACCTTCCATAAACAGAAATCACAATGACACTGAGAAAGCAGAGAAACATACGCCGACTCCCACACACTTCCCCTCTATAATGCAACCTCCTGTATATCCCACCTAATACTGAAGCTATGAAGGAAAAACATTCTTATTTCCTACAGTTTGGAGCAGATTTAAAGCACCAGAAATGTGAAATCCAAGGGCGTTACAATGAAAACAGCCTGACCACAGAAACTGGGTGTGAAACGGCAACTGTGGTTTGCTCAGTGATGCTTGAGAGCTGCAGCGGGGTGAGTTGATGGTGAATAAGATTTAAAAAAAGATCTCCTGAAGGGAAGGTAACCGGGTTGACAGGCAGTGTCTATCAAATCCTTGAGCAAGAAAGCAGCAAAAAAATCTGCAGTCTCCTCCCTTATTTGTAAACGACTCTGTAAGAATGTGAGCAAGTATTAGAGCTTGGTATCCAACCACAATGCTATTTTGGTACCAAATGAAACATGTCCTTGGCGTGGAGTATCGAAAAGTGTCAAAACCAGATGAACAGATTCTGATTTAAACCAAGTTTTGACAGTTTTAGGCTATTTTATTTAAGTTCTTGTATGCTTGTGTGCAGACAGAATTTGACTAATGTTGGTTTGTTAAACCATATAACCACAATGTATCCAAAAAAAAAAAAACTATTTCGCACAAACACATTTCATGCAATCACAACCCTCTGAATTTAATTCAAGCTGGGTACCAAGTCACCATCTGAGCTCTTCTTCCATATTACTTGTCATTTTTTTCCCATACCTTTTTTTTCTTTTCTTTTTTTTTTGTTTTAAATCAGCCACTTTTGAAATGTAAGCACTAAATGAAGGAATAACATTTGGGCATCATTAAATGTAACTAATGTTGTTATTCAATGTTCAGCGTTCAGTATATTTACACAATGCATGTTAAAAGGACACGTCTTTCTGTAGATGACAGTCACTCCAAAGGTCCCTACAGATTACAAGAAACACAACGTTCACCACAGTGTGTTATACAGTCAGCGCTTAATACAAAACTGAGTTCTTATCTCAGTTTTGATCTCCACAAGACTCCATACCTCAACTGAAACCTCCTCTTCTGGATCCCAGCAAGTAAACAAAAAATGCTTAGCTTCAATACCAAAATTGGTTGTAACCAAGCGACACCTTAGTGTTTCTGCGACAACACCAAAGTTACCAACAAAAGGGAGCACAAAACTAAATCAATGTTTACTGCACATTTGGTCAGTGACGTAAGGTGCAAAAAAATATTTTCAGTTTACGATCGTCAGCGCAGTGGGAATATTGCTAAAGTTGAGTTGACTCTATTTGTGCTATTTTCATTTTAACAGCTAAACTCTAAAGAAACGTCTCCTTCGGTGAAAACATGCCAAACTATGTTAGCTGAAATGATGAAACAGCATCATCATCCTGAAAAGGACAGAAGTCTTTGCTTCAGCCTCTATCAACAGGAAGCCCCGTTCTGCAGCACAAACACAGGTGGGTGGTAAAATGACACAAATAAGGGTCGACACAAATATTTCATTTCATGACAGATATGGCATTTATCAAGTTAAAGGATGTGATCCTATAACACCTATAAATCCTATGTATTTGTTTTCATCAAGGCAGGGCATGTTTATTTACAATCAGGGTTAAAAGAGTTAAATGGAAAATAAAAACTAGGCTGAGGGGTTGAGCAAATAATTGAGTACAGTTATCTTGAAAAGAGAATAAACGGAGAAGTACACATAATCTACTCTCTCTAGCTAGTCTGTACTCGGGTCCACAGAAATCTTTGGGTCCACTGAAACTCCAAAAACCCTCGGACACTACAGAGAAACCAGGACATGTCTGTCAGCAGGCCCCTTTGATCCAGTTTTACTCTGGATCCACCTGCACGTTTACAGGTGGACAGAGGTTCCTGCAAATCACTCGGGCGTGAGATTTAAGACCACTTCCTTCACTCTGTTCAATCTCACTCCCAAAATGTTTCAAACCAATTACCTGCTCATTTCTCATCGTGTAAATATTTAATTAAAAGCAATGGTAAAAAGCTAAAGAAAAAGACAAAGAAAACAGGTCAGTAAAAGTTACAGTGCAGTGTAAGTTAATATTTAATTAAAAGCTATGGTAAAAAGGAAAGTCTTCAGTCTTAATTTATAGGAACTGACTGTTTCAGCAGACCTGCAGTTATCTGGGAGTTTGTTCCAGATAAACGGAGCATAATAACTGAACGCTGCTTCTCCAGGTTTAGTTTTGACTCTGAGGACAGAAAGCAGACCTGCCCATGGTTCATAACGAAGCAGAAGATCAGAAATGTATTTTGGCCCTAAACCATTTAGTGCCTTATAAACTAACAGCAGGATTTGGAAATCAATTCTTTGACATACAGGAAACCGGTATAAAGACCTCAGAACTGGAGTGATGTGATCCACTTTTTTGGTCTTAGTGAGGACTCGAGCTGCAGCGTCCTGAATCAGCTGCAGCTGTCTGATGGATTTCTTAGGGAGCCCTGTAAGGACACTGTTACAGTGTTGGAGTCGCCTGAAGATAAAGGCATGGTAAAGTTTTTCCAGGTCTTGCTAAGTCCTTTAACCCTTGATATATTCTACAGGTGATAGTAGGCTGACTTTGTAATTGTTTTAATATGGCTCCTCAAATTCAGGTCTGAGTCCGTCAAGATTTCTGGCTTGATTTGTGGTTCTTAACATTACAGATTAAAGTCGAGCACTGACTTTCAATCGTTCCTCTCTGGCTCCGAAAACAATAACTTCAGTTTTATCTTTGTTTAACTGGAGAAAATTCTGGCACATCCAGTCGTTGACCTGCTCAGTACAGTTACTAAACTTCAGTAAAACAAACTTATTGTATCTCACTGTACCTTGTTGCCATGGCTGACATTTATCTTTACTCTCCTTGTTTTTACATATGTAATTTAGTATCAGTGTCATACCGCACAACCAGCAAATCACCTGGAACAAATAAGAAAACGCTTAAAATAATTAAACACAGTTTGAAAGTTTAAGAAGTTGTGGCATTTAAATTGGCACAGAGCTCAGTGCCTTTTTCCTTCCCCTGTAATTCTGCTAACAAAACAATGGCTGAATCTGGACGTCGTCCTGCAACCCTGAATTCCTGAGACTGGATCAGGGCCATGGCATCGAGAGCCCAGAAGCCTTAGCTGTGCCTTGGTTGTACCAGCAGGTCCCACACACACACACCACACACAACACACACACACACAGCTGGTGCTTAACCACCTCTAGTGACCCTGATCGTTCCAACTGTACAGATTGAGTTTCCACAGCATCTGTGCCGGCCACATGTGTGTATCTAACATGGCTAATATGGCTAATCCCCCGGCCCACAGACACACACACACACACACACACACACGCACGCGCATTGAGACCACGGGTGGTTGTATCTGCAGTGGTGGGTGGATATCAACAAACCAAATCCCTGTTTGACCTGCAAACAGAGCAGCTGGCGACTGCAGACTGTCATTTGACGAAACACTCAAACTATAAGGTATCAAACCATCCTCTATATTTACGGTATTCAATTAGTATACAGCAAACTACAGAGAAACACACAAAAACTGTGAAAACAAGACAATTTCCTCACCAGCTATAGTTGCCGATCACTGAAAACTTTCTCACCTGCATACACCTGTCCAGAAAGTACCAAGTAGTGTCTTTTGCCCAGCGGAGGCTTCAGCCACGCCGTGATGATAGGTTCAACTTATGTAGAAAATGTAACGATAGATTTAGAGCTGCAACAAATTGTTATTTCTATTAATATGCCAATTATTTTCTCAATTGATCAACTGTTTAGTCCAGAAAACTCCAGAAAATAGTGAAAGATGACATTTAAAACAAAGACAAACAGCATGAGCTCACATATAAGGATCTGCAAACGGAATATTTGCCATTTTTGCTTGAAAAAATAAAAATCACCTCTTGTTGCCGATTAATTTCCTGTCAATTGCCTATTGGAATAATAAACTAATCAAACTCTAGATGGATCCCGATCCAACTGATCTGACTGTATTTACCCTCATGGTCTCATTTGTGCTGACGGATCAGGTCTTAGTGATGTTAAAATGATGCACAGAGCTCCTTCCTGTTGAATACCGCTCCTCTGTCTGGATACTTGTCTGCCATTAAAGCACACTGAATTGAACTGAGGTGAACTTAGATGAACACAACTTACCTCTTTTTTAAATAATGTTCTTTCCCAGCAGCCTACAGACAGACAGACAGACACCCTGTCTCCACCTCAGTGCTCATTTACATTTAGACGAGCCCATTAAGATCCATAAACAACCAACACCGCCACCACCGCCCGCTCCTCCTCCTCACAGGATTTCCACGACCTTCTCATTCGTCTCAGTTTATCAGAAGACCCGGCAGAAAAAAAATCGAAAAGCAGCCAAATAATTTGCGGTTTTGATGTGATGAAGGGAAATAGAGTGAAGAATGAGAGAAAAAACAAAAACCTCTGCTCCTCTTTCCTATTCCTCCACTTTCAGCTCGCCTCCTTGTTCCTGTCCTCCCTCCACCGCTCCTTCTCTCTCCTGTTCCCCATCTCTCCATCTCCTCCTCCTCCTCACCCATCGCCAGCTGCTGTTTCAGAAAGTGGCAGCTGGAATCCCACCTTCACAAACACCTCATTTCAGGAGTGTGTGCTTACGTGATTATGGTTGAGCAAAAGTAATAATGTGCTAATAGAGATGGACACATACGATGGAACATAAATAGATGTCCCTTGAAACAAGACAAAACAATGTTTAGCATAAAATAGCATAAATTATGTAAATGTCTTGCTCTTCACCACTGCAATCCATAATCAGTGCATGAATGGATCAGTCTCGCTCTCTGTTAGGCACCAGAATGCCACATATGGACAGAGCTTCAATGGCAAAGAAAAGAAAAGTAAGTAATGCTTATCAAACAAAAGATATCATGACAAACTGACGACTAAAATACGTGACAAGGATTCACTGTCAATGTCATGGGGAGGAGGAGCGACCATTAAAATCTTTTGTGTCTAAAAACCCTATTAAGCAACAGATGAACTCCAATCATGCCAATTAACTTCAGGAATAATCCTAATCTTGAAGTTAATTTAGTATTGTAGATCTAGATGCCACAGACTGTAGGAAAAGAAATTCAAGAAAAGAAAAAATCATCACCTTCTGACTATTTCTTAAGGAGATTTAAGCCATCATTCATTCTAATTGTCTTATTGTGCATGCAATCAATAAACGCCTGCATCAGGTATCACACCACCAGATTTTTCTATAAAAACTCCAACTCCCAGAGACTGATTAGCTCTGCCTGCCAGGCTAAATACACAAAAAGATTCATTGTGGCTGCAAGCCAGTCACCTGGAAGACCAGGTAGCACAGGGTGATTCACAGCTGGAAAGATGTGTTGGGCAGAATGGGCATCTTTCTCATTACCGAAATTTCCTGAAAACAACATTAGCTCATCGATGTGTTGTTCTGCATTTAAGTATTTGCACTCAGGAGATGATTTTAAAAAATATATATTTAATCACAGTTTTCCACCAAAAGGAAACAAACTCACTAAACCATCTCCTTGCGTGTCAGTGCAACCGATTCCCAACCCGGGCTTCTCTGGCTATCAAAAGGAAGAGAGAAAGAGAGGAATCCTACTCGATATTTGGCAGAAATCACCAAAGGGAAGAGAAAAGCACTGTAAACATGAGTTATAAGGACCGGCTTCCTCACAGTGCTAGATGGAGGGAGGAAGGCATAAAGCCTGAAGGAGACCCCAGACGTAAAGGCCAAGAGTCTGAGGCAAAAATGAAAGCCTGAAAGGAGAGTGGGAGGCTGGGAGATTTACTGCAGACTATACTTTATGTAAAGGCCAATATCAGCCCAGTGTATGAATTGAAGTCATTGAGAGGAAGGTTTCCGTGTTCATTTCTGTACCAACAAAGCTTGAAGGGGAAACTCCACATCCGAGTGTGTTTACAGGTCTCAGGGAGTACTAATGCATAAGCAAAATAAATTGCAAAAAAAGAGAAAGTATTTCGTGCTTCCTTGCTACATTAGCCACTCCTAGCATAACACTGAAAGTTGCATTGTGGGTAATGCCAGGTTATGAGGAGGAAGACAAATGCATGGAGTAAAAGTTGAGATCTCTGGTTCTGCTGTATTTTTATCCTTTATCCCAGGCCGTCAGACCGACAGAGTTATCTTAACTCTTTTAATAAAGAAGTTATCCTGCCTAACTTTAAGAGGCAACATGCATTAATTAGTATTTTAAAAGGACAATAACTCCCAGGAGTGTTGGCAAGATAATGATTCTACATAGTGAACTGTAAAACCAAGAAAGTCTCAATCTGAAGCAACTCAACATGCATAACACACGTGTTTCTGTTCGTCCCGAATACAACTACATCAAATCGTTGATTTAAGGAGGACATAGGTAAAGGTATGGTTTCCTTGGAATATTGTTGGTTAAAATGAAAACAAATCAATGCGAAAAGCCAAATAAAGAACAACTCTGTTTCAGATTCAACACACACTGCTGGCCTCTGTGCTTTCAAATTCGAGCTTTCAACGAGCTTTTACAAAGTCTCAAAGATTTGGGAGTACAGCTTTCTACCAGAAATGTGACAGAAACCAATCAACAGGTTGTCCTCAAATTGGAAGTTCAAACATTTGTGTCTTTAAAGCCTTTTGAAACCTAGAAAGTGTGTCTGACCAACGCAATTCAGCTGAATGAGCCCTGATCAGCATCCCACTTGCGGGTCAATCGCCGCAAAATCCACCCATTTCAGCCTCACATTATCAGGCTACTTCTGCGTTTGTTTTAGAAAGTCATAGTCATACTTCACTTGGCCTCAAGAAGGTATTGTCAAGTAAACGTAAACATAGGTGTTTGTTTTTTTCCATTTGAACAACCAGGGCCTTTGATCTTGACAGCCAACATTTTTCAACCTTAAAGCAACTTGAAAAGTAGTGCTAGTAGTGTCAACTTGACAGCAGAAATGCAAATGACAGAAATGAAATTAACAGGTGACCTTGCCAATACTGTAAAAGTTGATACTGACCAACATATTTCAGCTTGAACGAGTTTCATCAGTTTAAGTAGTCCCTGCGATCGTCGTTATCACATCTGCAATCAACAATCCCGGCTTTTCCATCCTCTGTCTACTGTTTTCTGCTGCCAGACATGCGGCGCATGGGGAAGAGGAGGAAGATGAGGTGAAACAGTGAGGAGGAGGAGGAGGAGGAGGAAGAGCGGCTCAGATTTCATTACACTCTCTACATGAGTAAAATGCCTCGGAGGCTCCTGCCTGCTTCCCTCCATGCTCCCTGAAAAGTGTGTGTGTGTGTGCGTGCGTGTGTGTGTGTGCGTATGCGCACACTCTTTCCTTCCCTCGCCCTCTTCTTCTCATACAGCCAAAAAAAAAAATGGTATCTGTCAAGATTTCGGGTTTCTAAAATGGATTTATCCCACAGGGTCGCTCAGGGCTGCTCCCATGAGCCACTGCTGCACCGAGAGATGGAGAGAAGTATCAGGAAATAAAAAGAAGAGAAGCGAGAGTGAAAGGGGTGGTGGGGGGCTGTGTAACACATGAGATATTTACAGTAATTTCTCTGTTTTTTTTCATGATAATCGGCTGTATTCAGGATCTTTCGGCAGCTCGGCTCATGTAACATTCATGCCAATAAACACTAATGAATTGAATTCAACTGAGAGGGAGGAGGCGAATGATGCAGCAAAAGACAGCGACACACACACGCACACACATCCACCAGGACTCACACACCGTGACTCCCCACCTTAACAACTTGGCTCACAGCAGCTGGTCCATTTCATACTCAGACAAAAATCGGACCGATCGATCGAGCGGGTGGGGGAAGGAGAGAGAGAGAGAGAGAGAGAGAGAGAGAGAGAGAGAGAGAGCACAGCAGTCATGATTTGAGATGTATTCACCACAGCAACATGTTCCAGCCTCGTCTTAACAAACCCAGACGCATACTGATGAGACGCGGTTGCAAACTGTTTCCATCTGGGAGGAAAAAGGTTCTTTATTGCAAAGACACTCGGCTGCAGAAGGAGCAGACGTTGCCATCGTCGCTGTGGTCTCAACAGGTGGTGCTCCGACTGTCCTCCATGAGACTTTATATACACACTCTGAAAAGGTTATTATCATGATACTTATATGATTCGATATTATTGCGATTTTAAATATACTGCGATTTATTACTTTTTTCCAACTTTAAATTGTGTCCCCAAAGGAAAACTCTTTTTCTAGTGGACTGAAAAGGCAACTGATTTTATGATTATAGTGCAGAAAAAGTAAAAGATCAATACTTGGGGTCCGTGTATTGATACGGTATTGCCACAGAAAATATTGCGATACTATGCTGTATCGATTTTTCCCCCCTCCCATAATGTTTTCGCTCCCACATTAGCTGTTTCATTATTCAGGTGAGCTGAAGGACATGAGATGGATTTAGAGCTTTGGTCTATCAAGTTCAACTATCCAACAAGTCACTATCAGTTTCTGTTTGTTGTTGATGTTATCAGCTGACAGGATTGGTCTTTCAAAGCTTCATAGCCAAGTAGTTTTAGTTAACTAAACATAAAGAAATACATGTTTTGGGAAATACACTGTGCTTTTCTTCTTAAGCAGATGACGACCCCAGTATCGGAGGCAGCCGGGCTGTGGGCTGAAACTGCCGACTGAATTTTTTACTTTTCGCCATTTTAAGCTCAAAACCTGCCTATTTTGTTGCTCCGATTCTGAGCGGACGCCATCTTGATTATTGCTCAAGACCTGGGAGCTGCCTGCCTTCTCAGGTCTTTTTCTGCAGAGAGGAAACGTGCCACTTTGGAACACAGGGTCTTTTTCGCCATTTTGACCCATTGGAGATACATAGACATGCAGGGTTCAGGGTGGGATGTTCCATTCTGTAAAGCATGGGTGTGCTTTTGGTGACAGGAGTGTTGATGAATATTCACTGTTTTTATCAATATTTCAATGTTTTGCTATTTGGAAATTTTGTTTTATGGACAGAAATAGTGTTTTAAAGACATCTCTCAATAAAAGTCAACATTTACACAGTAAATATGGCCAAAACATGGACTTTTGCCTGGTATATTTTGAAAATATTGTGTGATAACTGTTGTATTTTAGTTTATTTCCATCAAATTTACAGGTACATTTGCATTCTATGTGTATTAGAAGATATTCAGTTGCATTATAAGCTTCCAATAACCATCAAAAACATACGGTTTTGATGGTTATTGCATTAAAATATAGCTTTTTTTTTACCAGGTGAGGATGAAAATATGTTGGTTTTTTTTATCATGTTTATCTCCATGTAGTCTGTAATGGTAAAATAAATATGTTAATGTACAATGGATTGATAATCGTTAGCTTCTGACCTTTCAAAGTAGACCAGAATGATGCATCTAGACCAAATGGTTGAGGAGTTACTCCTAATTTATTTTGGGTATGTTATTTTAGGTGTTTTTCCTAGAAAAGGGTGCCTGTGACCAATTAAAGTTAGGTGAAGATCGATACCTCTCTACAGTCTGTACTAATACTACGTTTTCGTTTTAAAACGGAGACCTTTTGATACGTTTGAGCCTCCCGTCCAGACTAAAAGCCCTGCCCGTTATAGGTCCATGCAAAATAAATCTGGTGTTGTTCTTCGTCTGTGTTTATTTATTCTTTCACCAAATCTGTACTTTTCCAGTATTCTGCAAATTTTTTCATTAATTTCGGTTCGGCCAAGAATTTTCATTGCGGCGCATCCCTAGTCCTGGTCCTTTTTGGAAGTCAATGACCAAAAACCTGTTTTGTTGTTTAGGTTGGATCTGTAGGCAGACCGAACGTTCAGTTTCAAAGCTGTGACTTGTGGTTTCTCCATTTTATGACGATGAGTCGTGGACCAAAGCGCTTCAAGGGCATCAAACTACTGTGGGTTACCGTTCTATGAGAAGGATAAACAGTTGAACCCTTTTGTAACAGGACACAGCTTTATTTATTTAGCCCACAGGCACAGGCAGGTGGAGAGGGGACACGCCCCAAACCGCATGGAAAACCAGTCGACTCAGCGACCTTCTGACTCTTCTCATGTAGATTTATAAACTGCCTCACACCTGATACTACAAATGAACACAATGAATACCGTGCTGTTATTGACAACTGCCATTACTACAAATAATACCACTACCAGCGCTGCCACTAGCACAGCCACGAAAATGACTAAATACTATTACTGCAGCCACCATTACCATTAGCAGTACTAGTCAAGTCAATATTATTCAGATAGTTAACAATCCTACATATCCAATTCAGATAAAGATAATAATCAGACTGCCACCACAACGACAGCAACCAGTACAAGGCTGCAATTAATGATTAGTTTTATTACAGATTCATTCACTGATTGCCTAAAAATCCAATCTATATTAATATAAATTCCAAAAAATAGTGACTAATGTCCATCAAAACATAAAAAAGCAAAAGTACTGACTTTACTGTTAAAACTGCTAACAAATCCTCACATCTGACAAACGGGAACCCGCAAATATATTGATAGTGTATTTTTAATTAATAAATCACTGAAGATGGTCAAAGCACCAAAAAAAAACCTTCTTAAACAGTTTACACCTGCTCCACTATATTGTACCAGTGACACGAGCAGTGGTAAATTACAACTTTGTGTACTTCTAACAGTTGTAAAAGCAATAAAAGGAAACTTTATTGAGTAACAGTTGACATGAAAAAAAAAGGCAAAAAAATGAAACATTATGATATTTAAACCACGGACATAACATGTACCAGCCACACAATATAAAGTTATAAGAGGATGAGGCTCAGCAGCAAAAGCATGATCATCATGCAGCTTCCTGTACCACTGCCACAGCTACTACAGTACGATTACTACAGCTACCACTCCCTCTACTGAACACACACAATCAAAGGGATGAGGAGGGCAGGTTCATTGTCAGTGATATAATAAGGACATTGTGCTGAGCGTAACTGGAGTAGAAATAGACTGAACTTTTACAGCGCACACTTCACTAATCAGCACTGAGGCAGCGCCATTAGCAGAGACGAACTTAAATAGTGACAGCAAATCATACTGTATTAGTCTGAGACGCGACTGGACAAGAACATCAGATTTTAATGCTGAGGACATGTAATGTAACACAAATGTAGTGAAAAATAGTGGTGTGAGCCATAAGTTTATTTTTTTATAATCCAACCACGTCGTTAGCGAGTTTTAAATCCCTTCTTGAAACAAGTTTTTTTTATATGAAAGTCTTTATGTATATTTAATAAGTTGCTGGGTTTTAGCACGTCAATCTTGCCATTTTATTTTTTCCCCCTGTGTGTTCGTGTTTTTATGATCCCTCTGCTGTTTGTTGTTACTGTTTGGTTCTTATCTGCTGTTTTTTCCACCCTTTTTTATAAAGCACTTTGTAACCTTGGTGTGCTATACAAATATGTAATTATGAACATTATTCTCTCGCAGAGAAGGGCTACAGTCAATCATCTGTCGAACCACATCCTGCAAGCTTTACAGCTCACACAAACACAAATGTGAATCGAACACACCTTGGTACTTTGTCAGCAAAGTAAAAACAATTGCTGCCAACAATTACGCCGATGATTGTCAGGAGCTGGAGGAAGACTGACCTCCTTAAGAACATGACGTTAGATAACTCTGTTACACCTGTGTGCATGGGGGAGGAAGCAGCAACACTGCAATAATAAAACACTGATGTGTGCAATGAAACTGTCTGCAAAATGTATTTATATAATCTTTAATTAATTTAATTTAGTACAGTAGTTCCAAGACATCAAAAAAATCTATTTTAGAAAATGCATATTGGCCATTGGAAAGACAGCGACAAACAACATATTTCATTTTGTTTTATTTCAGATTGGCGGGCTTGGGGGCTTCCCCGGCGACGCTACTCCAGTTATGTGCTTCCTTCTGACTGACGTTATGCAAGGTCTCATGTGACCTCGATACTCTTCATGTCTCATGTTTCAAGCTTCAGAGGAATGAGGACCCAGGTGTGTGTGTGGGTGTGTGTGGGTGTGTTACATATGTGTGAAAACAGGATGTTGGGAAAAGGCAGAGGGGAACTGAGAAGCTGACCCAGTCAGGACACAGACATCCTGCTGAGATACAAACCACACACACACACACACACACACACACACACACACACACAAACTTCTACATGAAGCTGATGACATGTTAACACAGAGAACACACTTACTGTCCAGCACAAACATAGAGGAAAGGAAACCAAGACACACACATACACACACACACACTCATACACTGACCTCAGCCCTCCTCCTCGTCACTTAACTGGGAAGGTAAATGCTGGTCGAACAACTTTAACAATAGCCTACAATTCCCATAATCCCACAGGGGGAAAAACAATTTGAAGCCACTTGACATTGCTGAGCGGCAGAGCAGCCTCTCATGTTACTCTGAAGCACCATAAAAACTTTATTTTAACATCCTGCGGTTCAGACAGTAACAACAGGCCGCCGAGCATCAAATTAAGATCAACCACCGCCTAGTTTAGATTTGGACTGTGACAGTGTAGGTTATTATTGTTGGCTGATTTATCACAACGGTCCCTTTCTTTCTGTATTTATTTTGCTCTGTTATCATTCTGCTGCTCTGGTTTCACGTTTCCTTTTGTTCGTCTGCGTCCTGATTAATGTCCTTGGTCTTAAATTGAAAGTTAGATATTTTTTCAGGGTTTCAACATTTATATGTTTGAATGTTCTGCTGTACAATTAAATAAAAAAATAAAATGAAAGAAAACAAAGCGCACATACACAAATATGCATTTTTTTGGGCTCTTATCCAACACACTGTATATGGACCTCAAATGAGTGTAAATGATGTTCATTTACACTGATTGCTGTATTTGACCAGTACATTTAGAAATTTCACTTGCCTCTCAACATTATCAGCAATTTCAAAACCCGTTGTTCTTGAAATAAAGTAAAAAATGTGTTCACTTGAAGCAGAATTTCTATAAGAAAGGAAAAAAAATCACGCTTGGGTGGAGATGTATGAAATATTCAGTGTGAAAGTGCAGTCCAGTGTGATGGCCCACATTTCTTCAAGAGATGTCTTCATATTAAACATTAATTGTGGTTGACATTAACTGAAACTCAAGAACATCAACAGACATGTACAGTCTGAGCGACACTAACCCATTTTTATGACACCCAAACAAAGACAAAGTCGTTTTATTTTAACCTTTAACAGGCTGATTTATTCACCTCAACCCTGCTGCTGTAAACTCATTTTCCTTCACTGCACTTTAAAAGACATTTCATTTTAAATGACAGTTAACGGGACAGGAAAACATTCCTGCTCGTAATCACTCTTTACGTTTAACGTCCCTTGACTGGAAGAGCCAATAAACCGTGTTTTAGTTGAGCTTCATTTTTTTTTTTTAATGAACATCCGTTTCATTCAAGCCCTTGCCAAACAAGTTCATACAATGCTGATTATGCCTATCACCGCGGTAATGATGTGTTTTATGTCAACCAGCAATTATTGTTTTGCCAGAGGTGAAGTAAGAGCCACGCAGAGGGGACCATGATCCACTATTGCTGTAAAAAAAAAAAAAAAATTAAAGAGAATGTTGAAATGTCGGGTTTGTCAGTCATGCCAATGAAGCCACTTGACTTCAAGAGCCAACTCTCTCTCTACATGGCTCTGGAGCAACCGTAGCGGCAAGTAGCGGCAGCGACTAGGAGTGTGGCGGAGCCTGTGGTAGAGAAACCAAAACCAAGAAAGGGTTCTGATGCTCCATACTAAAACAGTCAAAAAAAAAAAAAAAACAGAGAGCTCAACGGCGAGGACAAACGTGGATTGGTGGAGTTTTTCCTCGATGAGAGAAGAGAAAGACTGAGGGCCGACAGACGTCACATTACTCCTCTTGGACAGGTCGGTATTTGTAAAGCATTTGGAGTGGGCTGTATAGCTATTACATTTACTTTAATGATGGATTATTGTCTTAAAAGTGGACATTTCTCTGTATTTATGTAACTATTTCTGAACACAAGCCTGGGCCGAGCTCCCCTTCGCCTATCATGAGCAGGCCTCGGCAGCGTTTGTGTAATAACTCTCACAGCCTGCGTAGATAAAAGTTCTGCCCTGCAGCTTTAAAACCAAGGTAGCAGAGGCTGCAGAATAAGTCTGTGAACGGGAAGTCTTCAGTCCATAAAGACGAGCTTTTCATCTCATTTACGCGAGCAGTTCATTGAGATCTAACAAAATGACTTGCTGGAATGCAGAACAGTGGAACACACTTGCTTTTAACATTAATATCAATATCTAACATACAGTATATAACACACATATATTTACTAGATTGTGACATTCATTTCTGTCACTTTGCACAGTTCTAGCTTCTATTACTGCTATTACAAGTTCTGCTACAAATTCTGGTTTTATACTTTTAACTGCTGTTATTGTTTAGGTGTGTTGAGACTGATTGCATAGTGAATTTCACGAGTCAGCACAACCCCAAACAACGTCAAAGGGTGTGATGTGGACAGACGTTTCATACTGAATGACAAACTTGCACTCATCTGAATCTGTGCGACTCCACTTTCTAAATGTACAGACTTAAAGAGGAAAAGCAACTACACGCACATGATGCACGCTCTTAGCTAGCTGACACTACAGCTAATGTATTTATAGTTAAATGCCGTTAAAGCAAGATATAAATTTGAGCCTGGCCACTCCTTTACAATTACAACAAAACACACTATGAATCTGCCAACCATGCAAATGGGTAACACAGCATCTGACGTATACAGTATCGTATACAAACACATGGATGAGTGATCACTCATGCCTAACCCAGCACACATACACATACACACAGTCTCCCTTCTCCCATTTAGCAGGGCCAAGAGGCTAAAAGAGCTGAGCCAGGGAGATCCCAGGCGAACAACAATACATATAAAAAAAAAAAAAACGCTATCTCACCACTTCATCTGCAGCCCAGCAGATCCACAGCCACAGAGGAAGCCGGGCAATGTCAACTGTAGCTTATATTACATGTAAAAGTGAACATGACCAGGAAGGGAAAATGAACTTGGGAGCTTCTGGACTGAGCAGAGGCAGGAAAGATCACAAATGTTCTGAGTGTCTGTGGAATTTTACAAATCAACTCTCTGGGCTGCAAAAAACAGACGCAATTTCTCTTTGACTTTGACTTTCAATTACTTTGGCTCCAAGAACACACAGTGCCGCTAAGGCATGAACTTTCCTTTTATCCCTCTGCACTGCTGCCGCAGTGAGATTTTGTTTTTGTCATGCTCGTGTTACACATGTGAAAACCCTGTTAGAAACCAATTTACACAAAATCTAGTTGTGTCAATTAGATTTCCTGTAATCTCTTACCCCATTTAAACAAACCACATTTCTAGCCTGCTTGCTTTTAAAGAAATGAGATTACTGCAGAAAACTGTGACCACGTTAGTTAAGTGGATGTAAACACACTTATTTAAGCTGTGGTAGATAAGTTAGTGTATTCCTCAGGTGAGCAGCCATCATATGTTTTTCACAGTGTTCGCGCTGCTTTTAAAGTCTGTATGATCTCTCAGGTGAGACGGCAGCGAGGAAAGAGCTTTATCAAGCTTTTCTCTTTCAATTAAAGAAAAATTGTCATTTTGATTTGTAGTTTAATTCTCTAAGCTTCTATGTTACTCACTGATTTCATACAAGTGTGCTCTCCTGTGTCTTTCCGCTAGCTTGAAATCATTTCAAATCCAACCATTTATTGTCCTGGAGGCCCAACAAAGAGTATTATCATTTGTTAAAAAGCAGGCTGCTCTGCATTATGACAGAGGCGGAGGCATTCCCTGCCCTCTCAGCATATCTGAAACTAGACCCTGAGGGGGTTTGACCCCTCCGGGGCGAGGGGAGAAACACAGCGAAAGGCAGAACGGTGTTCAGCTCCGTCAGCAGCTCCCGTCAGTGTTTGTCGCAGGACTCGTGGGAAGTGAAGCGATCTGTGGTAAACGTACTCCAGGACAAAAGAGCAGGAAACTGTCCGCATTGTTCTGCCATAATCCCTGTCTTACATTACCATCTATCCATTACGCTCCACCAAATCCCTACAGTCCTTAAACATGGGAACAGATGCGGCTGGTCCACTTGAAAGTCACCTTCAAAGATGATACCTCACACACTAACAGTTGAAGGGTTGTGACTATGAAAGGTAAAGAGGAGACCACTTCACTCCATTTATCTCACTCTGTTTGTTATAAATACCTCAGACAGCAGGGAAAGCACAGCACTCCTCTCCGACTGCAATCACAAGGATGCAAAGAAGACTGACTAAACAAGGGGAAAGTGGCCAGTGACAGGACTCGAACATGGGGACATAGTGATTACACGGCCTCAGTCTTCACTCACAAGGCCACCAGGACGCCCAGCGTAAATACGCTTTTTTTTATTGCCTTGCACCTTGATTGTCCAGTTCTGTCCAGGTCTTTCTCAGCAACATGTCAATTTTGAGGAGGGAAAGGATCCGTGCTCTCGGCTTTTCCATCAAGCCAATGAAAAACAAATATCTGAACTCTCATTTTCACTTTGACTACATTCACTCATATGTAAGGTACATAAAGTATTCTGCATTCTGTAATGCTACGTATCGCTGTATGTTTTGTGCTGACTCATTTACATACCGACAAGCATAGCGATATTATCCAGAATAAACCAGACACCAGTGTTGACAGTATTTACTTCTCCACTATCCGAGCATCCTGTCATGTCTACAGCACTTTGACGAATCAGACTGCGACCCGGGCAAAGAGCTGCAACGCCTCAAACATCAACAGAGGCAACGGGAGAAAGAGGGACGAACAGAATCAGAGAAGACTTTAAATGATCAGTGGGTGTTTTGAGGCGGAAATGCAGAAAATGAAAAGGGAGAGTCAGACGGTGATTCCCTGGTGTCTGAAACTCAGCGGGAATAAAATAACACTCTCAGGCTCTACCCGCTGTCCTCGTCTGCCCTTCTAGCTTAACAGCCCAGTTACCGCTCTGCTCCTCAGGATCAACTCTAATAACACTCTCATTTAACCGTTAAACGATTCCGAGTTCATGCGGCGAGGACAACACCTTGGCAGCTCGGTAGCAGCAAATGCCGTAATGAGTCTTGTAAAAAAAAAATCGTTCACATTCGTCTGTAATTGGAAGCAGCTCCGTCTGAGTCTAAAGTCAGCGGAACAATTTCAACGCTATTTTTTTTCCCCCCTGAATTACCTTTTCACTGCAGCTCACGTCTATTATCCAGTTTGTGATTTGAAAATCACTGTAAAATGTCGTTTTTATTGATGTGGTGACAGCAATAAGGAAGGTGCCTCTAACTGCCAGTCGATGTTAAGCAAGAAGGAAATGTAAACGAAAAGCATTTCTATTTTCAGAGGAGCGTCGAGTTAAATCAGGTTTTCTATTCCCTGCTCTCATAAATTAAAACAGTGAAATGAATCTGATAATTTGTTTTGGAAGGTCAGTTTATTAAGCACTACTGACATTGGACAAAACTGTAAAACATGTTTGGTCACCATAAAGTCTATATTGAGCAGCATAAATCTCTCAGGGCCCATTAGAGGTATCGATGAGACTGTAAATTTGATCTGTTTTAGCCTTACTGGGGGGGTTAACTATCCTGCAAATCAAAGAAGGTTGAAGTTGGTTTACTGTAAAACTAAACCCCTGATACCCTCACCTTTAGTTCTCCTTCTGCTGCAGCAGCATGAAACAGCAAAAAGCAGCTGTACCTGCTGCATTATGATGACTGGCTGTGGCTGAAGGGGCAGATTAGCCTTGCTAGCTGCCGTTAGCAGCTAAATCTGTCCATCTAAAACCATCTACCATCAGAAGGGAATGAAGCGGAGCAGAAAATCAATTTACAACGGCCCCCGGCAAGGTCGCCTGCCAGCATCCGCAATGAGAAACCACCTGAAGGCTATACCTCCATGCACGAACGACAGCCTTGTTAGCACGAATGACTGTGTCTGATGTGATTTTATTTTGCCTTTGCTTTGATTATACTTAATTCCCCTCATGACTACTGTTTATAAAGATGAAGCATTAAGTTGATGTATTCACCAATAAAGCATGAAATTTTGCTTCAAAGGAATTCACTTTCAAAACTCCTGCGTATATACAAACTCCTATGCATTACCAAGGACGGCAGAATCGCATGTTAGGGTCTACTGTGACATGACAAAAAGTAAATCATGTTCATTTTCTGCACCGACAATGTCAGGTGACTGACTCCCGGAGCATTAGGATGGACATCCAACTGTCCTGGTCATCATCAATCATCAACACAAAAGATGAAAAAAGGTACAGGCATGTGGACAATTCTGTTGCGAGACACAAGGGCTGGGCAATAAAACAATAGTGCTAATTATCGCAAGATCATTTTCCTCAATAACAATATAACAAGTGTTCAGTATATCGTCAATAAATATTTGATTTAATTCATTAGAATTACAAACAAATTAGCACTTAATTTTTCAATTAAGATGTTCCTTTTGTTGAGAAATAGGGTCTGAAATAAAAGTTACTAATCATATTTTTTGAAAAGAGATTTTATCACAATTGTTTTGAAAGTTCTATCTCAGATATGTGAAGTTATCCACTGTTGTTTGTCACGTTCTGACCATAAAGTATAGTTTAACCACACAATTAACCATCTGGCCCTACAGTTTTCATTGGGGGGCAAAAATTAGCCTTTGAACTTGAAAGAAATAATTATTTGACATTTATTGTGATAATTATCGTTATCGAATGATATGTGTTTTTATCGTGATAACATTTTTGGCGCAGCCCTACGTGACACTTGCTTTCAAAACATGCTTATCCAATTTAGCATACATTAGCAAGTGTAGCAATAGCATGCTAGCATGTATTCTAATATTTAAAACTTTGCTAACTTAGAAAGGCTTTGTATGGTAATTTCATTCCAGTGGTTTAACCATAGCTTATGAATGTTTGGGAGACCCTGTAAATGTGATCATGTTTGGTTAAACATTTTATTCTTTGTTTAGTTAGTTAGTTTTCTTTATATAGTTTACTATATCATATAAATCTCAAAGTGTAGACTCTCCAAGTTTAAGTACAAACTAAGCCTAGCTGTTATTTCCTCAAAAAAAGAGCAGAATTCCTCCCAGAAACACACTGCACACATCTTAAACTGGCTACACGAGCTTGTGGGGTAGGTGTTGCGCTGATCCTGAAAGTTAGCCAAGCTTATCTGTTTTTCGATGGCAGCTGGTTATTTTTGGCCAGATAAGAAGCCACGGATTGCTGTGGAGGAGCAGGCCAGAGGTGGAGGTGTTATAATGGTAGAAGGACGCCTCCTTCAACAGGTATCTGTATCTCCTCTCTCCTGGCTGCTAGCGCTCAGTCACACCAGACGAGATTAGCGAGCACCGCAGCACTGAAGCCAGTAGATAAAACAGAGTGCACAAAAAAGAAGCTTGAGAAGCTTCACAGCCAAAAGTATGTGGACACATTTATTGCAGCCATTTGTGATAAGTGAACATCTTATTCTAAAACCATGAGCATTAATCCATTGCACAGCCTCCACTCGTCTTCTTTCAGGCTTTGCACCAGATGTTGAACCTGGCTGCAGGGATTTGCTCCCCTTCAGCCACAAGAGCATTAGTGAGGTGCAACACTGTTGGCTCACAGTCTGCTTTCCAGTTCATCCTAGAGGTGTTGGATGGCGTTCATGTCAGGCCTCTGTGCAGCCCAGTAAAGTTATTAACTGCAAACTGGGAAAATCATTTCTCTCTATTCCCCCCCAGTGTAAATGGCTCTAAGTTTCCCTCCCTCTTCACCTCAAGCTGATGTGTGGTGAGTTTTTTGCAGCAAAATAGCTGCAGTGCTTCACCCAGGTGGGTGAATTTCTATGCAAATGTAATCCATCATTACTATTATTTATTCTTTGTGCCCAGGGGCACCGTCATGTCGAAACAGAAAGGGATTCCCCAAAAGTTAGAAGCAAACTATCGTCTAAAATTTTATAAACTCAAATTTGATCCAGATTGTGAGGATTTGGTTGAACAGATAGCTCAGAGAATTAGTGGTTTTGAAGAATTTTACTGTTCTTTCCACTTACCCAGAGTCAGAAACTAACACATGCCTTAAGACATCTCTTTTTTTATGTATTGAGTGTCGTCTATCAAACAGAAATATTTGGCTCTCTTGGCTCAATTGTTTGTTTATGGCAGGGGGACGGCAAATAAGTTTGGCATCGGGCCAAATTTGTTTTTAAGCCGTTACATGGCGGGCCAAAACAAAGTCAAATTATTTTTCGTTTGTAAAACAAATTGATTATAAGGACACTGCAGCACACACACTGCAGCACACGCTTTTATTGTGAGCATGTGCTGCAGTGTGTGTGCATCTCTGCGTTTGATCCGCATTCATAAACCTGTGGACACTTACTTTCATTTCCCCGAGGAGGTTCAGGGAATCCAATCACATGTTTACTAACAGCTTTTCAGAGGTGCGTCAAGCAAGCTAGAGACTCTTAAATGTCCTTCAGAACTCTTTAAAACTAAAAGCTCTCAATCAACTCGTCATAAAGCACTGCTGCAAAAAACATTCTCGAGCTTTTATTTTTGAGACACAATCACTTAAGAGGTGCGAGTAACTGTAGCTGTCATGACTGGGATCTATTTCAGCACCAGCCGCTATCTATTTATTTATTCTTTATTTTTCTGATATCTAAGCAATCTTCCGATATTCTTGCTGGTGGGCTGGTTCTGGCCCACGGGCCGCCTATTGCAGACCACTAATATAACCATGATGCCGTAGACATGCAGAAAAAAAAGCAAGTAAACTGAGCTTTTCCAAGCTGTCTGACGGGAGGTCCACAGTCTCAGACTCTGAAAACTCCTGGTCTTGAGTTCAGACGGACGGACTGTAACCCTGCCGTTCACTGTCCCGTCTCTGCACTCGTTGTCATGTTGAACTCATGTTGATCATAACAGCAACAACAACATGAGCTGCTCCGGTGAAAGACGAACGCATCAAACCGTAGATGGAGGAGTCAGTCGCATTCCTTCAGCATGGTTCCCCTCTCAGCAGGTGGTCCTCTGACGGGAATGCGATGACAGACCGACAGAGGAACTTCTGGTATGCTGATACCGCAGCGCTCTGCTTACTACTGTAAAACACTGGCGCAAATCCTCCTCTGCTGTCCACCTCGAGGAACAGCTGGGCCTGTTCTCTCCATTACAGCTCTGTAAACAGTCTCTAGTCACTCACAAACATTTTTCTGCAATCATTTAATTGTTGATGCAGGGACAGGCAACAGGTTGATTCAGAGTTGCGACCGGAGCCAAGAGCAGTCAAAACAATTGTTCTCTAGAAAGTCGGGTGTTTATTCAGAGCGCTGACAGAACTGAGACGCAGCAGATCCACATCTAAAATCTCTGGAAAACTGAGTGAATTTACGGTGACCCTAAAAAAAAGTAAGCATTACATCTGGTTTTATTCTGAATATAACAAAGTATAACTGATTTAAATTCTCACACCCTCCCTACACAGAACTCCACATTCCAGAATGAGGAGACGGTCAAGAGACAATTAAAGTGAAAAAAGAGAGAAGTATTTTACTTTTTCGGACTTTTCTCAAATGTTTGCTTTTTACTAGGGATAAACTAGATATGTTAACAAATGAAATGAAACTTAATAATTAATTAATATTAGTCAGTGGTTCCCAATGTTCAAAGTCATGTAAAAATATATATTTATTTTGGAACCTGCATTGTTGATAGCCATGTTTGCTAATTAGCATTTTTCCTCATCGCGGCCTTTAGCCACACTTTAGCCACACATGGTTGACGCATGAGGAATGCGTCAACCATGTGCACGTGTGTGTACATGAGAGTCCTTATGCGTGCTAGCAGACCACCAAATACAAACAGAGGCTCTGGGGAGGATAATGCTCTGCAGCGCCACGAGCGGTCAAAAACTCCACAGGGCACCCTTGAAAAAGATTTGACTTCTTCCACCGCTGCTAGTTTCAATCAAGTCACAATAGCGGATGAGACTAGACATTGTTAGTGTAAATTAAGGTTTAACAAACTCCGTGGGGAAAATAAACCACTGCAGCAGCAAGATGTAACAGGATACATCAAAGAACAACTTGTAAAAGTAACCAGACGCAGGTCATGCACTTCAAGGCTTTTCAAGCCTCTTTTATCATACCTTCCTGAACGTGCTGTATATCTGTCACTCTGTTGATGTGGACCACTTCAGCTCCTCCCAGCTTTTTCCTGCACCACCAACGTCTCCATCAGAGTGTCCTACCCAGACGACCAGAAAAGAGCCAGCCTTTTCATCTCCATGAATCTTTCATGCCGCCTAAAACAGCACTGACACACGTTGCAACAAATCCCGTCGACAAACCCTTCCCCTCCTCCTGCTGCTGGGGAAACGGGTTCCTCCACGCACCAGGGACCTCTCGCCACTCTCTCTCTCTCTCTCGCTCGCTCGCTCTCTGACAGCCTGACCTACTGTGTGTTTCCTCCTCCTCCTGTCTTCTGTGTCTCTACCTTTATGCTGTTGGCTCTTTCATCCTTTATTTGATCTCCAGAGTATTCCCTTTTCTCTCTTTCTCCGTCTGGCCTCGATATCTGACAGATACTGTCCACGCCCATCCAGACCGTACACAGGATAAGCTGCAGAGCACACAGACAACAAACTGTAGCAGCACTCGAGCGCTTGTTATTTAACGCACATACGTAAAAATCAAAATAAAAGCATGCAGAAATTCACGCATATATGCCTTTGTGATACTGCTAAATGATGACAATCTTATCTTGTCAAATAAATGTATTTCATATAATCTTATTAGGTTTGGTTATGGTAAGCAAGCACACATAAACTTCAAATCATTTACATATTTACTAACATAGCATTTTCTAGCACTGTCTTCCTGTTTCTGAACCAATAATGGATCCAAAGTCAAGATCCTGTCCTGTCCCCCGTCAACAAGGGCTGCATTTCAAGTCAAATTGCCAAAACCTCTCTGTTCCCAGTTATGTCTTAGTAGTGGATTGCTGATGTTATTTCAAATAAATCTGTCCTTACTGAACTTTATGCTAAGCATATTTCTGTATTCATCAAGCGCAGGCTTAAACAAAGCTGAATGATATTACGTCAAACTGCTTTTATTTCCCTCTTTCTGAAAGGCAGTGACTGATAAATAACAATAAATCAATGTGACACTGAACATGAACTCAAAAGCCACCACTGCAACTGAGGAAGGACACACTTCTTCAATCAGGTGTCAGCTGAAATAAGTCAGTCTCACACACACACACACACTCACACACAGCAAAACACTCGCACAAGACCTTTAAGAGTTCTTATCTGTGACTGTCAGTTTGTGAATGTGTGAAAGGAGGAAAGGGCAGCCGTAAGCGTGCGAGGCTGGAGGTGCCGCATGTCCCTGTGGATGTGAGTTTCCTATCCAGCCTCCTGCAGTTTAAATAACAGCCATTATTACTGTGAAGGAGGACGCCGTCTAATTACACAGCAAACAGATAAACACGCACACCTGGTGTCGCTTCTTTCCTAAATATTACTTTTATCTCAACATGCTCCTTAGTTATAATTGTTGTCTGCGCACACACTATTTTCAGAGCATTTTGAAACATTCAAATTACAGGTAATATAACTGTCGGAATTTATCCAAATACAACATTTCCTTTAACCCTTTAACTTGCAAAAAAGCAACATTATTAGCAAAGGTCTGTTATATATACCAATATCTTTAGTTACCATGCTGTCGGTATATTGATGTGATGCTTCCATCCATTTACCTCCGGAGTAACCAGCGCGTTTGTTAGAGGTCTCTCCGTCAGCTCGTCGTCTCTCTCCCTGACTGACCTCCAGACTGTCTGAAGGGCTGCTGTCTCTGCTGGGTGTCTGGCCTGAAGTCCTCAGACGCAGACTGAAAAACGCGCCCTAGAAACAGGCTGGCTCTGTCTCCATAATTCAGGTGTGTGAATTAGATCGGCTGCATTATTTAGCCGTGGCACAGTTGCAGTGGCCGTTCTCCCCGCTGATCCAAATGTGTCACTTCACCTCTCAATCCACTCAGGGTGACAGGGCCCTTCTGGCCAAACACACACACACACACGCATACACACACACACACACACGTGTGCAAGAAATGTCCCCAAGCAGAAATGTGTCTCCCCTTTCACAAAAACACACAAAAACAGCTTCAGCAGTCATTTCTGAGCACACACACAGGCAGACCCATGTGCTATATTATATAATATGCATACCATATATCACATGCACTCGCATACATAATTATAACACACACATGCTGTATCCTCAGTTCCTTCTAGGATATTTCCCACCTACATACAGGCTATAACCCAGTTAAGTTGTTAAAAAGCTACATTGAAATGTTAATATTAAAACCTCAGCTGACCTGAGTTCAGTGTTTCACATTCAAAGAGTAATTAAGCACATGTGCACTGTTCATGAAGTTTCAGTGGTAGAAATATTGTCAGCAATGCAGGAAAAAAAACGCCTGTCTACCTGTGCGCACTCCGCCCGTGCACTCACTGAGCGTTAAGATGTGTTCTTGGGGAGCGGCTTTGGATTGCGATGTATTTTTGGTAAGGTTAATTTGAAAATGTAGTTCTCCCTTGCTAGTTCACCCGTGTTGCATACCCTAGCTTTAGGACGGTGTTTGGAGGCTGGCAGTGTTTGCCAAAGAGCCAGCGGATCTCAGTTTAAAGATGTTTTTTACTTTGGCGTTTCCTGTGTTTGGGTTGGCCAACGGATCACTATTGCCCCTCACTCACTCTTCTTCTCTTTCGTTTCCTTTGGCATTCCGTCCTCTCCTATTTTTGTCTTTCTAAAAACTCTCTCCATTTGATTTCCCTCCTCATGTTTTCTACCCTCATCTTGCACTCTTTATACACCTCTTTCCCTTTTTTCCCTCTTATCTGTTCCCCCTTTCTTTCCTCTCCCATCAGTATGCACTGTGTCCATTTATGGGCAGCGTGCGCAGAGCTAAGTCTCCTTCAGGCAAACCAACACAGACTCGATGTTTCTCTGGATTTAAGGTGGAATAGAGTCTTGCTGGCTTCGTCACCAGAGAGCAACAGGTCTGATACTAAACAACAGACACATTCTGTTAGAATGTCTTTTTTAAAAAAACAAATAAACAGCTTGCAATTCAAGTGTTGCTAAAACAACAGCTACATACAGTACAATCCCCATGTCAAGAAATGTTAAGTCAAGCTGCAGTGTACCAGACCACAGATGCTCAGAACCAGTGTTTCACATCCTAAATTTAGCTTCAGCAGTCTCAAACAAGTTAATGTGGTGTTCCTGTGATCTAAATGAATGACAAAAGTTCTTGCTGCGTCCTTGTGGCTTTTTGGTCTAAGATGCACGCCAAGGGATCACTAAGCCTCTGGTTCAGCCATGGGGCTTAGTTTCCTGTCCGACTTGACTGTCAAGTTAAGGAAAATTACTTATTTTACATATATAATAGAAGAAGATGCAGATATATTTCCAAATGAAATAATGAATTGTTTAGTCAAGCATAATAGCCAACTATTTTGATAATAAATGCTCTAAATTATTCTTAATAAATCTGAATGAGTTGAAATATAATCTAAACATTAAACAAATGTTTGAGTCTGAAGTTGGCATATAATGCATATCTACCTGTATATCACAGTATACAACTGATCTGTCATTTATTTGTAATCTGCCAAATATCTGTGCATTTGTGTACAAATGGATAAATGGTCATTAGGGATGGGACGGTATGAAAATTTCATATCACGATTATAGTGACCAAAGTTATCACGGTTATCAATATTATCACGGTTTTGTTAAAAAGAGATGGAAATATTCAAAAAGAACTGATGCTCAGACTGACGTCTGATTCTCCTCTAAAAAATGCTATATTGCATGAGGTTGTACCTGCTACGGTTCAGCCAGCAGAGACCGATAAAGTCCGCCTCTACCGAACATGCTCTTCTTCTATGAGAGAATTTGAGGTAGCGGCGAAACTAAATGAACCTAACGGCTTCCGTGAGGCCACCGGCAAGATGGCGGCACCGAACGGTCTATACTGGACCACGAATCGCCGCTGTTTCTGGACGGAAACCAGCTTTAAAAGCGCAAATAAATTACCGACCCGATAGTAATTTGGTATTTTGTCCTCTTGGATGGCTGAAAAATCTCCTGATCACTGACACTGCCTTCCGCCATGTCTCTCGTTCTCGCACGGCGTTGCATGCTCGCGGCTGCGTCAGACTGATTCTGGCTGGATGGGATTTACTGCGAGTTTTCAAAATCACGATAATCAAACACGGTTTTTATGATAATTCAATTTTAAACGATAATACTAACCGCCAGGACGTTTTATCGTGGTTTATCGTGAAACCGGTAATCGTCCCATCCCTAATGGTCATTTGTAAATGGACTGTACTTATATAGAACCTTCGTAGTCTTCTGACCAATTAAAGTGCTTTGAAGCTTTATCACATTCACACACTGATGGCAGCAAGATACGTTTACACACAACAACCTCTTGACATGCAGAGTCATGGGCATGACAACAGGCCCGACCGTGCCACAATCTGCAATCACTTCCTGTATTCACTGTGTGTGTGTGTGTGTGTGTGTGTGTGTGTGTTGTGTGTGTGTGTGTGTGTGTGTGTGTCCACCCAGCTGAAGGCTGACTAACAAGCTCCTGGTGGGACTGGCAGGTGAGGAAGAGGAGGGAAGAGGAAGAGCACAGATGGGAAGCGTTGATTTTTTTTTTTTTTTTTCAAAGCAAGTGGGCCACAGCTCATAAAACGATTTGCTGGATCAACCAAACCTGTAAATGTTTTAGATTAGAAGACCCCTGAAACTTGCTTCAGGTGTGTGATCCCTCACAGTGAACATCATGTCTTCATGTCTGCATTTATTATCGTCACACGATGCAGTGACGACATTTCCAATCAATCTGCACTTGCAACTAAATTACTACACGATAATACAGAGTTGATGTTCACTGAGATTGATGATCTACCTGTGGTAAGTTCCAACCCTCTAGTAATAGGTTTTCATAGTTCAGTCATATGGAAATGACTGGAAAACAAATAGCTGGCTGGACGTCAGAGAAAATACATTCAAGAACTGAAACTCTGTGTCATGCATTAGAAAATGAAGAGCAGTAACGCACAGTCCACGGGATGTGTTGTCGAGGAGAAAACATGGGCAGCAACATCAGTACTTTAAGCCTACAGCGTCAACTGTCCCAAGTGCAAGAACGAGATGTTGACAGAAACTAGACTGGGCTGAGAGTTGAAGCTGAAGTGCAGCAATTTCCAAACTAACCATAGCCAACAACAATATTATCACTAATGGCTTCTAGCTCTAAGAAGTTCAATTCAAAATCCACAGGTCTGACACATCAAAGGCAGCGTGACATTCAGTCTGACACCCAATGTTGTCAACACAACGAGAGCGACATCTGAGCAAGTGAATGAGCAGCAGGTGAGTTGGAAATCAAAGAAACAGCACCTTTTGTACGTGACACTTAGGTTGACACAGAACTCACACAGATGCAAGACGATAACAAAAGTGCTACTGAAGCATCGGTCAGGAGGGAGAAAACAAGTGTTGTGAATCAGTCAGAGACGTGAAAGACGTGGGCTTTGATAGATCATTATACGGTGTAGTTACTAAGGTCTTTAGACATGAACATGAACGTTAGACAGCAGGAAATTTGTACAGGTGCCTGAGGAGACTGCGCTTTCCTCGCGCTGCTGCCCCAAAAGAAGAAGACTGAGCATCTGAAAGCGCTCCAAAAAACACTCGAAAACACTGTGGTGGTGTGGCTGTCACTAACGACAAGCCGGGGACTGGCATCGACCTCAAGAGGCGGCACCACAAACCTCCGTCAACATCAGTCAGAACCATCCAACCTGCCCGGTTAACCACGCCTGTCATCACAGAGCCTATATTTTTGTACATTGTCGATTTAAAAATATGTGTGGTTTGAAGTCTGTGATATGTGTAGAATTACACGTGGATACACAAGTGTGATTGTGCCACACGGCTACACACACACAGTAACACTAACATTACTTATTGGAGGTGGTGCGCAGGCGGGGGGGTTAACATATGGCTTCCTGTGTACCAGGCGACAGTTAGGAGGCATGTGTTGTTGACAGCATGCAATAAATAATGCAAGGTTTTTTCCACAAGCATATGTTTCTGTGTACATATCATGTGAAATGAGGGGCCCTGGGAATATCTCTGATATGTATCCCAACATGTACCCTGCATGCTTTCTTGCTGATTGGCTGAAAGGCGTTGTAAACAGGAGAATCACACTTATCTTCGTGTTACTGTCTGTGGAACTTAAATATTTAGAAATCTGTTCAGTGGATATTCAGCCACTACTGGCCGGCAGTTCACTAATTTTGCTTAAAAACGTCAACATGTCCGTTTGAGCCATTTCGCAGATGCATTCTTCCCGTAAAGGAGAAACTGTGCAGCTGTGAGGCTCCATCTCTATCTGACAGCCTGCTCTGTCTCTGTCACCTTCACCAAAAACCTCCATCAACAAAGCTATACTAAATAAGATGCGGTGCATAGGAAACCCCTCTTCTTTCACCCCTCTTGGACATTTTCATGTTTTATTGTTTCACAAAAAGTTGAATCAATGAGCTAAACAAATGGTCTTGACTTGATTTGCAAAGACACGTAATTAGTAAATGGAGATAACGTCTGTTCAGTCACACAGTGTTTCAATTAGAGGTCTGCAAGCCCATCGTGTCCCGACGGGGCCCGACACGCTGGGTCTATTGGAGATGGGCTCAGGTCAATTTCTTTTCTGATAGATGGGGCTTGGGTCAGACTCAGGTTCATTTAACTTCTCTCCTTTCATTGTGCCATTATTTGCGCAGAGCGCACAGGATTCTGGTTGAAATACTGTTGTATTCTGTGCCGGAGCTAGCTGGAGCGCCACTCCGGCACCTCTAAAGTGTGCTCCATCACAGCCCTGCCCTTCTACACAAATAAAAACCAAGATTTTATCCAGCCTAAAATGTCTAATGGATTTCCTTATTTACTATCTGATTTGGTAGCTAATAACGGTTTCTGATCACCCTTTAAAACAAAGTGCAGGTACGGCATGAGTTTAAATAATTATTTGATCAGCTGAAAAACTGCAGATGTTATCGGGCTGGGCCTGTGCAGGCCTCTAGTTTCAAGTGATTGTAGTATAAATACACCTGTACAGTGTCTGAAAGGTTCAGCATTTGGTGAGACAGTATTGAGGCAAAACCTGCATATACAGACAAAAAAAACACCCCAACCCACATAGTTTTTCTGTGCTGCTCCCGCAACAACAGTGGCAGAGATTTACTATTACTGAGCATTATTACTATACTTTACTTAAGTACTGCACTTTATTGACGCAACCTGTACTTTACTTAAGTATTTCCATTTAATGCTACTTCATCCTTCATCTCCACCACATTTCAGAGGATGTACTTTTAACTCTGCTACATTTATCTGACAGCAATGGTTACTAGTTACTTTTCAGATTCATAATCTACATTAAAAAACACACTGTTTAATGTTAAACCAGTGGTTCCAAACCTTTTTAAGCTTATGACCCCTTTAAAAAACATTTCAGATGTCTTTGAGATTTTAGCAAGTGATTTTCCATCTGAACTTGAAATAAATTGAATTAGGGCTGGACAACAATAACAATAATTATCACAATATAATTTTTTTTTCATTAACAATATAACAAATGTTCAATACATATTCAATAAATGTAATTGGTGTATGATTTAATTCACTTAAATCATACACCAATTAGGACTTCATTTTTTTATTAAGACGTTTATTTTGTAGAGGAAAAAGGAAAAAAGCTTTTACTTAATTTTAATCGTGCGTAGTTGTTGACAAACATTTTATCATGATAGTTTCGAATGTTCATCCTCAGATTTGTGAAGTGATCCACTGTTTGGCAAAATCAGCCATTAAACTTAACAGAAATAACGATCTGATACGTATCGTGATAATTATCGATATCGAAAGATTTGAAACTTTTTATCGTGATAACATTTTTGGCCATATCATCCAGCCCTAAATTGGATAAATTATCTAATATTCTACAATTAAAGCAAAGATCAGAGAAAAGTCTAAAAAGTGAAAACAGATGTGTAACAGAACTTACTTAACAACATAATAATGTAGAACACGGTTCTGTAGAATGAGTACTTTTACCTATGTGATTACATCTTGTTTTCTGTACTTTTAGTTGAGTAAGATTTTGAATAGAAAGCATTGACTTACAACATAGTATTTTTACATGGTTGTATTAATAGGATCTGAGGACTTAATCTGAGGACATAATCATATGAATGTACCCCTCTGTAATAAATAAAGACACGTCTCATTAATAGTTGCAGCACAGTTCTGCAGCCTCCTGTTGTTCTCCATCCACCACCACCCCACCAATGCCACCAGCGCGGCTCAAAGAGAAGCTGAATACACAAGGACAAGTTGTAATTAAGTCTAGTGTCTTGGGGCTCCTCTCACCTGCTGCCTCACTAAACACTGCTGACACTCACTGAGGCTGACCAATACTTCATTATGGCTTAAGTGAAAAGGAATCAATAGCAGCTAGCAGAGCAGTCAAGTCTGTATGGCCTCCGTCTGGCTTCTCTGTCAGGCATCAATCACAGAAAGGGAGCGGGAGAGACAGAAGATGCGGAGAAAAACAGCTGAACAGCAAAGCTCCGAGAAGAAGAGAAAGCAAGTGCTGCAGAATGCTGATAGGAGCGAGACGTGCAGCTGGCAGCTTTTGTGATGACATTAACAAAAGAGGAGTTTCATTGCAAGATGAGATATCCAGCATATGAAAAAGCAACACTGAGCACTTAAAACTGCCTGGATCCTGTATGTGGTAGAGATAACATCATAAATCTCTGTCAGACATCAAAATATGGGCAAAAGCTGAGGTAGGAAAGAGCTGTACTGCAGAACAAAATGATACATATGAGAGCTGTGCATAACTGCTGTGCAAAAACTGTTTCCCTCAAATGTCTACGAAAATACAACAAAATCATTCAAAGACAGACAGGCTTTCGAAGGCTGCGGCATTGTTTGCAATCTTAATTAAAGACACTTTTTCCATTCCACTGAATCCAATCAAAAAAAAAAATACAGGGTTATGAAATCCACCAAGCTAACATACAAACGTTCAACTCTCACAATTGAACCAAACATCACTGAGTCAACAAACCACGCGACTTTTCAAATAGGCGAAAGGCAAACAGAGGCCAGGCACCCGGCTCTCCTATTGTACTGAGAACACGCGCTCGCTCAGTTGAGTTTATAGCTTTATTTTTCTGGTACCACGTAGCTGTAAAATACAACAGTGAGCACAGACCTGTGAAATTTGAATTTCCTCACACGGAGACTGAGTCACTGAAGCAGCCTTTAGTAATACTGCATGTGAAATTATATGTAACAGGAGGATGGGCAGGAGGACAAGGGAGTTATATAAACATCTGCGACTAATACTTTCTTACTTCTTACCTCACACCGGAACACACCGAGCCAACAGGAAATGAATGACACACTATATGTGGATAAGGAAACAAAACAATCAGGAGAATTATTGTTGTTTTAAAAAAGGAATGATCACAGTGTGTAGAGCACCTTTACACCTGTACAAACATACCGACACACGAGATTCAATCTACTTTATTGACCCTGATTTTAACATTTTTTAAAGTTCTGTTAAAGGTCAGAGATTATCTTGCTCTAATAGACTCTCAGTTAATTACAATGTATTTTAGTTTGCCCCAGATGTTTAATAAACACTGAACACTGAACAGTCCCAACACAAACTTCAGGACCTTCACAAGTACAATACTTGTTGCTCAGCTGGCTAAAATCTTTCATGGGGCATGTCACTGGGTTCAGAGTGGTACAACTGGAATTAAACTGCACTCCTGCAACAACACTTCAAATAATATTTCCACCAGACTCTGTGGAAACGCTCCGAGACAACAGTCCAGACTCCCCAGGTATAAATAAAACAGTTACAAGGCCAACTGAACTAAAAAACTTTTCAGAGGAAAGGTGCTAAAGAAAGCATCCGTTCTTAAGATCCTAGAAATATCTGATAACTCTTGAAAGACAGACACTGACAACTGAGGCTGGATATCAAATTATCAAGCAAGTGAGCAGCTTCCAGAGGCTTTTTCGAACTCATTCAGTCATGATGTGAAGCAACAACACAATCTCACCTCTTCCCTTTCCAATGTGATTATCTGAGCCGACACTGAGGCCTCAAAGCTTTTTACATCAATGAGGTGAATGAGGCGCCGCCACGCTGAACCAGTGCTAATCCAGATTAATGCCAGTTTGGGGTTTTTTCTCCACGGTGGTCATTCCCAGTGATGGAAATCCTATTAATACAAAAGCTTGTTTCAGCCATGAAATTGCAAACAAAAAGAGTTGCTCCAAAAAAGGTAGAAATTACTTATTTAATGGAGTTACCCACAAGAAAAAGAAGAACAGAGGAGGGATTTGTTACAAACTGCCGAAAGACTTCACCATTGAAAGGGTTTTTTTCCTGTGACCGATTGTTCAACCAAAATGAGATGACATTAGTCCAATGAGACGTGATACTTTTCAGTGGGTTTATCTCTACAAAAGGACCCATTTCACGTTACACAAAGTAAATAGTCTCAAAGTTAATTTAAAAAATACTGACTGATGTAGGTGTTAACATTACATTTATTCATTTAGCTGACGCTTGTATCCAAAGCAACTTACAACTGCTAATCGTGTCAGAGGTCGCACGCCTCTCGAGCAACGAGGGGTTAAGTGTCTTGCTCAGGGACACAATGGTGGATGGGTCACAGTGGGAATTGAACCCGGGTCTCTCACACCAAAGGCATAGTCTTATCCACTGCTCAATCGCCACCTCCGTTAAGAAGTGCATTTGTTAAGAGAAGATTTGTCAGCACATGTACCCAACCATGAGCCCCCTTGCTTCATTTGTACTGGTTGCAGTTTGGGTCCTAGAGTAGCTGCCTCAGTTATATCTGTTTTGTGCTGTTGCAGGCAGGAGAGGCTCCCCAGACAGCCTATAAACCAGCTGACCCTAGTCCAAAAATGGCCACCCTGTAACGGAGAAAAGAAGCATTCCTGAAATACTAAAGTACACTTAGCACAATGATGCATTTGTCCAAAGATAGCCCTGCAGCGCTGCCTTGGATTTCATTGAAAAAGAGGAGGTATGTTCCAGATGGTTTCTGCTGTTGGGATTATGTAAGAGCATTCAGAAAGGGGGATCACTGAAAACTCCGAATCCCCATCATTTCGTCAAATAAAAGCACATGGCCTCGCAACATTGTTGACACGGTGATGCCCAGTAGTGGCTGAATAATTGCTCTCCGTGGAGTTTTGTGGCCAATAAACATCCCTACAAGAGGTGACACATCAATCACAGCACCAGCTGAGGCGGCAATAATTAAAAATATGAATTTGAAATAAATTATCACAGCTCTGGGTCACAGCATAACCCATATAGCGCACACTGAGGCCGCCAGAGAGGGAATTAGCGCTCAGTTAATTATGATACACTGATATGCGTGTTTCCTGTGGGGGGGGAGAAAAATCAACAAAGCTGAGTGCAGTGAAATATCCCTCGAGGTCTACGAGCTCTACATGGCTATCTTAACTGGCCAACTATGTTTTGGTGTCAGCAACAAATTTACTTATCAACTATAATTTACATTCTGGTAATTTGTTTTTTAACCCATATTTAACCACAAGAGGTATATTTGCAGAACATGTAGCTGTGTATGCTAATCATCTTGTCGTTATGAATTGGGGGATTTCCGTGCAGCATGTGCATATTTTAACAGAAAGGCAAAAGTCTCCATTAAAAAACACCATATGGGAATGATCATGAAAGCCCTGACATATGATTATGGTGGTTCAGAATCATTTTTCCATTTACTGGGGAGAACCATGAGTGAACATGTTTTGTTTTGTTTTTAAAAAAAAAAAAAAAAAAGAGTCAGCAGCTCACTGAAAAGCTTTCATTAAAACTGCGTTCTACAAGACACATAGTTCCTTTAACCGGTGCATTCAGCCGTTAAGATTTCTAAAACGTTCAGCTACATAATGACTCAGGTACAGTGGCTCTTTTAAGCAGCTGGTTTTGGGACAAAAGGGATGGACAACAAAACAATAACAATAATTGCAATCGCAATATTTTTTTCAATAACAATATAACAAATGTTCAATACATATTCAATAAATGTTTGAGTTAATTCACTTAAATCATACATAAATTAGAACTTTATTCTTTATTAAGATGTTTATTCCACATTTGTTAACAAAAATTTTATCATAATAGTTTTGAATGTTCTTCCTTCGATCTGTGTAGTGATCCACTGTTTGGCAAAATCAGCCATTAAACTTAAAAGAAATAACGATTTGATACTTATCGTGATAACTATCGATATCGAAAGGTATGAAACTTTTCCTCGTGACAACATTTTTGGCCATATCGTCCAGCCCTACTCTGACCGTTCTTATTCTTTTATCCATCTGTTTATCTGTTCTAGTGATGAATGTGTTTACCTTTTTCTGACTTGGGAGCAATCACACATTACTCAAAGATGATTTTCCCAAATGCATGTCCTGTGGTCACACCTGATAGAGAAATAAGCCCAAACCGTAGTCATTTTTAGCGTGTTATATATTTAGTTAGTTAAAATGTGTAGCCAGATACAAACAGAGTATAGCTACTGTTTGTTAGATAAAATGATTGTTTTAGTAAAAATGATTTTACTATTTAATTTTACTCAGACAAAACTGCAAGCGAAGGTGGCTTTGCAGCCATTCTGATATCATCTCCATTGTGATAATACAGTAGTCCTTTCTACCACACAGCAGATTCTGTAGCTGTCAGAAACTCACATTATCTCAGACTCCAAATTAAAACACTGACATTAATTTCCCCACTTGGTCGTAAACGTGGTAAAACTCCAACAGACCCAGAAATGGACAGATTGTAGCCATAATGTAGCATGGTTAGCAATTTTCAAACTAACCATAATACTCTTAAGAGAAATAGGTCTGCACAACTACACCACAGATAATTGTTCCATTAAAAGAGAACATCTGTAGTGATGCGAATGGCTAGCCCTCCAAAATATAACCACTCCAACTTCTCAAATATAATTGATAGGAAAAAATTGTCTTATATTAAAGCCATTAATGCTGATAACAACAGCAGAAAGTACACAGTATGGAGGTTGTGGCTCTCTATCTACTACCTCTGGGTTCACAGAAACCCAGCCAGATATACACACACACACACACACACACACACACACAGAGTCTCACCATGCCAACGGACAACTGGTGTTCTCTGCAGTGCACACATGGCCGGGTGCAGATAGACAAGCATGTCAGTAGAAGGCACGAACCGTGTGCCATTTCTCGTTTTGATGGCGAGTGTCGAACACGACCCACCATGTTTTGAACCAGTCTGTGCAAAACTGGTCAGCTAAACCGGCGCCAGGAATGAAATACAAAATTGTCTCGCTGTCACTTGGAGCAAAATTCAAAGCTGATAAAGTTGCCAGGCTGGTCAGGTGTGAAACAAACACGGGCTTCATTTTCATGCTAACTTTGAGGGAGACGTCTTCGGGTGTGGTGAGATACTCTTCATCTATTTATCTGTAACCCATTTCCAGCCTTCTGTAATGTGACTGATCAGATTTGTGCTGCGTGTAGCTTTGCTGTCAACAATGCTGCCTACATTTGTATTTTAAGATTCAAACAGGATTTTAAACTCAAGGACTTTGTTAACCAACTTAACCTACTGACCGCCAAAATCAGGTCTCTTAGAGCTACACTTCACGTAGTCATTTTGTAAGTCTTAAAGTGTTACAAACTTTAATCACACAGTCTGTCCAGGATGCTGTCCGAGTGGGGGTAGGTGACCCAAAACACTGGGATTTTATACAAATATCACCAATCAAACCGGGTCTGAATAAAACCAAATAAATAAATAAAACCAAAATGCCCAGTTTTTTCCTTTTTCAAGACACTTTTCAAATATTTTTATACTATTCAATGAATTTCACTTCAATTAAAATATGTTCATTTAGAAATTGTAGAATAATCTCTAAATGCTAGTGTCTTCTTAGTGGGTGAAATTTGTGAGATTATACCCCAGTGTGTGTTACTCAGGTCTTGGCTGTGCAATGTGTTGCTCCCCGAGGCTGCTGGGAGAACAGAGAGGCGGCTCTGACGAGTCCCTGAGTCACATGTTTCAGTCTCTGCCAGCGTCCAGAATATCGCCAGAACCCTGCAGCTACAAACTGTGTCAGTCCCAAGAACAGTCAGGAGTCTGGTCCTATGAATCCGCTGAGTGTGTGTGGTTGTGTGTTTGTGTGATCATTGAGTGTGTGTTTGTTCTTTTGGAAATCACAGCTTGGTGTCCCGGCTGAAGAGCATCACTGACTCCCATGGTTTGGCCTACCCATTAATTCATGAACATGCGGTGTGATCAGCCAGTAAACCAGTCTGAAGGTAAACCAGTATGCAGTCGTCTTGTCAACAGAGCAGCATATTAGATGAAGCAAGCAAAGTTACTTTGGTTGTCCAAAGCCCCTGAAGTAAAAGTCTAATTCCTTTTCTCATAGACAATGTTAGGTTTAGATGGACATGAAACTAGCGACTTGTCAATCACAACGTAGCCATAACCCTACCCTGCTGTATTGTTCATTTTACTCTAACTGGGACTGTAATTTTCTAACTGCTGTATCGAAGAAGACTTGAAACTAGTAATTAAGGCAACAAACTTCTTTTTGCAACCAGTGGAGTCGCCCCCTGCGGGCCATTAGAAAGAATGCAGGTTAGGCTCTTCCGCACTGGCTTCACTTTTCAGACCCGCTGATTCACGCTTGAGTTTAACTAAAAAAAAGTTTCATATTCTTGGTAAATTTTGGATGAACTTTACATTTATATAGCACTCTATCATAGATACTCAAAGCACCCTACAGGGAAGTGTGTGGGGGGGGGGGGGTGTAGCACCCACCTGGGTGATGCACGGCAGCCATTTAGGGCCAGAACGCTCACCACACATCAGCTGGTTGCAGAGAGGGAGGGAAACGTTGAGCCAATTACTGAGGGGGGTGGTTAGAGGGCCAGTTGGTGAAAGCCAGGTTGGGAATTTTTGCCATGGCACCGGGGAACCCCCTGCTCTTTGCGACAAAGAGTAGGGAGAGACAAAATTTCCAAAAATGCGCAATTTTTGTGTCACAGTTGAAATATATAGAATCTCTCGCCGCCACATGGGCTTCAACCAGCTGGCGAGGTGCCTGTGGTTGGTTCAATCCATCCATTTCATTCCTGTGTTTGAACCATTAAACTCTGGTCACAGACGTTCACACCAGGAAAAAAATGCATTCCCACAGGTTGTTCTGTTTCTCTGTGTTAAAGGACTAATGAAGCAGTTAATAACCCAGTCAATTAGAGTGGGTAAAATAGAGGTAATCGAGGTATCTTAAGGAAACACACACACACACACACACATACACAGTTCTCTCTCTGTAAAGTGCTGAGTTTAAGTGTGTGTGTGCTGATATCAGAGAGGAGGAATGCCATGTGGGATTATAGTGTCACCCTGACACTTCTATTAATAACACAGCATTTAGCCTCTGTGTGTACATCTATTTGTCTATGTGGGTCTGCAAACTACAGCCGGGCCAGAAACAGACTTGAAACCTCAAAGTTTGAATCACCGGATTGTCTATTCTTCCTTCCTTCCGTGGACTACTGTCCATGTGCCACTGAGCCAGGCATACAACAACCTCCAGGTGTAAGCACCAGGACAGCTGGCAGAAATTGGGCTTGTCCACTAACACACACACACACACACACACACACACACACACACACCACTTGACTCTCACGCCACAGGCAATTTGTACGTGTGTCTTTGAATGATTATGTACATTTGAACAGCTGAATGTGTGTGTCTCACTATAAAGATTCTTTCCCATTGACTTACTGCGTCCCTGACCAACAACTGCAATGTCAATGCACACGCACACACACACACACACACACACAGGAGAAAGAGCTATGTGATCTGATTCACCTCTGCTCACATACTGCAAAGTCAGACAGACAAGTGTTCAGAAAGACAAGTGCTGTTACTCAGAGGTTGCAGGTTCAATTGCCCATAAATAACCCTTTAACCCGAACACCTGCCCCTGAACAAGGCAACTGTTTTGAGTAAACTGGTGGAAGGCCACCAATGACGAATAAAGGCTTGTTAGAGAGAAATGGGGAAGGATGGATGGAAACATCTAAGGATAAGGGAAAGAAAAAAGAAAGGGGAGAAAGAAGTAAGGCGCTGGAGAGGTGTAATGTGGGAAGGGAGCATTTTGGGATGTAAAGCTGGATGGGAAGAAAGATGGAAGAAATTGAAAGATACTGAAAGGAACTTTACTGATAGGAAAGAAGGAACGATGGACAGCAGTGAAAAGGTGAGGGGAGAAAGGAAGGAAGGATGAAAAAAGATGAAATGGTTAGTGTAAGAAAGGATTTAAGTCGGCAAAGTGTCGATAAGATGATGGAGGTCAGAAAAGAAGAAACGCTGCGATGGGTTTGAAAATAACATTCATCTTCCCTTCTTCACCATCTTACTTTTCATTACTTACTCATCTGCCATCATTATATTCTCATCCTCGTCCGTGCTTTATGTTCATCTATTTATTCAAATTTGTAAACAGACTTCTCCCCTTTTTCCCCCCCCCCAGTGTTACCTTCCTTCCTTCCTTGCCCCGTTCCCCTCTTGTCTCCTTACTGGGTCATCCAGGTCGCGCTGCCACGACAAACGATCATTCCGGCTCTGTAACAGCAGCAGCCCTCTCCGTGTCAAAATGTCACATCTGATTATACTGCACTGCCTTTAACGTGGCAGTCATAGTCTCTCTCACGCACACAAGCACGCCGACTTTTCCAGTATCAGCTGAGCTGGTGGAGAGCAGCAGAGCCTGTAAATAGCTGTGAACGAGGGAAGGGTTGGGCTGCGGGGAGGGGAGCGAGAGGGGGTTAATCACCAGCTCATTCATTAATAATGAAGCTAATTAGCTAAGTGTGAAGACGAGTGCTGTATGTGCTGCGGAGGGGGTAAAAAATAAAAACTGCAATTAGCAAATATGTCTATCAGTATGAATTCTGTTAATAACCTGACAGCCTTGTCATTTTTTTCCAGCATCCTTTGCACTCTGCTCCATTGCCTTGCTGTCTACAAATATAGTTTGTGTTGTTTGTGTGTGGTTTTTGTTGAGCTTAATGTCCTGTTTGTTTATGTGTGTTGTGTGTATGTGACAGGAATGTAAGAGTCCTATTCCTTGTATGTGTCCACATAACTGGCCAATAGAAGTGACTGAAAGAATTAGAGACAGATTCCTTAGTATGTAAAGGTTTTTAATTGCGAAGCTAGGGCTGGACGATACGGCCAAAAATGTTATCACGATAAAAAGTTTCATATCTTTCGATATCGATAATTATCACGATAAGTATCGAAATTGTTATTTATCTCATGTTTAAAGCCTGGTTATATTGCGACAAATATTGTTATTGTTTTATTGTCCAGGCATTTGTGAACTTGACTCAAAATTACTCTTTAGAATGTGAGCTCACAATGCTTATCTCCTTCTGTCTTATCTGTTTGTATGTGGTGTTGTTTTTTGTTTTTTTATTATTTATCCTGCTGCCTGTTTTGATTTTTAACCTCAATGGGACTCTTCTGGTAACATTAAGGTTTAAATATGTATTAAATAATGATTCTGACATAACAATCTTTAGTGTGTGTAATCCCAGATTAAATCACGCATTTTCTGTCAGCCATCTGTGATGGACAATGGCATCGTTCTATCGGATTAACCCTACACAGTATATTCTGTATATTTACATTTCAAAAAATCTGTTTTAATTGTGACCTCATACTCCTTTAAATTGACTCTTTGGCCAATCTTTATCCTCATGTGATGATTTAAACTGAGAATGCAAAGACACCTATGTGTTCCCTTGAGATAAGCACTTAACACCTGTGAATCAACCTAAATGCTCACTTCCAGCCTTGCCATGATATTAAAAAAAAAAAAGTTTAAAACTATTTAATAAAGCAACAGAGTAAAAAATCCTTCCAGTCGCCTGCTGGAGAACTGATTTACATGTGCATTTTCTGGGCAATTAACCAGTGCTCTTACTCAGATTAACTGGGAATGAATGGGGGGGGGGGGTAGTGTATTGGGGATTGAACCTGTGACCCTTTCCATGTGCAGTCCAGCTTCTCTAAGCTCAAACCTAGCCCGTCCAAAAGAGGCCTGGGGGGATGAAGCTGAATGTCTGAATGCACATGTAAAATGAATCCAGAGATTCAGTGCTTACTTACAGCCCAGCGAGAGGGATTTACATAGAAAATGTCTTAATGACGGCATCTGTCAAACTCCACTCAGCATCCCTTCACCCTGAAGCTATATTTTCAGATTGCCGGCAGGGATGTCATCTCACTTTCACTGTCACCTTGTTGGCTGGGAGCGCAGGTGACACCAGGATTTCTGTTTGAAAACGCTGTTTCTCTGCAGTTTAATAGTCATATCTGCCAGAAGAGGGGGATGAATGGATGGGAAATTGGCGCATATAAATCCTGGAGTTGATGGACAGTGACTGTGACCTCGTGTTGGCATGGGCCCAACTGACAGAATCCCTGAGGGAGGTTGTATTGGTACCAAGTTTCAGCTAAAGATGAAAGGTTTTCCACTGACATCAGCTAGACAGTGAAGGGAAATTGAGCTTAAAATTATAATTTACTTAGTTCAACCAAATCTATAGTCTGAGCTTTATCATTATATGACATCTCAAATGGTTACATTAATATTTATATAATATATTTAATATTTTCTTCAAAAGTAATTGACCTTTTCTTTATTTTGAGACATACACTTCAGTATGATTCTGACAAAAATATTTATTTGTTGTTATATCTATGATTGACAGAGCAGGACAAAAAAAATGTACTTAAATACTGAGGATATTTGTCAGAAACATGCAAAATCCGAAAGAATTAAATTGATTTTCATTGCGCTGAGATCAAAAGTAGTGTAATAACACTGTTCCAGGCTTAACTTTGTGAGAGATTTTGAAGCCCATTTGCTTTGTATCACTGAGTTATACAAGATAACTGTGGATCATTACAATATAACATCATTAGTACCTGAAATTAGTTCTTGTTCAGGCTCGCAGCACCTGAAATCTGCTGCTCCGATCATCCCCAGATCAGACACCAGCTCAGGGATGTTGTGCGGTCAGTCAGGGTAGGACTTCAGCATTTAGGGTTTTGAAAAACAGCTGTGTATGCACATCTGTGGGACCAGCTAATTGGGAGGGAGACTAATGAACGTGACCGTCCAGTGTTGGATATGATTTGAAGCGAGGATACAGGTTACATTTGGCAGCCCTACAATTAAATACTGAGCCGCTCGACAACATGACCTACAGCCTTTATGCACATGGAGCACTGAAGAAACACGTTTTTTCTTGTTAGTGAGTCATCTTACTTTAAAAACCTACAAACCTACAACAAGGGAAAATGACATGTCCACATATCTGTCACATGACATGTCTGTTTACCTTTGAGTAAACATTTTTAAATATGTATTTAACCAGGGAAGAGATAAAAATACTGACAACACAGATCGGTATATTTTATATTTAGAGGGTCACTCGCCACCTCTGTTGAGACAGAACATGTACTATTGTAGAGTTAATACAATTAGAATAATCAGGTTGAAAATAACAAATAAATAACTTTTTATCTGTCAGTTTCTCTATCAAAACTGCTGTGGCAGTTACTTGTTACGCTACATGAAAATGAAGCCCTGGTGTTGGATCACTACTCTGTATTGACCGAAACACGGAGTGTTGAAACTGGTACCAGGAAAAAAAAGAGCTGAACAGGGAGAAAACATCTATTCTGCTAATGAACTCTGGGAAGTCCAGAGACTGTGCCAGCCAATTTGCTTAAAACGAGAGCAAAGCAAATGACAAATGGAGTCAGCGAGAGCATTTATGAGGAGGAAGGAGATAAAGCTGGCAATAATGTTCTGCAGCAGAGGATGTAATGAGGGCTGGACGCGGGCTTGCTGAGGGAAACGGTGAAGAGGGAGGGAGGTTTAAGCTTTAATTTTTCAGGTTTCTGCAACTCTGAGGCACTAAAGGTACAATCCCTTTAAATTCAATTCATTTTTTATACATGTAATAGTTCAGTTTTTCTTTATCATCTGTTTCATGCAAGTTCATAATATTGTTTACTGCAAGTGGCATCAGACTTTTAAACGGCAGCCATGTGGGTTTGATCCCTGATGATGACGCCTGTACTTTTAATCTACGCAGTCATTGCCGGAACAAAGCTTTTATCTAACGGCAGAAATATTCAGTTTCAATATTCGACCCGACAAAAGAGCCTCACACTCAACCCCACCTCCGTCATCTAACCAGCCACTGAGCTGGGATTGGTCTAATTGCCCAGATTTATCAGGTCAACGACGCTGTTGACCTATGGCTGGAGAGTCAGAGCCCTCGACCCCCTCGACCCCACAAGAATGATTCCGTTAATCCTCTTTAAAAAAAACGTTGCGTGTGTGTCTGAGTGTGTGTTAAAAACCACTTCCAACCTGCCCCTTTTGTCTCTGTTTCAGCACTTCCAATGAACGGCATCTGCCAGTATGTTCTACTAATTTACTAACCTCAAGATGGTTTTGACCTTTTTATTGAGTCATCATTAAAGGGGAGGATTCTTTCCATAAAGCTGTCTGTGTGTCTGAAAATCTAACAGGAGTAAATATAACAGGAGATTAACAGTGCAGGTCTGTCTGTTATTACTAATGAAACTCACTTTAGATGGATGCATGCTTGATAAGAAAAGATTTATCGTCATCTTACCAAACATACCACCGTAGTACAGGTGGTATGTTTGTATGTGTGAGGTGGACACACAGGAAAAATCCACCAGAGGTCACAGGGGTCCATTTTGAGGTCTCCCTGTTTACTGCAATATAACAACCCAAAGGCATTCTGGGAAATGCCTAACATTAACACACCAAAACATTTTCCTATATGCAAGAACTTCAACTTAAACTCAGTGTATCAAATCCATGTGGTGGTAAGTAAGTACATTTACTCAAGCACTGTTCTTTGAGGTAGTCACATTTACTTGAGTATGTCTGTTTTAAGCCACGTTATAGTTCTACTCCACTACATTTCAGATGGAAACGCTATTTACTGATTTAAACATGGCCCTCTCATGCCGTGTCTGAATGGTCAGGGTGAAAGCTTCGCACTCCACTCACATAGCACACCTGCTGCTGTGAGACTGCAGGGACGATATTTACGCTCTATAAAAGTCCCAAGATGCCAGCAGAGCAGGAACGGGAGGGTGAAATAACTAACTGAGTGTACAGAAAAGTTCAAAGAGAGCCTAAGCATATGAAAGTTTGCAACAAATGAACAGTGTAAGGCGACTACTTGAATACTATAAGCAAATTATTTAAACAGCATTTGTACAGGAATGATTCTGTCTCAAGCTTTTTGATGCATATAAGGAGTTGATTATTGTTTAATAATCTGAAATGAGTCATTTTGTATAATGAGTACTTTGTATATGTACTTTTGGTACATATAGTTTACTCTAATTCTTTTGCACTTTTACTTTACTTAAGTAAATTTTCTGCGTACTAACGCTCTTTTAATACCTTACCCTTTACGGGATGTATCCAAATCATTTCCACTTAAAAGTTATATAATGAGAAGCGACGGCAGAGCACCTTGTCTGGAAGAGTCTGGACTGGTTTCAGAAACAGACAAAAGATGAAGACAAACGACCTGATAGACGAGCAGTTCTGGTAAATACTCGGGACGAACGCTGGCGATCATCCAGCTTACGGGATGAGCGGCGATTGGAAAATCACTCCTAATTGTTAAATTGAATCAAGAACTAACAAACCGTATTATGAGGTTAAAGACCTTCGACAGCGCCAGTTAAACTCAGTCAGAAGAGACGATGTCTGCAAAAAAAAAAAAAAAACTATCAGGGATCGTCTGCTCATTTCCGCTCATGTTTGTGTCTGCTGGTTGTGCCGGTTTTCCATTTAAATCCTGCATTTGTTGAAGCAAAGGTGATCGGAAACTCTGCTTCAAGTTGATATGAATAAATCATGGAAGCTTCGCCAGATGAGCTGGGAGTAAAATGCCTTGCCTAAGGGCATTTTGCAGTTTCCTGAAGTACTCAGAATTGCAACCTTCTGTCCTAAGCCCTTTACTTTTTACAAAAAAGTCAGTTAAGGTACTTCAGCTTCAAACATACCAACTAGTATTACCTGTCCTGTTTCAATAATGTTCTAAAGCAAATGCGACTGCAAATGATCACTTTCCACCATCCTTCCCATAACAGCAGACTGTCCCATCAACAGTCACTGAGCCTCTTTCCTGCTCAAGGAAATTCATTTTGGATCAGAGCATCAACTGAAAGCCTAAAATATGAATGAGCTACAAGCTTGTAACACTTGCAGGTCCAATCTAACCTGTGTTTCATGTCATCTCCTCTTAAATAATTAAGGGAAAACAATGCTGCCAAGCAAGCATGTAAAGCATGAAGTTTAACATCAACAGTTAAAGATGTATGAGCATAAATGATATATAAGCAGCAGGTCCTTCTGTAATCTGCAGTGTTACACTCGCAGAGGATTTCAATTACAGAATGATTTTCAAAAAACAAAGAATTGTTCATCTGGTACCATTTATCACACATCTGGTGGTTCATGATCAGAAGTATAAAGAAACACATTCATCAGGGCAGACATGCAAACAAAAGGAGGAAAAGTGTGTTATTGCCCCTTCCTTCCCCAGTATACCTGTTTAAACCCAGTATAAATGTTTAAACTTTACGGGAAGTCTATTAGGTCAAACATCACAGCACAGTTATAAATGAATATGAGATGAGATCACAAGAGCAGAAACAGTTGGAGTGTGTGTCATACAGACATTCTTATATTCATCTGACACGTGGCTTGATTAAGTGACAAAGATGGTGACAAACAGTAACAACACAAATGAGACTAAACCCCATTGGAGCAGATGTGGGACGTGCAAACAGCAACCATGACAGCTGTCAATCAATAAAAACATCTTTTGAGACCCTTAAAATCTCTAAAGGAACAATTGAACAACCAAAACACAGTGGAAGAGAATGTTACTCAGGGCATATCCAATTATATATACAGAGCAGGGCTGGGCGGTGTATTGGTAGACCAATATAATTTCAGAAGAGATGTAAAATTAGACAATACCGTTTATACCAATATAGTTTGATGTTGAGTTAGTTAGGATGTTTCTCTCTCCCTCACTGCACAGCCCCGCCCCGCCCCGCCCCGCCCCGACCCGCCCCTCCCTCTATGTCTGCGCACAGCAAATAATTGAAGTTCGTTTTCCCTTTGATGTGAACTGGAGGTCAGGCGCGTGAGAAAAAAAATCCTCAATAATTGAATCTCAAAATTGAAAACCCAAAGTGTACCCACTGATCGAATATTTGAATATTCGGGTCCAGCCCTGCCATCTACTTCCAAATTTCCGACAGCATGGAGGGAGGGAGACTCAGTGCCAGTCGACCCTGCTGAAGACCTGGCTTGTAAAAAGAAAAACAAGTGTTCCGTCAGGGTTTCCTACACATACACTTTGGCGGGCTGCCAAGGTGTATTACCTGCCGCTCAGGTATATCTGGCGACACATTGTAGCATTTTGCAGAGAAACACAGAGTGATTACATTACATGTTGCAACACGGTGGATATTTTACAAGCACAGACCAGGTGAAGCCACAGTGAACCCAGCAGTCAGATGTCGTTCTTTAGCTACCATGTTGGTTTTGTTTTGATAGGCGACGTTGTCAACACGCCTCCTGAACATGCAGCGCTGTGAACGGAATCACGGGAGGAAAAGTCTGGGGGAAAGTCTGCGGAGGTATAATGGGGGACTTTATATAAGGTAGCCTACTACTGATGGAGAATCAGTGGAGCACACAGGGAGGGAGATGGAAAGAAGCGAGGCACGCTGATGTGAAATAAGGTGGAGAATGAAGTATTAAAACAGTGAAATAAGAAACAAGCTACTGCAAATAGTAAGAACACGCCTGCTAACGCCAACCAAAGCCCACTTAGCTGAAAATACCGATATACATGTTATATTGGTAATCAGCCTAACACACTTATGGCCCTAATACAGATTATGGACTTAGTATTTCAAAAGTGAAGTCTTAAAGGTTTCTACAAAAGAGTCTTTTATATTGCCTTCGTTGGTTAATGCTTGAATTTAACCCAAAGCCTAAAGATTTTATATTTGATGCTAGACATACAGGTATTACAGTCTGTGTTTTCAGTTTGTAGTATGACTTTTTTAAAGCTGAAGATTTGAAGATTTGAAGATTTTTTTTCGGGGTCACTTACAGGTGCTCTCAGTACTGAAATTAAATATTAGATTAGAAAAAGGTAGATTAGAAGTAGACTGAACAGACTAGCTCCTGCAGCAGTGAGCTTATTTAGTGTGTCAGAGGTCACAGAGGTCAGCTGGAGGGTCAACTCTCAGGAGGCAGGGTCCACGTTTACCCGCCTAAAAAAAGACCAAAGAGCTGAACTATATAACAGGAGGAGGTGAAGCTGGACACACACACACACACACACACACACACACACACACACACGCACAGACACAAGATACATCTTAAGGGACACATAAAAAATAAAGAAGAAACACACCGACACACTCCCACACGTCAGGGTTTCCTAACATCAAAACCAATAACATCCTGAATGAACCACATTTCATTGATCTCTGATCAGTTCAGACTGAACAGACAGATATGAATTACAGACGTGATGTTTCTTTTGTTAAACGACACCCACCCACACACCATATTTAACACACTGGGGCATAACAGGTCACCTATATAAGGCGTCTGGAGGTCATGAGAAGCAGCAGAGTGGCGGCTACCATGGCAGCTAAATAAACCTCTGACAGCTGATCACACACATCTCCCTCTTTCGGTTTGCTACAGAGCAAACTGCTCATGTTGCACGAAACACTTGGTGAACTTTTCCACTTCTGCCTGGAATTGAACAAACCCAGACAGAGAGCAGAGAACAGTATAAATTATAGACTGAACATAACTCATGAAAACAAACATTCAAATTCAAATTAGCTTTACTGGCATGAATGTTTACCAATGATATTGCCAAAGCTGCATATAAAATGAGTATAGAATGATGGGGACAGGAAATGAACTAAAAGGAACCATACTAAAGCCGGCATTGCACAGTGGAAAATAATCTCTCTTTAAAGACATCTGCCTGCAAGCGAAGACTAATGCACAGAAACATGGGCATAAAGTCACCTGACCCTATTTCACACACAGACACATTTTTTTAGCTCTAGGTTACATTCAAATGTTACTTCAACGACAGCATTTTAATGACTATAGCTCCTTGTCTACATGTTGAAATACTGAAATGTTTTTGAGCAGTTATGATAGATATGCTAGCCAGAATACAAACACCTTTCCTAACTTAATTCAGATGTAAAACACAATCTTCATACTCACTGTTGTGGGGCTGCGTTTGAATGAAAGCAAAGGGACATTTTGGACCCAGAAACTATGGCTGAGGAACTTAATTTAGAGCCTGGCTCCTCCAGTCGAAACACAAGTGTTATTCCAATGTTCCTTAAAAAAAAAAAGAGCCTGGACGCCTGGAAAAGTTGCTGCAATGGAAAAGCGCATCGTGTTACTGGCTATCAACAGTCCTACTTCAGGAGCAAAGACTTTTAGAGAGGGCAGGAAGAACATTTTGTCCCCAAAGACCAAACACTGGGGCCGCGTGCATGTGGTCAAATGATACGAAGGTTTGTAAGTTCTTACTAGATATCTCACATGTAGATATCTTCAATATATAAACTGAATACTCAACCGAAAATGTATGTTTTGAGTTTAAACAGTACGTTTCCTTCCTTGTAGGTCATTGCGGTTAATGCTGCGTCACCCCTCCACTATTCTCTCCACTATTTACTAAATAAAGCATCAGCATTTTTGTACATTTGTCTTTCGTGACTTATTAGAACAAGGACTGGCACATTTTTACTCCATTCTAGCGATTAATTCTGCCTATAAGTTACAGCAATAATGCCAGGTATAATTTACAACCCAAGATGACACATTAAGATAGTTTGTTTTACCAAACCAACAGTCCAAGACAACAAAGATATTCAGTTTATTATCATATAAGACAAAGAAAATCATTCTTTGAGAGGCTGGTACCAGTGAGTAATAACAGTGAATAATAATAATAGTTTTTGATATTAAAAAAATAATTATATATTATCTAAACAGATGACTTTCATTTTCAAAAACAAGTAATTGATTAAACTGACGTATCACTGTAGCTCCATTAGGAGCTCACCGATAATAGAGATAAAGAGTGCAAAGGTGGTTCATGCTGCACAAGTGGTTGGAGAAGCCTCTATGAATGTTTATTGACATGACTTTGTGTCATCAGTGGGATCCAAGCAGCCTACAGCTGCCGTTCCCAATGACGGACCACACGACAAACTCTTCGGAGCCACATCTTAAGCTGCTGGTCTTTGATACTCAAAAGATTTTTAGCTGAGCATTCCTTTTTAAAAAGGTTCCTGGAAAAGTACCTGTGGTCACAAAAAAAAAGGGCTATTAGAGTTTTCCCAAAGTCCCTAACAGATCAACAAACACTCACTCTGCTCCCAACAAACAGCTTAAAAGACAATTAGAGCAAGCAGCTCGAGCCGCAGCGTGACGAGCTGCAGCGAGGAGGACAAAAGGGCCGAGAGCCACTGCTCAAATATTTGGGTTAGATACATTTGAAACCAAGTTTTAATTCAATATGATGTGGGAACTGGTGCTGTATTGTCCTAGACCACACACACACACACACACACACACACACACTCACAATACATAACACAATAGCCTGTTTCACATGGTTTCAGCTAGGCGCCCCTGAACAAACACATTAAATATGAATCAATATACAGAGGAACATGAACACTGTCCCAGTTACATTAATGAAACCCACTGTGACTGTCAGAGAGTGTGTGTGCGCGTGCATTTTTTCTTCTTTTCTACAGGAGACCTGTGTTTCTGTGTGTGTTCACGGTGACCTTCAGGCACAGCTGAGGGTCTGACTGTCAGCGCTGCAGTTCATGTAAGGGGAATGCATGATTAAATACCATCCACTGCAATGCGTGTGTGTGTGTGTGTGTGTATGTGTATGTGGGTGTGCGTGCATGTGCGTGCGTTTAGGTGTCTGTTTGGCAAGATTAGCTGTAATACTGTCATTCACAGTCCAAACAGGAGACGCCTGTTTGCATGTTTCTCAGTACATGAAGTTCAAAGTCTGTGTGCCCTGTATGCTATGTGACTGACAATGCCCACTGTGTCCATGTCTGAAGTCAAGTGTGTTGATGAGGTAGTCATAGATACACATACACACACACACACACACACTCACTCACACACACTAAGAAGTACAAAGCGAGCTGTATTCACCCACCCACTCACACACACTCCAACTGTTGCTGGCTTTGTGATCTCATCTCATACTCCGTCATTTAGCTAATCCATGCTGAAAAAACACAAAGAACGACCAAAGATGGCTGTTTACTACAGCTGGTTTGGGCCTCCACAGTCAAAGTGCTCTTCAGCCGGGTAATGACATGCCTCATTGCTTCATGGGAACTCCAAGTGGCCAAGAGTTCAGTTTGAAGTGTTGAGGGAACAAAAGTCAGTAAACATGTTAATTTAAGGCACGTTGACATGCTAATGATCAAACGCCACAAAAGCCTATAGAGTTATTTAGTCCTTTAGATCAAGTCCAACTCATAAGAAAGCTGAGGCTCAAGATGAAGGTCTTTTACATCTGTAGTTCCAGGAAGTCTCAAGTCAAGTGTTACTTGACGTTAGGACAGCTTTTCTTAAGGTAAAGACGTTTAGGCCATAGAGTGTATAAAAAGGCTACAGACAGAAGGTTTCAAACGCTTTTTAGCTTGTCGCAACATGTAAACAAATATAGGCTAAAAAAACAGGATCAGAAGTGCAACTTGAGACAAAGTCTCAAATCTCCAGCACTGAATTTAAGTCATGTTCTGTTGCACACAAAATCAACACAAGAGTTAACAACAGGTATCTGGAGAGAGAAGGAGAGAGACAGAGAGAGAGAGAGAGAGAGAGAGAGACTGATAACTGACAGCCTCACCTCCTCGTGGTCTTTAAATTCCTCGATGGCTAACTTCAACCTTATTTGATGCAAACCAGCAATTTCAGAAAGTATAGACAATAACAAATGCATCGGCTTTTGAGAATATATGAGAAATGACACAGCTCCTCCAAATAAATTACATGAAGCTGCTTAAGTTAGCGTTTCAAATGTACCGTGAAAGTCTAGGTTGCGAACCCTTGACTTTTCCTCGATTAATGTCCCTTTCAGCAAGGCATGTCAGCAATGCCCAGTGTTGAGCGGGCAGTTGCATCCGGGACAGAGCAGGAATAAGTGAGTGCTACGAAAATGGACAGTCTTCATGTAATTTCTCCATCAGCCAATTCCACTCAGCGTAAAAGGGGATGAGCTTTCTGTTTGAAGCTACAGTCTTACTACAGCACATCTTTATTCATAACCGCCTCGGCATTCAGCCTGAATAGACAGAGAGAGAATGACACCGCACAGAAAAAGACAATTACACCGCATCAATAAGTGCGGAGCGTTCGGCCATTCAGAGCTTTTTCGCCTGCTGCCAAAAGGTCGTCCATCTCAGCGCCTGAAATCAAACTCTCAAGGGCTCGACTGGGATGATGCGTGATAATGCAGAAATAAAAGATGAGGGCTGGAAATAGCCTCTGTAGAGAGAAAGAGAAGGACACAGAGAGAGAGAGAGAGAGAGGAGGACCAGGCAGGACCAGGGAGGACAGGCTGTCTTTTTAACGTCAGCAGAGAGAAATAGGACATAGTCATGAAAACATTGCTGCTGTGTGATTTTCAGGTCAAGATGAACCACAAGTCTGTAAAGAGTTCTGACAAAAATCTGGAAATTTGAAAATTTATAATTCAGCTTCGATGGACCGCTCCAGAACAGGTACTGAATGCACCCCTGAGGTGAGGCTGTTTTGTCACCTGCTTTTTTCCAAGAACATGAATGAGCTTTCATTTCATTTGCATTTTAAAGAAACGTGGCTCCACAGACGCACCTCCCTGAGTGTCCACTACAACATTCAAATTGTGATTCCAGTCTGTGAAACACTTATTATACTGTTAAATGTTCTGAATGCAGGACCTGTGATGAAGAGTTTCTATTTTGTGGTACTGCTGCTTTTATTTAAGACTTTTTGAGCCCTATTTCCTGTACTGATATAAAAGCAGGAGACTCCATCACTCACTCGCTCATTCTGTCCTCTACTTTTATGAGCGGTGCCCCAGCTCCCACGCATCCCATATTTCTTTGTGGGCATGTCAACAAACACAAACACACACACACACACGCACAGTAGCCATTTTGTACTGACCCTTGGAGGCCGCTGGCACACACACACACACGCATACACACAGATACACACTCGAGAAGGGCATCGGCCACTGGTCATCAGAGAAAGAGAGAGCATTTTGTTTGTGTGCATGAGAGCAACACACAGCAAATAACAGCTACGTCCATATTCCCTGTAACAGAAACCTGCCTTTCTGGGTTGGGTTGGTTGGATAAGCATATAAACAACAGGCAGACATCTACTTCGCTCTACATTGACAGCAAGCTAACCATTATAACCACTTATTATAACCAAATTACATGTTTGTAAAATATGTATAAAGTATGCAATACATGATTTTGCACGACTCACAGTTCTGTTTACTTCTTTATGTCCCATGTACACTTTTTTTTTTTCTTTTCACAATTAATATTTAAGGAGGTTCCGTGTAAGAGGTTACGAGGTGTATGTAGATAGAAATGGCTCATTCTAAGGTAATAAAAACATAACAGATCTAGGTTCGGGCGATCTTCTCTATTTTCATGGTTTGATCATGGCTACTTGAGATCACCAACTGGAGATCTGACTGCCAGGGGGCGGTGTTATGATGTAGCATGACAATGAAATGCCAGCATGGAACAAATAGACACCACCAGAGACATCTGTAAATGCACAGTACAGTGTTGCCCACAGAGTCAAAGTGTAACTGTGGCACCGCGCAATCGATATTGACAAGCAGCTATGTACAGTGTGCATGTACAGCTAACCTCGACAACCCAGCTGTATTCTAACTAGGGCTGGGTATCGAAGTTCAATACTTTTAGGCAACCAATCGAATTGCTTCAATACCACCGAGTATCAAAAAATGCCTTGTCTTTCGGTACCAAAGTTCGATACCTAAAGGGTCTTGTAAACGCCAATGAGCCAATAAGCATGCAGCTTTCTTGATGTGCCCACATCTAAAAGTGATTGTAATTGGCTGTGGTGATGTAAACACTAGCTCACGCCGGTTACGCACAGAGACGTGGCTCGTGCATGTAAAAGACGTGGAGAAAATCAAGTGTGGCTTGATGCAACAGCGCGCGATGCAATATTTGCGACATAAGATAATTGCTGCTAAGAGCGGCGACACGACAAACCTGGTGAAGACTTGGACTGTGCGTGGAATAAACTTAAGAGCAGAAAGCCGCAACAAGACAGAGCCGGTGCATCACCGTCTCAGCCCTGCTGCCACCGAAGCTGCTTCAACACGCCCACCGATGCGAGCAGCGTTAGCAGCAGCGCCGCTACAAGTAGCAACCGCTACTAGTTTAACGACATTTCTCAGTAGCTTGGTGGCAGCGCCGCTGTTTTCTGAATCAAATCAAAGCTCTTTTATTGACAGAGTAGCGCGGCAGCTTCCACACACGCTACATTTTTCCAAGTGTTTCTGAAGGACCAGTTAAGCGACGCCACCGCTGCACACGGACCTGTATGTGCAGCCGGCGGAAGCGCTTCTGTGTGATAGTGACATCAGTACCGATATTTTGACTGATGTCTGCGACTTTGCTGCAGATGGATTAAAGACGCGCAGCTGAGTTTCCTTTCTATTGTGATCGTTGGCCACCTCTTCCTCTAGTGAGGAAACTTTGATATGCAGTGGCAGAAACTTGTTTCCATGAGAGATTTCTCTCTCTTTCTCTCAGGCCTCTTGCCATGAATGTTTAGGCTGCCATGGTGCCAGAGCACAAATTCACATATAAACAAAAAAAATATATAATTAACAAACAATGAAGTGACATTATAAAAACTAAAGAAAGAGGAATAAAAACACAATATAGGCCGATGTTACATTGAAAATATGTCTTGGTTCTGACAAGCAGCAGCATTTTTCAAAGGAACAATTATTAAAATAAACTATTAATGATAGTAATGTGATAATTAAGTTACTTTATACAAACAACAATGGTTCTCCGTATGTTGGGAAAATATACAAATTTTATACCAATAAAATTAGTATCGAAAAAAGTATCGTTCAGGAACCGGTATTGAAGTTGAGGTATCGATACCGGTATCGATATCGAAAATCTTTGAACGATACCCAGCCCTAATTCTAACCTCAACATAGCTCTCCTCATTAGGCTCCTTATGTGCTTAACTCATTTGAAGGTGGGTCTCCGACATTGTCAAATGTTGTGCTATGAAAATAGATAGACTGACTTCTTAGATTTAACTTGAATGCATTAGTTTTTCTATATATACACACAGCGTTTAAATTTCTTTGTGAGTGAGGGGGCAAGCCTAAACAATTCATTATGTAATGTCTTTATACATCACTGAAAACATAGTTATGTATATTATGTTGCATTTATGTCAATAGATCCTCCTAAATACTACGCACTGGGCCTTTAAACAAAGTCTAAATTTGGATAACTTTCTGTGATTGACCCCTAATGATTATTTGCAATGAAGCGTTTCATTTTCACATAAGCTAACAGATTTATAAACCATAAAGTGAGGACAATAATAACCATGATTTGTGTCCCCCTTTGTTCTGGTGAGGGTTGCACCCATTCAACCAGCCAGGTGTTACAACATGTTGTTTCCACCGCTGACACTTTTCCTCCTGAGTGTGCAGGAGGAAGTGACCTGGACAAAAAGCTCCAGCCACACACACAGAATGTGGTAATGCCTCTATGTTTCCCTTCTGTTTCCTACACTATTAAAACAGGACACTAAAGTCTGTGAACACAGTTTGGGTGAAATTCCTGCTATTTCTGCTAACAATAATGTATTTTATTAGGCTAAAGGCCAGTTTCTGAGGCCGTGCTTAGAGAAAGCCTACAAAATGTGTACCTTGGAATAATGGGTAAATCATTTATTTAAATCCTACATATTAAACAACAGTATTTAACAAGTTTGCAGTCTTATTTTCTTAAGCCGTCTGACATCTTTTCATTAGGTCGCTGGGTTCCCACGTCTCAGCTTTGCACTTTTGAGTTCAACGTTTTGCTATTTCTTTGAGATTAGGGCTGCCCACGGACCTTTTCTCCTGTAACACAGAAGTCACTGCTCTGCTGCTAACTCCAGCGGACATTAGCATTGTGTTGAACAATGAGTCTTGGGTGATGTTACACTGTGTTATTGCTGGACGATAAGGCCAAAAATGTTATCATGATAAAAAGTTTCATATCTTTCGATATCGATAATTATCACGATAAGTACCAAATCGTTATTTCTATTAAGTTTAAAGGCTGATTTTGCCAAACAGTGGATCACTTCACAAATCTGAGGTGGAACATTCAAAACAATTGTGATAAAATCTTTGTCAGCAAATATGCACGAGTAAAATTAAGTAAAAGCTTTTTTCAGTCCCTTTTCCTCTACAAAATAAACATCTTAATACGAAAATGAAGTCCTAATTCATGTATGATTTAAGTGAAAATCATTAAATCAAACATTTATTGAATATTTATTGACCCTTTCTTATATTGTCATTGAAAAACAAAAATATTGCGATAATTATTGTTATTGTTTTATGGTCCAGCCCTACACTGTGTTGAACTAAATTGTTCACTACATGTTCAATGCCCTTCTGAAACATTCAGGATCATTTCCGCTTGTCAGCTGATTCATTGTCAGCTCTTTAAAATGTATATGTTAGAGGCTCATCATTACAGTTTCGTATCTCTTTGTAATGTAGCGCAGTGTTAACAATGTTACTTATAGCAACCCTGAAATCCAAACCATTTTGTGATGCCCCCCAAATATATATTTAAAATAGGCTAATAAATCAATATCATAAACATGCAACAACTAGTCGACTAATGGTTTGAACTAACGACTACTAGCGAACTAAAAAAATGAAACTATGAAAGTAAGAAAGTTGTAATAAACCAAATTAAATACACTGTGCTACAATAAAGCCTAGAAAATGTCTACTTATAATACTAATATATTTGATAACATACTGAAGTTTTTTAGTAAGTAAGTGCACAAATGAACTACTGAGTTACAGAGTAGAGAGATACTGTAACACATTTCTTCCACACTCTGGAAATAATTCCTTATTTTCTTTGTCCTACGTGAACAAAATCGGCTCTGTTCGTCTTCAGTTGACCACACAATGTTTCTTTTATCACAGCAAAGCTCCATGGGTTCAGCACAATGAACATAAGGTTCAGGAGCAGCTGGACTGAAACAGCCTCAGAATAAAGTCCTGAGGATTAACTCTATCACATATACAGTCTGTTTTTGTCTTTAAAGGCACATTCTGTGCGTTTCTCAGCAGACTCTAGCTACGCCCATTTTTCCATCAGAGAGGTAAACATGTGTGGGGACGAGTGTGTTACTGCATGAGTGTGTTTGGAGTCCAGGGCACAAGACTGCATTCCTGACAGACAGAGGGGGGGAAAGGGGGAGTAAGGGAATAAAGAGAAGAGAAATGGAGGGAGGGAGGGAGGATGGAGCAGAGGAAAGAGTAATGAAAGAAGAAAATGAGACAAGGAGGTGAGGGGAAGGCAAAGGGAGGAAGTTAAGAGCAGAGAAAAGACGGATGAAGGAGAGAAGGTGGAAAGAGAAAAAGAAAGAAAAGAAGAGGATGAGGAGAGAAGCAGGGAGGAAGGGAAGAGGGGGGAGACAAAAAGGGAGGTGAGAGAGGAGAGGAAATAAGGAGATGAGAATGGGAGGAAAGAGAGATAAAGAAGAAAGAAAAGGAGAAAGGGAGGCAGCAGAGAAACAATAAAGGGAAGAAAGGAGAGAAGACAGAAATATAAAAGAGAGAAGAAAGAATAAGAGGAAGCAAGGAAGGGAGGGGAGGAGTTATGGAGGGCAAGAAGACAGAAAAGGAGATATGGATTAAATGAATAGGGATGTAAGAGTGGATTAAGGACAGGAGAAAGCAGAGAGGACAAAAGGGAAAGAAGAAGGGAGTGAAGAGGGAGGAGTAGAGGGAAGGAGTAAAAGCAGCAGAGAAGAAGATATTTGAGAGAAGATGAAAAAAGGATGGACTGGAGAGTATGGAAAATAAGGGGAATAGGAGGGTAACTGAGTACAGCACCCAGAATGCACTGCACACCCCCTCCAGCACTAACATAATCTCAATGTTAAAATGTTTAAGGAAATTTAAACCTAAACTTTTGACCTGACTTTTAACAAGACGGTAAAAGAAGGAAAGTCCTGGCAGGACGAAGCACCAATATAACGACAGGGCAAGACTGATCTCCAAGGCAACCAACCATAAGCTTGCCGATGGACTTTTTAAGTTGCCATTGAGAGGAATAACCCTTATTTCATCATTTTCATTATATTAGAGCTGCAACAATTCCAGCAACTTTTTTTGATAATCAATTCATCGTTTAAGTAAACTTTCAAGCCAAAATGCCAAAACATTTGATTTTTCCAGCTTCAAGTTACATTAGTATTCCAACTTTTGTTGCAGAGTCATCAACATCAAACCTATAGCTTGTAGGTTTTCTGCAGTGCGCAAGAAATCCCCCACAGCACCATTTTGGGGGTTTTAACACGTTCTCTGAGTCGAGCACGCTTCGTCTTAGTCCACAAAAGAGGCATCTTCATCACGGAGTGGGAGGCAGACGGTCATGTAGGATCTTAATCAGCCGCCTGTTGACAGCGAATTTAAAGAAGCTGTCTTTTCCCTGCTGTCTGTGAATGGTTAAGTCTGTGTTGGTGTCAGCACTGAAGGCTTTCTGCTTGCTTTCTTTCCTATAACATTTAATCCAGGAAAGAACAAGTTCGTAAATTTATCTGGATATTTTGCAGTGCTGTGTTCATTTGCATTACGTCTTTTCTGTTACAGTTTCCCATGGCTTCTGTTGGTTTCTGGAGAATGTTGGAAAGCTGCTGCACTGACTGTTTCCCTCCCCATGTTTAATCTGCTTTTTTTGTGTGTGAGTGCGGGTTCTTAATCAACCACCCGTTGTTGGAGAATTTCAAACAGGCCCTAACTGTTCTGCTGGCTGCTGAGTGTTGCAGCTGACAGAGGAGCAGAGATCACATGGCTGCACTTTCAGCCCAACAGCATTTAAACTGGATTCAGGGCCTGGAGTTCAGACAGCCCGGTGTCACGGCCTTCCTGCTGACGTTAGCGTGACAAACATGAATAAATAGGGAAAAGGCTCATGTTTGAAGTATGCGTGGCACATGACTGCCAGAACGCACCCTGCTAGATTGATATAAAATCAAAGGATCTGCGATGAAAATCACTTTCAGATAGTAGTCCATCAAATTAAGTTAAGATGATTTCAGACTAAAAAATAAATCAACTGCAGTTCTGTTCTTTTCAAATAATATAACTGCAATGGAAAAGCTTAGTCACAATCATTAGCAAATGTACGTATCCTCAAATAAGCATCCACGGGGAGTCTACAACCATGAGCTATCAATGAGCAGGCCTGAGCAGCTTTCCTACAGGGAGATGACCTCTGACCTCTACAGGGTGGGGGGTATCATGGGAACTGGAGTCCCAAAGGGGCTGTCTAGAAGCTTCAGGGAGCTGTTATCGTTTTTAAGGATGGGGGGGTCAACAAGCGGTTAGCCTGCTAGCCCACAGAGCGAGCATGACAGTCATGAGATGTGTGTTCATGAGAGTGTTGAGAGGGAACAAAATGTGACTGCAGCTAATTCAAAATGAGAAAGACATTTTTATTTATTTCAAGCTTAAACATTTGCTAAATGTCTTCTTTGTAAAATTGGGTCTCACAGCATGACAACTTTTCACATAATTTCCATCTTACTGATCAGTTCTGCCTTTCTTTTACCCACTGTAGATAGTTAAATGTTACTAAATGTTGCTAAAATTATGTAGTTTGATTATTGCACAAAATCAACCTGACACAGAAATATGCGAGAAAAGTAACTGATAACATTTAAAAAAAAAACTAGAGTAGTAATTATATGGAATTATAATATTTCATAGTTTTTAGTGTGATCGAGATTTGTCTTATGATAATGACATTTTTCCCATAATGAGGTTGTTTTCTCGTAATGAAATCCCATCTCATAACTGGAAAACTGATAGTAGTACGGTTATAATTATAAGATACAGAAATCGTAATTAGAAGATAACCTTCCCAACATATTTACTGCCTGTCTATAAAAACATGTTGGTAAAAGAAGGTATTTATGAATAACTAATAAAATACATTTTAATACTTTTAAGTCCCCGGATTTCTTTTCAAGGAACTAAAAGGTTCCTTCAGCCCACTGTTCTGTGTGACACGATTAAAACCGTTACACATGTAATAACAAACTGGATAAAGCCATCACGTTCTTAAAATAACTCCAGCACAGAGAAAGCAACACCAAAATAAAATCGCGACAGTTTGGAAGGTTATTACAACATTTCCAGCCGACAAGAGGACTGCAGGACTCAGGTCTGTGTCCGCCTGAGCGTCAGAGGAACGGGATGTTTAACGAGCTTTACCTGCAATAATCAGCTGTTCCTCTTGGTTTGGAGAGGATATTCCACGACTGTAAGACAACTATCTCCTTTAGGAATAAAAAGTCCTCACATCACAGCTCCCAACACCACTCATTTAAAAATTATGGAGATTCTGAAAGGAGATGCTGCAGTATTTGACCTGTTTGTGATGAGTCATCACATTTTTACATCAGTTATTCTCATTCCCAACAGAGACCGTTGCTAAGCATCGTCACAGAGTGTGTGTACATTCATGCGAGTAGATTAGAAAAAAATCTAATTGTAATGACAGTGAATTGAGTGAAATGCACATATTCTGCCAAACCAACTCAAAGCTGTGTGTGTGTGTGTGTGTGTGTGTGTGTGTGTGTGTGTGTGTGTGTGTGTGTGTGTGTGTGTGTGTGTGTGTGTGTGTGTGTGTATGTAGCAGCCTGTAGTACTTCCAGTGTTTGAAAGAACCTCACTTAACAGCTAACACACATTTCTGGGTTTGGGCTGTGTTCAAAAATTCATTAGGAGGAAAATTAGCATGGCAGAGCCGGAGCTTGACCGAGTTTTACCTTCCAAACCCAGAGGCGAACCAGCGAGCCGTGACGCTTTTATCAAGCAAACTAACTACAAATAACCGTGGAGAGAGCGCTGAAAATAGCAAAATCCAATGAGCAACATGCATCTTAAATGACATGGTGCACCACTTAATACATGGAAGCTAATACATTAAGTGACTTATGTTAATATTTTGAAACAGTTTTACTATTTTCTTGAACCTTTTTTGAAGTCCAGATTAAATGAAAAAACCCTTTTAGATCATATCGTGCATTTATATGGCAAGAAAATGACTTTATTGTATTCTCATATCAAAATCCAATCATGTTTTCTTCCTGTAAAACAAAATATGACGTGTGCTTATGTTAGCCAGAATGCAAGGTGGAGCTAAGTTAATGTTAGAATGCAGCTGGATTTTCGAGGCTAGCACGCTGTACATAGCTGGTAGTCAATAGCGAATCGCGCACGCCACAGTTACACAGCCATTCTGTGGGAAACACTGCATCCCTTCAGTAAAGCTTCAACATTTAGCAGCACAGAGCTCAGATTATCTAGCTAGCAACAGCATGGTATGTCGGTGTGTGTTTGGGTGTTCGCCACCTCAAACCTTGTTCCATCCCCTGGAGCAGAGTGATTCTGGGGGCATAACTTTACTCTCTGTTTTGGGTTGAACTGATCTTATTTTAAGGAGAAAATATTTTCTGGTTTTCATTCTTATGTCCTCTTTAAGGAGTTTCCTGATGGACAGCTAATTGCTAACAACGACTAACTGTAGGTTGTGACTTTAGTGTAGAGAATATTTCTGAGCAGTTAAGCCACATGAAAGGACATCATTTAAATTATTTTTATAGAGCTCAAGAGATAAAAGTATTCTGTGTTTCACAATAAAAGTATAAAGGTTTGAAAACATAAAACAAAATTTTGCAAAAGAGAAATTGCTAATTTTGTGGCATTTTGTAAGTACTGTCAAACATGTTAGCTTGTAAACATGCTAAAGTTAAGCACAGTGATTATAATAAGCATTTTAATGCAACATCCCAACCCTCCTTTAACATGCCAGCATGCTAAACTTTAGCATTAGTTTGCTTTGTATTCATTTTAACTGATTAGATTAGCTTTTTCATTGGTATTCTGTCACAAACTGATGTACATAATTACTTGTTGGGCTGCTACATTAAATGCGCATCAAAGTTGACCATCAAAGCCATTCTTCCTTTAAGGATTATGAATGCCTGTCCCAAAATTCATGACAATACTTCAAAAGCTGTTGACTTTTTTTTTTACTGTAGACCAACTGAGTGTTGAACCAACATTGTCATCATTAGAGCCTATGACTTCTGACCTCACTTATATCACCTCCACTCTGACGGTTATAAGAGAAACTCAGTTAGACATAATGGCTTTCACCTGGCTTCACCTTTATAACAACAAGAACAGTCCCTGCACTGCTGAGCTGTATCACCCAATCAGAGGAAGCTGCTGGTTGTGTAACAGACGTTTAATCCGCAACGATCCTGGAGATCAGCTGGTCTTGGACAGACATCGTCTCTGGGCACCATCCAATAAGAAGCAATAACTAGGTTTCTAGACCAAGGCTCTGGCAACCTGCTGCCAAGATCGGCCAAGAGCCAATCCCTCACCACACTCTGTTCAGTGTAGTCACTCCATTATGCAATCTCGTCTTTAATTTAAAAAAAATAATTCTTTTCTTTCCTTCATGTTTTTTTTATTGTATTTAAGATGACTGTAAAAACTGTGTGCAGCAACTTCACCTAACTGCCATTACTCTGGAAGTGGAGGATACACGGGCTGCAAGGGGAAGAGCTTTGGATTTAAAAGCAGTGGGAGGGGACACATCAGCGGGGTTTCCTCTGGTCGGAAATGTCACCTCGGTGACCCCTGTCGACCTTCATCACCTCACTTTCTGGACAGGGGCAATTCAATGTCACGGAGCTGACACTGCGATGACAAGAGGGCACGTGGACAATCTCTCTCTCTATCTCTCTCTCTGTCTCAGTATAAGTCTATGTCTCTCCTTCATATAGATAGATTCTTCAGTTTCATGATATATTTCAAAGTATAAACGTTTTCTTTTTCTTTCAGCACTTAATCAAATTTAATAGCAATTTAAAGATGAAACATCTCCACAATGGTCATATTCTTAAAATCTAAAAATCAAACAACATATCATACATTTGTCAGGATTTTTAGTTTTATTTTCATGGCCAACTTAAGAGTCAACAGGTTACAAGTAAAACTGTCAAGGTCAGAGAAAAAGTGACACACTGAGGTACTATGAGCTTTTTGACCTGTAATTTTAGCTTCCCAATAGAGACATTTAGAGTTTTTTAAGCCGGTCAGAAAAATCTAATTAGAAGTGAATGAAATTTACACAAGAGACAATCAAGCAAATGAACAGAAACTGCTGTGAAATACTCCATAATTTAAATCAGATTCCCATCTGCTAAAGTTCTTTAGTCTCAGGCACCGGCCATAAGTCATGCTTTCATTTGAAAACAAGCTCTTATAAAATTAAAGAAATGGTCACCATTTCTGTTCAGCTTTTATAATAGATTGGTACGTCCTTGTTCATATAAAAATCCCAGCTCTGATCCATGCATCTTGTTATTGTCGTCGTGGAGGATGTTTAAAGCTCAAATGTAGGTCAGAGCCCACGCGCCTCGTCTGCCCTTATGATCCTAACGGAAACAAAGGGTACAGGGGCGATAGTAGAGGTAGGTGTTGAGAGGGTGCAGGAGATGGTTTAGGAGGCTGCAAGCAAACCTCTCTCCAAAATTGGGGGCCCAGTTGCCATGTTTGCATCATTTCAACCCTGCCCGCTCTCTACCTCTCATTTGCCTTCCTCTCTGTTCGCTCAGTGCCCCAAACCAAGGCTTGAGACCGAAGGGCAGAGCGTACGGACCTCACTGAGACTGCAGCAGACAGAAAGGCATTATGGGCCGTGCTTGTACACAAACCAGTAAGAAACAAAATTTGTCATTAACTGTCTAAAGGCTACTTGCACTACCGGGTCAGTTTTGTGTCAATTATTGGGCTATCACCAATCTCTAGCTATGTAGTGCAAATCTGCATTAATTTACACTGATATTGAAGGTTCCTATTTTTTTCTAGCAAAATATACAAAAAATAATTTTACCTCAGTTGAAAATGATCTGTATTTATGTCTGTTTGTCTCCAGCTCCAAGAAAAGACTGCTGACTGCCACTTACATTTAACGAGGTCCTCTTGTGGCGAGGTCAGCTCAAACGTATACTTCCACACTGATGTTTACATGCCGCTGATAATGCACAAAGTCTTGCATGTGATTTCATGTCATTAATATCCCAACAACAGCCTGTAGTATCGATGATGACCAGAGGATTCTGAGGAGAAAGGAGTGGGAGTTTGTCCCGATTCACATTTAGTTTAGTTAAATCAGGAGGCAGATTTCTAGATCTGTAAATCAGAAATCTGAAATAAAATGTGAAGTGATCCTTCAATGCCAGATGTTAACGGAAGGAACTGCCCTCACAAACTGCCCTGACACACCAGTTAGAGCAACAGACGCTATGGTTTTCTGTGGCCTGGCAACAATGACAACATACAGTGGGGTTGGTGATGACCTAATTCACAAGCCAACCACCATCCCTTAAGGGCAGAACAATAAGACACACTGCAAAGCCCCATGTCTGATGTGGCTGGCAGCAACATTTCACACAGTGTGGGACTTCTGACTGACCTGAATGTTGACCAAAGTCACAGTAATCGCCGGTCATGACACTGCTGATATATTTTGAGATGTGGATTATTTCAGCTAGACCATCAGGGGGGTCACAGGTTTGACTCCCTGATGAAGTGTCACTGAGCACATTTCTACTTGTTAAGGTGCTCTGGATGAGATTTGACAACAAGCGTCATCCACCGTTTTGGGTTTATAGAATCAGCGAGCTGAACGTGTGGTTTGACCGACTGTTTTGCAGCTAGACGATAACAGGTTCAATCTAGAGTCCAACTCAATGGATTTTTATGGTCCGTTTAATACCAGTATTTCAGAACAATGAAAATATGATAATGACTTATCAGCTGATATTCTTTTGTAACATAAACACGTAACAAGCCAATTGGCTGCCTAAAATTTGATAATTAAAGACTTCTGATAAGGTTTTTGTTCTTCGCCCTGGATCTCTATTGTGTCACTTAGGGCAGGACAATAAAACAATAATAATTATTGTGATACAATATACAATACAATATAACAAAAGTTCAATAAATATTCAATAAATGTTTGATTTTATTTACTTGAATTATATACAAATTAGGACTTTTTTTTAAAAAAGATGCCTCAAGTGTTGCCCATTAAGAAGAGTTTAAACCACAATTAGCCAACAGGTTTCTTCAACTTTCACTCAGAAGCAAAAATTTGCCTTTAAACTCGATAGAAATAACGATTTGATACTTATCGTGTTAATTATCGATATCGAGAGATATGAAACTTTTTATCGTGATAACATTTTTGGCCATATTATCCAGCCCTAGTGTCACTGTATCCCCGCAGATCTCAACAATTAACTTTAAGTGAGTAAATTGTTATGATAACCAACAGGAATAATGGACAGACTAACAAAAGCAAGACCCAGTTAGTCCACAAGTCCAAAACATCCCATGCTCAACAGAAACCACATTGGTCATTTGTTAAAACACTTACCTATCTTCCTCACACGCAAATATTGGAACAGCCACGTGGGGCATTTCAGAAGACACTAACAAATAACCTATTTTGTAGTTTAAGGACTTATCGCTGTCCAAAATCTGCACCTAAAACTCACTCTGGTTTGACCTATCTGGATAAGATTTACCAGCCTGAACAGCCACGGTAAAAATGTATTACGATCCAACCCACTTACAAGAGGGAACAGTGATAAATTCTTCAAAACTGAAAAACTAACATGGTTGGTAAGGGTTACAGAAAGATTGGGGTCATGGTTAAAAAAAACAACATGAAATTGATGGTCTAAAACAGAACTCAAAACTGTCTACCTGCTTAATCAATGGATGAGATCAAAAGCCAAATTCCTTAGTCATTAATTTCCCCCTAGTGCGACTGAAATGCAGGATTTTGTCGTAATGACACCAGTGCAGCTGACATCTCGATACTAATAAATTATGGATTTTTACATATCAGTAACATATGGTACAAGGGCAACAGGAAGTCACATCCAGTACCACAGGGACAGTGTGGGACATAAAGCAGACTACACATGACTCTGTGACTGCCATCCAAAGCCACAGCGACCATCTGCTCAGGAGTATTTTCCACACCGGTTGAAAAGAAGGGCGTGATGAAGACTGGAGCGGTGAGGTTTCACTTCCTGAACAAGACGAAGCACTTTCGCAGACGTTCAGAGTGAAGCGTTTCTGCCGTCTGGATCACACACACTGACCCCGAGGCAATAAAGCGAAGCAGAAAGCCTCAGCCTGCTGCGTCAGGAACATTAAATATTTAGCAAAAACCGGCTGGATTAAGACATGATTTCAAAAGAAGGTCGAACGACGAGGGGAAAAGAGATGGAGATAAAGCAGTGCTCGGGTTATAAATAATTAGAGCTCAGATTTCTAAATCTCTTGACAATCCAGGAAAAAAAAAAAGGAGGACCAAAAGGGGAGAAAAGGGGATTTCCGTCTCTGAGAAATCTGAGGAAACAAAGCAAAATCGTCTTCATCATACAGCTGCTGGTTTTGAACAGAGAGGAAATAGAAAAATAAAAGACTACGAGTCACACGGGGGTTAATGTTTGAGAGGAAGAGGGAGAGAAAAACATGTGAGGTGATGGGGAGCAGAGAAGTGAGCAGAAAAGTGGGTAATAACTGGGAGGAAAAGGGAATAGTGGAAAAAGAAACCCCCGTTGAGGAAAACAGAGGTATAATTGAGATGTAAAGGGGAGGTATATCTGTGTTAATGGCCATCAGAGAGAGCAGCAGACTCATTGCTGACCTTTATAAAGGTCAATGATCAACATCTCTCTTCATCTTCCTTAGATCCAAAACCATAGCGCTTACTGTAAAACTTTGGATAATAGCCCAGGCTATTGCTAAAATCACTCAACTGACCCTGCCTTTATTTGGGACAGACGTAGGTTTTTATTCCTTTAATCCCTTTTGCACAGAACTGAAACTACTATGAAACTGTTTATTTATTACCTTTATTTAACAGAATAATACTTGCATAAAAATGATCAAATAATATCAAATACATGTCATTCAGTTGATCTAGCCCTGACAGACGGCTTTTGCGCTTTTATTTTGAAGCATTACGACAAGAACACGGTGCAGGGTAAAAGAAGTTAGCAGACAGAGTGCGATGGACTTGACATGACAGGATTCACAACGTGGATTCATTTTTATGAAAAGCTGTTTTGATTCCTTTGATCGGTGGACCCTTACAGAGTAAAGGAATATAAATAATCAATGAACAGAAACATTCAGACTAAAGAAGCGGATTTATCGAGCGCTTCAAAAGTAACGGCTGTCAGCACTTTTTTTCCCTTCCTCTCTTGTACCAGGCAGGTTACGTCGGTAAATCTATAAGAATTATACCTTAGGGGCTTGTTGTTTCCATTAAATGAAACGATTGAATTGTGGAGAATCTAACGATGTTCAGCATGTCCATACTGACACATTGATCATATGTTTAAACATTAATATTTGTATTAACGATCCGAGCAGCTTAGAAGCAGCTAAAGCTGGTGATCTGACAAGATTTAAGAGGTTTTATACATCCAAAGAACTTCTATAAAAACCAGACCAGGTGTTTACTCAAGGCCTGAGTTTATTTGTCAAAATTTGTTCCCACACAGGGCCAGTAAAGGAGGTAGGCAGCTATTTGGGACGCTGCTATTGATTGAAGTTTTACGGTAATCAGGTAAATCCAATCAAACCAAACTACTTTAATTGCAAGAGGTACATCTTTAGCTTTTTTTCTTTAGGTAGACACCCAAACCTCAACAGAATAAGTTTTGAGGCATGACCTTCAGAGTGGAGTGTTTTATACATCTCACTGAGGAAAGAGCGGCTTCGACCAAATTTGGTGTTGGAGGAAGTGAGGAACAGATGGAGGCATTTTACCCTCAATCATACATAAACATGGGTGATGCTATTTTTAGAGACAAAAACATCTGAAAGCACGTCATCTCCATGAGGACGGAGAGCACGCTGAGGCTAAATAAGCATTCATGCAATGGAAGTTTGGAATGAAAATACTTTATCATAAATATTTTAACTAATCTGCTGTAGGAAAACATATGCATCTACAAAGTTATTCATGTTAGCAGGTAAAACACTGAACATCAGGATGTCTTAAACAAAGAAAGGTTAAGCATGGAGGTTCATTTTTGATTCTTTCCTTCCTTGAAATAAGAATTACTGTGATTCTACAGTGTATATCTTGAGTGTTCATAAAAAAAAAATTATACAGCGTGCCTTCATCCCAAAACCACTTTTGCATGGTTTTTGTCCTTAATTATGTTTAGCACACAAGCTTCCTCTGCTGCAGCGTGTGACCGGACGACTAGCAGGTTAATCCTCTCATCTCTGCCTGGCAGCTCAGTACATCCTGGATTTACACAAATGCCTCCTGTGTGTGTGTGTACATTCACCCTCCTGTATGCCATACTCAGTGTGGTATCAACAGTCCTGTAAATTTACATCTCACTGCATTTCCATAATGTCTACATTAGATCATCTGGGGGGAAAAGATATTTATTATCTTGCAGGGTGGAAAAAACTGCTAAATGTATCTATTCTTCCTATACAGGTAAAAACACACAAAACAGAGTTGAAAGTAAATTCAGTAAAAAAGTAATCAATCAAGCTCCTAGTATTTGAAGATTAGAAAAATTAAACTGATTCTTTTCTTTAAATTCATTACTTCTTACTGTATTATTATAATGCCAATGTTAAAAAATGTGGTGAAATAAGATTTTATGAATGGTTATAATATGTTATTTATGCACTAGAAATTATGCAGCAAGATGTATTTCAGGTGAACACACACACCAATAACACACCCTGTGGCAGCTTTGTTTACCCCCAGTTTACAAGAACCCCAATGCACTTCCTTCAAGTCTGAGTAAAAAGTCAAAAACTCCCTTAAAAATTCTGCAAATTTAAATTTGCCTTGCAAGTTGCAAAAACAACATGCATTGTAAAACACTGGCTGCGACCCGCTATGAATGGCTTGTGTCTTCTGGTGCATTCGGCAAAATGCTTCAGGCATTTTGGGATAAATCTGCCTGCAAATCTATATTTCTAGTTTTTATTACTGTCCAACTCTATTTCTCTCATTCCTGCTTCAGAATTGCACCTGAACATAGTGTCAGCGGCACCTCCATACATAAGCAAACACTGAACCTGAATGCAGCATAGCATCAATTCCAAGCACTATTGAAGGATTTGACTTAACTACTAAAAGTCTCTGTGGGTAAAAAAAGACAATGTCCTCAATAAAAGCAGTAAAAATAGCCTGTCACAAAATGCTGGGAATTACAAACCGGTCCATCAGAATGTGTTTACATGCTAGAGAAGACATATAAACATGTGTGGGCGCTTCACAGCGTCCGCAGTGTGTTTGTGAAGTGTTTATATGTTTCTCTCGGCAGCAGCCCAAACCAAAGTGACCTGGGGTTCCCAGACCCATTCTCACAGAGCCGTGAATCCACCTTTGACCTGAAGAACTCTGTTCTTCTATTTCTATCAGTTCCTGTCTCTGCCTGTCTGAAATTCTGTTTATTTGTCTCCCTCTTTATTAATCTGGCTTGACTCTGTCTTTCATTCTGTCAGCTCAGTTTCATTCAGTTCATCATATATTACAGGAAAGAAAACTAAGTTGCGAAAGAACTGCATTTAGTAGAATGTGGGCTTATCTATTGGGATTATATGTGATGATGTCTACTCAGGTGTCTCCTATAATGATTGCTGATTCATCACAGGTATATTCACTTTGTTAACTTTTGCCTCTGTAGAAGAAACATGTTAACGAGCTGCTAAATTGCCATAATGTTCCTTAATTTAATCACATTTCACACAGTGTTTACCTCATTTTTTGAGTTGTTTAAAGGTAGATTTCACTACATTCTGACATGTTATTTCATTACCCAGCTGTTATTAAATTACCACTTGCAGAGCCAGACTGAGCCAAAAGCAAACTGAGCATCCGCAGCATCATATTACACCTTGTTCTCATTAGATGAAAACCTTGTGTCTCCCAAATCTCAAACTGTTCAAGAAAAACATTCATGTTAGCTGAATGAGAATTTATATTTTGTAGCATCACATGTTGTGAAGTCTAAAGATTTTCATTCCCTAGAATAACCCTAGATTTTCAAAACTCTCACGAGATTTGTGCTGTTTCTGCATGTGGGTGAAGTTTGCCTTCATTGCTTTCTGCCTGCTCAATGAAAGTTCTGTAATTGACTTTTTAAAACTACATGACCTGACTTCCTAAAGACTTTTTTAAATTTATCAGTTTTTCCAAACAAAATGTCTTTCTTTAAAAAACAACAAACTTAGTCTTGGTTTTCAAGTCGTATGACTGCAGATGCGCTTCAAACTCGGCATGACAAGAATATTTTAAAGAATCTTCTGATATATCTGCCATTGCAGATTCAAGTGAGCAAGTGCAAGACTTCACAAATCTAGGGTTACCATCTAGACACAACCTCAAGCTGTGGCAAGTCTTTTTGCGTCCACCTGCGTATTTTTGTGCAATCGTACGACCTCTAACATTTGCTTCATGCCCTTTCTGAACACACTTTTTTACTGCTGTAGAATGCTCATTTTCAGGTTCATACTTGTATTAAGTGTTTCTATTAGAAAATGTTGACATGATTTAATGTTCAAAAACACATTGTATTTCTCATACTATCCACTGCTTCAGCTCCTCTTTTCACCCTCTTTCAGTTTTCTACACTCAGTTTTATCTTCTGTCTCTTTAAGGCCACTTGCTGCTTTCTGATTGGCCATCTTCCCTTCATAACTGTAAAAGCACTTTCTGTGAGACACACTTTACAACCTTCAGCTCTAGCTGTATGAGCTTGTATGACCGCTAACTCTGGAACGTGGGCTGGTCTATATAACTTTGGGGGCGTAAACCTCCCAGATGTTATGTAACATCTAGCGTTTGTTTCTATTCACCTGTTTTTCAGGGATATTTTGTGTGCGCGAGATTTACATATGAAGGAGGAAACTACAGGAGGCCGTTTAGGGTGAAAACATTGAAATACACACACACACACACACTGAAAACTGTCACACATGCACTGACAATGTGCGTGCAAACACACAATGAAAACACTGAAATACAAGTGTATGAGTGTGCGGTGTAAAATTATCTGTTCAGAAAAAAAAAATGACTGATGGTAACTTGTTTTAACAAGCTAGATAAAAGGTAATTCCCTGGCAGTGGCAAATAGCTTTGGTGTTATATTTGATTTGATTACATTAATGTTAAGTTCAGATTTACAAGAAATATTTTATATTTTATTGCTACTGTGTAAAGAGAATACTGTTGGGAAAAAGCACCTTATTTGTTTAAAGTGTTTGCAAACCACATGTTCTTGCACTTTTGTGTAAATGGTAGTACATTAAATTAAGAGTGTGCAATACACTACTTTAGAATTCATTATTCAATTTTGTGCATAACAATGCGATTAATTGCAATTAAATCGCAGAAAAATCATGCGATTAATCACGATTAAAAATTTTAATCGTTGCCCAGCGCTAGTATCTAAGCATTCATGTGAACAGCTAATCATTTGCGCACAGATTTAGGAACAATATTTAGTTCAACATCCCTAAACCTACAGGGAGGGATATTTCTTACATGTCACATTTAATTTTTGCTCCTCACCTTCAGATATTTTATAAACTTCTCTACGTCTTCTTATTCACATGAAACCTACAACACTTCTTTGTATGATCTACAATATTCAAGCATTTGCTGACCTTATTATACTCATTATAGCCTACATGTATTTTGACCATGTCTATTTAACTAGCTGCGTCAGTGACTTCCTGTTACAATGAAACAACTTTGGGGCGCACTGAAATTACTTCACACACACAAGTAGCCTGTATCCTACTCTGTGTCAAGTTTGTGCGATGTGAACATTTTCAGTGTGTTTGTCTGCTTTGACAGTGTGGACGTGCCCATATTTCATAAACACCGCTGCACCAATTTGTCCGAAATTAATGCTACCAAGTTAGCTCTGATAACTTAGCCTATATGTTCACATCACAACTCTGTCAATCAAGTTCATTAGCAAGCCTTTAATGAGGATAGCTATGTTAACCATGTCGAGATTAGCACGCTGTAGCTGCTAGTCAATATCGACTGCTAACTTCATGACTCCAGCACTACGTTTTGCATTTATTATTATCCTGGAGCTGCCACTTGTGGCCACAGCAAAAGTTACATAGTCTCGCTTCAAGAGCTTTCTTTAATGAGCCTTAAGAGCCAAATGAATTGTCTCCATCTGTGTAGGAGAATTCCACTTTGGGCCCCAACAATGTTCGATTCGTATCTGATCAGTTGATAAGACCAGTGGCATATCCTGAAGAACAAGCACCCCTATGTGATTCACACATGCACACACATTCCTGATTTTACCTGGCCAACACAACTACACACATACACACTCGCCCTCTCTCCTGCCTACAGACTGTTTTGTCTGGGAGATAATAAAAAATAAAAAATCGGAGCCAGGCTGAACAACATGTCATATCCCAGAGGCAGAGAGTGGGAGTGATGCTCTGGATGAGACGCTGTCAGACAGAAACATGTAGATAAAATTAAAAAAAAAAAAACACACACACAAAAAGCTCCCACCACTCACAGCTCAAGCTCGGCCAAACACTTAACACAGATAACGCTGACAACACGGGCTAAAACAGCCTCTCATTACTGGAGCGATGCCACGATGAGGCCAGGGCATGGCAGAGCATCCTGCAACTGGAAGATTGTAGGTCTGATCCCTGCATCAGTTGCTTCACAGCAAAACACAGCGAAGTGTCAGCCAAATGCCAGACATTCAAATGTGTAAATGTGCCAAAGAAACAAAAAAATAAGACTTGTGGTTTTGAAATGTTACAGATGTTTGAAAAGAATACAGTATAAGCTGCACAAAGCAGCGTTATATTGTATTAACACACTTAAGCGCAGCAAACACTGATGTGATGATTTACAGGTCAAAGTGCTAAGTATCTAGTGTAAAACTGGGCTTTATTTTGTTGAAGAGTTGAGTTGTTTTACATCTAGGTTACAACATTTGAATGACTACATTCCAATGTGTTAACTACTATCATGTAATTACTGTTGAAACAATGGTTAACCTAGATGTTACACTTTTCAATGTATATCAGTACAGTTTTAACCTAGTTTGACCTAAGTTAGATTTCTTTTAACCTGTAAATAACAAAATCAGCAGCAGATTTGAAAACCTTGGATGCATGTGCCTTTTATGACTTTGCATTACAAGAATTCCAGGTACCAAAGCTCAGATTTCTCGAACAGGACAAACAACGTGCTAATCAGAATAATAATGAAACTAAACAGATCACACACAGACAACATCAGGCCAACAAGCAAGAACACACAGTGTGAACTAGACACGAGACAGCAGACCGGACTGAAACCCAAAACAGCCACAAAATAACAGATACAGAAAATAACCAAACTGACAAAGAACTAACATAAACTAAGCTTAACAAGCCCTGAGTTACCTTGGTGCTGAAAACACAGATGAAACTAATACTGATACCGGCGTATTTTCCAAAACGCAAACAGAGTACTCCTTTTAGCCTTCAGCTGCCACAGTAAAATAAGCTGTATTTCCTAGATCAGCATTAAAAGCAACCTGTAATAATGAGGTTAAGGTTCAAAGCCCATATGTGATGATAAATCCTACATTACATTGCTGTAACCACAGACTAATCAGATGGATCCCTACAGAGGCTTTTTAGCATGACATAATACTTTAGATAATACTTTCATGGCCCTCGTCATATTCAAAGTAGGCCAGTGTTGTGTACTCTGAAATCATGTGTGTTATTGGCTTAAACAAGTCAAAGAGTCAAATTCATTACTAATATCTGCCATTTGGTGGACACTTTTATCCAAATCTTCCTAAAAAGTATCCTTAGTGAAGGGCTTAAGCCTCCAACTCTGGACACCATGAACATACACCAGGACTTAATAAGCACATTCACAGTCTCATTCACTGACTCCAAGCTCCCCCAGTTGCCTGGTTTTGTGAAAAAAACAAACCAAAGGGGCCTGTGTAACATAAGACACCGTTCACTCTTTTCCCAAAAACGTACAATGGCTCATTTGAAGCAGCACAGAAAAGTCACATTGTTGAGGATTACACAACAGGGTGAGGAGTGAGGAGGAGGTAATTTGACGCTATTGATGAGCAAATTGGGGGCGCGGGTGAGCTCCGGTTCGCAGAAGTGAATATGGAAAGCCTTTTTGTTTTTAGCCTGAAAGGAGCAAATGATGAAATCTCCGTCCTTCCTTCCTGCAGAGAGAGAAAATCAGCTCAGATGTGAAGCGGAACATCATATGTGAGCTGGAAGCTTTTGCCTCCAAGCGTCTGCGAGGGAGGGAGGACGTCTACAAATCATCCATCTCCATCATGATCCAGTAAGTTGAGATAATTATTTCAACACTTAGCAGGAAAGACATTGAACCCCCCCACCTCCCCATTCACATGCATACTCCCACTTCTCTGTGCATTTAGAGAGGCCATGTGCACATTAACAGATGACATGGGTGAAAAGGGTTTCTGACCCTTTTTTAAGGGTCAAAAGCTGCAGCGCTGTTTTCCCACCGTGGAAGTAAGTAACGTTATTTGTATGGCGGCCTTCAAAACAAAGATCAACAGGTCCAAGTTGCTTCATATGGAAGCCCATTTCTGCCAGGAAAACAAATAAAAAGATTTAAAATAATAATTGTTTGGAAGTGTTTGGGCTGCAATAATAAGTCACAGCCCTAATACTAAGTCTAAACTGTGATTTGTTATCTTGACTTGGTTAGTGAAAAAGTCAAGATTGTTACCTATTAAATCATTTTGACCTACTATCCCACACCTTTGACCAACCGTGAGAATTTTAATTTTCATCATTCCAAACATTTGATCTGTATTCTCATTTTACTTTCATAGCTGAGCTCCCACACGAGTAAAAGCATCATTCATATTGTTTACATTTCATAAACTTCACGGGGTTTTAAAAGGTTAACCAGCACAAATGAGTCTTATCACTGTGCAGATAAAGCGCATTGCAGGTGTATTGGCGCGTCACAGAACTTGTTGATAAAGCAGTTATGAAGTGTAAATATTAGCTGTTGCAGAACATGAGGGTAAACGGTTTGGATTCAGGTAGCAACTCAATTTCCAAATTCAGCAAATCCTTAGACCTGTGTACTGCCACTATGCTAACAAGAGTTTGGAGTTCAGTTCCCTCTGTCAATACTTCAGTCGCTAGTAACAACACTGTCTCCATAACTTTTGTGTTATACAGTTTTTAAACTAATAATTTACACCATATCCAGAGCACTACAGCAGGTTGAGATTCAGGGTTTCACTTTGACAGGACAAAGTGCAGCTGATGGACGTGTTCACCGTTGTAGGAACTGAACTTGTCACCTTTCACTTACGAGACGTTTTCCACGCTGCACCCCCTCACTTTTGTAACACAGCACAGCTACTGTTCTATGGTGTTTAGGCTGAATTGTAAACTCGCAGCTTTTTCCACATGAGCAGTTGGTGCAAAGTCATTTTCATGAATCCATAATCATCCAGAGACTCTTTCTCTTTGTTCACGTCAGTGTTGATTACACCAAGATAAATCCGCCCCTGGTCATGGAGCTCAGCCAACGGCATAAAAATGCAAATGAGGTTCATTCTCTGTTCACAAACCATCAATGGTAAAAAAGGTGTGGGTGCTTTTCTTCACAGTAAGATATTAAGATTTACACTCTGGATTGAAAATTACACAAAGAGGGGAAGAAGAGGAAAAGAACTGCTGGAAAAGATGATATCAAAACATATCAGCAAAAATGCCATTCTGTCATATATAGTGCCAACAGCTTCATGCATCGTTGGCAAAACTTAGCCCCTGAAATATGTCTGTTCCTTTAGAAGCCATGAAGAGGGAGACTTAAAACAAGTATTTCCAGCTGTGAAGGTTTCATTTTGCTACACTCTTGTGTAGCGTGTAGCAATTTTACATGATCCTCATCTGCTGCTTTTCAGCCTGCAGACCTCTGAGGGAAAATCCTGAAAACATAATCATGAGTATCAAAGTATCACATCATCAAGTCAGTGTGAAAAGCAGGAAATGCGATTGTGATTTATATATTTAAAGCTGCAAAAGGTTTGGTCACTTCTGGGCAAAAAGACAAATAGAACCTAATATTCATTCAGCCTGGGCGGTGCAGTAGTTAGCACTGTCGCCTCACAGCAACAAGGTCGTGGGTTCAAACCCCGGTTGCCCCGGCCTTTCTGTGTGCAGTTTGCATGTTCTCCCCGTGTCCGTGTGGGTTCTCTCCGGGTGCTCCGGCTAGGTTAATAGGCTTAGGTGTGAATGTGAGTATGAGTGGTTGTCTGTCTCTGTGTGGCCCTGCGAATGACTGGCGACTTGTCCAGGGTGTACCCCACCTTTCGCCCAATGTCAGCTGGGATAGGCTCCAGCCCCCCCCCGCGACCCTGTATGCAGGATAAGCGGTTGACGATGGATGGATGGATTCATTCAGCCTGTTACAGCGAACATGAAGTTGTAATAGCTAACATTTCTGCATCCAGCAAGAGGACTATCATCAGTTATTGGGCTCATCGCAGTTACTATCACTGTCTTCTAAAGACTTATTTGTTTTCATGTAATTTTGCACAGGGTCATTGTATTACCTATAATATAAAATACAAAATCTTGATAGTGATAATGCACAGATGGTTTTCATATGTTAACAAAAGGTATTGGCTGTTATTTTAATGTTTATGCAAACGAATTGGCAATTTTATTTGTAATTTTCAATATAAGAGTTGTTGAAATGGTTTCTGTGTGCATTTTTTACAGTACCGTGACAATAAAGATGGCCGTGATAATTTTCACTATGATCATGATACGAAATTTTCACACCATTTCATCCCTACTATACTTATTAACTAGGCTCCTTACAGGCTTGCTTTAATGTATTTGTCAGTTGTAGATCTATATTTGATGCTCTGTTGATGCTTGTAAGTTGTTCCTCAAATGTAAGTCGCTTTGGATAAAAGCGTCTGCCAAATGAGTAAATGTAAATGTAAATGTATTTGATGGTGGGTGTCCGACATTGACCAAGCAAGCGGAGGTGCTGAGCAAATCTATGCGCTGCGGACAGCTCTGCAATGAACTATGATTTTCCTCCTATTTAATAGTATCTGTGGCAGTAAGCGCCGATATTGAGGTGTGTCGTGTGTGGCGCTGCAAATAAAACAGGGAATGGGAAACACTGCAGTGGGATGTAGATTGTACAGACTGTTTTATGTCATCTTAGTTCTGATAGTGAGTTATTTAAAATTGCCTTAACATCGACACATTAAAAAACCAATTGCTGATCATCCCTTCAGTCATCAATCATCGGGATCATTTTTGAGGCTGCAGTTTGTGCTGCTGTTGAACTGTGTTGCATTGCACTGATAGGTGTTTTTTCAATGAGGGTAAGCAAACAGAAACAACTCTTGTTTTGACACAACTGTCAGGAAATATAAAAGAAATATCTTTGATGATGCAATAATATCATCTGTACAAGGTAACTGAACCTCTCAACCTGTTAGTGTTAGTGCCACTGAGCACTTGGCTGCCTCAGAAGGAAGTCACCAAACTATATGAGGGAGGAGGGGGTTTGCATTTGTCAGGTTCAGAGGCAATATTATTTACATATGTAAAAGACACCATCTGGAGTACTGTAAACCTCCAACGCCCTGCCGAGCCAAACTTGGCGGCGTTCCAGACTCCCAACAGTCAGGTCCGGGGTTTGATCCAATCATTTAGAGGGGAAAGGACATAGTTTGTATACAAAAAGGGAGGCAGAGGTCAAAGTCCTCCAGCGGTTCCTCCTCTGTCAGTTTGGGAAGAGGCTCCCTCTCCCCTTTGAGTACAGACTTAGTCTAAACCAAGTGTCTTGTCTCCAGGATGAGTTAGAGGCTGGACATTTTTGGGCAGACAGAATGCCACCAGCTTCAGGAGGTTTTCAAGGCCATGGGAGCTACTGCCAACGCAGGAGAATGTACAGTTAAGAGATTCAGGTAATTCAGCTGCACCATTTGACTCCAACATCACGCCCTGCTTCTCCAGTTTAGTGAATCAGTATAAAAGCATGATCAGTTTAATGCATCAGTATAAAAGCATGATCAGTTTAATGCAGTTAATTTACATTCTGGTTTGTGGGACGTTATCTCTGTTTAGCTGCGAGACCTGTGTGAGTGTCCAGAGAGTCAATTACAAGTGTTACGAGGTCAGGGAGGGAGAGGTGAGAATGTTATATTCACTTTCTTGTCCGTCTTCCAACATGGTGGCATGTGTGTCGCTGCCACTTTTAAACTTTCCACGACAGTTGCTGTGCAGATTACTCCAGCTGTTTCAGGCCTCTTGGCCTTCGAGACAACTCCAGCTGCTCTAGAAACAACTGGTATTGTTCAGTTGTCCTTTTTATTTTTGCAGATTTTAAGGCTGAACACAACACTGCATGACCCGTTACAAATGTCTTTGTATGCGTGATGTGTGAGTGTGGTCTTGTTTTGAACGGCGCTCAAAGAAATGTTGTCCACGTAGTACTGCAGTTAATCTGCCAGGCGGATTTTCCTGGCAGGCTCTCTGGATCTGCGCTGCTCAAAAGGTTTATCACCCCAACATACCGAGAGACAAACAAGCAGCCAAACCTCCAACTGCCCGGGCCTCAGCTCCAGCAGGCCATGGCATTGTTAACGTTCACAGCACAATGCTTCTCTTATCCCTCCTCTCCTCTTTTTTTCTTCTCTCGTCTCTTAAAGCCAACAACGTTGTAATCTCCAAAGTGGTTTGAACCAGTCTGAAGAATGTCTTTAAGGATGAGGGCAATTTTAGGCAAATTCCAGGGATAAGAAGAAGAGAGTGTTTCTTATGTAGTGACACAGATGGAATTCATCACTTGTACTCTGCAGACCAGGCTGCCTTCTCACGTGACCCACAGGTGTTAAAAACCTGCTCTAGAATATTAAAAACTAGCTTCAGGACAATAAGTTCAGTTTGATCTTCCCAAAGTGGTGAGTGACTATAGATTTCATGCCTTTTGGTCTTGGCAGTGCATTAACAGGACAATGAGTTAGGATTTTACTAGCCAATAGCTGAAAACACCCACGTTATATGTACCTGCAGTGGGGAATGATAGGGTCATAGGGCTGGACGATGTGACGTCACAGGGATTAAAGCTAAATGCTCCTCATATAACGCTTGCCAAACAACTACTCCGACACGCCCTCAGAAACAGCGAGCTGCAGCACACAGCTCTCCTCTCCCTTCCAAACACTAGCTACCCTCCAGGCAGTCAGTGGACATAAAGTTGTTACTGTGATGTAGAGACAGAGCTCGGTTAAAACTTTATGGATGAAAGATCCTTTTGTTACAGATTAATAACTCACCACTCTGAAACTCTTGCTCCAGTCCATGTTGCCAAGCTGGTCAGCAACATGTGCAGCTGAACCGAAGCCCTGTTTACTGGTTTCTCGCTGACCCGCCCTACTCTGCTTCTGATTGGCTAGTAGTCCTTTACTAGGAACTGCGCATCTGCAACAACATCATTTAGAGACAAGATGTATCACTCCGTAGCTAAAACGAAGCCTTCAACACAGAGTGAAAAGAGGAGCTGCAGCAATGTGCAGTATGACAAAAAATATTTGTTTAGTTTTTTTGAAAATGAAAACTTCCGTCTGTTTCCCCAACTGCTGAAAAGTGAAGGTGGTTAGCACTAGCTAACACCTTCCTGTGCTTCAGACTCTGGTCTGGAAGCTGAGCAGGACTGGACGACGCGGAATCACATGACTACACATGCAGTGGTATGTTTTTAAGGGGAAAGTACATGAACACATACAGTGGGCAAAGTATTAATAGGAAAAAATGTTTATAATTCAATAAAGGAGAGGGAAAAAGCTAAAAAGCAGAATACCAAATACAAAATAGAGTATTTTGTATTTGTATTTTATATCAGAGGTGGGAAACTTTACCTGAAAAAAATAAAACAGCCTCCACTCAACACACTTTTATGAGATAAAATGAACTTTAAAGCTGCACTAAAGAATATTTTTATCACAGCAGCCACGTTTCAAGTTATTAAACTCTAAAAGTTAAGTTATTTTTGTGACTTAAGACCGACTCAAGTCCAAGTCTCAAGTCTACGTCTCTGTCAGTGACTCCAACCATGGTATGAAGTGATGGAGGTATGAAGCTAACGGTGAGCATGTTTAGCTTCAAAAGCTAAAATGCCTTATTCTTAAGCCAAAAAAAAGAACAAATACAGTGTTTGACAGAGTAATACACCTCAGTTTCCAGTTTATTAGCTACACCCAGCTAAAACAGGTGTATTTGTTATTTAGCCTACCCTCACTGATATAAATAGTGTGGAAACCTCTGTCAATATAATGCAACACCTCGTTATTATAACCTTCATGAGGGATTTATTACAGGACAGTTGTAATAGACCACATTAGTTTGAACTAGGTGTACATAATAAACTGGCATCTGAGTTTATCTTACAATAGTACCACAGGCCTACACTTTAGTTTATCCATTTAACTTATATTACGGTAGAGACAGTTCACACAGAGAGCAGAAAGTGTGTCAGTATCTTGCCTAAGGACACTTCAACAGGCTCCACTGGTTGTTTATTTATCGTACTAATAGCGTAAAGAAACAAAACACCATTCCCAAGATCACAAGGAACGATATCTCCTGCTATGACCAAACCTGTTTTCATACTACAACTGTATGAGACCTTTGTTTTTGTTGTTTTTTTACATTAGCTAGGCTGCAAAGAATGGCAGGGGGTGAGTCACAGGGCAGCAGTGTTTGAAGGAGAGTGTTTTCATACAGTGAGAGGAGGACTGAGGAGAGTCCACAGGACAGAGCAGCATAAAGGCGAGCATGGCTCTCCGACAGAAACTGTTCGACAAAGGTGCTGTGTTCCCCTGCAGAGACAAACGTGATCAACCAGGCAGGGAAAGAATGTCAAACACAGAGGCTCCATCGACCCGGCGGTGCAACAAGAGGAGGCGGTGGGGTTCGTTAGGTTTTACTTAACTACACAAATAATTAAAAACGCTGGAAAGGAAGAATAAAAACCTCTGAGGAGAAAAAGAAATAAAGTTACAGCACAGTGTAAACAGCATCACAGAGAGCCCAGTAAGGACACTAGAAGGCACTAAAAGATGCAGAAATACCAAGTGAGGAGGATGAAATAAACTGTGAGAGTGAACGCTGATGGTGCTCTTGCCAAGGCCGAAAAACAAAACAGGAATCCAGCGCCGTCGGCCAACCACATCAATCACGCGGGAGCTCCATATCTCGCTCCTCTGCAGAGAATCTAATAAAAGCTGTAGTATTTAAACGGATTAAGTGCCTCATTGTCCAACTCTGGCTGACTACTGTCTGTGCAAGCCCTAAAGCCCGACTTGGGCCCCCCTCCCTTTGCCTGGTGCAGGAACTGTGTCACCCTTAGGATCATTAATTGTGAGTATGGAGCGCGTTCTCCAAAGGAGTTCCAGACACAACAGTTGGCTTAAATACTATGAGTAAATGAGCTGGGAGGAAGTTTTGGGCACTAACTTACCCTAACTAGCCAAGTAGTTTCATAAGTTTTGAACATAAAACGTGTTTTTTAAGAATAAAAACCAGCAGCATCTGGAGCAGCTGTTGGTAATTACCCACCGTCAGCAACATAGAAAGCAAAGTATTCATCACAGCGTCCAGGCCGGTCGAGGTTATAGGGATCAGGGGATCAAAGCTAAAACCATAAACTACCTGTTACAGTGAGCATAAGCAGCATGGAGAGCAGCGAGCAGCGGAAACGCATCATCTAAGGCAAATATTTGTGGCGTGTGTTTGAGAAGAAAGGGGGGGGGGGTAAGGGAGTGTGGTTCCCTATCAGTTTCATTTATTTTCCCAGCGAGAGGGCAGAGGAGGTGTTGCTTTGCTTTTTTTGTTCCCTTCACCCCTCGAGACCTCACATTCTGAACGGTGCATGCCCACCGCCCTCCCCCTCGCAGCACGCCGGCTTCAGCTACAGGCGGGAAAAAGCAAAGAGGGAAGAAAACAGGCAAGAGAGCGCTGAAAGTGCCTGTCTGAGCGGCTTAATGATGCAATCTGCCAGAAACACCCCCCCCCCCCTTTACTCTCCCCACCCCGCCACCTCCCCGACTCCCCAAATCTCCCTCACCCTCCCTCCCCGCTCTAGCAATGACATCACCTCCCGGAGAGGCAGCATGGCAGAGAACAGTTGCAGGGCTGCTCGCAGAGGTTGGAAATTCTTTCCAACAGCAGTTCCGTTACCTCAAGCTGTCACACCAGCAACAGAGTGAATTAAGCAGTGACCTAATGTGTTGTAATTCCCTAATTTTAGTAGAAAATGTGGGACTGATTAAAATGAAAATCCAGTCATTAAAGCAGGAGGGTAAATCTAATCTAAAACAATCTGTTTGTATTTTGTCATGATGTAGATTTATTGTGTATCATAGCAAAGATGTAAGACATATGAAAATGATTTTTTTTATTAACTTTTTTTAACTTAAGTTCTTGGTTTAAGCCTCAAGGCGACCAACTGGAGATCATAATAGATCCACATTTTATTTACCTTTATGTTATACGGTTAAAAAAAATTATATATGATTATAAAAGCAAATAGTCTTCAAAAAATCTTTAAAAAAGTGTACTACAGTTATCTTAAAATTAAAAAACATATATATGTTTCAGGATTTTTTTGGGAAATTACTGCACACAATAAGGCAGACCACTGCAGACAAATAGAAAAACATGACTCTGTAATTCAAGATAATAAAGATAAGAAAAAAATATTAGAACTCAATAATAGACAAAAGTTACTTGATATTTGCATTTGTTTTTATTTAGTATCTTAAAAACAAAGAATGCAGTAGAGTCCAAAGCAAGTGATGCGTTCACGAGCTGCCTTGGAGGACAGATGGGGAGTTCCGAGTTTGAATGTTGTCGCTGCAGCAGAGGGTGAACTCTCCCGGTCTGTGTGACCGGATTAACACTACACGGCCTTTCACGGGCGAGCTGGAGTCTGGGCGCTGTCTGTCAGAGTCACCACTGACAAAAACACCTCCCATTCAAATAACAACAGAAAAGCAATCATTCGCTTGTTTCCTGCACATATTGAGATTCAATAATTGATAACAAGACTGTTAAAAACAAAGTCAACCATCCAGTGAACTGAATGTACAGGAGAAGATTTGCTTGACATTTGCAACTAACTAAAAGCTAACAATATCTAAAACATAATATCTGCACCTTTTTGTTGGCTGAGAAAGTAGAAACACTTTGAGTGGCGGCCTAATCAATGTTCACAGCACGTAGCTACAACTTGAAAATGAGATGAGCAGCAGAAGATATGAAATGTTGATTTAATATGTCTGACATATTGAAATAACAGCTGTACTTTTACACCTTACTTTTTACGAGCCCCTTCCTCAAAATACTAGAGGTCTATTACACTGTTATCATAAATTATTGATAAGATATGAATGAAGGTTTTAAATGGTAGACTTCCTTGAAACTAACACGACACCATCTGCTAGATCTATGGTTAAAATAAAGCAGCCTCTGCTTAAGACCCCTCGTCGCCGGTTGAGTTGGGAGCAGTTCAACAAAAGTGTCATTTTCCTCTCCTTCGCTTTCATCTGTTTCATGTGAATAACCGTTAGAGGCATAAAGATGGTAAAATGATCCAATGTTTCTAAAGGAAGGTTTAGAGAAAAGTCAGAATTCTGGTAGCAAGAGATTATGTTTTGCCATTAATCATCTAGCCGTGACCCCTCAGATGTATCCTGTGACCCCTTGCAGCCAAACCGTCTTTCAGGAGAAGACTCATCATCACTTCAAACTGAGGTGTATTACTCTGTTCACTCTGTCCTGTTCACTCTGTCCTGATACTGTTTTGTGGTCAGAGTTATATTACAGAGTCAAGTGTTGTTACCTAGCCAAGTAAAATTTAAAGCGTTGCATCTTTTTTTGTTAGAGACAGCTGATATCTGCAGACAGTAGGGCTGGACAATACGGCTAAAAATGTTATCACGATAAAAGGTTTCATATCTTTCTATATCGATAATTATCACGATAAGTATCAAACCGTTACATCTTTCATGTTTAAAGTCCGATTTTTGCTCTTGAGTTAAAGCTGAAGAAACCTGATGGGTATTTAGGGTTTAAACTTTTCTTTATGGTCAGAACAATGAACATTGCTACCATACATACTTTCCTGCTCACCACATAACAAACTGTGGATATGCGAGACATGACATTTCACCCAGAAACCCCTTCTCTGCACCCCTTCACAAAGCCAAAGAATCAGCTGCCAACAAATACAGGCCGGCGCTCCGAATAAACACTCACAACTCAGCTGCAGTGGTGCCTCAAAGCAACCCGCACAGTCTGGGAATCGTAAACTCAGCTCATTAATTGTTGATTCTGCAGGAAAATACAACTTTTTATGATCAGCGCCCTCTTGCTGAAGCCAATTAGGTGATTGAGGGGCTTTTGCATCAGAAGCTGCCGTACATTGATCAGACTGACACAGGAGGTTGAACAAATGAAAATGCTGATTGGGGGGGTCTTCTGATTGCTGTAATGGCAGATGGAGCAGCCGAAGCCCATTACACAGAGCTTCCGAAGGGTTTTTCTCCAAATCGCCTGAGCAAGCACAAACGCCAACTCCGTTCACGTCACGTTCAGGAGGAGGATAAACTCTGACGGTCCATGTGTAACTTCCGATATTGTTGAGAGGAGCGTTAAAATCTGAGAAGTGCTTTTTCACGTTGGGGTAAACATGAAAGCAACAGCTGCAGGAAGAGCTGCATCTCATCAACATACTTCTGTTTGGAGTTGACAAAAAAAAAAAGGTAGTTTCAAAATATACAGTCTATGAGTAAGATAGGCACTGAACCTGCTTGGCTGACAAGGAACTGTTAAAGTGAAAAAATGAATTAGGCCATTTTCACACCGTTGATTTCTTCCGTCTGTTAAAGCGACGGCATTGTGTCATTCAGACCTCGGTGGCTTTTATTAAAGATGTTATGATAGCGAGGGAGCGGAGTGTGTTCTGTTCTCTCACAGGCTGCTGTTGTTCAGATGGATTATTAAACTTATTTTGCACTTGGAGCCTAATTACCCGTCGTTAGCGCAAGTGACGCTCACCCCTTTCTTCTTCACAGTGAATCCACCAATCAAGTCAACATTTAACGCCTTTAGAGAGCAAATTCTGATACCTGATAAAGTCTGACATGTACAAGCACTGAATGACTGGAACGGAAATAGCTTTTATGGACTGATCTGATTGGAGTAGAATCTCCTCACAGACTTACAATGGCCCTCTCACTTTGTTTCCTAGTTCATTTAAATGATTCTGTGCATAAGAAATGAAGATTGAGATAATAATTTGGCAACAGTGTACTGTACGCCCCCCTCTTTGCCATGCATAAGCAGTACATCAGCATTTATAAATAGTTTATAACACTTTAATACTGTTGTAAGCAGATATGAGAGTTGTGTTAAATGCATTTGATTGTACGCATTTAGCTGTAACGCCTCCTGTAGAGGCTGTTGTTTAGATCCTAAATTGCTGTCAGATGAACATAAAGGGGTTCATGTATAAATGTATAAAAGGCGTTTTAGCCAGTGACTCTTAACTGTACTCAAAACAAACATAACAAATTACCTGCTAGTGACTCCCAGCTAAAACCGCACAGCTCTTTCATTGTATTTATGTATTTTCGGGGGGAGTTTTTTCTTCCCTGACTGGACGTCAACCTTTCCCTCTGCCTGCTGGGAACTGACAGCCTTAAGCAGGCTGAAACAAACGCCTGTTGGACCCGCTGACATTTCCAGCCCTCAGATTTGTTGTGCTGCGAGGATGACAGCGAGGGCGGATGAATATTTATGCTGCTCTCTCCTGCGAGGAGCCACCCGGCTCTCACAGAGGATGACAGCTGATGACAAACATGTGGACTGACTGCAGACTAAGAGTTGCTCCTGTCTGCATCTAAACCTCGTGATGTGTGTGCACACTTAAAATTTTTAGTTTATAAGCTTTATTAATCCAGTGAAGGTTGGCGTGTTTGTGTTTGCATGACTTGTAAGTGCTCCGGATAGAATGATCCTCCTGGCTGGATGTTGTCAATTGTCAGCCAATTACTGTCTGAGATAAATGCATTAAAGCTTAAAAAGATGGATTCTTGGTGACAATTGTTTTCTGTCTCTTAGTGCAGTGAGCCAAACTATTATTTTTGGTTTGAAGACACAAAAAGTATATAAGAAATAAGAAAAACCGAAGTTTAACAAATTGGTAATCATAGTGTGCAAGGCTACTGTATTGTAAAGTGCTAGTGTGTGGTTTGGGAAGTGTAAGTCTCTCTGTGGCCTTGTCCACCAACAGCAAAGTGTTTCATAAAGAAGAAGAGGCCACTCAGAGCTGCAGCAGCAGCAGCAGGATGATTTGCATTCAACTGAAAAAGTGTGCATAAAGGCGCCCTGGGGAGTTGATAAAGCTCCTGTTTCGTAAAGACATCATAACTTTCATGTTGTTTTTCTTCGAGTGGAAAGTTTTACATGCTCTTCTGTGTGCTGAGTGGGTTTTATGAGCGGTTTTTGGAAACCTTGTTATAAAAAGTGAGAAAGTAACCAATTTTTTTCTTTCCCTCCTGAAAAAATGTTGCTGCCCAGAGGAACAGCTGCACGATTGGTGTGTTTGTTCAGCTCGAGAGGCTGATCATCTCAGGCTGATGTCCCCTCGATGGATCTGAAGTGTTTCTCACCTCAGCCTGAGACTGTACTTAACAACAGCCGCGTCTGCAGTAAAGCGACAATTTCAGCGGATATTTCAGCCGCGGGTGTCAAGCGAGGACAGCGCTCGATTTACGTCAAAGCGACTGCGCGTCTGGAGTCTTGAATCACTGTTGGTATCGCTCGAGGGAGCCAACAAAGAGACCAAATATGAATTTATGGCCCTGCTGTGTGATAGAAGCTCCGTGCCACTAAAGTAGAACAAGCCTCTCTCCATCCCCGCAGGTCATAATCTCCCAGGAAGGAAGAGAGAAAATAACATCTCTATGGCAACTGCCAGTCTAAAGGTGATGAGATGTTACGACACAGGAGAAGACACAGCAAGCACCGACATCACATTTATCCAAAACCTTTATTATATATCCTAAACATAACGTTTTGAGTAGACTGACCTTGAAATAAAACACTGTAATACTGTGAGAGAAAATGGTTGACAAAGAAGCAAAAACAACAGCAGAGACGTGCAAACAGGAAAGCAGTGATTTGTTCACCTGTAGGTCTGTAATGTCACTTTGAGGCGCATAACAAACAGGAGATGTTGCTCTTCCACAGTAAACCGAGCTAAAATATTTACAGTTTCTGCTGATTGAACATGCAAAAGGAGAGAAAAGTCTATGTGAAAATTATTTTTGATGTATCTGTAATACAATATTGTAAACTCAAGGTAAACTTGCTAGCTTTCAAGCTACGTTCACACTGACTTTTAACAGATATTATCTTTGAAAGGGATGCAAAGGTGACGAGGAGGAATGTCAGGGGTTGATGAGAAATGCGCTCCAACTTTATCAAAATGGTAGAACTAGCAATAAGAATGCAGTGAGACAGAAGTAATCACTAATTCCCACCATGATTTTAAGACACAGAGTGTCCGCTCTGTTTAAAATGGGTCCTTCAGTTAAGTTAAACTGTTTAATTTTCCAGCATTGGTTTACCAATCTTGTTTCTTTTTAATTTCAGAAACATTCAGAGCTAGTTGGATCTTGTTTTAGATGTCTTGGCCAACACTACTTTCAGTTAAGATCAAGCTACCTGTTGGGATCTGGAAATGTGACAACAACATTCAAAAGAAGTGTGACTACACACAAAGCAGACAGTCGATCATACAGACTGACAAACAGTTTCAATCCAGATGATCTAAACCTCTTTGGAAGTTCGACTCGCAGTGAGCAAATGTTTGTAATAATGCCTCCTTGAACAGGGAAACTGCACTAAACTGCAGGAAGCCAGTCTGTAAACAGTAATGGATGTTTCCAACAGACAGTGTGGGTCGTAATTCTACCTTTCACCTTCTACTTTTTCTCCTACAAATAAGTTTGGTTAACCAAGGTGGATGGTGGTGTTGGAAATAACAGAACAAGCTATGGAAACAAAACAAAAGCTATACTAAAATTAGATTTCCCTTTAATCTGCTTCACGGGACAAAATAACAACTGATGGGGTCATGGGAATTTTTGGACCTAAAATTAGGATGAAAAACTTGAGGAACCTCCAAAGAGAGACTTCAAAGTCTCAGCTGATCTGCAGAGATTTGGACTCCACCACTGATGAAACGCACCGAAACACTTTCTATTTACACTGATGAGTCACAGGCAATCATCAGGGATTTTCCAGTCAGTGTCACTGATAATGTAAGTGTGTGTGTGTGTGTGTGTGTGTGTGTGTGTGTGTGTGTGCGTGCGTGTGTGCAGATAACCATATCTTCAGCACGTTACACTACAGAATCTGTTACGTGCTCACATCCAAAGGTCGGGGCCACACCCGGCTTCGAGCACCTGCCAACCAATGAAAGCCTCGACAAAGTGACATCAGGCATCACTTGTTGCCGTGGCACCCACCTGTCGGCGACACCTGTCTTCTATCACTGTCACCGTCGTCTGATGACTGAACATTTAGTTTCCGCTTTTCTTGCAGCTGATTTTTCATTTTATTTTTTGTGTTGCAGCAGGTGATGAACTGCACATGGAAACACATTTGTTGAATAATCAATGTGATGGTGTATGTTTGGCATGCCATGACCAATGCATGAAATACAGCATCACAAAAACACAAAACAACGTATCTGTTTGGAAGTAATTTGTTCTATTCCTCTAACTCAGTTAATCCAAACTCGCTTAGAATGTTTTCATTTCTGCCAAATGTCAAGCTGCAAAATTCACTTGACAGTTTGGTGAAGCAGTTGCATTTTTGAAAGTAAGGAAATGAAAGATGTAAGAAAAAGAAAAGGAACAGAAGACAGAAACATAATTTCATTTTTTTAGGCCATAACTTGTAACGGATTCAGTGAAATGTCACTGGCGGGATGAACTGAACTGTACAACAGGAGGCTTAATGAGTTCGGCCTTTTATCAACAGCAGGAAATCCCGCAGCTCAGTTCAGGCTGTTAAGAGAGGAAAATGGCATCTTTGTTGGCGTTTCAGTCGCGAGTAAATGAAAAATTAATCAGCTTGTTTCTAAACAAAAAAAAATCACAATGAAGGAGACATTTATCTGAACTGGGTGACAACTTTTAGATAACTTTCGGCTGTACAAAAGGTCAAAGGTCACAGTCAGGCCGTTGGAACTACACATGAATGATTTACACCTGGAACCAATTAGTTAAATGTGGAACACTTGTTCACATTAATTCAAGCTGGTTTTTTGTTTGAAAAGGAAGATTATGGCATCATTTATCATTTATTTACAAACTGTCGTATACTTTTCTAGTTTTCAGCAAATAAATGTCACATGTCAGGTTACCAGTGCACACACATCTCATCTTTAAGTGAAAGCAAAGAATGTATAAATGTGGAATACTTTGATATTTGTTTCTAAATTGAAAATTGAACATACATGAGTCAGTGATACTGTAGTAGCGGTGTACCGTGTTTTCTTTAACACTACATTAGCTGAGTACAAACTGCAGCTTAAACACGGAGCAGCCGAGCTCACAGTCGGCAGTGAGACGGGATTAGAGCTTCTAAAGATGCTGTCACTCTGCTCTAGTGAGATTCTCCTGAATAACTGTCAGAGATGCCACATCACATCCTGTCCTGGTGACGAGTGTGAAGCGAATTCAACAGACTAAACTGTGAAAGCACCAGAAGACCTGTCCTTTTTCCACTACAACATCCCCGTCATGGTTCATAGAGCCTTAATTCACTGGGCACAAAATAAAAGACTATAGTTGAAATCAGTTAGTCGATGGTTAATTGAGTTTAACTGCTTCATGAAGTATTTTATCACATTTTATAGTTATTTAATTATCAGTAATTTATCAATAATAAAACAAAGTCTTAGTTACAGCCTTAAACTCCAGCGTAGGCCTCTGGAAATAAAGCTACATCATATCAAACAAGTACAGTTGTGTTTTCCCTGAAAAGTCTCTCTGAGCTCAGATCAGCTGGAAACCGCGTGAACCGAGACAACACAAGTTTGGAGAGGTGCATTCTGGGAGTCGACCTCCCAGATCCAGGAGACTGCCGGAGCTTAGATTCCCGTTTACAGCTGCTCTCAAAGCAGAGCACAGCCTGTCTGTGGGCCAGAACAAGGCCGGTCAGTCGTACACGGACACTGGAGCGGGTTTTCAAACAGACTGCTGTAATTATTTCTGCTCCGCCACGAGCAGAAAGGTCTTTCGTGGAAAGAGAAAGAAAGAGAACAGAGCGAGAGCTCTAAAATAACAGACTGTCTCACATAGGAATCTTCATCAAGACCAGATGTGAATGAAGGAAGAAGGAAAAAGGAAATCTACAGTGTTACAAAAGAGGTGCTCCAGTCCAACGTCAGTCCAACTGTGCACGAGACGTCACTTTATGACAGGATGAAACAATAAGACTTGATACTAAAGTCACTTTTTACACTGTTTCAAAGTAACTTCAACAATCCCTCTTCTGCACAAAAGTGTGTTCAAAACCCCCGTTCTGTCAGAACCAAACACATTTCAGTCACAGGGCTGCTGGATCGTGTGTCTCAAGCGTGTCTGACCGAACAGATACGCTTCAGTTTTAAAACAATCCAGCTGTTGATACCAGCTGCAAATAGGCTCACATTTCACCCACACTTACTGCAACCTGAAATATCTTATTTTTACCCAACATGGCCGGCAGTACAGTTAAGCCCGCCTCTGAACCGACATATGCAACTGAATTAGAGCTGCGGCGCTTAGTCATCAATTATTTGAGTGGAGGACTGAAAGAAAATTAAATCTGCAGCTGTTTTGATAATCAGTTAACTGTTTCAGTCATTTTCCAAACAGAAATGCCAAACATTTCATAGTTCCAGATGAAACTATGAAATGTTTCAGTCCACAAATGAAACTGTGCAGCTTCACTCTCTGCCTCTGTGCTTTTGTTTGCCTCTGCTCCTTGTGTCAATGCTGTTGTCCTCTCGGGGGTTTATGGTGGAGAGGTGTGGCTCAGATCCTGCTTAGGTGGCGCAATGACTATGACACAGATTTGGTATGTACATGTCCCCAGGCAGGGACTCTTATCAAACATGAAATCTGGGTAAAAAAAAATGATGATGTGGAGCAGAGGTAGCACAGATACAAATTGTAAAAATGTCTAAATTCAACACCACGCCACGGAAACGCCGTTTAAAGGGAACTCAAAAGGTTCACGATTTAACATTCTGAAGGTCTTTAAATTACACTGCCCGAATTTGAAGTCGATCCGATTAATTCTGTGGGAGTATGTTTAGTACGGAGCCTCTGAATGGCCCCAAAATACACTGAAATTGCACAGTAAATTCAAAATGGGTGACCTCCTGTTGGATTTAGCGGCTCCTAAAAGGCTTTCTTTAGAAGTCTAGAGATGATGCATCTGCCTCCCAAATTCTATCTAGGTGAAATGCACAGCTGGGGCTGCTTCATTAAGTAAATAAAAATTTGGACTGACAAAACAAGACGTTCAAAGACATGGACAGTGGGAATTGTGATGGGCTTTTTCCCCACTGCTGTCTGGTGTATCACATAGACACAAAAAAAAATATAATTGCCAGATTAATTAACAAAGAATGTACTGGTTTGAACCAGCATGTAGATTTGCCCCAAACCTACTAGACGAATACTATTGTTAGGCTGGTGCTTTCAATCACTTTTGAATTAAAATCCCATCTCCAAACTCTCCACACAGCCAAGTAGATTTCTGTTTTACGTCTTAATAGGAGGATTAAACATGATCGGATTAAGCCTGGCAGTCAAGTAGGGATGCACCAATATGGGGCACCTATCCAATACTACACGCTCTCTTTGGTCCCAAAATGTAAAATCTATTTCATCCATCCCTGTGTACAGCTCACTGGAACCATGCCGTAAGGTCACACAAGGCCAGGGATCACTGTGGTGCTCAAACACTGACTGGCTGAATGGATCGATACGTCACAGACGATACCTGATCTACTTAATAAGGTCAATAAGAGTGTCGATACCAATCCAGCATATCAGACAAGTAGGAACGAAGCAACATCATACATTTTTTGGGACAGAATAACTGGACTTTCTCAGAAAAGAAAGAGAAAACACTACAGCCTGGGACTATTCTGCACATGCACATTTCACTGCACAAAGCGGGCAACTACGAATGTGAACTTTTAGACGTCTTAAACACAACTGCAGGACGATAAATCAACATCCAAAGTGAGAGTATTCAGAGAAAAAGAAAGCATCAGAGCATTTTTCATCCCATCGCAGCCTAATTTGCTGAGGCTAAAGCAACTTAGCGTGATTACAATGATGAGAACGATTCGTCTACTGTGAATCCACGCTGCCAGGAAGTTTATGTTTTACCTAAACGCTCCTTTCATTTCCAAGAAGCTCTCTACGGTTTGCTGCAAGTGACTCAGCTCGTGCTCGCTTTCTAAAAAGACAAGTGGTTCACCTTCTTCGCTGATTAAACACCTGATTACTTCATTAGCCAGGACACTTCACACAGAAATTAATTAATGATCCAGTGGTGATTTAAGTATGAACAGGACTGAACCCTTTAAATGTCTGATTCAGTGAGCTCATTCTTTCTAAAGCATCTGTCACACGGGAGAAGGACACTTGACTTAAATGGCTTTGCTTTTCTGTTACAAAAGGTGTGCAGTATTCTAAATTTCCAGCCAATAGATGATGCGGAAACTTTAGCTGGATTGTTATGGGTGGGTTAAAAAAAAAAAAAAAACGGACACCGAGCTGCAGAAATGAGTGCCACCTACAGAAGCTGTGACCGACAATGTAAATAAGTGTGTGTGTGTAAGCTGCAGTGTGTTGAGGTGGACAGCTTGTTATCTGGGCTGAACTGCGGAGCTTAATATTCAGCCAGCAGCCAGATTAGTTCAGGACAACCTGTCAGTGTGCAGCTGCAGGGGAACTGATGGAGAGACAGTGAAGGGGAGACGGTTTGTACCGCAGTGTGTACCAACACGTGCTTCTATGTTTGTGAGGACCACTTTGGAGTTTTAGACCTTTAGATCGAGTGAGGACGTTTTTTGGAAAGTGGGGACATGTTTGGCAGCCCCTACTTCTTTAAAGGGCTGCCTCAGGGTTAGCCTTTCATTTTTGGGATACAGTTAGATTATTATTAAGGTTAAAGGCTTTGAAGTCCTTACAGGTATACTGTAGTTATCACATTGTGGTGACAAACACTCGCACAGTAACATTACAGGGACTCACCTAGTATCTGGGGACAAAAAGCTAGTTCCCACAAAGACAACCAATTCTTTTAGGGTTAAGACTTGGCATTAGTAGTACACACCAGCCTCGGCATATAGACAGAAGAAGGAACAATGAAGGTTCAGTAGCCAGGATGTGTCCGTCCACAAAATAAATAGGCTATTATGGAGAGTTAACAGAAGTAGGACAGTTGCAAGTGACGAGTATTAGCGTCTTGACACATGTTGCAGGTTGAACTGTGGGGTTTACACAAAGAAGAGTATTTTAATGTGCATCATACACCTCTGGTGTATCCCTCAATTTCACACATGCTCTTCAGGTTGCCTATGAGAATTCTGGGATATGTAGTCTGAACTTCATTTCTTGAGCAGAAACAGAGAGGGGGGCTGAGAGTACCAAGAAAGATTTTGATAAATTGGTGGTTTGAAACCAGCACTTGACCCTCCCTCATGACTACCATTTAGGTGCCCTTGAGCAAGGCAGTTAACCCCCAGCTGCTACAGTGGAGCTGCTCAGTAGCCAAAAAGGGCAGAATGAAGAGGAATAAGTTTAAGTAAACATTTGATCTAAAAATAACTCTTGGAATGCTCTGAGGTATCGGATTTATTCTTCACAAAACAAAGATGTGATATTTCCTCTGCTTTAGCCTGGCCGAAGGAGAGTTTATTTTTGTTTGGACACTCAGTCAGTGTGCATCCCGTCCCACCACTCCTCCCCCTGTGAAAAAAAACAAAACTGCAATTTCACATCTCAGACAACCCTCAGAGGAGCCAAGACGTGCAGCACAGAGAGGATGTTTTCTACCTCAAGACAAAAATTCAGCATGAGCCTACATAGGGAAGGAGGAGGGGGGGGGGTTGAGGAGTTAAATGTCTTGCTAAAGGGCTCCTCAACAGGACACGTGGTCCCTGTGAAGCTCGTGACACCTGACTGTTGATAATATCTTTTTCTCTGACGCCGTTTTCCCCCGCGGCAAGGGGCTCCGCAGGAGGAAGGGGTGATGCGCGGAAATTGAAAAATTAGGTCAAAGTCTGCGTGATGCGAGGAAGCTTTGCATTTGCTGCTGGCGTACATTTACAACGTCAGCTGAGCATGTAAATAATGCAATGGGGCATCTGACCCCATTTCCCCTAGACGCACTTGTTTACATTGGAGCAACTCTGAACTGGCTGGTTTACATAAAAAAAAAACAAAAAGACAAAAGGAATGTGTGTCACCTTTTCCCCATCCTTCCCCCCTTCATTTCCCTCTCAGCTTTGATGCAGTCCCCTCTGAAACCTGCATTTGCAGCAGCAGCAGTGGAAACATTAAAATGCGACGGGTGCATTAGCAGTCAGCTGTTAAAATCACTTCCTCTCTCTCCCTCCGTGTCCTTTCTTTCTTTCTCCATACATGGCTGAGCTCCGCGAAGCCTCCAGACTCCATGAGAAACAGGCAAAACACTGCTCTCAGGCAGCTGAAATATGACACTATGATACTCTCCAGGCTGAGAGTGAGTCTGCAGCAATGTGACATATCAATCTGAAAAGGCAGCTAATGAGAAAATCAATACCAAGGCTGCATTACAGTGTCTTGCAAAAGAAACCAATATATGCTCCGGTGTTATGGAAAGAAACTGGAATATAATGGAAATCATTCATCCCCTTCAAAAAAGCTGCCTGGCTGCAGTGTGTCATGTGAAAACTGTGTCTGCTAACAGCTGCACGCTTATGTGCACATAATCTAAACAGCATGCAGAGTTCTGCTGTACAGGATTTTCCAATATGACAGTGAAAAAAACCCTCTCAGTCAACAACTTCTTATTGACAAACGCATCAATACATGTCTATGGCATTCCTGTGATATTCCCACTGGGGGCTATAACATCCCTCTGGTGCTCAATAGAGACTTTTAAATGCACTTTATGGTGGTGCTGATCTGCTATGATATCTAACAATAGAAATATTAGGCAAATAGTCAACAGAAGATGAATCTGCAATTATTTTAATAACCAATTCTTAAAAGACCAAATGTTCTCTAGCTCCAGCTTTGTGAGTATTTGCTCTTTTTCTCTGCTTAAATGATTGTAAACTGAATATATTGGGGGTTGGGACTGTTGGTTGAGACACCACCTTTGGCTCTGGGAACTCCTGATGGGCAGTTTTCACTATTTGTAACACTTTAGCAAAACCCTGCTAAACCCTTGCAGCTATTCTGCTGCATATGATTGTAACCTGAGTCTTTTGGTTTTGCACTTGGCAAAAAGCAATTTGAAGTTGTTAAATTGAGCTGGGGACACTTCTTTTTCATCAATCAATTAATTGGAAAAGATCTATCATGAAAATAATCAATAGGTGCAGCACTCTTAATATCACTGTAACGTTCCTGTAAAGTTCTGTAGTTTGGTTTGATGCATAGTAAGGATGTTATGGCTAATGTAGCCTGGTGCTTTACCTTGTCTTTTTTATGACATACCATGAGAACATCACAAGGATGGGCTAAGTGCTCCCACGGCAAGCCAAGCCCGTCACACCACCAAACACCACATCCCCTGCATCCAAATCACAGCCAGATAAACCCGAACAGTCATTAAGGCGGCGTGTGTGCGTGTGTGTGCGCGTGTGTTTAACAAATAAGGACTTGAACTTGTGGCAGTTGGAGCTCAACACTTTTTCTCCTCGCAGCACAAACTCTGCACCGGTGTGTCCTCTCAGCAGAGACCGACCAGCAGCGACCCAAACACCTCACAGAGCAGCAGCAGCAGAGCCCGGCGGAGCCTCCGAGCTCAGCGGTGAAATGCAAGTACTCACCCTCGGATAACTCCAGCTCCAGCTCGGCCAGTTTGGCCCGCACCTCCGCGGGAAGCGGCACCGGGTCCCGGTCCGCCATTCTGCCGTTAGAAACCGACTTAAATCTCTGTTTCCCGCCTCTTCCTCCCTCTTTTCTGCCTCCCCGCTTCTCCTCAAACGCACAAAATATCCAAAGTCAGTCAGGCTACGAATCTCCGTGTGTCGCACTCTGTGCGGCAGCAGCGCTGTTAGCCCTCTGCAGACCCGCGGCAAGAGCTCCAAAACATGACGCTTCTGCTTCCGGTGTTCCTATTTTACAAATAAGAGCCGACGCAGTATTTTGTGGCTCATGCGTTCGACTACTGCAGCTCATAAAGGCTTATCTCGTGTAGACCTAGCTCTCCCATTAACATAGTACTGAATTTTTTTTTTAACACTTTATGTTTTTTAAAAATTCGTTATAGAAAAACAGGAACAAAGACATTACAAAACAAAAACGACAGATGCATAGCAACTAGTGGCATATTACATTCAGCGACATAAAATAATAATACAAAATACAGGACAAAAAACAAACCCAACAGCTGAGGCATACAAAGACAAAAAATGTACATACATGTACTATACATATTTATAAGTAGGCATTCATCGCAACATCACTTTATGTCACTGATAACATACTGGATCTATAGCCTATACTGTATCTATTCTAAATTCAATGGATAACTTTTGTTTTGTGACATCAGTATCTGCTTTGTCTTATAGTCTGAATGTTTTGTTGTCTGTCTAATATCTGGCACCTTTTGTGTTAAAAAAAAATGTCAAAATGTTGAGCCAAAATACTAACAGTCCAAATTTTGACTTTTGATGTCAATATTTTCATTTCAAAGGTCCTGAGCTTGATGCCAAATTTTTAGATAGTTAATGCAACTGACTTCGTTACAGGTGATCGTGGGGTCGATTCCCTGTCAGGGCAGGGTATCCAGGTGGACCCTTAGGCAAGGTCCTTTAATGCTAGCTGCCTACCCCGGGCATGAGTGAAACTGCTGGAGCCATACCAGCTCGGACGTTGCCCGGGTCAACAAGGTCTGCGTCAGGTGCTAGGGAACCAGGGCAACCTGACGACAAATGGTATACTGGAACAAGACATACATGGACTGGAGCAGAAAATATGGATCTGATGCAATGCTACTATACAAGCAATCCTGGTGAGAGGGGTTATATGCAGAGACTGTGGGATATATGGATGCTTCCAAACCCATCATCAACACTGACAAAGAAACAACTCCTAGCTCAGTGTTCTAACATCCGCAAACGGCAGCTCCTAGAGATTGATGAGGTACAACAAATATGCTACGGCAAGGGGGGAGCCAGGGCGACAGGTCAGCGGGGAGATTTCATCATCATCCCCACACTCAGAGATTGTGTCCCAAGCCCCAAAAACAACAAGCCCTTATGGCACAGAATCACTCAACATAAGGGAGACTGACCTACAATTGGAGATGTGGCAATCCAAGCGACAGCAACATCAAGAAGAAGGAACACGAGAAGCTTGAGAAATACCAAGGGCTGAAAGAGGAGCTAGAAGAGATGTGGAAAGTAAGAGCGACAGTGGTGCCAGTGGTAATCGGAGCACTGGGGGCTGTGACCCCCAAACTGGGAGAGTGGCTACAGCAGATTCCAGGTAAAACATCAGAGGTCTCTGTCCAGAAGAGTGCAGTCCTAGGAACAGCTAAGATACTGCGCAGAACCCTCAAACTCCCAGGCCTCTGGTAGAGGACCCGAGCTTGAGGATGACACATACCACCCTGCAATGGGTGAGAGGGGGATCTCATATATATATATATGATTCATTCAAGCACATCATGAAAAATAAACAAATGCCTGATTGAACTGAATAAACGTAGTTACTCACATTTCACAAGTGAGAGTGCAGACCCTGATGCTTCCTTTTTCCCTCATTCAGTTGCCTTATGCCTTTATTTTGGAAGTAAAATCATCCGTCTTCCTGTCTGACGCTTGTTAATTATGGCTGACTTCATGCACCTGACAGGTAGATTATACTGTAGGTGACTTTGGACAGAATGAAAACGGCTTTAACTGATCTAGCTATCTAGCTATCTATTGAAATTACACATGCAGATAAACCACATATTTCTTAAAATAAAACAAATGTACTTGATTCTCAACATTATGGTAATTTAATTAACTTATTATTTAAAACTTTTCCACATAAATGAAATAAACTATTTTTAAAAAGTATTTCAAAAATTTCACTGTTTATTAGTACATGAATCAACCCACAAAGTAAGCCCTTAAAAACGAACAAGAATCACCTGACTCTACCTGACTCAGGCATGCTGTGTATTAAGATATCTTTCAGATTACTGGTTAAGTTTGAAAGATGGATCGAGGTGCAAGACTTTTGTCTGAGCTAACATGCATTGATTTGTAGCAACACGTTACTCATTTGTTAAATTGTTAGTTACTTGCTATTTATATTTATTAACTTTTTCTCTCTTCTCATTCTGTTTTTGGTCTCCACCAGCTCCTGAGGGAAATATTTGTCTCTGTTTAGCTGCTAAATGCTCCACTTTGTTGACCAGTATCTAAACTGTGACTGTTGTGTACAGTGGCAATGTACAGGCGCCATGAGAGCATCAAAGGCCTACTTTATTATTGTCAATCATAGATAGATGGGTACTTTATTTGATCCTTCACAGGAAATTGAATTTGTTACAGAAGCAGCAACCACATCCAGTCCTCTCACACAGGCAACACCATCTGGTTGATTTTGTTAAATAAAAGGTTTACAATAAGTAAATAGAGATAATTTCATAAGTGAAAAAGTAAAACAAATAAGCTAAAATATACTGGAGTGTATGATAATTGAGAGAATAGGGTACAATGAAATACCCCAGAAAGTTATTTCCTATTATAGACTCTAATGAGAGGCAGGCAGGAAAGACTCCCTTCTGCTACATAGCAGACAATTTACATTAATACAGAAGCAATTATAAAAATGGTAAAGAAATAAACTATCACCAGTGGAGCAGAGCTGAGGATGAATTTCAGTTTAGAAGTGTGAGAGTTTGGGGGGAAAGCTGCTCTGCAGTCTGGTGGTGCGGCAGCTGAAACTTCTGTATCTCTTCCCAGAAGGCAGCAGGGTGAACAGGCTGTGGCTGGGTGGGTACTGTCCTTTAGTATCCTTTGGGCTCTGTAGACACCTCACCGATATCACTGATGGGTACCAATGACCTTCTGAGCAGTTTTAATCACCCGCTGCAGAGCCCTCCAGTCCTGAGCCGTGCACATCCCATGTTAGTGATGTTTCCAGTCAGGATGCTTTCTGTTGCTCCTCTGTAAAAACTAACAAGAACTTGTCATTGGGAATTTGGCCTTCTTAAGCTTCCTCAAGAAATACAGTCGTTTCTGAGCTTTCTTCACCAGCGTGGAGACGTGGGACGACCATGTCAGGTTCTCTGTGATGCTGATTCCCAGGAACCTGAAACATGTTCACCTCAGCATCACTGATGTAGACAGGAGTGTGTGTTATCTCATTTTTCCTAGTGGGTGCACGTCATTGTTCGTGATACTGTTCATTTTTATCTGCATCCTCGCCTCTGCCACGGGCTCAACATGGTCCTGCGTGATGCCAATAATGAGCTCACCTTCTTAATCAGTTTATTTAGTCTGTTCCTGTCACATGTGCGAAGGTGCACAGCAACGGTTGGCAAATGTTAAAAGATCGCAGCCTCCTTAAAAAAATAAAGCCCTCTTTAGATATCGCCTCCATGTGGCTGGACCAGTCAACTTTGTTGTCCAGCTGTACTCCTAGGTACTTATAGATGCATACAAGCTCCACATCTGTTCCCTGCATGGAGATTTCATGTGGTTTGTGCCTCTTTCTCCTAAAATCAAGGACCATTTCTTTGGTCTTTGAGATATTGAGCCTCAGGTGGTTATTGTTACACCAGTCCACACAGTCGCTATATGCCCCTATGTTCACCCTCACATCCTGCCCTGACGCAGCCCACAACAGCTGAATGTGTACAGACTAAACAGTAAAAGGTGACAGAACTGTTCCCTGTGGGGCATGTGTACTGCACACAACAGTCTTAGAAACACAGTTTTGGAGCCGCACCTACTGAGGTCTGGCAGTTAAATAGTCACCAGGAAACAAACTCCACCTGCATTCTCCAACTTTTCACCCAGCAACTCTGACTGGATGGTACCGAATGCACCTGAGAAGTCGTATACATAATTCTTACAGTTGCATCAGAGTTGTCAAGATGTGTACAGACCCTCTGGAGCGTGTAGACAAGTGCGTCACCTACATTGAGGTTAGGCTAGTAAGCAAACCGTAAAGGGTCAATGGATGCGTACACTACGGACCTGATGTAGAGGACCTGTTTCTGAGTGTCTTCATTACATGAGATGTGAGGGCTATAAGTCTATAATGCTTGGTTTCTGTCAGATGTTTCCCTTTTGGAACAGGAACCAGGTACAATGTTTTCCACAGAGAAGGAATCCTCTGCAACCTCAGGCTCACATTAAACAGGTGTGTAAAAATTTCACACAGCTGACTGGAGCAGGATTTTAAATGTTTGGGGCTGATCCCAATCAGGAACGTCATTTTTGGGTCAAAACAAACAACAGAGATATATTTTGGCAAAAAAACATATTTCCCATAAGTCCAGTTGCTTCCTGTGAGTCCACTCCCAGCCTGAAGAGGATGAACACTCTCCCTCACTCCCTCCACCATCTCTTCGCACCCTAAGCTTTTGCTGAGGTTTTTCAAATATAACACCCTTAAATCTGCTTATTGAATCCACCCAGGTGTTCTGCTACCTGGCCTCATCCATAAGGAAAACCTCATAAAAAAACTGTGAAAGCAGTGTTTTCATCACTTCAGGGCATTTATTAACATCATCATCATCTCTCTGCTCCTGGCAGTAGCAGCAGTCCCATCATCATTACTTTCACATTACTGACCCAGGCGGTTAGTTTCTCCGGAGCTGCCAGCTCAGACTTTCTGCTGCAGGTCTGAGACTGAAACTACACTCACATTCAAAACAGCAGCATCACAGAGCTGCATGTTCACCGCAAGTTTAGACTTGACCCCTTCAAGGTGGTACAATATGCGGGCATACAGTGGTTACACATGTAAGAAAACAGAAGAAACAGAAGGTTCATGCAAATGTTGGAGACTAAGCTTTTTAACAAGTGACATTTTGTTTGCTGGTAAAATAATAATAATAAAAAAAGAATTAAACAATGAACTTCAGCCTGAGGGTTTGTTGTACTCACCTCAGCGAGACGAGAGGTCGCTTTCAGAGCGTGTATGTGTGGAGAACTGCGATGTAGTTCAAGTGGTAATAAGCCTGGGGGTTAAACAAGGAAAACGAGCTGGCTGAGAAAATGAGAGAAAAGTACAACATCAAGTGTTTTACTTCAAAATCAACACGAGTCCCTTCATGGTCACTGATCGACATTTAAAAATGGCCGATTCTGTCAACCGATGTTTTGTGACTCAATTTACGAAGTACAGTAACAGCAGTCTTATTGTCTATCAACAGTAGTTTTATTTTGTTCTGTTCAGAGATTAGTTTCTATTGTCTTTGTTTGAGTTGCTCTTCTTTCTTCAGCAGCATCAGCTCCAGGCAGAGCGGCTATAAGCATTTTTATAATGATAGCTATACTGCATTACAATGTGAAAGCCAAGGGTGTCGCTTGCAGTGACCTACAGAGAATCAGCTGAATCTGCTGCACCCCTCAGCTTTACGGAGTTTTATGGTAAGATCGGGCTCATTGTTCAGCTGTGCAGCCCAAAACTCCATTGTTTTCAGATTAGAAGCTGGAAAAACCCAAGACCTGCTCCACACCGAACAGACACAGTTGGAGGCTTTAGCTGGTGAACATATGGGCACATTTAGCAGCTAAAGAGCCAGATATTTCCTCAGGAGCTGGTGGAGACCAAAAATAGAGCTAAAAGAGAAAGAATATTGGACTTACAGTACCTGTTGCTCCATGTAGTCCATGGATGTGTAAATTAGCAAACGTTCACCACAGCCAAAGTGATATTTCAATGTTGCTGTCCACAACTTGCTTCTCACTTGCCACCAAATACCAAAAAAATAAATACAAAATCAGTTATTGTACTTTTAAAATATGTTCCTCTGTAAAAATGTGAGTACTTTTGTTTTTTATGTCAGTATGGGATTTGAGAATTCTTTGTTGTTTTACCAAAAATGTTTCTTGAAAATAGAAAACTGACTTTCTATTCCTTTTCAAAGAATATAATACAAGCTACATATCAAGAGATGGCCAGCAGTGTACTTGGTAATTTTAACAGTGGTAGCCTTATTTTCTTAAATAATGTTACAGCACTGGCAAAATGATGGGAACACACTGCCATCTTGTGGCTGTTCACTCTCATCAGGACCAACTGAAGCTGAAATCAGAGGTTTGAGATTTAAACGCCATCTTGAAGATTTTTTTTCCCACTGGCAGCACTTTGTTGTTCGAATAAAGCTCAATTCATGATAATGACGTTTTGCAATAAAAGCAGTTTAATTTAAAGTACCTTAACCCTTCAAAAAGTAACACATTGCAAAATGTGTAGAAACCAGGAAGAAATATGTTGAAACAAGTATTAGAGACTTTAGAAAACCATTTTCACACAAGTTTTTTTTTAACTGTATGAATACCTGTAAATCCTACATACAATTTATAATCTGTATTACAGAACTTGGATAACAATAGTGAGGACATCCTACATATTTATGCTACATGCCAAAGTCAAACAGGCGAGTCAGGCAGACAGAAAAAGGTTTAGGTGGTGGTCTCAGGTAACAGGATACAGGTTCTTAGGTAAACAAAATTAGGCTAGAAAGCAAGAATGTGAAGCACTTAGAAACTAACTTAACAACTAGGCAAAGAAGAAAGGAAGTGAACAACATGGTGCATGGGATGAGGGAATGGGCTGCAGGTGAGGAGTGGGTGGAGAAGGCAGGGTAGAGCTGCAGAGAGAACGGCTGTGTAAATGGATGGGGCAGTCAGGTGACAGGGAAAGGAGGGAAGGTCTGAGAATATCTGGTGGACAGCTTGAGGATGGCAGGTCTGGGGAGTTGTGGCCATTAGTGTGTGGACACCCAAACATTTCACGATCGTTAAATATGTGATTGTGACACTGTCGACATTAGTGTGCTGCTACAGCAGCTCCCACTCTTCTCCACTCTTTCCACCAGATGTAGCTACAGGGATTTGCTCCCATGATGCTGGGATGAACCCCTTCAACTGCAACTGGCTCAAATGTGCAGGTGTAGCTGAGTCAGCAGTTGTTTTAATTCATTTTGATGAACATTCTCTAAACATAACAGTGTGGAATATTCCTTTATTCCTTCCTGTTTTCCTGTCCTAGCTGGGGGCTTTTAGAACAAGACACACTTCTAGTGTAGCTGCAGACTCTCAGCAGAAGCTCCTTTCAGACTGCTTGAAAATGTAACGGTGTGTGATTAATAATGTCTTGTCATTGTTTTTGTTCTGGTCAGCAAAACACTGTTATTAATATTTAATGTGATGCAGATATTTACTCATTAGCATATTCTCTGAACTTCTATAGGGGACTGGGAGAGAACTGCCACTATACTGACTGTGTCCCATGTTACTCTGTTGTAGAGAATAAATGACTCTGGTTTCTGACATGACTGGTGTTCTTCAGCCTGTAAGCATCCATGTTACAGCTGCATACAGCGAGCCTAACATGGCAGAGATCCCTACCACAGCTAAGTGGGAAGATATCCAGAAATCAATACCTGTATGCGATACAGAACTGTGTCAAATGTAAGAGGATTTACTGGAAAACGATAGACAGAGCTTTCTAACACCATGTAGAATTTTTTTTAAAAAGGGAAGCAGACTGTATCAGAATGTGATACATGGCTGTGTTGAGGTGAACCTGGGACCTGTCACTTGCCTGTTTTGTACTTTGCATGTTTATCGGTCTTTTGATTTGTACTTGCTCCTTTTGGATTTGTTTGCCTGTTTGGACCATAGACTGTATATAAAAAGGTTTGGACTGTCATCTCTGGTTTTGATTCTTGCCTGGCTCACTGTCCCATTTAAGACATATTTGTGTTAATTAGCTACTGAACTGCATCAGCTCCTCCCAAAATGTTTTAAAAAAATCTCAAAACTTCTGGCTGGATACGCCAGTCCATTTATTTTCACACTAGTTGTTCTTCTTGTAGGTTTTATGGCGGTTGGCATCCAAAATGCCATTTTCACACTATAACAATTGTTCATCTCTCAAAATAAACATCAAAAACCTTGGTTATCATGGCTACCCACAGGGCACCTAATGTCAACAACTGTAATATAAAAAAAGGTAAAATCCCTCACATGTAAACAAAGATACTAAAAGTTATTTATTATTATTAAATACATTGTTTAGTTGATGTTTTATTGTTGTTATATTATTGTTTTGTGAGATTCAAGTTGGTCTGAATATGATGGCCTGAGATCTGAGATCGATTGCTTCTGTCTCCAGCCACACAGCTGGAGGGATACAACCGAGGCTGACATCGCTTCACCACTCTCCTGATTATTTCTCCACGTTTTCAGGTAAGTTGTGGATTTTACACAGAGTTAACGTGGCTGTAATAACTTGTTAACACCCCGAGAGTGTAAAAACAGTGTTATTTTTACATTAGAGTGAGTTCAGCTTTGAGGAGAGTGGAAACTAAATGTATGTGAGCGAGTACCCGCGAGGTAAATGTCCTGCATTCAAAACCAGTTTACAACCAGTAAACCCTTCCATAACAAAGCTGATAATATTTGCGTACTTATACTTATGTAACATAAAGGTTTTGAATGCGGGACTTTTACCTCGCGGATGCATTTCTCACATTACATTACCGTCCCCCGATGATGACGACGCTGCCTGCGTCAGGCGATTACGTTTGACGCTGCGTGTTTACATTCTGTGCTCTCCAGCCGTGGTTGTCAGTGTGGGCTAACATGAGTACATTTAATGAAAATGCGGCTAAATGCGTTATATGTAAACATAGCTGCGTGTAAAGAAGGTAAGTTACCGACCTCATGAAACACTTACAAATACAGGTTTATTGTGAAAGAGTTACAGACCTTCACTACAGCGCAGTCCAACGAATGCTCACTAGCTAATTCTGCGTTCAACTAAGGCTGGGCAATAAAAAAATAGATGATTATTGCTTAATATAGTATTCCTCAATAAAAATATAACAAATGTTCAATTGAATTCATTTGAATCACAAACCGAATTAGCGCTTACATTTTCTATTAAAATATTTATTTTGTTGAGGAAAAGGGACTGAAAGAAAATGTTCTGCCTCAGATTTATTAAAGAGGTCATATTATGCTCATTTTCAGGTTCAAAATAGTTTTTAGGGCTTGTACCAGAACAGGTTTACATGGTTTCATTTTCAAAAAGTACATATTTTTCGTGCTCCGGCTTCCTCCCACCATCCAAAGACATGCAGGCTAGATCAGTTGGTGTCTCTAAAATTGTCCTTAGGTGTGAATGTGAGTGTGAATGTCCGTTTGTCTATGTGTGGCCCTACGATGGACTGGCAACCTGTCCAGGGTGTACCCCGCCTTTCGCCCAATGTCAGCTGGGATTGGCTCCAGCCCCCCGCGACCCTTGACGATGGATGGATGGATGGATGGATGGATGTACATTACTGCAGCTCCCCTTTTCACCGTGTGTGAAGACTTCGTGCAGTCGACATTGACCAGTTATATACAGTGTGTTAGCCGCGAAAACCCAGCTGTATTCTAACTTAACTCTCCTTATTAGCTAGGCTCCTTGGATGCTTGCTAGTAACTTTTTTTAAGCTGGGGCTCCGACATTGACAGCGTTTCCTTGGACAGATTTGTGCAGCTGTGTTCATGAGGGAGAGAGAGGGACAAGAGGATGTGCTGCGTGAATGCGCTACGGCGCTTTGCGAACAAATACGATTTTAAATAGGCCTAGTTAAAAAATATGTGGCGGGTTAAATTAACGTATGGGAAACAATGATCTTGCCTCTACAAGATCTTTGTCGGACATGTGCAGTTCCTAGTTAAGGACTACAAGCCACATGCAAGCAACATGGACTGGAGCAAGAGTTTCAGAGTGGTGAGTTATTAATCTGTAACAAAAGTATCTTTCATCCATAAAGTTTTAACTGAGCTCTGTCTCTACATCACAGTAACAACTTTATGTCCACTGACTGCCTGGAGGGTAGCTAGTGTTTGGAAGGGAGAGGAGAGCTGTGTGCTGCAGCTCACTGGTTTTCCACCGCTGTTTTTGAGGGAGTGTCTGAGTAGCCGCTTGGCGAGCGTTGCTTTCATCCCTGTGTCATCACAGGGAGCAAAGGGAAAAGGGAAACGAGCTGTTTTCAGGCAGTTCAGAGCAGAGTTTTCTGTGGGAGATGGGAACTCCCTTTGGGTTGGACTTTTTCACTTTGCAAACCTATTACATGCACAAAAAAGGAATATAACTCAATAAAGGAGAGGGGAAAAGCCAAAAAGCAGAATATGACCTCTTTAAGTGATCCACTTTTGGCATCAAGTGTTTGTTCTGACCATAAAGAAAAGTTTAGAAACCACAATTAACTGTCTGGTTTCTTCAACTTTCACTCAAGAGCAAAAATCAGCCTTTAAACTTGAAAGAAATAAACTATTTGACATTTATTGTGATGATTATCTATAATAAAAAATGTGGCCAAATGGCTCAGCCCTACTTCCAACTAGAAAACGTACCACGAACGCCACTTGAAGTCAGAAGAAAAACATATGTAGCCCGACTACACGAGAAGCAGCTGAATTATACATCATGCTGCACTCGAACGTAACAGATAATTAACTGTGTATTAAAATATGGTAGCATTTAAAATGAAATAGAACAATAGGCTATGCACAGTTATTTGTATACAAAAGCTTTTTACATACACACCCAGAACGTTCTGCAGTGCATTTTTAAAAAAAATTGTGTCTGAGTTGAATGAGTTCAACTCCTATCATCTTACTGGAGTCTTGGGCTGACAACCTGTCGAGTGCTTAATCCGGGATGTTGATGAGGCAGGTCTCTGTAAAGATGGGGACACAAGAGTCTCTGATTTAAGTTGCTTGGCCAACCTGAGTCCAGTTTTGTCCATACCAGACATTTGGCTCCTATCCCGACTTTCTTTCTTCTCCTCTGAGTGATCATTGCATCCGCCATGGTACGCTTGTCCAGGTTGATCAAGCCGGGTAGATTGTGGTCCACTGCTCTTTAATCCAAAAACCCCGTCTTCATTTACCAGTGCCTGTATTTCTGTCAGAGGGAACATGTTTCAGCTATAAAGCCGGGAAAAAACAGATGAAAAACAAAGTGCGGCGAAGTTTGAAGTTTGCTGCCAGCTTCTTCTACAAGTGCTGCAGCGATGGCACCAGCATTGTAAATCACCTTTCTAGTCTTTCTGACCACTCAAAGAGCTTCATACTACTTCATATACACTGATGAATAGAGGCTAAGGTGCCAAGTAGAGCCCGAACGATATATCGGCCGGCTGATATTATCGGGCAAGATGAACTAATTGCATTTCAGCGGCCGTTTATAATGGCAGATATATGACTATTAAAAAAGAAACATAGAGTCTGATCCTTCACTCATGTTCATGGGTGTTGCGTAGTTTGCCCACCAGAGGGCGACCAGCTGCAGCTCCCCTGTTAACAACACTGTCTCACCACAAAAACCACAGAAGAAAACAATCAGCTGACGCAGCATGTAGAAACGAAACCAAACACGCAGAGGGCTGTGTTAGCAGTGAGCTGGTCTTTTGTCAAGTTAATTACATGACTTAAATACTTATAATAAAAACAGACCCAGTCACTCCTCCTCTCCTGAAAACATTCATGACTTGCTAACCCTCCCGTTTTTCCCTGCCTTCTTCCTGCTTCCTAGCAGCTCACAGCAGGTTAATGTTGCCGTAGCTGGGTGTTGGAAGCTGCTGACAGACGTAACTGTACATTTATTTCAGTCACATATGTCCCTAGTTCATCACTTCTAAATATTCTCTACAATCACATAACGTCACAGCTGCTAACGCTGCCCGTTGCTAAATTAGCCACAAAGCTAATGCCGTGTTTATCAGTGGAGGAGCCGTGAAACTATAGTTTCTGACCTATTCTAAATATATCTGCAGCCGCCTGTCTGCAGTTAGTCTGTGTGTCTGAAATAAAACCAGAGCGGACATGTAAATAAACGTTAGCTGAACAAGAATCTAACACGGCTTCCTGTAGCTCCTCTTTGTGTGACGTTGTAGATGTGAAAATGGCAGATTACGTGTAAAGTGAAATACACATGCTTGTTCTCTCTCGCTCTCTCTGTTTACAGACAGCTGAAATGTTTATTGACGTGTTGATGAATTGTTTACATTTTCACTTTTTGAGACTGTAATCTATTTTATTAACATCCATTTAGGAAAAGGTTTTATAGCCCACATATGTACCAGCCTGTTCTAAGTGTAGCTTATACAGTAACGGGGTCTACTATCTTAAAATCAAAATATCGGCTCATAAATCAGCTCTTTTTGGCTTAATATCGGCATCGGCCCCCAAAAACCCATATCAGTCGGCCTCTAGCGCCAAGTGCTCACCAGAAACAGAAACTTATTCATACACATTCACACACCAAAGGACACTTTGACATGCAGACTGGGGGAGCTGGGGATCGTAGCACCAACCTTATGATAAGTGGATGAATGCTCTACTATATGAGCCACAGCCGCCCCAAAAGAGGAAACAAAGTAGATTTGCCTGTATTTAAATTAAAATGATACTTATTATCAAATAGTAAAACTTGTTCTGCATGTAAATTAATATAGAAATATTTTTCAATGTTTACAGTAGAAATCGCTGAAATTCATCTTGCCTACACAAAAGTTATTCAGGAAAATATAATTATACCAAAAAATATGCAAAATTTGTAAATTTAGGCTACAGCATTTACTGACTTTGGAGGATTACCAACTGATGTAGCTAGACGGGTACACAGTTAACGAGTAACATATTTATGTCACTTGTTTTCATTAATACATCAAGCTTTTTAATGAACAACTCAAGCTGTGTTTTCCGTTTACTTTGGCCGTCATGCAACTTGAACACTTTGAAGTCGGAAGGTTCAACTTTCTGAGAAATTTCTGAGCGGTCTGGACTGCAGTACAAGTTTGAACTTAGTGTGAGTTGTCCTGACAGATAACAAAAACCCATTGAATATTTTCATGTTGGTCATTTTTGCACCAATTTATGGAGAGTAGTATTAATAAGGGTATTAGTGAGTATCTGTATCTTAAAATAGTGTCATTATTGTTCTGATTGGCTTTTGCAGGGGTGTCAAACTCATTTTCACCACAGGCCAAATAAGGATTTTGGTTACTCTCAAAGGGCCGGTTGGAACTGTAAGACTGTATAAACATACTTTACTGCATAAACTATTCCTTAACATATTGTAAAATAACTTTATTTGATTATTTAGCCTATTCAAGTTAGTGTAAGGTTTAGGTAAGTTTAGGTTTCAGTGTAAATGACAACCGTCTGTCAATATTTTTAAATGTCCCGCCCCATGCAGGCTGTGATTGGTCGGTTCACAACAAGTGACATTGATGAGCTACATTTAGCACACAGCTGCCTGAAAGCTTCTGTTCTCCCTCGTCTCTCTCCGCCGACAGAGTGTAGCAGGCAGAGAGAGCGGGAACAGGTGAGCTCAGAGAACCTGATGTAGAGAGGGCAGAGGAGAGGACCGGCAGCTTGGGAGAAGTCCCGGTAGGCTACGCAAAAAAATGTTCCGGTACGCCAAACAATAAAATGTTGAGGTGCCGGTACTGAGTAGGCTACCGGGGCGTACCGGCCCACTTCAAGCACTGCTCAAAACACAAAAGACAGAGGCCTAGCCTACCGGTTCATCTCCTTGAAACACAAACGTGGTCACTTTCCCATCGTTCATGAAATCGCCTTCCTTCTGCATAATTTTTATTGGACATTTTGGGATCGTTTCTATACATTTCTCATCTCCACTTGTTAAAAAACCGCAGTTAAACGCGGGTGTGGAAAGACCGCAATCTAGTGGCGGGATGCCGTCAATTCGCAGGTCACAAAATCGCCATGCATTGTGGCTGCCTGATGTAGTTTATTGGTCATGAACGCTGTAAAGCAGCATTAACTTTTATTTTAGGACAATCCATCAATCTTTTAAGCTTTCGCGGGCCACATAAAATGACGTGGCGGGCCGGATTCTCAAGTAGCCATGATTAGACAATATAAAAAAAATCCGTTTGGCCGGTATTTTTTTTAATCTACCAGTCCTATTGGCAGGTGAGCCAAAAAGTTAATTTCCACCGGTGAATAAATGTATTCTTGATAGTAAAATGAGAGAAAGTGAGTAATCTCAGATAAATACTGTGAATGTTGCTGTTACTTTACGAGGGTGTTTATCATGTTCTTCTCCCTTTATCCTGTAGATGTCAGTTATTTGTAAATTGTTCTATTTTTGTAAATATGTGTACTAAATTTCTTGCTGAGGTGATGTGTCTCGTGCTCTCATGATTATTCCTCCCCATTTTTAAGGACCCAGCGAGCTCCACTCTGTCCATAACTTATATTTCCTTGTTCCCTCCCCTTCAGATCTACAGTTTGAAGATGGTGCAACCAACATGTGGTGAAGTGCAGGAGCTGACAGACCCCATTCACTGCAGAAACACATGCTGTTTGGATCAGAGCTCAAATTAATTTGAGTTCTACGAAAGTGAAACTCGAGACAGGTGTTGCCACTGAGAGGTGAAATGGCAGGGAAAAGAATGAAGCTGGACCGGGAAGCAATTTCTTGTTCCATCTGTCTGGATCTCCTGAAGGATCCGGTGACTATTCCCTGTGGACACAGCTACTGCATGAACTGTATTAAAACCCACTGGGATGAAGAGGAGGAGAAGAAAATCCACAGCTGTCCTCAGTGTAGGCAGACCTTCACACCGAGGCCTGTCCTGGGGAAAAACACCATGTTAGCAGTTTTAGTGGAGGAACTGAAGAAGACTGGACTCCAAGCTGCTCCTGCTGATCACTGCTATGCTGGACCTGAAGATGTGGCCTGTGATGTCTGCACTGGGAGACAACTGAAAGCCCTCAAGTCCTGTCTGGTCTGTCTGGTCTCTTACTGTGAGAAACACCTCCAGCCTCACTTTGAATCTCCTGCCTTTGAGAAACACAAGCTGGTGGAGCCCTACAAGAAGCTCCAGGAGAACATCTGCTCTCGTCATGATGAGGTGATGAAGATGTTCTCAGCTGCAGCAGAAAGGACTGAGAGGCAGAGAGAGCTCGAGGTGAGTCGACAAAACATCCAGCAGAGAATCCAGGACAGAGAGAAAGATGTGAAGCTGCTTCAACAGGAGGTGGAGGCTATCAATGGCTCTGCTGATGAAGCAGTGGAGGACAGTGAGAAGATCTTCACTGAGCTGATCTGTCTGATGGAGAAAAGACGCTCTGATGTGAAGCAGCAGGTCAGATCCCAGCAGGAAACTGAAGTGAGTCGAGTCAAAGAGCTTCAGGAGAAGCTGGAGCAGGAGATCACTGAGCTGAAGAGGAAAGACGCTGAGCTGAAGCAGCTCTCACACACAGAGGATCACAACCAGTTTCTACACAACTACCCCTCACTGTCAGCACTCAGTGAATCTACAGACTCATCCAGCATCAACATCCGTCCTCTGCGCTACTTTGAGGATGTGACAGCAGCTGTGACAGAAGTCAGAGACAAACTACAGGACGCTCTGAGTGACATCTCACTGACTGTGACTGAAGTGGATGTTTTACTGTCAAAGCCACAACCAGAGCCCAAGACCAGAGCTGGATTTTTAAAATATTCATGTGAAATCACACTGGATCCAAACACAGCACATAGAAGTCTGCTTTTATTTGAGAACAGAAAAGTAAGGACAACAACCGGAACACAGTTGTTTTTGTCTAATCACCCAGACAGATTCACTGAATGTTGTCAGGTCCTGAGTAGAGAGAGCCTGACTGGACGTTGTTACTGGGAGGTGGAGTGGGATGCCAGTGGAATATATATTGCAGTCGCATACAAGAATATCAGCAGAACAGGGGGAATTAATAGATGTAGATTTGGATGGAACGACAAATCTTGGGCGTTATATTGTGACCAAAACAAGTATGAATTTAGACATAACAAGGTCCAAACTCGTGTCTCAGGTCCTCAGTCCTCCAGAGTAGGAGTGTACCTGGATCACAGAGCAGGTATTCTGTCCTTCTACAGCGTCTCTGAAACCATGACTCTCCTCCACAGAGTCCAGACCACATTCACTCAGCCTCTCTATGCTGGACTCTGGCCTTTTGGTCCTGGAGCCACAGCTCTGTTCTGTAAACTGAAATAGTCAGAAGTCATCTAAGGGACAGTGGGTTAAATTCAGTTTTAATCCTTAAACTTGTTTTGTCTTCATGTTTGTTGCTGAGAGCTGATTGTGAGATCACCTGTCAATCAAACATTATGGGCGGGTACTTTGCCATCTTCTCATTAATTACTGTGGAAATGTTTGAGTTTCTTTAGGTGGAGCTACTTCCTGTGTCTGTTTAGTCATTTTAGGCACAGAGGCTATAATACTGCTAATGATGACTGTTTACCTGAAGTGATATTTCCCGCTGTCATTATCTTCATCGATATGGAGCTCATTTATTATTGTCTTTGACATAGATTCAGGTCAAACATACAGAACACAGAAATCATTGAACAAGAGTCATTTAACAGACTTGACTGATGAATGATTGAACACACTGAAGATTTGCTACATGATGAATAAACAAACATAAACAACGTCTTTTCTTCTTGTCTTCATTCCAGGGTATCAGAAAAAGCTGAGGTAGAAAATGTGAAACTAATGTGAGAGTATAACTGAGGCAGTTTTCCTCCTGAAACACCACAAAGTACAGAGTTGATGTTTAGAGCAGAAGAGCATTTGTCAGTCAGTCTCTGTCCTCTCAGCTTTCCTCACTAAAACAGCATCGTCAGAGAAATGAGCAGAGTTTTCTGTCACTTGTTGCTTTTTACAACCAACATTTTGTTTGTGCTCTTAGTCAATGAAGATGATTTATTACACAGGCTTAAGAAGTGGAGCTAATTTTATTTATTGTTTGTCTGACTGTCATGAGAATGAAACTTCAGAATGAGGCTGTCATGTTGGTTCAGTGTTTAGCACTGTCACCTCACAGCCACACGAAAGTTTGAATACAGAGTTTATGTATGCATTATAATTGGCCTCCTTGTGGTCTTGGTGACCAGCAATAGCTTTACTATGTGTATGGATACACATTTACAGACTAGAAACAGTTTCTCATATATATATATATATATATATATATATATATATATATATATATATATATATATATATATATATATATATATATATATATATATATATATATATATATATATAGCGTCAGCTCCGACAGCCTGAATTGTTTGTACAAGATTGCAGGTAGTGGCAGAATATGAGGGAACTGAGCCCACAACTCTCACAACAGTGGACCTTAAATCCTGTTAAATTGGGTAACAGTAAGTGATGAAAATATACAAACTTCAAAACACAGTTGTAATAAGATCCAGTTTAAATCAGTAAGAAACTTTCCACTTGGGATTAAGGCAGCAAGGGATTGGCCAAGCCCATACCAACATAGAAACAAAAGATGCCGTTGACACCTCTCATTTAAACATAGCTCAAGAAAAGAAAACTGTCAGATACCTCAGGTAAGTAGCAGTGAAGCAGAGCATCAAGTGGTCCTTAGGCCCCAGAGTATGCCTAATTTGCAAAATCTTTGCACTCGCATCTTTTGTTACTGTATTAGAACCACAATTATGTCAAGAACCAGTGAAGAAGCCATTTTAACAAACAAAAAGCAACAGACTCTGTTCTTTCATTTGTCATCTGCTGAACAAAAGTTGCTGTAATGTTACATGGGCAATCAATTCAATGTTTTGCTCTAAATTGCATTTTGTTTTATTTTGTTTACAGTGACAATAGAGTCTCTATCATGAATCAGTAAATCTGTTAGTGGGATCTGTCCCCCCTCCCCCCAGAAAATTTTGGCCATCAAACACTTAATTTCCCACATTCTGGTCAGTTTTTCTGCACCAATTTCTGTCTTTCCTGTATCGAGTTTTGGTGGAAAGGATTGTATTTATGCAAAGGGAAACACAAAATTTAGATGGCAGATGGCAATTCAAAACCTAAAACTCAACAGAACTAAAGTCAGCGCAGCTCTCAGTCATTCTGTGTTGCTTTCAGATCTGTTTCTCCTGTACATCAACTTTCTTATGTAATATCATCAAAGAGCTGCTAACTCTGGTTGATTAGTGTTAACATTACTGTAGCTAGCTAGCCTAGCAAAAATGTCAGATAACAGGCCTAACAACGTCCATGGCAACAAGCAGACATTGAATCCTCAAGAAAGAATACATAAAGACAGGCTCAAAACCTGTTGCCAGGGTCTCAACATTTTCATCACCCCACAAGTCTCATGTCCACATCTGGTGGGCTTCCTGTGACACTGGATGTAAAAGAAAACCCTGCCCTGCCCCACCATACTTTGCACACAATGAGCATCAATGAGTAGGTTTATGTGGAATGAAAGCACTTCTAAAAAATAAAAATAATAAAAAAGGATAAATTAAAAGAAAAAGTAACATGGGTACAGCAAATAACCAGCGAAAGAAAGTGTGGCAGCCAATTGTTGACCGACTGAATGTGTGAGAAGCTAAAAATCTCACAGCTCTCAACTGAAACTGTCATAATTATAATGTTATATTATGCCTTAAAAGTGAGCACCGGACATTATATGTCCCTCAAGAAACTCACACACACTATGTAGGATTCCTGTATCATTTTATAATACTCTCAAATTATAGACCTACTTCAATAAGGAGGATATATTGTGCACTGGTTTTTCATGAAACAACTGCGTGTTTGGGAGAGAAAATAATGATTACAGGAATACACTGTGTTACAGTTAGGCTTACAGCAGTGGTGTAGTCTAGTTTTTTCTAGTGAGCATACTGTGATTTTCCCCTCTCAGCTTCATACTCCCCCGTTCCAGCGTGATGTCCCATAAGCGCCACGACCCTCACTAATAGTATGTACATAGAGAGCATTCTGAAGAACTGCTTAGGCTGTGTGTTACCAACTACGCAAAGACTTTAACATCCAATGACAGTTACAGGTGGGAAAGGGTGTCACTTTGTGTTCAGACGTGGTGGGGACGTGTTTAGGGTTCAGATTAGAGTTGCGACAAAACATTTAGCATTTGAGATGTGATAATCCAGAATTCTGGGGTCACGAGATCAAGACTATAAGATATTTTAATAGGATTTTAAAAATATTCATTGATGAGTACCTGATTGGGGGGTCTGGGGGTCCTCCGCCTGAAGATTTTGAGCATTAAACATTTAATTTCCTGCATTCTGGAAACATTTTCTGCACCAATTTATGGTGGAAATGTCTAATGTTTAGTGTTAATCACCATCTAACTCAGCTACATTTAGCCTTAGATCTTAGCCTATATGAATCTGGTTTTATCATCTGGCAATGCACATTTCACAGTGCAAGTTGCAGCTATTATTAACAATAATGGAAAGCTGAGGCTTTTCAGTAGCAGTAATAACAATGAACACAGGCCTGTGTGCAGTTCTATCACCAAAAGTCATTCATTACAGAATATTAGGACTGAGGACACCAAAAGGGGTCCACATCCTCTCAGGCTCACTTATCTTCCAAAAACGTAGGTTATGTACTTTATCAGCTTAAATGCATGAGCCAGCATCCAGGAACTACTGTACACACACACACACACACACTCACACACATCCCGCATACAGTCATCCACCACATTAAGGTTAGTTAACTATTTCTAGATTCAAACCAATGGACCAACAATGCTGTTACAGTTCCGTTACTGAGAGCGTCTGGGGCGGTTTTGGCCCCCCTTTGAACGAAAAGTCTACGGCAGTCCTAATGAATTAGCGGCTACGGCCGCCCCGAAGCCCCGATGCAACCTCCATGTGGCCCAGCATGTGATCTAACATATGACAACAAAAGTAGGCTACACTACATGCACAGTGTATGAACGTATCTACAGAGTGAGCTGCTGTAGGCTGAACCATTCCTTCTCATCTCTGTTGAGTTTCCGTTGTACCGATCACCGCCAATCAAGGCTCAACACTTACTGTCGGACCTGCAGCCTCTCCGCTCCTCTGTGTGTCTGCAGAGCGCCTCCACACACACGCACACGCGCGCACACGGAACGAAGTCAGCCAGCTGATCAGTGGACATTACGACAATGATCACTTCTCCTCTCGTTAGTGTGTAGTATGTGGTTCAGTAAAACCTTTGCCAGTAAAAAGCCACTACTTTACCGCTGCAGCTGTCTTTAGGTTTCACACAGGCACAGCGCTGGTTCAGCTAATAGCTTATTGTTAAAAACAAGCTGAAGTGAAAGCTGTCTGTCAAGTTTTGGATTTGAAAATAAGGGAAATTTTCCAGTGCCCACCGGAGCAGTCTCACCACCCCATCCAATCAGTAGGCTATCCCTTGCATTTTAAGACAGGTGTTATAGCCTAAATGAACACAAAAGGGTGAAGAGCATTTATTTAAATGCTTATTTGCGTATTTTCTGTTCATTCATCATTATTTGTCTTTACATTTAGCCAACATTTTATTTTCATTCCACACATTCTTTTCATTTCATATTGCTTTTCTTTTAAAGTTTTTCTTTTAATTTCACATAACTTTTCTTTACTCTTTAATGAGTTATTGTACAAATTTGTTGCAGACTTTGCTTCTTTAAGACTGTTTTGGAAGGAGTGTATTTGTGGGCCAGAGTGGTTCATTTTACAGGAGAGAGCGCAAACGGTTCTGTTAGGTGCGTTCGAGATGACGGCGGCTGACTTTCGCCGACTTGATAGTCTAACTTGCTGCAGGTGACTGGAGGGGCGGGGTATAAAAACGGCGCATAAAGTCGGACACATTCTACCTGCAGCAGCTTACTGTGAGCTGACATCAATGACTGATCTCACGGCATTTGCAAAGAATAATGCCGCGAGACCGGGCAGGAGTGTGGATCCAACTTTGTGCAGTCGGGGAAAAGCAACTGCAGCCGCCGGACTCAGCGCCTGCAGCCGCCTTGCGGTTTGCAGCGCCGGCGAAAGTTGGACACAATTTTAAACCAGCATGCCTTATGTTAAGTCTGCGCTGCGCAGCGCCGCAAAGTCAAACGCTCCTATTATTTTTTAATAACGCAGGTTAAAATACGGGAGATTTACTAAACTAATACGGGAGGACGGCGGGAAAGAAGGGTAAAATACGGGACTTTCCCGACCAAAACGGGATACTTGACAGGTATTAGTGAAAGCTGTCTGTCTTTAGTAACTGTTCAGCTTAGTTTGCCTGTACATTAAAATATGGCACATTATAAACTCAGCTGGTGGCTGAGACAAACCAGCAGCACACAGTATGTTGATGTCAGGAATATGTAATATTTATTTTACTGACATGTTAAATTTGTTTGTTGTTTGTTGCTGTAAATCCTGTTGCTGCTCTAGAAACAACAAAAAATTTAAATAATAGCCTATATTTAATTATTTAGTAATAAATAGGACTGATAAGAGCATCAATAAAGAACTGAACCAAAAAGGATTACCAATACAAGTGTGTCAATAAAATCTTAATGATCCCAACTCCTGAGAAAATGTCCGGCCTATCTCTGTGTCCTGGTTTTAAAATCCATCCCAAATAAATTTATAATTGAACAGCCCTGGTCTACAGTAATCATAGTAATGTATCCTCTTGCAACAAAATTAAACTGAATGCAGCATTGTAGACAATATTTTGTCCTTGTAATCCATGTTTCCATTGCATGGACAGCCTTTGGATATTGCTGGAAATTTTAATTATTATCACAACAATTTAATAATGCTTTGCATTTAAACAGCACTTTTCAAACACAAAATGCGATTGGTCTGACAGGAATGTTTTGTTTTGTGTAATGTAATTTAATAAATATATAACTAAGTTACTGAAAAGATCCTGTTACTGAAACATACTAAAACATTACATTATATACTAAACGGGACATTTTGAAAGATTGAACTTTTCCGTTGTCTCATTTGTCTCCGATTGACTGTGCCCCCCTGGCAAAACAACTGGCCCCAGTCTGGCCCCCTCAGTAAAATTGGCCTAGAACCGCCACTGGAGAGCGTTAATGATAACATAGAACTATATGCTATTTTTACTCACCAGGTAACGTTACGATAACATCAGCCTCCTCTGGCTCGTTTTCTGTGTTTCAGTAACTTTAACGTTCGTGTCATCTGCTGCAGCTGCAGGGTCACCTGGAGCGGCAGCAGCTTCTGCTTCACCAGGCTTACGAAAACACTAAAAGAGTGTAGTTTGAGTTTGCTCGCGTTTCACATCTCCTTCAGTGATCCACATAAGTTAATTTCAAACGTGCGCTGAGTGACCGCCACACAGCTGTGGTTGTTTGGTAGCTGACGTCAGATCCCCATCACAGGCCACGGAAGCCGCAAACGTCAGTTCAGAGCTTCGCAACACAAACGGGGTGAATTTATGAATGAACGAGTGAAAGTTCTGCCACAAAACGATGTTGTTACGTATCATCTCGCTATTTTAAGTGGGTATACGGAAATCTTTGACTATTCCTGGTGGGTATACGGCGTATACCTGCGTATCACGTAGACTACACCACTGGCTTACAGTGTACTTCTAGTACACTAAATCACTTCTCTTTGTAGTTGCTGGATTTCCAATGTCCTCAGTGCTTCTTTTTATCTCCATATCTGTTTTTATTTTGTTATTTTTTTCAAGTGTGTGGAGTTCAGACATTTGACAGTAAAAAACATAAGAGCACAGCAGGCAGTGTTCACCTGTGGGTGTCCTTATACTTACTACATTGGCAGACTGGCTGTCAGACTGTAGGACTACAGCCGCAGGGTCAAGTTACAGATATAAAGTATTTTCTATGAGCCCCACAACACTGATTTTTTATCTATTATCCATATTGACTAAACAAGTACACCATTTTCACACAAAATTGACAGACCTTCAGCCTCTCTGCCAAGCCTACTACACACATATACATATACATATATATATATATATATATATATATATATATATATATATATATATATATATATCATCATGCCTTCTATTCTCAGCATGCAGCTTTTCAGCATGTTCATCCATCCTGGCTTGGCTTTGTACATCTGAGTCTTACACAGAGGCCTGCTTGAGGCAAGAAAGCAGGGATGTACACTGGGACTGAAATTCAGCCCAGGACTTTGAGGCAGTTATTTTATGGTGTACTTGTGTACAGTCCACATCATTATGATGAAGACCTTCAAGAAACTTTTTTTAATGACACCTGTGTGTATAAGTGTGTATAAGCAAGGCACCACTGCACTGGACAAGTCCAGGTCAGGCAACTCTAAGTCAGTCAGAATGCTAAAATAGCAAAATCTAATCAAAAACTACAATGCAGTCCCATAAAATAGAGCAGTGTGTAAGTGTGTATATAAAAATCAAATCCCTCAGCTTCAGCTCTGAGTAGGCCTCTCGCTGGCTCAGCTCCCCTGTGCTGGATCATGACTCTGCTTGGACTGATTGTGCAGCTACATATGAATGTCCCGTCCCGAATTTCACCCATTCTGATCTGGTCACCCTTTTTAAAGCTGAACATAAGAAACTGAAAAATAAAAAGTCTCGAACACCGGCAGGTTCGGCCTGAACTGGACTGGCCGTTCAGCACTCTTCCCGAAATTCCCGATGGCCAATCCGCCCCAACAAGAAGGGACTCCACTCCATTATCATACAACTGTAATAGTGTTAATCTGTGATCTACAAGGTTGTCTTAATCTGTTGGCCAGAGATTGATTGCTTTTGTCTCCACTCACAGAGCTGGGTGATAAAATCCTGGGTTTTCCTCATCACACTAGTTGTCATTGAAGAAACGCCCTTCTTTACTCCCCTGATTATTTCTTCAGGTTTTTCAGGTAAGCTGTGGATCTTAAACAGAGTTAGCGTGTCTGTAATAACTTGCTAACATGCCAAGAGTGTAAAAACAATGTTAGTGTAACATTTAGAGGAAGTTAGAGTTCAGTTTTGTGGAGAGCAGAAACTGTTGAAGTGAATGTGTGCGAGTCCCTGCATGGTGACAGAAGAACCAGTGGTGGTAGAAGTAGCCTACTCAGATACCTTACTTTAATAAAAGTACTAGTACCAAACTGTGAAATACTCCACTACTTTATATACTGTTGGGTAGTTTATTCTACAGCAAAATAGCTGTGCAACATGTTGTAAGTGTAATGTCCACTGATATCTTATCTAACATGACATAAAATAATAAGAATGAACCAACATCAGGATTTTACCTTCTGTGCAACTTTTGATTCTGCATGTGCAGCCATTACACATGACACTGAGTTATAGTTCTGCCCACGTCATCCTGACTGTGCTCTAACTCTTAAAGTGACAGTTCCTTCTGAAACACTTCTATTCATTACAATAATTATGAGTTTGGATCTCCTCAAAGTAAATTTTCATGAGCTCATAAAAACATTTTCCAGCTGACTAGTAACTAAAACTGTCAGACAAATGTAGTGGAGTAAAAGTACAGTATGTTTTCCTCTGAGATGTTGTGGAGTAGAAGTAAAAGTTGCATAAAATGGAGATATTCAATTAAAGTACAAGTATCTTGAATTTGTACTTAAGTACAGTATTTGTACAAATGTACTTAATTACTTCTTAATCCACTTCCTCTCCACTCTGTCCATAACAGATCTACAGTTTAAAGACAGGTGTAACCAACATGTGGTGAAGTGCAGGAGCTGACAGACCCCATTCACTGTAGAAACACATGCTGTTTGGATCAGATTCAAACTAGTTTCAAGAAAGTGAAACTCAGTCGTTGCCACTGAGAGGTGAGATGGCGCAGAAAGGAGTTCAGCTGGACCAGGACATAATTTCTTGTTCGATCTGTCTGGATCTCCTGAAGGATCCGGTGACTACTCCCTGTGGACACAGCTACTGCATGAACTGTATTAAAACCCACTGGGATGAAGAGGAGGAGAAGAAAATCCACAGCTGTCCTCAGTGTAGGCAGACCTTCACACCGAGGCCTGTCCTGGTGAAAAGCACCATGTTAGCAGTTTTAGTGGAGGAACTGAAGAAGACTGGACTCCAAGCTGCTCCTGCTGGTCACTGCTATGCTGGACCTGAAGATGTGGCCTGTGATGTCTGCACTGGGAGAAAACTGAAAGCCCTCAAGTCCTGTCTGGTCTGTCTGGTCTCTTACTGTGAGAAACACCTCCAGCCTCATTATGATGTGGCTCCATTAAAGAAACACAAGCTGGTGGAGCCCTCCAAGAAGCTCCAGGAGAACATCTGCTCTCGTCATGATGAGGTGATGAAGATGTTCTGCCGTACTGATCAGCAGAGTATCTGTTATCTCTGCTCTGTGGATGAACATAAAGGCCACGACACAGTCTCAGCTGCAGCAGAAAGGACTGAGAGGCAGAGAGAGCTCGAGGTGAGTCGACAAAACATCCAGCAGAGAATCCAGGACAGAGAGAAAGATGTGAAGCTGCTTCAGCAGGAGGTGGGAGGCTATCAATGGCTCTGCTGATGAAGCAGTGGAGGACAGTGAGAAGATCTTCACTGAGCTGATCCGTCTGATGGAGAAAAGACGGCTCTGATGTGAAGCAGCAGGTCAGATCCCAGCAGGAAACTGAAGTGAGTCGAGTCAAAGAGCTTCAGAAGAAGCTGGAGCAGGAGATCACTGAGCTGAAGAGGAAAGACGCTGAGCTGAAGCAGCTCTCACACACAGAGGATCACAACCAGTTTCTACACAACTACCCCTCACTGTCAGCACTCAGTGAATCTACAGACTCATCCAGCATCAACATCCGTCCTCTGCGCTACTTTGAGGATGTGACAGCAGCTGTGACAGAAGTCAGAGACAAACTACAGGACGCTCTGAATAAGAAATGGACAGACATCTCACTGACAGGGAGAAAAGTGGATGTTTTACTGCCACAACCAGAGCCCAAGACCAGAACTGAGTTCTTACAATATTCATGTGAAATCACACTGAATCCAAACACAGCAAACACAAATCTGTTATTATCAGAGGGGAACAGAAAGGCAACATATGTAAGTCAACAACAGTCTTATTCTCATCACCCAGACAGATTTATCGAATGGTGGCAGGTCCTGAGTAGAGAGAGTCTGACTGGACGTTGTTACTGGGAGGTGGAGTGGAGAGGGAGAGGAGTTACTGTAGCAGTCACTTACAAAAATATCAGCAGAGCAGGGAGCAGAAATGAATGTGGATTTGGACAAAATGCTAAATCATGGGCGTTAGATTGTGACAATAACACTTATGAGTTTTGGCACAACAACAACAATAAAGTCCAAAGTCGCATCTCAGGTCCTCAGTCCTCCAGATTAGGAGTGTACCTGGATCACAGAGCAGGTATTCTGTCCTTCTACACTGTCTCTGAAACCATGACTCTCCTCCACAGAGTCCAGACCACATTCACTCAGCCTCTCTATGCTGGACTCTGGCTCCGTTCCTCTTCTTGTGGAAACACTGCTGAGTTCTGTAAACTGAAATAGTCAGAAGTCATCTAAGGGACAGTGGGTTAAATTCAGTTTTAATCCTTAAACTTGTTTTGTCTTCATGTTTGTTGCTGAGAGCTGATTGTGAGATCACCTGTCAATCAAAGATTATGGGCGGTGCTTTGACATCTTCTCATTAGTTGTTGTGTAAATGTTTGAGTTTCTTTAGGTGGAGCTACTTCCTGTGTCTGCTTAGCCACGGAGGCTATCACTGCTCATGATGACTGTTGTTTAACTGAGCTGACAGTTTTCACTGTAATTATCTTAATCAATAAGGAGTTCATCCTTTATTATCTTTGACTTAGGTGAGGTTCTGTTCAGTTAAATAGGCAATCTGAATGAACTGAAAAAAACAGAAAAGAATATGTGGACGTCTTACTCCAGCAACTTTTAGTGTTAATGTAATCATACTGAACAAAGCAAATTGTGGACACATGTAAAGACAAACAGAAGTGGAGAGAGCAGCAATAAAGGACATTTAAAGTGATTTGATTTAGAATCACGTCATTGGCCAAAATCAGAATAACATAAATAATGAAGGTTCATATTCACTAACACATACGTGTCACCAACTTAACTGCAGAGCCAAATGATCTGGTGCATTCACATCATGTGGGAACAAGTAACTTACATGACTTATTTTTTTTAAATGCATCATTAAAACAGGATTCACTTTTTCCTCACATTATTGGAGGTTCATCATCTTTACAGCAGTGATTAAAGTGTATGTTTTCATGTGCTGTATTTGAACTATTGTAATCAATAAAAAGTTTGATTAAAGTGAATTCCCGGACACTTCATTTAAAAGTGAGGAGCCGTCTCCAACCCCTCTGATTCTGAGAAGAGCTGACCTCCTAAAAACTGAAGTGACCAGTGTTTTAAATGAGGAATGAGCTTTATAGTAAACAAGTTCAACAGTTTCGTCCATTAAACATTAAAGCAAAATGGAGACAACATGTTTCCCTGTCTAACTCCACTGCTTACACTGAATGGGGCAGAGACAGAGTTACTCCATTTCACATGCGTTAACTGATGAGCATAACAAAAAGTTAGAATTCTCACTAGAATTTTGGGAACTCCTCTATTGTGTAATTTGTAAAATCATTTTTCATGATTTACACCTTCAATGGTGGTGGAATTATTCCTGTTATACAAATTTAAAATCTCCTTCAAAGTTAAAATACACATATTTGCGCCGTGTTTAGGTTTAAAACCAAACTGTCAAAGGTCAGGAAAACTGTTTCAGCTTGTTCAGTAAGGTCCTCTCCAAGACCTTGGATAAAATACTGGCCAGTGCTATAGGTCAGTAATTATCCGTGCTATTTATTTTGTGTGGGATTATACATTTATCAAGGGGTTGCTTTTGCTCTTTAGTACACTTAGAACTGTGATTTGCTTAAGATTGACGTAGAGATAAGAAAGGAACAAAATGTCTAGCATCATGCTAATCAGCATATAATCAATCATAGAGCTTGTGCAGAAAACAGGAACCGCATCTTTCACCCAGTGAACCCTGCAGCATACAGAGCATACACTCACACTTATACATCACTCAACAGACACACACACACACACACGATACACTGTCCTTCCCCGATACTTACACACACACACACCATACACTTCACACTGTCCAGAATCTTCTATCGGGTACATGCACGACTACACACGGTCATAGGTCATCCATGATATTTGCATCTTTACCAGACATTGCTACATAAGGCAAAAGATGTGCATCTGGGTGCGGTTCCCATTATATAGTTATTGCTTACCAGGAAGAATCTCAGACTCTTGTGGGGAACCTCAGACACTGAGGTTAAGAGAGCAGAGTCTCCAGATACATGAGCTCAATAAAATATTGTAAGAATCTGATAACTCGTCTCCTTCTGATCCTTTCTCATCAACGGACTCGGGGAAGTCGGTGTACTTCAACATTTGCCAGCTTTGTCTTTGACAAGAGGCACTAAAATAACAGATAAAATAGAATCAGGTAAGATGCCATGAGCTGAAAACCCAGTGAAACAAATGGCAAGCAGAGAACAGTTTTCTACTTGCAAATTTTAAATGTTCAGCAGATATCTTTTCCATACCACATGCCTTATTATCTTTTCAGCATCATAGACTTCTTATGGGGAGACAATAACATCTTCATTATAATCAATATTTCCCACTGCAAAGGAGTTCTCTTAATACAACATGGAGCATATTTAAAATTTGCATTTGTCTATTTTTTATATTTAAATAAGGGACCATGTTTATGTGTCTGCGTGACTCAGCCCATGCTTTGAAAGGCCTTCTATCCTCAGCATGAAGCTTTTCAGCATGTTCATCCATCCTGGCTTGGCTTTGTACATCTTTATACAGAGGCCTGCTTGAGGCAAGAAGGCAGGGATGTACACTGGGACTGAAATTCAGCCCAGGACTTTGAGACGGAGAGCGCTGTGTGGGGGCGTGGAGAAGATTTTTTGCAGTTATATTATGGTGTACTTGTGTACAGTCCACATCATTATGATGAAGACCTTCAAGAAACTTTTTTTAATGACACCTGTGTGTGTATAAGCAAGGCACCACTGCACTGGACAAGTCCAGGTCAGGCAACTCTAAGTCAGTCAGAATGCTAAAATAGCAAAATCTAATCAAAAACTACAATGCAGTCCCATAAAATAGAGCAGTGTGTAAGTGTGTATATAAAAATCAAATCCCTCAGCTTCAGCTCTGAGTAGGCCTCTCGCTGGCTCAGCTCCCCTGTGCTGGATCATGACTCTGCTTGGACTGATTGTGCAGCTACATATGAATGTCCCGTCCCGAATTTCACCCATTCTGATCTGGTCACCCTTTTTAAAGCTGAACATAAGAAACTGAAAAATAAAAAGTCTTGAACACCGGCCGGTTCGGCCTGAACTGGACTGGCCGTTCAGCACTCTTCCCGAAATTCCCGATGGCCAATCCGCCCCAACAAGAAGGGACTCCACTCCATTATCATACAACTGTAATAGTGTTAATCTGTGATCTACAAGGTTGTCTTAATCTGTTGGCCTGAGATTGATTGCTTTTGTCTCCACTCACAGAGCTGGGTGATAAAATCCTGGGTTTTCCTCATCACACTAGTTGTCATTGAAGAAACGCCCTTCTTTACTCCCCTGATTATTTCTTCAGGTTTTTCAGGTAAGCTGTGGATCGTAAACAGAGTTAGCGTGTCTGTAATAACTTGCTAACATGCCAAGAGTGTAAAACAATGTTAGTGTAACATTTAGAGGAAGTTAGAGTTCAGTTTTGTGGAGAGCAGAAACTGTTGAAGTGAATGTGTGCGAGTCCCTGCATGGTGACAGAAGAACCAGTGGTGGTAGAAGTAGCCTACTCAGATACCTTACTTTAATAAAAGTACTAGTACCAAACTGTGAAATACTCCACTACTTTATATACTGTTGGGTAGTTTATTCTACAGCAAAATAGCTGTGCAACATGTTGTAAGTGTAATGTCCACTGATATCTTATCTAACATGACATAAAATAATAAGAATGAACCAACATCAGGATTTTACCTTCTGTGCAACTTTTGATTCTGCATGTGCAGCCATTACACATGACACTGAGTTATAGTTCTGCCCACGTCATCCTGACTGTGCTCTAACTCTTAAAGTGACAGTTCCTTCTGAAACACTTCTATTCATTACAATAATTATGAGTTTGGATCTCCTCAAAGTAAATTTTCATGAGCTCATAAAAACATTTTCCAGCTGACTAGTAACTAAAACTGTCAGACAAATGTAGTGGAGTAAAAGTACAGTATGTTTTCCTCTGAGATGTTGTGGAGTAGAAGTAAAAAGTTGCATAAAATGGAGATATTCAATTAAAGTACAAGTATCTTGAATTTGTACTTAAGTACAGTATTTGTACAAATGTACTTAATTACTTCTTAATCCACTTCCTCTCCACTCTGTCCATAACTTGTATTTCCTTGTTCCCTCCCCTTCAGATCTACAGTTTAAAGACGGGTGTAACCAACATGTGGTGAAGTGCAGGAGCTGACAGACCCCATTCACTGTAGAAACACATGCTGTTTGGATCAGAGCTCAAACTAGTTTCAGTTCTAAGAAATTGAAACTCAGTCGTTGCCACTGAGAGGTGAGATGGCGCAGAAAGGAGTTCAGCTGGACCAGGACATAATTTCTTGTTCGATCTGTCTGGATCTCCTGAAGGATCCGGTGACTATTCCCTGTGGACACAGCTACTGCATGAACTGTATTAAAACCCACTGGGATGAAGAGGAGGAGAAGAAGAACATGCACAGCTGTCCTCAGTGTAGGCAGACCTTCACACCGAGGCCTGTCCTGGTGAAAAGCACCATGTTAGCAGTTTTAGTGGAGGAACTGAAGAAGACTGGACTCCAAGCTGCTCCTGCTGATCACTGCTATGCTGGACCTGAAGATGTGGCCTGTGATGTCTGCACTGGGAGAAAACTGAAAGCCCTCAAGTCCTGTCTGGTCTGTCTGGTCTCTTACTGTGAGAAACACCTCCAGCCTCACTTATGAATGTGGCTGCCATTGAAGAAACACAAGCTGGTGGAGCCCTCCAAGAAGCTCCAGGAGAACATCTGCTCTCGTCATGATGAGGTGATGAAGATGTTCTGCCGTACTGATCAGCAGAGTATCTGTTATCTCTGCTCTGTGGATGAACATAAAGGCCACGACACAGTCTCAGCTGCAGCAGAAAGGACTGAGAGGCAGAGAGAGCTCGAGGTGAGTCGACAAAACATCCAGCAGAGAATCCAGGACAGAGAGAAAGATGTGAAGCTGCTTCAACAGGAGGTGGAGGCTATCAATGGCTCTGCTGATGAAGCAGTGGAGGACAGTGAGAAGATCTTCACTGAGCTGATCCGTCTGATGGAGAAAAGACGCTCTGATGTGAAGCAGCAGGTCAGATCCCAGCAGGAAACTGAAGTGAGTCGAGTCAAAGAGCTTCAGGAGAAGCTGGAGCAGGAGATCACTGAGCTGAAGAGGAAAGACGCTGAGCTGAAGCAGCTCTCACACACAGAGGATCACAACCAGTTTCTACACAACTACCCCTCACTGTCAGCACTCAGTGAATCTACAGACTCATCCAGCATCAACATCCGTCCTCTGCGCTACTTTGAGGATGTGACAGCAGCTGTGACAGAAGTCAGAGACAAACTACAGGACGCTCTGAATAAGAAATGGACAGACATCTCACTGACAGGGAGAAAAGTGGATGTTTTACTGCCACAACCAGAGCCCAAGACCAGAACTGAGTTCTTACAATATTCATGTGAAATCACACTGAATCCAAACACAGCAAACACAAATCTGTTATTATCAGAGGGGAACAGAAAGGCAACATATGTAAGTCAACAACAGTCTTATTCTCATCACCCAGACAGATTTATCGAATGGTGGCAGGTCCTGAGTAGAGAGAGTCTGACTGGACGTTGTTACTGGGAGGTGGAGTGGAGAGGGACAGGAGTTGATGTAGCAGTCGCATACAAGAATATGAGCAGAGCAGGAAACTTGGATGAATGTGAATTTCGACACAGTGACAAATCTTGGGCGTTAACATTTGGCCAAAACAGCTTTAAATTTTGGTACAACAATGTCCCAACTCCCGTCTCAGGTCCTCAGTCCACCAGAGTAGGAGTGTACCTTGATCACAGAGCAGGTATTCTGTCCTTCTACAGCATCTCTGAAACCATGACTCTCCTCCACAGAGTCCAGACCACATTCACTCAGCCTCTCTATGCTGGACTTGGTCTTTATCGCCCTCTTGGAAGTGCAGCTGAGTTCTGTAAACTGAAATAGTCAGAAGTCATCTAAGGGACAGCGGGTTAAATTCTGTTTTAATCCTTAAACTTGTTTTGTCTTCATGTTTGTTGCTGAAAGCTGATTGTGAGATCACCTGTCAATCAAACATTATGGGCGGTACTTTGACATCTTCTCATTACTTGCTGTGTAAATTGTTGAGTTTCTTTAGGTGGAGCTCCTTCCTGTGTCTGTTTAGCCACAGAGGCTAACACTTTTCATGATGAGATTGGAGATTGTTGTCGAAGGAGATTGTTCATTATTTTCTTTGATATATCTAATATTTTGATCAGTAAAAGAGACAATATTATTGAACGGGAAAATGCAGGAAAAAAAGTTACAATGTTAATGAATTGAAAATAATGATTCAGCCATCATGTAAAAGTGACTGGGACTGGATTTTACTTCATTTTGAGATATTAAAGCAATATTTCACCAAAGCAGAATGGTGAGATTGTTGTCAAGGTGCAAATAAAGCCATTTTAAAGAAAAAATGTTGTGAAAAAATAAATTTACTCATAATCATTTCCAAATCAATGACAGATGGATTAATTTAACAGGCAACATATTATTTATTAACAGAATTATTACATGTGCCTTGGAATATTTATGAAACTATACTTAAAAGTTACCGCATGTCTTTTAAACATGAGTGAAATGCTTTTGTCTAATGCAGTCTTTAGAGGTCTAATTCCTAATTATTATGATTTCAAGTTTTAACTTTAACTAACTCTTTCAACTTTTTTAGCAAATATCTCCTTTCCTCTCGCTCAAGTTGACTGTGAATGAAATGTAATCTGTATTCAACAAAGCAGCAGTCATACACTGTTGGGGAATTGGGAATTTTTGGGTCTCTGTAAATAATATTAAACAGAGTAGGCCTGCTGTCTAGACCTGCTCTATATCAAACCTGGATTTAAACATTTACCTAGCCAGGTAAAACTCCTGAATTCCAGAGTGAAAATAAATAATAATAAATAATAAAAAATGAATTAATTTAACAAAAGAGAATAAAGAGAGAAGCTCTATATACAGCTGGTCCTGAGACCTGCCGCCTAGGGCAGCATCGGGCATCTGGCCCCGAGCAAAGGGATGCATCATCATTTACACTGTCCAGGTTTCTATGTTTTGGGGAACAGAGATCCTCTCTCAGCCCTGAATGAACATTCCATGAGAGGAGAGGAACAACAATAGAGGGAGAACACCAAAACAATCTCACAGCTCTGACCTAAACTCTAGTAAATGTGGACAGACTAACATATATAGGACATACATGTATATGTATAGGAGAGGAAAGGTTAAGGATAAAAACACAATACATATCTATAACAATAATGGTAGTAATAATCATAATATTAAAAGATCATACATAAAAGATTAAATGTAAGAGGACACAATTTTCTGCCATAAATAGCCCATCTACAATAATAACTATAACTCAATTTCACTGCTCAGGCCCAAACACCAGTGTTGGCAAACTGGGAATAAACAGGGGAGGCTATCAGCCAGCTGGCTCATTTAAAGTAAAATAAATGCTAATTACAAAACTACGGTCCATTTTAGGGGTGTCAGAAATCATACTTCAAGATTCTTGAATGTATGGCATGAGTATAGGAAATATATTGTAATATTTACAATTATAGAAAAGAAAGACCCCCTGAACTGTTGTTTTTTTCTCTTTTGGTGGGGTCCAAGCCTTGGATTGCAGTTGTTGTTGTTGTATCAGAACTGAAGTTTAATGTACAGTACATGCTTGTGCACTAAATAACAACTCACAGTGTAATACAAGTGCAGCGAGCACTTACAGAAAAATGACTGAGAATGTGGCCCAGAGACACTGCTAACAAACACTTACATTTCATGCAGCTCTCCACAAAACATGTTGTGAAACATTTAGTTAGTCAGCTGCAATTCACCAATGTGTCCCTGAGCAAGACATTTAACCCATAGTTGCTCCAGAGGCGTGTGACTTACAAATATAGATATTGCAAATTCCTTTGAATAAAAGCATCACATGAATATAATGTATTATCAGGGGGATGTATAAAAAAAAGCATTTTGCAGAAATATAGAGTCCTGAGTTAATTTGAACCACTTTATATCCAGTGACCCTCAGCCTAGCGGTCTGGCCTTTAAAGGGGCCCAAGAGAAATCTGAGGGGTCTTGAAAAGATTAGACAGTAACAGCTACAAGCTCAGTTAGCTGCTTGGTGTTTGCAGCAGATAAGAGAACATTTGAGGGGATTTGTTATTAACCGTCTACAATAAAACACATCAGAACAACACATTTCAAGTTTTGCTATAAAGTTTACTTTTTACTTTTAGCTACTGTAAACCAGCAAAGAGGCAGTTAAAGTAAAATGAACTCAGATACTGCTGACTGTGAAACTAAAATATTTAGTGTACATGGAGGAACACAACATGAGATTATACTTTATTTATTTTTGCTAAGAAGTGAATCCCACCCAACATTTAGAAGGCCAGCTAAACCTGAAGACCAGGGACCAAAGTCTTTATCTTCTCCAGGTGTCAAAATACTGAATTCAAATTTATTAAAGGATGGCCTTATGAGATGCATCATCTCATTTTCAAGAGGGTACCCTCTCCTGCACAGCAGCCTCTCCAATGAGAGAACAGGACAAGTCTGTACACAAGTAGAACCTACAGCCGTGTCAGCCTTTCTCAGGTTTGGAAACTTGAGTTACTCACCAAATGAAAAGTCAGACATAATTTACTTACACATGTGTGCAACAAAAGTTTGGGGTTTGAAGAACATGAACAACCTGTCAAACACAAATGAACATTGATGAATGCACAGAATCAGGTCTTTAACTCCTGTCCAGGTTTTCAGAGGCTTTCACACAAAGATCTGAGTATCTCTGTTTGTTGCTGAGCTTATTTCAGAGTTAGTCAGTGAGTTCTGATTTCTGACTGACAACAGAAGTGTCATTGCAGCTAAGCAGTTATTCATAGAATCTTATGTAAATAAATGAAAGTAGGAAATAGTTCATGGGGCCCTGCTCGTTTCTGTTTAACTTCTCATGTTTATAGCATTCTAGATCTTGTTTTTGTGGAGAGAGAAATTAAACCTGCAGTATTTCACAGCGTAATCTTTAATGGTGAGATAAACATAGGAAACATTCAACTCTCCTGAAGGATCTTTAGGAGAACATCCAACTGGAGATGATCAGTGCAATTCTAAATAAAAAAATGCAGAACAAAAAATACTTTACATCTATTCTGGTCCTTATATACAATATATATAAATGGCCACTGCAGACTGGTGGGTCCTGTGGCAGATGGGTCGCAGAGTGGAAGGTGGCGTTCGAGAGCGTCTGATCACGATGATCCTGAATCCAGGGAGGATCAAAGAGGATGTTCTGGCTACATGGATGGAGAGGCAGACGCAGGGTGGTGTAAGATCTGTACGTCCTCCATTTCTAAGATGGAGCTGTAGGAACTGGAAGACGAGTCCAGCCGTCCATCACCGTCACTGGGAGGCTGCTGGCACGAAGTGGGCTGGGACTGGCTGATGGTGGTCAGGCTACCACTGAGAGGTCTGTTCGCAGAGTCTTCAAGGCCAGCATGAGGTGCAGGACCCGGACTACTTCCACCCGGGAAGCCTGGGCTGACGCTAACAAGAGTTGGGCTCGGCTACCATTAAGAGGAAATGTGGTCAGTTACAGTACAGCTGGTTCTATTCTGCCCAATTTAAATCCCAGCACAGAGATTAGACAAATGAATCAGATTCTGTCTTTCAGGTTTAATCTGAGACTCATGTCCAGATTTAATTTTCTGATGACTTTCCAAAAGAGAACCAAACCATTTTAAAATCTCCTCTGCAGTAGTGAAATTCAAAGGGACACAGACTGAGGTACCTGATGCAAATATGAAAGAAAGCAGACAGAAAACTGGAAACAAGGGAGTGAAAGAAGATGGAAAGGGCCCCAAGAAGGGCCACGAGGAGAGCTAGGTTGTCATCACAATGTGGATTGATACATTATCTTTGGTCCAATCAGATTTAATTTAGGTTGGAGACTGTACCTTGTTGAGTTGACTGAAGCTCCGTCTGACCTCATCAGCCTTAGCAGAGTCTGGACAAATGAGGAGGAGAAAACATTCAGACTCAGCACACAACTCAGGATTATCAGCATTAATATGAAACCAGATTTCTTTGTGACTCCAGAGGATCCCAAGTTACACACAGTATGTGGAAGCACTGCATTTATCCATATATACCTGCATGCATGTATGTACAGTGTCTGTCAGGGATATTCATGGGAAGTTTTGCTGACACTGTGTCAGAAAGGTGATACGCTGAATCTACAGCACTGCAAGTGACTTCCAAAATATTCTGTTACAGAGCGACTGCAGTGGATAGTGTTTATGATATAATGTCGACCCTTGTGTCGACATATCTCCCAACTCTGGAATCAGAATCAGAAGCAGAAATACTTTCTTGAGGCACAAACTAGAAATGAAGCAACAAAAAGCAGGTTAATCCTCCGGAGGTTGGACCAAAGCAAAAAATTGATCAGGAGGTCCATCCTGCTCCTCAGTCTTTAGAAACACTTTGAGCATTGAGCAAGCTGCACTGTACGTAGACTGGTACTGTGAGCCGTTGTGCATCTCTGTTACCAGAGCGATCGTTATAGTGAAGTAAAGGAGTCCGACTTTAACTGAACTGCTGTGCAAATTCATATCAGACTGATCACCAGTGAAAGCTCAGGTCAGATCATCTGCACACTGCTTTGACCCCAGTTGTCCTTTAAAGGTTCAGTGTGTAGTATTTAGGAGGATCTTCTGTCAATAATGCAATATAATATACAGAACTATGTTTTCAGTGGTGTATAAAGACCTTACATAATGAACAGTTCTGTTTGTATTACTTTAGAATTTCTATCTACATACACCGCAGGTCCTTTTACAGCAGCCCAAACAGACAAACTGCTTTACAGAGCGCGTTTCATCACTACGCTGAATACGTACAAAGAAGAGGAGAAGAAGAAGAAGTGGTAGAAATAGGAGAGAAGTGAAATTTGGATAAATGGAGGACCACAAGAGCCGACAGAACGTTGGCCATCGTAGCTTTTCCTGTGCGCTTGGAAAGGGAGGGAGGAGCGGTGACTGTGCCGTTGGTTGCAATTTGCAAACCTCACCGCTAGATGCCACTAAAACTTAACACACTGAACCTTTAACATGTTCTCTGACTCTTTGGACACCTGGCTGTCATTTCATTCCTCTGTGCTCTCATATTTCCCCAGAGGGAGACGGGGCACCGCTGTTGTATCCACTGTTGGAGCTGTTGAGTTCACCTCCAGCCATCTGGATCCAGGTGACCCTCGCAGCTGGTGGCGCTTTGGCTTACCTTGGGTTCTGCCTCCTGCGCCGGCTCTGGGCCCGGTGTGCTCCGCGTTCAACTGGAACATGTCTCCATGCGTTTCGGTGTCTTCAACCCTGGTGGGAGATGTGAAGAGGAAGAGAGCTGGAGTTAATGTAACTGAGGGGGAGAATTCTTAGAAACACTGTTTAAAATAATGAAATGCAATACAGGCCAGAACCTCCACACAGTACAGACTCAAACTGCTCCATCAAACTGAATCAAACAGTGCTGTCAACACCAAACACACACATTCTACTTAAGATGACAGCTTTCAAAATACCTGAGACCTGAAGGCTTTGGCTGAGCCCCTGACTCTCCCTCAGCTGAGGTCGAGGCCTCGGGTGGCTGTAGGGGATGAGGTCTGCCCGTGGAGGCCACGGCTGAGGTTTGATGAACTGCAGACTCGCGAGGGCATGCGAGGACTGCTGAACTGCTGGAGAGGGCTGACTGGAGCTGGTTGCTGGAGTGAGCCTGTGTTCCTGGAAACAGCAAATACAATGGAACCACATTAAAGCAGGAAGCAGTTTGGAAATGCTGCGATAATAATTACATGAATAGTGAAATATTTTGAAACATTTTGGAATCTTATTAAATTTGTGTTGAAAACAAATTTAAATGCTAAAATGCACCAATACCTTTTCTATCATAAAACATTTGACGAGCAATGTGGAGTATTACCCTTTTTTTAAAGGCGCTGATGATCACTGTGTCATTAGATATTAATAAGTTACTGCTGCTGATATCTGATATCTTTGAAAATCGGACACTGCACTTATCAAACGTCACCACCAGTTTTCTGTGTGTGAGAGTATTTTTAGCACCTGGTCCTGGCTGCCCACACTCAGGTTGTAGGTGAGGTTGTCACAGATGGCTGAGGCGTAAACACTGGCGTACTCAGGGTAGAGTCCCAGCACCTGTTTCAGGTCATGCAGACTGATATAGTGAAGGCGACAGGGTGTCAGCACTTTCACATCAGCGTTGGTCATGATCACCTGGTCTGGTCCAGGCAGGTCAGCCCCAAACAGGTTCCCTTCTCCTAAAATCAAAACAGTAACAAAATTTCTTTCTCCACAGTCGACCACATAAACACCTTAAACATGAGGCTAAAAAAAGTCCCTTGACCACAAGACAAACCTAATGTTGCCAGGACCGTGGTGGCGTTCAGCACCGCCAGAGACCCGGAGCAGACATAGTAGTTGGCACGCAGCACGCAGCCCTGACGGATGAGGTAATCCCCGGGGATGTAGAAGGAGGACTTTACATGGAGGGAGAGTGCGCGCTGGCAGCCATGACTGGCCCCCGCAAAGACCGGCAGCCGGAGGATGTCCCCATTCTCATCCATGGTGATGTCGGCCCGCAGCTCAGCAGGGAAGCTGTGCAGGAGCTGGGGATGTGTGACAGATGTAATGAGCTGTGACACTGATTGATAATTAAGGAACGGGCCCTTTTTAAATTTCAATAGGATGTCATTTGGCCATGTGTTGTGAAAGATCAATGACAGTTACAGCTGCATAGGGTTGTGAATGGACAGTCCAACAGCTGTCAGTGCTCAAACGCCATCTAAACTTTGCCCTGAAGTTTCTTTAGGGCAGAAAGATCAATGTACAAAAGCACAACATGCCACCAACAGTGAAAGGGATTCCTACCTCGTCGACATCTACGCCCCTGTTGACAGACCATGTGGTCCGGAAGTACTCCAGCATGCGATATTTGAGGTCCTCAGGCAGATTGTAGAGACGGATGAATTCCTTCAGATCCCTCTTGCTTGAATCGTAGAGAGCGCTGCGTGATTTCATACGCTGGATCATGATGGTCACGTTACCTATCACCACAGCGTACATCAGCGCTGTGTGAGAGAAGGAGACAAACAGCATAAAAGACAAGAAATGTTGCAATCAAGGCTGAATATTTCCATTTCTAGACAGAAGAAGTTTCATTCTGAATCCTGTTTCCTTTAGGCCACTGGTTCCCAAACGTTTTCAGCTCAAGACTCAAAGAGAACATTTACAAAAATACTGCTGTATGAAAGGACACAAGGAACCACAAATTGAAAATGAATATGAAATGTATTTATTTCATCATAAAAGTAAACAAAAACAACATTTTCTGTGTCTCACCCCTTTCTCAACTCTCATCATCTCTCAGCACCAACATGTCTTTTTTCAAATGATGCCGACCTGAAAGTCGGTGGCTGGTTAAAGTTTCAACCAGCTGGTCTGTACTCGGGCTCGGTTTTTCAAAGTGTTGTTCTGAAGTCATACTGAGAATTTAGTTTGTTCCTGTATTTGTTTGTTAAGAGATGCTAAAGTCGAAATGCCAGATTCACACATGTGTGTGGTGCCTAACTGAATCAAGAGATCTTGAAGGGGAATGAAAAATGTCTGAACTTTCCCCAATACTGCAAATGTTTTGTTTGGAACATTTGCCTGTGCAATTTATTCGTTTTAAAACTAAAGCCAACTTTAATAAACTCGTCCTTGTACTTTTGTTTGGACATCAGAGGATCGACAGTGACAGATTACAGACTACGCACAAAGAAATTCGATATGAATGTGGACAGCAGATCAGGTTAGAGGAGGTGAGAGAAAACCTGACTCAGCATCTGAGCTGAACAGCCCTGAGCAGCAAAGAAGAATGTTTATTTAAATATCTGTATTTACATGTTGCAACATTGTCATGCATTTTACTGCCAATTGGCAGACCCATTTTGGGTCCCAACCCTAAGTTTGGGAAACATGATTTTAGGCTATAACAGTTGGGAACTGGCCACGAGAGACAAATGACTTTTCTTCACTTTCAAACTTCCTGCTTTAAAATAAAATATAGTTTAATATTGATCACTACCCGATTATCTAGACTTGTTACTGTTTATTTACTTAATGATCCACACAGGGGCCACAGTAACTTACAGCTTTGTTCTGACAAGCAGTCTGAATAAAAATGAACACAGTAATTATCTGTTGTTGCACCAATAATCGCTCCATCAGCTAAAATGCTGTAGTTTATTGGTATGTAAAGTCGGCAACAAACTGAATCTTAAAGGCCATCCGACCCACTTCCTGCTGAATTTCCTGCTCTGGTGTGCTGAACGAGGCCCTGTTGGCCAAAGGCGCAGTGTACCCTGGTGTCAGACATACCGCCAACAAGCATGTTGCAGATGGAGAAGATCTTCTCAGCGTCGGTGTTGGCACTGACGTTGCCAAATCCCACAGTGGTCAGGCTGCTGATGGTGAAATAAAGGGCAGCGACGTAGGAGCTGCACATCGACGGGCCCCCCGTCGTGCTGTTGAAGAAGGGCGTATCACGCCGTTTGCTCAGCTCAAAGAGCCACCCTTAAAGGAGGAGGTAAAGGATGAGACAATAGTGGTTCACGTTACTTATGTCTGCGTGGTAGATACCTGAGCTAAAGACAAAAGTCTGAGTTTGTGTGTCAGAAAGAGATTTTCAGCTGCGTCAGGAGGCTGGCAGAATTAGAATGGCTCCTCCAGGGATAAATAAAGCAGAGTGTTAATTATTATTAAGTTTGATCTAACCTCCCTATAGACACATATAATATACTGACAATCACACACACGTTGCATAGGCAGCACCAGCTGTGTGTAAGTTCTCTCCTAAGTTAGGGCACAAAGTCGACACTACATGCTACTTAGTTTGTGACCTAATCAGCTGGCTGCACCAAGATAACATGGAACATGACTTAGCTAGTTTAGTTTAGTAAAGTCACAAATAAGGCAAGTGATCAATCAACAATCAAAGACCAAGTTTTATCGTCATGGTCACCGTGAGACTTAGCTTTCTGGCTGGCATGAGCCACTTGGCATTATAATAAGCTAGATCAATATTAGAATATCATATCAATACATTTGGTCTCTACTGGGTCACTGTGTTGCAAAATCACATGCAGTTAATGAAAAAACAGAGGCTGTTTTACCGTTAGTGAGTTTATGATTTATTCCTACACTGGGGCCTGTGTAACTATTTAGTTGTTACGTAGAGTTATGTTGAAACTTATCTCTGTGGTGCAACCGCTTTCACACACAGTAAATGTCTCCTCCTGTACTGGCTGAATCTAGTCTGTGGTGTTATTTGTTGGATTTTTCACGCATTGTAACTGCATCAAGTCTGGACAGTCAGCACTGCATTTATTTCCTGTCAGTAGGCACAGTGAAGACAACGTACACACGATGGCACATGGTAAAAATCTGCTGGAACTGTTTCTTCATTCATCCTTTACAGAGAAATTCTTGCTGCATGAAACACCAAACCTGACCTTTAATCAGACTTACCGGCGTGCCAAGTCTTTTCGTTCGCCACCTCCATGTGTCCAATCAAGTACCAGATGCAGGCCATCCAGTGCGCCAGCAGGGTAAACACAGACATTAGTACGGTCAGCACCAAGGCGCTGTACTGAGTGTAGTGTTCCAGCTTCTTAAACAGGCGAAGGAAATGCAGCATGCGTACGGTCTTGAGCAGGTGGACGAAGGAGCTCTGAAGAGGAGAGGCAAGTACGGGGGACATAGTGAGAAAAGGAGAAGGAAAGCAAACCCGCCGCCCTGTTATACCATGAAACACACTTTGACTGTATGTATACTGCACAGCAGCAACTAGTTTTGTTCAAACTAATATGTCCAAACAAATCACAATTTTCAGGAGTGTGTTGTAAGTCATCAGCTGTTACAGAGGGCAGTGAAAAAAGCAGGGTGAACACATTATCATCCACTTGTACTCACCACTGGGATGTGCGCAGCATACAGCAGGTCGATGGGCAGGGCTGCAACCAGGTCTACAAAGAACCAGGTGGTGACGTAGTGAATGCAAATGGAGCGCGGGTCATACACCAACTTCCCTGACTTGTCCATATAGGTGGTGCAGAAGTTCAGCACGATGTCTGGAAATACAGAGGTTAGAGGTAAGTTTTTCCCCCAGTGATTAAAAGAAAAATACAATGAAACAGATGGTAAACAGTGAGGAGAGATGTGATGGATGTGATACTTTAGACCACAACATGATGTTTGTCATTCACACTGAAAATATAAAAGAATAACATGGAATAACAGCAGGGTAGTGTCCCAACTTTAGTCATGTTAATGTCAACTTAAAATAGTTACAACACAAATGACAAGAAATGACTTGATGCCTGGGTTGCTATGGTTTCCCCGTTGCTACAGCTGGAACAAATGGCAAGAAAATGGTTAGATATTGGATGAAAATATCATGTCGCCATATACAAACCTTTTGAAAGCTCCACAACATTATTGTAATGAGTTGAGCCACAGCACAAGAACTTTAGGTGCAATCAGGAGGCCATGTCTTTCACAGTAACACCTTTCAACACTCACCTACAATGAAGAGCAATTCCACTATGACGTCTACGATGACAGTCGAGGGTGCATCTATAGCGGTGTGATCGGTGGTGGTGAAGCTGATGTTGTAGGGCACGGTGACAGCCAGATAGAAAGTGGCAAAAAGTATGAGCCAGTCCCACAGGGTTTTCGACACACTGTAGTGGAGCAGAATGAAGCGCGACTTCGGCACTGCTGCCCCCTCCGGTATCGGAGGCTTTTCAATGAAGCGCTGTAAGAGAACAGGTAGAGTGTAAGTGCAACTTATAATCTAATTTATATACATCTTATATCTACAGAAGGCAACTCAAGTAGAACAGATGCTGCTGGTTATCTATTCCTGACAGCTTCCTATAGACAGAGGCAGAACTTTTAAATGCCCATGTGTTAACAAAACAAAATGACAGAGAGAGGACTGTGGTCAGTGAGGGGAAGCTTATTACCAACAATGACGCCTGATAAGTTCATACATGTCTTGGCCTTGGCTTGACTTCATCCCTGTAAATGCCACTGGTGCTTTAAGTCTCAGGTGGTGCGCAACAATGACAGCTGAGTCATTATAAGGAAATGAGGGGAAATAGGACCATCAGCTGCTTCTATTCGTTAAAATCCTGATTATTCATTACATTACATTACATTCTTTACATTTTTATTGAGAAAATCCAATTGCAGAATTTAATCCATTGAGTCCATTAACCATGTTTACAAGACAGGAGGAGAAGCTATTACATTTGAAAAGTTGTGAGAGGGAAACATAAATGAGCACTAATCCATCAAAAAACAATGTAGCTGCTTCATAAACAGGTGGTGGAAAGCAACAGGGAGGCTGGGTAATGAAGTCTTAACCTGAGAAGGGCTCTAAAGATGCCTGGGTGGCATAGAACCTTTTGTTGTACTTCAAAAGAGAACAAAGACACACGTAGCTGAATTTATTATAATAGAAATTATAAAGTAAAACATCTGTCAGTTTATATATTGTATTATATATTATATTATGTTTCAGAGATTTTTTTTAATTGTTCCCAGTGAAACAACTTTCAACACTATATTGATCATGGCTGCTTGAAACTGGGAAATTTCTGGTCCCCTGTTAAGTGTCTTTTCACCCATCTGTCAGTGGGTTTTCATTTCTTTCATGAAGTTTGTAACCACAGTGGAAAATCCAGAAGAAAGACCTTGCTGACTGCCATCAACAGCTTCAGCCACTTTAACGATTGGTCAGGACTCACAGCTCATCCAAGTGATGAGAAAACACAGCTACAGCTGCTCTTCACAATTAATTCATTTACTGTTTCCAACCACATCTCCCAGCATGCTTTGGGCCTTAGCTATGATAAAAGTTTCTTTGAATGTGAGTTTAACTTAGCGTTGTTGTTGAGCTAGGTTCATGTTTACAACCCAGAGAGAAATGGCCTGAAGTGCAGGTGCTGTTGCCATGGTCACCTACAGTTTAATGACAAAGGGTCAAACTGTTTCTGAATTATATATTTCTGGTTTTCTGAACATGTAAATCATATTCTGCTGTTCTGTGTAACTTTGGAATCGTCTCCAGACAGCAGCATGTTTTCTTTTCTCGGCCCTTTGACCTTAAAGGTTCACTTCATTCAATATGTAGTTTATAATGGACTGTGGTGCAGAAACAGTGACAGTGATTCAAATTTGCCATGTTATCAGTGGCCAAGTCGCAATAACATATGGCTTAATGAATAATTAAGTAATTTCTTAATAAATCAAGGTACAAGGCTGTGTGTTTTTGATTCTAAAGCACAAAGCTACACATGGAAACAAAATCTGTAGTTCCTCATGCTAAACTCTCAACATATGATTCAGTTTATATTAAAACATTTTTGTATGCAGTCTATGATTAAAATGTGGTACCATATAAAATAAAATAATATATAGTTATTTATATACATACAGGTATACACCAACAACATTCAGCAGTGCATTTTTTGAATTTGCATCTGGTTGAAAGTAAACAACCAGATGATAACATGGTTTTATTTTCTAATGTACCTAAAGAAGCCTCTGGGGCCAGTTTCACAAAGATAGACTTTGACTATGGCTCAGATACAGCAGATAGAAAGACATTTAAATCAGACCGTTGCACAAAGCACTGAAGACCCTGACTTTCTTTAGTAGGACTACGCTTCAATGATTTCTGGGAAAAAATGAGACATTTTTCAAAACAAAAAAAATGGCGGATAGAGTAAGCGCATCCAACCACTCAGGGCAGTTTACTCCAGCGAAAAAAAGGTGTTTGTTGAAGCAGTGTAATAGTTATGAGGATATTTTACTTGGAAAATTTAGTAGTAACAAAAAGAAATGCTGGATTTGGAAAAAAATTGCAATGACAGTTTGTGTTTTGGTAAGCAGCCCTCAGACAAGAGAAATTCAGGCTCAACATGTTTTTTGTGTGGTAGAGCATTTCAAAGTAACGTTATGCAACCTCGGCAGTCTGAAAATAATAACCACAAAGTGCTGTAGAAATGTGCTAATTCTGAAATCATTAAATTTCCATTTGTAGTAACAACTTTATGAATGCTAATGTCACGGCAGTTTTCGCAGTTTACTCGGCTCTGAGTCAGTTAGGCTAACTAACTTAGCTAACGCTAACTTAATTAGCTAACTTATTTCATGTCAGGATAACTCTGAAAGTGCAGTGTTATATAGTTTTACTTACCTCTATCCAAACTGTCCATCGGTCAGCCACTTCCATGAGTAAGTGTTCCATTTTTCTTTTCTTGAGAGTGAGTTCAGTTTAGCGTTATTGTTGAGCTACATTCAGTTTTACAACCAGAGAGAAATAGACTGGAGTGCAGGCGCATCTGCTGTTGCTATGGTTACCTACAGTTAAATCTAAATGTTGTCAAAACAAACTGTTTATTGTGAAGATGAAATCATGTTATCATCTGGTTGCTGCTGTTTACATTCACCCCCGGATGCAAATTCAAAAAATGCTCTGCAGAATGTTTTGGTCCAGACATGTATATAAATAACTATATTGTTTTATTTTATTTTAATATATATGTTATCATATTTTTAACATAGGACTCAACTTATTTTTATGTTGTGTGTGTAGCATGAAGGAACTACAAATTTGGTTTCGTTGTGCAGCCTTGTATAATGACAAATAAACAACCTTGTGCCTTGAATAGTAATAAATGCAGTCTTATGTTAGGCCCACAGAGGCAGCCTCCTGCTGTGAAACCTTCGGGTTAGGCAGTATTCATGATGAATGTAGGCCTATTTAAAATACCTGTATCAAATACAAAAAAGGATTTTGTCATTTGTATTTGATAGGGTTGATGAAAATGGCTTCGTTTTATATCACATTTTGTGCACTTTTATTTCACAGACTTAAAAAACTGGAACTAATTTAATTTATTGTTTGTTTGACTGTCATGAGGATGAAACTTCAGAATGAGGCTGTTAGTTCAGTGTTCAGCACTGTCACCTCACAGCCAGACGAGTTTGAATCCAGACTTAATTCAAACTTATTGTGAGTCCTTTTGTTCAGGGTGAAATCTGTCACTCCACCAAACAGCCTGCATCAGAAACAGAAATGCATCTAAAACAGTCCATGACAACAACAACGCTGCATGATGATGCCGTCACAGGTAAAGTTACTCCACCTTTTCCAGCACAAAAGTACTTTAAAACTGATTTTATAATCATGATCATATCCAAATGGCCTGCTGCATTCAGTTCATCAGAATTAACATCAGAAGGACTTGATGTCTGACAGCAACATGTTCAGTCTCAGTTTAAGTGAAGAGTCAGTCATTTCTGGTTGGTGCAGATTTATGTTGCTCCTGAGAAGTTTTCTCAGTCGTCACTTAACCAGTGAGAGACTCAGTTTATTCAGACAAGTTTGTTTAAACTGAAAAAAGGACAAACTGCCGACAATATCAGGTCCAGTCCTAAAACTAAAAATGAAATGAATATATGATTTTTTACATTTGCTTACAGGCATTTTCATGTTGTTTTGTATCAGAATTCTAGAAGCCAGAGACATTTTAACCTACAGCCTCAAATCTCACATTTCCAAATACTATTTTCAACTTGTAACCAGGAAACTCTTCTCTACCGTCTTTCTCGTGTGACCTGAATGCAGCATCAGCGCTACAGGGTGTGTCTCCTGTGAACAAACTGACTTAGTATGATATTACATATATTAAAATCTGTCTTTTCTGATGTTGTGTGAAGCTTCCAAAGGCTCAGTACAGTTTTTCCATGTCTTCCTGAAAGCGAACATCACAGCAAGTTCACAACTGAAATGTGAAACCGATGCACAACACAAGAGGGCGCCTTCATCCTGCTAACCAGGGATGTAGTGGAGGTTAAAGCTCATCAGCTCACTTTGCCTGCAGTTAGACATTTTGAATCACCCTTTTGAAATGTTTTAACACTGATCTAGTGTATTGTGTACTTATATTAGTTTGTTCCAGCAGCTGCTGAAGTTCAGGTTGACAACAGTGTGTTCGGGTTGTCTCAGAGGATTGTTCTCATATTTACTCTTTTGTGGGATTTGTGTTTGTGTTGACACTGATCAGTAAAACTTAAATTTCCTTTACAGGTCTGGCTGGGCGGCTTTGGGTGGGATGGCCATCAGGGCTCTTTGACGACCAAATGAAACCATTACCTTTATTAAAATTATGGATGCCTCTGGGTTTAAAAATTGTTGCAAACATTTGGGATAATTTAAGTACACAACTCCAGAAATTATGTCATAGGTATTCAAAAATAATATCCTTTAACTTTGCAGTACCGTTTCATTAAAATTCCAGATTTTAAGAGGGAGACGGGGAACGACAGATTCAGAGGGCTGCATTACCTTTGCCTCGGTTTCAGAGTAAACTGCCAACTTCCAGTTTAATCTGTCAGTCGATGCTTTTGATCCTCAGACTCATTCAAAGGATTGAGAACCCTGCAGCCTTAAAGCAAAGCCTATCCAAATGTCCTAAAGCCTCAAACAGCTGACTTAGTGCATGTTCGTTTGGTTTGGTACTGCCACATTTAAACTTAGTAAAATAAATGCAAATGCATAAGAATCTGACACATTTATATTTATTCTCAGTGAATATGTGTACTTTAGTGGTTAATGTGTGTACGCTGTAATTAGTTATCATCAAAGGAGGTTGCCCATTTTAGTCCATATTTTGTAACGAGGAATGTCTTCTCAATTTATTGTATAATTTGCACCTTTTGCAGATTTATATTCAAGAGAGCAGTATGGCTGACCCGTGGAGTACAATGAAAGGCAAACTGAAAAATTTGTCACAGGGACGCAAAAGAGTAGCAACATAGGAAGGACGCAGAGGCAGACACTTGAGGCAGTGGGATTCTTTTTGTGGCAGGTAGGTGCAGATCCTGCTAACAAAGGTAACAGAAACTTGAGTACAATAAGCAGCTATAATGAACTTATAAGGGGGGGAACAAAAATAAGGTGGTTAAATAACTGGAGGACTAATGAGAAAAGCGAGGACAGGTGAGCAGAGGAGGCTGGGAAGAGATCAGTACCACAGCCATCCAAGAGTGTTTGCTGAAAATACTCTACACTTGATCTTTTCTTAGTACATTCAAGTCATTTAGCTGACGCTTTTATCCAAAGCGACTTACAATTGCAAAGTATGTCACAGGTCGCACACCTCTGGAGCAACTAGGGGTGAAGTGTCTTGCTCAGGGACACAGTGGTGGATGTGTCACAGTGAGGAGTTGAACCCGGGTCTCTCACACCAAAGCATGTGTCTTAACCTGCAATCACATCTACAAATATAGTGATCCCTTAACTTTCTATTTAGTGTCACCATGAGGTCAAAACTTCAATCTGTCCAGTACTTTAATGAAAATACCAAATACCTGCAAAACTGACAGTCCCATCAGCTGCACTTTGGGTTTGGTGTTAATTAGCAAATGTTAGCATGCTAACACACTAAAATAAGGCGGTGAACATGGTAAACATTATACCTGCTAAACATTAGTGTGTTATCGTGCTAACTGGAGCAACTAGCTTAACTAGTTACAGCCTCAAAGCAGCTAACATGTCCGTAGACTTCAAAAGGGTCCAACAGCAGCACCTCAGAACTCCGTCCTCAGGCCCCTCTCATGCAGGTATCACCACCGAGCTGGTTGAATAATGTAAGAAAAAAATCATTCGTTAATATCTGAACATGATAACTGGATAATTCATGCACAATTAGTGATCAGCTATAGCAGAAACTAAATAACCACAGCTCTACACAGACTAACTTGATGGACACCTGATGGCTTACAAACAGCACAGGCTGTCTGCAGATAACCGCAAGCTAAGGTTAGCTAACTCGCTATCCTCTAAGGCAGGGGTTTTCAAGATGTGAGGCGGGCTTCCTAACAGTTTCAGGGGAGGCTCAGTGATGTGATCATTAAGAGACCCAGTAGTTTTAGGGACTTTTTTCCCCCCAATGTATTCGGTGTAGTCTGAAGTTTGCTCAAACAACAATACTGGGCTATCTCAGCTCAACTGTTGAGTGTCTGTGGGATCAAATTACAATCATGATCCCACAGGTATCCAGGAATTGAGCGAAACTCGGGGGGTGCCTTTTCCCAAGCTTTTTCTGAGGGAAGGCTCTGTGGGAAATTTCTTAACCAGCAGAGCAGTAGGGTCATTGACTACGAAAGTTGGAACAAATTAAATTTGGCCTTGTAGATCTACTACAAGCTTCATTCAAACTGAACATAGAACTAAACCCCATTGGCTCAGTGAACTGGGGCCCTCAGGAGGGAGGACTTCAGTCAGACTCTTCTTGTAGACTTAGCTAGCTAACCCCTTTTAATTGTACACATGTTGAGAAGTACATGAGCATGCAGATATAGTTTTAGCTGTAATGTTTTTTCTTTCACATCTAGGAAGGTAGTTAGGTAGGTTTATTGTCACAATGTGACAAGTTTTAGGGAGAAATTAAGTTGTGAATATACATTAATACAGAATCAATTATGAAAAATGGTAAACAGAAATAAACTACCATCACTGGAGCAGTGCTGAGGATGAATTAGTTTATTTATAAGTCCGATAGCTTGATATCTATCTTTACAATTCCTGTTGTCATTCTATCAAAATTGCGATCATGTTTTAAAAGCCTGCCCCAAATACAGGCCAGGTGAGTTCAGTGATTTAAGCAAATTAGGGTTTAAGGTATGTTGAGTAGTAATTTCAAAATAGTATGAATACATTTCTGAAATTGGTCGAGATAAAAAAAAATTGAAAATTTACTAAATTAAAAAAAAGGTGCATTTTTCACAGAACTGCTCATGAAAAGGCCAAAATAAGACAGTGGCTCCTCAACAGTGCCTAAATCTTTATTTTTCAGTAAGCTACATTTTTTTCTCCAAATTAGACAGTTTTACATCATGACACAGAGTAACTTAAATTATCTATAGCTGACATGTACGCTTGATTCCAGTCTCGATGGAAGAATAGACCAAAAAAACAAAGGAAAAACCTAAACAAAAAAAGAAGCCCTCTTGAACTCAACCTCCATTCCACATCTGTTAAAGGTGTCGTTAGGCAAAATTATTTGTCCAAACCCCAACACGACGGAGTCATCGATTGTCCACAGCTGTTAGCGTAGCATGGTAAGAGTGTTAATGAGTAAACCACAGTGAGTTGATAAAGAGATTCAGTCTTTTTCCAGTCAGTTGGTGTGCATTCGTTGTTATATCTTTGAAAAACAAAAACACAACCATAAGGGGGTCCGTTTTTACGACACGATGCAACCCTTGGGGTGGGGGGGTGGGGGGGGGACCAATGGCACTGTCAAAACGGGCGAACAGGAAGGAGCAGAGGGAGAGCTGAGGCGACTGACAGGCTGATATGAGGTGCGACGCTCCATGTAGAAGTCCATGAGAAAAAGGAGCTCCTCAAAACGCCACAACGTGAGGGTTTGTGTTAATGCCGGCGATGCAGGAGAGACGTGCAGAACTTGCGGCCGTCATGCCTCCAAAATGAGAGATCCCTTCGAAAGCGGCACCATCCCAGTCTGAGGTACCGCACTTGTGAAAGAGTCACCTTTGCATCAGTCTGGATTTCTGGGTGGTACACTTATTTATTCCACATGCACACATTCACAGTTCAGGGATGCCCAGTTTGTAATCAGCGTCTGTGTTTACGTCTCAAGGTTTGAGGTCAAACATGCCTCGACCGCAAGTTCCGACGCACGGAAACCGCTCCAACAGTCAGTGGTATCACATTGTAGACTTTCTCCAGATGTGAGAAGTCTTTGATGGACTTTTAGTAACAAGAAAAATCACATCTTAAAATGAAACACACAAAAGAAAAAAAAAGAAAAAGCCCGAGATGGCAAGCGCTCAGCTATGTACAGGGTTAAACTGCCCAGTCAAGACAAAAACAACAGTTGTATAATGGCACAGTTATTGATTTTCTTTGCCACATCAAAATGCAGTCCACGTGTGATCAAATGGTTTAAACAGACATCTCAACCTGCACATGTTAATGAGCTGTATGACAGAAAACTCGCTCTGAAAACACACTTTAAAAAAAAAAAAAACTTAACTGTGATTCCAGTTGAGCCTCTGCTTCTCTCCCCAACTCCCCAAAAAAAGAAAACAAACAAAAAAAAAGCCCAAAAGAAAATTATTTGAACATTTATTTCTCAGGAGAGGAAGTCATGAAAGCTGAAGAACATTAAGAAACCTCACACACAGAAATCAGAAGGAAGAAAGGACAACACTGAGCAGGTTTCAACGATTTTTGGCCGAGTGCTTGTTTCGTCTTGTACCTGCATTGACACTCGGGTGGTGGGGAACCTTTAAGCTCGACCTGCAGGTTAAAACACGACCCCATGGTGTCACCAAAAGTTTACAATGCACGGGCCTAAGGATGCCGATGTCCCACCACGAGTGTCGTGTGCTGTGCAAAGTGAACGTGTGGATGTTCTAAAATGTGCTTCACTGTGCTCCAGTTTGACATTTTCCACGGGCATCAGATCGACTTGAAGCACAGCGTGTCTGAAGACAGAACGCAAAACTGGGACGTGTCCATCAGGCATCGCTCTTTTTAGCTGGCTTAGAGGAGGTGCAGCTGGTAATCAAAGGTATAATCATACCGACATCAGTGTGCCGATGTGTCGCGCTAATATAGAGAGAAGTCCTGCCCGCTTTTGCTTTATCTCTGTCCCCCTAGTTTTTTCCTTTTGTTTTTTTTTTTTGCCAGAGACTTCTTTCATCGGCCTGTCTGAAAAGCTAAAACAAATTCTTCTGTCCATAAGAGAAAGAAGCAACACCTTCTGTACAGTAAGAGCCTAAACTGATCCAAACAAGGGACACCAGGACAATTACACCCCGATCCATAAATGAAGACCTGTACTGTACAGGACATTTAGATGCCCTGTATCAACAAAGATAAACTCAAATCTACCAGCATTAAACATCTATTTTTCCCATGAGTCTTAGCTTTTTAGTATTGATCAAATTTATTGTTCCTAGTTCCAGCATTAAGTGAATCCACTTTCTTATACGTGCGTACGGGTTAAACACAGAGCTGGAGTCAGGACGTGGTTAGCTTAGCTTAGTAAAAAGACTGGAAACAGGTGGAAACAGATAGCCAAGCTCTTTCCAACAGATAAAAAAAATGCCTACCAGCACCTCTGAAAACAATTAAGTAACTTGCAATCTTGTTTATTTACTCCGTAAACAAACAGCAATGTTAAAACAAACATTTGGGATTTTAGTGAGAGTTACTCGCAGGATTTCGTCTCAGCTGTGCCTGTTTGTACAAAAAATAAAAGTTTTTTACATTTATGTTTGTGAACGTATTAAGTAAACACAGATGTGTGTTAATGGGTTTTAGAGGTTTTGGTAGACATATTTCTAAAGTCTTTCTTGTCTTTTGTCACTACGCTAAGTTAACCACAACCTGCCTCCAGCACCGTAGAGAAGTTTTGATCTTGTCTTGGTCTCAGAAAATAGTAAGCATATTTCCCAGAATGTTTAACTACTCCTTCAACGCCAATGGCAACATCCAGCGCAGTGAAAGATAATAATCTGCCTTTGAATATGGACAGAAATCCGCAAATAAGTTTTAGCCTTTCAACAAAACCACCAAAAGAAAACCCTTGATGAGAAAACGCATCATCACCACCATGATCAATCTTAAAGAGGCAGAACTTCAGCTCACTATCGTCCTATTAATACTGTCTAACATTAGATATTGTCTAGTCATGCTGACCACCTCACATGGACACAATGCAGTTTGATTATATACTGTTAAGTTGTCGTAATCATGGTACATTGAAGTTGAGTATTAGTGTCATAGTCTACACGAGGCTACTTCCCCCTGAAATTTTGATTTAATACATTTTACTGTAGCTTTTATGTTAGATCTATTTATACTTTGCGTACTGCTGTTGCACAGTGACAACTAAACATCTGGCATGTAGTGTTTTTAGCTTCAGTATTTAAATGTCTAGATCCCTGTGCTCAGAAAAAAAGCCCAAATGTCTGTAAAAAAATTAATCATTTCCAGCGTAAAACAGAAAAAGAAAAAGAAGCTAAAGCTTTAAAGAGGATGTTGGTGGACACGTAGCTTTGTAAGGTTGATTAATAAGATGCTTGTCAGTACCTCAGGCTTCCAATTAGTGCACAGTGTGGGGTGGAGGGGTGGAGGTTAAGGACGCACCTGTACGCCCAGGTACAACTGACAACACAGGTACGGAAAATGGAATTAAAGACAACAAACAAAATCAATAAAATTTACAATCAGACAACCTGCCCGCTCCTGCCGAGCAGAGCAGAGTTCAAACACCCAAACTAAAAAATAAAAAATAAAAATAGCACAACATTAAGTTTTTTTATATCCTACATCCAGCTTGATAGCGACATTAATAGTTGAACAAGATCAATATATTTTTATAGTATTTTAAGGTACCTCATATATTTTCTGAGTATTTACAACTGTACAAGCAAAGCACACACTTCAAAGTGCACAAATTTAATACAGTATTGACTAGTTTTGCATTTACAAGGTTTATACCCCCCCCCCAAAAAAAAACAACCTCAAAACTATTAAACAAGAAACAAATAAATCAATCAAAAAGATTATTTTTCATACATTTTACAAAAAAAACACAAAGGAAGTGAAAAGAAAGAAAATGCTGCTAGTTTTGAACTCTCTCTCAGTAAGACTTGTGACGTCCAGCACGACTAAATATTTTGCACGCGTCACGCTTCGTTAACATTTTCGGGGATTTTTTTTTGTTGTTGTCGTTGAAAAGAAATAAACTCTATGCTTGTCTTGTATAAAAGTTAAGGCAAAGTCATTTTTCAAGTTTAAATAAAATTCAAGTTTCTCAAACACTGGATGGAAATTCTTTTACATCATTTTGCGTATAGAGACCTCGATGCATCTCTAGTCATTTTTCTTCTCCCAAAAAAAAAACAAAACGAACAAAACTTGATATTTCTCATGGAATAAACAGCATTGGTTTATAAATAAGTGGATATGGTGCATTGTCATCTCTTTTACCATTCTCACCACTGAAAAACAATTAAAAAAATAATAGACCCATCCAAGTGCATCTTAGTCCTTCAAAAAATCCTATATATATATATATATATATATATATATATATATATATATATATATATATATATATATATATATATATATATATATATATATATATATATATATATATATATATAAGCAAACTCCAGATTTAGTGTCCAAATCAAAGCAGCTCTGAGCAGGAGTAGATGCTTTTTAATGAAGCTTTCCCTTCTCCAGTATTCTTATAGTGGGATTTACCCAGAATGCTTTTTGTTGCAGGAAGACTTTGGCGAGACGTGCGAGGTCCCACATCGTGTAGGTTTCCTCCAAACAGATATTGTGTATAGTACAGTGGTTTTTTTTGTTTTTAAGGGTGTTTTGCATCTGAGTTGACAACTTCAAAAGATTAACCCGAGCACGCGACTGATGAGCAGGGAGGAAAACTCACTTTCAAGTCTGTTACGTCCTTAAAAAACCCAAACTTGTGACAATTACAGTTTTATCATACAGCTGTAATCTCAAAACTTTTAAACCAATCATTTTCAACATTTCGCCAGCCAATTTACTCTTTTAGAATCCAGTAAAACGTCCAAGACGTGGTTGGTTATCTGCCAAAGTGGCTGCTACAGTAGACAGACCTCCCAACCAAAGCTGAAACTGAACAAAAATCTGACCAACAAACGTCACCCCTGCATCTGAATTCTCGCTTCTTCGCTCTGAAGGCGGAATAGAAAAGTTCCACACCTCCACAACAAACAGCTGTCGTCTGAAACGTTGCTGGATGGATTAAGTTCCATTAAGCCTGAACCATCCCGCACCACATCCCGCAGGCTTATGGTGAGTAAAAGATGTAAAAAGTTGTTTTCTTTTACTCTGTGCTTAAAATTTAAAGGGTAAGTTTGGTATTATGCAACCTGGACCCTGTTTTCCCATGTTTTTGTGTCTGAGTGACTAATAGGAGCAACCTTTTTTGAAAGTGGTGAACGAGCAGCGAACCAGGGCCGCATCGCAATCCTTGAAGGGGACTACCCAGCTAGACCTTTAAAGATTAAGATCCTTCTGGTTTATCCAGAAACAGTCGCTACATCACTCTCATCAAAGTCACCAGACTCCCTTGACAAAAATGTAATTTTACCTCTCTGATCTATGTTGCCTCAATCGGTTAGTTTGCTTATGTAATTTCGGCGGTTTTAACTCTTTAAAATGCCAAATAGTGACTGTTACTCATAAAGAATAATAAAGCCAACTAATAAAGCCAACATAGGTAAATAGGGTCCAAGTTGAAAAACAGCGAACTTACCCTTTAACTCCTGTCGGGTGCAATTTATCCCACAGGAGTGAAGCAGGAAGGAGGATCGTGTGCCGGGGTCAATCTTTCCCAGTTTATTTAAGAAACAGTTTTAAACTCAAGATAGATCAAAGTGTGCAAACTCAAACTTGAAGAAACCGACGAAGAGCATGCTGACAGAAAAACAAAACAACAACAACCCAACATTGTGGTAAAGACTCGACATTGAGGAAAAAGGAGGAGCTGAACCATCTTCACCCCGAGGATGGATTTTACACGACAGTTTCCCTGATCGCACTCACCTGCCTGCTCTTGTCGGCCTGTTAACTGTTTGTCAAAGGTTTACATTTAAAAAAAAAGAAAAAAAAAAAGGCTCACACGAGTCCCCAAGCGAGACTCCCAACAAAATCTCTTTCACACTCCAACATGGCAAACTACATTCCAAAAAATCATTTACCTTCACCTGTTTAGTTTTAGAACAATATTCTATTCAACTGTGTCACTTTCCGTATTAAGCACTCTTTCCATGAAAATCCTCATTGAGACAGAACTAGAGGCCAAAATCCAAAACACTGCACGCCTACACGAGCACGAACTCCTTCAGCAAAAAAAAGAAAAAAAAAGAAAAAAGAATTAATTATAGCATCTATAACGAGCTGTCAAAAAATAACAAGCTGGACAACTGTGCAAAGTCATGTGACGCTGCAGGCAGAACAACAAAAACAAAAGGCTTCAGCGATTGTGTCAACAGAGAGGGTGAATGCAGGGTCCCGAAAAAACCTTTACTGAATTAGCTTTTTTTTTTTTTCTCCTCTCCCCTTGACTTTAAGGATTAATTCCCTTTTTTCACTTCAGGTAGGACCATTTACATTTGCCCATCCGAGTCTGACAAAACACTAGCAGTGCAAATAAAGTTCTACTGATGTAAATCTAGTTTTTCTTCATACAGTATCAGATGAGCTGTAGAAACAGATTCCAGGATGCAACGTCTAGCACCATTTCTAGAAGAAAGAAGTAGAGACCTCACTCTGTCAATTCTCTGTACCAAAACTCAACACTGAACTTTGAACTTGTGCCCCTTTTGGTGCATTTATGGGCGTTTTTTTGTTTTTATTTTTCACACTGTCTCTGCAGCTATTCAGAAGAAGTACGCCTCGCCCTGTCACAGTGGTAAACTGACGTGGCTTTGCTGAGCATCTGAATGGCAGCTAGTGTTAATTTCCTACTTCCTAATCGCAGCTCACCAGTGTTTCCTCACATCCAGAGTGAACCGAACTGCTTCGGGCGCGGAGCAGCTGATTTAAAGTCACAACTGGATTTTAAATTTGTCAGCCTAAAATCCTCCCTCCCTCTTCCTTCGACAGTATGTGCCCTGCTGATAGTTTTATTCCACAGTTTTTAAAGAGGAAATGGGGAGAAGGCAGGTCTGCTTTCCCCCGAGAACATAATGCCAAGAAAATGTAGCTTCCCCCGACTCATTGTCTTCACACACACTGGGAGTAACTGAAAAAAACAAAACAAAAACACTTTAACTGACTTTCAAATGGATACATTTGACCCACAACAGGCCTCGATGCCTAATTTGTCTTCAAGCCGAGTTTTGGTTGCAGATATCCACACTCCTTTCCTGGCTGACACTAAAAACAGCAGCAATCTCACATCAGCCATTAGACACACGCTCTGAATGTATAGCTAGCCAGTTAGCAGTGTTAAAACACCAAAACAGCAGAGAGAAGTGATTCTTTACAGAGAAAAACGATCAGAGGAAGAAACGCTGAGACGACACCCAGCCACTACCAGCAGTCACTGTTCTGATAGTCAACAAAGCTGAGCTGCTGAAAAAAAACATTATCAACAAACAAAAGTCATCTAGTGTAAATAAATCTACAGAAAAATCAACTTTGAGGTGATGTAAACCGAGGATCAGAGTCTTGTTGCGATGAGATTTAGATGTTAAGTCTTGCATATGGATGTGACTATATATTAAAAAAACACATCTGCTAATTATGGCCCATAATTAAGCTACATAAAGTTGCACAACAGTGCCACTCAACATGCAAACAAACCGCTCGCTATGAGAACCAAACAAGGTGGAGTCAGTTGCACACACTCTTACCCATCATCCACTGGGGTGGCTTCCAACAATGCCATGCTGCCTCGCAACACAAGACTAATTTAATCCCACAAGGCCATTTGGACAGAATGAATACATTTCAGTGTTGTCTGTGCCAACTTATAGGCTGATGCAAGTATGTAATGCAAAAAGAGAAAAGGAGAAATAAAAAAAAATTAAAAAAAATGTAAAAAGCAAATAAATAGAATAAAAAGAATGAAACGGTGCTCTACATGCACAGTAAAGTGCTTTTTGTCTGCAAGCCCTGATCCAGAAAAGAAGGCGTCCTCTATGCTTGTTTCTGACTGCTGATTCTGGGATATAAGTATTGAGTAGCCCTGACTTATATTTCCTTTTTTTAAACGCATCTGTGGAGTGCAGTGGGGGGAGCTGGAGGACTCAATAAGGGGCAGGGAGGCGCCCTACTGTGGGGACTTGGGTGGGGTATGGTGGGGATCTTTGCTGGGGGTTTTCCCTGGGTGTGGGGGTGGGAGGCCCACCGCCCGGCCGGTCTTCTGGCCTCCCTCAGGGTTCTGCCCGGAGTGCCGGCCGCCGAGCCGGTTTTGGAGGAGGGTGGGTATGTCTCTCTGGCCTTAGCCTCCCCTGCAGGAGATGAGGCATCCGCACACTTTCTCTCCTCGCCTGTGGGGGCAGCGCAGGCTGGCTTGGCTTCCTTGGGGGTCGGGGGTTGCTGTAATGTCGGAGAGTCCTTCACCCGCTGGCAGATCTCAGCGTAGGAAGGCTTCCTCACCTCCTGGCAGGACAACATTAACAAGTCATTAAATATTCAGCACCACGCCTGCACAGTGCTCGTCTAAAGGTTCAGAGGTTCAGTCAGACAGCAGAAACACCAATAGTCAATAGTTTCTGTTAGCGCCTACATACCTTTGTAGTCTGTCATCTATCTATCATCTTCTATCACCCTGTTTCATCAGCTGCAGGTTTTAGCTCTTTGCTTGTGTGTTACTACAATGCTAGAAACCAAAGCCGAGGGGAATTTCACCTGTACTGAAACAGGTTTGTTTTTCCTGCTAAAGCCAAACTTTCCTAAAAAGGCACCATTTTCTTCAGGAACCTAACGCTGACCTATTGGATGGTGCTTAGTGCGATTCTCAGATAAAAACTTTCCTTGCTGTTGTTGCAAGTAAATCTTTTAGACGGATACCTGTAGCCGTTTTAAACAACTCCCCCTCAGGTGGTGTGAGAAGTTGACTTATCTGTTATTATAATCAATATGAGAAGTTGTTAAATTAAGGCACCAATAATTTAAGCTCTTTTGTTCATGCTGAGATTGAGAGGGGGTAAGCATTAAAAAGGACCGAGGTGAGGGGGGGAATAAAAAAAATCAATACTGACTGTTGCAGCACCGTTGACTTGCACCGATTTGCTCGCAGTGGACAGAGTTCCAGGAACTCGCTCCACAGACAACTGCACCTCCTTCGGCTTCACCTCCGTCACCTTCACCTCCCTGAAATAAACAAAAACAGCTTAATATGAGCAACAGGACTGACACGTACCCAACAAAAGCACTGTCAGTGTGTCTGTCAGAGTAATAACGTGCGGCAAAAGCTGCGTTGGTCAAACGGGGCAAAAATCTAAAGGACAGTGAAAAGTCTATTGCTACGAGGGCAACATGTGTTGCTCAGTGATACCTGGAGCATACACCGGACACACCGCACGCAGGGGACAAATCAACAAAGTAGCAGTCAAAGAACAGCATCAAGCCGCCACTTTTCTGGGGCACAAGACATCGTCATATCGTGATGCGTCAACGCACATAAACCTGCAGTGATTCATCTCTTGAATCTTTTTCCTTCTGCGTTATTGTACGCAGAGCAACACAAGAGCAAAAACATGACTGGCTGCAATGTTTTTATGAATCTAGACTTGTCCTGAAATACTCACATATTTGGCTGAACTACTCATGAACCAGACACTGCAACGGCTTCTGCTTTTATCATCGCTAACGCAAAATTCAAGCACTACAGGTAAAACACAAGACTTGATGTTTTAGATGTGATTCAGTAGCGCAGTCCAAATCAGGGCCCATGTCCTCCAAAGCGTTCTTTACCAGCTGAAAACGGCTACTGCTCTTCTGAAAAAGCCCAGCAGGGAGCGCTAGCGAGTGTTTTTGAGGCACAGCGTTTTTTCCGACTGCTTTGGTTGCTATGATACATTTGTTGCAAGTAGTTCTAGTTACTTTACTGGATGTAAAAATGTCAACACAGAGTAGAGTAGTTGCCCTCTGGCCCTCTATATGAAGAGAAGCTTGAAGCAGGTGAGTGAGGAAACAACTCGGTGTTTTTTACTGAGGCTGTAAATAACACAGCGTTTGTATAGTTCTTAATAAGAAGTATTGTTGGAAAAGCTCCAGTAATAATGTTGAGAATTGAGAAGAAATAGCAGGAACCAAGGAGCCTCAGGCAGAAAAGGTAAATGAGAGTTTTAAGTGGAGTGAAGGATAGAGGTGCTGTCCTAATTCTTACACACCTATAAGTCACATCCCCTTTACTGTTCATTGTTTCCTTAAATGACATTGGCTACTATACTTATGTATATGTAGTATGCGCCAACTTTTTTTTTTAATGTTTACCAAGTCAGACGCTGAATAAAAAAATCCTAACTAAATAAAAAGACCCACGTGCTGCCCTACTGTAGCGGATAAAAATCTACTTACAGACCCTGCGATACATCTCAGATTCAACACTGTCAGTGTGGTTCTTACGCTGCTGGGAGGGAGGGAGCGGGACTGTGTGGCGGGCCGGCGGCCGGGGTCAGGGTCGGGGCTGAGGCTGGGGTCGGGGTGGTCGGCGAGGGCTGGAAGCTTGTGGGCATCGGGGAGGTGGAGGACCGAAGCGGCTCTTTGGGGCCTGCTGGAGAGAGAACTCCTCCAGTACTGGAATCAACACTTACATTCTGCAATAAAAAAAACAAAAGATTTAAAGTGAGGTATTAAAAGCAAGATGACCCGCGCCACCCCTCACCCCCAACAAAGCATTGTATGTACTATACAATGCACCCTCTACTGGTTTTGACACACTGAAAGAGTGTTCAGCTGGAAACAGGGAACACAAATTATCTAGGAGACTATCTGTGAACTTTGTGGTAAATGTAGTGATACCAAAGTGAAGAAATATAAAGGGAGGCTCAACAGTACTTGGGCCAATAGTTTTTTTTTGCAAATTAATTTAACCTAATTTTAGTACTATACAAATAAGCTTTATTGCTATAACCGATTTATGATCGAAATGTTAAAGCTTAACATTTAATCAGATAAGCAGAGGTGCTCTTTATAACATGCAAGAAGACAGAATTCTGTTAGCTCAGGAATCCCACTCTGTAACTGACCTGTGAAAGATAGTTGGAAAAATAAAATCAACTTTTGGAGAATTTGCATATTTTAGTAGTAACTAGTAGCAGTGTGAAACAAACACCAGTTCACACTGTAACCTGACCTGGGGCACAAAACCTTGCTGGACTAAAAAGCTGAAACTGATCTACTGAAGTGGCAACAATGTGTGGGAGAGTTTAAATAACAGTAGGAAGTTTACAGCAGCATGCTGAGAGCTGAATAATGTATGGATCTGTACAGCATGTAATAAAATCTGGACGAGTCCTTACCCGTTCCTTGGTGGTTCCGACAACTACGCTGCTGGCCAGCCGGTTGTCGAACACGTCGTCAGTTTTCAGCTGGCCGGCTGCTCCGGGCAGGGGAGGAAAGCTGGAGAGACCCAGCTCGAAGCTTGGAGACGGGGGTTTGGGAGGAGGCGGCGGCGACTGAGGCGTCGCTCTCTACATGACGCCGACAAACACAGTCAGCACAAAATTTACAGGAGGAGGGGAAAGAAAAACGGCCTTGAAAACACAAAGTCAAACTAGAGCAATAGTGACAGACTAGCGTCTGGTGTCTGCCAGCAGCTCTGCAAGAGCTGATAGCTTTCATTGTTTCCTTTATATTAATCCTACCCTTAAAAAGAAAAGCCAAATTCAAACAAATGTAATGTAAAGCATATACAGCTACATTAGGAGAACATCAAAAAAGTTACTTACTGTAAACTTTTCGTCCCTCTTTTTCCTAGAAGCAGAAATATTTTTCCTTTAAGAAAGAGAACACTTAAATTTACAAACATCCATTTACCTGAAACAATGGCCTCACCTTGAACAAAGTAAAGAAAACTAAATCTACCCTCCACCACCTTATGTCAATTTTAAATTAGTCAAATCCTTTGATTTAACAGTCAGCTAAATTACTGCTAATACTAATATTATTATGCAGTGTTTCCCACAGAATGACAGTGTAACTGTGGCAGGGGTGTGCATGGCACGCGTGCCGTGCATCAATGTTGACTAGCAGTGATATACAGTGTGCTAGTGTCAAAAATCCAGCTTGCTAACATGAACTTAGCTCTCCTAATGAGCTAGGCTCCTTGCATGCTGGCTTTTTTTAAAGCTGGGTCACCGACATTGACAGCGTTGTGTTGGACAGATAAATGAATGTATGGGAATCACTGATTATAGCCTGAAGTTAACATCTCAGACTGACAAAAGACAAAGCTAGATCTAAGGTCCGCTGTTGCAGAGGAACAGCTGATGTATTGCTGAAAAGTTCTGTTTTGTTGAGATTTCTGGGGTTTTATTCCACAGAGAAACACTGTCCTTTCTCCTTTTCGCCCATTCATATCATAAAATAAACTGCATATGGCTCAAGTAGGTGTTACTACACAACTTATAGCTGGCAAGCATGCCTGCATGCTCTTTTTTCCTAATAAGGTTTGAACTGTTTTCAAGATCCACACTCCCTAGTTTTACAGGTTTAAAATTAATGGATGATACTTTTAGCTTTTACACTGTTTTTTTCCCCATATGCATGGGACTCCAACTGGAGGATATTCAAATATTTTTGAATAAGGAAATTGAAAAAAGGTCCATTATCTGTTAGCTATCTCTAAATGGTTAATCCATACATTTTCTGCCCAGTTTGGCTGAAGAAACGCGTCATGCAGACATATTGAGAATCAGTACCAGTTATAAAAGTATTTATAAAGCTGTTTCCTTTACTTTGGTGAAGCAAGAAGCTTTTGCCAATGTGTACTGTGATCACTGACAGCATGTTTTTATTGTGGGTAAAAAAGAATTGTAAATGTTCATTGTCTAAATTGAATGCCCTACTGTTTCAGTTTGCAGCTACTGATAATCAATGTGATTTAAATAACAGTTGTTTATCCTCCTTGTTAAGTGAACATCTATCAATTAACTATCAGATGCAAAGATCTGAATATTTAAGGTGACGTGTGTCACAGTTGGTTGAATATTTTGACATACATTTTGAAACTTTCCGAACTCTAATAATCAGGAAAGGATGGTACCATTATTGAGCCACAGCAGAGTTCAGTGGCACATAATAGTACTTATGCATTGGAGCAGTGCCGTACCTTCCTCGGCCGATACCCAGGGAGTAGTCTGTGGTTGTGGGCTCGGTCACTCGCCCTGTGCCCACGGTGTCCCTGCGGGGAAAGGCTGCAGTGGAGGGTAACCTGGTTCTGGGCTGGCTAGTGGGGAGTCGCGTCGGCGGACTGCTGCGAACCCCGTTGAGCCTCTCGCTGGGGAAGCTGGGAAACAGGCCCGGGTTGTCCAGAAGCCCGGTGCTGCGGTCTGTTGTGGGGATGGTCGGCCTCAAGTGAGGTTTACTGTGATTCCTGCAGGAAACAGGGACATTTAGGTCAACAAGTGTGACGTCAACGATGACAGTGTCTCACTAGTAAGCCATATTTAAGATGCATTTTTAATATTCAAAGGAAGATTTCACGACTGGAATCAACAATAAATTTCAGATTAAAAAGCAAGTCTGCGAGTTTTGTCCATTTGTGAATGGAGAGAATGGACAGTTCTGAAATTAAATTAAATTTATATAACATATTCATGACTTTTGGTTTAAAAGACATACCCTAACAAATCCCAAACTTCATTTTAATACAATCAGAAAACAATGAAAGATAGATTTTACCAAAAAATAGAACATCATATACATTTATTCATTTAGCTGACGCTTTTATCCAAAGCAACTTACAATTGCTATACATGTCAGAGGTCGCACGCCTCTGGAGCAACTAAGGGTTAAGTGTCTTGCTCAGGGACACAATGATGGACGGGTCACAGTGGGAAGCCACCAAAGGCGTGTGTCTTATCCACTGCACCATACCCCCCAAAAAAGCAAATTGTATTGCATTCAAGTATGTTTACAACAAAATACAACATTCTCCTCCTAGTCCAAACCCTCTCATCGCTGTTAAGAAACAAACGCTTCATCACTACTATAAGCCAGCAGAGTTTGTTCCCCTCCTTGCGAATGAACAGATCTCATTACTCATAGGGATTCATTAGCAGATGCTTGTTTTCCACCATTTGTCCCGTATTGGCGCCTGAGAAGCCACAGATACACACCTGTTCCTGGGTGAGTAGTGTCTGACAGTGAGGGGGGACGCTGTTGGTTTGAAACTGTGTGACGTGGTAAATCCATTCATGAACTGGTTGTTGTGAAATGGTGCAACCTGGTTAACAGAAAACAGATTCTTCAGCTACATTAACAGGCAGTGAAAATGACATATTTAGGTAACAAAACAGCGGGTGTAGGCAGTGAGACATGGTTGCAGGAGGAAAGTGACTTAAAAAAAAAGACCTTTTTGGACCAAATGTTTCAATTTGTTTTTTAAATACCGTACATTTGTTTAGGAAGAAATAAACATACAGTATCTAAACCAACCTATTCTGGGAAGCATTTACTTTGCATTAAAATTCAAACATAAAACTCCTCAGTAAATTATGCATTGACAAACAGTTTATGTTTTAAGACTGGTGGAGGAGGGAGAGATAAACACTGTCCTTTGGGATTTGTGTCTGCATTGCACTGCAATTACACCCCTGCCAAAACGCTCGGGTGATGCTATACGTCCCCTTGTGTTTACGTCTGCCGACCGAGCTGGTTAACTTACCGTTCAGCCCACCACTAATATGAATGGAGGGTAAAATGATAATCGTGCGACTCTCCTGGACTTTACAAATTCTGATCATGTTGAGGGGACTGTGGTAATAATGTATCCACATGTTTTAGAGCCGCTTGTTTGGCTAATTGTAAAAGTGGCTTCAAAGCACGAAGCACTTTCTAGGGGCCAGGAAATCAGGAACAGCCAATGAGAGCGAGCCGGCTGGGAAGCATCACCAACACGTTGATATTTGCTCGCACAACAAAATGTATAAATCATGCTGATTCCCTCTTCTCAGCCATGAGTTCACAGTTTAATTCCCTTTTTGTTTTTCTGTGCAAAACATAGCAAACACAAGTCCATCTAGCTGAGAACGACAGTCTGCCTCCATGTTTACATCTCAAGTCACTTGATCGCACAAGTTTCTGTGAGAGCCCAAGTTTCCAGAGCTGCCACTCTCAAATCGCTTTGTATAAACGCTCAGTGTGAGGTCCTGCATCTTGAGTGAGTGGGTTCTTAAGATCAAAATAGAAAAAACTGGTTAAATCTGACTTTATGTCTGTGGTATCCTGTTTTTAAGATCTGAAAATCAGTGTGCACCAGGCAAAAAGCCGGCTGTGAAACTCTAAATAAGCATTTAAAGACAAGGATTTACATTTAATAAATCAGATGACATCAAAACATCTTTGGCATATTGCATCACCTCTGGTGCACACGCACGCTGACGTGTGAATAAATCCACGGCAAAACTCAGTGAAATGTAAATATAAGCCATAAAAGTGAGCAAACTGCTCTGAATTACTTGACGTTGTTAAATGAGAATGCAAAAATAAATCTTTTAAACAAAATCACTGGTAGAAAAAAAGTGTACATTGAGAGGTTTGGCTGACCTTTAAAGGCTTTAAATGAAGATAATCTACTGTTTGAACACCTAACTGACTAATTAAATACCATTTCCTTGACTTGACTTTCTGAAAAGCTAATTGAGCTAATTCTTACCAGCGTGGGGTCGATGAAGCTGTGTGTGGTGGACCACGCCTGCGGCGTGATGAGGCTGTATAAGGGGAACTGCTGCTGGGGGCTGTAAACCTGCGGGATGTAGTAGGATGTGTAGCGCTGCTGGGCGTACGGGTTCACCTCCACCGGCCGGTAACCGTTCTTTGGCATGAAAGTGTTGATAGCGATTGCCTTCGCCTTTATCCTCGCCTGATAGAGAGAGCAAGAAACAGGGCGGGAGATTAGCATCAGCCCGCAATGCAGATACAGTTTACATTTCTGTCAGTCTATTGCAAACTTTCAATTTCTACACATAAAGTGTTTAAGAAGCAACCAGGACTAACAAATCAGATAATTACATTTTATTTTACTGTGTAAATATCTTCAGTAGGAATTCACAAGTCAAAGTAAGAAGGTAATATACTGAAATATAAAAAGGTACACATAAATATAAAAATAGTGAAAATTACAGGAAATTAGGTGCATAAAAACAAAGCCGAAGAAGGAGCAGGAAGAAAAAAAACTGATTGAAATTTTGATAAATAGCTTTTACTGATATATTTTTTATATACTGAGGATTTTTTTTTACGTTGCACTAAAGCTCACATACACAACACTTTCAGGAGTTTGATAAATATTGGCTTTGGTCTACATTTCTTTAATTAGTCCTTATTAAATATGCATTTGTGCCCTTAACGTATTGCTCATCACATAGTAGCAAACCCCTGCCTGCCAAAGGTCAATGAATGTTTTGACCTAAATTTAATTCTCATTTAGTACAGCATGTGGCGAGTTACCAGCCAAGTGAAGTAGCTGTGCGAAACAGGCTTTTCTTCTGTGGTGTTACTGGCGATTTTCATAAATTAGTGGAACTACCTACAAGTGTGACGTCACTTAACCTCTGAATGAACCTGTGAGCAGTGAAGACGTGCGATTTGTGGGTCCTCTGATGAAAAACCTTGATGTGTTTATTTGTGACACTGAGAAATTATTCATGAGAAAATATATCTTTGTCCTGTTCTTCAGTGATGAAAATAAAATTCAACTTTTAAGACCTTGTACTTTGGCTTTAAGTGTGTGTGTGTGTGTGTGTGTGTGTGGGGCATGACTTATTGATTTTATCTCGCTCTCTGACTGCATGGATGATGAATTTGTTGCCTGCTGTGTTGATCTGTTATCTCGTGTTTGTACAGCACTTTGGTCAGCTCACATTGTTTTAAATGCACTACAGAAATACATTTGACTTGACTAATACACAATAATAAATGCACTTATAGTAAATCGTTTTGGACAAAAGTCTCAGATCAGTTTAATGTAATGTAATCTACCTTAATAGGCTTCCCTTGGAAGGTCTTCACCTCCTCACGGAGATACTGATATGCCTGTAACAAGAGAAAGTGAAGGGCACAGAATTAGGTATTAGGATGACTTTTAAATGAGAAATAGAAATATGACTTACAAATTGATTCAACTATGGGGTGGGATGGTGCAATGGTTAAGACGCCTGCCTTTGGTGTGAGAGACCCTGGTTCAATCCCCACTGTGTCCCTGAGCAAGACACTTAACCCCTGCTTGCTCCAGAGGCGTGCGACCTCTGACATATATAGCAATTGTAAGTGTAAATGTAATGTAAATGTAACTAGGTACTAACTGGACTAACCGATCACTCGCTCAAAGGGGACCCAGTGAAATAAATAATCCTGTGTCCTTTTGGTTTAATTGTTTAGTCATCCCTTTTAATACCAAAGACATGTAAGGTACAGGTAAAATAAGCTAAATCTCTCTCTCTCTTCTCTTTCTGTAAAAAAAATATTTTTAATCACTCATCTTGTTCAAAAATGTGTGAAATCAAAAGTGATTTGGAGTAACCAGCTAACCCCGCATGTCACATACCATTAGCTCTTTGAACAAGTAGCTAGCAGAGCAATATCATGGAAGATGTCAGTTAGCAAAAACTGACAAACTGACAAAAATCGACATCATTGAGGTCCAGTCTAGTCATCTCACCCGCATCCCTCCTGATCTAACAACACTGGTGAGAGGGATGTGAGTGGACAACAGTCTAGACATTAACTCCTGTTTCACTGTGACTTTAAGGAGAATAACTTTAACATGTTAACTTTTCATTTGTTGTTGTTGTTACCTGTTGTGCATCTGCTTCTGATTCAAAGGTGATGAACCAGTTGTCATTGTAGGCAAATTCACAGTTGATGAACTTGGGCAAGTTGTCCCCTTTAAAGAGAGCCTCGACCTCCTGCAAAATAAAAGAGAGGGTGACGTTATTTAAGTTAAGTTAAACAGTAAAACAAACTTCACAGAAAATGGGAGCTTTGCACTAGTAAATAAAAGTAAACCAATTCAGAATCCAGGAAAAAGTCTCTATTACACTGAAAATATAAACGCAACACTTTTGTTTTTGCCCCCATTCATCATGAGCAGAGCTCAAAGATCTAAGACTTTCTCTATGTACACAAAAATGTGCAGTTCAGCAGATTTCCTTCGCATAGAGTTGATCAAGTTGTTGATTGTGGCCTGTGGAATGTTGGTCCACTCCTCTTCAATAGCTGTGCAAGTTGCAGTCAGGTTAAGACCCGATGATACGACGAGCATGCAGATGAGCTTCCCTGAGACGGTTCATCTCTTTGAATATCCTCACAGATACTGCATAATATCTGTATATTGTTACTGCATTGCACATACTGTAAGATACAGCATAACTGTACTTATCTGTATAAAATCACTACTTCTGCACTTCTGGTTAGATGCTAACTGCATTTCATCAGCACTGTACCCATACTCTGTATAAGGACAAGCTCAATCTAATCTAAATTGTGTGTGAAAGTGGATTTAATTTTTGGTGTTAAAATATTAAAGCTAGTGCAAGAATTAAAATATTTTCAATGCCAAATTAACCATAATTGTAGCTTCTTACGGGTCCAATATCTGCAGACTTCAGGTTTGTTTTGCTTGAGAATAGAACCCAAAACTGACTGTTTCCATTTCTTTTAAAACCACACATACTCGCCTGCCACCCAATGAAAACTAGACTAAAATGTCTAAAATGCAAAATGTTCGACCCAAAACACAATATGGCTGAGAATTAAACACCAGAATGTAGTTTGTTGTATGCAGAACTGTCCCATGAACCAGTCTGTTTGCAACAGACCCTTAAGGTAAATTATTATGTCAAGTTGTAAATAATTTAGTTGGCTCTGAATTAGGGGTGGGAATCTCTGGGTACCTCACGATTCGATTCGATTACGATTCAGAGGGCTGCGATTCGATTATAAAACGATTATCGATGCATCTTGATGCATCATATTTTTTCTATACAGGATCCCTGGATAATTACTAAGCATTTCATTTGCACATTAAAATCCAAAAGAAAATCGCTAATTAGCTTAAAAGGACTAGCTTACATTCCTAGTTTACTTTATTAACCTCAGCTCCATGGTCCATTTCATTAACAACCAGTTGTCAGACTTATGAAAACTGAAATATAATGATCAGCATGTACAGTCTGTGTACAGGACAGAGCTGTACACAGTATAGTCTCAGCTTGTACCTGATGTTCTCAAACCTTGACTAGTAGGTTAGTTAGTAATGACATACAGCTGATAATTAATATTACTTCATTACTAATTTTGCTAATGTTACATTAATAAATAAATCTTTTTAGCAACTTTTACGGGACCCAAGGACGCTTTACACATAGTTACAGTGACAGAACAACAAATAGTCATTCAGGACTGAATGCCTGGGTAAAGAGCTGTGTTTTAGTAGATCTTTGAAAGAGTCCAGACAGGGTTTCTGTGGGGAAGAGTTTCAGAGGGGCGGTGACGCTGAAGGCTGCGGAGTCTGGTGTGGAGACAGACTGAGCCCTTGTACGTGGGGCTTCTCGATGTTAGCTCGCGCTAACAGCCTTCACTTTTCCAGCCGTTGGGGAAACTACAGACTTTTATTAACGGTCACACAGCGACCTACGCTGCACGTTTACTACCTGACAGAAACTTACTGCTGATATATTTCACCGCTAACTTTCACCGTCACGTTCTGCCGCTCGCTCTCTCTCACTCGCTCGGCCTCACACACAGCTGCAGAGCGTCACCCTTCTCGCAGTGTGCGAGTTAAAATAATTACTTGCGCATTGATATTAATGATTCTGTGACATTTTGGGGGGGTTATTCATTCCACAGCGGTGACGAATGTAGGGGAACACTGGTCTCTCTGTTGTGTGCGCTCCTCAGATGGTCCGGCGCTGCTCTTCCGCTGAAGTTCCGCCTTTGCGCTCCGATCAACATTACGTTATCAATTAACATTTAAATAATCGATTTTTAGACATTTGTGCATCGATTAATAATCGTCCACGTCCGAATCGCGATGCATCGAAGAATCGATGAATTCTCCCACCCCTACTCTGAATACGTCATGCAGCTGATAAATTTAAGTATGTGCCTGAGAGGGTTTGTGGTACACAAACACATAAAAAATAAATTAAAAAAACAACAATTAGGGCCGCAGCTAACGATTTTAGAGATTTTAGTACTGCAAGCTTCTATAGATCATTTCAACGATTCATCAATGCGCTGTTTAAGAAGTACTTTTGCTTGGCGGCGATGGCAACCCCCGGTAAAGGGATCACCTGTACACGTTTATAGGTGACAGCAAACATCAGACCAACAACCAGACAGCTGCTTTACAAACACAGACATCACCCGAGTACAAGTTATACTAAAGGCTCGTGCAGACTACACGACTTTGAGCGTCGGCCAATGGTCGTGAATTCACACTACACAATTTCCCATCTTGTGACGGGAGTCTTGAAGTCATTGTGTTGAGCTGATCATGAAACAGCTGTTTGTTATTATAAAGATGGCGATTATAAAGACAGAATCTGGGTGAAAGGACGGATTAGCACACGCAGGTAGCAGGGATCGTCTGAGCTGCAGAGAGAGCTGCAGGTGAGTTAAAAGGTGCAGCTCACAGACCCCCCAGTTAACTCCTGACTGTGAAGTTCCAACTCACGGCCCAAAAAGGAGAACAACAAACGCACGTGTACATTTTCAGCTGAGGACTGCAGCTTTTTTGGCTTCAACTCAACAATCAGTCATGATTTCAGTTAAATGCTAAAGTCGCTGTTACTGTTATCTTGTCTGTGGTCCGCTGGCAGAACACCGAATTTCTGATCAGGTGCCGTTGTGCTGGTACGGGAGGCGACATAAGTTTTGTTTTACAGTGGACAGACAGTAACATTACAGTGTTTTTGTTTTCTTTAGCTTGAAATAATCCCAGACTCTGGACACTTTCTCCTTCGTCCCTCTATTTTCTCTCTCATCCTCCACTTTGCAAACAGCTGCATTATAATCACGTCGTGTTCACAGCATAAGCACGACGTGCGACAGTTATAAATGTCCGCGCGAAACACTGTGCTTGTAGTTATATGGAATAAACGAAGTATTGATGCAAAGAATTTGCGTTGATGCATTTTAGTAATCGATTTAATCGATGAATTGCTTCAGCCCTAACAACAATAATGCTAGGTTTCATTGCTGGATTTTGACCTCATCACTGGACCCGATTAAAGCTGTCAGACTCCTCCTAGAACTGTCACAATTTCATTTAGAAGAGCAGAACAGCACATTTCAGCTTGGTTTGAAAGGGAGGTACACGGGAGCTGTCGAGATATGTGGAATAAAAACATTTAACTGCAACATGACAAAGATTCAGCAGAGAATTAGCAAAAAAACTTCCATCTGCAGTTCCACTAATATTCTTCTGAATTAATGTCAAATAAACATTAACAGCATTTTCTGCCGTGTTTCCGTAACGTTGAAAAAATGATGCAATAACAATTATTAGAAAGGATTTATTTGATATACTGCGGATCTGAAAATGTGCTGCTGATAACATTCTGAGTCAGTGCAACTGAAAATGTTCCATCACGCTGAGACAGATAAGTTTGTTACTGATATACGCATTCTGCAGCTACTGCTCGCCAGTCCAGGATGTTGCTGTAGCAGGAAAAAAAAAAAACTTCAGAGTAATGTTAAACCTCCTAAAACCTGCACATGCACTATGGGGTACAGGCAACATCTAAGCTGAGGGTGCTTAAGTGGAAGAAGACGGAGTGTGTCTGCGTAATAAAATCCTGACCAGGTGTAGGGAACAGATGTTTAACTTGGATGTCAAAATGCAGGATGGGCTCCATTGTCACACCCCCCCACCTTGCTGTCATGGTTTATTGAAGTGATTCACAGGTGGTCTTCAGCAAATGAAATAGTCTCCAGACTCCACACGCATCAACCAAGACCTAGGACTGTGCAAGGTACTGATATTAGCTATACCAGTAATGTATCTGCAGCACATTTTCTAAATGTCTTGGTTTTAGGACTCAGCTCTATGGCCAAATCCTGTCACATTCCGTTTTGAATGCACAACCCTACCAAGACTGTAAATAAAAGACCTACCACGATGAGAACAGACTATCAATGACCCAGACATGTTTGGTTCCTTCAATTTGAACAGTCTGTGAAAGCAGAATCATCACACTCCTAGTCTTTGCTGACTCAAACAATAGAGACTCTCTTGATGTTGCCTGACTGACCTCTATGGGTGTGCTCTCAGGAACCTCTCTGAGGATCACAATGCAGCGGTTCTGATTGGGTCGCACCTTCTCCCCTTTCTCATCCACTTGGACCAATGGCAGAGCTGCAGATGGGAATAACAGAATGAAGCATTCACAGATTTTAATTTGAATTAAAACTTTTAACATTAAACTCTTTGCTAAACTGCAAACTGTTAACTCGTGTTAACCCGAATGCCTTAAATGTCAGTGAAAAAGATGAAGTAAAAATCCATGAGGCGTAACAGCAGCAAAAATAAGTTGTGATCTGTTTACAGTATCTTATCCAGTTTCATATACAAGTCTTGACAACGCACACTGAGCCATAAAATAAAAGTGCAGCTTTAAGTCAGACAGAATTCATTTAAGTAGTAAATTAAGTACGAATATAAATCAAACACAAACAGGTAAGAGTGCTGAATGCACTTTAACAACCTCTCCAGGGAAATCAGCCCCAACCACATGCTGATAAAAAATTCACTGCCTGGTAAGTTTGTCTTGTCATACAGCCTCCTACGCAGGTAAGCAAACATCATCAAAGTCCTGCTTTACTTCAAGATTCTAGCTGGCAAGTAAAGCCATCAAGTGGATAATAAATGTTGGGAGGCAAACACTTAATTTACTCACATCGTAAAATGTCCACTATCAGCTCCACGTCGGTGCTGAGCTTTTTGATGTGGTCCAGGTTGGCTACCGTCACAATTGGCACATATTGGTCGCTGTCCATCTGGGAGATGAGGTACATGTCACTGGCCAGATTCTCCCTGAGAGACAAAGAGGAGACAGAGGTGGTTTAGTGAGGCTTCCAGGGTGCAGCTCAGATGGCAATAAACACTTCACTGATTACACACAGTCACGCCTGTTTTAACCTTACGGCTGTCACATTATACCACACCCCACATCTAGTGATCATCAAGCAGCTTTGTTTAGGAAACCCAAGGGTAACAGATATGGGAATGTGAACCGGTCAGACTCTTGAACCAGCCACTTCGGTCTACAGCTGTTGCATCCTTGGCTGCTTTCCTTATGTAACTGTGAGCTAAGAGGTTTTCTCAAAGGAAATGCAATGTAGGTGTTTCACGGTTTCACTTTCTCAAAAAAAGTTCTCATCCGGTATTTAATAACCCGGCAGGGCTCTTCTTGCTTTTTTCTGTCCTCGTGGCTTTTGTCTCCCCCCTTCATGTCTGGTCATTTGCCACTTGGGTTTAATGTAGTTTTGATGAAGCAAACAAGCAAACAATACAGTAATCTACACAAATTTGCGAGGCCTTGATCCCCTTTAAACAAGCAGCTAAACTGCCACCACCACAGAGGCATTCAACGGTATGAAGGCTTTCATTCAGACTACGCCTGACACGCCCACAGAGAGAGAGAGACAGAGAGAGAGAGACAGAGATGCATGATCAGTATCAAAAGCAATGCATAGCCCCGCTGTAAACTAATGGTAGAAACATGTAGAATTAATTCTAAATATATGTATTTTATTATAAGCACTTCTCTCTAGTTGATAAGTCTCCATGAAATTAATATTATGTCAGTTAACTTGCAACTTTAATTTAACCCTATTGATGGATTGTTAGCAAACACAGCTAACAGCACATGGGAGTGCTGCTCATAGAAAAATATGAAACACAACAGTACATATTACTTCACCATGCCAAAGTTTAAGGCAGATGTTTTTACGTCTATTACTATGACCAAACTATTTAAGGCCAGCTGAAATGAAAGTGAATTGTTTTTGTCTGCACAGCACAGATATGTGCTCTGTAAAGCACATCTCCTGTTTTCTCCTTTCAGAAAAAAAAAAAGAATGCAAAGGGACAATATTTCTCCGGGGAGCAATGTATTTATACTTTATATTTTTTTATGTTTTGCATTAATTCACCATAACACCATTTCTTTATCTGTCTGTGTAGAGGGAGGACTTTTTTTGTACAGCCAGTCAAATTCTGCATAAACAAACATCAGCGTTCAGAGCAGACAGCAGCTATATGACACAAGAGCCACAGAGCCACATTAGCTTTCCTGCTTAAGTCTCCGTTGTCTAACTTAACATGAACACACGTCTTGTCCGGCAATTGACCCTTCGCTAAGCCACGCCCTGAATACACGGCTGGCCAATCACAGCGCATTGGCTGCGCTCCATTGAGTCTAATGCAAAAAGAGTCATTTTCTAGCTTTTTTTTTTGTTTTATTTTTCCAAAGATCTGGTCAAGCGCTGTTCCTGGAGCACTTGTAATAGTTATAGCCGCTAGCCAGAACTCACTTACTGCGTGATTGGTAACGTTAGGCTTTAGCTTCTATCTTTCATCTTTTTAACGTCCGTTTGAGTCAGTTTGTCAGCCTGAATACAACCTTCACATGTATAATGCAAAACTGACTGCTTTTTTCTGAGGTCGCTTTTGGACAAAATTTTTGGACAATATTTCTCCGGGGAGTGCAATGATAGACAGTGGCAGCACCGATAGTTTTTGTCGGACTTAGCAACAGTAACTTAGGGAGCGAAGGGTCAATTCCACTACAGATTTGAGCAGAAGATTCACCAGAATGCAGGAAATTAAGTGTTTAATGCTGAAAATGATCGGATAGTTAGAAATAGTGTTAAAATCTGGTCAGGATGTCGTGAACCCAATATCATGTCTTGACTCCTAAGCCTAGTGTGACGTCACACCCCTACTTTTCTGCCGGTGGCTTGTAGCTACAGTACGTTTGTTTACTTCGTCTCTTGTTATTGTAACAGAGGCAACCACACCGTGATCAACCCGGTGGCGGCTCTTTTATAGCATTTGGATGGTAATGGAGGACCCATGACCATAACTTATGGAAACCTTTAACATAAGGACTGCTCGCACAAAGTTTACAACGGACAATGTTCTTTGCATCTTAGACTGTGACACAATAATGGCAGTAGCTACTTACAGCTGTGGAAAGAACACCTCTCTCCCTCGTTCTCCATTCTTCATTTAGTTTTGTGGCTAACAGCTGACTTGAACAACATAAGGTCCGGTGCCGCTGACCTGCAGCCCGCCATTCGCGTCAGGAATGGTGCGTTCAGGAGCGCAGTAACGCAGCGTTACCTGGAATAGTACCTTGTAATCATGTAACTGTTTTGAATATAGTAATCCGTTGCACTACTCTTTACTGTGAAAAGTAATGTTTTTAGAGTATTACTGGCCAATAACGTTACACAATACTGATGCGCGAAAGCGACTGGGGTACACACTGCACGGAATGTGTGGAATTGGGCAGCTGAACGCAAACAATAATCCTTGTTGAAACTTGGAAAAAAGGTCTTTACACACGTCAGCATGCAGATGTCCTCAAATCCTGTCCATTTCACTCGGGAAGATCCTGTGTGTGCTTCAGAACAATACTGTTGTAGCTGATTTTAACGCGCAATAAGCAAGATTTTTAGGATAAAACAAACTATCATAACAGAGAACGTTGAACTGAGTCAAAGTTTCTGGTCCTGCTAATAGATCAGTGAGAGAGTCATCCGATTTGCTGAAATGAAACCCCTTCCCCAGTGATGAATCAACACCTTAAAAGCAGTGAGCAATGACTGCACCCAGCTCAACAACAAACTCAACAACCCACACCACAGTAGGAGGATCTGTTGTGCTGTTGACAAAAAAGATCAACGTGATTTCAGGAGGCAGAATAACCACAGAGGAGATTTGACTCAGTCATCCACAAGAGCCTTTTTTCTGGTCGTGTTGTCCTTTAATAATCACTTAAGAGCAGCCTTTTTTTGCAATGGCTCAATTTAACTTTTTTTCTCCATTAACAAGTGTAAAACAGCCGCTGAGCAATGACAAAAGTAGGTGGGATGTGAGCCAATAGTAAAGGAGGTCCTGAATAATTTGAGCTTTAGTAGCATATTATTTCCTCCATTCCTACGTTGCAATGTAGGAAGAATGCCTAAATATCTTTAGTTACTTTTTTTAAGAATAAGATATTGGCCATCTGAAGAAAAGCACTACTAATTATACACAATGACTGATGAACAACATGACTTCACAAAATTGAGCCTATAATTTAGAGGACCTGAATGACTAACTTCACAATTCTGTTTCTTGGGTTTTCAAGTGAAAGCACATTTGCTGAAACCTCCCTGTAAGCAAACCTACTCATAGTCGTAAATACACCCAGTGCCTCATTGTGATGTAATGTTCTGTAAAATGACCCGAGGTAAACTCACCGGGACAGACAGAACTCCAAGGTCTTCTTCAGGTGCTCTCTCAAGCTCTCCTGGGGACTCTCTTGCTGGGGATCGCTGCCTGTTGACACACAGGGGGAAGTGTTTTGGTAAATTAAAAAGCAACTTAACTAGTCCCTGACCCTGGGAGCAAAACATTATTCAAACCAGTGAGATGCAAGGCCGAATAAAATAAACCATATATGAAGCAGGATGGGTGTGGGGTAGAGCAGAGATGCTGAGCAAGGATTGCTCAAATGAAAAAATACGAGAAAAATGGTTTATTCATACACCAAACATGCAGCATGCTTGCTGGTAGTTCACCAAGAACTTAACCAGTGTGATTTCCCACCAAATGGACTTGTCTTTTTTTGGGTAAATTAAAGTATCATGGGAAAGTTGAATGAGAATTTATTCAGGTCCAGCACTTAGAACAGAAACTATTGTTGGTATAAACTCACCACTGTAAAATCCATGTGCCATGCAAAATGTTTAGAAATTAATAAATCAACTAGAGACAATCTTGGAAATCCACCCTAAGGCTTTACACATTGGGGGAAAAATTGTTTAGTTTTTACTTATTTGGTTAACAAATTAATTTAGACAAGTAGGCATTTCTCCACTCTACTGTTGGCTCACACACAATGTTTATTTTTGTACGCTGGTAATACGTGTTATTTCCTAATTGCTAAAGCCTCAAAAGTACAGAAAATGGCTGTTAATACCCACAAACTTTGTTTTTGCGACCAGGACAGTAATATTATGAAATGTGCCTATTTCCAATGAGTTTGTCTTGAGTTTGTCTTTACTTGAAGGCAGCCGACTCCTTATCTAGAGCTCTGACAAACTGTTTGATAAGGCCCAATTTGATGTGCAGTTTTTGACATCAGCATCTTCCAGGCGTCCAGCAGTTGCTCCTACTTGACAATGTTCCTCCCAACAGAGAACACAGTCCCGACTGTGGTAGTGCACCTCTGTGTCCCTGCAGTCCCAAAGGCAAAGACAGCGAGAAAACTGCCTTGGAGACCCATCAGGAATGCCACCATTTTGTTGTCTCCAATGACCTCCTAGCTGTAATCATCATATTTCAAAATGTCCATCAAGGTCTTAATGGTGTTTTTCTTTGCGGTGCAACGAATGAGCCACAGGATGTAGGGATTCACCGAAATGAAAATTCTTGGCCGGAGCCAAAACCAAATATAATGACCAACTTCCAGCCGACAGCCCGAATACCGTATACCGAACAAGTACATTCACATTTTTTCCATTTATTTTGCTTTTTTTTCTCCACTGCATAAATTAAAAAGTCAAAATGTGCTTTTTACTTACTAGGATTTAGAGAGACTATGGTGGAGGGTTTCCGAGGCCCAGGAGGGTCCGGTTAAGTAAATTACATGTGATTATTTACTTTTAATGGACAAGTTTTATTTTATACTTTCTGTGAATATAATCATATTAATCTTATTTCCATACTGTATAGGCACCTTATTTTGAAAACCCGGACATTGTCACATGTGTATCCTCGTACTAAATTCATCAAGTCAGACCTAATTTGATAAATGACGTGTGTGGTTCTCATACTGCGTAACATGCAGACTTTACAGCCTCTCTTCAGGTAGGACTCTCATACTGCAACACTTTGTAAAGAGACAAACTGACAGGATAAAGTCTCTAACCTGCCTGTCAGCTCGCTCTGGTCCGTTTCAGTGGATTTACCATAAAGGCTCGAATCGTGTGCACTCCAAATTTAGGCGCGGCTAGCTCACAAACAAGTGACATAAACACACAAAGTGGTTCTTTTCTAATAAGTCAGCGACAGATGGAGTGGATGTGTACAATTTAGCAGAACAGTGTCTACAAACGGCCGTTTTTGCGTCTTTCTCGGACACTTTAAAATGCTTCCACACTGCTGACATGTCAACTTCATTGTTCGGTAAAATTTATTCGGTCTTTTGGTCAAACACCAAAAAGTGTTTTTTTTTTTGTTACTATTTTCAACCGATTAATTTCTGTGGCCCAACTTTCGGTGCATCCCTTAAAGGAATAGGCAGTTACTCATTACCATGGTGGACCAGCAAGGCTTTGAGGCTGGTGGACCCCTAGATGATGCTGATGCCAACAATTTGCCAAAACTCTAGACTCGGCAGCCTTCAAGTAGCCTACCTTCAAGACTTTTTCACTAAGCTGTCTGAGGCAAAAATCAAAGCTGCTGTATAAAGAAAAAAAGTTCATTTGGATTCATATTAGGAGTGGGAATGACCAGATGTCCAACAATACGATATTATCATGCTTCTTATGGCACAATACCATATTATTGCGATTTTAAACATTTTGCGATATTCTGTGATTTATTACCCTTTTTCCAACTTCAAATTATGTTCCCAAAGGAAAACTGTGTCGACAAATTTTTTTCATCTATATAGATGCATTTCTGTTTGTTCATCTCACTTTCAGTGGAGCTAATTTAGCATTACCATCCTCGGCTAACACTATTTCTGGATGGTGGTGTGTGAGATGAGCCCTCATGTTCGTGGTATTCCCAGAGTATTTTATTTTCATGCGACATTCTTTGCAAATCCCATGTGTACTATCCATCTCTGTTGTCTCCTCCTTGATTAAAAAAAAAAAATCAAAGTCTATACATTGGGTTTAAACGCAGACGTTTCCTGATTTCTTTCTCTGATGCCGCCATCTTTATTTTACCAACGTCTTCCTGCGCACTGACGGTCACCATCTAGTGGACTTAAAAAGCAACTGATTTTTATTATTTTAGCACCAAAACGTTAAATTCTCACATGCAGTCTATAAAATCAAAGATCAATACTTGACATCTGTGTATCGATACAGTTTTGTCACAGAGAATATTGCAATACTATGCTGTATCACTGTCCTTAAAATATTACTCTCCTGGTCACAAAAGCAAACGTTTGTGGGGAATAACAGCCATTTTCTATACTTTTGAGGCATAAGAAATTAGGAAATAACACTCAGGAACAAAAATTGTGTTACATAGTGCAATCAGAGGTCCGCTTAATTTGCAGAAATGTGCCCCCTGGAGCTGATCATTTAGTGGGTTGGAAACTCTGAAAACAATAGGACAGAACCTGAGATTCATACTCATACAATCTTTTGTAATCCCTCTAAGCACTAGCATACCGTTCCAACTTCAAGCTTTGGTGTTGACATTCCTGTCAGGTAGAGGGCATTTAGAGACAAATGTTTTGTCACAGATAGTGCCAGTGGTACTGGTCAATGAAACTTTAATGCTGCGATAAATAAAACATAAAACAACAAAGAGCTCTTAAGCGGTCACTGTAATCCTCCAGACAATAATTTCTGCTACTTGAGGCTGAGCACAGCTCTTAATATGATGCCATTTATTCCAATCAGCCACATATACTGAAGAATAATAAAATTTCCTGAAGACCTACGCAATTGGTTTTAACCATGCATCAACAAGGCCCAAGACTCTCAACAGATCATATTACCAATTAGGTTCTTCCTGACAGGGTGATGGTCTATAGTACACATGTATAGCCCACACTGATGTGCCATCAGCCCACAGCCAGCTCTAACAACCAATCACTAACCAGCCCACCTGTGCGCCCTTGTTGCCCAGGCTCGGGGTATTCTGTGTAGGCTGGCTCGGAGCACTCCAGGGTGACGGAGGTCACGGGGGCCGGCTCGGCCAGCATTACTGGTGCCGGTGGGGGCTCATCTGGGTCGGTTAGTAGGGGCTCCTTGTAAGCCTTGTCCTCACTGGCTTCATAGCCTGTGACAATCAATAAGGGGAGGTATAAGAATTAATAAAAGGTGTTAGGAGAGGCCATTTGAACTAAAAAGGACAAAGTGCCTCATATCTGATCCCCGTCTCCAAATTAGCAAAGATAAATCCTGTGCCATGGGAAAAAATACCCGAAGCCCTCTATGGCCACTGACCTTGCATTTATGTTCATACTTTTTTCTGGTTTACAAAAGATGTAAGGACCAATCAATTGCTGCCTCTCTCTTCAAAATCAAAATTCAAATAATGCAAGCATCTCAAATAAGCAATGGGTGAATGGGTCAGCACAAACAAAAAAAGGATGGGTGAAAAACACTGAGAACAAGTTGCATTTACTTTCCTATAATGGCTGTAATAATAAATTTAGCATAAATGCATATACATTTCTACAGCATTGATTCAATCAGAACAAAAACAAGTCATGAACGCTAATAGGCTGCTCTGAGGAGAAAAACTGAAATATTGTTATTATTTATTATATAATGTTATATATTATCTTATTAATTAAAATTCTAGTTTACAGCTTTTTTCTATTGCTGTTAATCTACTGTCAGTGAAACTGAAGACTTCATGAAAGGTTTCACATTAAAAGTCTACAGAGAAGGGGAGGAATTACGTCCTTTGAGCTGCTCGAGTGGTGAGCTTCAGGGACAGCTTAACAGCAATAAAAACGAAAACAGCAATGTCGCTGGAAATGATTTGTGAATAAAAAAATGTGTTTCTCTTAGAGAAGGCCAATTCAGAGCAACAGTGTGGCTGAGTATGGCATGTCCAGGTTGTTGTACTAACTGAATTAGTGCTGTAGAATTAACATTTTCTTGAATTAAAGCAACATTTAGATATGGAGGAAAGGGCTGACTGCAGCAAGTAGCATTAACATCAGAGAACATGAAGATGTCTTCAATAAACATGATATAATATACTTATTATAACAGGAGAAATTATGGTCAGGTAGCCAATTACATTTTTCTTGTACAAGCATCAAATATATAAAAAACAGATTTCAATAGCCAAATTGTATCTACACAACACAGACAGTATACAGATGTTCATTAAAGAATTTCTTCCTCAAGCATTGTTTAGTGGCCCTTTTCTCTGGCATGCTTCCTGCACCATTCATTTTATCTTTTAGACTGGTTTGAAATAAATAAGAAGACCTCAGTAGCTTGCGTGAGCGGCAACAGGCACCATGGCAGGACAATGGAAAGTGCACTTCAACATAAAATAAACCCAGGTGCTCACACAGTTTGATTGACAGATAATCTCTGGGAAGTGCAGTGTGCTTCATGATATCACGCTGGTTTTTGCAGCACGTAGTGAACCTTCAATCACCTGCTCTGTAACTGTCTGTCATCTGTACTAAACCTCCAGTCCTACTTTCACACTTAAGACTAAAAACTAAAGACAACCCGTGTTTTCCAGAGAAAATGGTTAAAATTGTCTGCAACAGAGGATCACTTTCAAAACACTGACTCCAAAGTTAATACCTAAAGTGTTTAAGTGTAACTGAGCCTATACATTAAAGGCCTGTTTACCAGATTAGGTCTAATCCATAAAGAGGGAGCTTTCAAAAGGAGATCACCGACGTAAGACACACTATTACCCAGAGACAGCTCAACATACTTTTCTTTCACAAAATTATAATTTTAAATACGTCACCTCTACATCATTCAGATCACCATCCTAAATAATGGTGAATGCTTAACCATGTAAAGTGAGTACTCAGAAGATACTTAAAGAAATCTCTCCCCAACTGCAGATGGTTCTTTGTAAGATTGTCACAGAAAACTAGTATGAATGTTAAAGGAAACATGGGTGAGAGCAGGAATGGTAGTGAGGTTAAGATGTGGTAAGCTTCAACTTCAAATATCTGAATGAAATCCATAATTCCTTCACAGGGTTGAGAAGTAAATACTATCACTTTCATAACACCCCTATTTACACTCAACACTGATCTACACACATACAGCTATAGTGACAGTGAGTGGTTTAAGGAGGGGGGACCGGCCGCTGCTGCTGCTGCTGAGAAAAACAAGTCTCCTTCCCTGATGGCAAATTCACCGTAAGTCTTGCGGTGGTGAAGCCTACTACGTGATTGGCCGCACTATATTAAATCTCAGGTTTTCAGCAATGAAGTTTCCATAAATGACCTCGCGGACGGGGGAGATGAAATAGGCCGGGACGTCAATCAGAGTCAAATGCAGACTAATCAATAATTTCTGTTTCGCCACCATATCCTTGTTGCCTCTGCGTTGGCTATACTTGGCTGGGAACATTAAAGTGAGTGATTACGGTCATTTGTGTGGAGGGAACGGTGACTGTGGTTGGAATATTCATAGCTCATGATAAATTGAGTATGAATGATTTAAGAGGTGTCTCGGCATGACGAGAAAAGTGACAAGAATGGACAGAGGCAGGATGCAACGTAAAAAAGGTTTCTGAGTAGAGCCCAGCTGTTATTTCACCAAGCCAACATTATGTGTTGAAATATTACAGATATATTGTGTTGTCATGATGGTAGGCAGATGAGCTGTACATAGACTGCACATAAACTCTAATGCTTCAGCTTCCTTTCAATTCCTCAATATCACATGATCCTTCAAATAACGCAAAGACGTGTATTTGATATCACTGCATAATTAATATTCGGTTAATAAACTGTTTCATAGGAGCCTATTTCAGTTTTGTGCGAGAGGAATTAAAGGCCTGCCCCATATGGATGCCTGCCCCAAATATAGGCAGGGTCAATTCAGTGATTTTAGCAAATAAAATCCTGAAAAATCCTTAAAAGGTGGGTAAGAGATTATAATCCAATACACGTCTTTTTGTCAAATCCAGCCATCGCTACGCAGCCCATTAGCTGTCCAGTCTGTGTGTGAGCAGAGAAAAACAAATGTCTTGTTTCAGTTTACTTGCTGTAGGACAGAAAATTGTTACCAAGTCCCACTCTTTTGCCGCCATGTTTGTCAGCGTTCATTTTACCAGCTGCTTTGACAGATATCTGTACTTTAGAGTTAGTTCCCAGCTAAGTGGCCGCTGTACTACTCATTTAACTGACGCTTTTATTCAAAGCGACTTACAATTGCCAAATACGCCCGCACCCCCCTGGAGCAACTAGGGGTTAAGTGTCTTGCTCAGGGACACACTGGTGGATGTGTCGCAGTGGGAATCAAACCCAGGTCTCCCACACCGAAGGCATGCCTTACATACACTGCTCCATCACCACCATTTACTTCATGCTCCTATAGAATACTTCTGTTGACTTATTGCTCTCATGGGAATGTGTGTGTACCACAGATGCAGTGTATTCAGATTTTGTTTGATTGACTATGATGGCCAAATACCAGAAGGTAAATATAGAAGTGGTTGGCATATTTTGTATCCTGAGTCTCTGGCTGACCTTCTGGGCCGGGGTCGGCCGAACTATCGCAGCCTTCCTTCCATGGCTGCAGGGCAGCAGTTGTGGTGTCAGCACTCCCGCTGGGGTCCAGGCTAAACATGTGGTTGGCCCATGCTTTCGCATTGGGGTTGAGGTCTGAAACCTTGGCGGATTCCTGTGAACAGAACACGGAGTTTGGTCAGGGATGTCAAGGCAGCTGGAAAATTGGCTAGAAACAAGGCAAACGGCGTAGATACAAAAAAACCGATTCTGCATAAAAACAAGATTGTGACTGAATGAAATCATAAACATTTAGCCTTTTAGTTAATGCAAGTCTGACATGACAGGTATCAAAGACAGCAGAAGTTATGGAATATCACAAGCTATACTGTAGTTTACATTTTGCCAGTAAGAATGTGTGAAAGTTATTTGGATTTTCCCCCTAAATATTCAAAGCGATTTTGGTTTTATCGTCATTTTTAAATGGCTTATTTTTCACTAGTTTCACAACGCAAGCTGACAAGCGTAAGTCATGTACTTCACGTACATTATATACATGCAGAACAATGTGCGTTAAAGTCGAATTTACTTATTTGACAATGTAGCCTCAGTGACTTGCGTGTTGTGCAGATGAGCCTGGAAACGAGACAGTGACATGAAGCGACACTTTGTTTAAGGCGTAGGAGAATATAGAGGGTTTGCAGCAGACAGTAGTTTCAGGAAAAACATCGCAAAATCCTCCGAAACAAAGTTGTGCTAAGCTTACTGTCAAATTCAGTTACAAAATAATGTTTAAATGACCTGACTGAATATCTGTATTAAATAACTTTGTGTTTATCGCTCAATTTTTTAATCTCTTTAATCTGTATTATTAAAACAAAACAGAACTGCTCCAAGTGATTCAGAAATCTGTAACCAGGCTGGCCGGACGGGCAGACTTATTTCCCCTAATCAGTATACTAATAGATAAGGCAAACTAGGGCTGGACAATAAAACAATAATTATCGCGATATATTTTTTTCCAATAACAATATAACAAATTTTCAATAAATATTAAAGAAATGTTTGATTTGATTCACTTTAATCACATGAATTAGGACTGATTTTTTTTACCAAGATGTTTATTTACTTGAGGAAAAAGGACAGAGAAAAAGCTTTTACTTAATTTTACTTGTGCATATTTGTTGAAAAAGATTTTTTATCATAAATGTTTTGAATGTTCTCCCTCAGATTTGTGAATTAATCCACTGTTTGGAATCAAATGTTTGTCGTGTTCTGACCATAAAGAAGAGTTTAAACCACAATTAACCATCAGGTTTCTTCAACTTTAACTCAGGAGCATAAATCAGCCTTTAAACTCAAAAGATAAAACGATTTGATACGTAATCGTGATAATTATCGATATCGAAAGATATGAAACTTTTTATCGTGATAACATTTTGCCCATATCGTCCAGCCCTAAGGCAAACACAATTAAAGTCTAAGTAATGCCCACAATTCAAATGTTCTGACTTCGGCAACAGACTTCCTTTAACAGGCACCCATCAATTATGCCGCATAAACGCCTCATCTGCCAACAAGACCAACAACATCTGACAGGAACCGCTTCAAACAGCGAAGACACTGGTACAAGCTGACAGGCAGCAGGCTCATCAAGCCCTGCTGGTCATACTCACAGGATCAAAGCAGTTCAGCATGCATGTCTCACAGGCTAACAGACTGTAACCCAGAGCTGTGGTCAGAGCCAGTGTTTCATTGAAGTCCTGAGGCATGGCGGGCCAGGTGCTTCCTGGCGGTGGTGGTATAAGGCTCCACTGCATCCAATCCATGATTAGTACACACAGAGTCTAAGTATCTCCACAGACAGGAAGACTCCAGATCAACATCATATACCTTCAGCCATAACCTGGGCTCCTGCAAGTGAAGCCACTGCCATCATTACACCTCTCCACGTCGTCCCCGTCAAATCACAGCCACTGCCACGCTCAGTCTGGCTCCTCTGATGCGAGCTGCTGGGTTGATTCAACAAATCTGATGACAGCACTGAGGCTCCGCTGCCCCGGTGGGCTCGGCTGACGTTGCAGAAGCTGACTGGCTGTCTTGCTCCAGTTAAGCAGCCGTCTCTGCTTTTGTTGTGTTGCTGTTGCACTGAGTCATTCTCCGGCAAAATACTGGAGCTATAGAGGGAGTGTTAAGAGTTGCACACCTGAGCTCAAACGAAGCCTGCTCCAGTCATCTACGTGCTAAATCAACCCTGGGGCATCGCTCAAATTAAAATCAGCCCCCTCGAGCCTGGGTTTTAATAGATTATTCTGCTAACGAGCGGAGTTGCTGAGGCAAGAGAAAGGCTGGCAAACCTGCTTCTTATTCCAGCGGTAGCAAGTTGAGTTAAATATAGAATCAGTCAGAGAAACAAAAGGAGGATAGTCTTAATAAAACATAGTTAAGGAGTGAGGAAAGGGACACATAAGTCTGACTTGATACAAGATGAGCAGCAAGAGACATTGTTCCTGGATCGTATTTCCCAAATGCTGCTCTACAAAATCATTCGGGATGTGTCTGGCCTGACTGAGCCCCCCCCCCCTCCCCCCCACCGCCTCTGCAAATAATCTAGCCATGCACCAATGTATAACTCCCACTCCTGTCCAAGCTGGCTGCCATAGAAACTGTTGCTGACATCACCGGATGTGTACGTTCTGGGCACCGCTTGACCTTTCAAATTTTTAAAATGTTCCCTTCCTTCACAGGAGGAGGAAAAGGTTAGCTGCTGTCTTGATTGAGTGTGTATTTTGGGAGGAGACGAGAGGATGTGATTCATCATGAACCGTGGACAGAGACGAGTTATTGACAGTGTCATTGGAGGGCAGCTGGCGTAGCGCTGGGTTTATTGCTCTGCCTCTCCGATGGAGGCGAGCTTGCAGTGGCAGACATGAGGACAGAGACGGCAGACATGCAGGAGTCCTTCAGGGGAGAAAACAAAAACAGCTGAATTTGGACTTATGTGTCTGTCTGCAGACGTGAGGCTCATCTTCAGTCTCTGACAGCTACAGAGCTGAAGGGGACGGCAGGCCAGATGAGCGCTGAGCACTCAGGAGTCAAATGCATCACAACTACTGTAAAAAAATACTTCCTCCTGAGCATCGCTTCCTACACTTTTAGAATAATTAAGCATGAAAATGGTTCAGGGTGATGAAGTATTACCAATTCAGTACCTCTAAATGTAAAATAGCATTTAAACCTTGTGTCTCTCTCTTGAAGGTTTACAGAAAAAAACACCACGACACAAACTCACAACGTTCAAACAACCTCCTTCACATGTAGATTAACGCAAAGCACATATGGTAAGATTTATTGTGACAAATCAAGCTTTACAAAACAAGATAATGATTAAAGAACATTCAGTTAAAAAAAAGGTATAGCCTTATTCCACACTGACATATTCATTAATTCAATTCTAAATGGAGAACAGAGCTTTGTAGGCAAGATTAAAAACGGGGACATCATCTTTCTGTCTGCAAGCTACATATCTGCATCCATGAACCACAGTGATAGGCATGTGTGAGACTGATGCAGCTGTCCAGGTTGTTGTAAGACACCTTACAGAAAGTACAACTCTTGCCAACCAAAAATCAGCTAACATGAACACAATATTAGGTCGAAGCAAGTATAGAAGCTGGGACGATTCGCCAACGTAATCGATTACATAAATACGTCGTGACGCGTGTCCAAGTGTTGCTGCATCATGATTCCCTCAGACCCCCTGCTGCCATGTTAACGAAACGTTACACCGTGTCATCTAACGTTTGGCCGTTTCATATGTTCTGTTTAGTTTTTATTTAACAGCTGAACCCATTACAGACAGTCTGACAGTACAGTCTGTTTTCGTTGTTTTCTTTGCCCCACACTGATGCGGAAATACATCTGATCATCATACTGCATTACTCAATATTGAAATTAATCCATATCAGAAACATTTAAAGTTTTAAGTAAAGTAGCCTTATTAATTTCTGTTATTATTATCACAGCATTGATTGGATTCATTTTAAGATATGCTACGATTATCATTATTCTAAGGATGATGAATAAAAATATAAAATATTGATTTATTAATTAGTTTATTTTGGATGAATTATTTTAATCAAGTACTAGGCTCCTTTAGAATATCCAAAAATCGACAATCGACTAATCGAAAATATAATCGTTAGAATAATTGATTTGAAAAATAATCGTTAAGTGCATCCAAGTGAAATGATTATAGCACAGTTGAGCAATAATTTATTTTTCTATCTACTTCAACATCATATCGTAATACTGTGTTTTGACTTTAACAAAACTCTGCTGTCTAAATTAATGTTTACAGGAAAAGTGTTGTTACAAAACTGTAAAAATCTGTTAAAGGTTTTTGTTTTAAAAGCGTTTAAAAGTTAAACTACAGCTGAAACACAGCCACACTAAACAATTTGATTATTTTCATGCAATGTATTTATTGTTGATCTATAGTGATTTCAGCCATATTGGCCAGCCTTACTAGAAGACTGCTGACTTAACAGATGCCACTAAGTTAGAAATTGAAACAGACATTTACCAACTTCAGTATTGTTGAAATGCACTTCATTGGACTCATCAGCATGTAAATGCTACACGTAAAAAAAAAAAGAACAAACAGAAAGTTTGACTTCCAGCACTGCAAATCTTCCACACCATCTCTCTGGTACATGGTTAAACCAATGTGTCACATGACATTTTACGAAAACGTCTCTTTGCCACTCCTGTTCTCAAAACCCTGCTCGGTACAATCTACATATAGTGTGAGACTTTGGAGGTGAGGAGAACAACCTGTCCTCATACCTAAACAACAAAATAGGTAGTTTGTCAATGCCTCCCTAAACGACTTATCTGCCCCGTTGGAAAGTACCAGTCCAGCTTCAGGCATCACAACCTTAACCTACGTTATCAGGGCTCTACAGTGCGGCCATTTGGCTCGCATATGCACCTAAAAATCGATACTTGCAAAACGGAAAAATGATTTATGAGCAAAATGTGTGACTTACTAAAATGTATACCCCACCGCGGCCGCTAATCATTCAAAAATACACCACCCAAAGTAGCGGGCAGGACGCCATGCAAAGCTGGCGTCAGTGAAATTGCAGTTGTCGAATCTCTGGCAGGAAAAAAGCCAGCCAGCCACCAGAGCTGGAGCAGCTCGTTTCAAATACAAAGACAGAGATGCGGTGTCAGCAGCTGGAGTAGTCAGACAGAAGGCCGTAGGGAGAAGATAAAGAGGTTGTGGGTGTGGCTAGCTGGCAATTTAGTCCTATCAGGTGCCTTTTGTTGAAACATGTTCAACTTTTCATAAAATCGATGCGCTCATCACGGGGCTTAAAAGTTTGCGGTGCTACAGTAAACTTTCAAATGCTGAATTCCTCCTGCATGAATGGTTCTTATTATTGACGAGATGGTAGCATTAATAAATTAAGAGACCAACGTAGGCCATTTTTATTACACAAACATTTAATGACTAAAAACAATAAAATTGAAAATTCCAGTAAAATTTAAATAAAATTACAATGCATATTGTAAAATTATATAATTAATATACTAACAGTACACTATTAGATTAACATGTTACTTTTTATCTAATGTTTTAATATTACACTAATATACTCATTTAAACTACTTTCACCTCCATGTGGTGGAAAGATGCAGATTTCCACTGCACAGGGCACCAGTGTGCCATTGCACACGTTACCGTTTCATTTATTCATTTTATTTTATTATATTTTTAACACATACACACACACACACACACACACTTAGTGTTTTATTTATTTATTTTATTTTAACTAAATTTTTTCTAAAAACACATACACACACACGTGTGTTTTAATTACCTTATGCTTGAATTACATGTTTAATGAAATGTATGGGGTTGATTGTTCTTATGTAGTTTGTATGATGCTTTGGCAATATTGTTGATATACATTCATGACAATAAAACTAATTTGAATAGAATTGAATGTGCTCCTTGTAGCCTTCTCCTGAAAGCAACACGTTCCCCTTGTTCTGTTTTACATCCTTTTTGCTAGTTATTGTAATACTGTTCAGCAGTCTTTTACAGGTGTTGCATGGGTTGTGTGGGTGCTGCTGGTGTATTGTGAATCAGTCCCTGGTTCAAAAACTACACAAGTACCAATCAATTTGTGATAAGCGATCAGTTTTAAATGTGTCAAATTTTCAAAACATTTGTTTCATTATTTTAAAAAGCTTTGACAAAATTCTAAGGCCAGTGGCGAGAGCCCAGATACAAGGGTCTTCACTTCCATAGTCCCCTAATGATTTCACACTCACTATAGTTGAACAAAAGGAAAGGAGCACAAACGAAGTATAGATATTAAGGGTGGACCCGAATATTCGAATATGCGACGGTTGGGTACACATTTTCAGTTATGACATTTGATTTTTGAGGCTATTTTTTGTGCGCCTGACCTCCGCCGACAGCAGTTAATGTCACACTCCAGTTCACATCAAAGGGAAAACAAAATGAAACCCTCAGCAGTGTGGGTGCACTTTAAACAGTGATGACAGCAGTAGTGTGGACGTTATGGCGTTTATTCATTTTACAATTGCCTAATTTCATTACAGATCAAAAACAGCAAAACAAACAAACAACACAATGAATCCATTTGAATAATTATAACAGGCCGATTGTAGAAGAGCAGCATTTAGTCGCTAATTAAAGTTGTGAATTTCGCATAATAACGGGGTAGATTTAGGTCCAGCTACTGAAAATACAGCTCATCCCGTGTGCTCTCAGCCTGGATCCCCGCCTGGCGAAACTATTCTGCTCTGGACCTGCTCGGATCAGACTCTCAGCTATGGTTCCCCCTGCTCTGTACACCAGCCACCAACCCAGTTCGGCACACATCTATTTTCACTCTGCCTCGCTCTTCACCTGCTCAATATCCGATCCCTTTAACCCCGCAATAAATATTTCTCCCCTTCTTAGTCCTGCACTTGGGTCTGCTAGCCGATTATTCGCTCTTAATTACTATCGAAGCGTTTAAGCTCAATAAATGACATTTGGGACAGCCCTAATAGGTGTAATAATTTCTTAAACTGTGTTAATTGAATATTTTTAACTGTGCTACTAAATTTCTTTGTGTGCTCCAAAATGGAAAAAGGTTACGTAAAACACGTTGTGGTAACGTTGTGAAATGGCACTGACTTTGTTTCACATGAGACTCTAACACTGGTGTCCTGTGTGAAAGAGTTCGACTCATTCACCCATCCCATCTACCTCCTTACAGGGACTTTCGCACTTTACGACACCCGACTTTCCTCCTTTGCTACTGTCACACTGCCACTAGAGGTTGCGGCCACAATAAACGTAAATACAGGCTGTAAAAAGCTGCTTGCACAAACGGTACATAGGGTCGCTTATCTGGAGACGACAGGCTGGATATGAAATAAAGTCACAGTTATAGAATTAATCTTTGATTTGATTACGTCATGACAGGTAAGGTGGACAGTGAGACATTAGCCTCAACCAGTAAAAAAAACATCAATGTAAATCTTGTCCTACGTGGTTATTCCAAGCTCTTTACAGCTGAGACCAATCATTTTTCAGCCAAATCCAAAATGTAACTGTATTTGGTGCTTGGCAGGTCCTAATTTTGGACCCTGGTCTGGTCTAATGTTAGCAGCTGTGTGGGGAGAAGATGAGCAATTTTTAAAGTGAATGACAAACATATTTCAGAGTAAGTTTCCTCTGATTTTTCATACACAAACAGTATTTTTATACCAATAAAAGCTCTTTAACCCAAATGAGATGAGGATTGGATTCCAGCTGGTCCACGTGATTTAACATGCAGCGCTTTAAATAGGTCAAATTCAGTTTCTGGTCTGTTTCTAACACGTATGTTTAAAGCATATGGTGCATGTGTGAATAAGGAATGAGCTGGAAAACACAAGGGTTTGGTCTCACAACATGGCGCTGGTGTTACTATGGCACCGGCTTGATTTGAGGCTAGACTAGATTTTGATTAATTCGATAAAAGTAGAGTTATATATACCTTGGGTAAACTGTTTTTCCAGAAAATGTTACTATTAAAACACAATTATGAGTCTAATTTCTTACTTTATTAATCTTATTTCTATGTTGAGATGTTCTAGGTGCTCTTAGTTCAAATTAAATGTGTTAATACTGCAAAGGTAAATACTCTATAATTAATAATTGCGTAATTATAAATCATATTCCACAGAATTGAGTGTGCAGTCAACAGGCTTCTAAATTCTGAGGAAATGACTGACAATTTGTATGTGGGTAGAGAGGTTTCAATTTTACTTCCTGTGGTTCCAACACTGTTATAGTTTCCATACAATGCACACTTTGGAAGTCTTCTTAGCAGGTTTCAAGATTTTAGCCTGTGTGCAGTGTGAAGTAAACTTACAGCAGTAGGACAGCAGCTGAAGGGAAAAACCTAAAGGCCAAATAAAATGCATATCAAAAGATAACCTGGCCTGAATACAACTTCTGTGCAGACCTTTTCTGACTTTTTAAAAACTAAAATAATGTTCGGGGGATTTCTCAGACTTTGCTCGGGAACTCTCGACACCCTTAACTGTGTGTATTCAACCCTGGAAGCGGTGTTTTGATTCTCTGACCCCCCCCCCCCACCCACCACCACTAATCCCAGCTTGTAATGAGACCTACAGCCTGAAGCATTAGCCCACTGGACTCAATCAGAAGGAGTTTGCCCATTCCTTTTCGCAGCCAATCTTCTTTCCAATCTTCAGTGTGTGTAAATGACAGTGGAAAAAAGACAGCGGGCTCTTTCCATTTCCTAATTTTGGAGCTCTCTCGGAAACTTTTAACTTTTTCTTCGCCTGAAGGCCATCGGCTTATTTCATACCCATTTCCTTAGTTCCACATTCTTTCCTATTTGAAAAGGTTGATTGAAAGCCATCAGGGAAACGCAGACACATCCCCCTGCTTGCTTTGTGACAGAGGCTCAATTTCTCTATTCAATTCCTTGTATTTCCCCTGTACTGAAGCAACAGCCATGCTTCACCACACTGAGTAAATTACAATTTCTGCTAGACAGAGTGTTAAGTTAAAGTACTAGTGCAACCAAGAAAGACTTCCCCCTACAAACACAAAAAGCATGATCTCCGATCCAAGGAAGAATGATTTAAGGTGCTGGACCCTGCACTAGAATCATAACGGCAACCAAAATGGGGAGTGATCTGGAACCTGAACACTAAGGCTGGGTATCGAGTTCAATACTTTTTAGGCACCGACCGAATTGCTTCAATACCACCGAGTATCAAAAAATGCCTTGTTTTTCAGTACCAAAGTTCGATACCTAAAGGTTCCTATTAACGCCAATGAGCCAATCAGCATGCAGCATTCTTGATGTGCCCACATCTAAAAGTGATTGTAATTTGCTGTGGTGATGTAAACACTAGCTCACGCCGGTTACGCACAGAGACGTGGCTCGTGGACGTAAAAGAGGTGGAGAAAATCAAAAGTGTGGCTTGATGCAACAGCGCGCGATGTAATATTTGCGACGTGCTGCCAAGAGACGACACGACAAACCTGGTGAAGCCTTTGACTGTGCGTGGAATAAACTTAAGAGCAGAAAGTCGCTCCGTCTTTGCTGCAACCAGACAGAGCCGGTGCATCATCGTCTCAGCGCCCTGCTGCCACCGAGCTGCTTCAACACGCCCACCGTACGAGCAGCGTTGGGCAGCAGCCCAACTAGTTTAACGACATTTCTCAGTAGCTTGGTGGCAGCGTCGCTGTTTTCTGAATCAAATCAAAGCTCTTTTATTGACAGAGTAGCGCGGTAGCTTCCACACACGCTACCCTTTCCCAAGTGTTTCTGAAGGATCAGATAAGCGACGCCACCGCCGCACACGGACCTGTATGTGCAGCCAGCGGAAGCGCTTCTGTGTGATCACGTACAGATATTTGGGCTGATGTCTGTGACTTTGCTGCAGTGGATTAAAGACACGCGGCTGAGTTTACTTTCTATTGTGATAGTTGTTGCCTGGCCACCTCTTCCTCTAGTGAGGAGGAAGCTTTGATATGTAGTGGCAGAAACTTGTTTCCATCAGATGAGATGAGAGATTTCTCTCTCTCTCTCTCTCAGGCCTGTTGCCATGAATGTTTAGGTTGCAATGTTGCCAGAGCACAAATTCACATATAAACAATAAAAAATATATAATTAATAAACAATGAAATGACATTATAAAAACTAAAGAAAGAGGAATAAAATCAACAAAAACACAATATAGGCCGATGTTTTGACAAGCAGTAGCATTTTTCAGAGGAACAATTATTAAAATAAACTATTAATGATAATAATGATTGAGTTACTTTATACAAACAACAATGGTTCTCCGTTTGTTGAGAAAATATACTTCACATAGTATTGAAAAAAGTATCGTTCAGGAACCGGTATCGAAAACGATACCCAGCCCTACTGAACACTTTGCTCTTCTTGCTGGCGGCAATTACTGCAGTAAAACTGATTTTCAATCCAAACCAAGAGCCTTGTGAAGCCACCAGCCAGGAAAACCAGCCAACCACACACCACGCCAGAACAGTGGTACAAACACTGTTCAGAGAAACAGCATGACACCGCTGGGCGAGGAATTAGAAACTTTTTAATCTGGTTTACACAGCAACTACAACTCACCACCCACCTTCAGCCGACCCAGTCGTGTCTCTTCTCAAGGAAGAACCAGAAATCTAAACGGCAGTTGGATAAGTGGCTGGTAAAGGAGTGTGCTCACCAAAGCCAGAATTTACCGGTATTTGGCTGGAGGCTGGTGTAATATCCCACCGTGCTGATCGCATTTAGCCTGGACAGTCTTTGCGAAAGTGTCACATGTGCTACCATCAATCAAACCTGCAGGGTTGTGTGGCAAACTGGCAAAATCATGAGCCATACAGCAATGTGCAAATGAACGGAGGAGTCTGTGGGGACAGAGCGCAGGATTACCCTCGCAGGGAGGCCTGTGAGAGCAAACACCTCACCTTAGCATGAACAGTACTCCCTCCTTGCAGTACTCTTCCAACCCTTGGATGTTTTTGCTTTCACTTCCTGAATTTACAAGCTTTTTGGCACAGTCACTACAGTTCATGGCTCGACATGCCATATTTTCTTTCCAGGATCGGTTTGGGTACTCAGATGTGACACTACTTGGCAGGCCAGCTGTATGGTGCGTGTTACAGGACTCTGTGTGATTTTGTGATTAATATGCCCGTACCATGTTTCAGGTGACGCTAACAGGATGTATAATGTTGTCATGGAGTTAGTGAGATGGCTGCGGATGGCTTTTGAGCCTAAAGGTGAGCCATAAAAAGCCACACTGCATCAGCTACTGGATATTCATGTTCTCAGTGCAACCATGGATGTGCAGACAGCAATCAAATCTGTTGACACTGAAACAATGAACTAATTTTACTACAGATAGTTAGCTCCACTGAAGTTATAATATAAGCATTGTTTTATATGATTTAAAAGACAATCTATGAATCATTTATAAATCCTACACACGAAACTGATTTTTGATGTTAAATGCCAATCACTTGGGTGGTTAAAGCTTAAACAGCTACTGGTAATGTGAAAGGCCTTTACATTGTTGTGTCATTTTCTTTTCTGATGAACTACTGTTCTTATTTCCATAGATAAGCAGCCAAGCAACAATCATGTAATATGTTCATTTTCCAAATTTCCACTGCAGACACAACAATGCAAAATGACATCTGACAATATCCAGACAGCAAAGCTGTGCGTGTGCGCGCACATGGACTGGGGCAGAGCAGGTGACAGGTGAAGTATTTAAGTTGACGACACTTTGTTATGTTACAACGCTGAGTTTAGTATAAGTGTAAATTATATGCTTTGTAATTGTAAAGCTAGTCCGCTGGCTGCTAGACTTATTTTTGCAGTGTAAAATTCCATAGTCTGAAGCTAATAATGGTGATTAGTAGCATGTTTTAAAAGTTAAAACCCCGACATGTTGGATCAGGCTGAACTACTCGTGCAACAGCCTGGATGAGACAGAGTTTGGGCTTTAAGCAAAGGGCGCCGCTGTAATGAACAGGGTCAGGGTTTTTCCTGAATAGAGGTTTTAGTGAGCGCCAAAGGAAAATCACCAGCGCCAAAATGATCCGAATTGAGGAGGAAAAAAATGTTTCAAATCCTTTCAGAATGTGTTTTAATAGCCATTTATCAAACAACTACTGAGCCTGTAGAACAAAAACTTAAATACAATGTCTTTGACTTCCAGCAGTCACGGCCCTCCTCTCATCTACAGCCGCTGTGTTTTGTTTTACACATGCAGCTGGTGCTGGATTAATAAACCAGCTGATGAGTTGGTTTGACTGCACCTGAACGCTCCGCCACGAAGCTCACGCTAATGAAAGAGATGACTCCCTGTGATTTCTCACAACATAAAAGCCGTTTGTGCGTGAAGTGTCACTTTTACACTTTGGCCAACCGGCACTCCTCTCTACCCTCTACGTTCTCTGGGCACTACGTATCGCTCACCTGTTCCCGTTCTCGCCTGCCTGCTAATCTCTGCAGTGAGATTGATGGCCTTTCATGCAGCCGTGTGCATAGTTGCTTGTTAAAGTTCCTTTTTGTAAACTGACCAATCACAGCCAGGAGGAGGCGGGACATTACAAAAAAGGTTGTTGTGCTTACAGCAAACTTGAACTCCTTGTTCTGTATATGTGTTTTTTTATTACTGACAAGTTAGTAATTTGCATAAACAAATGAAAGTCTAACCACCAAGTAAAGCACTTCTCTTTCACAATAATTTAATTACTGAAACCAAACCACAAAAATAAAAGCTCTGTTTTCTCCAACTGGAATTAATATTAGGCTACTAATGATAACCTATAGTAACCTATACTATAATCTGAAATTATAATGAACATCACAGTGGTGGTGGCTAATATTAGAAAAGGGTTTTATTTGTCAAACAGCTGAATCGCAACTAATAAACTATCTGTAGGCAGATTATCCAAATAAAGTGTAACCTGTAAATATATTATACTAACATTATACTTTATACTTTAATGTTATAATATCTCTTAATACACTAATTTATACCTTTACTCCTCCAGGTTGTTGAGATATTTTGTTTATCAAATGGTCAGAAACAGAAAAGAAAATGCATTTCGGTCATAAGGTAACTCATTGCCTTGTCTCGCGAAGTCACCCCCCAAAGGCCCATTCTGAGCCAGGAAAAAAACCCTGAGGGTGCGCTGGATTTATAACAAGACAAAATGAGTGTTGTTGCGAAACAGCATGCGGCACAATAAACATTTTAATTTGATTAACTTGTTTTTGTAATAGCTGGAAGCCAAAATCGAAATTGTGATTTAATTTCTATTAATTGCACAGCCCTATCAACAGGTACTTCAGTTTACCTGCCCAAAGAATTAACTCTGCACCTCGTAAAATGTTCTGCTAAAGTCAGCATGTGTTGACCCATTTACATCAGCCTCAACCTCTGAGGACAAGGCGGCGTGATGACTGATGACTGCAATAAGATGTTATTTGGTCTGTGTGATGGATGATGACAGGCAGGATGGATGACTTTTTTTCCTAAAAAAAAAAAAAGTTTCCAAAATAACTGTTGGGACAACTCTGCTGGATGCTTCCTCTCCATTACAAGGAATGTCTGATTAAGACCCTTTGAGACCTTTAACCAGACGATTAACAGAAGATGCTTCACTTGTTCAACATTAATTCTCAGTCACTAATGAGGCCACAGAACGAAACGTTATTTCACTGTGCTTTATCTGACAGATACGATGTGTGTAGAAGACTTAAAAGTTAAGGAGTCTTGCTATAATGACCTGCCACTGATATTTTGTTGCTTGCTAAAGTGTTTAGTGGAACAGCACAACATACATATGAGACTTCTGTCTGGTAGCTGGTGTAATAAAAACAAAATATGAAAAATGTTCTGCTTACTACACACATGCACAGCTTCACTGACAACCTGCAATTAAGTTCAGCAGCTACCCTGGTATTAAGAGGGAAACCCACTAATAAATTAAAGGTGTAGACAAAGCTTTCTCTGTTGCTTGCAACAGCCACTATTCTGCTTCTTATGTGAAGGACTCAGGGCAGACTTTCTGCATGTGCTCCTGCAGCTAACGAAACAGCATAAGACAACCGGCTCCCAGCACAACACAGACTCCAACATAAACTCCGCCCAAAGACAAGAAATAAAGATTTATATGCTGAAGCCCATCAGGCCAAACGATCACTTTGGGGGGAAACAGTAAACATCAGAAAGGCTGGAGTCACAGAGAGACCTCTGCTTTGTTTTGAAACTGACAAAACCGACCCAGAGTTGGCTTTCATCCTATTGGACAGGTAAACTAACATTACTGCAATTCATGTGGAGTATATTGTGCTTTAGTTAGCTCAAGCTAGATAACGTTAGCTCACCAGCTAATGTTGAGCAGTTACTTCATCAGCTAATGTGCTCCATATTACTCTCCTATTGGTACCAAGCAAATGTGGAGCGATTTATTTATACTAAGTTAGCCTAAAGTCATGTAAGGCAGCCAGCTAACTTTAGCACAGACCTGCTGCCGCACGCTTCCTAACGTCCAATTTAGATTTATCGACGTTTTACAGATGCTCATGTACACAGCTTCTCCACTGTCTCAGTCTCTGTGACTTGACAGTACTGCAAACATAACGGTGCTGGACACCAACAAAGTGAAAAACCAATCCACTACAGTTAAGCCTAGCTGTTATAAAGTGTCGCAACAATCCCATTTATGATATCCAGTCCAGCTCAGCTGTTTCCTTATCATCCAATACATTTAGCTGTGCTCACATTGCTGAGCCTCTCTGGTGAAATAGTGATCACGTAACGAGCACGGATTAGGTCAACCTCAGGCTGATAAAAACATCACTGTACGTTGCAGTGGGAGTTTACCTGAGTTTCCAGCACGTTGTGTGGAGCTGTCTCCGGTGTTTTGGTCTCTGCGTGTCCGGTTCTGCTCGCACACACCTGGTTGCAATCGAAAAACTGCACCGCTAGTTGCTGCTGAAAACTACATAATTGTTCCTTTAACTTTTATTCAAGCCACAGTCAGTGCTATAGGATTCTTTCATATTTCTGTACAAAGTTGCTGCTGACCCAGGCTAACTCAGGGTGATTTCTGACAAGTCTTCAGTTTAAGCTCTAGTTTTTTTCAGTAGATAATGCATTATGTTGTTTCATCACATCACACTAAAGGCATTAGAATCAAAACTTGACTGCTGCTCTAGTGCACCCAAGATGCATCGCTCCATTTTCAGTCCAAACCATCACGGTCCAACATTGGTCCAAAATGTCACGTCTGTTATAAATGGGGCCAACAAAGGCTCATGAAGGGAGAGAAATAAAAATGGGTCATAGTTATTTAGTTACCAGAGTTGCTTCTTTCTCCGCATCATGTTTCTTTACAAAGTACTTCTCTATTATACATAATCAGTGTGGGAAATCAACTCCAGTCAAATCCAGGCTGTGTTTGGTATGATGTTCTCCATCAATGAGCCAGCCTGGATGAGAACTGACTACAACTTAAGGACTTTTCCTCAAGAATCTGTTCTTCTGCTTTGAATTCAAACATTCTGAGGCCACATTAATATCTACTGTCCCAAAGTACACTTCACTGTTGGTAATGAAGGAACTGAAACTTTCTCTTATGTTGCACTTAAAAGCCTTTTTTTGTAGGTTCACCAGCTACAGATTCAAACTACACAGCTACAAACTCAGAACTGTATCCAGTTATATCCTGTCTGAATAGATAGCTTCTAGAACAATTAACGTAAATAAAGAAATGCAACCACCCAGTCCAGACGTACCATTTGAACTGCTGAGGATTAAAACATTATTAGATGGGGTGGGGTTATGACAAGATCAAATTTGGCAAAACATAAAAACAGATGACTATACTAGTTAGTTACTACTCTACTCCTACAAGTTGATAACTAGTATTGACAAACCCACTACACAGCACTGTTGAAGTTACTGCCAACTACAGCCAGGTTTGCAAAAAAACAAAGAACAAAACACACCTTAACGTCTGCTGAAGCCACACAGCAAGCAGTGCCAACAGCCAGCCTGCAGCGTTCTCCAGCTACAAGTCACCAGTCCAAATTCAAAGTCCAAATTCACAGATTATCTCCTTAATTTAGACTCAGTAACAGCGTCAACTCCCCGCCTACGGCCTTAATGCAAGACAAGTAATCCCCACTGTATGTTTGTGTATAGAAGCTTAATCAACACTGGAAAATTTGCTGAGCCCAACACCAGAAAATCACCTAAAATTCATTCTGATGGTTCAAAGGCTTTGTTGTCTAATAAGTAATGCAATGAAAATCTTAGTTTGCTGTGTCTCTACCTGGTGTCATCCATTTTCTGATATTTTTTTAAAAATATACTAGAAAATAAGTTGAATAAATAAAAAAGGGGTAAAATAAATAAATACGTATTTGTAGGCAAACATGTACATTAGACTTTCTGATGCAACACAAGCATCCATCCAGCAGATGGCTGCAATAAAAACACTGACTGAGTGCAAGATACAACAGCAGGAATCTCCTGTTACACTCCTGTTGCTTGTTTGGTTAAAAAAAAAAAAGGTGAAACGACTTGACATTTGTGGGCAGAGGCTGTGATAATACAAACCAATCAGAGGACTAGCTAGAGAACGTTTGCATAAACAAATATTTTAATTGTTTAGTTTTCAGTTTGACTTTATATCAAATTTACTGCTGCCACGTGATATAGCAAATACTAGATGAGCAATACCTTGGGAGAAAATATATAATAATAAATAATACTATTTATCAAATGCAAATCCCTTAACCATAAAACTGTTGTTGGATTTTTGTATAATTATAATAAACACTGTACTACATGTACACTGTACTACATTAATCTTTATTGTCAGATATTTCATTTTTTAAATGATTAGACAATTTATAGAAAAAATAATTGGAAACTATTTTGATAATTGCTTCATGTTCAAGTGAGAAAAATAAAGTAAATTGCAGCCCTAATTTAATTTGCTTGATTACCTGAAGACACACATTCCTGTCTGGTTATTTTATCCATAAATATATCTAATTTGATTTTTTTTTAAAAACGTGTTGCAATTTAAATTTTATATGAAAACACACCATGATAAAAGGATTTTTATCCACACAACCCCGACTGAAGAGAAAATGCTCCCATACTACTCTTTTACTTAACACTTGTTAATTGTCATTTGTTTGCTTGAGTTTGTTCTGGCATTTTTTCTATTTCCATATAAAATTGTAATAATTTACAATCTGCTTATTCATATCTACAACTAAAGCAAACATCTGAATATTTGCAGGATTTTCACTGGAAATGACTCAAATGTATCAAGATGCATGAAAATTTAGGGGGAGCAGAACATGTGAAAAACACGTAATAGTATGTAAAACTCACCAAATGAGAGTTCTCTTTTGCCTCTTGTACTTGCTGCACCTGTGGTTCAGCTACAACTTTCGTGTCCTGGTCAGAAGTCATGAGCCGTCTGCTTCTTGGCTCCTCAGGGAGAAGTCTCTGTGTCACCAAGTAAGCTACAGGGGGGCGGAGGGGACAAACAAGTTAAGATTCAAGAATGGATGTTTATCACATGACTGTAGCATAATATCAGTTGTTTCACGTGTAAGATGAAAAGGGACAGAGGGGCAGTGTCCGATAGTTACTTTCAAGGTCTGGTGAACGCTGACAAGAACTGCCCCCTCAGATAAGTAATCAGGACAAAATATGCTTTTTCAGGTGTTTTCACTGCCAGTTTGTGTACAGAATAAAACAGCACATCAAATTTAGAGCTATAATTTAAAATCAGCCCAGTCTCACACAGCAGATTTTTTTTTATTAAATGAGTTTCCAATGCAACAGCACTGTTACATCCACAAGTTGGCATTCACTCCAAGTGATTTATCCAAACTATGGACAGGTATTTCAAGCAAAAATACTATTCAACAGTCACTGGGAACTATTTCACCATTCCTCGTAAAGTACGGCACTAACGGTTCGGACTGCTCTGCTAATGAATTCTGACAGCAAGACACAGTTGTGGCATTAATACTGTACTGTCCTTATTTCCTCTGCAGCAGCAAACATACTACACGACCTCAACACTATTAGGCCGCAACCTGAGCATCTCGCCCACCTGACAGCGCTGCAGCTGAACTGAATGTGCCACGCATACGTTTTACAGGCACCTGTTAGCAACGCCTCGCTATAATGAAAAAAAGTTAGGGGGGCAAACTTGGATTTTATTCATTAAATGAAAATGCTTGGCAATTAAGAGAGGTGATTCTCATGTTGCATTTTTCATGTTAATTTCTACAGATAAATGTCAAAAGCTATAAATTGAGACACAAAAGGCATCATGAACACATACAGCATGTGCACAAAAAATATTTTTGCAACATTGATTTAATGTTGAACAGGTCACCGTTTTATAAAATATGCTTTAATGTGTAAGTTGTCATTTTCTTCAATTATTTAATTATTAGAACTCTTGAGCTAGCTGAAGGCCCGATCAGGATGGTACCAGCTCCGCCTCATCTTGAGCCGGGACAAACCCTGTATTTTGGCCAAAAGACCATTCTTTGACAGTTAAATACACATAATAATTGACAGACTTGCATGTTAAATTTTAAGATTGTGGCAGATAAGACAACATCTTAGGATGTGACAACATCTTGTCACATCCGGCGACAAACAGATGTCATGACAACAATTTGCACATTGTTGTCATCATCCTTTTGTTGGTATTTTTTTCCAACTAGGAGATTTTATGAAATAATTTACTATATCTATCAATATATAGATCTTTCTATAGATATATTTATGGATATATCTATAGAGAAATATGTCTATATCTCTATCCTCTTCTAAAATAATTGTTTTCGTATATCTAGTATTATATTATTGAATGTTACTAGTTAAATGTTGATATTATGATAATGTTACCACTAGCCTAACCTTTATTGTCAGTATGTAAAAGGTGATTTTGGATGAACTAATTTCCATATTATTCAATGTCTGTATATAAACTGAGGCAGTTGCTGTCTACTATAGATCACCAATTTTAGTAATGTATTTTTTAAGCAAAAATGCCAAAACATGAAAACTAGAGCTTATGAGGGGATTAAAAAAAAAACATTTTCTGACACTATACACACCAATGAATTAATTGAAAAACACCTATAAACACAAAAACACCTATAAAAAAAACTTTTATTTTTTATAGGTGTAGCCCTTAGTAAGAACCCTGCAACAAGTGGCTTTCCAAATTTAAGAAAATTCATTGAATATCAACCTTAGAATCAATTTCATTGACTTTCTGTCATTAGAAACTGACCTCCAATATCCACACAGACCTCAGCTATTGTAGCGTATCCTCTTTAGCAGAGGTCACTCATTGGTGGACCGCGGTCAGGATCTGGACCCAGCCACCGTCCTCGCCGGACCCTGGACCTACAGCTGATTTATTCTTGAGAATTACTACCTCTTGACGGAGCATTTCTATCTTAACCTGCGCAGCTTTTCTAGCATTTACTGTACTGGTTTAGCGGCCCAGGAAACTCACAGACCAATTACATATGTTCCAATCATCTCATGTGATGCTGTTCAGCCAAATCTGTGCATTCCAATAAGCGTTGCAAATTGAGTCCGCAAGTGAGATTCACCAGAGACGTTTGGAAACACACAAGGACAGAGGAGACAAAACTGAAAAAAAGAGAAAAGAGATTTCACATAAGAGAACGTACAGATTCTGACATGTACATTCTTCCCACGGGCAGTTCAACACCAGAATCTCTATCTCCAATCCTAACCAGAGCTTCTCACTGAACAAGAGAAAGTGATATTTAAGAGGGAATGAAAGAGAAGAGGAGGCATTAAAGCTGTTCATTTGTTAAGGTGTGTTATAAAATTAATTGTGACAACACTTCATCACTTCAAGCGACAATTTTTATTTCATTTTTCTGAAATTAAGCACTTTATTTTAATTTACTTTAATTTAGAATTTATTATCAGAGTAGTTTATTATCACTCTGGTTTGAAACTGACAGTAAATATTGTTGTTAAAATAATACTTGATTTGACAGTCAGCTGTTGACTACAAACATATGTTGATACAACTAGGCTCTACATTATGGCACTGAAGGATAATGCAGGTTAGTTATTATGATGTTCCGGACCTTTGCTTTGGGAAATTTTCTCTAACTGGACCTCTTGAAGTTTTAATTAAATATGTAGCAACATTCTTTGACACGCTGTCCTTTTTTTGTAACAATATGTAACAAAAAAGTTTCATACTTTCATCTCTAAGTCTGTTTCAGTATCAGCCGCCCCATTGGTTAATCCCTTCCACTACATCTGACCTCAGTGTTACACATTTACAGAGAGAAAGAAAAGGGAGGAGGACCCCACCGAGTCCAAACATAACTGGAAACACCTTCTTTTCTGTCCCGTTGGAGCCGTTTGTAAAGCAGCGATAATCCGCCCCAACAATTGGGTGCCTGTCTGACACGGGCCCTCGCTGTGTTTGCATACAAAGCAGAAAAAGAATGGCATGGCCGTAAAGCTGGTGACCTTTGATCCAAATACTGATTCCCATACACGGCGTATGTGTGTTTGTGGCATGCACTACGATGAATGGGGGCTAAACACGATTCCATCAATGCTAGTCGGCTATCAAAACAGCTGTTGTGTGACAGACTTAAAGCCTGCCAACTGAAATGTACGTTTAACTTCTGTGTGTTTTTTCAGCCACACCACGGCACAGCAAATAATATGAACACCAGGCGGAAGTGATAAATCATTTCTGTGGTTTTGCAGCTTTCATGTGTAGTTTTAGGACTCTGGGTCCGTCAACTTCTGTTGTTTAAAAGCCTTCTTTGCAAAGGGGCCTTACAAAACCCCTCAAACTGAGCAACTGATCTAAACATAACTGTACATGCCACTCTGCTGCAAATCCTGACAGTTTGTTGTGTTTAGGAAACTATATATTGCTACCGCCTGGGTTAAGATGCGTAAACTCCATGGTCAGTTTCAATTTGTTGCTTATCTCAAAACAAAGATGCTTTTCATCTCAAAACAAAGATGTTTTTCTTCTGATCCTCCAACAGCAACAGCTTACAGATACATGACTTTAACTAGAATACGACAACATATGTTACATGTCGACCACATTATTTTAGACTGTTTGAGCCAACACCTTTCATGGACACACTTTCTGACTTGCAGTACTGACCAGGTCCTGGTATTTATCTATAGGGCAGAGGGTCATCGCAAGACACCTGACAAGGAGCCAGTGTGACCTGATGCATCCTACAAAGAGACGGACCTCTCACAGTACTTTCCTCTACATATTCAGTGAGTCAATCATAACGTCTAGACAAGGCCTGAACCAAAACACACGCTTTGCTCGGTCCTCCCCCCCCCACACACACACACACACTGCCTTGTTTCCATCCTGCATAATCACAAGAGCTGATTTATAACCCAAATGCTACTCTGTTGTTCCAAAATAAGGCCGAGGTTCAATCCCACAGGTTATTTTTAGTCGGTGGGTTACCGCTGGTGGAGGATGGTCACCAGGCATCTTACATGTCCCTGTCTGAGTGGTGAACCTGTGTTTATATTCATCCCAACAGGCGACTGCACACTTCAGATCTATGCGTTTGTTTTGATGAACTTTGCTAACTTGTTAGTCAAACACTGCAACTTCTACTAACGACGCAATGCAGGCGTATTTAGTAGCTGACACAGCCGAGAAAGACTGCAGCTCACATGCCATGCCCATGGCCACAGTGACACTCCTTCGTCACTGGGCAATATCACATTCTCCAGGCTTTATGGGCGCCGAGTACAGGCTGAATGTAGGTGATAAATTAACAAGAAAATGGAGGCGTTTCAGCCGTAAACAGACCATGACGGTGATGTTTTAAAGTTGACTCGGACTAAAAAGTAGCAGCCATGTCTAGTTAGCTGATTTGCAGCAACATCCAATGAAAGATGGCGACCTCCGGCGTGAATTCGCGGATTCCCCAACCCCCCCATCGTTTTGAATCAAGCTAATATTTAGTTAGCAAACAGGCTAACTTCAGTTGACTTTACAGAGCAGCGACGTGACAGTGTGTGCCCGTGTGTTTGTTGCTCTAATGTCCACTCTGGTAAACAATAAGTTCAAAAACAGTTTCTTACTCACCTGTCAACTCACGGCACGGCAAGGCAAATACTCTGGTGGTAGTGGCAGCTGGTGGTGGTGTTGGACTGAGGCCTTGAACTGGCTTCCAGGCTAAATACGCAGGGTATTAGCTAGCAGGCTATATCAAGCAGGCTAGCTAAGACGAACCGGCTTACCGCTCTAAACCTCACCAGAAATACTCTTCAGGTTTCAGAGGAAATGGCGACGACCAGTTATAGAGCACTGACAAAACGAAGCCCCCAAAACTGTCTGCAAAAACGGACCAGCACTGCAAGCTAGTTAGCAAGTAAGCTAGCTAAGAGTTAGCTAGGTGGCTAGCTAGCTAGCTTGCTTATCAACTTTGTGCAGTCGGGCTCGATAAATCTGGCGCCTGGAATTTCACACGAAGCAAGATCCTCACGATCAACAGCAGGCTATACCGGAGAGGAAATCAAAAACCTGCCAAGAAATCCGGAAAGCGAGGAATTAACGTTACTCGTCTCACAGCGTCCGATCGATCAAACACTCGTTACAGCTAAAGATGAGAGAGGGGCGGGTTAGGAATGGAGAAGTCGCCGTTTCCTTTCCCTTTCGTGTGCAGCACAAAGATCGTCTATAGTGTTATTGATGGAGCACTCAAAAACGCCATCCGGTCTACAAAAATGCTCTTTATGATGCCTTCAAACAATCCTTACACATTAAGTCAAGGCAACACAGTCAAATAAGCCCCCCCCCAAACTTAGTCATATCACAATGGAACGTTACAAGCTGAGAGTATACATAAATAGAATCTTTTTTGAATTATAGTTGTTATGCTATTCATTTCTAGCACATTGATAAGACAGATTTTTTTTGTTGTGATAATATACCAAAAGGCCAGACATTTACAGAGAAAATGATCAAAATACCGTTTTTTTTGTGTGACGGACCCCACAATTTAACAGATATAATGTCACATAAAATGAGAACGATAAAAAAATTTTTTAAAACTCTTGTCTTGATATAATATTTAAGAAACTGTGTGTGAAATGATGAGGCTCCAACTGCTTTGAAGGGCCAGGAGTATGAAACTAGGCATACAGGAAACGTCATTTTGAGAAGCTAAACACATTTAGCATAAAACGTACTGTTTGACACATGAACACAACTCTCATAGATTATGATATATGGACTAGCTAACATTGTGTTCTAGAAAACAAACTTTCAAATGATATATATTCAAAACTTTTACTTGGAAAGTGCTAACAATGATGAAATTTGTGGTAATAATAGTTGCAAAATAACTTGAAATCTGAAAATTGGCAGATTAAAGCAAAATCATCATTTTGGATGATGGTGTCTCACCTTAAGTTACATGTGAAATCTCACCACACAGTAGGTCGTGTGGTGGTTGATTTTAATTTTGAAATCACAGTGTTGCGTAGACAAGGTGAGTTGACAACTCAGTTTCAAAACTGGGATTGTGATTTGGAACGTAATGGGTGTTTTGACTAAACATTTCTTATGCAAAAAGAGTTGGATGAACTTTATACAGAAAAGGCATCATTTGGTGAGGTTAGCAGCCTTTAGTGATGTTGCCCTAGTAAAGCTATGATACAGCTTTTTGTACATTTAAATTCTATTTTCATTTTGCCAGGATTCCTCCCAATTTGGAATTGCCAATCCTCTATGCACCACAGTCTTTGTCTCTGTACTAAATACGTACATTGACAGGTTTGGAAGAAATACTCAAACTGTTCACTTAAAGAAAACTCCAGCGATGTAGAATTGGACTTTCATGAAGTTGGAGGCTTGTGAAAAACAGATTATAAAATAAAAGTCAAAACTAAAGCAGCTGAGGCCAAGATAACCTGACGTTTAGAGTCACACCACAAAATCCTGGATTCTACACTTCCCATAATGCTACTTGATAGCATCTTTTATTAGACCCTCCATGCCCAACAAATCCTCCACATCTTTCAAACTCAGCAATCACAGTTTGTAACAGGCTGTCTGTAATACACATGGAGTCTCAAATCTAAAGTGATTTAACCCTAATGACATTGTCATTTGTTATTGTTATTGTTATGAGACGTTTAAGAAGTAATTCTACATTATAGAATTTCTCATAGAAAGTGCTGCAGTCAGAATCCTACTTAAGGAAAAGTGCAGATATTATCAAAAATTGTACAGTAACAAAAGTAAAGATACTCATAATGCAGCAGAATTTCCCGTGTCTGTGTTACATCATTATAAATGATTACTGAACATAAGCAATCCTCATAGTTTGCAAGATGTTAATCTACAGAGCTACTAGCCTCGGAACTGTAATGAAGAAGAAAGTCAGAACAAAGTGGCACAAAATGTAAAAGCTTGGGCAACAGATTGTACTTTAGTACAGAAGTTACTTTCCACCACTGATTCTGGGAAAAGTGTAGACTGTGATGTGTCTCCTCTGAAACACGTGACTTCTAATGACCCCAAAACGTGCATGCACCAATCAGTAACTTTAGCAACTTATTGACACAGTTTCTTTTTTTTGGCCAGGTTTTCCCTTCTCTCCTGGTGAACGCGACAGGGGGAAAGAGGAGGGAAGACTAAAACATGCCTGCGTGCGTGCTGACTCAGCAGGGATGATATTACATGAGAAAATTTGATCCACAGGAGAGACCGATCAACACAGAATGCCTGAGAGCTGCACTGCATTATTCTCTTATATTTTTACATTTTGAATTGTCACCTGCCACCACCAGAAGCTGTTGTGGAAAAGGCTGAAATTGGAGCAAAAAAAAAAAAAAAAAATTAGAAATTTAATGTTTAATGCTCAAAATGTTGGGGGCAGATTCCCTTCTCATATATTTCGGGATTGAACATTTCTTGAAAACTGTGGTGAATATCTTCTCTTCTTATTCTTGTGTAACCAATAAGGTGTATGGTCCCAGCTCGTGAGCTGAGTGTACCCCTAATCTGATCCCCCACGTCCCCACCACTTTTCAACACAAAGTGTTGCCTGTAATGCATACACATTATTTTTTTGCATTTCTAGACATGACAATGTGTTGTGAGATGTCTGTGGAAGAGAAGATCCGTTTCACTTTGTGCATGTTTAAACAGAGATAACTTGACAATAAAAAAAGCTGTGCATGCGTATGTCCCCCACGCAGGAGAATTAAAGCTGAACCGCTCTCAGGTTAGCAGCAGAGTGAGACCTCTTCCCGTTTTTCGCTTCTCTGGTGCAGTACTGAACCCGGAGCTGTCACACAGAGCTCGAGCTCCCGTCCCTCCTCCTCCTCCTCCTCCTGGTCCGTCGCTCTCACAGCGGGCTGTCCTGATTGGTTGACACTGGCAGTGGGCGCACGCGGATCCACTCGTGATGGCGGGATTGGGTGTGGCCTTAAGACACAGGCTACACACTGATTGGCTATTTCTAGATCACCGCGAATCACAACAAATATGGAGCGGAGTTGCTTCCGGGTTGGAAGGCGTCTTTTCCTTACAAGAAAACAACCCCAAGTAACTACTAAGAATGGTACTTTTCTTGTCAACAAATGCCATGAAACGTCCCAAACCAACAATAAAATCAAGTTCTATCTGTGTATCAAACCATGATGTATCTTATTTTTCTGAGCCATAGAGCCACTGTTGACAGTATCTATTTAAACACATCAGTGAGCCTCACTGTTAGTGACATGGTCCTTCATAACACACACTGCAGTTTATTGTGACTCGGTCCACTGCCTAGAGATCCACATGTGTATTAATCTGCCACTGAAAATAGCCCCGTATGAATGCCATTTCCTCCTGTTTGAGACATTTGATAAAAAAAAAAACTACAGTGCCTAGCTGTTTTAGGACTGAGCCTTTTTTTATATTGATTAGCCCACCCATTTTTAAAGTTTTACATCTGCATCAGCTTAGTGCCAGACAAATAGAAAGTACTGAGAGATTTGTTGGCAATTCTTTCAAAAATCTGGGTGATATGACTTTCTTATTGCAGTGTTCTGAAGACTCCCAGTAAAATGTATGAGACTTTTATCGAAGGATTAACACATTTATTAGAGAAATGCATGATGCCACTGCTGCATTTTGTCAGTTAATCAAGATTAAAGTATACAGTTAAATTTGGGGTAAAGTATTCATAAACACTTTTTGTTGACAGATACACATTCTGTAACTGAGCATCAAAGGACTTGGAGCATCTTTTTTTTTTAATTTTTAAAAAACATATTCTGCCCTCTTTCTGACTGATCGATTGCTCCGTTATGTTTTGTTTCACATGATGTTGATAAGTAATATTAGATTCAACTTTACTGTCATCATGCACAGTATGGTCTGGATCTAATGAAATGCAGAGATACTGGAAGTGCAGAAATACAGTGTTTTATACAGATTGGTGCAGTCATGCTACATCTTACAATATGTACAGTAGCGTTACAATAAACAGATACTTAACAGTTTATATGAACATATTAAACTGTATAGTAAAACAAAGTAGAACGAGTTAAGAACGGAGAGCTCAAATGTAAGGTATAGCCTACAACATGACAGTTGTATGTACAGTATTTACAGAATATAAGCCATGATTTATTATTATTAGGCTACTCTTATTACACTCTCTATCCTCTGGACTGATGCCAATAAATGTTGACAATGCATTTAAATGGCGGGAAGCTAATAGAAACACCTTTGTATGATGCAAACTATATTCTCCAAAAAATTATCATAAAGTTTAGTGTTTGTTTAAATACTTCATATTTTACAGTGACAGAGGCGAACCATCTTTTAAATATTAAGAAAAGAATGAAAATTATGATCTACATTTAGTTCACAGTGGTCTTTTTCAAGACATAGTAAAAACATAATTGTTGCAGTAACGTTGTATTTGTTTCGCTGTGCATGTGTTCGGCCGTGAGGGGGCGCTGTGTGGAAAAGTCGCCCAAGTGTTTTTAGTGTCTTTTCCGGTTCTAGCGGAACGAGGAGCTCTCTTTTCCCCGTGCCGTCAGCGGACCACAACGTGTCGCGACAAAATGGCACTTTATAATTTCAAGAAGATTATGGTGGTTCCCACCGCCAAGGTAAGTTTTGTTCACCGACTTCAGAATTTTAACAGGGTGTTGTTGTGTTCCTCTTGTTATTCAGCTTTGAGAGACGGTGGAAGGTAGAGAAAACATGGTGGGACTCTGTCTGGAAAAAAACACGTGCTGAGCTGGTGTGAAGAGACAGCAGCAGGTTTCCATCAGAGTGTGTTCACGTAAAGCTACTTAACGTAGTTGTGATTTATATTAATAAATTATGAAAGGAGGTAAAAAGAGGAAACGGCTGACTGTTGAGTCTGACAAGTATTAGGAGACGAATATGTGACGGTTGACATAAGCCCAGAAATGTCCTGCACCAAACTCCGTTTGAAAATTTCGAAGTTAAAGACTGTTCCTGTTTTATTTTCCTGTGAGCAAGGATATGCTATCCAATCTGGCATGAAGGACATAAATCATGCAACAGGTTAAAACAAGCCAAACTCTGGTACTTTTCACTTAATAATCCAACAGTGTCTGTCCATTTAAATGCCATGTCGCGATTGCCGGCCATTGAACTAAGTCACAAAAGTTGGGGTCTTTGAAGAATAAGAACTGCTATTTCTATTTCTTTGTGCCGAATTGACAAATCGACACGGATTATTTGTGGACGTTATACAAAAATGTTTTTATAAAGTGTCTACTTTTGTCGACAAGCGATTACATATTAAACTGACAGATTTGTTAATGGAGTTTGGCAGGAGTCGCTAGGAAAACGCACTAACTTCACATTTTGCTGTTTGGAAATACATGAAAACGTCATTTTATTGTGGAGACATGTCCAGCTAATGCTACTGTATTGTGTTTATAAATGTGCAATACAAATAACAGGACAGTAGCTTTTTGCTAAGACCTTGCTGAAATATTATCCAAGGCAAAATATATTTGATATCTGTTAGATATATCATAAGGTAAGACAGTCATGGCCAAAAAATAACAGTTGAGGCTAATAAGTAACAGACTTCTTTTAGGAGAAATTAACAAAAAGAATCTAATGTTTTTTTTTGCGAATAAAATGGTTAATATTGAGAGAAGTCTTGAGCGTCATCCTCCGTGCTGTAACGCTGACCTGCATACTGTTCCCCTCTCTGCAGGATTTCATCGACATCACTTTATCCAAAACACAAAGGAAGACTCCCACCGTTGTACACAAGCATTACCAGATCCACCGTATCCGACATTTTTACATGCGAAAGGTGAAGTTCACCCAACAGAACTACCATGACCGCCTCACGCAGATCCTCACCGACTTCCCCAAGCTCGACGTAAGTGAAGATGCTTCAAAAAGTCTCTCCTACGGTTTGAAATAACCTTTGTTGTTAAGATGTCATGTTGTAGGTGAACACCATTTGTGTCACTGAACAGTAACATGTTGTTTTTACCTGATGTTTATGTGAAGGTCTGGTACTGTGTCGTTTTCCTTTAGGACATCCACCCATTCTACGCTGATCTGATGAATGTGTTGTATGACAAAGACCATTATAAACTGGCCTTGGGACAGATAAACATCGCCAAGAATTTGATCGACAAGTAAGTTTGTCTGAAATCTTACGCTCATTGTTGCATATTGATATTTACAGAAGCCCAACAATTCCCCTTGGAAACAATGTTATGTTTTATGAAGTTTCCTGAAGCTTGAGTATTTGTTTTCTGCCGAGGTTAGGTTATGACAATCACATAACCTTTAGCGTCCACCGCTGCTACATTTTCAAGTGGCTTTTTATTGTGGCCAGCCTAAGTCACACCTGTGCAGTACCCATGCTGTCTGATCAGCATCTTGATACGCCACACCTGTGAGGTGGATGGATTATCTTGGCAAAGGAGAAGTGCTCACTGACACAGATTTGTGAACAATATTTGAGAGAAACAGACCTTTTGTGTACACAGAGAAAGTCTTAGATCTTTGAGTTCAGCTCATGATGAATGGGGGCAAAAATAAAAGTGTTGGGTTTAAAATTTCCCCCCCAAAATCCAGCCGTTCTGAGCTTTCTTCACCAGCGTGGAGATGTGAGACGACCATGTCAGGTTCTCTGTGATGCTGATTCCCAGGAACCTGAAACATGTTTGTTTGGAACAGACCACAACAAATGTCATCATGTGCCAAATGTAATATTACAGTATTGTGCAGCTCTAACCGGCAATTTAACACACACCCCCAGAAAGGAGAAAAGACAGGCTTGTAACAGCTTCAGGAACCAAATGAGTAAACAAACATCTCCCTTTTTTTCCTTTTAATTCTCCAGTGTTGCTAAAGACTATGTGCGTCTGATGAAGTACGGAGATTCTCTGTACCGATGCAAACAGCTGAAGAGAGCCGCTCTGGGTCGTATGTGCACCATCCTGAAACGACAGAAGTCAAGTCTGGAGTACCTGGAACAAGGTAGCTGAGAGAGAAATCTGGTTTCTTAGATTCATTTATAATTTGTAGGCTTTGACTTTGTCTATCACATTTTTTTTTACTCGTTTTTTTGTCATCCGAGATGTTTTCATCAGCCGATTTTAATACGTTATGTCAATAACGTATTAATAAAGTTCTGTTTTTCAGTATGTAAATGAACTGATCTCCCTGTAATGTGCCTTCAATAGTGCGTCAGCATCTGTCCCGTTTGCCGACCATTGACCCCAACACGAGGACCCTGCTTCTGTGCGGTTACCCCAATGTTGGCAAGTCCAGTTTCATCAACAAGGTAACAGCTCTTTGTATAATACTCACTGCTGTGTATGGTGTAGCTGGAAATGTTTTTATGTTCTGTCACATGTTGTTTTTTTTTGTCTTTCAGTGTTTGTTAGATGCATGTAGCATTTTTATCAACATATCTGCAAACTGAGCATTATAATCATTAGTTTCAGGGATTCACCTCCTTGACTTCCTTTATTTAAAAGAAAGGCTAACAAGGTGTAAATGGTTTGCCTTGTCAGGTGACCAGAGCAGATGTCGATGTCCAGCCCTACGCTTTCACCACCAAGTCCCTGTTTGTGGGTCACATGGACTACAGATATCTCCGCTGGCAGGTACGATGCTGCAGCTGTTATTTGTCTCCTGCATACGTCTTTACGCCCTTTTGTTTCAGATGTGTTTAATGATGAAGTAACGTAAGCTACGTGAACATGAACTGGAGATGCAGTGCAGTAAAAAAGTATTTGAGCAGCGACACGCATCTTTGTAGTGTGGACTCTGAACTCCAACACATTGGATTTGAATGTAACAATGAGGTTAAACAGCTTACTGGTGTCTTTAAATATAAGGTGTGTCACCCCGGTCATGCTTATGTTCACTCTGTGTGTGTGTGTAGGTGGTAGACACCCCGGGTATCCTGGACCACCCTCTGGAGGAGAGGAACACCATTGAGATGCAGGCCATCACGGCTCTGGCTCACCTGCGAGCGGCGGTTCTTTACGTCATGGACGTATCTGAGCAGTGCGGTCACACCCTGCAGCAACAGCTCGAGCTCTTCAACAGCATCCGACCCCTGTTCGCCAACAAGGTCAGACATCAGTAATGTTTTTGGCAGACGTCTTATGAAGGCATGCGTTTCACACACACTTGCACTTAAAGAACTTGTAGCCTGTGACATCACAAGTCGCAGACGTGGTTGGATAGTTTAGGACCAGGTAAAACAGCAGTGAACACACAGCACAGATGTTTGTTTCAGTTGTTTAATAGGCGACGTCATTAACAGGCCGGCATGCGGCTCACCTGTTAGGGGGGGAAAAACTCACGAAACAAAGACGAGTTTTGTGTCTTTTGGGCGACTTTTTAAACCAACTGTTGATGGAGAAAGTCAGGGAAACATCGAGAGAGACCGAGAGAGGCCGGGCAAGCCGGTGTGTTTGCATTGATGAGAGAGCAGAGGTGGAGGTGTGAGTGTGGGGACAAGAGAAGTCTGAGGTAGGTATTTTTACGCGGGGAGCACTACAATCATGATGCCAGCTCAACGTTGTGATGTCTGTCAGCCATTGCCGATGACAATGGGGTCGACTTATCGGCCCAACCCTGTGACACGCTGTATCAAAACATGGGGTAAAGAACCTGTCTAAGATGCATAATTAGTTAGTCGCAGACTTTGGCGTACAATTCTTTGCGCCAGTGACTTATTGAAAAGTGCTGTGACGGTCCTGATGTCAGTGTAAATACTGTAAAATATTTTTGGTTTAAAACTCTCCATGTACTCATCCGGGCGCTTCTACTTGAGGTGGTGACGTAGGCTTGTTGTTTTGCCTCCTTTTGTTCTAAAGTCTTCTTGCACTTCTTACATATTACTGTAGTTTATTGGAATTCTGATCTTTTGTAACTGAACCCCTTCCACTGAAGTCGCTTCTCCACTGGTGAGCCAGTAGCAGCTTACTAGCGCTTTTAGCCGTGCTTGTTGTGTCAGTGTGTAACGGTATGACATCATTAGTCAACAAGTCAGAATTTTATGTCATGATATTGAGAACAAATCATGTTAAATATTATACGATACATAACATGGCACACCTTAATGCAGACCTTTTGGTTAAAAAGTAAAATGAAAAGTCTTTCCATGAACAAACTGAGTTTGTGACTTTTGACTGAAGTAGCTTCTTGGATCGGAGACACGTGACCAGCAGTTATTTCTGGGGCATCATGAACATGACGGGACATTAGAAATAACCTGACCGCAGCAGTAGCTTTGTCATATAAGACATGCATGGAAATATTTTCACGTGGTGATGTTGCTGTATAAATGTGTTGTTTTGAGAGGACTTGCCACGCTTTGGAGCAGCAGCTCCTGACCGCCAAGTTTTAATCCCAGAAACAGAGAAGGTACAAACTTGCTTTCAGAAATAGATAAGCACGATAGGACAGGAGGTTTTCCCTGTTTTATACACTTGAAACCTTTTTCCAGATTAACTAAGAACCAATCAAATGAACCCATAATTTATTTATTAATTTGGACAAATGAGTCCAAGTAGCAGGTTTCTCTCAGGATAAATAAAAGATGAAGCATTGCTCTGACAGTGTAATACTTTAGAGTGCATGTAGTTGAATTAATACTGGTGTCTCGTTCCCTGTAGCCTCTCATCGTTGTGGCCAACAAATGTGATGTGAAGAAGATCAATGAGCTGTCTGAGGAGAACCAGGTGGGTGATTTATAGTTTAGAACAAACTACAAGCCAATTGTTTTTTTTTTAGTCAGATTTAAATATTAAAGATAAAAATATTACAATGAGCACAAAGTGCTGAAGGCGTGTCATGCTCACGTCTTTGACTGTTGTGTTGTTGTTGTTAGAAAATCTTTGCAGATCTCTCTGCTGAGGGAATCCCTGTGATTGAGACCAGCACCCTGACCGAGGAGGGAGTCATGCACGTTAAAACTGAGGTGAGAGGCTGCACACTGGAGGCGCGCTTTGTGCCCCGGAGAGGTCGAGCAACAAAATGTATTTCCGTGCTGTGGCTCATCATCTTGTCGTTTGTCAGGCCTGCGACCGGCTCCTCGCCAATCGCGTCGAGACCAAGATGAAGGGCAAGAAGGTCCACGATGTTCTCAACCGGCTCCATCTGGCCATGCCGGCCAAGAGAGACGAGAAGGTAAATGCAGTCATTAACTCGGTCAGAAGTCGGAAAGTTGCAGTGTTTTTATTGAGCGGTTTTCTGACATGAAGCCTCTTCTCATTACCAGGAGAGGCCTCCGTTCATCCCAGAAGGAGCCTTGATGCGCAAGAAGGCGATGGAGGTGGACGCGCCCAAGCGCAAACTGGTACGTCCAGTGTTAACCTAAGGCAGTTCAAAAAGCCAACAGACATTCAGCAGCTCTCTGTATGGCTGCATGATAAAACATTTAATTGTTCATCTTGCAGGAGAGAGATCTGGAGATGGAGCTCGGCGATGACTACATTCTGGACCTGCAGAGTGAGAAGTGTTTTCATTCCAACATTTATGCTGCTGTGAATTTGTTTGCTTATATCTGCAATGCTGATGTGGTTTTATTTGGGTTTATTTAAGAATACTGGGATCTGATGAACGAGGAGGAGAGGCATGATACGATCCCTGAGGTGTGGGAGGGCCACAACATTGCAGATTACATTGATCCTGACATCATGAAGGTGAGTCTCTGCACTTCAGGAGTTAAGTAGAAAATTGCCTCTTGGCAGATTGTAATTGCCAAAAAAATCTTACTTAGGAAAAAGTGCAGAGAAAGCTCTTATCTGTTCAAAGAAAGTTACATTTTGTGTAAATATATTCTGAAAAAATAGCTTAATTCTTGGGACTCTATTCGCTGTCACCAAAGCCTGCACTGATGACAAAAAGGAAAAGGCCAGGTGACGTCTCAGTGTAGAGTCAGGCCTCCAGAACAGCTGCAAGGCTCTTCGCCAAGTCAGTGTTGGCGGGATAAACACCATGATAAAATAGGTTTTGTTTTCTCAGTGAGGTTTATCTGGTTAAATGAAAAGCATTCCTTGAGTTTCTAGTAGAGCAAAGTTGAGAAATAAAAAATGTTTCCACCTTCTGAACGTCTTGATGTCTCCATTTCCTCTGTCACAGAAACTGGAGGATCTGGAGAAGGAGGAGGAGCTGAAGGAGCGAGCCGGAGAGTACGACTCAGATGACGAGAGCGAGGACGAAGAGATGCAGGAGATCCGTGTCCTGGCCAAACAGATCCGGGAGAAGAAGCACCTCATGGTCGTAAAGTCCAAGGAGAAGGACGTGCACGGGCCCCGCATGCCCAGGACCGCGACCAAGGTGAGAGGGGCTGTGCCTTTTTATTGGTCAATTTAAGCTGCCATATTGGGATTGCCGTATATGTCAGGGTGGTCTTTGTTTAATATGATTTTAATCTGAAAAGCCCCTCAAGTTTGCCTACTTTGAGACTTCCCCTAGCGGAGCGTTATCTAGGGCTGCAACTAACCATTATTTTCATTTTAGATAAATCTGTTGATTATTATCTTGATTAGTTGTTTGGTCTTTGCTGTTTCCCAAAGTCCAAACGAGGGACTGGAGAATAAAACAAAGCAATTATTATTGCAATGTATTTTTTTCAATAACAATGTTCAATACATATTCAATAAATGTTTGACTTTATTCACTTGAATCATACATGAATAAGAACTTATTTGTTTTATTAAAATGTTTATTTTGTTGAGGAAAAGGTTTGTAAAGTGATCCACACTGTTTGGCATTAAGTGTTGAACATGAAGAAGAGTTTAAACCACAATTAACCAGGTCAGGTTTCTTTATCTTTCACTCAGGAGCAAAAATCAGCCTTAAAACTCGAAAGAAATAACGATGTGATACTTAGCGTGATATTTATCGACATTGAAAGATATGAAACTTTTTATCGTGATAACATTTTGGGCCACATCGTCCAGCCCTGCTCAAGCCCAATGTTCACATTTCAGAAGCTGAAATCACAATATTTACTTTTTCTCTTAAAAAAATTCCCCTAATCGACTAGCAAAGTAGTTGCCAATTAATTTATAGTTGACAACTAATTGATTGATCGTTGCAGCTCTTCTGGACACAAAGTATCCCATACTGGATTCAACCCTTTACCTTCACAGTGTTTTTGACTTATAAAATTTATACTCATTGCCTTTTGTAAAACTATCTGCATCTGTGTGTGTTTTGATTTGTTCAGGTTGAAAGAAAGAAGCTAGAGAAGGAGATGGGTGACCTCGGTCTGGACATGAATGACAAGGATGAGGTAAGTTCTTCCTTTTACATCAGAACCTACAGTACACAATCATGTGGACTAAATGAATATTAGAAAGTCAAAAATTTAAACAAAGTACTGTGTCAATACAGTTAAGTGACATGGACTCTCAACCTGCTCCACAAAATATTAAATAAAAACTATTGCATTTTTAGAAAATAGGCATTGCTCTGAAGATTTTTAGAAATACGTTATATGTTTTTTTTTTCCTTCTTTTTTTTTATTTATTTATTTATTTTTATAACTCTCCTTGAATTAAAACTTCACACCCTGTAGAAAAGCCTCTGAGAAGTCCTTGAATGTCTGACACCTGCAGTGTACAGGAACTGTACAGACACACAGAAACTTGTTGTTGTGGTTGTTTATTACAATCATGTGAAACGTCAACTACTGACGTAACTACGCTTGCTGTAGCCTGGTTTATTCGCCCCAAACCAGCTGATAGAAACGGATCTATTTCGCATTAACTTTTTTTTTTTTCCTCTTTTTGCGACATTTCAAAAGTCAGCTTAAAATTCGCTTGACAGTTTGATGGAAACACGGCTACTGATTCATTATCATTTTCCTCTTGTTCTTTCAGAGTCACTACGCACAGCAGGCCCGACGGTCCAGAAGCCTCACTAAGAAACGTAAGCGTGAAGCTTCCGCACCTCCAACTTCCAAAACTCGCAGCCAGAGCGCCTCCCGTCCACCACGAGACCAGTCTGGTCTACGCGATCCAAAGGTACGTGACGGTGTCTTTACTCAGCTTTTATTTACTAAACTATGCTGCATTTTAACTACTTTGGTCTCTGGGTTTATGAAGACACATTTTCTGTGAAAGGCAACATGAAGCCGTTCTTATTAGGGCTGTGTAAATGTCAGTTCTGTCACAGTAGAAAAGATTATCCCACAAGTTGGTTGATACTGAAGGCTTTACTGTGGGTAGACAGAAGATAAACAATCTTCACCATCTTGGTGCTAAAAAATAATTAAATGGACGTTATGAAGAAGGTCGCCTGTCTGTGTGTGCCGGTTTTTTTTGGTGTAATATCTCCTTTGTCCTCAGTTAGTCTTTGCAATTCATCTGGTGACATTGATGTATGGCACTCAATCCTAAATGTTATTGGCTAATGTTAAATATGTTGTTCTAAGGGAGGAAAACACGACTCCACCTCAGACTGCACTAGATTGTTATTTACATTGTCTGCATATTAAAAAATAAAACTTATGTATGTGATATATGTGCACACACAGACATTCACATGTGCATGTTCAGGACTCATCAATGAGCATTCTAGCAGCATGGTGGAAAGTGTAAAACATGTAAATTTAATAACTGTGCACCAGTGCAATAAATAAATCCCTGGTCCTGAAAGTTAATTTGAAGAGAACTCATGTCAGTGTCTTCTTTCTTTCCTCCTCAGATGGCAAAGAAAGCAAAGAATATGATGAAGAACTCCCAGAAAGACATGAACCGCCAAGGCAAGAAGGGAGAGGCAGACAGACACGTGTTTGACCTCAAACCCAAACACCTCTTCAGTGGGAAGAGGAAGTCGGGCACCAACGATCGCAGATAAAACTGCTTTTTCTGGACTGTTGAGACCTGGACGCTCTTTTTGGAAAGAGAGGCTTCTGTGTGGAGATAGTGTTTGTGTCTTCATTCTATATACATTTTCCCCAGCAGTAAAAAGAGGAATATGAAATATATTCCTCTTTTTAAGCGAGAAACTCTGAGCATCATCCTTGAGGATGGTGGTGCCATAGAAAACTGTAAAGCTGCTGGCAAACTGCACCAACCCATTTAAATGATTAGTAATCATAATAATAGGTGGTCTCTTATTTGTCAGCTCTCAAGCTTTAGCTCACAAAAGTAAAGTTATTTCGTTTCTGCATTTGCCATGAATAAATTTATACCTTAACGAAATGCATGTCATATTATGTTCAGTTGTTAAACTGATTTGTATGTGTTTTTCTCTGGCAATAGCAGTTAAATGAACTTCATGCCTTACAGCTTGTATGTGACTCAGGACATGCTGGGTTTACTTTGGATAAAGTGATAATGATACCTCCTTTACAAGTCCCCCTTTGAGAAATATTTAAGGGAGCCAAATAAATATACATCTGAACTAAGCTGCAGTGTTTAGGTTGTCTTTATAGTGTGCTTTTATCATGAAAAACCAAAGTGGTTCCGGAATTTACCTTGCTGTGTTATTTCTTCCCCCCTCACCATACCTGTTATTACTTAGGATTGTTGGTTATCATCTATCTATCGTCGCACTTCTGCGGTAGCATATCCCCAAACGTTACATTCGAGATGGCTATTTGAGCGTTTCCTTTCTTGCAGATGTACACATGTGGTAATTGGACAAACAATACAATGACATACAATTTCATTAAGTGGGTCGTCGGATATGTTCATATAATCTGTTGAACCTTTTATGTGCTGGCGTGTGATAATACCATCGAGGGTAATGCCCAATAAAACTAGCCCGTTGAGAGTGAAGTGGGGTCGGAAGTGATGCCACAGCGGAACCAGGTAGGCTTTGTTACTTTCAACATTTGGCTTTTATTTTGAAAAACCGCGTGCCGGAATTGGCTTCGTTATCTTTTCTCACGTAGCGGAGCTCTTCAACAGTCAACACGGATTCTGGACAAACCCTGCGCAGCTTTCTCACATTTTGAAGAAAATGATACAAAGGGCGATACATCCCTCAATACCCCGGAATACAACTTTGTATTTGTAGACTTTCTGGTAAGTTGGATTCCATGTTTGGGAAGGTTGTCTTACCGTTAGCCTATTAGCATGCTTGACACCACCAGCGCTAATGAGGATAACGGTGGCTTTGCTTAGCCTACCGCTAAACAATTGCGTTGTAACAAGGCTAACATTTTCAAGACTTGCTAATAACGTTCACCTATCAGGGGGAATGTATTCACTCATAATGGTCCTTTTACGTACCCCCCCCCCCCTCAAATGTAGCGGAACACCATGTAGCCTACATGTTGTAATCATTGCCCTCACATCTTTAGGTCACAGTGACAGTCAGCAAGAGGAACTGAGGTGTCTGACAGCCGGACAAGGCAATTCCTTTATTCACCAGAAAGAGACATTAACGGATGACAAGCTGTGATGTACAGGCTGGATAGTGACAGAAAACCCCCGGAATTTTGTGTCCAGAGTCCTTATGTCAACTCAAGGGCAAGGATTTGTGACAGCTGTTGTCAGGCTTATGTCATGTCATAATATGCGCATCCATAAAAAGTGTCGTGTCATCCCAAAGATTTACATTCACGTTAATTATGATACATAAATCTATACGAATGGAAACAAATGCTAATGTTTTTTTTTTTGAGTCTTTGAAGTAGGTTTAGAACGATTTAATCCACTAGTCAGTGACAGAAATCTAATTGCCTACTATTTTTTTTTTAAATTTTATTTAAAATTTAAAATTTTCAATTTACAAGCAAAAATGTCAAACATATGCTGATTCCTGCTTATTAATTAGGAATGTGCTGCTTTTCTTTTTCATTTATGAAAATAAATAAGTCTTTGGGTTTTGCTACTGTTGGTTAGAAAAAAGGAAACCTCACTCTCAGGAGATAATCGAGAGATTAATTGATAATGAAAATAACCGTTAGTTGCAGTGTGTATCTCCAGTTACAAGTAGGCGTGTTCAAGATATTGATCAGTTTTTCTCATGCATCATTAAAATAGTATGGGAAATTTTTAATGTTATCAATCATTAACATGTTAGTTGCCCACAGTAACGCTGCAAAAAATATTATGATTTATGGAGTACACAGTTTCAAGTCATTTAAAAAGCAAAATACAAAAAATATTTACTGTTTTACTCATTTAAATGTGATGATTGCTGCTTTTGCCTGTGTTGTCATTCACACCTTTTGATAAAAGCTTAGACAATTGATTGATTGTAGATTAGCAGAAATGTAGTTTTTTGATGTTCAAAGTGCCAAAAATTGCACCGGTCTCACCTCTCAAATGGGAATTCTTTCCCCATCCTTAAGTTAAATATCTTTTGATACAATTGTTGACTGACTTCATTAATCACTTAATTGAAATATAATTGACAGATTCACTGCTAGTAAAAAGAATAATTTGTTGCAGTCTTACGAACATATTTAAAACCCTCGCAGTCCAGTGTGATGACTTGGTGAAGTGATTTTGTAGCCCCATAGCTAAATGGATAAGTTATCAGAAGATGGTGTTCTGAATATTAAACCCATTTTTTCCGTACGCATTGCCCAGTCCTATTTCGTCTTTCTCACAAAACTGTCCCAGTTATCACTCATGTTTCTCCCTAAGGTACCCACAGACGGTTTGCTGAGCCTGAAGCAACACTATGTTTCAACACTCATTCATTTTCTCATTTCACACGTTCACACATTGAAGCTGTCAAATACAACCACTTGCTTTCCCACGCTCCCTAGATTACTTCAACCAGGATTTCACTATCTTCACTTTGATTTTGTACTTTCAGACTGTCATCAGGTTTGGAAGGAGGGATGCCGGTGGAGAGCGGGAGCGGCGCCGCCGCCCGTCAGGCTAAACAGAAGAGGAAGTCTCACAGCCTGTCCATCCGCAGGACCAACAGCACCGAGCAGGAGCGCTCCGGTCTGCAAAGAGACATGCTGGAGGGGCAGGTGAAGACTCTCATTCACAAAAACACTAGGAAAAAGTGCAGAGAAAGTACTTATATAGTTGGAAGTGTTAAGTACACCCTTCCCCTGTCTGTCATCATTAGCGTTCTGTCCTGCTGTCCCTGTCCGCACCCATAAGCACTCTAGTTGTAAGCCTAAGCCAATTAGGTTTTAATACACTCGTTTAGAGGACACATAATGGTTTATATTGTTGCTGGCTTCAGCATGGCGCAATTACTGCACGATTACTGTGAGGTTATTTTAACTCAGTGGTTAAAACAGATGGATTCAGAACAGGCTTAGGCATTTGCACTGGTGGATCGGTTAGATAAGTAGTTTCACTCTGCCCAAGTAATAAGGAACTGAATTGTTCCTTGGATGCTGAGTCCACAAAGTTACCTGGACGTAATTATCTGGAAAGATAGTAAACAAAACAAAAAAGCAATGAGAGCCACAGAATTAAGGATTGGCTGCTTAATAGGGGTGGGAATCTCTGGGCAACTCACAATTCGCTTACGATTCAGAGCGCTGCGATGCGATTATAAAACGATTGTCGATGCATCTTGATGCATAATTTTTTTCTATAAAGGATCTTTGGATAATTACTAAGCATTTAATTTGCACGTTAAAATCCAAATAAAACATCTCTTAATTAGCTTAAAAGGACTAGTTTGCACCCCTAATTAACTTCATTAACCTCAGCTCCATGGTCCTTCATTTCTTTATCATCCAGTTGTCAGAATCCTCTAAAAAATGAAATATCATTATCAGGATGCGCAGTATGTGTACAGGACAGAGCTGCACACCAGTTTAGTCTAAACATGTACCTGATGTTCTCAACCCTTGACAAGTAGGTAAGTTAGTAATGACATACAGCTGAGCTAATTAATATTACTTACTAATTCCGCTAATGTTACAGCCAAAAAACATGCTGTACTGTAGATATTAGCTGTCGCTAACAGCCTTCACTTTCCAGCATTTGGGGAAACGACAGACTTTTGTCAACAGACACACAGTGACCCACACTGTATGTTTACTACCAGAAAAAAAAAACTTACAGCAAATATTTTTCTCTGCTAACTTTCACCGTCATGTTCTGCTGCTCAGTCATTCGCTCGGCCCCATATACAGGATGGGGAGGCAGCCAAGCGATGAGTGACCATTTTAACTCCCAGTGTGCGAGGTAAAATCTTTACTTGCCCGTTGATATTAATGACATTTTAGTAAGGTGGTTATTCATTCCTCAGTGGTGGTGTGCCGGATACTGGTCTCTCTGTTATGTGCACGCCAAAGACGATCCAGGCGCTGTACTTCCTCAAGTTCTGCCTTTTGTGTTCCCTCAACATTACTCTCATCAATTAACATTCAAATAATCCTTTTTTTCACATTTGTTAATTGAGTCAGAATCTTCCACGTCCGCATCGTGATGCATCCAAGAATCACATTTTTTCTCCCACCCCTACTGCTTAACACTTGATTACACATCAAACTTGTAGAATAGGGAAGATATCTTTCATATCTCTACTTTGAGTTTAAGCTCTGTGACATTTGTTGCACAGTCCAAAGCCAAAGCCGTTGATGTCATCAAGAGTTACTTTCTCAGACCTGACCAAGCTCCTGCAGACCCACAGAACACGTCATACTCTTTACACAGGCTCTGCAGTACTCCAACTAAAAGACAGGTTGCATAGTTTGTTGTGTCATGCTAAGTGGAAATCAAGTAAGTATGGATTAATGTTGTCCTTGTGGGAGCCTGAACACACACTATCATAGTTCACAGTTTTTTTTGTTTCTGTTATCCTCAGTTAACTTAAACTCCTTACATGTATTGCAGGGTTTTGATGCACTTGGGATGTTTTTATATTTAAATTTGAATTTGCATAAATGGTAGCAGGACTGTTTCAGCTGCTATAGTTGATTATTAAAAATGCTAAAAGTAGTTGAATAACAGCTTTTTCCATGTTCCATTAATTCAGACCCTTCAAACCCTGAAGCTAACCTGATATTAATCAGCATTAAGGTATTTCTTTTCAATTATTCCTGGATATAACTCTAACTAAGTAACTCTAATACAGCAAGAGAATTTGGACAATAAAGCTTAGTTTATATTCCCTGCAGTCAGGGCCCGTTATAAGGTGCTACTTTCTTAGTGAAAAGGCAATGGACCTGTTTCACAGTAGGAAAAGCACAGGTGTTAATAATACCATTAGGGATGACTAAAATCCATTTAGCTGCAGTCTTACTGGGACCCTTGACTGTAACAGAAGCATCGTTAATGTCATTAGTGGCACCTGAGCGTCTCATGCTATGAAAAGTCAAAATGTTTGCTGTGATAAAGGCCCGTTATTGAAAAAAAAGGCCCCATGGTACAAGTATGGGAGGTACAACCTACACTCTCACTTGGCCTGTCTCAAGGAGCTATTTCTAACCGAACATAACCTACATGTAATCCCATCCTCATGACTTATTGTTTTTTTCACTCTGGTCCCTTTTGGTCCCAGTCCTCTGATAATCTGGAATCCTTCATGAGAATGGAGGTAAGTTTCAGGTGTAACTAAAAATTAGTGTAGAGCTAGCTGTCTTTAGTTGTATACGTTTGGTGTAGATTAGGTTTGATTAGTATTTAGAGGAGAGGTGTGGTGGTTCTGGAAGTGATTTCTCTAATTCGAATCAACAAATCCTTTCCCCTTAAAACGTGATATTCTAGATGTTCCAGCAACATTTGAGGTTCAGTCACACACAGCAGGTTTTCTTTTGCTAGACTTGAGTGGACAATAAGTTGACTGTACAGTTACATACACTCCAGTTACAAATAAATCAGGGTGCATTATAAGATCACGACTCCTGGGACGGACTGGCACAATAATTCAGGCCGGGATTTTGACTCAACCTCAGGTCACTTTGTTCACATCAACCACCAAACCGCTAATTTTTGTGGACAAACCCTATTTGTTGATGTAACAGGTACCAAACCAAGTATATTCTTTGCCATGTTCATCTACTCGTCAGACATAAAAGGGCAGAGAAGCCGGTCAATTTTCAAAATAAAATGACTCCCGGACTCCTGATCGTATATTAACAATAAACACAGTTAAAACAGACACAGAAAAGAAACACTTTAACTATGTAGCCTACTTAACCATAGCAGAAGCACATAAAGCAAGCACTTTTCACCAAATCAACAAAATCTAAACATGTCAGCAAAATCAGACAGGCAAAATGCTCTTATTCTGAAATGCTCCCCGTGGGATGACAGAACTACACACAGTGAAGATGGAGGTAAAAGGACAAACTAAAAACAAGTCATTAATGTTGGGCAGGAGCACGCTCTGATGCTGAAATGACAAGAGGCTTCCAGTGGAAGTTGATGCCGCAGAGGACAGAACTAAATTGCGGTTCACATGCAGCCAGTGTGAGTCTGGGGTGATAGGCTACATATTAGCCTAAGTCCACCCACACTGTAAGAAATGGACGTAGTCATCGTGACGTCACCAGTTAGTCTTGGTTAAATTTACACAGTGCCGAGGGTACGAGTCAGCTCTAGCCCGATTGACAGGCCGCCATGGTTTACAACCTGTCAATCATAGATAATCCTGCTCTGAAACATTCTCTGCTTTATGTTCTGTTTTAAAATAAAAGGAACCATAATTTACTAAATGAGCATCATTTTGTATTGAAGAAGACTTGAAACTAGTGACTGAGACCATAAACTCATCAGGAAAGTGTTTACTGAGGCAATTATTCAGCTGAGAAGGAGAAACATTTTCACATTATTTCTAATGGAGCTGGACTTCTTTTTGCAACCAGAAGAGTCGCCACTTGCTGGATTTTCAATAGAATACAGGTTTCAGGTTTCCGCATCAGCTGTATATTGTAGACCAGAAGATTCCCGCTTGAATCCACCTCTCAGAATTGCAATCATGCAATTGCAAAACATGCAATCTACAGTATAATTTCTGACCTACGTACAGCTAAACTACCCTGATCCTACTATCCAGTGTTCCCAAGAAATTCATTACATCATTCTCACTCTCTTCAATAAATGGAGGTGATGGACAGCTAAGAAATTAGAAGATAGTGGAGGCCCCCCTTGGAGCCACAAACAACAGGTCCCTAGCACCCTGAAGGCAAGTATGACTAAAAAGCAGTTACATTAAAATCTAAATAGGTATTAAAACAATGTGGAGCACAAAGAGACAGGCTGGCTGAGATATCAAAGACCCCATAAAGCACACACTAACTGACCTGCAGTAAATAATTAACAGCAGACACGTTAACCAATCACAAGGGGAGCTCACAGTCAGTGGGTTTATCCCATAAGCAGGATGAGCTCTAAGCCAGACCATCAGAGCGGAACAAAGCAAAACAAGGAAAAGAAGACCACCAAGACAGTGACTCACTACCTGCAACCCAAACTGAACACAACTCTGCACAGTTGTTACATTCATACTATTTTGTACACATGTATAAACGATTCTAGAAAACATGTTCAAATCCTGCCAACTACCAGCTGGTCCCTACCTTGGTCTCCCTGGCTAAGTTACCAGACGCAAATCTTTAGTTAGTTATTGTTTGTTTGTAAAGTCCCTTTTTTTTTTTTATTTCAGTTAACGACAATTTTTTTTTCGCATCTAGTTTTCGTTATTTCGTTTGTCTTCATTAACGATTATAACCTTGGTCTCCCGATGGCGAGTCCACCAATGCATGACTCACAATTCTCTTGTTCATTGGACAGTCTAGTAACCTGAGGTGAGTTCAATCTCAAAATATTTTGCACTGGTTTGCAACGTTTTCGGATGTTTTTTTGACTCGTTTTGCAACGTTCTGCAGCGGGCTTTGGGGTATGTTTTTACCTGTTTGGTGGGCGTGTTATCCACTTAACTGTTAAAAGTTTGTAAACGCAACCGTGGTAAAACGGCATGAAAATGCAGTGCGCTTGCGTACACAACAGGGTGTGCAAGGCAAGGAAAAAAACCATTTTGCTATGTTTTGTCGGCACTGAACGTGCCCCTGTTGCCCCTGAGATTTTGATGGTGAGACAGAGTTGAAATAAATGTCCAGTTCTGTAAATTTGAACATGAAGCACTTATTGCTCTACATTTTTTGACATGTATGTTCAGATTGGGCTGGACGATATGGCCAAAAAAGTTATCACAAAAAGAAATTTCATATATTTTCATATCGATAATTATCACGATAAGTATCAAATTGTTATTTCTTTCAAGTTTAAAGGCTGATTTTTTTTCTCCTGAGTGAGTTAGTTGAAGAAACCTGATGGTTAATTGTGGTTTAAACTCTTCTTTATGGGCAACACTTGAGGCCAAACTGTGGATCACTTCACAAATCTGAGGCCGAAAATTCAAAACAATTATGATAAAATCTTTGTCACCAAATATGCAGGAGTACCTACTCTGGAGATCTGCAGGTGCAGGGTTCAAATCCCCAGGCGAAAGAGACTTGCTGACAGTGTGGTTGTTCAGATCATAGTGAGTCTAAGTTCTGTACTTTATTTGAATCCCGTGACACTTTCTTCTTAGTTTTCTCTGCTTAAAAGTGTTTGTGCAGCTTAAACCTTTAAACCTTGTGCAGGCTGGTTGAACATTTCACCCAGCAGTCAGGTACATGTAACAACACTCTCTGATCTCAAGGTGATGCTGTAAAAAACAAGTTTGCGTTTCCTCAGTTATGTCAAAGTCCAAATTCTTTCATCACTTTAATCTCTTAAGTCGTCTGTGTCTGTTCTTCTCTGAAAATGTCAAATGTTGTGTTTTTCTGACTTGACTTGCTGGGATTATGGTCATTGCCGCTTGCGGCTATTTGTTTGCTTTGTTTTGGGGACTTGTGCTCTTTGCACCGATCAAAGTAATTTTTGCTACAGTCTCCCAGATCTCTGTACTGGAGGTGGTGGAGAATAAAATGTTTTTATGACCATACTGCACACACTCGGGAAGAATTTGCTGAAATGGCCATTAGACCTGAGTGCAGTGTTACCCATACATCCATGAGGTGTTGCGTCCTGTAGCTTCTCTACTCAAAATCTTCATAGAATGAGTCCCACATCCATTTTCAACACATGCCAGGCCTTGTGCAACATACGAATGTTATTGTGTAACCCCCCTTCCCCTGCTGCAGCCTTTCCTCTCGATTATCCTGACGTGTGCACTGTGGCACAAACCTTTCTGCTGCCAGCCTGTGAACGCTAACTGCACACTTGAATGATTTCTTCAGAAAATATAGCTGCGGGCAGTAGTTCAGCCCAAGAAAGAGTGCATTATGCAGAGTACACTCAGGTGCAAAGAGGGCTCCGCACGCTGAGCAGTTCCATCATGATTGGACAAAGCTTTGAGGAGTGATGGCCCACTTCCTGTTTGTGTCTTTGCTAGTCAACTCAAAGCAAGAATCTCTCTAATAAACTGTGTCTGTTGCAGAACTGCGGAGATGTTAAAACTATTTACTCACTTCTGTAATATACTTGGGACTCCATAAGTAGGACACATCATTATAGCTTTTTCTTTTTAAAGTACTGGGAAATGTATCACTGTTTATGAATGGGGTTTAAATGGGTTGAAAATTACATTCAGTCCACATGAAAATTAATTATGAAAACATCATTTGTAGTAGAAATAGTTTTTTTGTTAAGCATAAAGCTTTTTTTATGAGCTGTGGTATAACTATTACTAGTAAACTAGTAATGGCTGTCTTGCTGCATGCACATGAATGCACATGAACATAAAGTGAGCCTAGAATTCACTTTAAAGTGATGAGCTTCTTTTTAAAAAAGACAGCATTTGTGTGCTTGAATTGAGCATCTCCTGCTGGGTAATCTCATTATCCTGAGATGGTGGAGTAATAATTTGGTGCATGTCATACCACAAGCAGTATGTGAGTTTTGAATACTTAAATGAGACTGTCTATAATTGGTTTGAAGTGTCATTAAATGTTGCACAATTGCATGTTGGAATAAACTTCAAGCCAACAGACTAAGTGTACGATTTAAGGCCTGTCCGTACTTATTTCCAAAAACATATTGAGGAGTTGGTGCTCTGTAACCCTGATTCTTTCCTGTAATGGATTAAGCTCTTTTAGTAATATGCTTTGTATGAAGGCTTTTTGTGTAGGCTTCCAGAAACTCACCTGACTCTCACTTGGCGTTTTGGACAGATTGTCAGAAAAAACAAGGAATTTAATGCCACTTAAAACTCTGGGAAATTCTAACAGGTATTTTTCACTATTTTCTGACATGTTATAGACAGAACAACTCATCGAGAAACTCACTGGCAGTCTGATAATGATAATAATAATAATAATAATAACTGATAATGAGAAAACACTTGCTGCCCTACACAAACACCACAACTAGTCCTCAGTATTTGAAGTGAAGCAGCAGCCTCACACACCTCATCCATCTCTGCTCAGTGATGAACCCGTGTTTCCAGGTGGTTTCATGCTCTCCTTTTCTCTCCCTGCAGGACTCCAAACTGCCTCTGTCTCTGAGGAGCAATCTGCTGGACCTGTTCAGTCAGATCGAGAGGGAGTTTGAAAACCTTTACATAGAAAACCTGGAATGTAAGTCGCCATGAAGGCAGAACATATTTGTTTTGGTTTTAACTGTGGCCTGCTAAACATCACCGTAGATGGAGCCAGCCTACCCAGAACAGCTGGAGGCTTCTGTGTTTATCCGCTGTGCAGATAGACGGGGACAAACTCCTGCTGAGTGCCGAGCTGAACGGCACTTTAACTGTAATTGGAGATATTTTTTTACCTAGTCTTGTTTGGGTGTCAAACACAGCTTGTATTTTTCTACACAGTGTACTCAAGGGCTGTTTTTTTAAATCCAGTAAGAGCATTTTAATATTTTTGATTGGCATTAAAGAGGAAGGATACATCTATAAATGATTCTAAAAGTTCAATTCAACAACTATTTGACTTTTTCTTTCATAAGATAGAACCTTTGGATTATAAAGGATATAACCGGCATGGAGGTTTTACATTTAAAGTAAACAACAATTGCTTAACTTGGATAGTTAAACTGATTTATCCCATTAAAGCACAAACATCAACATGGTGTCAGTCCTGAGTCTCGCTCCAATCTTTCGAGATTTCTCGAAGAGGCTATTGCAGGACTTTTCAAGCTAAATAGTTTCTCTTGGTGATCTTCTCCTTGAGCAGTATCTTATTGACTTGCTAGCCAGCTAATATTTTCACACAGTGTTTTGTTTTTCTGACCTGAACCTCTCCGGTAGGTTTTTATAAGCACAAAGCTCCTTCTCCGCCATGGCAAGTTACCTGGTCTGGACATGGTAGCATCGATGGCAGGGAAACCCGTGCTGTGTTGCAGTGCAGAGTGCAGTTGGTTACTGCTGACACTATTTTAACACGTGACCTGTTTGACTCTCAGTACGCAGAGAAATCGAAACGCTGAACGATCGTTTGGCTGCAGAAGGACAGACTTTCGAAGGGGCAGATTTAGCCAAAGGAGCACTGAAAACAAAAGGTGAGACATCTCATCTCAGGGCCCTGGATGTTTGCCCTTTAAGTGTATTAAGTATTTTGTGTTGCTCAACTCCACCAAAGTGAATTATTTTTTTTATTGCTGCTGCTTTTTAGTGGTGCTCTTGTCATCATGAGTTTATATCTTTTAATTTTGTCAACCCACAGCGAGTCATAGCACCAGCCAGCTGTCCCAAAAACTAAAGACGACCTACAAGGCTTCCACAAGCAAGGTAAATGCTGTTTCATTTTATTTTTTCCAGAGCAAAAAAAGGAATATTATCCCGAAATTTTTAAATTATTGTTGTACTTGTTATATTTTATTGAAACGTGCCTGTGTAGGTGTGTGTTTTAGATTTTTATCAAAGCATTGTGAAGTTGCAATGGTTTGTGAAAATGTTGATTTGAATCAGTCCATTGACATGTACAGTATCATGTCAGTGTTTCCCATCAGTGGTCCCAACGAGACCATGGCGGCCCGCCACAGTCTAATTTATTCCGCCATAGTTTCAGAATGAACCGAAAATATTTTTCCACTTCTCATAATAACATTACAGACCTGTAATGTTGTGTTTTGTGGGCGCTGCTGTGAGCTCGCATGCTCACACACTTTGGTAGCTGACTCCAGACAACCACTTTTCTTTGGAGGTAACTACGGTAACGTTAACGATCTGTTTCTGTCACTCGTTTGCAAGAAAGCGATTAAGCTAGCTGCGCCTAAATTTGGAGTACACGCGTATTCAAGCCTTTATGGTAAATCCACTGAAACGGACCAGTGCGAGCTGACAGGCAGGTTAGCGACTTTGTCCTGTCAGTTTCTCTCTTGCAGTTGCAGTTTCAGAGTCTGACCTGAAGGTATGGCGTCTTCATGTTATGCGATATGAGAACCACATACTAATTTATCAGATTGGGTCGAACTTGATCAATTTAGGTCGAGGAGGATACACGTGACAACGTCTGTTTTTCAAAATAAGGTGTCTACAGTATGTAAATAAGATTAATTGGATTATATTCACAGAAAGTATATAACATATTACATGTGTCCATTAAACGTAAAAAAACAACAACAATAAAATGCTAGGGAAATTATTACTTTTAAATTTCCTATTCTTTGATTTAGAGTTGCTAACATTAAATAAATTTGTTGACTTTTCACCATTTCTAGCTAAACAATGGGTTTATGAATAGTTTACTAGAGCACCACATTGTTTTCAGAGAGAGTGCAAAGTTCTTCATAGATAGCCTCTTAATTTTGCATCAAATTAATGCATTAAAATATAAAAAAATGTCTTACGGGGGGCGTACCCCCAAACCACCCAAGAGGGTCCAAGGCCCACCATAGTCTCTTAAAATCCTGTGGGAAACACTGCATGTAAATTAGAATACAAAATGTAAAAAAGACTGAATTGGTAAATTAGCTTCATTGTTTTGTGGCGCGTTCGATCACATGACCACATGGCTTTTGAATGTTAAAGGGAAGGACTGCTGTCTGTTTTGTTTTTTTACCTTCTTGCTCGTAGCCGAGCTCAAACTCTTGCCATGCCAGAGTAGGTGGATCCCGCAACTTCAACGTAACCAGTTGGGAGTTGTGGGGTGGAGACTCATGGGTAATTTGTTGATTTCTCCCCCTTGTGTGCCAATATGCATGAACAGCCCAGCCAGGGGGTCGGCACTCCCTCCCCCAGAGACTTGGTCATTCAAATGTAGGAGTTTGAGCTTTTCTATCAGTTTCTGTGTGAGATAAAACACAACTTTATTGTCTCGCTAACAGGCTTCTTCAGTTGCAGCTCATTGGTTTTGATTTGGCTACTTATTGGCATTCACATAATGGTACACTAAGGAGACATCTTTAACATGAAGCAGTTGTTACCGCAAAATGCTTTTTGTGCCTTGATTAATAAAATACTCAAGGTGGATGAGAGCATTTGTTGGCTGCTTTATATCATTGCTCAATGAAGGCGGAGTGTGTGGTCTGCTGGAAAGTGCTTCGCTCTTTCAGATTTTGGTTTTTCTTCTTTAAAATTCTTTTGAGATCAGCACTTTCACTTTGACTTTCACTAAGATGTGAGCACACTGTTAACAGAACTGCATCAGATATAGTGGCTTTAAAGAAGTCTGTGCAAAAAAACACAGACATAAAAACATATTTTCACACTGCTAATGGTGTCTAGCCATGTAAATATAGCGTGCGTTTTATTTGCTTAAGGTTTCAGATATTGCTCTCTCACATATCTGTCTCTATCCCAGAGATTTAGCCCAACCGATACTGGATTTTGGAAGCTGATACTCATATTGATATTTGAGGGTTTGAAAACCTCATATGGGTTTTTAAGGACTTGTGCCCAAGATATAGTTTGTACTGAGAGGGACATTTTACAGTTGAAAAATAAATGTTTAAGTGTTTTCTGATGGACAAATTATATAATGAAGACACTGTTTCTAAAATAGCTCAAACATATCTTTAGCATTCCTCTACTGACTGTTCTTATTGGTCGACATTTTGCTTGCAGTAAGCTTATATTGGCCAATGCTGATGATCATAAAGGAAAATAAGTGTTAACTTTTGCAATTGTTTCCATAACTAAGGCTGAAAATCCATCCTCCTAACTGATTTATTGATAGCAAAATCTTAACGTGGCTCTAGCAGACTGCACACTGAAGCTTCAAACTGTAGAGTATTAACTGCTGGGTGCGTTAGATTTCCCGCCCAGCCAGTTACTTAAAGCTTAATTTGCGGTGCTTTGCGCTTCTTTTATTGGTGCATCTGTGTTTCATTTGAGCAAGTTCTGGATTACTCTTGATTCTCAGTACAAAAGAAGACACACACATTACTGCTCATCCAGACTCAACATTTGACTAACCGTCACGTTGTCACACTGCATTTCCATCATATGACAAACCATAATTGAGCAAAATCATGTTACATTTAACATGAATAGAACAAAAGCCATGCTGCTTTACAGTGATGTGTTTCACAAGAGAATCTGCCCTGCTGCTCGCTAACAACCAGCATCCACTGGTTCCCACAATGCTCGGTATCTTTCATCATATCTTCAGTGTCAGTTTGTATCTGTTTGATGACAGACAAAGAAAATGTGAAGGATGTGCTCTGTTCTGTGTGCAGCCCATTTCTTTTTCAGATGAATGATGTTCTTTATGCTCTCCTGCTTCCTTTCAGTTGGAACTTATTTAGTGGTCTGTGTCCAAAACGAACCAAGAGTCCAGTTTGTATCATCCCCATCTTTAATGTAAACACCTTGAGCAAACCCTGATCCAACTGATGATAATTACTGATCGATTTTTGTCTCACCATAACTCCGTATTTTTTGCCACCCTCTCTAGATTGTTCTTTTCTTTATTATGCTTTATTTATGCATTTATAGTAATCCTGGTATGATAAATGCACTATACAGTACTGATATCTAATGCATCTGCATTTATTTTGATACCAGATCTGGGTTGACAGGTCATTGATGGTGTTTGTTTTAAAGCACGTGGAGCATCAGATGGCTGGAGTATACGACACCACCGCCTAGCATGTGCTCAGACAAGCTTAAAACAAATACCAATGAAGGTTGTTGTGTAAAACATCTCAAACCCCAGGACTGATATGAATAACGCTGTTGTAAACCAAAGCTTCTTAGCCCTGGCATACTACAAGGACCCCGCTGAGCTGCTACACTGTTATCTTCAGTTCTGCAGACCTGCTTCTTCCCCCTTATGAGACCAGGGTTCCTACACAGCTCAGAAAGTTCTGGAAATTTAGAATTGGATCATTTCCAGGCCTTAAAATGTTTGGGAAATGGGCAAAATGGCAGGGGACATTTTGAGACCCTCATATTTTATGGTATAAATGGCACACTAGGGACTCCTTTAAAAAAAAGACCTTAATGATCTCTAATGATGACCACTGTTGTGTCTTAATCACCCAAAATGACAACTTCCAGTCCTCAATTTTACCAAAAAGTCTAAATAACCCTTCAACAAAAAGATGTAGAAGATGCCATTTTGAGGAATTAAAATGTGTATGAACCCTGTTAGGTTCAGTGCGAGGCTGAGAATTCCTTCTGTGTTAACGTGAGTTTGATGTCGGTGTCAGATTGTGTCCAGTTTCAAAGCAACCACGTCCAGAGCAGTGTGCCAGCTGGTCAGGGAGTATGTCGGCCACAGAGATGGCATCTGGGACCTGAGCGTCACCAGGACACAACCTGTGGTTCTTGGTACTGCATCTGCAGGTGTGTCACTCTTTTTCATCTGCATTTTCTTTCCTACAATGAGTACATTTCTCCTCAAGTGTCTTTTTTCCCCCTAGCTTGCTATTTTTTTTCCCCGTTTTTCCTCATTATTCTAGTCTCTGAAGGAAAATGTGTATTTGTTTCTTTCTTAGGTTAAATGGCTTCTCTCTTTTCACAGTGTCATTGCTGATAATGTCAGTGTCCCTTTTCAGAGATGTATTTGTCAAATCTAAACATTTTCTTTTTATTTAACATCTGTTGGTCTGAGAAAACTGTTAATTTCATGCTATTTTTCAACCTGAACCCTAATTTTCCATATTTTGCGGTCTATATGACTAATTGGGACAGTATTTTTTTTATGTTGATCCAGCATTGAGCGAATGCGCTGCATCTGGCGGCAGTGAAACAGGGCTGCAAAAAAAGTACATCCGCTAAAGCACTTGTTTTTATAAGTGTCTGACAACATTATGGAAGTAATCCCTACAGAGAGAGACCTTTTCTTTTAAGAGTATCTGTTTTGTTCAACCAGAAAAAGTTGCCAAATCAGTCTCGTCAAAGCCACCAGACTCCTTTGACAAAAAAACAGAATTTTACCTCTCTGTCGACTGCTACCTTGATTAGTTAGTTTGTGTAATTGTGTGACTTTGGTGTTTTTAACCCTTTAAAACACTGAATTACCAAACAGAAGACCAGAAACTCCTGTGTTCTACGAGGAAAAATTACAGTTTTTATCAAGGGAGTCTGGTGACTTTGACAAAAGTGATATAGTGATCTTTCTCTTTTAAAAAAAAAGGTCTCTCTCTGTAGGGATCCTTTCCACAATGTCTTCAGACACCTAGAATAACAATCTGAGCCCTGCCGTAGCAAAAACAAGCACTTTAGTAGATGTACTTTGATGGGGTGCAATTGCTGTCTCGCTACTGCCAGCTGCAACTCAGTACTAGATCAATTTCAAAAAACATTGTCCCAGTTAGTCACATAGATACAATAACACACTCTGTATTCTGTACAGACCATAAACAGTCAAACACAACTGTATACATACGACGTGCACTGTAAAACTACTGTTGAATGTAGACAGTAGTCAAAATACTAACTCTAAATCCTGTGTTTTTTCCCCCCATAATGTGTGAACAGACCACTCTGCCATGCTGTGGAGCATTGAGACGGGAAAGTGCCTCCTCAAATATATGGGCCATCAAGGATCAGGTAATTAAGAATGTATAGTCCATTTATAATAATAGATCTAATTAAATTCACTAATGCTGTGCTCATAGACAGAGCCTCTTTTCACGACTATTTCACACTATTTTAAATAAAAAATATTCTTCACAAACATTAAAACGACATGTTTACGAGAGAGGCAACAGCAAGACAACCCCCAAAAAGGGACTGGTTCTGCAGGTGGTGGCCTCAGGCAGTTGCTCTCTCCTTATCCTTCCTGGCTGATTGGGCTCTGTTCTCTTCACAGATGAGAGCAGGTTCACCCTAAACACTTGTGACAGACATGAAAGAGTCTGGAGATGCCGTGGTGAACCGTAGACTGTATATAAGAATGGCGCTGCCATGTTGAGTTTTTGCAACCAACGGCACCGGACATGACCATATTTGAGCAAGACGGTTGAGCTGTGTGTGGAGCTAGCTAGCTTGCTTAGCTAGGTGCATCTGAAACTCACCTTAACTGTCATTTTAACAGGCTGATAAGTTTGTCTAGCGAACAACAGTCTTAAAACTAAATGTTCTCACCAGAGAAAGTGAACAGCCGACTTCTAATAGGTTTTTTTTCAAGCACTGGTTAAATTTACACAGTGCTGTGGGTAGGAGTCGGGTCTAGCCTGATTGACAGGTCGCCATGGTAACGACTTACAACATAGATAATCCCACCCTGAAACATTCTCAGCTTTATGGTGTATTTTAAAATAAATGGGACCATAATTTACTAAATGAACATCATTTTGTATTGAAGAAGACTTGAAACTAGAGACTGAGACCATAAACTCATCAGCAAAGTGTTTACTGAGGTAATTATTAGGTGAGAAGTTAGGGTCATTTTATCATTATTTCTAATGAAGCCAGACTTCTTTTTGCAACCAGAAAAGTTGCCACCTGCTGGCTGTTCAATAGAATACAGGTTTCAGGGACTGACCGCGGTCAGATCGCTGACCACTTGCGGTGAACGTTATGTTGCTTGCAACATTATCTAGCACGACCAGTTTGGTGGTGGGTCGGAGATGCCCTGGAGAGGCATATCCTTGGCGGGTCACCTAGAACTCCAATTGCCAGCCAACGGTACCCTGACTGCTGCTAGGTACAGGGATGAAATCCTTAGACCTTAAGCTGGTGCAGTGAACTCTGGGTTCATCCTGGTGCAGAACAATACCTGGCCTCATGTGTCCAGACTGTGTACGCAGTTCCCAGATGAAAAATGATTGATACCAGTGACTGGCCCTCACGTTACCCAGACCTGAATCCAATTGAGAACCTCTGGGACTGTCCAGGAGCTCATTGATGCCCTTATCCAGGTCTGGGAGGAGTTCCTCCAGGACACCATCCGTCCTGTCTTCAGGAGCATGCCCAGAAGTTGTTGGGAGTACATAGAGGCATTATGAGTTGCCTGGATGAAAAGTCATCAGGTTGGATCAGCCTGTGATTTCTGTTTTTTACTTTGATTTTCGGTGTGATTTTGAATCCAGCCCTCAGTCATTTGGGGTTTTGGTTTCCATTGACTGTTGTTACATAATTTTGTTCTCAACAAATTATACAATGTACAGCAAAGAATTTGAACATTTAACTTTGACGTTCAGTGAGGTCTGATGTGTGATTTGAGTGAGCCGTGTAGTTACAGTTCATTAGTAGGAAACAGTGTCTATTATACCCTGACGTAATACATCTGTGTCTCTGTCTCACCAGTCAACTCCATCAAGTTCCACCCCACTGAACAGATGGCTCTGACAGGTAATGATCCAAAACTAAAACATCGTGGAAATCCTCGGTGGCAGCAGCCTCCGTGGTGTTTTTCTGCACATGTATTTACCGCAGCAGCTGCTCTCACAGCTGGAAAAATACAATCAGAATGAAATCTTGCAATTCTAACTGGCAACGGGTGCCAAGATTAAAATGTCTGTCAAAATGAACCTGAACATCACATTACCATTTCAGAACACGTCATTTTTGTTGGCCCTGTTACCATAAGCAATGTTTAAATGGGACTTTGGGAATGGGAAGTTTTTTTTTATATTAAGTTGTTTCACCCATGTGTTTTAGCCACAAATTATTACTGTGCACACAGATGTAGGACTGCCTTTACACTCTTTTGTTGTTTGACAGAGATGTTTTCAGTAAGGGTTGTACCAACACTCTAACTGTCTCTTTGCCGCATCGCTCTCCTCCTCAGCCTCTGGAGATCAGACAGCTCACATCTGGAGATACATGGTGCAACTGCCAACTCCACAGCCTGTTGCTGATATCAGTGTAAGCATTAACTGCACTACGTGTGAACGTCTTTTGAGTTGTTTTGGACCTTTTTTTTTTATTGTTTCTGAACCATAACCCCTTCGCCCCTCCCTCCCCCCGACAGCAGCAGACACCCTGCGAAGACGATGTCGACTTTTCGGATAAAGATGAGGCCGACGGCGAGGTTGAGGGTCCAAACGACTGTCCTTCTATCCGTGTGGCGACCGCGACTCTGCGCAGCCACCAGGGTGTCGTGATAGCTGCTGATTGGCTCGTGGGGGGCAAACAGGTCGTGACGGCCTCCTGGGACCGAGCCGCCAACCTGTATGACGTAGAGACCTCAGAGCTGGTCCACTCGCTCACTGGTAGGATGAAAGGAATATTATACTCAGATAGGCTGACCTACATGTGTAAAACACGACCACAACCCACCGGTGGGTTTGAAAGGCATGTTCTCTTTAAGAAAATAGCCAGAAGCTATAAAAACAGAAAAGATAACCAGACTTTGTCCTTGAACAAAGCATCTTTGACAAAAGCTTTCAACAGGAAAAACAACCAAGTCTAAGCTTTTAAAAGTGATATTTCATCAAAACCACTTTATTCTGTGCCTCATTCAAACACTGCCAGAAATAAACCGTCTGCATTAATGAGATCCTGTGAAAAAACATTAAATACTGAGAGTTCATACTCCTGAAGCTATTAGACATTGAGTTCTACTCTTCAACATTGGGGGGTTGAATTCTGCATAATGCAGCAAGGACAGGATGTATTTTTTTCACTATGTCAGTTTTGGCAATACTAATACCCCTTTTCTTAACAAGGGGAAGAGGTTTGTTTAGCAGCAAGTGAGTCTTAATCCCCGGGGTCATTCAGCTGTATCATGTCTGTGAAATACACCAACCTGTTGCCAGAAAAATGAGGTTGCAGAAGAGGAGATGATGCACAATTGTGTCACATTGTGTCTGTCTGTCTGTGTGTCTGTGTGTGTGTGTGTTCAGGCCACGACCAGGAGCTGACTCACTGCTGCACACACCCCACCCAGCGTTTGGTGGTCACCTCATCCAGAGACACCACCTTCAGACTGTGGGACTTCAGAGACCCGTCCATCCACTCTGTCAATGTGTTCCAGGGACACACTGAGTCAGTCACACACACACACACACACACACACACACACACACACACCCACCTTCTCCAATTTTCATATCTACTAATTCTGTTTTGTACATTATGTTGTAACATTTTCATTTAAAATAATTAAAAACTTTAAGCTTGTTCATAAAGTTTGTAATTTTGAATTTTTGGAAGGGTGGGTGTAAAAAGCCATGGCTTCAGCCTACACCTTTTCAGTTATGGCTGTAATCTCTTTAATTTATTTATTATATTTAAGTGAACAAAATTTAAATCTACTGAAATGTAAATGTGGTTTAATTTGTGCAACATATGATTCTGTTTAAATATAATAATATTTAGCTGAATACTAGAGTATAAGTATGAAATACAGCAGTATATACAGTGAGGAAAATAAGCATTTGAACACCCTGCTATTTTGCAAGTTCTCCCACTTAGAAATCATGGTGGGGTCTGAAATTGTCATCGTGTCCACTGTGAGAGACATAATCTAAAAAAAAAATCCAGAAATCACAATATATGATTTTTTAACTATTTTTTTGTATGACACAGCTGCAAATAAGTATTTGAACACCTGAGAAAATCAATGTTAATATTTGGTACAGTAGCCTTTGTTTGCTATTACAGAGGTCAAACGTATCCTGTTTGACCAGGTTTGCACTGCAGGAGGGATTTTGGCCCACTCCTCCACACAGATCTTCTCTAGATCAGTCAGGTTTCTGGGCTGTCGCTGAGAAACATGAAGTTTGAGCTCTCTCCAAAGATTCTCTATTGGGTTTAGGTCTGGAGACTGGCTAGGCCAGAACCTTGATATGCTTCTTACAGAGCCACTCCTTGGTTATCCTGGCTGTGTGCTTCAGGTCATTGTCATGTTGGAAGACCCAGCCTCGACCCATCTTCAGTGCTCTAACTGAGGGAAGGAGGTTGTTCCCCAAAATCTCGCGATACATGGCCCCGGTCATCCTCTCCTTAATACAGTGCAGTCGCCCTGTCCCATGTGCAGAAAAACCAAAGCAACCCTAACCCCCATACTTCACAGTAGGGATGGTGTTCTTGGGATGGTACTTATCATTCCTCTTCCTCCAAACACAGTTAGTGGAATTGTGAGCAAAAAGTTCTATTTTGGTCTCATCTGACCACATGACTTTCTCCCATGACTCCTCTGGATCCTCCAAATGGTCATTGGCAAACTTAACATGCCTTGACGTGCTGGTTTAAGCAGGGGAACCTTCCGTGCCATGCATGATTTCAAACCATGACGTCTTAGTGTATTACCAACAGTAACCATGGAAACGGTGGTCCCAGCTCTTTTCAGGTCATTGACCAGCTCCTCCCGCGTAGTTCTGGGCTGATTTCTCAGCTTTCTTAGGATCACTGAGACCCCACGAGGTGAGATCTTGCATGGAGCCCCAGTCCGAGGGAGATTGACAGTCATGTTTAGCTTCTTCCATTTTCTAATGATTGCTCCAACAGTGGACCGTTTTTCACCAAGCTGCTTGGCAATTTCCCCGTAGCCCTTTCCAGCCTCGTGGAGGTGTACAATTTTGTCTCTAGTGTCTTTGGACAGCTCTTTGGTCTTGGCCATGTTAGTAGTTGGATTCTTACTGATTGTACGGGGTGGACAAGTGTCTTTATTTTTCTGGATTTTCTGGATTTTTATTTTAGATTATGTCTCTCACAGTGGACATGCACCTACGATGACAATTTCAGACCCCTCCATGATTTCTAAGTGGGAGAACTTGCAAAATAGCAGGGTGTTCAAATACTTATTTTCCTCACTGTATAACTTTTGTTATATAAACAAATGTGGTTAGAACTTGCTACTGATTCAAGAAGGCAGAAAACATCTGGATGCTGACACGCCCTCATCTTTTACCTTCAGCCTTAACAAACCTGTTGTCTTGTCCCTCTTTGCAGCACGGTGACGTCTGCTGTGTTCACGGTGGGAGACAACGTGGTGTCTGGGAGTGACGATCGAACCGTTAAAGTGTGGGACCTGAAGAACATGAGGTCACCCATAGCAACCATCCGCACTGACTCTGCTGTCAACAGGTGTGTGGGCTGTAAACAACTCAGCAACAGATTTATAACAGGTTATATAGCTTCTCCATTGTTTGTGTTTGTGCGGCGATGGACACGCAGAGGAAGCTAAACAGGCCTGTGCAGGATTTTATATCGTTTATACAGTTAATGATCATAATTAAAGATCTTTTGTTATTTGGTTTAGAAAGTTGGGATTAATTGGGTTGAATTTTCATGATAACAGCATGTTGCAAACAACAGAGAATTTTAAAATAACTCTAGCTTAATAATAAAAACAGCAACAACTGTGGTCCAGTTTGACATTTATTCTGTGAAGCAGATGTAGGTTAGAAATAGTGATGAAACAATCATTAGTCCATTAGTCCACAGTAAAAAAAAAGCTGTCAATAATGAATATATAGTTATTTATCTATCAAAATGCCAAACATTTTTAAAATGTGATTATTTTCTGCTTTTCGCAGTTTTATATAATTGTAAATCAAATACATTTGGGTCAGACAAAACAATTTGACGATGTCATCTTGGGCTCTGGGGAATTGGTGTGAGCGTTACTCAGTATGTTCTCACACTTATATTTGTTAGGTATTATTAAATCATGACTTCACTGACTATACCAGCTATAAAAAGAGACATTTATTTCTCTTTGGAATAGTTGGAAATGATTATTGTCAGAACTCATACACTGAAAAGAAACATCTGACCTCTATGGTCCTGCTGCTGTTGTGTCCAGGATCAGCGTGTCGGTGAACCAGAAAATCATCGCTCTTCCTCACGACAATCGGCAGGTCCGGCTGTTCGACATGTCCGGGGTGCGACTGGCTCGACTCCCACGAAGCAACAGACAGGTCAGTCAGTAGGAAGTGCCTCGGATTGGCCCCTCACAGGTCCATGTTTCCTTTGATTATGACCTGAGTTCTTGCTCTAAAAAAGAGACTTACTGGTTGGAAAAAGTCATCAGTGATCTAAACTATATAATGATATAAATTAAAACACTGGTGCCACTAGTTGAGAAAAAGGTGACAAGTTGACTAACTGGATACTGCTGTTTTTGAGGTAAGCATCTTTTTTTTCTTCTCCAAAATGAATAAATAAAGTTTTGGATTGGCTCAGTATATCCCCAGTTCATAAATCATTAGATCATCAATTTGAGGCTTAACTCTTTGAGGCTCTACTTGATATAGTAGCAAATCTTCTAATGTTGATATAACTTGGTTTGTTTTTATAGCAGTAGAGGAGGTGGTGGCAGCAGTAATGGGGAAAGAAAAAGTCAGGTGTTTATCTTTGCTATGATGTAGTTTGGTTATTAAACTTCTTATGCAACATTTAACATTTTTAAACACATGTAGAAATCTTTTACTATTGTTGAGATTTATCTCTTGAAACATGTGATGTGAGTCTTTCTAATTGCAAATGTTTATTTTGGTGTTTCTTGTTGTTCTGAGTGCTGAATCATTTTCCATCCTGAGTGTTCCACTACTTGACAACATTGTAAATGTCATGGCTTAAAAATCTCGTCATTCCATCACATAACACCTTGCGTGTCCTGGTCTTCAGTGTTTAACAGCCACTGTGTTGTCTGTCGTGGTTCAGGGTCACCGGCGTATGGTGTGTTGCTCCGCCTGGTGTGAAGACAACACCTCGTGCAACCTGTTCACCTGCGGCTTCGACCGGCAGGCCATCGGCTGGAACATCAACATCCCCGCCCTGCTGCAGGAGAAATGACCCCCACCTCCTCCTACTGTCACCTGACAGTGAAACTCCACCCAAAGTCTGTCTTTGGAACGTCAAACGCTCACATCTTGCAGGCTTAAAAGGTGGCTTAAAAAAGTTTTGTTTCGTGCTTTTTATTGTTCGTGAAAACTTGTTAACATGTTGTCACTGATGTCGTTTGAGCGCTGACTCAGTGACAGACGTTTAGCAGCCGTCTTTTGAGTCTACAGGAGGTCGGTTTTTGACACTGAAAGCCTCCTGAGGTCTGGCCTCCCCCATACTGGGTTGCACAAAAGAAAAAGGACTTGCGCTTGCTGTCTACTGTATCTGTCACGCTGTCTAACTCGTCACCACCAATATACACTGAACACATTTGTGTGTTTTTTGCGTTGAAGCGATTCCTCACTATCTTAAGGGGGGGGGGGCAATCTGTATGCCACTGATGAAAAAAAGCACAGAGACGTAACACAGGAGGTTCTTCGTCTCCTTTTTTAAAATAAACTAATAAGCAGAAGAGTTGCTGGAGAGTGAAATAAGTGACATGCAGCACGTCTCCGCCTGATGCTGCTTTAAGATACAATACAGCAAGTCTAATGTGTGCCACGAACAGCAGATTTATGTTTGGACAAAAACAGCAAACTGATGCTTTAAAGGTTAAATTCACTAGCTTTATATAATCAGTTTTGGTGTCTAGTGCATTTCAGAAGTTAATCTGTGATAACTTGCCACTTAGCTTCTACTTTTCCTGATTTCTGTGATTGCTAAACGTCGGTGCCATTTAGGTTAGCTGTTAACAGTGTTGAAAAGTGGATTTTTCCTGGAGTTTCATTCCGGAAGGTTTTGTTTTGCACCTGAGATTCGCAGCTGATACACATAATACTATCAAGCAAAACTCATTGGACGGGTGACCGCTTTAAACACGCCTATAATATTAATACATTAGGTGTTAAATCTTATTTTGGAATGCAGTTCTCCTCGTGTTTGTCGCTCAGAGTCTCTGTGTGATTCAATAATGCACCTTTTCCAAAATACCAAAAGCTGTTTCTCTTTTCGTCGCTGTTTTTAGGAAAAAAGAATGACTTTGCAGCTTCTGTACATAGTCAACAAAAATTTCCCAACAGCTGGTGGCTGGTAGGATTGTTGTCTGCACAGTCAGACACATTGGGACCTAACACAAAGGGGTTTATGGTCCTATGGCTGATAAAGAAACTGAAATTGGCTGGTTTATCTTCTGTGAAAAAGAGTAAAACCTGTGCTGGCAGTGGTGCTGTGTTAGTACTACGGTTGTGCTGCCGTTACGTTGTTGGTCCTGAAAACAGGGGTATCATACCACATTATCACGATACTGGTTGGCTGTCAGACTGATCCTGAACATTAAGTCACTTTTACGGGAAACCTTTTAAAAGACGGACCTTGCCTCAAAATTTTAATGATTTATAAGAGAGAAAGAAATTGTGCCAAGTGGTAAAGCCAACAGGGGGTGACGCCCATTGTCCGCTTTACAAGAGCTTCGAAGACACAAGACTAACAATCCAGATCCAGAAAGAAGCACTTTTTCAAATGTTAATACAAAGTGTTCACCTCACTTACATAAGGAGATTTTCAGACTTTTTTTTAAGATCAACAAATAAATTCATAAATTGCTATTAAAACATGAAGTTGTAACCTGCTAGAGAAATCAAAGTAAATACCTAACATATATTGACTACTTTTGCATTCTTTTGAGACTAAATACTAATTAGCCTCTTGTTTTAATAATTAATGTTGTGGCAGTATAGCTTCCAGCCTCCAGTGGCAGCTCTCCAGTCAGTGAGCGTGGCGGAACAAATCCTTTGCCATTTGTAATTGAAGTGATTTTGTCATTCGATTTAAATGTGCTGATTATAATGTGAGAAATCTGAATGAACTAACATGATCAGCAGAATGTGAAGCTCTGACGTCACTTTAAAGACTCTTCTACTTCGTGTTGCAGAGATATCTACTGAAGTTAGCATGCTACCCAGCTAGCCACGACCCGTCCTGTCTTGTAAACCTTGTGCCTCAAGATGAGATAGTGAGTCACTGTCACTGAGCTGCCCCGACCTCCCGTTCTTCCACGACCTGTACTTTTTTCGTGTCTTCCCACCGCTTGGTCTTCCCTGTCTCTGACTGGGCAGACTGGGTGTGAGGCTGTCGTTGTCCGGGAACACACAGAGCGAGCTGGTGTAGGTACAGTGTGAATTTGGCAAGGAAACACTGACAATCTACAATAAACAATCTATATGATATATACAAGAGATTGATTCTGTAAATGATGAAATATGCGTCCCATGCTTGCCAAGCTTATTCATTTTTCTGTCTGTTGTTTCCTGTCGTTTCAATTCCCCCATTTCCACCCCACAGGATGAAATATCAGAACCCGTTTAGAATTAGTATCGCTGCTGTTTGAGAGAAGAGAAGAAGAGAAGCCCCTCCCTGCACATCATCACACATGTTTAACAGATGAAGCGACGCCTCCTAATTCAGGAACACACGAAGCTTATTTTATTAGGTTATTGTAAAGATCAGCTCTACTGTTACATGTGATTTTTAGAAAGGAGAAGAATAGCTCAGAGAGGAGCCTGGCTCAGGGGAGGAGGAGGTGAAATGCTTTTTTAATAAAGCTTGATTGAGTGACTGAAATGTTTTGAGTTCAGTTTGAAAGCCATCCAGGACCATGATACTTAAAACACAAAAGACAGTTCTGTGTGAGGGTGGTATGACAGTGATATGGTTTCTCTCCACTCTGGACGTGCAAGTGAAGCTTTGAACCCCTGAAAATGAATCCACACCAGTACAGCTTCTCTCCAGGGAGGAGACTGGGGTTTTCTCCCAGCACTGACGCTGGTGTTTTCTGTCTTCGGTTTGGAGATGTTGGTGTTACAAACTCCTCTTACACTGGTCCCACGTGTCGGCTCCCTCTCCTGTGTGGAGGCTTTAGTGTCTTGGGTGTGTTCTTTATTGACCGACACTTCTCCAGTGTTGGTCCCAGTTGTAGGGTTTTCCTCCAGTATGACCTCCCATGTGATCTGGCATGTGACTGATCAGTCCGCTCACAGTTTTGACGTCTGGATCTGACTGTGTTTCTGTAAAGCCATGAACCATCCACTGTGTGTCTTCCTGCCCGGTTGACAGTTTATTGTTAGAGGATGATAGATGTGTAAACATACGAGGCTTTGCTTTGCACCATCTAAGACGTGGAAAGGTGATTTCAGTGTTTCTGTATGTACTCTAATGAAATATTTAGTCTCTGAGAGCAGCACCTGTTGAAATGGTTGCTTGGCAGGGCTGGGTACCCAGACATAATACACATTTTTAATGTTTAATTTTGAGGGGCTACATAGACTCTTAACAGCCCCTTTCAAGACTTTTCCAGCGATCAAGGAACCTTTTTTAGGAACTAACTGGTGTCGACATCCTGGGATGCCCAGCCCTGCTGTTGAACCAGTACTTGACATGATTGTACAAAAAAGCCACTTTCTTTCTAGTTGATCGCAGTGCCCTTTAGTCATTATCGTTGAAACACTGTTTTGGGGATCCTGTCAGTGTCACCTTTGTTATGGTACTTTTTAAAACTAGTGAAATCTCCCAAGAGTGTTTGGGTGCGTTTGCTTTCACCTGCTTTGCTTTTTCACTGCCACTAAAACACTCAGTTGCATTCAAACGAATGGAAGAGGCTGTAGTGATGTGTGTGTGTGCGTGTGTGTGTGTGTGAGAGATGATTTCACTATGTTAGGAGAACAAAGTCCGTGTGTCCGTCTGTGTGGTGATAACAATCAACGTCTAAAAAACACGTCTGATGTTGTAATAACAGGCGGTTCAAGTTTCGACTGCTGTACAACTGTTGTACTGCTGTTGTACTCTTCATGATGAGCAACGTAGTTTATTAAACTAATTGTTTCTAAGTCTAGCTTTAGGTCTGTGGAGCGCTTTGCTGGTTTGTAACAAAAGTGTTTTTTGAAACAAGCACATTGACCTGTGGAACATGTCTCCCCACTGAGGGTAAAAAGCACATTTTTATTGGATACCCACAGTTTTTTATGTGTGTACATTTGGTAACACTTTACAGCTGCCTTTTTGCACTGTATTAACCCGATGAGATGTATTTCTAACAAAATAACAAAATTAAATTGGATTTTGAGGTGTAAAAACAGCATCATTACATTTAGTGAGTTTTTCAATAAACTTACAGTGCTTGTCAAAAGGCAAATGTAAAGTGGTAACCACTTCTTACTTTAACATTTGTATCATAATGAACTGTAATATATTAAGAAGGTAGCCGATGTGGCTGTAGAGTGTATTTCAGCTGCAGCAGTTTTATTAGCCTTTATAACTTTGATGACATGATCCTACATTTCATTTGTTTTTATTTTGTTTAAATCCGATTCATTGTTCCTGTCGGATGATTTTAGTTCATCTGCCAAATGCTTAACATTTAACTCAACGTTTGTTTTGTTTTTCCAGAAATGGCGAATGTAAAAATGCATCTGGCTAATTATAAATTAGACCACTGGTGTGCTTTTCCCTAAATCAGTTCTAGAAAAGTAGTCCACCGTGGTTTAACTGACAAAACATTTTCTTTGTGTGAAAAAAATTTGAAGCTCTGTGTGTGTGAGTATTTGATCCCCAGTTTATCCAATACTGTTTTTCTTCCTTGCGGACAGTTTAAACAAGTTTCACTGCACTGAGCCACTCTGCTGCTGTGTTCATAATTCACCTGTTTTAACCGAATGTTCAGTCACTCTGTTCACATTGTCAGTCACAATGAAAGCAGATCACATCATCACTGAGCACGGGCCATCTCAGCTCCGCTGCCTTGAAGGCTTGTTAAACTGTGGCTCCTTGGTGTTAAGTGTTTAGTGTGATCACAGTGGTTGATGTAGAACAACAAACGCCACAGCTCAGTGCTCAGAAGAAAAAAAAAAAATGGCAACCTGTTGGATCGACTTGACGGCAGTTCTGTGGATTATAGCTGTGTGATAAGGAACAAGCATCTGCTTGTGAAATCAAAATAAACCATTCGTGCTGTTTGAACGTTTTCTACTCGAGTGGTTTTTGGGTTGTATATTATTATTATTGTCTTGGCAAAGGATTTCGATTCATTTAACTTTATACTACCTGCCAGAGATGAGCAAAGATACAGCAAAATGAGTCTTTTTTACCAAATACCATTACCAGTAAATGTATCAAAATAAAAAGCAAAATTCTTGTGCCAGAAAATGTATAAAGGTAAAATACATGTACCAGGGGTCCCAGAGGAAGCCCTCACACTAATGGAGGAGCAAAAAGGTTTGTGTGGCAGCTGAGATGCAGAAGTCCAGTAATAATGAATTTATTCTCTAGAATATAAAGTTAATTTAAGAGCATTGCTGATTCCCTTCTGTTTTGTGGACAATGTTTTTTTCTACTTATATTTCTGATTGACTTCAACTCAATTCCTCATGCTCCTGACAAAGAGCTTAAAGACAGACATAACTAATTAGTTATCAACTTAAATTCTCTTAATGACTGTAAAAGCATTTTCTTCAATCTCTGTTTGTATTTGATGGGTAAGGTTTGACCTTTAGGCACAGTACAATCGGTTGTAGTTTGAATTCAAGGTTGATTTTATAGCATAGACCCTTTACTGATATTGATGCATCTTGACAACCACGTTTCCTGTACTGCGTCAGTATGCCTGTAGGGTTCATTTAGAGCCAGGCAGAGTCACTGCTGATTCCTTACAGATACACTGAAATGGAAAACTGTCCAGGAGGAGCACCTGAATAACATATCAAGAGAATAGTAATGTGAATGTGTTGCAGACCTCATTAAATTATTGCACATATGGAAAGAATGACAAAATGAACCTACATAGTAATAACTATGCAGATAGTTTTGGAACCCTGAAATGGAGGACCATAAAAAAGACTTTAGTTATTTCCAGTTTTTCTCCATTGCTTAAACCCATTTCATGAAATTATGCCTCTTTTTCTCGAAACTCTAAACACAAATCCCCTCATCCAGTTCTCCAAACATCCTATTTTCAGGTCAGAATGAAGCTCTTCACTCAAAATCATTCAATCTTGCTGAAAAACCAAACTTTGCCCTCAGACATAACACACACACACACACACACACACACACACACACACACACACACACACACACACACACAACACAGTCTTAAAACACTGGTACAATACCAAAAAAACTGGTTATTGGTAATGTTGCTTGTGGTTCTTCCCCTCAAAAACGTTTTCACATGATGAACAAAAAAGAAATAATAAATATAAACATTTGCACACATTTTTCATTCCTTAAACAAAACCGAACAACAAATGATTCTGCCCCAGCGTCCTGTCTTTGGTCATGGACAGGCCAGAGATTCTTCTTCTCCACCTACTTCATCACCTATTCCTTCTCCCTCTTCACCTCCTCCTCCTCTACTCCTGCTCCACCTCCTCACCCCCCTCATTTTCCTCCTAACCCATCTCCTACTCCAACTCCTACTGGTACTCTTCCTTCACCACCTCCTCCTCCTCCTCCTCCTCCTCCTCCTCCTCCTCGTCGTCCTCTTTGTCTTCCTTCACATCTCTCTGGATCCATTGTTCCAAAACTGGATGAGCTGACTCTGGCCCTTTTATCTATCTGTTGAAGCTTCTGATTGGTGTGTTATCAGTTCTGACTCTTTGTGTTTCCACCTGGGTAGCTGTGAGCTAACTGAGCTCAACCTGTGCTGATTGAGTGAACAATATTGAATGTTAGTGTTTTCTCAATGACCACATGGTGAAGGCAGTGAGAAATGAAGGGATCTGTGTGTCGAGTTTAGAGAAATGAGTGTACTTTTTGAAACACTGAGTTATGGTTTTGAAATTTCAGTTCAAAAGCCTGTTTTTGAGCAATGGAGAAAAACTAACTAATGATTCTACATGGCTGAAATTAAAACTGACAAAGAGCATTTTAATGACAATGTCATTGTGTCACTTCATATCTAAATTAAAAAGATGGAGCTTAAACATGAAGCCTCCTGTAGAGTCTAGTACAGTAACAAATAATAGGTTTATCTGTTCTGTTGTTGACAAGTATTTCTTTCCCCACATCACAGTTTCCTTTGCTTCACAGATCGACATTGATGTCATCCTGCTTACGGATGATTCAGCTTTGGCCAAATACATTCCCTTTTATCAAGACAAAATTGCATTTTCAAAGTGAAAAGTGGGTCTTCTTAAAAAGCTCAGGGAGAAACCAAAGAAAACCGAACAGCAAACCTCTAAACCCAATTCTGGATGAAGGCAAACTAGAGACTATTGAGATCGGTTGGACACACCACAAAAGTGAACAGGTTAGAGCAAAACAAGGAGGGGGGTTACAGACATCAGTGGTGGATTTAATGACATCCTGAAAGAGGGATTTATTTTTTTCCCAAATGGTGTTTCAGGTAAAGTAAAGGCTACAAAATCAAATATATGAAACTGTCAAACTACCCAAACTGCTTTTCTGCATTGCCAAAAACCACAATCAGGTAAAGATGCCTCTACCACCGAGTCTCAACACAAAGACGATGAATCTAACTTTGAGGATCAGGATGAAATTATTGAAATTTCTGACAGCCAATCCCTGTCTCCTGAATCCAGTTACTCTGCACAAGACCAGGACCAGGACCAGGTCATACTGCATCACTCAATTGCTACAGATCACTCAATCGCTACCAATCACCTAGACATCACAGATGACCCAGTGCTGTCAGAGATCCATTTTATTTTATTTTATATGATCAAGATGACACACTGATTTATCAGACTGAAACGCCTGCTAATGCACCTCAAACAATACTGATTACTGTACACCATGCAAATTGCTTCAGTGGCACGATTCTGAGGAAGCCAGTAGTGGGTCAGGAGTTCTGAAAGACGTCTTCAGTGGATTTTGGCAAGAATTCTATGTTCATTGCACACTCAGGACAACAATGAAAGTACCCTTCATCAGACAGGATTTCAAGGCCGACACACACAAGCCACAGATCAGCCTGAATTATTAGAAGCTGAAAAAGTATGTATGCTCACCTTAAACCGACATCAAAGAAGGGGTTAAGGCTGTTGAAGGTTCCAGTGCGATATGAGGTGAATTTTATGTTCATGTTTTGCACAAGGAGCTTTCAGTGGTACTGGAGCATGCCATAAGATACCTTCCCGGCAGCTGTGATGGCCGAGAGGTTAAGGCGTTGGACTCGAAATCCAATGGGGTTTCCCCGCGCAGGTTCGAACCCTGCTCACAGCGAAAAGTATCTTGTCAAAGGTTTCCGGCAATAAAGGCCAAGTGAGCACAAAAAAGGCTGGAAAGTATGTAACATGTTGCAGTTTAAGTCCAAGGGAGGGTACATTAAGCTGGACACATACTGTATGGACTCATCTCTGACTTGTTTTTTTCTGCTTCATTTAAGAACTCCCTGCATTCATGCTGTAACCATGGGCCCTACTATCAGATATTATAAATTCAATTTTATTTATATAGCGCCAAATCACAGCAACAGTTATCTGAGAACGCTTTTCATATAGAGCAGATCTAGACCGTACTCTGTGATGTTATTTACAGAGACCCAACAATTTCCACCATGAGCAAGCACATGGCGACACAGGCAAGGAAATCTTCCTTTTAAGAGGCAGAAACCTGGAGCAGAACCATGGCTCAGGGGGGGCGGCCATCTGCTTCGACCGGTTGGGGGTTAACAATAATTGCATATTTGTCTTTGTGTACTGACAGTTTGAGTAAGCTTAAGCTAGGGTTTAATACAACAAGTAGGTAGTGAAAATGGAATTTCAGCTTAATTCTTTAATTTGTAAATATTTTGTCCAATTAAAATTGCAGTTTGTGGTCGCAGCTCTTCATGCACACAGGCCTTTGGCAGTCATGCCATAATTAAGTCATTCTAAATGGAGCTTGAACTGGTTGTACTAATGTTTTCTTATTTTTTGTTGAAATTGCAAATGTTTTCTTGTGATTTTCTAGATTTTAATTTTGTTTTATGAAACCACCACAGGCATAGTTCAAGCAAAGCATGTTGTAGGTTAGCTATGTTTGTTGGATTACACTTTAGATGTTCTGTGATATGTATTTTTCATTTGTATGTTTTACTGGATAAGGTGCAAGATATCCAACAAAAAGGATGGGAATTTGAGTCTACACATGCAAATGTATACATGCAACAAGGAATTAGTTATGTGAGTTTTCTGTTGGTGCAGTTTCTATCCCCTAAAAAACGGACCACTGCATGTTCATGATTTAATATTAAAAATGCAGCTAATTCATTTGCGTATGTGTAAAACTATTTATTAAGTTAAAGGGTAAGATTCAGACATGTCAAGGACTTTACAGTATTTTTAGTGAAACATTTGAATTTAACAGGTGAATGCTGTAATGAATCCCTCAATCCATTGTCAACATTTCAACTCCATTCTCAAAATGGTACTTCAACTTTATTCTTGCACGTTGACAACAACACGTTCTCAACATTTACACTAAATTCTAGACATTTCAACTTTATTCTCGAAATGCAAAATAAATAAAAAAATCTTCTCCCTCAATTTTGTTTCCTTAATGTGGCCCTGATACTCTGTCGTAGTCTGTCAGATCGTCTGCACACTGAACCCTTATTGGCACTGAAAATTGGAGCTACAGAAAACACCAATGTTCATGTTTTGTACAAGGAACTTTCAGTGGTACTGGAACATATCATATCAGCAATTCACAGCAGCTGTGATGGCCGAGAGGTTAAGGCGTTGGACTCGAAATCCAATGGGGTCTCCCTGCGCAGGTTCGAATCCTGCTCACAGCGAAAAGTGTCTTGTCAAAGACTTCTGGCAATGAAGGCCAAGTATACTCAAATATGGAAGACTGAAAATAAGTAACAGGTTGAAGTCCAAGGGGATACATTAAGCTGGACAAATAACTGTATGGATTCATCTCTGACTTGGTTTTCCCTGCTTTATTTTAGACCAGGCGTTTTGATGTTCTGTTTGAGGGGTCACAACACCTGATTCAAATCTGCTCCCAGCAATCTGATGATGTTTGACAGCCTTTGTGGGCATGTTAAATACACAACCAAGTGAAGTTTCAAAGTGTTTTATAATAGTAAAGTGTTCATTGAGTCAAAATTACTTTATATGTGGATGAGAGTAACTCATCTAATCAAATATCTAAAGTAATTTTTTAAAGTGCTCCTAGAAGTGGCCATTTTCACATACCAGACTTGGAACTGAGCTTTGACTAATGCGATACAGGACACACAAACGCAAGAACTAACACAAATAAGATCATTTATTCCCAGTGATAAAAATATACTACATCCAATCTGCATACCTCATAAAAGTTTACATAGCATTCAACGCCAGTGGCTCTCAGTATACGTACTCTTACATTCCTTACCTCAAAAACTTTTATATAAACACCAAGAGACACTGATTACACAAGAATAAAAGTCTTTGGGATATTTGTAATTAAATTAATAATTTAAAGAGAAATCTAGGGGGCACAAAAAATAAAGGAAAAACTCAACAAAACTTACACTCTCTTCAGTGAAACCTGTATTCCACAGCTTGTAATGCACAAAATCTCCCTCTAGGTGGCGGCATGCCTTCACTCCTGAGCCTCATTTACACTGGCTCTCTACAACACTTAAAATTGCATGAGGGTTAAAACCTTTAACTGAACAGGTGAGACAATCAGTTACATCAGATACACATTACTAAAACAACAGAACACATATTTTCTAAAAGAAAAACTTAAGAGAAACTTAAAGACAAGAGAATACAGTTTAAATGTGACTTGCCACTCAGTAGTAAAGTAAAACTTATCACATTATCAGGGAGACTCGCCTCTCTTTTTAGGAGAAAAAGCTGGCCCCCCTCAAGGTAAAGTATTGCAGTTTAGGGTTAAGACTTGGTTAAGGGTTTTTGTGATGGGGTTAGGCATGTAGTGGTTACCGTTTTGGTAATGTTTGGTCAACATGTTAATATGTCAAAGCAACGCAATCCTAATTGACAATGACAAGTTTTGTATGTGTTCATTCCTGTAGTGTTTGTGAGGACCACTGCTCTTTAAACTTGTGAGGATACTATTGGACACTGAGGACATTTTAGCCTTCACTTGTACAAAGGGCTGATTGAGGGTTAGACTTGATTTAAGAGTTTGGAAGTATGTTAGTGAAGGTCCGTTACATACAAACTTATACAAACACAATAAAATGAATTGGTCCAACTGGATTATCTTTGGGTATCGAATGCTATCCACACTGGGGCAGCAAACATCACCCGTGCCGACAAATCAGCAGTATCTACTGCACCATTCATGCCATGTTTGTAAAAAAGAAAAGAAGTTTAAAAAAACAAAAAACCCCAAAACATTCCACCTCCCTTTGTTCTCACTTGCAAACATACAGAATAATCCCAAGATTGTTATCCCAAATGCTAGTCTAGTAGTAGTCACACCAGATCATTTGAAATTGTGTTTTAGATATAACTTGGATTTTTGCAGCCATTTTGCCACCAGCTTACTGTAGGCTAGTTGCTTTCACCAGGTGGGAGATATCAGACAAATATTACAAGGCTAACATACTTGGCTGCTTATAATTACATCCTGTACGATATGACAGTAACACTGCATTATTAGTTCCACATTTACACATCCAGCTCTAAGTGCAGTTAATTACTTAGTTATTACTCAGTTGCTGTATATTGCTTAGTTAAACTTATAGAAAATATATTCACTGTTAGTCAGGTGAGCTAGCTAGCTAGCTAGCTAAGTGCTTACGGCTGTAAGCTAGCATTAGCTTCCAGAGCCAAAATTTGGGCTGCTTCAGCTAAAGTTGTGCACTATAAAGTCTACTCCAGATTGACTTTTTTATATACTTTGTGCTAATTTGCATAATGAAGAATTCTTAACTTGTCTGGCCCGAGTTGCTCCAATGATGCCATTTTCACACAGTTAATAATTCCTCATTTAAGATAAATAGAAGTGAAATTCCCAATCTTCTTCTCTGTCTAGAGTGACAATCTTTGTACCTCACTCACACACCCACAAAGAAAAGCATACATGACCTTCACTTTAACGATTAATATTCAGAATTTAAAACAGATTTTCATATACTGATGTTGAAGTGACCCAGTTTTGGAGGTTTTCTGAGCCAAGTTCCCAGCCCTCCGCCCTGCAGAGCGCCCGTGAACTGCTGCATCGCCCTTTGGTAGCATCCAGCAGTCATCTTGGAAGCAGAATATGTCCCTGGAGTGGCTTCTGCACCATTCAACTGAGAAAGAAATACAGAAACACGATTTGCTATCATAATGTAATAACCAAAATACACAAAGAAACTGAGATCTGTGGATAATTTAGGTGATTTGCAGTGTTACCGTAACACCCACTGTTTCAATCCAACTTGAAATGTTGATATGAAGACTGGTGACAGTCCAGTAAGTGCAGCACTCATCCATTTGTTTTTTAAGAAGGGTTCATGTTGAATTCTCAGCTAAAATAACACCTGTCAATCATCTGTTGTACTGTTCAGCCTCCTCAAAGTGACAGGTCTGTCCCATGAAATGGCTATTTTGCACGGCAGACATTTTGACTGCAGGATGCTGTGCATTTTGATTGCAATGCAGGAAAAGCACAGGTGTGACTATTAACAAGGTTATTACAAGGTTTCCCTGTAAACCACCAGTGAGCAGCAGGGACCTGGAACTGACACATCTAAGTGGTCGTTAATGTTATTGGTCACACCTGTGTTTGACAAGCCAGATGATCAGCAATGAGAAGTCTATTAAGCCTCTCCGGACCTGCATGGCTAAAAACTGTGTTTTAACTGTTACTGTGTTTTGCTTCTTGTTCCTTCACTTGAATGTTTCAGCAGAATGATGAACGTGCAGAGTTTGTCTGAGCTCTCCTTAAATCTCAGTTTAAGACTTGTATAATATGGTTTTGTGACATCACTAGAAAAGTGTGATAGGGAAATGTGAAGCCTCCAGTGCACTCTGACAATGGAATTTTCAGTCATAGTTTTTAAAATGAAGACATAGTATTTTCATATTCAAAAATTCTGGATTTTTCAATGAAGGTGAAGGAGAGGATATAATTTTAAAAACTTTTAAAGAAGTGATTGAACTGTTTATTTTTGTTATAACAAATGTGTTGTTTTTTTTTAAAGATGAAAGTTTTGTTGCCAAAAGACCATAAGATTGGGTTGAAATAAGGGGGTAAGCAAGAGTTAGTACAGCCAACCAAAGCCTCCATTCAAACCTGCGGTTGGCTACATCCATTGACAGAGACTGCCTATGGGGCGAATGCTCCAGATCTACTGGATCTACTGGAGTACCCATTAGATTTAACATAGTTTAAGTAACTTCAAATAGCAGTTTAAGCACTACATTTATTTTACATGGATGATATCAGTGTTGTTTTTCTTCTCTGTGCTCTTCACACAGGTTTGGATTGGATGTCACATATTTCCATGCACCAATCAGACTCATTGTCTGTCTGCCCCTCATTCAGTCTGTGCTTCTCTCGTCTTCTTGTGCATGTTCCGATTTTTTCAACATGGTCTGTCTTCTCTTCATGTGATATTTAGTGCAGCATTTCTTACAGTGAGTCCAGTTGCTTGTGTAAATAATTATGACTCTGTCTGCTGTCGGCAAATTTTAAAAAGAGTCTGTTTGGTCCAGTACAACTCTCTCAGCATACATATTTTAATTCACAGTGGAAATTAAACTCTGCTTTTAAAAAACATCTTTATATTGTGGTGATTTTGGCCTGAGACAGTTTGGGAAGAACAAAGCAGTTGGCAGGCTTCGGCCAGTTAGCCGGGCAGCTAACTATGCATTCCTGTAAGTTGTGTGCATCTGCAATGGGCAACGAGCTGGGCGTAGCAGCCACCCAGTGATCTCTCTGCTCAGTGATAAATACAGTACCGTGGTGATTTACAGCAGCTCAGACTAGGACTCTGAATCTGGGGATGACAAAAACAAGGTGAGTTCAGGTGGGGACAGGAGAGGCATCAACCAGGAGTGGAGTGAGAGGGGGGTGCAGTGACAGCTCGTAGAGCCAGAATATTTTCACATCTAACTCGTGCACTAAGGGTGTATTGCCACCAATCCAGAGCTGGTGGAAATAGTGTCCCACTATTGGAACAGTGGGAAAACTGACCAAAATAGTTTTGGTGTTTTATTTTGTCCGTTGCGTTTGAATGAAGTGTGTTTTACAATTTGTTATCAAGGCAATTAGTTTGGTGGAGTAGAGAAAGTTGAATTCAGAAGATGTAAAGTTGTATTTTTCTGTTTGATAAGAAAAATAAGAATATTTCCTTAAGATATGTGAGTTTATTTTGTAAATTGGACTAAAAACGCTACAAGGGCTTGTGCTTGCACACATCTCCCAGCTGAAATTACAAGGAGGAGACCAGAGCTATATTATCAGACTATCGCCTCTCAAGGCACAAAGTGCTATTAAAAAACAGGATGGGACGAGGCCTGCTGGTTAGCATGTTAACTTCAGTAGATGTCTCTGCAACACAATACATAGACGTCTTTGACATAGCGTCAGAACTGTTACTTCTTTACATTCTGGTGATAATGTTAGTTCATTCTTTGAATGTTTTGATGTAAATTGGAGAGTTTGAAATTGGAGGTTCAAAGTGTGTAGTATTTAGGAGGGTCTATTGACAAAAATGAAATATAATATACACAACTATGTTTTCAGTGGTGTATAAAGACCTTACATAATGAACGGTTCTGTTTTTATTCATGTGGTGTCGGAATAATCACAGTCTTTTTTTCCTCCTTAAACCTTTATTGCAGTAAGAGAAATAAAGTGTACATGGGACATGCAAAAGTATACAGAGCTTTGATTCGTGCAAAATCACGTATAGCATATACATATTTTGCAAATATGTCATTTGTAACATGGTTATAATGGTTAGTTTGCGGTCCACGTAGAGTGAACTATATGTCTGTGTGTTGCTTATATCCTCTGATAATGCTAATCCAAGACATCTTTGTATGAAGAACGACTTCACAACTTGGGAAATGGGACCATCTGAGGTGCAAGCGAATGCACCGTGTGCCGCTGATGGCAATTTGCAACACTCACCAGTAGATGCCAATAACTTAAATAACTTACACAATCAACCTTTAAATTCTTACACATTGCACATTTAAGTGAATGTTATGAGCATATCTCCTTTATAAAAATATTTTTTGTTTTGTGCTCTACATTAGCTAATTAGTCAAACAGATGTTTGTCAAATCCCACGATCCCACAACCAAGAGAGCGAGTTTAGGGACTTAGGAAAAATAAGCTCAGGTCACATCCCCTCCCTGCCTGAGCCCACTGGGGCATCTCCTGGTGTAGTGTTTCTGACCCACCTGCTGCTGCAGCCTCTTCCAGCGGGCAAAGATGGAGCGCCTGCAGAGCCGTGATGGCATCCCTGAGTCCTTCCTCCTTCCTGTGGAGGTGCTGATCTCCTCCAGGCCTCCATCACCGTGGCTCCAGTTCACGCTGACGTTTGGCGCCTTCCCTGCCGGCCGAACCTCGCTGCTGCTCAGACCTGTGCAGAAGGTGAGGAAACCGCAGGGAAAGGTTGATGGCAGATAGTTATTGAGACTGGTGTTCTCACAGAGTAAGTTCTCACAAATACAATGTATTGTCAAAATAGTATGTACTGTATGTTAAGTCTCAATAACTATTGGATGGATTGCCATGAAATTTTGTACGCATTCGTGTCTACTTCAGGTTGAATTGTAATAACTAAAAAAAGTATTAGCTATATTATTATCTTAAAGGAAACCTATCCTGCCTTTTTATATTTATGTGACTTATCTACAATGTTACAAAGTTGGGTGTTCATGTTAAATATGGCCAAAGCTTCAAATAATGAGGTTAAAGTATTTAAAAGAAATCCCTCAGATTTCCTCCTTTTCTGAATGCTCTGTTTTGAACAATCAGAAGACAGTGGGCTTTGGGGGGGGGGGGTTGGACTTAAAAAGACAGGAGCATCTACAGCTTGTTTCAGACATAGGCTGAAATGAAGGCCTACATGAAGAGCCAGTATAAGATAGACAATGATTTTTTTGGAACTTTGAATCATGCAAAGCTGCCATACACGAGTCACAGAACTACAATATAGGACTGGAAAAGCAGTATAATAGGTCTCCTTTAATAATGCTAACAGCAATATAATGTTGCAGCTGTATAGCTTTAAGTACAGTTTGGTTGCATAATCTGTCCGAGAAAAAAAAAGTACTAGATTTCCTTTTGAAATGTAGTGGAGTAGGTTAAAGTAGCATAAAATGTTATACTTAAAAACAACCCATTGTACTGTTATCAAATACAACACTTGAGTAAATGTACTTTATTTATTTTCTACCACATGATTCTGTCCCACAATGCATTGTGAAAATTCTGATTCTGAAAGTGATTATCTGCAGTCATCACATCACTTAATGTTCAGCTTTTTTAAAATTATTTTTGGTTATTGTAGTTTGTAGCTTTCACTGCTCACACAAACTGCCAAATTCTTCTATTGTTTATCTCAAATGAAACCGAAACGCATCACTTCCTGTGTAAAAGCTTACACCTACCAGACTGAGTGAATAAACTGTCTTACTGAGCAGGATTCATATTTTTAGGCATATAAAACAGGCTGCATTTGGACCTACAGCCGAGCAACAGCTGCTGTCGTCGGTATGGGGAGGGCAGGTGCTTGACTGGTGCGAGGCGGCGGGCCATGGCCCTGCCCAGGTGACCCGTGTGGCTGAGCGTTCCCACCGTCAGGCTGTGCAGGTAAACCGGCTCCACCATGTGAGACAGGAGTGCCCCCTGGAGGCCCACAATGCTCCATCTGTTCAGAAGTTTAAAAGATGAGCAGCAGATATTAGGGCAGTCTGACGGCTTTTCAGCTGAGAAGATTTTCACTCAGGGCCCATTAAGATCTGACCGCAGTTTGACTGTCTAGACTGCACCAAACTGTTACTCCTCCGCTTAAACTCAGTGAGCATTATATGAAAACCAGCTACAGTGGCCCTGAAATAGACCAGCTGGGTGAGAGATGTGATTTCTATTTTACTTCTGTGTTTGAGATCCTGAGAAAATGGAAAGGAAGAGGAGAAGAGCGATGGGGTAGTTGGTTTAGCAGCAGCTCAAAGAGGCTTGTGACAACACAAAACTGTCCCTGGTTTACTTTTTTGGTGGATGGAAGTTCATATTGAGGCAAGAGTATAAACCATATTTTGTACCAGAATTAATTGATAAAATCTGCATCTCATGCTTGTTTTCAAGTTTTTCCATCTTTTTGGCTTTGAACTTTGACCAACGACCACAGGCAGTTTTGTGTACTTTCAGGCTGACTATAAAGCAAAAATGGCAGATTTTAAACTGCAGTGGGAACAGAGCTGTGGTGGAAGAAGTATTCAGATATTTTACTTCAGCAAAATTAGTAGTAGTAGTAGTACCAGTAGTAGAAATACCACAGTTTAAAAAAAAGTGTGTTACAAGTGCTACATTTAAAATCTTAAATAGAAGTTCAACAGTGAAAGTAGTCATTATGCAGAATGGTCCATCCAATGTTGCAATTGGTGAAGGTGGAGCTACGTGTAATTACTTCATATATTGCTGAATTTATTAGTTAATGATATTTTGTATTAATAATCTGCAAAATAACTAAAGCTGCCAGATAAATGAAATATGAAAATACTCAAATAAGTACCTCAAAATTGTACTTAGGAAAGTACTTGAATAAATGTAGTTAGTTATATTCCAACACGTAGTAAAGGATAATTGCAGTTTATTCAACATGGGTCTTATAATATATGTAAAAATATTGTAGTTAATTGCAGAGATCTGGGAACAGTGTGAGGTCGACTGAGTCAACAGTCAGATGATGATTCAGGTTGTAAACAAAGAAACAATTTATCCAGATTATCTGTTGGCTTGTTTAGTTTGTAATCCACTTTATTTGGAGGTAAAACTTAAAGTGACCATAGCTAAAATAGTGTCTTCATTGCACATGATTTAAGTGGAAAGTCTTCTGCAAACTGTGATGGATGTTTACAGCAGACAGTTTTCTATCAATCATAATTGATGTCTAAAACTACAAAAACAAGACCTAATAATATATCTATGTTGTATTAGATAATCAACTGAATTGCCTAAAACTAAAAACATTTGATTAAATATCAGGACACAGCTTATAATCAGGGCTGATTATAAACTCACTTTGCCATCTTGTCGGTGCATGACATAGTGACAAGAGGTTTGCCTGGTGCCACACTGTCCCATTTCTGATTGGCTCTTCGTGCTGTGACAGGCAGCGTCCCCTCGCCTCCGTCCACCTTCACCCTGAGGTGACAGCGGAACCTCCTGCTGGGATCTGACACAAGCAGAAAACGTCAGGTCACTAGAGTGACAAATACTCCCCCCTTCCCCTGCTGCCACTGCTGAAATGCTTTTGAGTTAGGCATTTTAAACAAACCCTGGGTACTACTTGGCTGTCATGTCCAGGATTATTTTTTCAGGCAAGATTTTATGGATGGCAACGCTGTCTGATGGCTGGTCTAAAACTTTTGTGTAGACGGAAACACCTCAACTATTGGATATATTGGAAGGAGATTTGGTTCAGACATTCCTGAATCCCTAGAAGATTAATCCTACTGACTTAGGTGATTTCCTGACTTTGACTCTAGTGCCACCCTAAGTTTAATTTTTGCTGTTATGAGTTAAATATCTGCACAACTATTGAATGGATTGGAATGAAATTTTGTATAGCCATTAATTTGTTTCTCTGGATGAATTGTAATAACTTTGTTGATCCCCAAGATTCAAGATTTATCCTTTAGCACAACCATCAGATCAAAATATAATCGGTCCAATCCTGTGGTTTATGACTAAATGGACTTTCCCATTAGCCTCAGCTCTGTGTTTTGTGCTAATTAGCAAATGTCAGCATGCTGACATGCTATGGTGACCATTAATCCTGCTTAACATGTTAGCAATGTTATTGGACCTCATTCACTAATTTGTGTGTAGGAGCCTTAAATGTTCTCACTTTGCCACTTGCCTTGCTTACCACTGTGCATATGTTATATGTGAATCAGAATAATTCTAAATTGACCAGCGCTTGACCACTATTTGAAATCACTATTTGAAAGTTGTTGTAAGGGAGAAGCTTAGCCCCTAAAGCAATAGAAACATTAGTGTCTGTGGTGGAAGCCAGAAAATTATTTTACATATTATGGACTCAGTCATCACATAAAAAAAGTTGAATATTTTAATTATGATAATTATTTATAAGGATTAAAGGGTGTCAATTTCATAGTTATTTAATACATTCTGGATGATGCATTATTAAAATAACAGTATTAAATATTGTTGTGTGCAGTTTTAATATGCCATGCCTTTAGTGAGAAAGGTATGTGTTTACATTTTCTGACACAGCCAGGCCTTCATTTCATCATTTGTGCACATGCATGGTCTGAGGCAGTTCTAATTTTGTTTGCAGAGAAGGGAGTAAGAGTGCAGAGTAAGACAAATATTGCCGAATCTCAGATTTGTGCATTAAATGTTGCATGTTGGCGTGCTGACATTAGCTAGGGTGACCATATTTTGGTTTTCAAAAAAGAGGACAGTAGGGCCAAAAGGCAGACGGACTCCCGCAGTGGGTGGAAGGCTGGGGCTGGGAGGATTGGTAAGTAATTGGTGACACCGTGGCAATGTTTAGGTAGAGGATCTATTTACCTGGAGGAGTAACTTGTATAAATTAGTGTGGTACCACAATATTTTAGCATTAACTAAAAAGTTTATTGTTGTATTGATATATTTAAAGGTTACACTTTATTTGGCTAATGTCTGCCTGCAAATTGTTTATGGTATGCCTATTTGTAACATTTCAAAAGCTTATTAGTTGAGATTCAACAATTCAATGGATTTACAAAATTTCTGTCTTGTTAAGGTTTGATTAGGGCTGATAGCTATTAGTGTATTCATTATAATTTCAGATAATAGTATCCTATAGCTTACTACTAGTATAATATTAATTACAGTTACAGCAGTTTAATTATGGTACATTGTTCTCATTCATTAAATCCTTGTGCAAAAAAATGGTCTGGTGGTTAGTTTCTATTTTGTTAATGCTAAGTGGCCTACTGACTTTCAATAATCTGAACCATTCATGCAGAACGAGTTCAACATTGCGTGAGTTTTCTGTAGCACCATGTCAACCTTTTTTAATGTCCTGCTCCATCCAGACTGTGATTGGTCAGTTCAGGAAAAGTAACAACTTTATGCACAAGCTTTGATTAAAAAGCACCCGATCTTCTCACTACTCCTTCGCCGTCAGTGAAGAGGGAAGAGAAAGAGTAATGTTACCGGCAACTTGTGCCTGGATGGACATTAAAAAAGGTTGACTTGGTGGCGCTACAGTAAACTTTTGATCTGCATGAATGGTTATTATTATTTCTAAGTTAGCACTTTGAATTAACAAATCAGAGACTAACCAGTATGTAGACCATTTTTCTCGCAAAAATTTAATAAATGAGAACAATGTACCATAATGAAATTGCTATAACTGGAATTAATATTACACTTGTGGTAAGTTATATATGATACTTTTATCTGAAACTATAGGCTAATGAATACACTAACATTGGCCCTAATCTAAAAAACGGTTTTATATGTGACTCTTTTGAATTGTTGAATATCAAAAAGCTGTTGAAATGTTACAAATACTATAAACAATCTGTAGGCAGACGTAAGCCAAATAAAGTGTAACCTATCTAACATATATTATTATACTAATATTAAACTTTAATTTATTTATTGTTATAATATTCTACTAAGACACAGATATAAACTACAGTGAACAAAATTATAAAGGCAACACTTTTGTTTTTGCCCCCATTCATCATGAGCTGAACTCAAAGACCTAAGACTTTATATACACAAAGGCCTATTTCTCTCTGCGTTGAATACGATGGTGTAGGTGACGGCGTAGGCTACGGGGCTACGCAGATGCTACGCCGTCGCCTGACGTGCACCTCCTCAAAAATGTAACTTCGGCTGTGTTTGAAATGGGCTAAACTGCTGTCTCAGAAGGTGTCTAACAGGACAGCGAGGCATCGAGTGCTGTTCGAAACGGCTCGAACAGCTGTTTTCTTGGCTTTTCAATAGCTAGTTAGCTTATGCTAAGGCTAATTAATTAATTCTGGTACCAACATGGCATACTGACGTCACACGTTGCCGTAAGTGCTGCCTTAGGAGGCTGTTCAAAACTAATGCTGCGTTCCCGGCAACTCGGAACTGGGAAATTTCCGACCTCCAACTAGGAAAAGTACCCCGGAACGCCACTTGAAGTCGGATTTCCTACTTGTGAACTCGGAGAAAAATTTGTACCTCGACTTCACGAGTAGCAGCTGAATGACGTCAGAAAACAATGTCAGCCCATGGAAGCACACTTTGTGAATGGTAAACCATAAACTAAACGGCAACAAAACGTATATTTGCATATATTTGAATTAAAATAATAAATACGATCATGCAGTAAAACTTGTTCTGCATGTATATTGATGTAGAAATATGTTTTACACATACGGTAGCTGGCTACAGTAAAGAATCTCATAAAGTCATCTTTTCTGCATAAAAGTTGTTAAAAATGCCAAAACATTAGGAAGTGTAACGGACAACATTGACTTACTTCAGGGCTACCAACTTGGGGTACACATAACTAGTAACGTATGGGCTATTTATTTCAGTTGTTGCAACTGCCATCCTTTTAATTAACACCTAAAGCACTGCTGAGGGTGCAACTGTGTGTTCACTTTGTCATGGTCACCCATGATTTTCGTTCACTTTCGGCGTCATGCACCACCATGCACCTGGAACGCTTTGATGTCGGAAGTCGGAAGTTTCAACTGGGAAATATCCCAGTTACGAGCAGTCTCGAACGCGCCATAAAACTTGAAAGTGACGCCTTCTGAGACAGCTGTCTATTACAGTATTGAGGCAACTGCCTTTCGTTTTGAACACAGCCAACACGTCGAGTCGACGCGGACCATAAGCACTGTGACTGGTCGGCTGGGTAGCCTCGCAATGCCTCCGAGCCGAGCGGAAGTAACCCAGCGGGTTGAAATAACTTTTCCTAACGGCCAAAACGGCGGCTGTAACACAGTGTAATGGGAATTTCAAACATATTGCATGTAACCCTGGACTCAGGGAGACTCATGTGTGATGTGGCACTGAATCTCTGTAAACATAAGAAATAAAATATCATATCAAAATATCTCTGTTCTCTGTGTTATCCAGACTTCAGGGACAAAGTGTCTCTGTAGGATGATATGATTGACCCTAAAAAACTGAAAACTCGAATTGCCATCACAACAGTGAATCAATATATTTGACCGTCACAACCCGGGTGAAATGACTTGTTTCGCAGAATGTGATCCATTCGCTCGGTAACATTTGAAAAGGTTACACCAGCCGCATGCATACAATTTTACCCCACTTTACGTCAGCGAGGGCTAAACCAGAAGTTAGCCTGCTCGGCCGGCAAAAGTCAACACAGTGGATGCTGTGGCGCTGCTGCCGACTAGCGTTTGGTGGTGTTATTGCAGAATGACGGACAGACCTACGCCCAAGTATAATGGCGCGTTCGAGACTGCTCGTAACTGGGAAATTTCCCAGTTGAAACTTCCGACTTCCGACATCAAAGCGTTCCAGGTGCATGGTGGTGCATGACGCCGAAAGTGAACGAAAATCATGGGTGACCATGACAAAGTGAACACACAGTTGCACCCTCAGCAGTGCTTTAGGTGTTAATTAAAAGGATGGCAGTTTAACTGCAACAACTGAAATAAACAGCCCATATGTTACTAGTTATGTGTACCCCAAGTTGGTAGCCCTGAAGTAAGTCAATGTTGTCCGTTACACTTCCTAATGTTTTGGCATTTTTAACAATAACTTTTATGCAGAAAAGATGACTTTATGAGATTCTTTACTGTAGCCAGCTACCGTATGTGTAAAACATATTTCTACAACATGCAGAACCAGTTTTACTGCATGATCGTAGTTATTATTTTAATTCAAATACATGCAAATATACATTTTGTTGCCTTTAGTATATGGTTTACCATTTACAAAGTGTGCTTCCATGGGCGCTGACATTGTTTTCTGACGTCATTCAGCTGCTACTCGTAAAGTCGGGGTACAAATTTTTTCTCCGAGTTCACAAGTAGGAAATCCGACTTCAAGTGGCGTTCCAGGGTAGTTTTCCTAGTTGGAGGTCGGAAATTTCCCAGTTCCGAGTTGCCGGGGAACGCAGCATAAATGCATGGCTACGTGTGTAGCCTACGTCATAGGTATGCACGTAGACCCTACTCAGGAGTATAAATGGGCCTTTAGGCTGGCCACAATAAAAGGCCACTCCAAAATGTGTGACTCTGTTCCCCTCTGAGGTATTCCTCTCTGTGTAAATGTAGTGCTTTGTCGCTAAATGGCAGCTTCAGACAAAAGCTTTCACTCATTGATTCTCATGGACCATCTGACACTAAAAACTGATGCTTACTGATGATGTTTAAGATCAATGAAACATTGTCTGCATCAGACTTTAAAGTAGCTGCAGAAAAAATGTCACCATAGATTACATTTTATTCAGTCATCCATGACAAGAGGAAACATAGACCACGCTCCTTAATGAAGCTGGAGGTTCTGGTGTTTATTATTTAATGTGTTCACAGAGTTAAGTGTTTTATGGTGGATTTTATCCTTTAAAAATAAATGAAACCATCTGAGGCTAGTTGGGTTTGTGCAGTAGCTAAGAACAGAATATAAAGAGTTGCAGAACAAATAGGCTATTAAAGTACAGAAAATACCTTATCTACAACACTGCATTGATAGTAACTTAAAAAAGCTGAGGTGCATCTCGAACAAGTATAGGAGCAGAAATATGTCCCCAAAAATGTGACTTCTTGACATATTTACAACACTAGAATTCAAAACAACAAAAATCAGATTCTTAACATGTTCATCTCACATGCAGCCGTGGTCTCGTAGGGGCAGTTGAGACGAGCGTCTCCACATGGCGACGAGCTGACGTACATGTGGAAGAGGACGCCGTCCCTCAGCCGGAGGCCGCCGTTTTTATTTGGTATGAAGATGGATTGTTCCTCACAGTCAGCTGGTTTACTTCAGAGAGAAAAGAACATACAAGCAAGAGGAAAATTAATTCTAACTTGAGACGGAGACAGTCTAAAAGAAACAAAACAAACTTTTGACAAAAGACTGACCGCACAAACTGAAACCAAGTTAGATGACTATTGATTCCTTTGACAAAACTTCCTTTATAACCATGAACACGTGCACACTGAAGTTTGTTTTGACTCGTACACCGTCCTGCTGCCGCAAAAACTCACTAGAGCACCAAATCCTGATGAATCCACCACTGAAAATAGTCCCCAACAAATGTTTACATAATATTTGATAAAAAACCTACAATGACCAGCTGTTTTGGAAATTACTGAGCTTTTTATAAATACATATATTTGTAAAGTGTTTTTGAAGATTTAAGTCTTGAGGAAGAACAAGTTGGCTGTTGGCTGTTAGAGCCAAAGTCAGTAAGTCAAAAAGTACTGAGAGACTGACACTGTCAGGGGTTAGGGTGAGTGCAGAGGCAAAACATGGCAGAACATGGACCGGTTCAGCTTCAGATCACTGGGTTTATTAAACAAACTCAAAACTCATGCTACAAAATTTTGTGTAAGGCCAAGTCCAAACAGAATGCAAACAGAGCACTCAACATATGAAGACGACTGAACACAGACGGAGGGAAGAAGCCAACTTTTAAACATCAGGTAACGAGCAGGGCGGGAGCACAACAGGTGACAGACTATCAGACACAGGCTGTGTCTGAAAAGTAAGTCGTAAGTTTCGTAAGTCCGCATTTCTGCAGACTTTCCCTGAGAGAATAGCCCACAGTTCATAGTGGTATGATGTGAAATACAGGGGTTACTAGGGTTACCAGAAGCATAAATAAAATGGATGCAACATGTTTCAAGGTAACATTACAAAGAGGCAGCCATGATAAGAGCTGGTCGAATTCTCTAAAAGCTAAGGAAAGGTGCCTCAATGCTTCCTTTCATATCTCCTTTAGCATAAGGTACACCGGACCATCCTTTACGAAAGGAAAGGAGAGAATGCCGTCCCACAATTCCTTGCGGCGGCATCATTTAAAGCAATGCAAATTCTCAAACTCAAATGATAAAATCCATTGACCACATTTAGCAAAATCTTTGCAACACAGACGCACATTCTTGAATAAGACTCACAATTTCCTTCTTTCTTTTGGTTTGTTTTCTTTTGGCCTTGCTGTAATCTGATACTAATAATATTCTGATACTGTTGCAATGTCCTTCCGTTCTCTGATGCCCCCCCCCGTTCTCTCTCTCCACAGTTACGCTGTCATTGTGTGGGAAACGTGTTTACAAACAATAATTTGGATTCATGTTGATAAATGTGAGTGGGCAGGAGGGTGAGTATGAGACAGCATTCTCAATGTGACAACCCTTTCCATTATTTTGTGACTGGTACCCTACAGGCCTTTTTGCTATCTTAATTATGAAGTACTAATATATTCCACCGTGTTGTCCACCTTTAGATGGCCTGCATTAAAACAAAACAGGGCGCAGGGTCAGAAATGCGCTTTTTGTAGTCCTTCTTCGGTACATTGTAGTTTCATCACGGCAGGTCACGTCAGTAACATTCACAGTCACGTAATAATGTCACCTAGAAAAGAGCAGTCGGATTCTCTGAGCCCCGCGGTCCTCTTTTTCCTAAGTCCTTCTGAAATCTCCTTCACATCTTTCCTTGACCTCATGAGGTTTGCCATCGAGGTCAAGGAAAAGTGGTCAGGAAAGAGATTTTGACTTTTCGGATGCAGCCACAGACACACAGGCAGGCAGAGGGATTAGCAGGGGGAACAGGTAGAATAAAGAGACACAGAGCACACAAGGCAGACAAGAAAAACTAGAATAGAACAGACTAAAGCAAAACCATACTGATCAAATAAACTACAAAACTATGGGATTTGTAGACAACTTATAAAAACAACTCCAAAAGCTAATTTCCCATAAAGACTAGATGACGAAGAAAACCAAAAAACTCTGTAGCAAAAAGTAAGTTTAAAGTTTCAGGTGCGGAGCTGTGGGGTCATACCAGAGCAGCAGCTCCAGCTGAGCATACAGGAATTGAACTAGCGCCCTTCGGCTGATGACTTCGGCATGGCAGTCGCTGAGCGTACTGCCGTGGTCACTCATGTTGTCCAAGTCCAGACACTTAGTCCCTGTGGCGAGAGACACAACCTGGGCTGATCTGAGGTCAAATCCTGGATGGAGAGGAGGAGGAGGCAGAAAATAAACAGAAAGAAATAGAGGATGTGGGAAAATTTGAGTCGCAGAAACAGGAGAGAGAACTACAAACATCTTTTACAGCTCAGTGACTTGTTGATCAAATGACTCTGATGGAACAAGACATTCAACACAATGCGGATCAAACTCTCAAAACAAGACATTTCCTCTGTATTCTCAGTGTGCTGTCATAGCCAGAACGTTGACAGGATGAGACAAGCTAATGAAAAGTGTATGACTGAACAATCACTCCAACGTCTCAGAAACAGGCTGTTGTGTTGCAGTCTGGCCTCATCAAAGATTCACAGGAGGGTAAAGATGACTGTCTCCCCTCTGGATCTGCTGAGTAATTTGAGGTAACTTATTTGTTTGAATTGCAGCGATCAAATCCTCCTGCACTGTTTAAAATGATCTGAAGAGTGGCAAAACTTTTCTATCCCCCTTTTTGTGTTTGCTGCTGTGTGTCTTAAGTTTTCAGACATCATGTGACAAAAATAGTGATTTAAGGGGTACTGTGAGGTTTCCCCAGGTCATCTTAAGGTCAGTTGCTGAGCTTAAGTAACTAAGCCAAAACAGTAAATCAGATTCTGTGTCTCCTCTCTGCCCGCTTGGTCAACTGTCTGACTGCAGCTGCCTTAATAATGACGCACTGTGATCCATTTGTTAGGTAACCCAAGGTCGAGGTTATCTTTATTCTGTTTCATTACAGACAGACTGACTCTGACTAGAAAGGGTTGCGTGTGGTTTTACACAATGTAACTTATTTTAATGTAGGTAAGTACAGTGTCTTGATTTAAATCAATATCCGATAGAATCTTCAGATGTAGTGAATATTTGTAGGTCTAGGAAGGATAAATAACCCAAGACAGGAAGTACCCTTCAGATTTGGTTTGGTAGTACATCGTGTCTGCAAGTTGTATGCTCTTGCCAGTTTCCCTGGGCGGGCTTCAATAAACAATGCTTTGTAAGACATCCAGAGTTTCAGAGACCTTAATCTGAGAAAAGAGAAAATGACCTGCTCAAACAATTTTCATAACAGTGTGGTCTTTATCTTTAAATTTTAGCTGATAACATCAGAAGATGTGTCCAAACTCAGGGGCTGGATCTTTTAAAGTCCACAGTTCTCAGTCATAATGCACCACCAAGGACTGTCCAGCATTAAATGTGGCTGAAAAGTATTTTGTAAATCCGGGATCAGACTACACACTATTTTGGGCAGATTACAGATCACAGAGTCGGAAATTCACAAAGGTTAAAATGTTCAGTTTTTGTTAAAACACCTGTAGAGAGGTGTTGCTTCAACTTTATCAACTCTATCACTTTGGAGGCTGGAGTTTGTGGAGCTGTTGAACTGTATTACATTATACGGACAGGTGTTTCTATTATTTTGTCCACTCTATGAATACCAATGCAGGCAGGCTAATTGGTGATGTCAGTGATTCCATCTGATCTCTTCTTCTCATGTCAGAGTTTTGACAGTTTTGTCTCCGCCACTCACCTCTGGTCATTAAGATCCCTGCCAGGACCTTGTGACGGACGTGCAAGGTAGAGAAGCAACTGTCTGTCAGCTCTGTGTATTTCTCTCTCACCAGGTGGAACATCGCCTCTGCGAAGAACTGCAGAAGAAGCAATGGTAGAAACAGGGTTTAAAGAGTTGAGGATGCACAATGAACATGTCCTCATTTTTATGCTTACTCTATGTGACTCTCCTGTGTTCTAGTGCTTCTTATGAGATTTGTTATTTATTGCTGTGACTATAGGGTTAGGAAGTTTCAAAGTCTGAAACTGACAACCAATATTGCCACACCTGTTATTACTAACTTGTCTTAACTCTTTTATCCTGGCTGTAGGGGATGTAACAGGAAGTGCAAAGCTGCAACAGAGTCAGTTAGCTGCCACCTGAACCCCATTGTTTTTGTAACATTGTAGTTTGGCACTATTAAAGGTATGCTGAATTAGCCATTAGCAGTTTACCCATGGATGTACCGACAACTATCACTGTATTACTTTGACACGGAAAAAAAATAAAAATGTGATGATTCTCAGGCAAGTTCTGGAGTTAAATTAATTGTGTTTTTATATGCTTTCTAAGCATATAAATGGGCACATTTTCGTTATGGACATATAGGATAATGACATCCTCGGAATATGCGAATCACACTGAATCTAAAAACATTTGCATCATGTCTGTGTGTTCAGATCTGACACAGTTTTGACACCAAGAAGGAGTATGATGTGTTGCGCTAATTGCAGCAATCAAGGTGCTAAGGGCTTTAAAATACCTTACCGGTAATTTCCTCTGTGTGCTGTGTGTCAGAGCCAATGCAGTTCCAACTGCTGGCCGTGTTGATAAGTGGGCCAAATGAGCAGCCAAACTACAATAGCTAGTTTCCTGTTGTTACAGCATACACCTGTCCCTTTCACTTCATGCAATATCTATGCCTCAAGTCTTGCCTAACAGTTTGAAAACCCCTGATATAGATATCTTTGCGAATCATGGCCTGCTTTGACTTGTAAAATGTGACCTCTGATCCAAATGGGAAGATCCTGCATTAAATTGAATTTAAATAATCAGCAGACCTTGTTATCTTGCACATTAACATAATATTCTTTGCATTATTGCATTTTTATTTTGTCATTTAATCCCTGTCATTATGCCTCTTTGTGTAACCTTGCTTTGGATCTGCTACCCATACAACATTCAGCCTTTCAGCCTGCTCTTTCTGGGCTGACTTCCATGTTGCTGAGTCTCTAAAATTAATTGTAAAATAAAAAAAAAACTGACTGCTTGCTTCCTTATAAAAATGTCCTTAAGGGTGCTACAAGCCAAGAACGAAGTCCCATAAATTCACATAAGTAGACTGAGCTCTCAGAGATTTTCTTTTTGCATTTTTCTTTCATTAATAGCAACACTGTCCTTTGTTTCAGATGCTTTGGGTTCTGCTTCCCTCACTGTGTGCTCACTGTATGCTGATTTTTAAATCCATTTTATAAATCCAAAAGTAAAATGTGCTAAAACGGCAAAAGAACGGATCATAAGGTTTTTCATAACCAAAATACAATAATTTCCTATAAAACCTTCTCTGTTTACTAAAACCTTATTGCTGCTGTTAATTCTTAATGTTCTTACACTTTACGTAAAGTTGGCAGAAGAAACTGCTACATTCTACCTATATTCAAACTGAGGACATTGTGCTGTCTGCTGTCTTCATTTTCACCAGACAACAGCCACCAAAAACACACAGAAAACTTTCAAACAAAGTCTGCAGGGATGCACCAACAGCTGTGACATTCGCTTGGACCACGACAGGCTCGCCAAAAGTCTCCTGACAGTCTGTCACTGATGGCCAAGAGTTTTCGCTCTCTAAACTCCCCCAGTCTGTGGAGGGAGATGTCACACTTCTACTTGTCAAAATGTGCCTAATTATATTTTTAGACGAGTGCCACTCTTTTGGCAGACATCAGGAAGTTACAGTTATTTTCTATATGTAGCGAAGTTCAGCAAAAAGCAAAGAGTAGCATCAAAACAAAACAGCTGTGTGGAGTATTAATTTGAGGGATGCTTTGAAGAGATCATATAAGTATAAGTTTTGCAAAATAAGACTACTCAGCCTATCAACCTCATTTTTTCAGTTTGGAGGAAGCAAGTGTGACAGTCTGAATTGAGACCAATAGTATCTTCACATAATGTTAATGTTAAATAAATCCATTTGTATGCGATGGGTGGATAAACTAGACTTCCACTGATTGTCTAAACTTTAAACTGCCTGCACTCTCATACATAATCATCAGGAAAAAAACCATACAGCTGATTTGAAGGTCATGTTTTTAGCAGCTTTAATAACATGAGGAATAAAGTTAATTTGACAAGATTTGTGACAGCATGTTATTGTGGTCCAGTTTAGGTTAGTGGGCGGAGCACGGTCAGAGTAAGGTCATTATAGTTTTACTGGAACCACCTATAAATTTAACATGTCTGCTGCATCGTAAATCAGGAAATGTCTCCAACAAAGCTCACATTTCAAGAACAAAGACTGTTTGTCATAACAGGTTGGCAACACCTGACTCATGACATAGGCTCCTCTGAATGTTGTTATATATTATTATATTACAAACGCCTTGTCAAAGCTTTGTTAATTGATTTATTAGCGGGCAGTGGAACAATGTGTGTAAAGAACTTTGAATTTTTTATTTGTTCCATTTGGTTAAATAGACTGTAAACAGCCTTTCTAGTCAAAGCACTTTACATCTCACATTCACCCACATACGTACGCTGATGGCAGAGGCTGCCAACTGCTCATCACACACCCACAAAAGCCATCGAAAGCAATTTGAGGCCCAGGCCCAGTGTCTTGCAACATGCAGACAAGAGAAGAGAGCACCCTGGCGTAGACTTTACCAGGGAGGCTGAGAAGTGTGATACCCCTGTAATTGGCACACACTCTCTGGTCCCCCTTTTTGATCAGGGGAACCACCACCCCAGTCCGGCACTCCTTGGGCACTGTACCTGACTTCCACGCAATGTTGAAGAGACGTGTCATCCAAGACAGCCCCTCCACACCCAAAGCTTTTAGCATCTCCGGGCGGATCTCATCAATCCCTGGGGCTTTGCCACTGTGGAGTTGTTTGACTACCTCAGTGACCTCCTCCAGGGAAATTGACGAGAAACCCCCATCAGCCTCCAGCTCTGCCTAGAGAGGGCGTGTCAGTCGGATTTAGGACTTCCTCAAAGTGTTCCTTCCACCGCCCAATTACCTCCCCAGTTGAGGTCAACAGGGTCCCATCCTTACTGTACACAGCTTGGACGGTTCCCCGCTTCCCCCTCCTGAGATGGCGGACAGTTCTCCAGAAACACTTTGGTGCAGACCGAAAGTCCTTCTCCATGTCCGAACTTCTCCCACACCCGCTGCTTTGCTTCTGCCACAGCAGAGGCTGCAGTCCTTTGGGCCTGTCGGTACCTTGCAACCGCCTCCGGAGTCCTCCGAGACAACAAATCCCGGAAGGCCTCCTTCTTCAGTCGGACGGCTTCCCTGACCACCGGTGTCCACCACGGTGTTCGAGGGTTACCGCCCCTTGAGGCACCTAAGACCTTGAGACCACAGCTTTCCGCTGCAGCTTCAGCAATAGAGGCTTTGAACATTGCCCACTCATGTTCAATGTCCACAACCTTCACAGGGATGCCAGAAAAGCTCCGCCGGAGGTTTGAGTTGAAGATCTCATGGACAGGGGCTTCCACCAGACGTTCCCAGTTCACCCGCACTACCCGTTTGGGCTTACCAGGTCTGTCCAGAGTCTTCCCCACCCGACCCTCACAACCAGATGGTGATCGTTGACAGCTCGCCTCTTCACCCGAGTCCAAACATGCTCAAATCAGATGACGACAAATCGACATGTGAGTGTGAGTATCCCACACGCCGCCCACCTTGAGCAACTCAGAAGAACAATATCATCCCCTCGAGCACGGTCCGAGCCAAGACTGTGCGGAGGTCAGCCCCACCAGATCTAATTGGTAGCGCTCCATCTCCTGCACAAGTTCCATGTCCCCAGGGCCAGCCTCTGCTGCCCGGGTCTGGTCCGTCGAGGCCCCTGGCCTTCACCTCCACCCATATGGCAGCGCACCCGACCCCTGCGGATCTTCCGATGGATGGTGGGTCCAAGGGATGTAGAGGGGGGTGCCACGTTGCTTTTTCGGGCTGTGCCCGGCCGGGCTCCGTGGCAAATCCGGCCACCAGGCGCTCGCCAACGAGCCCTCCCTCTGGGCCTGGCTCCAGACGGGGGCCCCGGGCTTCCTCTGGGCAGGGTTTGTCCTCCTCTTTTATGATCTTCCATCAAGGATTTTTGTGAACCATTCTTGGTCTGGCCCCTCACCTGGAACCTCTCTGCCTTGGGAGACCCTACCAGGAGCACTAGGCTCCAGACAACACAGCCTCCAGGTTCACCGGGGCACGCAAACCTCTCCACCACGATAAGGTGATGGTTCACCGGAGAGGTGAACCATCAATTATGGTCCCATTTATTTTAAAATAGACCACAAAGCAGAGTATGTTTGAGGGCAGGATTATGTATGATTGACAAGGCGTTACCATAGCGAACTGTCAATCAGGCTAGAGCCGACTCGTACCCTCAGCGCTGTGTAAATTTAACCAGCACCATTGAAAAAGCTTATTAGGAGTTGGTTGTTCACTTTCTCTGGTGAGTACATTTAGTTTTAAGACTGTTGTTCTCTAGAGAAAGTTATCAGCCCTGTTAAAATGACAGTTAACATGAGTTAACAGTTGCACCTAGCTAAGCAAGCTTGCTAGCTCTGCACACGACCGTTAGCTCTGCTGTATCGTCACTTCCGGGCACTTCCTGGTTGCAAAAACTCGACATGGCGGCGCCCTATCGGCCAAACTCGAGACTTCAAAACGGCAGTCCACAGACCAACGGGTTACGTCACCATGACTACTTCAATTTCTTATATACAGTCTATGGTTGTCTCACTGGCGCCCCCTCAGTGAATGAGCGTGCTAGCTGGCTAGCCAGCTGATGTTATGGACAAAGGTAAACTTCACCGGCCATTCACAGAGAGAAGCAGTGTCAGACAGTGAACCACGGACAAGTGTTTCAGGTTTGTGAGTCCGCAGCTCTAACACTTCAGTAAAGTGACTGTATTGCTGGCTAGTTGTGGTTGTATTATGTTGTGGTTATGTTATTAGGTGATATTATCTCACTATTAGAGGTGTGTGTCTGAGTACCAAATGATCATCTCAGGGCGTTTTACAGCTGCTCTCAGCACATTAGTGGAATAAGAAGAGAGAACAATTGAGAAATATTGCAATAAAGATTAGAAAGATATGAGAGAGTATGAAAAAAAGTATATCTCAAGTAGCCTATAGATGCAACTACTGTAAAATAATTTAATATTGTGGAAATGTTAATTTTATTCCATAATTTAATTCAAAAATATATTATATAGTAGTCCTTGCCTTTTTGTTTTAATCTTGATGATTAGGGCTTACAGCTCATAGAATCAAAAATCTATCCCAAAATTTATTAGAATTTCAAAATAAATTATTTATTATACAGAAATGAGAAGAGAAGAGCTCTTATCAGGTAATTAACTCAAAACACCAGCAAAAGTTTCTTAATCTCTCAGTCTGGTTCTGGTGCTCATAATCACTTTTCCACCATATTAAATTTGTTTTGAGATTTGAGATGCTCCTGTACTAATGTAACAAACGTAATAATAGGCTAGTTAAATGAATATCACTGTCCAATCACATGTCTGAATCTCATAAATATCAACCGTCAGGTTAGGGATAATCCTTTTTGACTTCTATTGCACACATGAGTCTAAAATTAGTAGTATCAGCAAGTTATGGTGGCGTTTCAGCCTCAGTCTAAAAGTGCTGCTATAAGTTTTACACGCACCAGATGCAACTGTGTTTGCTTAATTTAAAGCCCCAAAGCTTCATAATGCTTCATCCACTCATCACTACTCGCTAGCTGATGTTAGATGAAAATGCGTTTAGAGGAAAGGAGTGAATAGAAGATGAGTAAAGGGAGCACAGATGCCAGAAGTAAATGCAAGAGAATAAGATATACATTTAATCTTTTTTGCATCTTTATGATGATATGATAAGTTTATGATCAGTAGGGTGAGCAACTGTGGGGAGCAACTGTGGGGAAATTCGTAAAGTAAATTAGGAATGCAAACTAGTCCTTTTAAGCTGATGAGGAGACGTTTTGTTTTGGGTTTTAATGTGCAAATGTAATACATCATATAGAAAAAAAGATTATTCAAAGATTCGATAATCGCTTTATAATCGCATCGCGAATGTTTACAATGTCTCTCTCCTCCCCTGCTGTCTGCTAGCTCCACCCACGCTTCACATCTTTGCCCATTTTTGGATTAGTTGGGAGTTAGGTGAGTCAGGAACATGGTGACAGCCGGAGCCACCACACTGAGCTTCACAATCGCTCATAAGAAATCAATGAGCGACGTGTTTCAGTGTCAGCTTTAAATAACCCAATGTGTAATATATGTATGTAATTTAAACTCTTCATCTTGTTAACCGCCCCAAGCTCCCAGATATGTTACAGAGACATGACCTCAATGTCTGTATATATCTATATGTCTCAACTTTTTTTGTGGCCATCATTTTCTAAGAGCAGATGTTTTTTTTTTGGAGCTAAACTCTCTTGCTCAATGTTGTCTGGATGACAGTTGCACAAGGTCGTGTGTAATGAGTGTGTTAAACAATTATCTGTCAGATTATTATGCTCTTCACACCGCCTTCTCGCTCCACCTCAATCTCCTTGGTCTGCTGCTGCTCCTCCTTCATCCCTAATGTGCTGTAATAATGTTCATTAATGCGTCACGCTGCCTGACAGACAGTTCATATTGAAGGGGAGATGATGCTGAATGATCAGTTGGGGAGGCTGTCAAAAAAAGTCTTCTAGACAAAAAGGATTTGGCGTATCAGCCTAAAGCGGGCTAAAGTCACCCTTTTGTTCAAATATAGAGAATCATTATGCTTTTTTTCATTCAAAATGTTACAGTTGCATCCTCCTGTCTCTTAGCATATCTGCTGCAGGGTTTAATAAACTATCTACATGTCTTCCTGACAACTCCTTCCTCCTTCCTTCACATATTTGGATGACAGCATGCTTCAGCATTAGCCATGCTCAGTCACCCCCTTCGGCTCTGTGGACCTGATCTCGGGAGACAAATCTTCTTGTATTCATAAAGCACGACAGCAAAAGACGTAAAGGACAATTCTCAGAGGCTCAGGGATATAATGAAGTTGTTTAGATGCTTCAGACGAGCATACAGGACACCATCCAGTTCTCAGGCTGCAAGACATGATGGCCATGCTGATGTGCGGCACCCTCCATTTGGTAGCATACGGCGCACCTCAGACCCATTTATTCAAAGCGTTTAGAAGACTGGTGAAAGCTATAAGAAAGAAGGGGCGAATTCTTCTTCTTGTCTTCTTCAACATGTGAAGGGCACGTACTGATACACTGAGTCTGAAATAAATTCCGTTTTACATTAAACTTCCCAATCTCCTCTCTCCATACCCTGTGTAAAATGCTGACTAGACATTTCTCTACAAATGTGTGACGTGGCAGTTTGTGTGTGGGGGAAAAAACAGTAGTTTTGCAATATAGAAACTGTAATAGGGTCCAACCTGGAAATTGTAAGGGTCCAGAAGCACTATTAGAGAAGACATAAAATGATTCCATTCCATATGTATTAATTAATAACATAATAGACAAGCAAGAGCAATAATTGACCAGGACAACTAGGAGAGAGTAACTCACAAGGGGCGATGATATCTGGAGCTGCATACTTATTGTGAAATTAAAAAATATTATTATATTTAAAATTGTGTAAGTTGAGCTTGGTAGTCGATTAAAAACTTCTTTTTATTAAAAATGTATCTGCTGCCATCTCTGGTAATGCTCTCTGGGTTGGAGATCGCTCCATGTGGAGAAAAAGAAGAGGCAAAGCAAGATATAGCTCTTATTACAAATGACTATATGGAAATTTTATGACAGAACACCGGCATCTATAGATAGACTGGTGTGGTTTAACAAGCAAAGTAATCTTTAATAAAATAAATGATTTTAAACATGGGGGGTTGATTAAATATACAAACTTAACAGATCATAACGGCACAGAGGGCATTCTGAGAGCTCATTTCTGTCAGCAGACTTCCAGTGAGAGCTGTAGTTTCACAGAGCTGTTGTGTAAAAACAAAAGAATGTGCCATGATTAATTTTAAGGAAAATTAAACATCATCTAGGTTCTGGTATTGTGTTTGACATGGTATTATGTATGGGATGCTGGGAGAGAAAGACGCCTTCAAAACAAAAAGAACTCTTCCTACTGATAATCAGCACTGTTTGTACTGTGGAAAACCCTGATGTGCTAGATCTGACTGTTATTGACAGTGATATGGTCATTAAACAAATACTGGAACATACTGGCATACAAAAGACTATTAACACTTTATAATTGCTTTTGTTGTATTTATGAAGTGAATATGTATATTTTTGCCTCAATAAAGATTAAAAAAACTGAAAAATAAAAAAAACAGAAGGCTGACATACTCACCTGAGGTAGCTGATTTTTGGCTCTGCTGTCCTGGAGGCCCATAATTTTCCTCTCTCGTTCTAGACTTATGCAGTAAATAGACTGTAGGGCGGCCGCTGCTGCCTGGGCCTTGGCCAGTCTTTTGCTGTGACCACACCCTTCAAACACCTTCCCCTCCACCCGTACCACCATAACAAAACTCCTCATTGGCCTGCTATGCACTCTCTCTGTCAAGCACATGTACCTGAGTCCTGGTCGCAGCTCATTGAGCAGTACCACTGGATTGAGGTGCTCTAAAATTGAGGTGCTAAGCGCACTTCTTTTTGAGACCAGGTCTAGTGTGAGTCGAACAAATCGTCTGTGGTTGTAAATGCTGGAGAAAACCTCGTTTCTCGCTGTGTTGCAGTGCAGGAGGTCACAGTTTTCCCGGAGCGATGGCTCAAACTCTTTGAGGAATGCGTCAGGGATGTCCAGTTTATCCGCTGTAAAATCCACAGGAGTTCTGGTGAAGTTCCCCATGGTGGTGTGAGCCTGGGAGGCGTTGGGGAACTGGATGAATGACCGGAGAGCCAGCTCTGCAGCTCTCATCTTGGCCTGCTTTTTTGTTGGTCCTTGGCCCTCAAAGTGGAAACCATTTACCTCCACACCTACAGAAAACACTGGAGCATGCAGTGGGCCAGTCTTTGAAACAATCTCATACCGCAGACCGGGTCGTAACTCGTTCAGCTGCACCAGCGCGTTCTTCTGAGTGACAGCCCAGGCTGCTCTTTTACAAGGCAGGTGGCTTTGGTAGAGCAGCCGGTCTTTTCCATCCACCAATGGCTGATTCCTCTTCAGAGCTCTTGGTCTGTGTTTGGGAAAAGTTGTGCAAAAAGTTGATGGATGAAACTTTCGTAGTAGGTCACAGTCCACCTGACTTTTATCATCCTGATTCTCTTTCACCTCCAAACTGCTGGTACCTGTTGACAGATCAAAATCACGATGGGAAACATGACATGAAGGAAAACGAGATGTTTCTGTAAGAATCACAATGCATTTTGTAAGTCTGAATTGTAGACCAGCATGCACTGTATGTAACAACACTAAGGACCCCATTTTAACAATCTAAACTTATGGTGTGAAGTGCGTGGCGCAGTTGTGTTTGGGACACTTGGGACAATTTTGCTGGTTTTACAGCATAAAAAATGGTCAATGCACCAGGCACATGGATCAAAAGGGTTGTACTTAGCATGAAATAAACCAGTGTCATCTATCATTCCCTTCAACCACCAGGTGTGCTTGGACCTTGGCGCATCGATATTATAAAGGTGGATGAATGGTGTTTGACTCACAGCAAAGGGTGGGGGTTATGGACGGATGTGTGGACGTCATGTAAAAACTGTCTCTGATCATGAAACCTAAACTAATAAACTATGATGAACCGGTTGTGGGTGTAACATCTCTCTCTCTTCCAGTGATTTCTTTATCTTGTGTTTTAGTGATGTATGCATGTCTTCTTTAATGATTTACTTTCATGATTAGAGAGGCTGGCGCATTTGAGCAGCAAAACAAAAAAACTGTAGTTATAAACGTGACATGGCAGGACAGAGGAAACTCTTCAGAGAAAACAGAATTCAACTTTTAGCTTCTAAAATAATTTAGACTCTCTGATGGAGCTCGTGATGGATCAGGAGGATGGCTGCTCTGCTGCTGACAGTTTCACTGGATGAACCTGGACTGTGCCTGAGATCTCTTGGATGTGTAGAAGAACACAAAACATGAATTAACATTAGATCCTGACCGATTATGTTGTTGTGTTGGGAGATTTTAATAGCGATGAAGTTATGCTACTGTGCCTCATGCTCTCTCAAGAGAATCCTACCATTGGAATAATGCTCACCTAAAAATAACAAAAAACTGTGCCATTGAATTTAGACCTGTTTTTTTGGGCCAATGGTGCAATTGCTTTCTGCTGTCTTGAGATTGCAATGCGCCAACAGTTTGCCTGACAACACACCAACACTACCATGGGCACGTGCATTTGCCATTTAAACAACACAGGCGCTTGGCATGAAAATGACAACAGCGTTGGTTGGAAACTAGGGACACTTAATCTGTGCTTTGCACTGTTTTGTGCAAAATAGGGCCCTTTAAGTCTACATCCACACTAGTGGCTTGGTGAGATTTAAGCACAGATCTGCTCTGAACTAAATGCTAACATCAGCATGCTAACATACTCAAATTGACAAGGCAAGCAGGTTCAATGTTTACCATGTTTATCATCTAAGTTTAGGTTGTTATCATGCTTTGCTACATGGCAATAAACACAAAGTACAGCTGAGCCCGATGGGAATGTCATTAGTTTTGAAGGTAGTTGGTCATAAACCAAAGTATTGGACACATTCAATGTGTTTACATGCCCTTAAGTAACCAGGTTACTCAGGAAAAGCAGGTTACGCCTGTAATCAGAGAACAACAGGACAGTAATCAGATCTCTCGCCTGCTCCCAACCACAGCTTTTCTTATTTAAACAATAGAATATGCAGTGTGTGTGTTGGAGCATTGAGAGGACAGACAGACAAAGCAGAGCTTTTCCTCACAGTGTGAATGTTTCTGAATTTAGCAATTAGTCAAATGTTCAGCAGTGGAAACTAACTTTAGGGTTCTACTACACCTTTGACCTTGAGAATGTGTCGCTCCATGAAGTGATCACCTTTCATCCATCCTTTCTGCTGTTTACTTTTCTTGTCTGCAGTCTTTTTTTGTAAAAAGCCAATTAGAAACTCTTACACGATGCAGAAATATCTGTGTTCTCCAGACAAAATCTATCTGGGGAAACTAAGTTGACATCATATTTAAGATGTCAGCTGACTGGACATAACCAACTGTAACCTGGTTAAAAACAACATGTAAACACACTGATTGAAAACTTAGTGCTAGTTAAATAGTTAGAGGATCACTAAAATTATTACAAATCATTCTGTAATATGACATGAACATGAATGACTACCCAAAACCTGATGGGGTTTCATGTTGAGTACACACTATATGGGTGTTTTGGAGTGGGTTAAAAAGTATAACCTTGAATATGGTAAATGTAATACACCAAAATAATTAACATAATTTCAACATAATATGTGTTGGGTACTTGACCGCTGTGTTATCATGGTCAAGGTTATCTGTCCATGGTAGCAGACCATGAAACTACATTTTAAAGTGCAAGAAGGTAAAAGATTTACTTGAGATGTCAGCTGATGATGCTCCAGTATCCCAGTATCGTATGGGACTGATGAGGGTTGATAACATGTTGCTCGGACCTGAAAAACAGCGTCATAAATACGTGAAGTCATTGAACATTTGCTCCACAGCATGACGCAACATCTTATATCTAACAAACGGAAAGCTGCAGTATTACATTACTATGTACTTCTACATAAAAAAAACAACTCATCTCTATCAGTTTTGTGTTTGTGAAATGGGCCCAATTACAGTCATGATCCTGAATGCTTACACCGCATAGTTTTCTATTCACTCCAAACCATAAAGGTAATGAAATGGACTGAGGTAAACAAATTTATGGCAAAAAGTGCAAACGTAATGTGTGAAGGGCCATTAGAGTTCCCACTAAATGAATGCAGTGAAAACAAACAGAAAGGCGGCTTAGAGCCCGCCGGGGTAATTGAAAGGTGCCTGTGATAAGGACTGAGGTTTCCATACAGGAAGCATCGAGGGGCTTAACTGAATGAGAAGCTTTGTCTTGTTAACCCAGTCACACAGTTTTTGAATCGAGCACAATCGTTTTTCATTAGATTTCAACGGATTTGGTGAATGGTTGTGAAGGTTTCACAAATACAGGTGGTCCCTGGTGTGATTTGAGTTAGGTATAAGAAAACATCCTGCAATAATATTCTGTCACACATAACTGTGTTTCTCCAGATTTACCCACATCCTCTCTCACCTGACAAACAGTCAACTTACTTGACTAAAAGTTGCTAAAGATGAGACTTTCTTATCCTAAAATTAATGAATTAAGCAATTAATAATTCAGTAAAAATGTGACAACACTAACATGCACTAGTACTAACAAATATTTTAGGAGATTTAACAGTATGATTTGGAAAACATTGGTCTCAAAGGAATTTGGATTGGTTTGACCGGTACAGATACTCAAGAAATATGGCTTAAAGAGTTGGTGTTATGCTCATTTTCAGGTTCAAAATCCTATTTAGAAGTTGTACCAGAACAGGTTTACATGGTTTCATTCTCAAAAAACACCATATTTTTTGTCATACTGCACATTGCTGCAGCTCCTCTTTTCACCCTGTGTTGAAGGCTTTGTTTCAGTAATGGAGTTCATAATTTAAGGACTGATAGCCAATCAGAAACAGAGAAGGGCGGGTCAGTGAGAAGCCGGTAAACACGGCTTCTGTTCAGCTTTATATCTCCTTACCAGCTTAGCAACATGGACTGGAGCAAGAGTGTCAGAGTAACTCAATAAAGGAGAGGGAAAAAGCCAAAAAGCATACCACCTCTTTAATGTGTCACTAGAGCTAGGCCAATAAATCACAGGCTACAATATTGTCTGATTTCAGCTTATCACAGATATATCAGTATCTATGTATATCTGCCGATAAGTAACAAGAAACTGCAGTAAAATACTGAAGCACCATCTTTTCATGTGCAGGTCTCTACTCTAACCTTAACAGCTTCCTTTATCTTTCACATCTTGTGATTTTGGAATTTGGCTTCCGGAAACACCCGCAGCTCCAACCCTGTAATAGATCACCTGCTGATTCCTACCAGCCCCTGAACCAGTGACCCCATTTAGATTTATCCGGTGCCCCATTTCACAGCTTTTGTTTAGCAGTGAATGTAGACCAGACGAACACAGAGAAATGTAGCCTGAAGTGGCCATTTTATGTGAAATATACTGTTTATGAAATATTAATGCCTACCCGCTGCAAGTAGTGGATGAATCAACAATAAAAATAAGGAGAAACTGTTCACTGATTTATTTTAAGGCCATACTTATCTGTAGGCCCTATGTAGCAGTTACAGTTGTTTTCAGTCATAGACACATTCTGTAGCATTTTGGGTAAACTCATATATTTTTATGTTAGCTTTCAGCTACCTCAAAGGAAAAATCATTAAAAATTCCATTATTACCAGTTACAAGCAGCTCAAAGCTATAAAATGTATAAATCAAATAAAATCAGTTGTGCTCTAAGTTGTTATTGCATTAATCATCAAATTCTAATGAATCTTACTGAAACTGTAAAACAGTGATATTGCATAGTGGTATTAAATAAGTCATTTTATCTCTTTGATAATCAGTACAAGATGAAATGTGCATGTTTTTCTGAATGTTTTTACTTCCTGCTGGGTAATTTTACTGGCTGTTTGGTCCACTTTTACCCCTGGTGACTGGTGATTCTGGAGGGCACTGCAAAGCAAACTAAAAGTCATTAGCATAATGAATATAATGCACACTAAACTGTTCTGCATTAACCTTGCACCTTGCCGTTATATTAGGCGTGTGATGCCATTAAGTGGTGGGCTGAAATGAGTGAGAGCTGTGAGATGGGATGTGAATGCAATGATGTGAGTCTGGAGCTTCTGAAGGCAGCAGCAGGTGGAGGTTCGACATGTTTTAATGACCTGCATCGTCCCAGCTAATGAGGGCATTTATTTTAGGATGAAAACGATAATAACCGTGTTTGTCTTTGCGTTATATATCGGCCCTCGCACCTTCCCACACTTTATTGCACTTTTTCACTCATCTCTCCCTTTGTTTCCTCTCACTCGTAGACACACTCTCTCTCTCTAATTCAAGTAGCACTTCATTAACTCAGGCCCATTTGTGAACTGCGGTATTAAAGTTTACACTTGATTTAAGTAGAGGTTAACCAGGTTGCAACATGACAAATGATTTGCTTAATCTACCTGTAATCTTCACAAGCAAATCTGCAAATAGGGCTTGTGCAACAATTTAGAGATGAAATTGCAGCTGCTGTTTTGCAACAGAGGCCGGTATATGTGAAGGTCCCCAGGTTTAAAAAATAATTAAATTTACAGGATATCTTTTACATAGTCACGTTGTCCTTTGCACCACTAAAAGATCTGGGTAGTAAACCACTTTTGCTTATTGTAAGGCTATTTGAAGTTACAAATGGTAGTTATTGTTGTGGTACTGCAGCATCTCCCCCTCATCCTTTGAGTTTTCATTTGTTTCCCTCTTCCCCGTGTTTCCTGTCTGTCTCTCTGTGTTGTCTGTGTGTTTGTCTGGGCGTAGCTATACTCTCTGGCTCCTGCTGCCAAGCTCCAGTAAGGCACCAGGGCCGGTATTTATCAAGCTTCTGAAAATCACATTTATGTCCTAAGTGCTGAGAATTCATGAAATCTACTCCCACTGTCAAATTGAAGTATAAATGCAAGTTATCTAATTTCTCAAAGCTAAGAATGACTCTTACTCTCCCAGTTATTTAAGACAGCTCAAGACGTCTCTCAAGTGCTAAGGAGCTACCAGTAGGGGCAGTAGTAATGGCACTGTGGAGACAGAGACATGCGTAAATCTTTCAATAGTTTCAAGTGAGAAGATTTAGAAGTCATGTGATTTCTACTGCTCTGTGATCTTTCTTTTGTCTTGCAGCCATGCTGTTACTTCTCTGGTATGTGTCAAGTGCATAACTGGCCACATCTTAAATATGATTGCGCTAGTATTAACATGTGGTCTGTTTCTGGATGTTTAATAAACACATAGAAAATAGTTTTAATTGTGTGATGCTTTGAATCAAAAGTAAAATTAAGAAGTGTTTAGTTTCTTTAATCACTGTGAGCAGGGTTTGGACATGCACAGGGAGATCCCATTGGATTTCCAGTCAGAATGCTATGCATGGCTTTTCCATTTTGGCAAAGTGGGCAAGAGTTGCACAGAAAGTATGCTGAAAGACCTCAAAAAGCATGTGACAGGAAAGCCCACTGGGAAAGCCCTGAACCCTCAGAGTTAACTAGAGTACATCAGAAAGGAGCCTGACGCCTTAAGATGATCTGACAAGAAGTTTGTGTATAGTATACTGTGTCCGTGTGTACCTACAATACAACTGCTGGCAGACTGACACATCTTTTTAAATGAATATTGTGACGGCAGAAAATTTTTTTCTTCTTAAACTCATAAGAGTGCCGTTTTTCTATTATTATTATGTCTTATACATTGTTTAAATCTTTAAACTATTCCTGTATTATTATTCTCATCATTCTAGCCTGTCCACATGTGTAGGGTTTAGGTAAATGCTCCATACTACTCAAAGCGCTTTTACATTACTTCTGCATTCACTCACTGAGCCTAAGTGCTCAAACACTTCGACACGCAGTCTGGGGGAGCCGGGGATTGAACCACCGACGTTCCAATTAACAGCCAACCCGCTCAACCTCCTGAGCCACAGCCGCCCCACAAAAGGGTAGGTCAGGGATGTGAAGTTGTTTTCTGTTCCTCACCAGTCAAGGCTGGTAGAGGATTTTTTGTTCCCCAAAACATAGAAACCCAGACCGTGTAAATGATCATGCAGCCCTTTGCTCTGGGCCAGACGTTAGTGACTGTCTTAGGAGACAGAACCTCTGGTCCAGCTGATTTGTGTTGTAGTACTACTCTGTTTATTCTCTTTTGTTAAACAAATTCTTAAAAGACAACGGTTTGTGGTAACTCAAGTATTTGCTCAACCTCCCACCAGGAAACGAATTTCCACCACAAATGTTTTTGGTATTTCTTGTTGCATGAAGAACAGTATAAGTGCAGTACCATTATCTTGTGATGTTTACGCTATAATTTTCAGTACTATTAGTTAAATGGTTACGAAGATAAGACACAAAAGCTACATCACTGTGAGCAGGGTTTGAACCTGCAAGTCCAAGGCCTCGACCACTCAGCCATCACAGCTGCGTTTTAATATGATGTGCACATGACCACAGAATCAGAATGCAATTGTGTCAGTCACAGCACATCTGTAAGCGGTTCACAAAATGCCAAAAAAATCTACACAGTGTGATCACATTCATCACTAAGAAAAGTAACATGTTGGAAGGTCACCTAACTGTGCCACCTTCTGCTATCTCAAGCTGCCTCTCAAATGCAAACACCTTTACGTGATGTGACAAGGACCTCGTTTACAGTATACCACATTGTCAGGGTTTTGTGTGTGGTGGTAGTAGGACCCAATTGCAGGACACGGAATGGAGCAGGTTCAGTTCAGTGATTTATTATAACAAAACAAAAGGCGAGCACACTTACGGCAGAGTGGCTGGAAAAGTCCAAAACAAAGTAATTCCAAAACACAGAAATCCAAATAGGCAGATCCAGAGACGAGACAAGACGAGACGAGGCAGAGACAAGGCAGGCACAGAGCAACACATGACAGCACGTCAACACGCAACAATGACCCGACAAAGACTGAGGGAAACACCAAACATTTAACACCAGGGACTAACGAGCAGGGTGGGAGCACACAGGTGACAGACATGAAACTAACGAGACACAATCAGGCAGGGAGAGAGCAAAGGAAAAGAGAGACAGCCAGAACACAAGTTACAGACATTAAACAGATACTGAACACCAGGCACTCGACAAGACAGAACCCAAAACCCAACATACCATAAGACAGACAATAAACTAAACTCAAAAGTGCAAAACAAGTATGGCTGACAAGCAGACCGTGACAGTACCCCCCCCTCAAAAGGACGGCCCCGACGTCACAAAATGAAACATCACAAAAAAAACAAAACAATCCAAGCGGTCAAGCCGGACCAGGGTGGGCGGGAGGGAGGTCAGGAGGAGGGCCAGAAAAAATCCAAAACAAAAGGTCTCAGGCCCACTTTAGATGGGGCAACACAGTTCAGGAGGCCGTCCCGGAGGACGACCCAACAGGCCAGGCAGAACTGGGGAGAAACACAGTTCAGGAGGCCCACCCAGAGCGGGAGCCTCAGGCGGGCGGCCTGAGAACAGGGCAGGGCAGCCTGACAGGGGAGCCTCAGGCGGGCGGCCTGAGAACAGGGCAAAGGGGTAACTCAGTCTGGGAGGCCGGCGGTGAAGGCAAGACCTCTCCGGAGGTCGAGCAGGAGGCCGGCGGCGAAGGCGGGACCTCTCCGGAGGCCGTGCAGGGCAAGGACTGGGAGCAGGGCGAGGCCTGGGAGCAGGGCGAGACCTCTCCAGAGGCTCGCGGCGAAGGGGAGACCTCACCAGAGGTTGAGGTCTCTCTGGAGGCCGGACAGAGCTGAAGGCCGGTGCCACAGCAGCAGCACAGGGAACCAGAGATGGGGCTGCTGTGCTGAGGTCCGGGGACTGGGCACGTGGAGCAGGAACTGGCGGAACCACCGAGACGACAGCAGGGCTGATGTCCACCGGCGAGACACGAGGAGCAGGAGTCGGCTGGGCCACCGGCGGAGCACGAGGAGCAGGAATCGGCTGGGCCACCAACGAAGCTGGTGCTGGTCGGACCACCGATGAGGGAACAGGAGTCGGCTGGATCACCAACGGAGCTTCTGTTGGTCGGACCACCGACGAGGGATCAGGAGTCGGCTGGACCACCGGCGAAACTGGTACCGGTCGGACCACCGACGAGGAACGAGGTGCAGGAGTCGGCTGGACCACCGGCGAAACTGGTACCGGTCGGACCACCGACGAGGAACGAGGTGCAGGAGTCGGCTGGACCACCGGCGAAACTGGTACCGGTCGGACCACCGACGAGGAACGAGGTGCAGGAGTCGGCTGGACCACCGGCGAAACTGGTACCGGTCGGACCACCGACGAGGAACGAGGTGCAGGAGTCGGCTGGACCACCGGCGAGACTGGTACCGGTCGGACCACCGACGAGGAATCAGGAGTCGGCTGGACCACCGGCGAGACTGGTACCGGTCGGACCACCGACGAGGAATCAGGAGTCGGCTGGACCACCGGCGAAACTGGTACCGGTCGGACCACCGACGAGGAACGAGGTGCAGGAGTCGGCTGGACCACCGGCGAGACTGGTACCGGTCGGACCACCGACGAGGAACGAGGTGCAGGAGTCGGCTGGACCACCGGCGAGACTGGTACCGGTCGGACCACCGACGAGGAACGAGGTGCAGGAGTCGGCTGGACCACCGGCGAGACTGGTACCGGTCGGACCACCGACGAGGAACGAGGTGCAGGAGTCGGCTGGACCACCGGCGAGACTGGTACCGGTCGGACCACCAAATGGGAACGAGGTGCAGGAATTGGTCTCTCCACCGACGGAGACCTCAGAGCTGGTGTCGGTCGGACCTCCGACGAGGGACCAGCAACAGGTGTCGGTGGGACCTCCGACAGGCTGCTAGCAGCGCTAGCAGGCCTGGGATCAGGCTGGTGAGCAGGCAGGAGACTAGCTGCGCTAGCTGGCCGGTAATCAAGCAGGTGGACAGGCAGGAGGCTAGCTGGCTGAAAGCTAGCTGGTTGGCTGACTGATTGGGTGACTGATTGGGGACTGGCAGATCTTGGGCTCTCTGGCTCTAACGGCAAGTCCAACAAAAATGAGACCAGAGAGCTTGATGTCCAGGAGTCCCCAACCAGCCTCGATGCTGGAGCCAACACAGTGTGAGCAGGCCCAGGAACAGCTGGGCGGCTAGCAGGCCGGGTGCTAGCAGACCTGGGAACAGATGGCCTGAAGCTAGCAGCGCTAGCCGGGCAGGACAGGAGGATGCCACCCCACTGGCAGCTAGCAGGCCTGTGGAGGCTAGCTGACTGAGGCTCCAGTAGACAGCTAGTTGGCCGAGGATCAGGTGGCCCAACACTAGCTGGCAGCTTGTTAGCAGGTTCATGGCTAACAGGCTGAGCTCTAGCACGCTGGGGGTTTGCGGAGCAGTACTCTGACACAGTCTCAATGTCAAAAGTTTTTCTCCATCTGGAGGAGGCAACGAGCACGGCCATTTCTGCATCCTTAATCCACATAGAGGAAAGCAGGTCAAAGAACTGAGGCTCCTCATCTGCCAGCTCCTCTTTGGGCACCCCCAAAGCCTCCCAGGTGCTGGGCAGTCTTATAATGTCCGCTGGGTCCAGTCTTGGTCGGGTCATTCTGTCAGGGTTTTGTGTGTGGTGGTAGTAGGACCCAATTGCAGGACACGGAATGGAGCAGGTTCAGTTCAGTGATTTATTATAACAAAACAAAAGGCGAGCACACTTACGGCAGAGTGGCTGGAAAAGTCCAAAACAAAGTAATTCCAAAACACAGAAATCCAAATAGGCAGATCCAGAGACGAGACAAGACGAGACGAGGCAGAGACAAGGCAGGCACAGAGCAACACATGACAGCACGCCAACACGCAACAATGACCCGACAAAGACTGAGGGAAACACCAAACATTTAACACCAGGGACTAACGAGCAGGGTGGGAGCACACAGGTGACAGACATGAAACTAACGAGACACAATCAGGCAGGGAGAGAGCAAAGGAAAAGAGAGACAGCCAGAACACAAGTTACAGACATTAAACAGATACTGAACACCAGGCACTCGACAAGACAGAACCCAAAACCCAACATACCATAAGACAGACAATAAACTAAACTCAAAAGTGCAAAACAAGTATGGCTGACAAGCAGACCGTGACACACATAGTATAGACATTACACCACCATTTCACAAGCTCCACCTTTCCAGCTTCTAACCTGCATACCTTCCTTTATTTACTCTTGTATCTTGTTGTACATCTAGTAAAAGCATCAATTAAAGCAGGGGAATTCTATTAATACTTGGGAGAACAGTCACTTGGAACCAGAAGATTATAATATACTGAACAAGAGAGAATCATGCAGTGGTTGTGTTGATGAAACCTTAGAAGCAAAGTTTTTCCATCCAGCCGCTGTTAATGAACCTTATTTAATAGAATAATGAAATTAGGCATGGCAGGGGGGAAGAGAGAAGCACCCGTTCACTGTCCAGTGTGTGTGTGTGGTCTGACAGCTGTGGATAATCTCATTTACTAAGTGTAATTAATGGCAAGCGGTTTCATTTACTTGTAATGTGGACTGTCTTTCCTCAAGGGCAAAGAAATATGGAAACTTTCTTGGAATAATTTCTCCATCAAATGCCTTGATATTACAGTTCACATTTACTCTCTTAGCTGTCGCTTTTATCCAAAATGACTTACATTTGAAGCAGAACATAAATCGTCAGTAAAGTAAGACACCTACGAGTGACAATAGATACTAGTAAGAGATTTTAGCGCATCAGGCATCAATGAGGTGAATAGAAGTAAGAAAGTAAGAGTTAACGAATACTGCAATCAATAGAGAATTGAAAGGAGATAGAAGAAGAGGAGCACAAGTGAGAACAGCTGTTAAGACATTGGAATCAAAATCATACGGGGACTCCGCACACAGGTTGAAACCCTGCTCACAGCAACATTAAAGCATTGTCTCTGGGTTTCCTTGCGGGCCGAGACCAATATATTCAAGCGGTCCCAGCTGTTTGATCCACACCAGAGTTCAATTGACAACTTTCACACCGGACAAAACAACCCAAACCAAACTGGCAAACAACGGGTTTGAACAAAACGATGTGGAAACAAAAGATCTAATCAGACTTGGATGTTTCCATTACAGCAACCTAACAGGTTTTAACCCAGCTAAAAAAAACACTGGTCAGTCTTGGATTACAATCCTTTCATCCATTTTCAGGCACTTTAGACCCTTTCACACCTTGACTCACGTGAATCTAACAACCTTTACTCAATTCAATTCAATTCAATTTTATTTATATAGCGTCAAATCACAACAACAGTTATCTCACAGCGCTTTTCATAAAGAGCAGGTCTAGACCGTACTCTGAAGTTATTTACAGAAGCCCAACAATTCCCACCAAGAGCAGCACCAGGCGACACAGGCAAGGAAAAACTTCCTTTTAAGAGGCAGAAACCTCGAGCAGAACCATGGCTCAGGGTGGGCGACCATCTGCCTTGACCGGTTGGGGGTGAAGGAGAGAGAGAGAGAGAGCAAGAGAAAGAGAGAGAGAGAGAGAGAGAGAGAGAGAGAGAGGGGTGGTGGTCTACACAGTATACACATAGAGGTACAGACAGTAAAGGTAAAGTTGCTATAGACTGAAAGAAAAATGGTACAGATATTTATAGTAATGATAATAATTGTGATATTGATGATAACAATAACAGTAATAATAGCAATAGGGCTAGTAACTGTAATTGTAATTGTAGCAGAGGGTGTCGAGCAGGAACACGGGGTCAGCAGGCGACCCCCAGCCACAGATCCAGACTCCACAGCTCCAGAGCCAGGAACACCTGCAGGAAGTGATAGGAGGAGAGAGGAGAGGGACGAGAAAGCACACGACTACGGGAAACGGAAGAAGTCGAGTTAGTAACATGCATTAATGGGATGAAGTTACATAAAAATCAAAAATCAAAGTAGAACCTTGCTTAACCGAGCTGTTGGCCGAGAGGTTAAGGCATTGGACTTGAAATCCAATGGGGCCTCCCCACGCAGGTTTGAATCCTGTTCACAGTGCTACATGATGTTCTCTACCCAAATGTAAACTGTGCAACAGCATCTTTGTTGCACAGTAGGTGGATGCAGGGCTGTATTGATGAAAGGAACCAGTGCAGGTTCCCCTGCGGCCCTGACCATCATTTGATTTTAATCAGGGTGTGGACATGAAAGGGAAAACTTTTGGCACCCACAGCCAAAAATGTGAAAAAAGCTTAGGTCAAGTAGGGTCTCCTCCTCTTGGAGGCTCAATCCATTATGGGGCTCTGCAGGGAAGCTAAATGGATTTCAAAGGCAACGGTTAGTCCTGCCTTCTCCAAAATATCCTCCAAGGTTGGAAACATGTTCGGGCCCTGTTCAACATGAGCACACAGCAGGTCCTACTTTTTCCTGAAAGCAGAGACTTTATCACATACCACAAAGGCATGGCCCTCCTTTCCCTGCAGAGAAGTGTTGAGCACAATAATACTTTTCAAAAAGACAGATAAATAGGCCAGCCTTGCCACCCAAATCATGTCTTCCATATGTCTCACCAACGGAGAGTCTCTCTGCAAGAAATAGGAGGACTTCCACACACAAGTCATGCAGGCAGGCAAGAACCTTGTACCGAGACAACCAGCTGGCAGAGGATGGAAAACAGTCGAGCATTCAGGACACAAGATTTAATTAGATTCATAATTTTTATTGCCTCACCAAGGACCGCAGCTCCTCAGGTATCTTCTTGGCCGCCAATGCCTATTGATGGCTGATGCAATGACTCCAAACAGCAGAGGGAGCAACATCTTGCACACGTTTCACCAGATCACTGTGTCTATCAATGCCGTGGCCCGGTTGCTACATACCACAGCACCGCTTCCAGTCAATGTTGTTATCCTCCATGAAGTCATTCAAGGGCCTTGAATAATTCTTCTGCCCGTGGTGTGAGTTGCCAGAGAATGACAAAACACAAACTCTTCCTGGACACTGAGCTCTCTGATGGAGCACACATAAGTCAATAGCTGTGCACAGTTAGCCACAACGGTGGACTCTCAGGAATACCATTCAATACCTGCTCCTTCACATCCAGCGCCATGTCAGAGATATGGCGCTGACATACCATGTCTGAATCAAACAGACAGTCAACCTGGCTGCGGCAGGTTCTCCCAACATCACCAAGCACATATCCTTTGCTGCAGGTAGAAGTAATGTTTCACCACTGTTGTGGGACTTAGCCGCCTTTATATGCAACAGTTGCCATGCAGCTTGGAGTGCTGAATGTTTTGACTATCTTCTTCTTTCGTGTCTTTAATTCCTTTAGCTTTGTAGTAAAACTCATGCTTACCGTTCGCCAGCACCTTTTTACAAACCACACGTTGTGGCATTGGCAGACCCGGTAAAAGAAAATCCCAACTCTAAATATAAATCATCATACTTTCTGCGCTTTCTGCTGGGTTCAGACATTCCCTCTCATGCTGGGTAAAGTTGCTCTCAACCCTAGCTAACTACATGCTTCCTTTCAAAATAAATTCAGACGTTCGCTCTCCGGACAGAGGGAGTGATTGTCAAATTGCATTAAAAATATTCTGTATATCTATGTATGCGATTCATCCACTAAATTATAATGGGTTTTATCGTTTTTCAGAAAGCACAAATAGGTTCATTCATAAAATACAATATATAAATATAATTTAATAAAATATTTTCCTGCTTCTTTCATACCTCCCCTGAAACTCTTTGGTGCCCCTCCTAAGGGAGGCGGGCCTCACACTTTGAAAATCCCTGGTCTAAACAATAACTGTCTGTCTGTTAAAATACAAAACCATGAAAAGTTACAAGGAATAGAAATACAAATAGGTTTAGCGAGCGGCAGTGAAAATACAGCTCTTTTGAAACAAGCTGTGATGGCCGAGAGGTTAAGGCGTTGGACTCGAAATCCAATGGGGTCTCCCCGCGCAGGTTCGAACCCTGCTCACAGCGAAATGCATTTAGCATGTAGAAGCTGACCATTTCTGACAATGAAGACCTCATTGAGACAATCTATAAGATGATCTCTGCCATGTCTGAAATGTGTTAGTATGTGTTACCCTTTGAGCAGTCCTCTTGTTAAGATATTCATTACTGAACTGGAGAAATTGATACTTAATCATATTGCTTTGTCCATGCAACAAAAATACCAAAAAATTCTGACTTTATAGAAGAGCATGTGTCTACTGACACAGCTGTGATAACTTATTGGCTTTGTACAGGGCATTCTGTGATGCCCAAGTGGCAGCTGTAGACACTGCTCAAACCTGACCTGCTGTAGTTACTGCAATTGTGATTTCTCACTTCAAACGGTCCTTTTGTTTCAGTTGCATGTCTGTAAGAATCTGTTTTCGACCCTGTCGCAGGGAGGCAGAGCCTATCCCATTGGGAGACAGACAGGCGTACACCCTGAACATGAGAACATGCAAACTCCACACAGAAAGGCCGGAGAACCGAGGTTTGAACCCGCAACCTTCCTGCTGTGAGGTGTGAGACAGTGCTAACCACCGCACCACCGTGCCGCCCTTCTCCCCACAAATATTAGTGATAAATAAAATAAAAATTAATTGTTTTACCAGCAAGTCTGCAAAAATCTTTGGAAGCTTTCATAATCTTCAGTTTCAATGAACACGGCTTGAGATTTGTTTTGATTGCGCTTTCTGGCGCTCTGACAAAGTGTGATTACCAAAGACTGTGATTCACACTGAATAATGGGCAGAATTTTCTAATTATTGAAATCTTGTTGATGTTCACTTTGTAGGCAACCTATGGAATGAAAAAGAAAGCTATTTGCACTGAAGCTGAGCCAACACATGACCCATTTCCTTGTTGCAAGAAGACAAGTTGAATCAATCAACTGCTTTTCAACTCACAAAAAATCTGAAATAATGTAGTCTACATTTTCCTAACTCGACATAAAAAGTAAAACCTTCCTTTTTATCTTTCATCTCTGAGAAAATATGCTCTGATAATGCCACAATTGGAGCTTTGATCAGGTCTCTGTAGATGTTGAGAGAACAAACAGCTGACATCATGTTCCAGTGTGCAGATGAACACAGAAACATTTGCACATGATGCATAATGCTCACACCCTTAAACAAATATTCAGACAAACACATGCCCACACCCGCAGACACGGAGCTCACAGTTATAGAATACAAGTCAGTAAAAAGTACTTCACTACTTACACAAACACATTACACAGTTGAAGATACCAGCCTATTGTCCCCAGGTATTAAGTGCACATGCAGTACTTGATGTGAAAACAAACAGGAGCCAGTACTCCCCATTCACATGCTGTTCACATGTTGGTGTGTCAGTAGGCCTTTTATATTACAAGGGGAGTTGATTGGCATTGAAATTCATCCAGCGGACAGGCTTACTCTCGTTTAGCTCTGGTTTGTGCTCCACCAAGAAAGAAAATTATTTGGCTCTTTAGTTGCTAGTTGTTACACTTTATTTAATAATTTTTAGAGCTTTGTTGCTGCTGTCTGCTGCAGAGTTGCATGGGTAGTATTATTATACAATGTTGGTGGTGAGCATTAAAGAGTGCACGCATTCTTATGTCAACAGCGACATGATCGTATCTTTGCAGAAAGTCTTTCAAAACCCTGGACACACAGTGCCTCATTTCTGATGATGCCACATTTTGTTTGTTTGTTGTTCTTGCTTTATTTCTTACTTCCTTATCTAGCTTTCTGACTCTCTTTTCAAAGAAAGCAGGTTCATGTAAAGATTGCTGAGAAGGCGGTCTTGCTTTTACACAGATTCACACATCCCTGGACAGTGAGTTATTGTTCAAGCTTGTCGGCGTCCCACTTGACATAATCTACATGCTGAATCTGTTGTGAGAGAGAAGTGGTGAGACTTATGTGGGGATGAACGAGGACCTGAGGTTTGAGGGTAAATCAAAGCAGACAGTGGCTCGAGTGAAACAACCTCTTAACAACAACAGCTGTGTCTTAGAGTCGATGCTTGAAATAAAGACAAATCTGATTGTGGTGAAAGAGAAAAAAGCAAGCTTTTAAAGTCATGTTTCTTTTCCTTTCTTCTGCATTAATCAAAGTCGTTCTCAGTCAAAGGTTTTAACTGCAGGAATACAATGTGTATTAATTCGTTAGTTTTTTGTGGTAACAAGGAAACTCTGCTGCAGGGAATCAAAGGTTCGTGTAAACAGGTTAACCGCAATAAGACCTTAGAGTCTAGACACTTGTTTCAGGCATTACAGAGTCATTGAAAAACTGGAGAATCATATAAGAATTACACTGAAGTTGTAGCCCAAGGCTCCTTTTAGAAACATTTATTTATTGTAAAGAGTAACTGCACTTTAGGACTCACTCGGGGCAAAGCATTGCTGCACTGACCTCTATGGGTTGAAAGTTTTTTTAAGGTAGTTTATTCATCCGTGCAGCCACAAGGATCACGCTGTCTTTGCAGGTGATGCCAGCATTTACGACCACACAGCACTTTGTGCTCAGAATCCCATCTTCATAACAGCTGTGATGGCCGAGTGGTTGAGGCGTTGGATTTGAAATCCAATGGGGCTTCCCCTCGTAGGTTCAAATCCTGCTCACAGCGTGAAAGTTATGTCTTTGCTTGTCTCTGATCACACCGTTTGTTTCCAAAGTCCACTACAACAGGCCTCATAAAGCTTGCCTTGTGACTTTAATTAATACATTAGGCTGCACACTACAGCTCTGCTGTGATGTAGTGTACTACGTGTACTAAGTGCTGAACAGATGGGGCTGGGCCTTCTGTGTTGCTACCCTTACACTCTGGAACAAACTCCCACTTGAGATACGCACTGCCCCTTCCTTGGGCACGTTCAAAAAGCATCTCAAAGCACACCTCTCCGCCCATGCCTTCAGGGCCTAAACATACCCCCCCTCTTTGTTAAGCTGCCTTGGGTACCTTGAAAGGTGGTATATAAATTTAAGTTATCATTATGATTATTAACAGGGGGTGCATAGAGCATGTTGTGACAGCACAAGCCTTATTATTACAGCCTTTATGTTCCTCATAAATACAGAAACAGGAGGGGAGGAGGTCACATTAAACTAGAAATAAAATATGTAAAAAGTATTGGTATCTGTATCTGTATCGGCAGTACCAGCCCGGGTATTACTTGGTATTGGATTGCATAGGAATTAAGTGGTATTGCACATAACCAGTCATAGTGTGTGTTTACATGTGCAGGTAGTATCCAGGTTAAGATTTGGTGTTGCACACGCAGACAATTAAACATTCTCTGTTGGTGCAAGCATAGTGGCTGATGTGAGAAATCAAGACAAACCTGCCCACAGGTGATCATAAACCTGAATCATATCTACAGCAGTATCAATGATCAGGTTCCCTGTAAACATATCCTGCATCAGATCAGAACCAAGTTTCTTATAATGCTTCTAACAAACTCAGGCCCTTGTGGGTCATCTTCACTCTGCAGCACCACTGCCAGGTTCAGTGTCACATACATTTACATTACATCTATCAACTTTGAAGCATTGCATCGGAGGACTTTCAGGGGAAAGTAGTGTACACACAACAGATACTACTTTGATTCCATTAAGGGAATTTTTTTAGGTAATATATAGTACATATTTTAAGTTAGAACCTGGACACTCAAATAAGTGATTTTAGACACTGGCAGCCAGGAAAAACATCTCACATCATCTCTAAAAATCTAAACTGTTACTTTTTTGCCAAGACCTCACCTAAATTTCCAAACCAAATGGAGGGAATGTGATTTTGGAAACGGCATTCAGCATTTGCATGTATGTGTCCTGCTTTCAAACATTTATTGTCTAATTTAATGTTTGCACTTGAGCGTTTATGATTTTACTGCAGATCCACGTCAAATATAATTTTTCTTTCCCACGCAGTGAGAACAGACTACAAAGCTCTTCTGAGTCTAAATATAGTTCAGTGCAGCAACTCATCAAATCACACTCCAGCAACAAAGCCAGCCAAAGCTAAACGTCTGCTTTCAAATCAACAGACTGATGATCATTATTTGGAAATGAGTGATGAAATCATTGCCCGAAACATATGGTAATGTGTAATGAAATTGCAATGAGAGATAATAACAATGACAGCAATAATCTATGGCCGGCTGTTGACTGCTGACTATGGCCTCGTTTCAACTTTTAATGCCCTCGCCTGCTGCTTTGTCACTTTAACAATTTCTTTTGTCTGTAATTGTGGAAGGAATGACTTGTTGGTGAATCGTTGTTTTTTTTGTTTTTGTTTTTTGATTAGGCAACAGAGTTCTAGGTAAAGCTATATGAACATTTAGATGAACAAAATGTTATTATTATTATTATTATTATTATTATTATTATTATTATTATTATTATTATTATTATTATTATTAATAAAACTACTTTATTTGTATAGCACATGTATAGCTCTTTATAGAGCACACAAAGATGTAGCTCTAAGTGATTAACAAAACATGATCAGAATAACAATAGGTAAAAAAAAAAAAAACTGTAATAAATAGCAACGGCAATAGAAGAAACAAACAAAGCCAACAGAAACGGTTTGATAACATTTAAAAATGGAATGATATCAACCCCAAATTAATCGCCAAGTTGAAAAGATTTATTTTAAAAATACCAAGGGAGTGTGCTGTTCTGAGATCCAAACAGAGGGTGTTCCAGAGTTTAGGGCCATAAAAACAGAAACCAGCCTCACCAGATTTCTTCTGGGACACTTTAGGAACTTCTAAAAGAAAGCCAGCGGAAATTCTGTGAGTCTAAAGAAAAACTCTAGCTGTCACTCGTGACAGGTAGAGGAAGAGGAATTCCTTTGTTCAAGTAAAAGTGGCAAAAACAGATACAACACAACTAAAAGTCATGCTATGGGCCTGTATTTAAAATATGCCTACCTTAAGCCTGTTAAATGCATATTTTTCTCTTGGTTTCAGCTCTTCAGCCAGACTCCCAAAACAGAGCTTTTCCAAAAAAGAGTGTGTAAATCTTAAAACACTGGAAATGTGTAGCCTACAGGGTAAACAGGGCTTTTTCAAACTGATATAGTGAGGTTTGGGTTTGTGTACCAGAGGTGTTGTCATTAACCTGGATCTCTGTTGATTTTGTCGGACAACATTGCGATAACAAAATATAAACCACCTGTCAGAATACAGTGTTACTATCTGCCACACTGTTGGTCTGCTAAAAAGACATTGCCCTTCTTAAGGTACTGGTTTGGAGAAATTAAACAAATAAGTCTTTGATTGTCTTTTTGACATTTTACCACTTTCCTCTTTGTGTCTGAGGGTATCCTAATTCAAATCACAGTAACTTTAGCTCAGGTGACATACACAGACCCCCCCACCCACACCCCCCACTCTGGTGTCACTGGCTGACCTGACATCTGACTTTTTAAAAATTCAGATCAGATTTAAAAAGCAATTTACAACATTACATTTTACACAGAATATATTTACCATGGTTGTTTACGCATGTTATGTTTGTCTCATTGTCTCACCCTAGCCCATTACTGTTGTCAGATGTTTTTTTTGTTCTTTACTAAGTTTAATATTGTGCCTTAGTGTGTTGGCTTCATATTTGTAGCTAGCTATTTGTGTGTTATCTCTACTGATCCATGGTCATACAGTAAGGAGAGCAACATTTGTTCACTGAGTTTGTCCTTCAGACGCTCTTCTGCCCGGGCTTTTATTGCCATTTTATGAGGGTACTAATGTTGTCTTAAATGCTAGAGTCATGGAACAAAAGTCTCTTATGTGTAGTATTGATCACTGATTGCTTTGAAGACAGTAACATGATCATGTCTGTAACCTGCAAGATGAGCTCTGATATGTATCGGTAGTTATTATTAGGTAGGAATGGGGTAAATCCCCCTGCACAGAGGTGGGTGTACGCCACAAACCTGCACATACACATCACTACACCATGTAGCTTTAAAATGTGAAAGATGAAATGGGAACTTTTGTGGGAATTTTGTGCTTCTTCCTGCAAAACAGCACCTCTTCAGTGGTGATTTCTCACATTGCTGGATCTTAGTGAAAAGTCCAACAACTAATTAAAACTATGGATTTGGTAAACATTTGTTATTCACAGAGTACCTGGGGATGCTAAGTCAGCGAGTCTGCAAATTAGTTGAAGTAGGATTATATTTTGGGGTATTTTTGGTCTCCAGTTTCTCCATAATGCAGATGAACAGGAGAAACAACACGAGGAAGAGAAAGCATTCGATAAGATCCAGAGCATGCAGAAAATCTATACATTTCACCTTTAATGTAACTTTTCTTTTGCATATTCAGCCGCAGTGGGGATCAAAACTCAAACACTGGCAGGGTTAGTAGCACTTCCCTTCACACTGAGCTGCAGAGGAAATGAGACCCCTAACCCTTGCAGAGTTAGTACCACACTTTACCCAGTGAGCATCCCTGCAATTAAGTTAAATGGGCACACAAACCATATTGCTAATGTTTTCATGAAGCCAGAGCCACAGAGAAGTGTATTGCGGAATACATCAGTGAAATTGCACACTGACATGCCCCACTAAATTTGACTGCACGACAGAGCTCACTTATCCAAAATGCATCCAATATACAGATATTTCCAATCGCATGACGTGCCATCAAAAAAAACACTGACAGACGCATCACAGACAGCAGCTGTTTGTTCCATGTTGGCGAATTCTAATCCTCACTGAAAGCGGGACAATCAAATGTTTTCTCTGACTAGATTTTACAGCCAACAAATGACAGTTTGTTAAAATAGACAGAAAAGCCAGCAGAAGGGGATTTCATAGCCAAATGGCAATTTGTTTTTACTAAAAGCCTGCAACAGCTTCACCCTGTCATCTGCACAAAGAAAAAAAAACCTTATTAACAAAGTAATTTCATTATGTACTCAAAAGACCTTGTCTAGTAATTAATGACAAGGACAAATAAATTTAGTTTTCTGTTAACAAAGAAGCTAAAATAATATTTTTCACTGTTTTCATCTAGAAAATCATTGATTTAGATTTTGTTTTCTATTTCAACTCGAGTCAACAAAACCTTGCATGTTTCCCAATCATTCAACCTCAGAAGAAAAAGTGAATAAGCCTATTTCTGCTAATGTTCATACAAAAAAATGAAATAACTTTCCCTCAAAGACTTTTTCACATCTTTTAGAAAAAATGTGACTCTCAGGCTCACTTTAAGATGTATTTGTATGTATTAGAATGTTTAGCAGTTGTAACATAAGTGTGATTGGACCTGGTCCAAACATTCAGCACCACGGACAGCAGCCGGAGCGCCAAACACAAATCTTACAGCCTGTCCCTCGACTCAAACCTGCTGTCTCCAGCTATCAAACAACCAAAGTAGCTTTAGCCAGCCTACAGTAACAAATCCACACAGAGCAGCTGACACAGTCTGTCAATAACCACAGAACAAATAACAATCAAGAAAAGCCCGGCAGCTCATTATGCCAGCACAGTATCAATGAATGGATCCACATGGTAATTGTTGCTGTCTTTTGTATGGCCCTTGCATTCAGCTGGGCTCCGGTGCGTAGCACCAGTTGCATCATCGGTAATTCCGCCACTGCATGAAACTGCAAACAGAAATTATTGAATTGCTGCACTAAGGGGGTAAAGAATCCAGTTCTCCCTGCCAGCCTTCACTTGTTTTTTTCGAGCTATTCACATTAAGCTAGTTAAAAATGTAAATGCTGTTTCAACCCTCCCTCTAGACTAAAACAGCATTTTTCTGCCCCTCAAAACAGAGCTTTTCCACAAAGACCTGAGAGTGTATACATCTTTGAAATGCTGGCTTGGTGTTTCAGTGTCTGCAGGGTAAACCAAGCTGTTCTTCTTGAGGTAAGCCAGCTCAGAGAGGGTCAGCTGTGTGCCAATAAAGTCAAGGAGACAACCTTTGTTCTCCTCTAACTTTCTCTTTGGTCGTTCATTTTAAAAGTCAATATATGTGAACAGACAGCAGAGCTGTCGTCATTAACCTGATTTTATGTTGAGTTTGTCAGATGAAGTCGTGACCATGAAATAATCATTTGGTCAGCCGGCTGTCTGCCCCACTCCTCACCAGATGTTCTGATGCAGTCTTCGTGGTTGCCAACTGAAGAAAGAAGGTGACGAGTTTTTCGTGTTTTAAAATGTAGACAGCATGGTAGACAAAGCCTCCAAGCAACTGAGAGCACTGTTGGATGAAGAGGGACTATGACAGTCACATGATGCGAGTTTCCTTCCTGCATTCAGAGATGTCTGCCATTTGAGAAAAAGATGCCACCTTCTGTTTCTGAAATGACAGCTGGCATTAAAGTACCGCTCATTGTTTGATACAGTGGAAGCATTAGCTAAGAGCATTCTGGCTCTAAAATAGTGGGATTTGAGGAGCTACATCGAGTAATGATTTTCCAGAGGACACGCTTTCACTCCAGAGTTGATGTACAAAAAAGGCCAGTGGGTCATTATTGAAAGTGGAATAGGCTTAGAGCACTTTGAATAACCATTGGACTTAATACAGAAGCCATCATGGAGTAATCTGGAGCATTTACTGAGGATTAGCATGTGTAGAACAATGGCAGTTTAATCCTAAAAGGCCGACCTGTTGCCCAGACGACTGTAATTATGATTAGAAGAGCTCACACCATGATGAGACATTTCATTTATGCACACACATTTGTATGATACAAAAGAGTAAATGGAGTGATGAATGAAGTGTTTCCAGGTTTCTAAGAACACAGTGAATGTGAAATATTAGCAGATATAAACATACACTGACACGAAGACGGGGATTTCATGGGACTTTATCATTTATCTCTACATCTCTCTCCATACACTATACACTTAAAGTTGCCTTGTCTATACATGAAGTCCTCATTTGGGTATAGTAATCAGGTTAGAATTGGATCAACTGTAATAACTTTCCTTAATTTTTAATCAAACCTTCTGAATTTTCTCTAGTGCCATCATCATCTCTTAATTTGGTTAATAATCAACAACCTGCAAAACAAAATTTCTGTCCATTTTCTTTTTGTTAACACTAAGTGGAGAATGTTTACATGCTAACATGCTAAACTAAAATGGGGGACATGGTAAATATTATAACATCTTAGCATTTAACTGAAAGCACGGCTGCACATAGCTTTTCCTATTCTAATTCAAGTCTAAGGAATAAAAGTAAAGAATTAATTGTCGCAGATCCAAACAGATTGCTTGTCGATGCGCAATTTCACTGTGACACTGATGAAGGAATAGTTTTTAACATTGATTCATCACAACTAGTTGAAACCTGATTCACCTTCATCACCATGCTCTCTAATCTGTAAGTTGTGGGCTGTATAAATAAACTTGATAAATAAAAATAAATTAAAAGATTAGATTAGAGGTCTGACCACATATACAAATAAATACATTTGCACGCTGGAGGAGCCGAGAGCAAAAGAGTGTGCTGGAGGAATCATTATGTGTTGACTTGCGGTGGAGGTCTGATTCTGCTAAGTCTAAGTGACTTCAGCAAAAGATACACCTTTCTTTTACCAACAACTAAAGAGCAAACCCAAAGAAGAAATTATAGTGAAACATTATTTTAATAAAACATTTAAATAGAAAATTCAGTCTAATTAAAAAGGATTCAGTCTAACATTATAACTGTGATTATTTGGATAATATGGAGGTTTTAACTCAAGCAATACAAGAAATTCCTGCCTCCAAAACACCATATAATAAAGTCACGACAAAGTTGCCATTAAAAGTACTTCATGGGCATTGTAGAAAGATTCTACTCACACACATAAACACACATAGTTTTAACTCTAAGTTTCTTTGAAAAAAAGCATCAGCTAAATGAATGTGATGTGATGTAACGTATTGACCCTCATATCACAGCAATAATACAGCAGAATCTTAGAGATACATCATACTGGAATTAAGACAGCATGCCATAAAGCATAACAAATAAAGTTTCTTAAGACTAACTGTACTAACCTTTGCTTTTACACCTCCTCCTTCTCTTCCTCTTGGACTTTCCTTTCATATCATGGTCTGACCTCTCCATGTTTTTGCTGCAAGTCCCATGCACCGGTGCCATTCAGGAGATTTCTTCTTCTTTTTAGTGTTTTTTCCCAGTAGTTTGTCTTCTGCTGCTTCTTCTCTTTTTCCTGTCAGAAGCAAATGCTCAGAGAAGATTCAGAGTGCGGCTCTGCAGCGGGAAGCCCTGTACAGTGACTGACTTCTCCCCCCTGCTGCCGGCTTTAGGAGGCAGGCGGCTGTTCAGGCTGTGACATCATGAGGAGAGGCTGTGATTCAGCATCTATAATGTTCATTATCTAAATATATATATATATACACTCATATATACACAATATATATTACATTCATTTAGCGAACAAACAAGTGCATTCAGAAAGAGCTACATGTTATGAAACTACATTTCTTATCTGGTGTTTAGCATCCCAAATATAAAGTTTGACTGTTTTAGGCAAAAATTGAAAAATAAAACATAATAAATGACATTTTAAGTAATGATGTATGTATTAAGTATACATACCAAAAATACTGTACATACCTGGCAGAGAAAAAAAGCAACACTCACACTATAATGTACATAAACAGTATTTACAGAATAGCCCAAATGAAAAGTTTAATATATAAATAAATAAAATGAGGAATTCTATGAAATTTATTACCCAGAAATATTTCCAGAAATGTTAGTCAATGGTGGTAATTTAGACTCAGGACCTTCATTATGTCTACAATCCTGGCTACAACCCTGGTTTTGACCATCATTTGTAATACTTATGATAACTGTCATATGATTGGACAGACAAGCCAGTTTAACCAGATTATCTAACCAAGTGGTTCCTAACCGTATGAAAAGAACTGAAGGGGCGTCCCAAGTTACTTAACTTTAAGGCGTCACCGTCAACCCAGACTTCAGTTTGTCACTTGATGACAAATTATGTCCATAACTATGAAAGTGAGATTCAAGATTTATGAAACCAGACTCACCCTTTACGTTTCTGATCCGCTGTTTCCTCCTGAATGAAGTGGGTGCAGCCCACAGCCGTCTTTTTCAAAGGACTCCAGTCAACACCAAATTTGAAGTGCATGGATTAAAACATATTAAATTGTGTCCTTTAATATCTGAATAATTAACATTTACTCTGAATTCTTACATTGCACTGATATATACTTGCTCTTGCTGATTGCAAAATATTTGTTTCATGTGTTATGAGCAAATGAGCTAAATTCATAGTGGTTATGAAAATGATATGGCTGAATCTTTCAGCAATAACCAAAAATAGTTTAAAGCACAAAAAAATAATGAATTGATGATTATGATTTCACTAATGAGGAAAAGTCTGCACTATCCGCACATATGTAAAATAATACATGCATGTGGTACACGTAGCAGTTATGAATACTGCAAGCATGCTGTAATGTGCTACTTTTACACACGTATACATGTGTATTAAACATTAAAGCACTGAAATGTAGGTTAGAAAGATGCTCCAGCTGTGTTGTTACTGCAGCAGCAGGAGACATACTGAGCTTCTGTAGTCATGCAACTCTTTCATCTTCTTTGTCTCTCCTGTTCGGTCTGCAGACTGCAAAATGAACACTGTGGAAGATTTACAGAGAAATACACTGCTTCATGTATGTATTATGTATTTCCTTTTTAGTTGTGCATGATAAAAAGGCAGTAATTTAGATTTTAAGTCCCTCACATGCCCACTGTAATGGATATTTGTCCTTTAAGTGAGTCTTCTGAATTTCCATTCCATTTGTGTGTGTGTGTGTGTGTGTGCGTGTCTGTGTGAAGGTTCTCAGTCATCCAGGTCAAAGTTATCCAAGGAAGGTTAAAATCAAGGGCAAATGGACTACTGTTGAAGATACACGAAGATGTTTCAGTCCCTCATCCGAGAGACTTCTTCAGGTTTGACCTACTGGTAGGGAAACTCATCTATTTAACCTCTGTGGGTCATTGTTAAGATGATCATATTTCTGGTTCATTAGTGTTCCTGTCAAAAATACTGCAAATGTGATCCCGGGACCGGTAAACAATTAGTTGCATGTGGAGGTCACAATGTTGTTTTCTTTTCTTTTTGTTTTTTGGCTAAACCAGCTTCTTCATTGGTGGTGGGACCAACAATACAGACTCACGCTCAGCCCAAGGTTTGTTTAAACTCACAGAACTTGGTTTTTAATTCTAGTCTAAGTATTAGAATACTAGTCTGGGTTTTAATATTTCCTTCTGTGTGCACATCATGTAGCATCAATGAAGCATTGATACAGATTATATAATGTGTTTGACGCTGGCAGCAGTGTGGAATAAAATTATTCCAACAACAATAAAGCTTAACGGGACGAGGGGAAACTGGATTTTAAGGGGTGAACATCAATAATAAACCACAGAATACAACAAAGACACAATATAAAACATTTTTATTGCCTGATGCCAGACCTCCTGCTCCAATTTGAACTTCACTATTTTGCATCATAATGCCAGTTTTGCATAATCCTCCCCACTTCACTTTTACTTCCAATTAACAGCAGCTGTTTAATCCCTGCCAATCACCTTTCCCAAACTGATAATCTAACTGCGTTACATCCAAGCTAAGATCCCAATCATCCCCTCTGTTTTGTTCCCCAACATCATTTTATTGTTGCTATCATCACATTTTATCCAGCTTTTAGTGTCCTTCGATCCTCTCGGTTTGCAGTTTTCCAGGGACAGACTCCCTCTCCGGAGGATTAGCGAGATGCTGTACCTCTTTGTTTATCTCCAGGTGTGCGCTGAAGCTGGTTCGCTGTGGGGCTCGCGTCGAGCCTCTGGGATTCACATTTCTTGTAGTATTTCACCTCACTGACTCCCAGAGCTCCACTGCTGCATTCTTGTAAGATTACCCACAGTTTTTTTTTTATCATGTGGCTTCACTCATCACGTGTTAAAGTAAATCTGAGCACAGCAGAATGAATGGAGGAAGAAACTGAAGGCAGCTGTAACTCTCTCTCATTTATTTAACTTCCCTTTGGAGGATTATTCTAAGCTGTTGCTGGAGAAGTGTTAGGGGATTTGACTTAAGATCAAATGGTAATGTCAGAAAAGTAAAAACATCCAGTTGTGGTTTAACTGGGAGATTTGTGCTGAAACTTTCTTAGCAATCAGGCGCTGTGATAATCGTGTTCATTAGCAACATTTAAAGCAGTTGGTAGACAGATTTTTTGGACAGAGTTAGGCTAGCTGTTTCCCGTTTATGCTAAGCTAATATGCAAACTATAACTACATAACTTTGATTATTCCTTTATGTCTGTATTTTTTTTGTATGTGACAGCTTCACCTGATGTTTATGTTGGATTTCTGCATTAATTAGCTGCCTTATTTCTTAAGTGAAGACAAGATGAGACCAGAGGCAGACGGAGGCATGTGGTGTCTAACCATAGAACATCAATTCATTTTCAAAAACTTTTTAAAGTACAATTTATTTGTCTCAAATTTACTAACTTCTCCTGAGTTTCCCGGCTCCTGTGAAATCAAGAAGGGACCTAAAACAGCAACATGTGGGACCTGAGACTAGATGTGATGCCATGTGGATGAAGGTGAGCCAGAAAAAACATGATGGAGTGAGCACACATAGAAGTATGATCCGTAGAAGAACCAGCAGATAAATGTGCAGCTTTCTGATGTGTATACCCGTGTGATAGAAACAAAATATAACGGCAAAAATAATGACATGCCCATCATCGCCTCCTGCTGTTTTCAAACATCCAAACTGTTAAGGTGAGATAAAGTGGATGTGCGACTTTAGCATCATGCAGACACAACAGAGAGGCTATTACTGTGTCTGATGAAAAACAGATAGATTGTACTGTATTTCAGCCTGTGGCTAAGATCCCACAGGGCAGGGAGAATGAAGTGCTCTCCAAAATGAGCTCCACATCCCAGCAAATAGGACACAGCAGCTTCCTTGTACACTCCTGAGGCCAAACATTATACTGTACATTAGATCCATCTCACTGTTCCCCTGTAAAGAGCTGTTGCTGCAGCCTGCGGGCTCGCTCCAGCTTCTTCAGTCAGATTTGGCTGCATGTACAGGATAAATGAAGGCGTACTGAGTCATCTGGACATTTGTGTGAAATTACAGAATTAGCATATTTATGTTTTTTTGTCTTTGTCTTTCTTCTTCTCAGTCCACATTTTCTTTCCCTGTGTTGTCTGATGATCTCTTTTCTGTGTACAAACTTTCAACACATTCTTACTCCCAACTCATCACATATGAACGCTTGGTCAAGACCACTTTGAAACGCTCTTGAACGTCCTGGGTACCCTTTACCGATGCTTTTGGACTTGTAGGGCTCTGCGGTGAAGTTAGCAACAACAAATATGCAACATCTAGTTAGACTTTCAAAATAAAACTAGTGGTTAACGTTGGGAAATGTTGTAATTTGGTTAGGTTTAGGGACCAAAACTACTTGGTCAGGTCTAGGGAAAAGGAAAAGGTCATGGTTAAAGTTAAAAACTTAACTTACATAAGTTAAGTAACGTTTCTTATGCTTACCTAACCTATATAACGTCACTAAAATAATCAGTGGTGTTGTTTTTTTTACACAGTAAAGGAATACCAGTCTCCTGGGTGAAAGTCCTCTTTCACAATATAGGGGAGACCGGGTATGGTTGTAACATGGGGACGATCAGGCATGGTGGTTATCAAGGCTGGAAACATGCACATTCAGAGTATATAGAGAAAAAACCTCTTCTGTAGTATCTATACTATTGCAGATAAAATTGTTTGACTTATATCAGATTAAAATGTAGTTTCTTAGGCAACATGTGATGCATTTTCCCTCTGCTAATTCCAAACCACTATGCGAATACATCTAGCTAAACAGCCCTATGCAGTCTCTGGGCCCACCAAGCCTGCACTCCAGGGTTACCAGCATTGAGTTGTCAGCACTGCAACCAGTGCATTATGTGGCGCCAGTACTTCCTATTCACATGTTGGACTATGTATCGGCACCCAATCATTTCTGTATTCAGTCTCCGCAGGTGGACAGGGCAGAAAAGAGTACCGGAACCTTGTGAGAAGTGCCTGTGCACAAGAAAAAAGTCCTGGGATGCCAGCAAGTAGAATGTAGAAGTGGGTACAGGCCCACTTTAAACAATGACTGTGACACTGATTAAGAATATACACACACTGACACACACTGACACACACAGACAGGGTTTTTTTGTTAGACCTAAAGATGTACAAAGATTGTCTTTAGTTAGGTACATTGTAGTAGTGTTTATACATGCTAAAAGCAGTCATTTTCATAATGAGGAAAGTGTTAATTAAAGTATCTGGCAAGTTGCGAAAATGACACTGAAAGCATCAGTGCAATAATCACTGACAAAATATGCGGGTTCACCATGCTTAATGCTTGTAGTGACTACAGTATTATTAAACTTCATATGGTCATGGTTAGGCCCTGGCAGCACTCGGTTAAGGTTAGGAAAAGAGCATGGTGTGTGTTGAAAAGAGTCTGCAGTGCCACAATCTACACTAAAACACTAAAACCAAAGTGCTGCTGCTTCCTAAACCTAAACACACATCTGTCCTCAGGATGTGAAACCACCTCCACAGCCCTGCTACCCTTATGTTTTCTACATAAATGTAAAAGGAAGCAATCAAAATGCCTGTAAGCATGTTCATGTTAGGATTTAGCCCATAGCACCTCATAGAGCCACTAGCACGGCTGTAGACTCTCAGTCTCGTTTTTTAATTTAGTTAACACAATTTCAATCATTTTGTTTCTTTATTCTGAATGTACAATTACAGATAACAGTGTTATTAAGATAATTACAACTATATTTTGTAGCTTTCTTCCTTTCTTCTTTCCGTTAAATTCCTTCCTTGTATCCACCCTCACTTCTGATTTAATTTTTTGCTTTCCCTCGTTGGCTTCCTTTTTCCCCTTCTAGTCTACTGTCTAACACCATATCATTTAGCGTGTGTGTGTGTGTGTGTGTGTGTGTGTGCGTAGATGAGGGGTGCATTAGTTTTTATTGTTTCTGAGAGCGACGCCGTGAAGTCAGTCACCCTGGTCACGCCTGAGTGAAGAGGAGGGGAGTTTCATTAAGCTGTGAAATAACGATCACACCGTGATTAAGATGATTAGATTCCATGAATTTTTGAAAGGCGAACCAAATTACTGATTAAATATTTACTGGAGGTTTCCTTCTTGACAGATTGGGGGATGATATCACATTTCCCAAATGACTGACTGTACTACAAAGTTTTTACGTTTTAGCACTAAACTCTGATATCATATAATGTAATTATATATTAAACAGGTTTATTCAGTCAGTTTTAATGAAGTGTATTTTCAGTTAGGTGTTTTTTTTAAATGGGAAGCTGTATCTATTGTGGTAGATAACTGTAGTAATGATAATAAAAATAAGCCAGGGGTGGAAATCCAACAAATATTCTATTGAAATAACATTGCTAGTTGACATTTTATGTATGAAACAATAAATCACTGATGCAAACATTTGTGTAAGAAATACTCAGATCCTTTACTTACGTAAAAGTAGCAATGTAACAATGTAAAGATATTCCTTTGTAAGTATGACTCCTGCATTTAAAATCATAGTAGTAAAGTGGAAGTACAGAAGAAATAGCTAAATGTATTTAAAGTATTAAAAGGAAGAGCACTTGTTCTGCAGAAAAATGTCCCGTGACTATTTTATAATTATATATGATATATATTACATTAATACTGAGTGTTAATGCTAATACATTCATGTACATTTTTCTGAAGTGGAACTCGTTTTAAACTCCATTATATTCACTTGAGATGATTAATGGGAAGACAAAAATACATTTTCTAATCACTTCTTTTATTTAATCTGTGCTGTTTCTGAAAATACTGGATTATTTTACCTTAACATTATCATTCAGAAGTGAAAATGTCTCTCTGGTGGAACTGCTATCATACATCAGAAACACGACAGGGGTCACAAGCCAAAAAGTTTGGGGACCACTGGTTTAATCATTGTGTTGAATTTTAAAACCTGATCATTTTTACATTTTTTAGAGATCATCTGCACTCTTCTAGAGAATGTAGCGCAAAACAGTTTCCTCTGAAATACAGTGGAGTAAATATTCAAGTAAAGTCACCTGTACCAGCTGTATATTATGTACCTAAACATACCTGTGTATGTAGACAGTATATTCACTATACAGTTTTTTTCAACATTCATCTATGCCGGAGGTTTTCACTCACCGCACTCAGACACAACCTGGACAAATGCACTCCCCCAATGCCCCCCCAAGTCCACTCAAATGTCAAAAAATAGCACCAGCGCAACATGAAAAACAATAATATTAATGGATGTTGTGATGTTGGATGTACTATGACAACAATTGTTTAAACATTTATTTAATATTGTCTTCTGTTGGTGTTTTTAGCTTTTTGTGTCATCACTTCTGAGTTTACCTAAACAGGCCCCTCAAAGCTGCATTATAGGAGACTGGCGGCTCCAAGTGGCAGCAAGAGGTAACTGTTTGAAGTTCAGTCTAGCTCTCTGATAGTGTGTAGGCAGTATAGATGCAAACCAATACAAATACATAAACAGGATATGAACTGGAAATGCTCGCTAAACAGATGCAAAATGTTGCTCAGGTGTTACTTTCACCTCATGAGCCGATGTTCAAGCCTGGCAACTCGCATGTCTGGACACTTCGATGGGAAAAGAGGACTGAGGCTCGTCCAGGGCTCCTATAGGCTCTGGAACAGCCTGCAGGAAGGAAATCAGGTCGGCTGAGTCAGTGAACAATTTTAAGTCGCTTCCTACCGATACACAGACCATAGATAAACTTAAAACAGAAACCAATTACAAAGTGTTTTTAGAGGATGCTTATTTGCACCTGACCCTAGAAGGGCCTTTAAAGAAAAATAACACAGTGGGGGGAAAAGAAAATGAATAAAGTGCAATAAGTTAAGTTTTTTCTGTCTATGTGGTAATTTTTCACCACTGCAAGTAAAACAAAACACACAACAGATCATCAAAAAAGACCTTTTTTCATAAATATAGGTACATCTGACATTGACTGAGTGAGTAGGCCTCCAACAAAAACATGAAGAAAAACATGTTTTTTATTAAAATACATTATGTTCATACAAAATACGAGCATAATCTTTGGATAAGATTTTCTTCTCTATTGTTAAAGAAGTTTCCTATGACTCTGCTCATTGTTCCGCATTGATCATCGCTGAAACATTTGCTTCCATTTTTTTTTAAATGGCTTTGATGCACAACCATCAATTCAATATGTAAGTTTCTCGTGAAATGTCATAAGAACATATGGTTTAATCACCAAAACACAACATAATGATATTGTTCCAGTTTAGTCCTTTAAACTATGAGTCACTGAAGTAAGCTCACCTGTTCACACTGTTCACATATTACATTTGAGACTGTATATTCATTTCATTACAATGATTTAACTTGTAAACACTAGGCTACTCTCAATTATCAAATCAAATTACTGGATATTTTTTGCCAATGTGTACACAGAGTAGGTGATACGACAAGATGTACTGCAATTTTCCCTGCAGAATAGAGAAAATTCTGACTGACCAACAAGAGCAGGCTGTGGTCAGTTTGGTTTGATTTCGACAGCACATGTTGGATAATGACAACATGTTCAACAATGTGGAAGCCATAAGTTTGTTGACTACTGCAAGGCACCAGGTTTCTCTAAACAGCTATACCGTGTACCCTCTGAAGCAACTGAGGACTGAGTATGTTCAGTTTCAAGATGTCTGTCATTAAAAAATCCCTGAATATTCTATATCGTCATCAGTAATTTTCCCCGCGAGAATAGATTTTCAGAGGGTGATGGAGCTGGATGCTGACAAAAATCATCACATATTCATTTTTTTGGATGAGGCAGGCTTTAACCTGGCCAAAACAAGGAGGAGAGGACGGAATTTTAATTGGCCAGGGGGCAACCATCCAAGTACCTGGACAATTCGGGGGCAGCATAACCATGTTGCAGCTATCTGGGTAGATGGCGTGGTGTGATGCAGACCTCTTTGTAACCTTCCTCGATGAGCTAAATCACATCTGTAGAGCTGATGGCAATACCTATGTTATTGTGTGGGATGATGTCAGGTCCCACCACGGCAGGATGGTGAGAGCATGGTTTCAGGCCCATCCACAATTTATTACCTTGTACCAAGTATGGAAGACCAGTTGTCCATCCTTTGTTTGCTTTTTACAATAAGCCAGGTGATGCTTCTCTCTCTCTCTCTCTCTCTCTCTCCCCCTCACCCCCAACCGGTCGAGGCAGATGGCCGACCACCCTGAGCCATGGTTCTGCTCGAGGTTTCTGCCTCTTAAAAGGAAGTTTTTCCTTGCCTGTGTCGCCTAGTGCTGCTCTTGGTGGGAATTGTTGGGCTTCTGTAAATAACTTCAGAGTATGGTCTAGACCTGCTCTTTATGAAAAGCACTGTGAGATAACTGTTGCTGTGATTTGGAGCTATATAAATAAAATTGAATTGAATTGAATTGAATTGAATTGAATTGATGAACCCTGCAATTGACATTTTACTCTAGTTTTTTTGTAGCTGATCATTTTGCATTGATTGAAAGACTCCTATGTTGTGTTTTATTGCATTTATCTTCAATAAGTGTCAGATATTGTTCAATGATTCCGCTGTGCCTCTTTCTCTACTCTACTGTAATACAATATTTATTGTTTTTACAAACAAGAGTGAAACTATCAGTATCTTGTGGGTGATCTAAATAAATGTTCCTATGGTATTTCATGATAATTTACTTATATGAACCAATGAGTCTGCAAGTGCAAGGTTTCTATAAAGATATAAATGTACAATTCAATGTTTTGAACACTGGACAGCCTGTGTAACAAGTGTAACAAGTATTTTGAGTTTTGTGTATAGATTAAAAATGACATCAAGGTTCTGAAATTAGGGCCTAGGTGATTGTAAAAAAAAAAAAACTTAAGCAAATGTTTCAGCAATGATCAATTAGGAACAATTAGGATAGTGATAGTAAGAGGTATTTTAACAATGGAGAAGAAAATCTTAATAAACATCCAGCATGTACTTTGCAAGAATCTAATGTATTTCAATGTGAAACATGTCTTTCTACATGTTTTTGTCATAACGAGTCAATGTCAGATGCACTTAGAGTTGTGAAAAAAAGGTCCTTTTTGATGATCTGTTGTGTTTTTTGTACTGAGTGGTGAAATATTACCACATACTTGAGTGAATAGTACCATAGCACCAAAAAACTGTGATATGCATGTATGTATTGTTGTTCATTTGCCTGATATGTTCAGATTCAGAACTTCAGAATCACCCCGTGCTAAGGAGTGAGATTTTTATTCTATATGACCTCAGTGGGATTGACACTCACAACCTCAGAGTTGGTAGCTTAGTGCTTTACAGTACTGTTCCAAACGGCACCAAGAAAGACCACTGCAATGATTACAGTACAATACTTTGGTTGATAATGTTGTGTTGGTTTAGACTCAGTCTTATTGTTGATTTTGACTATGCTGTCTTCTTTATATGCTCAGCACTGCTGCTGACACTGAAATTAATTTTTCCCCTATCACCTCATTGCAGACATTTTGATAAGATATCTTTAAATGAGTAGCTGGTGCGTAGAATCAAAATGATCTTAATTACAGCAGAAAGCTGAAAGTCACTCTGCTTTAAACAAAACGTTCCCAGCCTAAAAGAAATATCTACGCTAACTGAAACCTGGAGCGATCAGCTCATCGTTGAACTGAAAGCTGGTGGTTCATACACAAACATGCAGATGAGGTTTGTTCCTGCCCTGTGGGAAATCATACTGACTACTGGCTACAGGTCTCAGCACAAAGTTTGTTTATTTTATTCTAACTGCAGCCTCCAAAAAGAATAAATATAGAACATCCATCCATCCATCCATCCATCCATCCATCCATCCATCCATCCATCCATCCATCCATCCATCCATCCATCCATCCATCCATCCATCGTCAACTGCTTATCCTGCATACAGGGTTGCGGTGGGGCTGGAGTCTATCCCAGCTGACATTGGGCGAAAGGTGGGGTACACCCTGGACAGGTCGCCAGTCCATCGCAGGGCTAAATATAGGACAATAAAACAATAATAAATAAGACATAATTGTATATTAATATTTAAATACATTACAAAAAAATTCTCAAATACAATTCTGAGTTATTGTACTTGCACTTTTACTGTGTTTTAACTGTATCCCACCTTATACTTCTACCACATTTCACAGCCATATACTATATTGTACTTGTACACTAGATTTATTTTCAGCTTTAGTTTATTTAAAAAAGAATATATAATGTGAATATAAAATAAAGATGTATTGCTACACAGTAATTAATACAACCCAACAATATAGAAATTAAGTACAAATAATGCAAAAAGTCACAACATTAAATTGCATTAAATTAAATTGCTTATATGTTATTGCATCAACGATAATAATCTACTTGTATAATATATAATATGTCACTGTGTCGGTGTGCTTGGATGCTCAGAGCTTCTTTTTTCCCTTTCTTTTTTACATTTTTCCAATAATAATCACATAGCCTACTTTTGCTTAAGATTTTAATGCAGGACTTTTGCTTAGAGACACAGATACAGAGTATTTTAAATTGTGGTTTTGCTAATTTTACTTACTAACCAGGAGATCATAATACATCTTCTACCACTGAGTGTATAAAACTGTAGTGTTTTTAACTAATCAACTCAGTGGGTATTTGACGAGGCAGACGCAGAATTGTCAGTGCAAGAATCACTGATTATCCCCTTGTTGTTGATTGATTTTTTTTGTGAATCCTCAAAATCTAGTTAACTATCTGTTATCTGTTATTTTACATGTACAGCTATGACGTACAACTAACAATTTCATTTAAGAATTTCTCTCACTGATCTCACGGAAATGAGTTCAAGGATTTTACATGTCATTTGCTGAATGACTGATAATGTTTTTCACTTTGGACGTCTTGAAGCTACTGTTCTTAATAGGTGCTGTTATGCTGTTATGCTGTCTGCTTATTCAGAAGTGGCATGACAGCTTTTTCAGGACAGAGTGCAGGGCAATTTCATTGAATAGAAGGCTAATATGACCTTTATAGGCTGTGTGAGAGCAGGATTGGGGGCAGGGAAATGTCCATGTTTCAACTGATAAGAGCAAAAATGTTTATTTGATCCAACTGATACTGGGGTGGGTGTCAATGTCCACAGTCCAGATGTCTCAATCCTCCCTCTCTTTCAAAGATCTGCCAGGTTATAAATGGGTGCTAGCAACAAGTGAGAGAGTTAATAAGTCTTTTTACTAACTGGGAGGTGGACAAAGGTGAAAGAGTCGGTTTAGCAGAAGCATACAAAGACAATAACACAGTAAATGAAAGATTTGGAGATAATGACAAGTCATGAGCATTAAGATTTTATAAATATTTAGTATTTAAACACAGTAATGTCACAACCTCTGTCTCAGCTGTTCTTCTTCTTAGTTTTTGCAAAACAATCCAGAAATCATTCCTGCAGGATGAGGATTTCCCAGCAAAAATCCACCAGGCTGAGTTTTCACAGCTGAAAAAACCTAATGTAGTTTTTATTTTTATCAACTACAAGAAAAAATTGTGGAAAAAGACTCAGGGCCTTAACTAAAGCAAAAGGTATCATCCCTGAGCAACCCTTGACTAAAATTCATTATTCATCATTACTATTTAATTATTCACAGTAAAGCTACGAAAGTGATTTTTTCCCCAGAATTTGGCAACACCAGCACAGTTCAATACTGTTGTTTCATTGTTGTGGGTCTGATAGGTACAGCTGATAAACACATGTTAAATGTGTTGGAAGTAGGACTCAAGGAAGGACCATGGATGTGTCTCCTTTAATAAGAAATATTATTTCACTACGACTTATGGTGAGTAATAGAATAGCACTAGGATTTAGCTTATTATCTCCATAGTGGGCAGACTCTCTGTGCTATTAATGATTGAATATGCTATCTTTGTTCATCTCAACTGAGAAGTCAGCCAATGATGCTAGTGAGTTCTCTCTTACATTCTGTCACAATGCCTCTTTCAAAACACTCCTCTTAAATTTTTTATTAATTTTTGGACTGAAGCCTGATCACATGTTCACTTCTTCCTGCTCCAAAATACAGCAAGCTCCACTTTTCCATATCCTTGTGGGAGCTCTGCTCCTTTCTTCACAAAAAAGTCCAAGAGGTTTGGCTGAAAATCCAATACGAATATAAAGTTTAACATTAATACTTGGGTGAAATTGTTCTCATACCAAGTACACTTGTTGTGGTTTTTCATTGTTGCTCATTAGAGCACTCAAGTCCACCATTTGAACTGTGCTTTTCCCAGGTGCCATTCTCTTCAAAACACAATCCAGATACTCAGAAACACTGGATGATCTGAGCTGCTGTTCTGACAGCACAAACAACAGTTGGAACCCTCATGTCCAGAGATGCAGTCACATAAAGGTAACCTCCTTGTTCTGAAGAAAAGGGAGTGTACACACCTGCCCTTAATGTTGGATATCTCCGAAAAACTGTTAGTCTAGTTGGAATATTTCAACTAGGCTACTAGCTATGGCTCCTTCTTCGCTCTTCTTTTTCACTAGAGAGGTAACACGGCACATCACAACTGCCGCTCCCAGCTACAGGTACAGGTTTAGGCCAAATAATTAACCTCTGTCTGTAGTAGGGCCCCACACCCTTAGTTTGTTGTTAAAAGACTTTATACCTGTGTACACAAAGTAAACATCTCCATGAGGAACAGAACTTGAGTTTCTATGTCACTATGTTCAGTTGATAAAACTCACAACTGAATATTTACCATTTATTTTATTTAAAACTAGGTATCTGGAGTAGAAAGGACAGAGTCAGCACATTCTCATGTTGTCACAATGCCAATATACCAGGGAATAATGACGAAACCAGTGCTTGAAGTGGGCCGGAACGCCCTCGACATTTTCGCTTCGGCGTACCGGGACATTTTCTCACCGGGACTTCTCCCAAGCTGCCGGTCCTCTCCTCTGCCCTCTTCATATCAGGTTCTCTGGGGCGCTACGTGACGCTCAGCTGCTCTCGTTCTCACCTGCCTGCTAATCTCTGTCGTGAACCGACCAATCACAGCCTGGATGGGGCGAGACATTTAAAAGTAAGTAGATAGGTGTCATTTACGCTGGGGACAGTTCAGAAGCAGAATGTCTCCATCACGTTTTGAAAGGTTTGTTAAAAATATTCTGAAAAACAGCAACAAGAAATGCTGAATAACAAATGAAACAATGCACAACAGGAAAACATGCAATTCCACTGAAATACAGAAGAAACAAATGTGCATTGTCCAAAAGATGATTACTGAATTATATTCCATTATACTTTTATATTTTAAATTGTCACCTGTCACCTTAATTTTGTTTCCCTTGGTAGTGCTGGCACCTATTTTTTCCACTTCAAGCACTGAACAAAACAAACATTGAATTTGTCAAACCACTCCTCTTCCTGGAATGCTTGATAACCCCTCCCCTTTCTTCCTGCTCTCTGACACAACGAGCTCCACTCTGTCAATAACTTATATTTCCATGTTCCCTAAGCTTCAAATCTATACTTTGAAGATGGTGTAAAGTGCAGGAGCTGACAGACCCCATTCACTTCAGAAACACCAGCTGTTTGGATCAGAGCTCAAACTAGTTTCAGTTCTAAGAAATTGAAACTCAGACAGTTGTTGCCGCGGAGAGGTGAAATGGCGCAGAAAGGAGTTCAGCTGGACCAGGACACAATTTCTTGTTCCATCTGTCTGGATCTCCTGAAGGATCCGGTGACTATTCCCTGTGGACACAGCTACTGCATGAACTGTATTAAAACCCACTGGGATGAAGAGGAGGAGAAGAAAATCCACAGCTGTCCTCAGTGTAGGCAGACCTTCACACCGAGGCCTGTCCTGGTGAAAAACACCATGTTAGCAGTTTTAGTGGAGGAACTGAAGAAGACTGGACTCCAAGCTGCTCCTGCTGATCACTGCTATGCTGGACCTGAAGATGTGGCCTGTGATGTCTGCATTGGGAGACAACTGAAAGCCCTCAAGTCCTGTCTGGTCTGTCTGGTCTCTTACTGTGAGAAACACCTCCAGCCTCATTATGATGTGGCTCCATTAAAGAAACACAAGCTGGTGGAGCCCTCCAAGAAGCTCCAGGAGAACATCTGCTCTCTTCATGATGAGGTGATGAAGATGTTCTGCCGTACTGATCAGCAGAGTATCTGTTATCTCTGCTCTGTGGATGAACATAAAGGCCACGACACAGTCTCAGCTGCAGCAGAAAGGACTGAGAGGCAGAGAGAGCTCGAGGTGAGTCGACAAAACATCCAGCAGAGAATCCAGGACAGAGGGAAAGATGTGAAGCTGCTTCAACAGGAGGTGGAGGCTATCAATCGCTCTGCTAATAAAACAGTGAAAGAAAGTATGAAGATGCTCACTGAGCTGATCCGTCTGATGGAGAAAAGACGCTCTGATGTGAAGCAGCAGGTCAGATCCCAGCAGGAAACTGAAGTGAGTCGAGTCAAAGAGCTTCAGGAGAAGCTGGAGCAGGAGATCACTGAGCTGAAGAGGAAAGACGCTGAGCTGAAGCAGCTCTCACACACAGAGGATCACAACCAGTTTCTACACAACTACCCCTCACTGTCAGCACTCAGTGAATCTACAGACTCATCCAGCATCAACATCCGTCCTCTGCGCTACTTTGAGGATGTGACAGCGGCTGTGTCAGAAGTCAGAGACAAACTACAGGACGCTCTGAGTGAGAAATGGACAAACATCTTACTGACAGTGGCTGAAGTGAATGTTTTACTGCCACAACCAGAGCCCAAGACCAGAGCTGAGTTCTTACAATATTCACGTGAAATCACACTGGATCCAAACACAGCACACACAAAACTGTTATTATCTGAGGGGAACAGAAGAGCAACATTCATGGAAGAAGAAGAGTTCTATTTTAGTCACCCAGACAGATTCACTGACAAGCTTCAGGTCCTGAGTAGAGAGAGTCTGACTAGACGATGTTACTGGGAGGTGGAGAAAGGTGAGGGAGGAGTTTTAGTAGCAGTAGCATACAAAGACAATAACACCGCAAATGAAAGATTTGGAGATAATAACAGGTCTTGGGCATTAGGTTTTTACAAACGTCGTTATGAATTCAGATATAATTGTGCCACATGTCCTGTCTCAGGTCCTCAGTCCTCCAGATTAGGAGTGTACCTGGATCACAGAGCAGGTATTCTGTCCTTCTACAGCGTCGCTGAAACCATGACTCTCCTCCACAGAGTCCAGACCACATTCACTCAGCCTCTCTATGCTGGTTTTCATTTTTATGGTCCCATTGGAAACACTGCTGAGATTTGCGAGCTTACGTAGGCAAACGCAGCTGAATTGAAAATGCATGATCCCCAGTTGAGGCGCAAGAGTTGTTTGCACTTTTGCACTTAGTTCGTTTGTTTCTGTTTTCTTTGCCATGACACCTGTGCCTACTAATGCTGATTACGCAGTCAATCTTACGTTTCTAAATAAGTTAAATACTTGACTGAAAGTCCTGCTTTCAGATATTCAATTTATATATTTGCAGAAAAGATAAGAAAGTTAAGTGCTGTTTTTTTCAGAATTTGGCGACGTCAATACATTAAGTGGCTGTGCTTCTTTCATATTTGTATATCTGACTTACTCTGCATGTGTACTGATGGAGAATTTAACCTGTATATTTTATTTCCACATTTAGCATTGCACATCTAGAATTTTAGTATAATCCAGTTAAATGTTAATTTCTCACGTCTTTTAAGTACATTACTCAAATAAATGTATTTAGGTACTTTGCAGATGTTTAAAGGCAGATATTAGCATCAACATTAAGTTGCTGTTCTGTTATTGTGTTAGATCTGACATACACAATGAATGTAAACTGATGGAGAATTTAAACTGTATATTTTGTTTATATAATATTGTAGCATTTTGCAGCTAAAATGTTAAGTATAATTCAGTTAAAGTAAAGTACATCACTCAAATAAATGCATTAAGGTACTTTGCATACCATTATGTTGTTATTGTTGATGTTAGCATGCAAAATGTTGAGGCAGTCGAGTTAAAGCTGGGTCAGTTAGGGGGTAGGTCTCCATGTCTGCATCCCCAGACATGGAGAGAACTCTGTTGTGAAGTTTGCGGTGACACCACCATCACTGGCCGGATTTCAAACAACGATGAGACATCATATCAAGAGGAAATTTATAATCTTGCAGAGTAGTGCTCAGAGAACAACTTACTGCTCAATGTCAGAAAAACCAAGGAGCTGATCATTGATTTTAGGAAGAACAAGATAAAGTCACACTCTCCTGTCTTCATCAGTGGTGCTGAGGTGGAGCAGGTAAATAGTTTCACGTTCCTGGGAAATTCCCACGCCAAGTTCTTGTCAGCTTTTACAGAGGAGAAATAGAAAGCATCCTGACTGGGAACATCACAAACTGGCATGGGATGTGCACGGCCCAGGACCAGAGGGGTGATAAAAACTGCTCAGAAGATCACTGGTACCCATCTTCTGAGCATCAGTGATATCGGTGAGGTGAGGTGCCTACAGAGCCCAAAGGATACTAAAGGACAGTACCCACCCAGCCACAGCCTGTTCACCCTGCTGCCTTCTGGGGAGAGATATCAGACTCTTAAACTCTAATTCATCCTCAGCACTTCTCCACTGATTATAGTTTATTTCTGTTTACCATTTTTTAGAATTGATTCTTTATTAATGTATATTGTCTGTTATGTAGGAGAAGGGCGTTACAAAACTCTATAACTCTATAACTTGTTATAATTTGACAATAAACCTACCTACGTACCTAGGTTGTGTATGTAAATTACAATTTAAATTCTAATAATCATTGGGTCAGTGTTTATTATAAAGTGCACATTGAACTTTAATCTTCTATCTTGCTCCCTGTCAGCTGTTTTTTTATTCCCTTATTGTCTATTTCTTATATTCTTACTTAGTCACCTATTCTGCAAGTACCGCTAATGTTACATGAAATGTTTATATTCTTATGTTTGGTTAGCATAAAATGCTAAAAGGGAGTAAATGTAATGGGAATTCCAAACATATTGCATGTAACCCTGGACTCAGGGAGACTCATCTGTGATGTGGGTCTGAATCTCTGTAAACATAACAGTTGAAATATCTCTGTTCTCTGTGTTATCCAGGCTTCAGGGACGACATGTCTCTGTGGGATGATATGATTGACCCTGAAGCTGGATAAATAACAGGCTCGCAGAGCTCTTCTCACTCATTCGAGCATACATGTATATGGCATATCTGTGTTGCTGAGAGTCCTTTTGCAGAAGGCTTGAATAAAATTCACAGAAAGACGTGTTTGCCTGAGCTGTTTATGCTAATATTTCAAAACTTGAATTGTCATCACACAGATTCTCCTGTAGAGGTCACTCTTTACATATGTATTCAACTGTCACGTTTACTTTCAGGCTTTCCTGCCATTTATGACACACTATTTTGTTCTACCTAACCTAGATCTTCTTTGTCATTACCCACATAAAGAGAGCAATTCATCTCCTGTGGGATTCAGATTTGAACAACTTATTTTATTTTCATCATTATTTTTTACAATTTTTTATCAATTCTCATGTTATTTATTTTTTTAAATGCATGTAGCGTACAACGCAGATACACCCTGTGTGATATTAACCTGTTTGCCTGTAATTTTTTTTCTCCACATGTCAGAGAACAGATATTTGGGAGAGATTCTGAATGTGCAAACAATTTTGAACATGAGCAGAAAAAAATCTGTGTATCACCAAGCTCCTTTGTTTTCCAACATGGGTTTAAAGCAGGAAAACAAAACAGATCTGTTCTTTTGGTTACCGTTTTTTACATTGTTCCGTTTTGGTTTTAAAACAGAAAAAACTAAAATGGCTAAGTTTTTTGTTTTTTCCGACTTGGTTTTGAAATGGAATAATAAAAGAGTGAACCATACACGGAATGCTATTTAAAATCATTAGATACAGAATGGCTGAAAGCGTTACTGTATTATATTTTGAATTGTCACCTGCAGCCTGAATTTTTTGTTTCCCTTTACATAATTGAAGACGTTTCCACCATAAATTGGTGCAGAAATGCAGGAAATTGAGTCTTCAATGTTTAAAATTCTTCATTTCTGTCCCCTCCACCATTGAAACTAAAGAAATCAAGAAATCTAACCCATAATGCCAGAAAACAGTCTCTGGGTTGACACACAGTTTATGGAGGGACACAAATAGGTTTGGTCTCACAATTTAGGTTATGATGTACAGGTTGACAAGTATGCTGATCACACTCATTCATTATTGACGTTGATTACTAACTTGGCTGTTCATCTATACATGCTAAACTTGTGAGCTTAGCTGGTGAATGTTAAACTATTCCTGTGGATAGAGGAGTGATGACCACAACCGCTGCGGTGGACTTTTAGGATTGGGCACGGGGCTCAAACATTACAATATTTCCTTGTTCCCTCCCTGATGGGTGTAATCAACATGTGGGGCCCATCAGCTCCTGCATGTCACTGCTGACAGGCCCCGTTCACTGCTGTAGGCCGAAAGAAATCTAACACATAAGGACTCCCTTCAGTTTAACAGATGGGTTTCTTGAGGTGCAGTCGTTGGTGTAGAGGGAGAAGAGCACCTCACCTGCTGACTCCTGTGAGTCAGGATGTTTGCGATCCACTGACAGGTGGAGGCTGGCACAGTGAACTGGGTGAGTTTGGAAACTAACAGTGACTGGTCCTCTGGAGGTGGAATAGACTTTACAGCTGACTCCTTGTTGAAGAGATCAAAGCGGGCATAAAAGGTGTTAAGCTCATCTGGTAATGTGGCCTCACACATGATGGGGAGCTCCTGCTTTTGTAGCCTGTGATGTTATTAATGGCCTGCCACATATCTTTGGTGTTGTTGGTGTTGAGGTCTCCAGTCTCTGCTGATGTCTCCGCTTTGTCTCCTTGATGCCAGCTTTCAGTCTCGCTCTGGCGGTGCTGTAAGCTTCTTTATCAGCTAACCGAAAAGCAGCTTTGTTGTCTCTGTAAAAATCCCTCACCTCTCCATTCATCCGGGCCTTCTGATTTGGGAATGATGTTATCGTCTTAGTGATCACCACATCATCAACACATTTGCTGCTGATGTATGATGTCGCTGAAGACATATATTCCTCAAGGTTGATGTGGCTCTCCTTGGTGTCGGCCTCTCTGAATACACTCAAATCTGTGTTGGCAAAACAGTCCTGCACAGCTGCTGTATCCTCATCTGTCCACACTTTGACTAATTGTCGCTTTGACCCTTTAAATCAGCTGGGTGTAAGTGGGCCGAAGAAGCAAAAAAATATGGTCTGACAAACTCACTTCGTCTGCATGTTTTAGACCAGTTTTTTTTAAAGCTGATTACAAATTTTCTAATTGTGTCATACATCATGGTCAGAGGTGTCAGACTTCTGTAACTCAAAAGGAGTTATCCTTCTAATTACAATGAACTGTAGCCAGATCTTCAGCTGCTTCAATGCAGAGATGACCTCTCACCTGAACAGGTGGTCTCTGGTAGTGTGAAGTAGATGGAGAGGACACAGAGGATGTTGGGTTAGTGTTGTCTACATGTTCTAAGACCTTTCTTTTGGTGTCGCAGCTGCTGTTTGGCAAGAGAACAGAAACCAACATATTTGGGCTCCCTTGTCATGGTTCATATAGGGAATGCAGATAGACAGTGGTTCTGTCCCACTCACATCATTTATCTGCGAGGACTGAGGAAAACCTGGTTTTTTTTCTATTTCTTTAACTTTGTCCTCCTGAATCTTAGCTTTGAATTCTTGGTCATATGTATTAGACATTTTTGGTGCTGTTTCAAGATGATGTGGAGTCAACTGAAGATTTCCATGTGAGGGAATAATTAAAGTTGCCATCTTCACTTTCTCCCTCCCAGTTCCCACTGCCATGTTCCTCTTTTACAAAAGGAGAGCTTTGTGATTCACACAAACCTTCCCGGCATAGTATCAGAAATGATGCTTTTCTGTCACCCGTGGGCAACTAGCACACTTCTCAGCAAGATCATGGGCCTTTAGGTGCCCTCAGGCCTGATTGCAGAAACTTCCTTATAGCCTGAGTCTCCATCCTCTTTTCTTTATTCTCTCTCATCCTCTTTGTTCACTGCCTGTCCCCTTGTCTGTGAGTCCTCACTTGTATCTCAGAGCAAATGGTAATAAAAATAATATAAGTATATATAAAAAGTAAATAGAACTTCTTCATTTCATCTTTGTGTTTGAGCATCCATCATGTGTGTCCTTTAACTGTACACTAACATAAGCAAAATGTGTGTTATACAATAATGTAGTTATACAATAATACTATATTATTACACTATTCTAGGTGTTTGTGCTGTTCATTGAGCCTATAGGTTCCACTGTCATTACCAAAGAACATATCTCTGTGGTAACAACATTGTTTGACCTGGATCAGATCAGTTTGTTTTTATGTTAAACAGCACATAGACATAATGCTAATCCTATCCTGGTCATATCAAATCAAGGTTTTAGTTATTGTCTTACCCAACCTAGAACTTATTTGTCCTCAGCCCCATAAAGCACAGGCATTTGCATCCTGATGGCCATCCTCAGGTCTCCTGCAATAGCTGAAGTATTTGCATGGACATGCCATCACACCTTTACAGGCAAAAAACAGTTTCCCCAGACAGTCCCCCTCCTCTATGCATGTAAATTGTGTATTCAGCTCCAGCAACTGTGACAGCCTGAATAGTATGTGATAAATTGCCAGTACTGGCAGAATGTAGAGAATATAAAGGAGCTGAGCTTATAACTCTCCAACAACAGATAAGATAAAACACTCCTATTTTTCTACAAAGTGGCGTTATGTCAAGTCATTCACCATATCAACAGTGGTAATTCATTTATCTTTCTTTCATACTGCAATTGAATTACTAGGGTGGTTGTTTAACAAATTTTACTTTGTTTTACTGTTTCATTAAAACTGGAAAAGTCCTAATTTGTTATCTACAAAGTGGCCCTAATCTGAAAACCTGAGATCGATTGCTTCTGTCTCTACCCACATCGCTGGGGATCAACTGTTTTTCTATACCACAGTTGGCATACACTGATTTGCATGATTTAGATTTACAAATATTGATAGCTGTAGCTAGTTTGATGGCAAACATATGCAAGACCCAAACATTCAGAGTTTTTGTCAATGTTTTGGATAATGAAACTCAGTCAGTCCTGCCAATTCCTTTTAACATGTGTGTGTATACAATGTATGTAAAAAGTATTCTAGTACTATGTACTTACAGTAGAGTGGACATGTCTGTTCAAATGTCTGTTGTAAATGTGGATATTTAGGATTTTTACAGAATTATTGATGCAGGTGCATGGGTTTTAGGCTACTGCATGTGTGTTCATCTTTACAGATTTTACAGTTTTGTATTCCACTACCTGTAGTCCATAGTCCAGTCAATTCAGTTCAATTCAGCTTTATTCTTATGAATGTAAAACAACAATATTGTCAAAGCCACAAATAAATTACAAAAGAACAATTCATTAAATAAAGTAAATAAAACAGTTAAAGTGCCTGATTCTGTGTGTTTAAAAATGACAAAATAAAATTTATAAAATATAAAAAGTAAAATATAGAAGAAAAAATAGTCCAATTCTCACAGTTGTCAGTTTTTCATATTAAATTTAGCTGATTGCTGTAAAACAAAACAAAAAACCCCAATTACATTATTGTTCAAATGGGAAGTTATAAATAAGAAGTGTGAGTGTTCTTTTTATAATAGAGCCTGAAAGAGAGGGTACGCTCCAATCAACAACCTTTATATTTTTCTGGTAATTGATGTTGCTAGGCTGTGGACCATAGACTGTATCTAGTGTAGGCTTCTCTTTATAGAGTACAGTGGATACAGCTCGTTATGTGCTATGTAGACATAATAGGCTCAAATAAAAATATATGCTACATTAAGTTTTTGCATTACAGCGTTGACTAATTAAATACAAACCGGTTAGCAAAAGCTACTCGATTTCAATTTATAATTTGCGCGTGTGCTTCCTGTCCTGAAAGTGGAGACAGGTGTCGCGACTCAACAGTGGTCTGCAGCAAGACACTCATTTAACGTTAGACAGGTGTGGACCATCGTCTCATCACTCTCTATGATTATTTCTCCACGTATTTCAGGTGAGTTGTGGATCTATACACAGAGCTAATGTGGCTGTAATAACTTGCTAACATGCCAAGCGTGTAAAAACAATGTTGTAACATTTAGAATGACTTAAAAGTTCAGTTTTGTGTAGAGTAAAAACCATTGAATGTGTGTGAGTGACAAAATGCTCGGTAACAAAATATTTGGTGGTGGTAGAAGTACTTAGATCATTTAAATGGGTAAAAGCACTAATACCACACAAATAGTCCACAGTAAGTCCTGTATTCAAAACCTTCTTCGAGTGAAAGTATGTTGTAGGCTACAACGTGTATCAAAGTAACAGTACTTGTAAAGGAAGCGTATAACTTAGTGGTTCTAAATAATTCAATTCAATTCAGTTTTATTTATATAGCGCCAAATCACAACAACAGTTATCTCACAGCGCTTTTCATAAAGAGCAGGTCTAGACCGTACTCTGAAGTTATTTACAGAAGCCCAACAATTCCCACCAAGAGCAAGCAAATATGTTCTGGATGTTGCTAAGCTCCTAACATAGCTGGCGTTTTTTAAATTTCTAACCGTCCCCTGATGATGACGACGCTGCCAGCGTCAGGCGATTATGTTTGACGCTGCGTGGTTACGTTCTGTGCCCTCCGGTTATTGTCAGTGTGGGCTAACTTTAGTACATTCAATGAAAATACGGCTAAATGCGTTATATGTAATCATGTAGCTGCGTGTAAAGAAGGTATGTTAACACCATCAACCTCATGAAGCACTTACAAATACATGTTTATTGTGAAAGAGTTATAGACCTTCACTACAGTGCAGTCAATTTGGTTTAGGAATGCTCGGTAGCTAAAGCTAGCATAGCATAACGCTTACTGCTGGGTGGCGAAAGAAAGTTCCTGTGAGCTGTCCTGTCAACCAGTGATAAATAAATATCCAAACAAATAATAAAATAACTGTTGAATCGTTTCATGTTAGTCTTTTTTGCACCAAATTAAGAAAAGTAGTAAAGATAAGTATCTGTACTGATAAGCAGTATCAGTAAAGTGGTTTCAATATAATGTCAACAATACCTATCCCTACTGATTGTGCCGTAGGATTATCCCTGTTAGCGTTTCTGGATAAATATTGTTGCTGCATTAATGTGTATGTTGCATTTACTGCTGTAGGTATTTCAGGTTGAGCAAATTTAAACAAACTAACAACTAAAACCATCAAACACATGTAGTGGAGTATTAAAAACAGTATTTGGCTGTGAAGTGTAGTAGAGTAGGAGTATAAATTGCATAAAATGCCCTCTCAAAGAACAGCAAGCTCCACTCTGTCCATAACTTATATTTCCTTGTTCCCTCCCCTTCAGATCTACAGTTTGAAGATGGGTGTAACGTGGTGAAGTGCAGGAGCTGACAGACCTCCATTCACTGCAGGAACACATGCGGTGTGGATCAGAGCTCAAACTAGTTTCAGTTCTAAGAAAGTGAAACTCAGGTGTTGCCACTGAGAGGTGAGATGGCAGGGAAGAGAATTAAGCTTGACCGGGAAGCAATTTCTTGTTCCATCTGTCTGGATCTCCTGAAGGATCCGGTGACTATTCCCTGTGGACACAGCTACTGCATGAACTGTATTAAAACCCACTGGGATGAAGAGGAGGAGAAGAAAATCCACAGCTGTCCTCAGTGTAGGCAGACCTTCACACCGAGGCCTGTCCTGGGGAAAAACACCATGTTAGCAGATTTAGTGGAGGAACTGAAGAAGACTGGACTCCAAGCTGCTCCTGCTGATCACTGCTATGCTGGACCTGAAGATGTGGCCTGTGATGTCTGCACTGGGAGACAACTGAAAGCCCTCAAGTCCTGTCTGATCTGTCTGGTCTCTTACTGTGAGAAACACCTCCAGCCTCACTTTGAATCTCCTGCCTTTGAGAAACACAAGCTGGTGGAGCCCTACAAGAAGCTCCAGGAGAACATCTGCTATCTTCATGATGAGGTGATGAAGATGTTCTCAGCTGAAGCAGAAAGGACTAAGAAGCAGAAAGAGCTCGAGGTGAATCGACAAAACATCCAGCAGAGAATCCAGGACAGAGAGAAAGATGTGAAGCTGCTTCAGCAGGAGGTGGAGGCTATCAATGGCTCTGCTGATGAAGCAGTGGAGGACAGTGAGAAGATCTTCACTGAGCTGATCCGTCTGATGGAGAAAAGACGCTCTGATGTGAAGCAGCTGGTCAGATCCCAGCAGGAAACTGAAGTGAGTCGAGTCAAAGAGCTTCAGGAGAAGCTGGAGCAGGAGATCACTGAGCTGAAGAGGAAAGACGCTGAGCTGAAGCAGCTCTCACACACAGAGGATCACAACCAGTTTCTACACAACTACCCCTCACTGTCAGCACTCAGTGAATCTACAGACTCATCCAGCATCAACATCCGTCCTCTGCGCTACTTTGAGGATGTGACAGCAGCTGTGACAGAAGTCAGAGACAAACTACAGGACGCTCTGAGTAAGAAATGGACAGACATCTCACTGACAGTGACTGAAGTGGATGTTTTACTGTCAGATCCACAACCAGAGCCCAAGACCAGAGCTGGATTCTTAAAATATTCATGTGACATCACACTGGATCCAAACACAGCATACACAGAGCTGTTATTATCTGAGGGGAACAGAAAAGTAACCGTAATGGATCAACAACAGTCTTATCCTCGTCACCCAGACAGATTCACTGGTTGGTCTCAGGTCCTGAGTAGAGAGAGTCTGACTGGACGTTGTTACTGGGAGGTGGAGTGGAGAGGAGGAGGAGGTTTTCTTGCAGTCACATACAAGAATATCAAGAGAGCGGGGAGCTCAAATAAGTGCGGATTTGGAAACAATGACAGATCTTGGGCCTTAAATTGTTACCAAAACAATTATAATTTTTGGTACAAAAATGTCAGAGTTCCCGTCTCAGATCATCGGTCATCCAGAATAGGAGTGTTCCTGGATCACAGTGCAGGTATTCTGTCCTTCTACAGCGTCTCTGAAACCATGAATCTCATCCACAGAGTCCAGACCACATTCACTCAGCCTCTCTATGCTGGACTTGCTCTTGACTTGTATTATGTAGACACTGCTGAGATCTGTAAACTGAAATAGACAGAAGGGACAGTGGGTTAAATTCTGTTTTTATCGACAAACAGATTTTGTCTTCGTGTTTGTTGCTGAATGTTGAATAAACAAACATGAACAAAGTCTTTAATTCTTGTCTTCATTCCAGAGTATCAGACAAAGCTGATGGAGAAAATGTAAAACTAATATTATATGAGAATATAACTGAGGCAGTTTTCCTCCTGAAACAACACAAAGTACAGAGTTGATGTTTAGAGCAGAAGAGCATTTGTCAGTCAGTCTCTGTCCTCTCAGCTTTCCTCACTAAAACAGCATCGTCACAGAGAAATGAGCAGAGTTTTCTGTCACTTGTTGCTTTTTACAACCAACATTTTGTTTGTGCTCTTAATCAATTAAGATGATTTATTACAGACTTAAAAAGTGGACAACAGTCAAAAACATTTGGTCAAGTTTGTGTGTTAAGAAGTTTACTTGAGTCCTGACGACGTATGACAACAGATATTGTGTAATTCTGGATATGGGCCACTTTTTATTTATTGTGTTGATTTTCATGAAGATGAAACTTCACAGTGAGGCTGTCATGTTAGTTCAGTTTTTAGCTCTATCACCGCACAGCCAGACAACCCTGGTAAACTGGCCTGAATGCATCATCGTGGTTACAGGGTGTGACTCCTGTGAAATAAATAACATAATGTGATATTGCTTACATTTAAATATCTTTACTGATGCTGTTTGAAGCTGCTGAAGCCTCAGTGAAGTTTTCAATATCAGATTTAGTGACCGGGTATGTGTACACAAATGAGGAACTTGACTCCGGTTTTACATCGCTGTGGATGTGCATAAACAGAACAGCTTAGCAAAAGACAATCAGACTACAATGTAGGGATGGGCAATAAAACAATAACTATAATTTTCCTGAATATCAAATGTTTAATATATCGTCAATAAAGATTTGGTTTAATTCATCTGAATTCCAAATAAATTAATACTTGTTCTACCTCAGATTTGTTAAGTGTTCCACTGTTTGGTATCGATTGTCTGTCCCATTCTGACCGTAAAGAAAAATTTAACCCCATAATTAACCATCTCATTTCTTCAGTTTTCCCTTAAGAGCAAAAATATGCGTTTAAACTTGAAAGTAATGATTTGACATTTATTGTGATAATTATCAATATCGAATGATGAAATGAATTTTTTTTATTGTGACAACATTTTTGACCATATCGACCTGCCCTACAGCGTACAGCACACACCCCACTTTTTTGTAAATATTTGATTCTAACTTTTCATATGACAACACTGAAGAAATGACACTTTGCGACAATGTAAAGTAGAGAGTGTACAGCTTGGATAACAGTGTAAATTTGCTGTCCCCTCAAAATAAAACATACAGCCATTAATGTCTAAACCGCTGAGTACACCCCTAAGTGAAAAGGGGGGAAGGGGGGGGTCTGCACACAAGTAGGTAGTCAGAGGGGGGGTGTAGGTGGCTGGTGTGAGGTGTGAATGTGGACTTAGAAAACCTACAATAAAACACATTCAGGTCGTCAGCCAGTCTGTGGTTTTCCACAGTGTGGGAAGAGGATCTCCTTTAGTTGGTGTGGACCTGCAAGCTTTTTTCACATTGACGCAAGATCGCTATAAACTATTTTCCATCTTCTCAGAGTAACTCCTCTTTGCTGCTTTGATCTCTGCTCTCAGGATTCTGTCCCCACTTCTGTAGGCCTCCTCCTGGGATTGACAAGCTACCTGAGTTTGGCTCTAAACCAGGGTTTGTGGCTATAGTTGCAGAAGGTTTTAGTTGGCACACCTCACAAAAACTGATGTGTCACAGAGTCAGTGAAAGTCAAAACACTGCAATCACTGCAGTCAAATCAGACCTGTAGTTCCAGCCTCGACTCGTTGGTCCAGCTTCCCACATTCTTGACTACAGGCTTAGAAAATGTTAATTTCTGCTTGTAGTTCAGGATAAGATGAACCAGATCAGAGACAGTCCCAAGGCCTGACTAGGAACAGAACAGTTGGCATCTTTTAATACTGTGTAGCAGTGGTCCAGTGTGTTAGTATCCCTGGTGGGACACTTAATGTGCTGGCTGTATTTTGGGAGATCATGACAAAGTTTTGCTCAGTTAAAGTCCCCAGAGAACAATGAGCAGGAAGTCCGCATGCTTTTTCTCCACATTAGTTATTTGGTGTAGTAACGCCTCACTAACACAGGCCTGAGGTGGGATGTAGCAGAGCAGAAAAAAGAGGAAACTTTACAGTCGATGAATAAAGTCTAAGTGAGAACTACATAGTTTTGATCACTGTCACATTTGTGCACCAAGTCTCAGACACAGGATTGTTGACTGAAAACTGTTTTCCAGTTTTTCAGAATAGGTTTTGCTTTGCTGCTATAGAAATGTGTTTCAAACTGTACATAGACTTCAGCAAACTGTGTGTTATACAGTATTGCTGTATTATTATACTACAGGCCTACTAGGTGATTGTGTTGTTAAATTCAGCCTGTATGTTCAACTGTAATTACCAGAGAACTTACTGTATATATCTCTGTGGTAATTACATTGTTTGAACTGGATCAGGCCAGGTCTTATTTGTGTTAAACAGCACATGCACATAATGCTAATCCTACCCTGGGCACATCATATCATGGTTTTTGTTATTGTTCTACCCAACCTAGAACTTCTTTGTATTCAACATCATAAAGCACTCAGGCATTAGCATCCTGATGGCCATCCTCAGGTCACCGGCAATAGCTGAACTATTTATATGGATACATCTTCACACCTTTACAGACCAGAACCAGTTTCCCCAGACAGTCCCCCTCCTCCCATGCATGTAAATTGTGTGTATTCACCTCCAACAACTGCTACAACAGAGTTGAACAAGTACCTTATTGACTTGTTTCATTATATGTAAAATTTAAAGATTTTACACTCAGCGTCCATTAAAAGTAAAAAAACAATAAAACATTGTAACTTCATGGACTGTATGATGATAAAATGGGGTGTTTTTCACCGTAGGCTCATTGCATCATCTGGTGTCACTAAACACTTTCAGAGTCAAAAACTTATCTCAGACCTCTACTAATTAGTCCTAAAGAAGACTGATGTTACCATGGCTACCCGCAGCGCCACCTAAAGACAACCACGGAAATAATAAAAACCAGCAATAAATGTTAAAATACCAAAGTGTGTTTATTTCAAATTCTTTATTTTATGTTTTACTAACTGTAACAGTGTTACTCTGTGATCTACAAGGTGGTCTGAATCTGAAAACCTAAACACGATTGCTTCTCTCCACGCCCACACAGCTGCTGGGGATAAAATCGCTGTTTTTCCTCATCAGACTGATTCTCGCTAAGGAAACATCACCTCATCACTCTCCTGATTATTTCTCCAGGTTTTTTTCGGGTAAGTTGTGGATCTTAAACAGAGCTAACGCGGCTGTAATAACTTGCTAACATGCCAAGAGAGTAAAACAATGTTATTGTTAGAATGAGCAAGAGTTCAGTTTTGTGGAGAGTAGAAACTGTTAAAGTGAGTCCCCGTTTGGTAACAGAAGAACCAGTGGTGGTAGAAGTAGCCTACTCTGGTCAGTCACTTGAGTAAAAGTACTGATACCACACTGTAAAAATACTCCACTACAAGTAAGCCCTGCATTCACTGTATGTCAGCTATCACCAGCAAAATGTATCAAAAGTAAAAGTACCCCCGGACAGGGGCGTTGGAGAGGGGGGACCAGGGGGGACTGGCCATGTAAGTATAAATAAAGAAAAAGCCAAAGATTATACACACAAAAACAAAAATTAACTTTTTTTCTTTTAGAAACACAGAAACAGGGATTATAATTCTACAGATATTTTGTGTAAAGTGCATACTTTCACAGTTTGTTTTTTTTGTTTCGGGGTGAGGTTATCGTTTTAATATATGACTTATTTTCTTTCTGCAGTACAGAGGATATTGCTTTGGCATTAGCAAATTTAGATTGGTTGATATAAAACTTAAAATAATTTGAACAAAAATAATTAAAAGATTAATCAAAAAGTATTTAGGCTATAAGATCACATTCAACATTCATTAGACCAAAGATGACATTGTTTGTCAAAATAAATATTAATTCAAATCTATAGACATCTTTTTACTGTTTATTAGTGTATGATGTCAGAATAAATGGGCTATAGTTTCTTCATGGAGAGTGTATGCTTTTATGAGTATGCTTTTTAAATTTCACCAGAAAAGATTTTATTAGATAGAAATGTCCCTGACTTTTTTCACCAACATTTGAGTTCACACTCACAAAAAAGTGTTCCAGAATGCAGTTAGTACTTGCTATGAAATCCTTTTGAAACAAAGTGTGGATATTTACATTGCTTTTGGGGACCATACTATTAAAACAACTTTGTCCTATCTATGTTTCTGCTGCCTCAAGAGAGTAGCAAGTTAGATACGTAAATATCTTTGAGAAGCACAGTAACTGCAGAAGGGAGAGCATCAAAGACTATTGCAAATTGTTGAGGATCCATTCTCCTTTAACAATCAGCCCACCAAAATAATATCATTTGTCAAAGCCAGTTATAAAAGAAAGCAGATTCCTTTAGTCTGACAAGTACTGTTTATGAAATTAAGACATGGAAACGGAATTTTGTCTATTCTGTAGTGGCATAAAATGTGTGAAAAAACATGGTGCCACACACAGTTAAATAATAAAGCAGGGTTTTTAAATAGTGCTTGATCCAGTTAATTTAATAAATAAATAGTATTGTATTGTAATGAAAAGTATTGTTTAAGGAATTGAAATCTAATGTGCCTTTTCCAGTGCTATTCACTTAAGTATATTATCTTTAACATAATGGATCTTGTTTCTCCATGAGGGTAGAAGTTCAAAGGTTCTTTGTCAGGACAAATTTTTCTGTGGGCTCACTTTACTACATTTAATGAAAATGCAGCTGAATGCGTCATATGTAAACATGTTGTTGCCTGTATAGAAGATAAGTAACACTAGCAACCTTAATAAACACTTAAAAATATAAGTTTATTGTAAAATATTTACAGACCTGCAGTCCAGTTGGTTGCATGCTGGGTAGCTAAAGCTAGCATACATTGCTAACTGCTGGTTAGCCTCAGTTTGAACTTAGTGTGAGCTGTCCTGTCAACCAGTGATAGGCTACCTAAAAGATCTGTTAAAAATATGATAATAATACAGCTCTTGAATTGTTTCATGTTAGTGTTTTTGCACCAAATAATGGAGAGTAGTATCCACAAGTATCAGCATTGGTAAGCGACATCAGTTGGCTTTATGTATCAGTATTTGCCTCTGAGGTGTAGTGGGGTAGAAGTAAGTTGCTCAAAAGGCACCTCTCTCTCTATAACTAAAAAATAGTTCTGGTTTCTTTAATTTAATTTCAAACAGGGAAAAGGTTTTAACCAAGGCTTTTTTTGTCAATGAAGTATAAATGCAGACCTGCTCCTCTTCCTGGAATGAGTCAAAGCTTGATAAGCCCTCCCTCTTCATTCTGGTCTTTAACACAGCAAGCTCCACTCTGTCCTTATGTTTCCTTGTTCCCTCCCCTTCAGATCTACAGTTTGAAGATGGGTGAAACCAACATGTGGTAAAGTCAAGGAGCTGACAGACCCCATTAACTACAGAAACAGATGCTGTTTGGATCAGAACTTAAACTAGTTTCACTTCTAAGAAAGTGAAACTCAGACAGTTGTTGCCACTGAGAGGTGAGATGGCTCACAAAAGAATTAAGCTGGACCGGGAAGCAATTTCTTGTTCCATCTGTCTGGATCTACTGAAGGATCCGGTGACTATTCCCTGTGGACACAGCTACTGCATGAACTGTATTAAAACCCACTGGGATGAAGAGGAGGAGAAGAAAATCCACAGCTGTCCTCAGTGTAGGCAGACCTTCACACCAAGGCCTGTCCTGGGGAAAAACACCATGTTAGCAGATTTAGTGGAGGAACTGAAGAAGACTGGACTCCAAGCTGCTCCTGCTGATCACTGCTATGCTGGACCTGAAGATGTGGCCTGTGATGTCTGCACTGGGAGACAACTGAAAGCCCTCAAGTCCTGTCTGATCTGTCTGGTCTCTTACTGTGAGAAAGACCTTCAGCCTCATTTTGAATCTCCTGCCTTCGAGAAACACAAGCTGGTGGAGCCCTACAAGAAACTCCAGGAGGTGAGTCGACCAAACATCCAGCAGACAATCCAGGACAGAGAGAAAGATGTGAAGCTGCTTCAACAGGAGGTGGAGGCTATCAATGGCTCTGCTGATGAAGCAGTGGAGGACAGTGAGAAGATCTTCACTGAGCTGATCCGTCTGATGGAGAAAAGACGCTCTGATGTGAAGCAGCAGGTCAGATCCCAGCAGGAAACTGAAGTGAGTCGAGTCAAAGAGCTTCAGGAGAAGCTGGAGCAGGAGATCACTGAGCTGAAGAGGAAAGACGCTGAGCTGAAGCAGCTCTCACACACAGAGGATCACAACCAGTTTCTACACAACTACCCCTCACTGTCAGCACTCAGTGAATCTACAGACTCATCCAGCATCAACATCCGTCCTCTGCGCTACTTTGAGGATGTGACAGCAGCTGTGACAGAAGTCAGAGATAAACTACAGGACGCTCTGAGTAAGAAATGGACAAAAATCTTACTGACAGTGGCTGAAGTGGATGTTTTACTGTCAGATCCACAACCAGAGCCCGAGACCAGAGCTGAGTTCTTAAAATATTCACGTAAAATCAAACTGGATCCAAACACAGCAAACACAGAGCTGTTATTATCTGAGGGGAACAGAAAGGCAACATATATGAATCAACAACAGTCATATTCTCATCACCCAGACAGATTCATTGAATGTTCTCAGGTCCTGAGTAGAGAGAGTCTGACTGGACGTTGTTACTGGGAGGTGGAGTGGAGAGGGAGAGTTTGTGTAGCAGTAGCATACAAAAATATCAGCAGAGCAGGGTGGTCAGATGAATGTGGATTTGGACTCAATGACAGATCTTGGGCGTTAGATGTTGACTCTGACAGTTATCATTTTTTGTACAACAATGTCAAGTCTCTTGTTTCAGATCATCGGTCCTCCAGATTAGGAGTGTACCTGGATCACAGAGCAGGTATTCTGTCCTTCTACAGCATCTCTGAAACCATGACTCTCCTCCACAGAGTCCAGACCACATTCAGCCAGCCTCTCTATGCTGGACTAAGTTTTTGTTATTATGGAGACACTGTTGAGTTTTGTAAGCTCAAAGACATGGTCATTTAAGTTCTGTTCAGTTGTTTAAATTCTGTGTTTTTATTCTTACTGTCAGTCTCTGACAGTTCAACTTCACTCACTAAAACAGCTTTGTCACAGAGAAATTAGAGTTTTCAGACTCATCCAGCATCAATATCCGTCCTCTGCGTACTTGATGATTGTACATGTATGTTGTTTCTCTTCTATTGCATATGCCTCTTTAATGAAAGCTCCTGTTATGTTACATTTTAGAGCTGATTACTGTGATAATTGTGTGGATGATTAAACATTACTTGGAAACATTAAACAATAATGATTTCTCATTTTTGTTTTTAATTCTGGAAACTCAATAAAAACTGCTAGAGGGAAGCTGATATTAGCATCATAACTAATATTAGGGTTTTACTTAAGTGATTAAAACACAAACATGTTGTAAAGTTTACATGGTTAGAGCAAAAAAACCAAAAACAATGTTTGGCACATTTGTGAATACATACAGGTGAGCAATGTGGGAGATTTCATTTGATCAAGTAAGGAACTGCATAAAATATGTGAGTTTTTACGCCCTGATGCACATGACATTATCACTCATATACAGAACATGAGATAGGTTAAAGTATGTGGAGACCCAAACATTACACCTGTATGCGACTGAAATACCATCAATGTGTGTTTCAATTTCTTCTGCTCTCCTGTCTGTGGCTCTCAACCCCGAGCCCACTGGTTTCTATTTAAGACTTAAAAACACCTCACATATAGTTTCAGTTTTAATTTAATTTCCTAAAACATCTGGGAAATGTAGTTTTTATCAGGTGTGAGGAAATATTGCACTAGGCTAAGGTCAGGGTTTGTGCAGCAGCACTCTGGGAGAAACATTTCTTTATGGAGCTGGTGCACATGATGACTGTCATGAAAAAGGAGAAGGACAAACCAGTGCTGGAATGTAACTAAGTACTGTGGTTAAGTACAAAGTTGAGGTATTTGTACTTTTAGTCTTTTCTTTTCATGCCACTTTCTACTTCTGCTCCACTACAAGACGATGATATACTTTTTTATTACAATTATCTGACAGCTTTAGTCACTACTTACTTCCTGTTACAAAGTTTATTAGTTACAAATAGCATTTTTTACATACAAGACATATGAAGATGGATTGTTATGTATTAAATTACCAGACAGTTTATATAAGTACAGCTGAAACAATTAGTTGATTAATCTAGTTGACTGACAGAAAAGTCATTTTTTGTGTTTGTGCTTTTCCTTTTAACTATTTAATAATTATAAACAATAATAATTTTAAAAATAATTTTGAAGTATCTGCACTAATGTTGAGGTTTGGACTGTCTGTTAAAAACGAGCATTGTGAAGGTGTCACTTTGGGCTCTGGGTAATAGTGACAGCATTTCTCACTATTTTCAGAATTTTTAACAAACAAATCAATTAACATCATCAACTACAGCAATAAAATCCCCTTTCTACACGACCATATGAGGAATAATAATCTAACAATGAATAATATTAGCCACAGCGGACATTTAACTGCATAAAGTACTTTTAATACATACCCAATACTTACTTGAGTACATTTTTCTAATTATCCATACTTTTACTTTCCATAAAATTCACTTTTACTTTTAAAGTATTTTTTTAAAGTGTGGTATACTTCTACACCACTGGGACAAACATGTATTGTCTATCTATAATATCATTGTATGTTGTAGCATTAAGATTTCCCTTAATTTTAACTAAGGGGCCTAGACACAAATGGTAACAGGGTGTCTGCAAATTTAATGTTTGTCTAAATGATTAATTATTCAATAACAATAATTATTATACATGTTCTATTTTTTACCGTTACATTAAAACTTATTACTGCTTGTTTCACATTCGTTATATTATTAATAATTTCTTTAAAAATGTCTGAACTGAAGAAAAAAAAAAACGAAAATGCCCTAAAAGATGGCCATCTCCAACATGGCCGACAGGGGGAACCGCCACGCCAACCTAAAGCTGAAAGCCGTTGGTACAAACTTCATATCCCAGAATCCTCCGCTTCATTTTTGTCATATTCAGGCTATCTCCATCCTGTCCAAGCTGACGAAGGGGAAACAGATGACTTGTCTGCTGCGTTGAGGTTGAAACCTGCCGATTGAAAGCTTCTGCGGGTTGATTCAGAACATTAAAACACCTGAAGTAGCGAGTTTAAAGGGTAAGAACCACGATGGAGACTTTTATAAACCGCGTTTAATACATTACTTCACGCTAACTAGCTTGCTAGTTGCCAAACAGGCTGAACGCTGTTGGTAAACACCTCTGTTTTGATATTATGGCATCCTTGGGTGGCGTTACAGCTGCACCATGATTATTAGTTTCGGATTATTTAACATTTTCGCTGTTTGTACGCTGGACTAAGCTGCTCAGGCGTTCACTAAGGAATCTCCAGCGGTAACGTTACCATGGTTGTTGTCGGCCTTCTCTCCGTCCCAGGAAATCAATGTTTATGCTGCTCCAATGTTGCACTTGGCGTTTCCTGCTGCAGTTTGTGTGCAGTAATTTCAAGTTGCCAAAGTGCTGCAGGAAAAGCCTCCTCCAGTCCAGCTTTCGTTTACAGGGAGCTCACCCACTGTGGCATTTAGCTTTAACATTTGGTGGATTGATATGGTTTCAGAGCTGCAGAGGAGGGTCAGCCAGCAGCACTGTGCACTCATTTTAACAAGCTTTTTTTAGCGGGGGTTCGTCTAGATTTTAGGGATTTGGCTGTATATCGGGCCTTGACAGCGAGACAGTATTTATTAAATGTTATCTTAGACTTTGCACTGGAGTTAACTGGTACATGCACACTGTAGAGTCCCAGTGTTGAGTCTTCTGGGGCTGCAACTAACGATTATTTTCATTGTCGAATAACCTGTCAATCGTTTTCACGATTAATAGATTAACGTTAGTTGTTTGGTAGAGAAAATCCAAAGATGTGGTCCTCAAGTGTCTCCTTTTGTCACAACCAGAAAATGTAAACACTGAAGATGCTGAAATCGAATCAATTTAATAGTTGACAACTCATCAACTAGTGCAGCTCTCGGGTCTTCACCTGGTTTCGAACATGTTGAACTTTGGCATTTATGAAACATTAGCAACCTGGTTATTCAGCTGCCCTGAACCTGATCATAACACAATCCATGTTTCTGATCTATCTCAGTGCAGATGTGTCAGCTCATGCTTTATACTGTCTGTGGTCTACACTCGAGGCAGCCATTGCTGTTTACAAGTTTCCTCTGCAGCTGATGATGAACCCAGTTTTGGTATTCAACAGTCTGCTAGATTTTGCTTCTCTGTCTTGACAGCAACTAATGCTTTTTTCCCCCCGTTACTGATTAATTGTCCTGTTATATTCTAAATGAACTGATTTATTGTTTGAAAAAAGTGAAAATATATCAGTCTTTAAATTCAAGAACAAACAAATCAACAGTCCACAACTGAAAGGTATTTCATTTACTATGATATCACATATGACAAACGAAAGCAACAAGCCCTTATATTTGAAATCCTGGAACCACCAGATGTTTGGTATTTTTCTCTAAAAATGGCTGAAATGATTAATTGACTGTCAAAATAGTTCTTTCTTTGAATAATTGACTAATCTGGTGTGTACTCTTGATGTCAGGGAGTGGGCAGACTGCAGTGCTGGTGGAGCGACAGCTGCATTGCTCAGAAAACACTGTGAATAATATATAGTGTATTTTCCCATTAGGTTGACAGTGGTGACAAATACACATGGCGTTAGCTACGTTTTCATTTGCTTTGCCCAAGTGTCCTCTCACTCTCCAAAATACAGTGCATACGTAAAGTATTCCCAGCACTTCACTTTATCCACGTTTTATGTTACAGCCTTTTTCCAAAATGGATGAAATTCAATATTTTACTCAAAATATTGTTACAAGTGACAACTTTAAAGAAGTTTGGTTGAAATCTTAGCAAATTTATAAAAAAAATCTGTAAAAAGTATTCACAGCCTTTACCATGACACTCAAAATTGAGCTCAGGTGTATCCTGTTTCCACTGATCATCCTTGAGATGTTTCTGCAATTTGACTGGAGTCCACCTGTGGTAAATTCAGTTGATTGGACATGATTTGGAAAGGCACACACCTGTCTGTGTAAGGTCCCACAGTTAACAGTGCATTTCAGAACACAAACCAAGACATGATGTCCAAGGAATTGTAGGTAGACCTCTGGTCCCAATGAGCACAGAGGCCTCCATCATCTGTAAATGGAAGAACCCTTGCTAGAGCTGGCTTGGGGTTGAAGGGCCTTAGTCAGGGAGGTGACCAAGAACCTGATGGTCACTCTGACGGAGCTCCAGCGTGTCTCTGTGGAGAGAGAAGAACCTTCCAGAAGAACAACCCACTCTGCAGCGCTCCAACACGTTGTCATTATGGGGTATTGTTTGTAGAATTTTGAGGGAAATAATGAAGGCTTCAACATAACAAAATGTGGAAATAGTAACAGGCTGTGAATATTTTCCGGATGCACTGTATTTCAACTTTAAAGCTTGTGAGCTCTCTGACATGTGAACAGGAAGCTGGAGTTTCACCATCAGGGTAAACTACAGTACATGACATGACTTGGAGTTGCAGGATGTTTGCTTATTGCCTTGCCTTTCAAATGAAATTGATCTTTTCCAATAGATCACGTTGATGCTCTCTAGTAATAAAACCTTTCATTCAAATCATTTGCTGATTATTTGCAAAATGCAGCTCTAAGGTTAGGTGTTGTGATAAAGCTGCAATTCAAATTTTATGTTTCGATTTAAATTTTTATGAGAGGCTTCGAACGTTGGTTTTGCAATTACTTTAATCATTTAATCTTAAACAGATGCATTTTGTGGTTTAAAGAAAGGAATGCTGGGACAAAGGCAGATATCCCACTCGAGAGTAAAATATAAAAATTATGGGATCACTTCAACCACACAACCAGCTGGAACCAAACCGCTTGAATCACATGTGCATTCTGTTTTTAGTGAGAAACCAAAGGTGACTGGAAGAAAGTGCAAAATAATTAGTTTCACTTCTTAAAACATTAACGACAGCGTTTAGAGAGGCTATGTTGAAACACTGTCGTCTTGGTCAGCAACAGTATTTTTATATACACAATATTCTTGTGAGAAATGAGAATAATTGAAGAAATTCAAACGTGTTTTGCAGTTCCACAGCAACATGAAAACATCTGCGCTGGAGATCACTGCTGCTCTGTATGGGAGCAGATCTCTGCAGCAGGTTCAGCGTCTGGTGGAGAGCCTGATCCCAGTAGAGGGGAGGCTGAGAGAGCGGCACATTCATGAACATGGTGCTTGACTGGTGTATAGGTGTAACGTTCTGGTGTCCACATACTTGAGGAGGTTGTCAATTTGGCATTAATATTGCAGAACTTTCAATAAATACCCACATTCAGAGAGCATTACTGCACAGACATTCCACCTTGAGTGTTTCCCCTCAAGCTCAGGTTTTGGTTTTATTTAGGGTTTGAGATATCTGAGATGTCTGCCTGCAGCTCAATACATTGGAGAAAGGTGAAAGGGATCTGTTTGTGGTTATAGTTAAAAAATGGCCCAACTGATACTTTAAGGCTACTTTTTTTTTTTAACACAACTGTGTGTATTTTGCTCACACTCAGCAAAATGAGCGTTTCACATATCAATTATCATATGAGCCCTGATTTTTGTCCAGTATTATGGTTTTGTTGTCTCCTTTCAGCTCTGGGTTTAAAGGAAGGACACGACGCCTGAGCTGCTACATGTTTCACCTTCTTCCCCAGCTAGTCATTAACTCGTCTGATCTGCAGATTGATGCTGGACTGTGAACAGAGCAGAAAAGTTAACCAGCCAAAACCATGAGCTGAAAGACTAAAGGCCATTTCAGACAAAGAGCGATATTCCGCTTAGAAAAAAGTTCAGCACAAATCAACTCGCCCACTTGTCTGATTGTCAGCACCTTCTTTACCTCCTGCTTGCCTCTTTGAAAATGAATTACTAGCTGTGTCAATCGCTTCCTATCTGAAAAGGCCTTAGAACTGCATTCCAAATCTCATACTTTGTATTTTTTTAGCATGCACTGCAGCTTTCATAAAGTACATTCTGTTGCACACAGTACATACTGACATACTAAATCTTTTTATCTAATCTCTTTTCTGCCTGAAGAGTTTGGTCGCATGGGTACTTGATTGCACCCAAAAACAGATGAGGCTAACTGTATAACTCATCACCAGGAGTGACTGTTACACTTAGTCATTTGATTCATGGTGAAATAAAAAAAGAAGAAGCATAGTCCAGCTTTAACGTGGCAGCAGATATCATTCTGAAATCATGTTTTCACCTTCTGCTTCCTCCCTGTAGATGCAGTGATTACGTTCACCTCCACAGAGTGAGTCCACATCCGCTACAACTACCTGGCTTCCTGCTCCAATGACCCGCCTCCTCTGAGTCCACCTTCTGTTGACCAGTGGGGGGAGCTGGCCCTTCTCAGGGGCCGTGGCCGGCGATGGACAGTCGATGCAGCAGCAGCGCCGATTCCCGGCTGACCGGCAGGGGAGGGTGGTCTGCCAACACCACGCCCCTCTCTGCGAGGGTGGAGTCGTACGAAGCCGGGGAGAAGAAGTGCATCTCAGACGTGAGGAGGACCTTCTGCCTGTTCGTCACCTTTGACCTCTTGTTCATCACCTTGCTCTGGATCATAGAGCTCAATGTAAGGACATGTCTGTTTGTGTTGGATGTGCGTCAGAACGCCTGGCTCAGAGGTTAATGAGAGTTTTCAGGGGGAGATGCACCTTTTCATTCATGTTTAGATATCTAATTACAGATCAATGTAGAAATGAGGTTAAAAATTGTTCTTTGTGTTTGAAACAGCAACATTCAGGTTTGTTGGAGAAATGAAGGGAAAAAAGTAAAATATTCTTTTCCTGTATCCAAACATTAAATCAGACACCAATTATATCAGGTGAAAAACACCATTTAGCAGTGAGACTAATTGATGTGTAACCCTGGTTCCCTGACTCTGCCCTTCATCTTGTCATTCATCAAACAGCTGTTATCAAAACTGACAAATATAAAGGAACACTCTGAGCCCGCATTCATGCTAACGGCTTGGCTATGTGAGGATGTACTTCGGCACATCGGTGCTTTGAGCTAAATGCTAACATGCTGATTATTAGCAGGGTTAATGTTTACTAGCATTCAGCATTTTAGGTTAGCATGCTACAATAGCCAGTTATCACAAAGTACAGCTGAGAATGTCTTTAGTTCATAAAACTTTGTACTGGAGAAATTTTGACCTGATGGTGCTCGATGAGAAGTCAGGGGATCACCAAAGTCAGTAGAATTCATTGTCTGGTAATCGTAGAATTTCACAGCAGTTGGGCCGACTGACCAATATTGCAATCCCTACAGCCACTCTGCTAGCATGGCTAAAAACAAATTGCACAGAACATTTAATTTTAATATAAAGAAAACTTAGTGTTTGGTATATAAGTTAATACAATAATAAAAGTAATAAATACACTTAAGAGGTGTTGATTTAACTTTATGGTCCTTTGTGATTTTACTGCAAATGTGGTAATGAGCCAGCGTAGCATCCTGTCAGTGTCTTTCTTATAGTCCCTGAAGTGTTAAAAAATTTTTTTTATTTTGTGTGCACATTATATAAATAATAATACAGTCCAGAAGCTGAACATTTCAGTCTGGTTTGTTACCATGAGTCAGTATCTGTGTGACCACCATTTGCCTCAAGCGGTGCAGCAGATTTCCTTCGCATAGAGTTGATCAGGTTGTTGACTGTGGCCTGTGGAATGTTGGTCCACTCCTCTTCAATAGCTGTGCAAAGTTGCAGTCAAGTCGAGACCCCGATGAGGACGACGAGCATGCAGATGAGCTTCACCGACGGTTCTTCACTGAGACGGTTCATAACCAAATTCTTTGGTTATGCAAACTGATTGTTGCAGCAGCTTTCTGGGTGGCTGGTCTCAGGATGTGGAGGTCCTGGTCTGGTGTGGTTACACGTGGTCTGTGGTTGTGAGGCCAGTTGGTTATACTGCCAGATTCTCTGAAACGCCTTTGGAGACAGCTTATGGTAGAGAAATGAACATTCAATTCAGCATTCATTTCATTCTGCTGAGTGAATGATGAATGGTGTCAAAAAAAAGTGTTGCGTTTATAATTTTGTTCAGTGTGTATATAAGCTGTACACACTGTAATGTCTAATGTTTGTTTGATTTGTGTTGAGATGAACAGGATCCAGTCAGGTGTGGCTACAGAAGAGAATATAAGGCATGGAGTTATTAAACTTTGTGCCCTGAATGAGGAAGTAATTTTACTCCAGCACACATTCCCAGAATGCCCCAGTTTCAGCAAAGTGAACCTTGTGCACTGACACAGACGTGTGTGCACTGACAAACACACACACATTTTTTTTAATGTAACTATATTTGGAAGGACATTCTGATGACTCACTTTGAAGAGTTGGTCGCTAAATTTCTTGATTGCTTTGTGTCTGTAAACCTGTTTAACCGGAACTCCAGTGTGTTCAAGGGTTCCCCCTCCTTTTGGGAAATTGGCCTAGCTTCCTCTCTGACAGTAAATGTGAGCAGTTTGGTTGTTAATTTACTCTGTTCTGAGTCTGACTACGCACAGTCAGGCTTTGAAAACGGTGCAACAAATTAAAATTCAGCATGAGACAACAAGCAATTGAGTTATTCCACGACCAAAATCAACTAGTTGGCACTTAAGGCATAGCAATAGGAGCTGACATGTCCCGGACAAAACGGATTGAGTCGACATCACCAGTCTTACGTTGGTTCATACACAAACTGCAGTATTTACTTAATGTTAATTTAACAAGACTTTGAGCTCCTTGTGGAATGCATCTGTGCCTCGACACAACCTTATGTTGCCATAGCAGCAGAAGCTGCGCAGTGTTAATTAAATATGTATTTGGCTCATTGAGATAACAGCCGTTCTAGCTGCATCACTTTGGCACGCTCATTTTTCTCGAGCTACGTGCAATACTGAACGTCCTGGTTCAAAATTATAAAGTTGATAAGCCTAGATTATTGATATATGAATCACTGGATAACTGGGAGATGTGACTCCTGAAATAGATGTGCTGTGATCACCTAGACAGAAGATGTCTGACTCTGCTGGAGTTGTGGGAACTGCAAACTGGAACGCCGGTGTGTTTTGCAGAGTGGAGCTTCTTCCCTCAATTGCACTCTTTCACTCTGCAGGCTGAAGGGGAAGGAGAGCAGCTTTGCAATATGAACACAGTACAATAAAGAAAGGATTTAATTGCTGCCTGAGCGGCTGGATTTCAGCCGATACCAATCCTTTAAAATATGCCCGGATCAGCTCGAGACATCTCTGGTAGGCACAGTGGAGCTTTGAGCTTTATACTAACATGCTGATGTTTTGCAGGTATAATGAATGATTACCATGTTCACCTTGCTAGTTTAAGTAAAGACACAGTACAACTCAGGCTGATGGAAATGGCATTACTTTTGCAGGTATTAGGTCACAAACATATTGAAGGCATTTTGACCTCATGATGGCTCTAGCTCAAAAGTAGGATCACCAGCGTTATTATACAGTAATTCATCCTCAGGGGAACATGAATGTTTGTTGCACATTTCATGGCAATCTATAAAGTAGTTGTTGAGAGATTTATTGCACTAAGGCAATAATTTTTAATCCAATTTAGGTTGATTCGGTAACATATGTCCGGATCAATGTCCGTCAATCTCTCTCATCACCAGCGTCAGACGTGCGTCCAGTTCATGTAGTGATTTCGACAGTCCTTCTACTTTCATTGTCAGTCGGGCGGTCACTCTCAGCAGCTCACTGATGTAAAACCTTCAGCTTTTTGTTCACTTCATTTAAGCACTTACTGCTTTTCTTTGTCTGTATTTCATTGAAAATAGAATATATTTGGGTTTTGGGCTAAAAGGATCAGACAAAAGAAGAAGTCTGAAGGCATCACTTTGGGATCTTAGAAAATATGATTTGCATTTTCTCAAATCTTTGACACCTAATAGTATGTTGGCACATTTTAGTGAGAGCTGCGTCCTCACTGTGTCAGTCTGCTGCTATGAAAGTACTGAGGGCAGAAAGCACAAGCATATGACTTATTAATCTCTGTAGGGCTCCACAGAGGCCTAAGTAACTGTGGAATAATAATGAATCCCTTGATAGGAATCAAACTAAAAATAAAAACTTTATAAACACACAGATAATTGCTGGACCTGGAAATTCCAGAGTCAAGTTTAGTTTCAACAACTTCCACTTCCTGCCAAACATTTCATTCCACGCTTACTGATAAGACCACTGGAGCTGATGAAGCAGCTGAATAAAGTTGATCCAGTCGTGCACGGCCTTTGGTTTGCATTTTCAGTTCCTTTTTTATCTATTTTTGACATCCAAAGTTGCCTGCGGTGTTTTGTAGCCGTCTCTCCTACTGTACATGAGCTAATAAAATAAAAGAATATTGTTGGGCTTCTGTAAATAACTTCAGAGTTCGGTCTAGACCTGCTCTTTATGAAAAGCGCTGTGAGATAACTGTTGTTGTGATTTGATGCTATATAAATAAAATTGAATTGAATTGAAAAGAATAGTACAAAAAGGTTTACCTGCTCTTGCTGGAAAGCTGTGGATGTCATTTCATCAGCTAATATCAGACTCCCACGCTCCTTTGAATGATGATGTCGGTGTTATTCTTTATTAGTGGTTCAGCTAATATGACCTATGTTTGACCCCTTTTAAACTAAGCAGAAGTTTTCCTTTTAGATCACAAAAACATTTACATGATTCTTCTGTAGATAACAATACAAATACAAGTCTCATTATCTCAATAAATATGATCTACAACATCTAATTCTGCCCCAACATGAAGAGACGCAGGATACTGACATGGTTCATAGTAAATAATGTAATTTGGCCAATTCAGCAAAGAGCAGATTCAGAGTTTCAGTGAGCTTTAGAGGTGATGGTAGGTGCATTTTGTTCTGTTGGACAGAGTCAGAACAGCCGTTTCCAGTTTTTCTGCTAAGCTAAGCTAACCGGCTCCCCGCAGCAGCTTCATATTTAAGGGACAGATTTAATAGTGAGTCTCTTCAGCTCTCTGCCAGAATGTCAAAACGCTTATTTTGTTTTAGAAGACATGTCGCGAGCTGGACATTTTCCAGTTTATCTGTGCTCTCTGATGGAGAAACTATGTAAAGGAGATGCTGTTTATAAATGAACTCGAGCATATCTTTGGAATTTCATTTTTCTTATCAGTCTATGCGGTAATATCCGTGTATCCGTCCTCCCCCTTCCTTCATCCTCCTATTTGAATTGGTTGCTAGCCAAAGACTTAGAAAGACCCTGTCGATCATTGGCTTCAAGTATTAATAATAACCAGTGCAAGAGTCTAAAAAAGTGTAAAAATGATATAATAACCTGAGTTAACATTTTCAGAGGAGAGATTCAGTTTTCTTTTTGATCAGTAGCTTGTGTTTGACAGGTAAACGGTGGCATTCAGAAGCAGCTGAAGGAAGAAGTCCTGAACTACGACTACCACATCTCCTTCTTCGACATTTTTGTAAGTTCTTACATTTTCTCCACTGTTCATGTACAGAAAGTCCATATTTAATTAATCAACTTTATTCGTTCCTTCACTGTGTTTTCTTTTCTCCCTCAGATCCTGGCTGTTTTCAGGTTTGCCACTCTCATCCTGGCCTACGCCGTCTGCAAGCTTCGTCACTGGTGGGCCGTCGCAGTAAGTTTGTTTTTCCATACTGTAACATGACATTTTTTCAGCAGAGGGTGCTGTGGAGTAGTAGTGGTTTGGGGCATAATAATAAACATGGTAGGTAAAAAAAATATTAAAGTATTGCAGGTCAAGAATCCTAAATAGAATTTAAACCAAACATTCCCGGCTCAGAAGCAGATCAAATCGGACCCCCCCCTTTTCCGGCTCCGTACGTTTCATACAGCGTGGTGAGCCAGCATATTGGAGCAATACTCCCGGAAAATTGCAGTGTGAAAACAGCTTTTCAGTCGTTCATACATCGAAATTTTTTTATGTATTGCTTTACAGTGACCATGAAATACCAGGTAAAAGTGGTACTAAAAAGTTAAATAGGATCTGAAATAATACAGTAACAAATGAGGTTAAACATACTGTAATTGCACTAAATCATATAATAAAAATAATTCAAAAGAATGCAATTGAAAGAATGGTGAAAGAAGTCATACGCCAAAATCTTTCATTTTCAGCATCAACTGAGCAAAAGGATGACTAGTAATCCATCATTGTTGGTCAAGTATTTGCTCGAGATGACAGCAACACCTAGTGTTTAATCTCAGATGTGCAATTTTTCATAGAGTTTTTATTAGAAATAAGCTCAAACCATATTCTAGTTTATTTTAAGAAATTCACCACGGGCCAAATATAATCAGGCTGTAGTTTATCCGCCCCTGCTCTAAAGGATATGCAGTTATAGCTCATGGATGGATAACATGAGGTTAGCTTGGCAGAGTTTGGCAAAAAAACCCAATGAATTGTGGATCTGAAACAGTGACAGACTATTGTGCCCTCTGATCCGGTAGATCAGAAGGTGAATATTGATTTGTGATCACATAAGTACATGCGATAACCACCTGTGCAGTAGGAGTGTCTCTAATCAGTGTCTCCTCTCTTTGCACAGATCACCACTGCAGTCAGCTGTGCTTTCTTGATTGTTAAAGTCATTTTATCAAAGGTAAGAGATTTTAAAAAGAGGCATTTCAGGGTTTCTGCTCAGAGGTCTGAAGAGGTCATCAGCTGGCTGCTGACTCATTACTCCTCCTGCTGCTCGTTATCAGAACTACCATTCACTACTGAAGAATATCTACACCCTCATGTTGTGTGTGAAGACCCTGGATGGGGCTGAACTATATGTAATTGATTATTTTGACTGATACGGCAGTTGCTATATGACCTGTGAACCTGGACAGAATGATCAGTTTTACATAATTTATTTTCATTTTCATTGAAAAACATTTGAATGAATTATTGTGATTTTTTTTTTTCCCTTATTAGTTGTAATAAAGATTTCTGCTCATCTCACCTTCCTAAATGTTAAAGCCCAGTTTGTTAACATGCTCGTATGTTTTTATTTTGCAGCTTAGTTTAAAAGAGTCTGTGTAGGATGAGAGATTTAGATATTTTATTCACATAAAAAGGCACCACAGCCTGTGTGCTGAAAACTAAACGTATTCGTCCTCATGTGCAGCTGCTGTCTCAGGGGGCCTTCGGGTACCTGCTGCCCATCATCTCCTTCGTGTTGGCCTGGATCGAAACGTGGCTGCTCGACTTTAAGGTTCTTCCTCAGGAGACCGAAGACGAAAACAGTGAGTAACATTCACACAGCTCTTCTCTCTGCTAATGCAAAATCCACTGTTATTACTACTGTTAATACTGGTAGTGATGCTACTGCAGTACTACTAATGTTACTGTTAATATTCTGGAACTGCGAATAGCATAAACCACCAATAGTATAGCCACTATTCAGTTGTGAAAGAAGTAATTTGATTCTGAGTAAATGCACAAATACAAGTTTTAGATTTGATACTACTTAAAGGCACAGATGTATTATTAGGAAAATGCACTTAAAATATCATAAAGTACTGCAGAGCCCAGGCTTTCTTTTAAAATAATAAATTAATATTAAATAATACCATATATAAGGTGCTCCACTACAAATACTTTAAGTATCAAATATTTATTTATTTAACCTTTATTTAACCAGATGAGCTCAAACAAATAAGTGAACAATACAGTATAAAGGCCACAAATAAATTGCTTTACATTGTGTCAAACAATAAGGAAATAAATAGAGTGAGGAATAGACATGAGGCCCTGCTCAGAGGAGGGGCGATAGACAGACTGGTCCGTCTGTGCAAGCAAATCCATGTAGTGTGCGTCTGTCCACAAAGAAATAAGATTTTACCCATTTTCACTAGAAAATCTGTATGTGGTGGTTGATGTTGTTCCGGGGCACTACGAATAAATCACTGTATAGAAAACACTGACATTGTAGTATGTAATCTCTCTATCCTCCTCTTTGTGTTTCAGGATATCTGTCCATCATGCCGGCCACAGATCGAGCCCCTCTCATGGGTCCGGGTCCTTTATCTGACGGGCAGTTCTACTCTCCACCAGAGTCTTTGGCAGGTCTGTTGACTCATACTGACTTTAACTCCAAAATATCTCATACTTTCCTCCACATTTTCTTATCTGTTAATACATTTGATGATAAAAAGTCAGCCAGCCTGGCTTCCACTTTTGGACATCTGCACTGTGACGGTCTTCAGGAAGTCCTGTTAAACAAACGAGCTACGACCTTTTGCTGCTGCTCGAGTCCTCACTAAGACCAAAAAAGTGGATCATATCACTCCAGTCCTGAGGTCTTTACATTGGCTTCCTGTCTGCAAAAGAATTGATTTCAAAATCCTGCTGTTAGTCTATAAGGCACTAAATGGGTTAGGGCCAAAATAAATTTCTGATCTTCTGCTTCGTTATGAACTATGGGCAGGTCTGCTTTCTGTCCTCAGAGTCAAAACTAAACCAGGAGAAGCAGCGTTCAGTTATTATGTTCCGTTTATCTGGAACAAACTCCCAGATAACTGCAGGTCTGCTGAAACTGTCAGTTCTTGTAAATTAAGACTGAAGACTTTTCTTTTTATCACTGCCTTTAATTAAATCAAATTTAAAGCCGTAGATTGGTAACTATCGCTTCACTGTAACGCCGTGTTTTCTTTTTCTATTTACACAATGAGAAATGAAAAGTGAATTGGTTTGAAACATTTTGGGAGTGAGATTGAACAGAGTGAAGGAAGTGGTCTTAAATCTCACGCCTGAGTGATTTGCAGGACCCTCTGCCCACCTGTAAACGCGCAGGTGGGTCCAGAGTAAAACTGGATCAAAGTGGCCTGCGGACAGACATGCCCTGGTTTCTCTGTAGTGTCCCTGGGTTTTTTGGGGTTTCCAGCTGATAAGTTGGGTTTGCAGCGTGTAGCCTCTAGTGTTGGGCACGTTACTCAGAAATTGTAATAAATTACTAGTTACTTATTACTCCTTAAAAAAGTGATATTATTACTTAACTTATTACTGAGTGATAAAAGTAACTTATGTTACTAGATTGCGTACAGACTAGCTGTTTATTCTCTTTTCAAAGTCAAAAAAACAATTGTAACTCAGTTATTTGCTTAACCCCTTTTTTAAAAAACTCTTTTAACCCTGATTGTACACGGCACTGTACCTTTTACTGTCCTGTTTTACCCTCTTTTTATTTTCTATTTCGCTTTTTTTCAAAACTATGTTTTAATGTTTCTTTCTCAGTGTCCCTGTGTTGCTTTTATGTTTGATGTAAAGCTCTTTGATTCGCCTTGCTGTTAAAAATGTGCTAAACAAATAAACTTGCCTTGCCTTTGGACAGAGCCAGGCTAGCAGCTTTCTGTTCTTTATGCTAAGCTATGCTAAGCATCTCCTGGCTCTAGCTCCTTACTTAACGCACAGAAATGGGAGGGGTCTCAATCTTCATAATTAACTCTAAGAAAGGAAAGAAGTGTATTTTCAAAAATGTCAAACTGTTTTTGAATGTTTATTTATCGCCACACTAATTTATTTCTCACTTGTGTTCAGACTCTGACGAGGAACTGGATGACAAGCATGATCCAGAAAAAGGGCTCATTCAGCAGGTGACCTAACAGGTAACAGTATGCGCTGTCATGTCATGTATATTCCTGCACAATGCGCTATCAGTATCCTGACCTTCGGTTTTTGTTCTCCTCAGGATCTCTACTTCGGGAGGTGAAGTGTTTCTCCTGCTCCTGTTTGTGCTACTGAGGGAAAATTCTGCCTTACACATTCTGCCATTTTAGTTTTTATTTGCCTCAAAGACTTCCCTGTATATTCACACCCACAAATGCACCTCTGTTTCTGATATCAACCTTCTGCATGAACACCTGGGCTGGAGAAGTGCAGCTTAAAAAGCAATTTCAGCTCCATGACTCGTGGTTATTTTAAGGACCCCAGACACAAACATTTAAGGACCTTTGACGAGAATCCATATTGATGAGTATTTATACAAAAGATTGCACATTGTGTCCGAGACTCGCTGATGTGAGACAAATTTGATTGAATAAAAATTCAGTTAAATTCTTCATTCTTTGCTAAGGTATGAATGTCTTATATTTCCAACAACCTGTTTACTATTCATTTGATCAATTTCACATGCCTGGGTTTGAAGTCACTGTAACGGAATATAAGCTCTGTTTATCTCCAGACTAAAGAAAAGAAGGATTTTTTTTCTACCAGTATTGAGCTTATGGATGATGTTAATAACAAACGAGGCGGAATATTTACAATTCACTGTCTTTATAACTGGCTTCTTTGAAATGTGTTCAACTACTTCCTGGTCTTTAAAAGCCAGTGAAACAACCTAGCAGTATCAATATTTAAAGAATACTGTTTGCTTCCAAAAAAAGAGTGAAGTATTATTTTACTTTAAAACCAAATGAGCCATAAATCTCCAGCATTTAAACATGAAGTTTGGGCTGCACTGTATGAACTGTAATCTGCTCTAAAAAGCTGCTGTTGGAGCTCATTGTGACATGTACATATCTTCATGCATGCCTTGCAAGCTGAGTGATTTTGTTTTTATGAAAAACCTTGTGTGTAAAATAGAATCATTAAAATATGAAATATTGTGCGGCTGTTTTTATTTACTTATATTTAATTTAGCTGTTCATCCTTAAGGCGAGACACCAGTTAAATAAGCTTTTCTCCCACTTTTTTCATCACAGTAAATCTTTTCAAGCTAAAAATATAGATAAATAGAAGTTTTTTTAAAAAAAATGACAATATTTGGTTTGTTTTCGTATGTGGAATGCAAATATGAGAAAATAGCTGTTAAAACGCAGTAACAGCACACTTTCTATAAAAATGACTGTCACATGAATCTTATTATGGATTAGCTAACATGGTGCTCTAGAAAACACGCTTTCAAACGATATATTATTCAGTGTGGAGAGTTTTAAAAAGAATGGTTGAACTTTTACATGGATAACGCTAACAAAGACGAAATGTATGCCATCTGCAGTTGTCGGACTTGGAATGTTTACATATACAATGTTAAAGATTGTTTTGTACATTTTATAAAAGTCTGGTAGTAATAGCTGCAAAATAACTGATTCTTAAAATTGGCAGATTGAAGCAAAATCTGGACTGGAGTGCGTCTACGGAGGCCAAAGTGCTCGATTTAAAATAGATTTAAAACTAAAATAATGCCATATATTTTTATAATCCAGCTCCTTATTATGAAATGTTAATTCATTCTTATTTTCACAACAAAAGATGCAATATTTAAATTCTAATCTCAATATATCTCTTTTAAAGTCTTTATTTCATGCCAGTTTTATTTTTTAATGCCATTTTTTAAGATGAGCAGACTTTCAAAGTGGGACATTTTCAAATAACTGTGGGAATAAAATAAAAATGAAGCGGAAGCTGGATAAACTGTTTCTTTCACTTTCACTAACTTTTCTTTCTTTGTAGAGTTTAGTTCATACAGTGTAACAGGTCAGTTGGTGACTCTAAATTGCCTTAATATGAGTTGTTTCTATGTGCCTTGTGGTGGACTGGCGACCTGTCCAGGGTGTATAAGAAGGTAAATAGGCAGCAGATAATGGCTGGATGTTTACCATGCCAGTAACTCGGAATGAAACTTTGCGTAACTTTTGAATCAAACGTTCTCATTGTTTCCATAAAAAGAACTGGACATTTATTCTGCTTTTCCAGTCCTATATTGTAGTTCTGGGACTCATGTATGTCAGCTTTGCAGGATTCAAAGTTCAAAAAAATGATTTTCTTTCTTATACTGACTTCATTCAGGGCTTCATTTGAGCCTCTGTCTGAAACACGCTGATGCTCCTGTCTTTTTAGGCCCCCCCTCTCAAAGCCCACTGTCTTCTGATTGGCCAAGACCTGAAGCTTGTTACCAGGGTTGAGTTCAGCGCCCACAAAACGTTTTTTTATTAACAGAAACAGTGGTGCACCGTTGTGTTTACAAACTTGTGGCGGCTGATATGGTAACACCAAACAGGAGAAAACATACCTTGAAGCCTGTTGCAGAATGTTGCGCAACATTGCAAGGAAACATGTCGTTCAATCCGAAAATGTTGCAAACTGGTGCAAAACGTTTTGAGATTGAACTCGCCCCACGCTGTTATTGTTGCTGAGCAGTACAGGCAGACTGAGCGCAGCTGTGTGGAGCAAATGACCATATATGGAACACCAGCTCCGTGCGGAGCCATTGGTAGAAAAAGCTGAAAAAACAGCAGGAAATTGAGGTTTTAAACATCCAAAGAACGTCTATAAAAAACCAGACTGGGGACAACTTTGCTACGGTTTCTGAACATGTTTCCTTGAAACTGGGTGTGCAACGTTGCGTCAGACCAGGAGTCTTATGCTGCGTTCCCGGCAACTCGGAACTGGGAAATTTCCGACCTCCAACTAGGAAAAGTACCCCGGAACGCCACTTGAAGTCGGATTTCCTACTTGTGAACTCGGAGAAAAAATTTGTACCCCGACTTCACGAGTAGCAGCTGAATGACGTCAGAAAACAATGTCAGCGCCCATGGAAGCACACACTGTAAATGGTAAACCATAAACTAAAGGCAACAAAACGTATATTTGCATATATTTGAATTAAAATAATAAATACGATCATGCAGTAAAACTTGTTCTGCATGTATATTGATGTAGAAATATGTTTTACACATACGGTAGCTGGCTACAGTAAAGAATCTCATAAAGTCATCTTTTCTGCATAAAAGTTGTTAAAAATGCCAAAACATTAGGAAGTGTAACGGACAACATTGACTTACTTCAGGGCTACCAACTTGGGGTACACATAACTAGTAACGTATGGGCTATTTATTTCAGTTGTTGCAACTGCCATCCTTTTAATTAACACCTAAAGCACTGCTGAGGGTGCAACTGTGTGTTCACTTTGTCATGGTCACCCATGATTTTCGTTCACTTTCGGCGTCATGCACCACCATGCACCTGGAACGCTTTGATGTCGGAAGTCGGAAGTTTCAACTGGGAAATATCCCAGTTACGACCAGTCTCGAACGCGCCATTAATTGAGGCCTGTGTTGTCAGTCAGAACACGTAGCCACACCAGGCCAGTACAGGGGACAGTCGTTTAACTGGGACTGGGCTTTTTATTTGAAGTTTAGGGTCCACAGTGGTGGTTCAGTTTCACAGTGAGCTAATCTTTTAGCTTTGAAGATTCCATACTCACTTCATGTTAAACTACCAGAAAGCAACACATCAGCTTTTGCATGTTGAATTAAACCCACAAACCAGCAGTTTCTGTAATACTGTTTTATTATTTTTTCACATTTTTATTGACATAAGTCAAGTATCCAAGGCATTTGTAAACAGTGTGTCCACAAATCTATATTTAGCCTCATCAGTGTAGCCTTTCAGTCAGTCAAAATGTCCTTTTGAAATAAATACAATACTGATAAAAAGAAGAACGTAAACTCAGAATATTCTAACCTACATCTGCCTTTAGGGGCAGATCCAGATCCAGATCCACATCACTACATGAAACGACTTGCACAACACATGGAGGTAAACGGCTCCTTTCTCTCAAAGGTGAGGTGAAAGGAGCAGGAGGAGGATTAAAAACTAGTGACGCAGTAAAATCCTGAAGCTGGTGTCTGTGGATTCAGAGAAAATCAATGTGAAGATGAAATACTGAGACCACCAGCGTGACTTTAAATCTCATAACTGCAGTTTTTTTCTTGTATTCATTCATGGCGCTAATACTTAAAACTATGTGTCCTGAGTTTCAGGATACTTTGAGCCTTCAAATCTGTTTAAACCCTGCAATTTTTCAGCTTTAATTTCTGCTCAATTAATTGGCCAAAAATATTTTTTTAGACAAATGAGAAAAAATAAATAAAAATATGAGTGTGAGGTGAAATCAGGACATTAGTGAAGACATTAGTCATTGGTGAAGGAAAAAAAAAGTAAAATATGAAATGAAATAGTCGGATATTCCGACACTGCAGGAATAAATGTGAATGAAGTGACTGGCCCGCATACAGCTGTCAGATTTTAGAGGTGCAGAGCTCGGGCCAGTGATTGTCTTTGGACCCTCATTCATCAGCAGTCTTGCATGAGTCTGATAACAAAGCTAGCCAGAGTTAACTTCATACTGGGCTGTAAAAATATATATTAAAGCAACAAATTTAAGAATACGGGAACCAAAAGCTTTTAAAGCAGCTCTTGTTATTTGATGAAATCAGTAGAAACCCAAAGATTTTGAAGAAGCTCATCAGGAAGGTGGACTCAACATTTCATCCTCTCAGCGACACCAGCTGAACCAGAGCGCCACATACACAAAGTGAAACAGCAGATCAAAGGTTTGAAACGTAGGCACAGAGAAAAAGAACGTGGGCGGGCGGACGAGTATCTCGGTGCTCTACTAACTCTACACAGATCCACACTGGAGTTGGGTTGTGATTTGTTGTTCTCGCTTTACATGTAAATGGAATGTTTTTGTGTGTTTCTACTCTAGTCTACTGTCTCTACTGTGGGGAGTGCTGAAACCATGCGTCAAGTTTTCTTCTTCATTGCTTATTGGCAGGTGTAGGATGATCACAGACACATTCCCTCCTTTTGTGTCCCTCAGACTTCTCTCTTCTACAGTGTGTCTGACAGACCGGCTATTTGTGATTCCTGTCCTCCCCCATTTGTTATCTTGAAAGTTCATTTACATACCACAAATAAACCCCTCTCTAAACCAGATTTTAGCTGAATTCAAAGCTTTGAAATCCATCAAAACATCAGCTCCAGTTTGTGTCTCTCCTGTTATAATTGTTTTTTACATTTGAGACTTTTTTCCTCCTGGCAGGTCATTTGACAACACTTGAAGTCACTTCCTGAAAACCTAAAGGACTCTTCTGTCTGCTGCACAGTAAAGTAGGATTTTGGCCCAACTTTTGGTGCCAAGGAGTTTTGGCGTTAACATCCAGTTACAAGGGTTGTGTATTCAATTTAAAGGATTAATTAATTAATTATGTACAGTTAGTATCAAAAGATGGCATCAATTGGTCCGATTTTAACTTCTTCAGATAACTAAATCAGGAATCAAATCTAATTTTACTTGTAAGACTTATTATGCTAGCATAACCGTCCTGAAACATTACCACTGCCAGTTTGAAGACTGGCTGATTTCCTTTATCTTGTGTGATAGTGAATTTAAAAGTTGTGAGTTTTGGATTGTTAGTCAAACAAAAAAAAACTGGAGATGACGGACATGTTTCAATATTTTATGACATTTTGTACACAAACGATTATTTGATTAATCAAGAAAACAACTGCCATATTAATAATAATAATGAAAGTAATTGTAAGTTGCAGCGTCAGTGTTACAACAACATTAATAAGTGGAAGTTTGGCACGTTTGTATTCCTCAAATTACATTATTGAAAACATTTCACTAAGGTATTGGTAACATTAAATAGTATGATTTAGCATTTATAAGCACTGTATAAACATTGAATAAATGTTTATGACACTATAATGTAGTCGTAAGAAGCGTTAAGGACATTTTGTTTATTTCTATAAGGGTTCCTATATATCTATATTGCTTACAAATGCAAGATGGGGAATTTAAGTATAGTGTTGCTGTTTTTTGGTCAAGTTAAACTCTACAAAACAGTGTGTAAACAAATGACCTGCTGGGTTTTCCATTTTGAACTAGAGCTTAAACGATTGGTCAGAAATTCCCTGGTTGCAGGTTGCTAAATTTTTTTTTAATTCATCTATGATTGTAAATTGAATACATTTGGATTTCTGCCTAATGGTTGGACCAAAACTGTTTCCTTAATTTTAAACACAAAACTATTAACTATTAATCCAGAAAATAAGATGAATTCATAGTCTCAAATGTAAAAATACTGACTGCATGAGATAAAAGCTGTTTCTGACCCAGCAACACTTTTTCAAGTTAACATACTGTTTTGTTTTATTCGTCTCACAAAAGCCTATCACAAATATGTCCTCTCTCTTGCACTAGTCTGGGACATGTTTGTGGAGAAACTGGCTTCCTGTCTCTACATGCTGTTCCATACTTAGCCAGCAGGTGTCCTCGAGAGGACAGCTGCTGCCCGTCCAACAACACTGCCTTGTTTTATGTACACGTAACACTGAACCTCTACAGGCTGCAGACAGTCCCGAAAACAGTGTTAATTTGTTAATTCATTACGGTGTGAAGATGGGGGAGGGGTTCTGCTGTAACACTGCTTGTCATCAGCAAGCAGGCTGCTCTTTTAGGAAGTAAGTGGATTATTAAGAAACAATACTACTTTTAAAAAAATGCGTACTGTGTTACTCCAGTTCTTACAGCTCAGAAATGCCTTGGACTAACCCTTTAAAATGTCACGTGAGTTTCTAACCCTAATCAAAACAACCACAGTGGAAGCAAATTATCGCCATAACAATTAGATTTTTATGAGTAATCTATTTTATCTAACTGTGAAATGGAACCATTAGTGAACACTGGTGCAATTTCAAGAGTAATATATTTTTTGTCTTTATTTGTTTTAGGATTCAAAAATGAAAAGTTTCAAATACTCAAAACTAAACATTTTAACTAGTGTTTTTAATTTGCTTGGATTAAGGTTAAACTCAAATTAGGACACTGAAATTCAACATACAATTTTTTAACAATGAACATCCGGGCCGCCGTTACTGTAAAAATAAAAGCTTAAATCGCACCATGTGAAAAATACCTTTTTGAAATTTCAAAGAGGGTGAAATCAAACCACCTTAATTCAAATAGACAGTGTTCTAGTAAAATGTTTCAGTGCTGTAAATTCAGTGGCAAAGTTAAGTATTCACCAGTGCTTCCACTTCACAGTTTGGTATTCAGATGCTTTTAAAATTACAGTTATGGCATTTCTTTGCTTGGATGCTAATAACTTTCACTATTTCACCAACTAACTGATTTTAGAATAAGATTTAAATGTGGTCGACTTGAAACAACTGAAAACTAAAACGCATAATTTCTCCCTGCTTTCTTTAAGTACATTTCTCCTCTTCAAAATGCCAGACTGACTACAAGACTAGAGGACATTAGCGTGACGCCCGCAATAAAAGTCATCTAATCTGGTCCTGTTTGTCTGTTATCGAGTCCCGGACATCTCATTCACTTAAAATAAGTGAAAAAGATCTGCCTGTGTGGTGACATGACTTCAACAAATCATCCAATTTTTAATTGTCAAGTCATTGTTTGGGGACTGCTCTGTTGCTCAAATGATTAGGCAACCGACAGAAATTTAATCAAAAGTGACTAAACGCTTAAGTGATTTATCATTAAAAAACATTAAACATTTAATAGTTCCAGCTTCTCAAATGTGAGCATCTGTTATGTATGTTTGGTTTGAATGTCACCTGTGGCTCAGAGAAATTATGACGGGCAATTAATTGATTAGTTTCAAAGAAGAATCGGTCCATTTATAGACGAGGAAAACAATCATTAGCTACAGCTCGACAGTGACCAGTTGCCTTCTCTGTACTTTCCCAGTGATTGTGCTAAATTTCTAAACTTTTCACAACCTGGAAACTGCTGCATGTGTGCAAACAGTTATCTGGTGTGGAACCCTAAACTGCAAGTCCTATTCTTTCAGACAAGAAGGTCATCATCCATAAATCACTGGGACTACGGTTTAACAATGAACGAACATTTCGCAGAACAAGATCCAGGATCCATTCAACTTCATTTCCGGAGTTGACGAAGAAAAGACGACTACACTATGACCTCTACGTGGTCGACTACTTGTCTACCTACATGTTCAGTACAAATGTTGGCGTTACTGTTGGTAAATGATTGGCTGGATCTGTCATTGAGCCTTGTAAGTAGTAAGAAATACAGTCTGTCAAGAAGGCCTATCCCAGTTGTAAACTTCTCCAAGCATAGTTTTTCCTTTCCAAATTCTTCCAGACCCGTGGAGGACCCCGGTGACTCGTCCAGCCAGCAATGTGGTCAGATGGAAAATGCAGATCCTGTTCTTTTTAGGTTAAACCACTAAACAGGGTGGCAGTCAGGAGGGAAACGGCTCGGATGTATGGATGCATTGTATGGAGCTGGCAAAAGCCAAACAATCCGACTTCCAGCGGTAATACTACGTGTCATTGTGTCAGGGGAGCAACAAAAGGCTTTGCATTGGACAGGAATGCATTCTGTGCGTGCCAAGCTGCTTAGCCCAGTGACCTGTTGTCCAGTTGGGTTCTTTTCAAGTGTTTTTAACCCTAAAAAAACAACCAAAAAAGAGCAAAAAAAATGGACGCTAAACAATGTTTTTCAAATAGCACCATGCCATCGGTTTCCAGTTCTTAACACTTAATTGCAGTGTATCACATTTCCATAGGGTTTTTTTTTTTTGTTCCGTGAGAGCGCTGATATGCAGTGTCCGGAAAACAAAGGTCGATCGCACATTATGCTGAAAAAATAAAATCACAAATGAAGAAGCAGCACACAGATGCCAGTTGAAGCAGAAGGATGGGCGAAGCTGAGGTATCTGTTCAGGTGACTTATTTCTACAGGTTGACCACAGTCTGAGGGACGTCCAGTGTGTTTGCACATATACTGTACATGTGAGGACCATGGTGACAGAAGGCACATTTTGCCGAGGTGGGGGAGGAGGGGAGGGGGGGGGGGTCAGGGGGTCAGGGGGTCAGGTGGGGTTTGTGAGCGATGAACTCTCCTCCATCCAACGAGGGGAAGCTAAGCCTTTGTCCACTTGCTGTACCGGTTAGTACATCACAAAGAAAACACCCGGCCGCTTTCAATATTTTCCCCAGCCAAACAGATTTTTTGTGTCAGAGGAAGGTTGGCTGGTTGGTCCCCAAATTATTCTTGTCATCCTTTTGACCACAGATCTGGAGGTCCAGAATAAATCAGGACCTCCAATTGATGGTTTCTGACCCACAGGGGTGATGCAGATAAAACTTAAAAGCCACTCTGAGTGTTTATGAGATGAGATGAGAGCAGGACCTCCACGTGGTGATTGGTGCAGCTGAAATCCAGCTGACTGGATTTCAGAATAAAAGAGATGTCAGTGGGTGTGACCTGCCTCCTCGACCACCCCGTTCTGAAACTCAGACTCTGACTGACACGTGTTCCAGCGAGCGGGCCGATGTAGGGGGAGGCGCCGCCGCAGTTGACGGCGTGGCCGCAGGGGTGGGAGTTATTGCTTTGAGCTCGTTGCCGGGGCAACTTTGGGTGCTGACACCACGGTTGAGGGCGCCGGCATGGAGAGGAGCGTGAGAGGGCAGAGAGCTGGGGTCGGTTCGGGGAATGTTGACGGGACAGGAGCGGGTGCGGGCGTGGCCCTTGTGGCCGCCCGGGTGACAGACGAGGTTGCCCACAGTGTCGACGGGCGACAGGTGGCGCTTGAGCCAGCGCTCCACCCGCTCCTCCTTGTACTTGATGGAGTACCAGGTGAGGAAGATGAAGAAGAAGCCGAAGAACTTGAGGCTGGCGGCGAGGCCAAAGTAGACAAAGCGCAGGGAGGTGACATCGTACTCCCAGCAGGAGCCGTGGACGCCGCAGTCCTGCTGCCACAACATGCAGGTGGTGTCGATGACGGCGCCGAAGTAAATGGGTGTCGGGATGTAGGCTGAGTGGGGAAGAGAGGGAAAAGATGGGAGAAAAGGAAGACGTGACAGAGGAAGAGGAGGAGAGAAAGGAGGTAAAGCGGCAAGAAAAGGGGACAGACAGGCCAGAGACAGAAAACAGACAGGAGGGAAGATCCAGTATGAAAGGAAAGTCAAGAAGAAGAGTGGAGAGAAAAGACAAGAGGGAGAGACGGTAAATGGTGAGGGGAAGTGCAGAGAGATGAAAGGTAAAGGAGAGGAAAAACAAGAGAAAGAGAGAGAGAGAGATTAAAGAGAAAACTCATGAGCAGAGAAATCACCATGGAATTTAATCACACTAAGAAAATCTGAACTATAAATCCAAACCCTGTTGATTTTTCATCAAACTTGTTTGTGAGAAACTGATGAAAATCAAAATGATGTGATATCCTATTACCATCATGCAAAGCGCCTTTTATTTCCCTCTCAGCCTGGTTAATGCACATCTCTTTAAAACTCCACACCCCCAGATTGTATCTGTTTTCTGACTGATTTATACTGACAGCAGCTTTCTGGGCGTCCAATGTATCAAATCCAATTTACCACCATAGTCCTTATAGATGTTGAGGCATTAAAAGACAGCATCTTGCTTCCCCATCGCTAAATCAGCCCCTCAGTCAGCAGTTACAGAATGTGCAGTGCATTTACAATCAATGCATTTAGCTGACGCTCTCATCCTCTGTCCAGCTGCACTGAATCTTCAGAGAACACTGTTCACCCTTTTCATTCAGACTTTTTCTCATGTCAATATCCACTGAACAAAATTCTAAACGTAACACTTTTGCCCCCTTTAATCATGAGCTGAACTCAAAGATCTTAGACTTTCTCTATGTGCTCAAAAGGCCTGTTTCTCTCAAATATTGTTCACAAATCTGTCAAAATCTGTGTTAGTGAGCACTTCTCCTATGCCGAGATAATCCATAATCCACCTCACAGGTGTGGCGTATCAAGATGCTGATCAGACAGCATGGGGATTGCACAGGTGTTCCTTAGGCTAGCCACAATAAAAGGCTACTCAAAAATGTGCACATCTCCTTCGCATAGAGTTGATCAGGTTGTTGACTGTGGCCTGTGGAATGTTGGTCCACTCCTCTTCAATAGCTGTGCAAAGTTGCACAGTCCTGAGACTGTGCCTGACAGTTTGTGCAGAAATTCTTTGGTTATGCAAACTGATTGTTGCAGCAGCTGTCTGGGTGGCTGGTCTCAGGATGTGGAGTTCCTGGGCTGGTGTGGTTACACGTGGTCTGTGGTTGTGAGGCCGGTTGAATGTACTTTCAAATTCTCTGAAAACGCCTTCGGAGACGGCTTATGGTCGAGAAATGAACATTCAATTCATGGGCAACAGCTCTGGTGGACTTTCCTGCAGTCAGCATGCCAAGTGCACGCTCCCTCAAAACCTGCGACATCTGTGGCATTTTGCTGTGTGATGGAACTGCACATTTTGGAGTGGCCTTTTATTGTGGCCAGCCTAAGGCACACCTGTGCAATACCCATGCAGTCTAATCAGCATGTTGATATGCCACAGTGGATGGATTATCTCGGCAAAGGAGAAGGGCTCACTGACACAGATTTTGACAGATTTGTGCGCACTATTTGAGCTAAATATGCCTTTTGTGTACATAAAGAAAGCCTTAGATCTTTGAGTTCAGCTCATGATGAATGAGGGCAAAAAATAAAAGTGTTGCGTTTATAATTTTGTTCAGTGTATCCCCCCCCCCCATGGTGACAGCTTTTTGTCTACTCACCGAGAGTCCTGAGGAGAACAAACTGCATGCCCAGAGCAAACGGCCTTTCCTGCTCAGCTACAGACCTGAAACACACAAAACCACATTAAATATGACATGGTTTTTCATAAAAATGAGTCAAAATTGCAGCCTATGAAAAAAAAGGGCACTTTTGTCAAAAGATTTATATCATACTCCCTTTAACTGTAAAAGCAAGTATAAAATTATGATTTATGTCCAGCAGCCTGTACTTCTTCTTTCTACATCTTAAAAACCAAAAACATGAGTCAGAACAGATGGTTGAAGCCAAGTCATGCTTGGTTATCTGCCACAGAACTTCAAAGCCTTAGTTGAACTATTAAATTAAAACAACCTTGCAGGTAACAGAACATTAAGTCTAATGTGATTAAATTTAATCCCTGTATGTGTAAGATTTCCTGAATTAAACTAAAACTAAACTAAAAAAAAAAAAGGGCAACAAATGGACCACTGCACCAATCTTCAGCAGGATTGGCTTAATATTTCTTAAAATATTTTCATGACTCCAGAACACTTTTAAAGATGCCATAATTACAAACAAATTCCGCACTTGTGTGAATGTAAAACCAACCTTTTCAGACATATTTTGGACAGCTTGGACAGGGGTTTAGTGAAGAGGAAGAATTTAGTTGAAGACTTTATATATGATAATATGTTTTATTTTGCTGCTAAAGACCAACTTATTTGGACAAGAAGAGAAATAAAAATCTTTATATTTATATTTAGATATATATATATATATAAGACAGACCATAATGAAGACAGACCAAAATGAATTGGGATTATAAGGCAATATTTAAAAGCTTTATAGTCAGACCTTCATGATTAGGAGTTCAAACCAAAAAAATTCAGACCAAAAATGAAGAGAGAAGATCATCCTGCTGGCAAACAATCATCATGCCAAGATTACTTTTGATGAGTATTGCTCAGATATGGATTCTCTAGAAAAATGTCAGCCCATAATATCCCGCTAACCTTAACAATGAGTGTAAAACAAACTGGTCATACCTGAGGGTGACGATGATGGCGGAGGGCTGGGCGCAGGCAGTGATGAGCGTGACGATGAAGAGGAAGATGAGGAAGGGTATGAGGGTGCTGCAGGTGCGGTCGCACTTCCCTGACACGGCATAGCCATTCTCGTTCAGGTAGGTCTTGACGATGACGAGCTGCAGCTGGTTGCTGCCCTGTCCGCTGGACGACGGCGTGATGACCTGCCGGCTCTGGACGCAGGCGCAGTCTGAGTAGTTTCGAATCTGGATGGTAGTTAGGGATATGTATAGAGTTTTAGGCACTTTCACTTCATCATCATCATGCCTCCCTCGGCCTCTACACACAAAATTACTTTCATAGCTTCTTCCTAGTTTGGAATGTTAGATGTGTAACAGCTTGATATTTGAATAAGGTGACTTAAATCGTAGCTGTGCAACGGTATCATCCTGTCCCAGCTATCCACTGTATCTGTCTCTTAAATACGGACTGTACAAAAGAAGAGGCCGTAGTCACTGTGACATCACTCGTTGGCTTGTGGACTGCTAATTTGAAGCCTCAAGTTTGGTATTCTGTCCTTTGCTATCCTGTTTTTTTTTGGGGGAACCATAAGTGACCATATTTGGGCAAGAGGGTGGACTTGGGAAGGGATACCCATTACTATGCCTGGCAGGTCACCGTGGTAGCGACTTGTCAATTGCAAGGTCGCCATACACAAAAGCAAATGCTGCTTTATCCTTTATGTTCCTCTAAATGGGACCATAATTTACTAAATGAGCATCATGTTGTGTTGAAGAAGACTTGAAACTAGCGACTGAGACCATAAACCTGTTAGGAAAGTGTTTACTGAGGTAATAAATTAAGCGAGAATTAGGGTCATTTTCCCTGTCACTTCTATAAAATCGCACTTCTTTTTGCAACCAGTGAAGTCGCCCCCTGCTGGCTGTTAGAAAGAACACAGATTTAAGGCACTTCGCATTGGCTGCACTTCTCAGACCTGGAGGTTCTGGCTTGCTCTTACCCCGGTGCTGTCGTTGCCCACGCTGCTGCAGCCGGCAAGGCAGGGGTTGAAGTATGTGATGCCATCAGAGCCACAGACTGGAGCGTACTCGTGGATTTTACAGCCGCAGTTCACATTACAACCTCCGGTCAGGTTCCTCTGGGTCATAGTGAGGGTCGGTCTGGAAAGAGAAAATATGGAGCAGTTTTTTAGTTAAAACTCGACAAAATCGAAAGGAAAGAACAGAAACATTAAAAAGACAACAAAAGAGCATTAAAGAAACAGAACCAAAGATGAACAGAGGAGGGCAAGAAGGACCAATAGACAACACAAGAGAGAAAAAAAAGAGGGCGGTCAGCCAAAGATCCTCTCTTCCAAGCCTGTCCTTGGACGTTTTCCATCGTTGCCATGTAATCGCTCTCTGGGACGCTCCGTCCCAAAGACAACGCCTCCGTTTACTGACTTGCTATTTGTTATCACACACCGATCTGAACACTTGCTTCCTCCCTGAATTCAGCCACAGATGGGGTGATAAAAATTACCGCTGACGCTGTCACACCGGGAAATGATTTAATACGGGAGAGACCACACTGCAGTCAGCTAATGACTGTCTCTAATATAAGTGAAAGCTTTCCAAGACCCTGTGTACTCCTGGAATCAATGAGACCTGACAGGAGTGACCCCAAAGGAGGTGATTAAGATGGCTAAAGTATTAAAAAACACTGTCTACATTTAGACATCTTATGGCATATGTGCCAAAAGAACTAACAAAAACATCAAAAACCACAGATGGGTACATTTGTGAGCATCAACATTTGATAGCGCCTTTCTTTGCATGGCACCAGCCAATGCAGCCTGGTGTCTGGCTGTCACGGAAAAACCGGCCAACCACAATCAGCATCATGATGAGAGCTGTTTTGGTGTATTTATGCCAAAAGTCAATTACAGTTTTACTGTAGTTGACTTTTTTTCCCTTTTCTGTTCTGGCAAAATTTGTGACACTGAAACGTGACCAAAACATGCGCATTATAGAGGTTTGTGGCAAGAGTGTGGACAAATGTAATTGATTTTTCCGTACCAAAGGATTTGATTATGTTTGCTTTACATCTGTAAAGTCAGATCGTTTTATGTTACAAGGATGACAACAGCGTTTGTTTTTGCCATCGAAAGTCTCTAGGCATGGCTCTCAAACTGGAGGAAATAGTCATTTGGATGGGCACTATTTTCAGCAATAATCCATTTTTGGCACTCTCATTGTTATTCTATTCTTTCTTGATTAATCAATTAGTCATTTTGTCAATAAAATCTAATATGCCCATAAAACTTTTCAAGTGGCCTTTTATTGTGGCCAGCCTAAGACACACCTGTGCAATACCCATGCTGGGAAGGTGACCTCTTCAAAATGCTTGTGTTGTTCAACTGAACCCCCAAAAATGTTCATTTAAACATCATGTATGACCAATTTGAGCAGCTAAGGTTTGGTAATTTTGATTCCAAAATGACTGAACCAATAATCAAATTATCAAAACAGTTGCCAATTAATTGTCAGTAATCAATTAACCAACTAACTGTTTCACCTCTGAACCTGTTACAAGAACATAGCTGGTGAACTGGATTCCATGTTGTACTCATGGCAGGATACGTTGCAAAAGATTACAGGCTGAGAGAACTCCTAATAAACAACAGGGTGTATTACAGGAATCATGAAGTAAAATTCTATACCTTTTTAAGACCTTCTCAAGACATTTCCTAGACTGCCGCACCACTTTGAGCTAACCGATAACCACACACCTTTAAAAGGGACATTTTTGAGTTTTAAAAAGGAATAACATATTGCCTACACGTCATCAAGTGGTAACGCCACCTAAAAATTGAGCCATTCACCAACTTTCTCAGTTGCCTCAACAGCCTGTATGAGTCAACTGTTTTCTATGTAAAGGGCTGGTCAGATTTGATCTTTGATCTTACAAAAGCTAAGACGTTTATGTACATGTGAAACACAGTCTAATTTTGTGTTTAGTTGGTTTAAACTAGATAATGTGAGATTGCCTGCAATGATATGTGTGATAACTTTAATCGGCAACTTGATCAATACAACAAAATTCAAACAGGCCAGGAGGGAACAAAGATGAAGAGAATAAAGTGAGTGATGAATAAAGTGGTGTAGGCGGTGTAGCACAGGCTCAACCTGGAGGAGGAACTAGTCAAAATGACTGGATTAGTATAACATTAAATAAAAAGCATACTGTTAATGTAACAGTATGCTTTGAGTTTGATATTAATACATTCATTATGTTACTATATTCAATATAATTTCTTATAATAGTATATAACTTACCACTAGTATAATATTAATTCAAATTACAGCTGTTTCAATTTAGGGTTGTTTTTATTCATTAACTTTGTGCAAGATGCAAAATGCTCCAGGCTACATGATAGTCTCCAACCTCGATTTTGGGCAGGCCAACCCACATCAAACTGTTTTAAAATCCCGCTCTATCCAGGCTGAGATTGATCTGTTCACAAAAACAGACAGTGAGGACAGCATTATGAAAAGTTGAATGTGTTTTAATAAAAGGCACCGATCTAGCTAAATAGCCAGCTAACGTTATCCAAACCCACATGCTCCTTGCATCTTGCTCTTGTTTTTCAGGAACGGGGCTGTTCAACCGGCCGCAGAGCGACCGGCCAACCGGGTTAATCCCGTTACTCCTGATCGCCACACCAACTATGTTTTGGGCGATCAGCATTGCGGTTCCGGCGGGGCCGGAGATTATGGTCGGTTGTACTCGTAAATCTTTTTCCGGTTCGCACGGATCTATTTTGGAGCTTTTAAGAGTGAAATAGGCGCACGGTAGATCCCTAACGTTAGAGAACAAATCACACAGTCGCCACTCTCTGCTGTCTAGTATTGTTGGCTATACATTAAAAATAAACACGTTCACATACACGTTTAGCAAACAAACTTTTGGACAAACAGGATTTTCACATTGAAAAAAAATATCTTCAAAATTTAATACCTTGTTAAATGGCGATTAAGACTTTATAATACTTTTTAATGGCCTTAATTTTCTCAAAATTGATTTATCACCTTTTAAGACTTTTTAAGACCCCGCGGACACCCTGTAACAATTTAAAACAAGATTTTGTAGTAAAATACTAAAGTTTATATAGCTGGCAAATAAACTTAATAAGATAACAACCGATTTCTAAAGTGTTGAAAAAACATTGTCTCTGGTTCCAGATGTGAGGGTTTGCTGCTTTTGTGCTGTCACTACAGTTAGAGAAAACAAGATAAGACAATTTATTTATTTTTTTTAATGAAAAGAATTTTTAGTTGAAGAAAAATATTTCTCTATTTCTACTGTATAAATGTTTTGCTGTCTGACTGCAGCTGGTGACAACAATGACCTCTTATTACTGTCTGCATCTATTTCCATGTGCTGTGCTGAACTTGAAGTGAAAAAACTGTTTCCTGTTGTGTTGCTGCATCCTTGGTTAAATAGATAAAGCAACCAGCCTTAATACAAAGTGCACAAAGCTTGATTTGAGGGGAGTATAGTAAAAGATCTTACCTACACAGCAGAAGCCCAGAAGGAAATGTAAAGATTACAGCACGTTTAATGGTAGCAAACTAATTTTTAAACGAACAGCATTTAGCTCACAAGGTCTTTTGAACATTTATGTCTTGTTTGTGTTTACGACACAAACAAGACTTAGAACACATATCAATACACTAGAATCTAGAAACGCGGCCCTATTCAGTTGGGGAAGACGTCGCCTTTGTTTAGGGATTTGAGAGAGGATATCCATCAGGTTACAGCAGAGGAGTGTGTTTAACTGGCTTAGACGAAGACACACAGACAAGAAGGCCGACAAAGGAGAGACAGAAACAGACTATTTATGTTTTGAGAAGACATTACAATGGACACCAAGGCTTCTCTCTTTCAGCCTCTTTTATAATTCTGTTTGCCTCTGTGGGTGTTTTTTTTTTTTTACTCTTCCTTCCTCGTGTATCGTTCTGTTTATCTTTTATCTCTGTCTGCTTGTTCTCTCCTGTCTTTATCTCTACCTTCCTCCTGTCCTTTACCCTTTGAGTGTGTTTTGCACACGCAATGTAAATTCAATTCAGATTAGACACTTCGACACTGCAGTGACGTGGTTCTATTCCTCAGCAGTGATGCATGACTACCCACCACTTGCCTAAATTTCACCCACCCCACCTCCAACAAGCTCCTCACCCGGTGGTGTAGGGGATGTTGATCCCTCCCAGGTTGATGCTGTCGCAGCCCACGATGAACAGCGTGGAGAAGCAGAGAAGAGAGACGCCGCTGCAGATCATGGCCAGCTTGGCTGACTCGCGAGCTCCTAGCTTCAGCTTCTTAATGATGTAGCCGCCCAGGACGATGCCCACGCCGGCGCTGGGCACGATAATCACACCTGGGGGCGGGGGGTAAAAGAAAGGCACATATATTAGAAATTCAGAGAACTCTGATTCATTCGTGCTTTGTGAACTAACAAACTGTTTTTATTTAAAGCATCTTGCAGTCTAGCAAGCTATTACTAACAGTGTGGTGTAGACATGAGACAGACAAACTGAGAATGTACATGAAGTTTCCTATTTTATATTTTAACAATGAATAAAATGACTTGAATCCACAGAAGACTTTCCTCAACTCTGCAGCTCTATGGACTTCTTCAGCTTTTTTAGCTCACAGTTTTGGTGTTGGGTTATTTTTCAGCAGCAGGCAGCAATTTTCAGGAATCAAGCTCTGATAAACGCAGCGGCCAGCACCAAAAAGCAGACGGACAAAGTGGCAAACTGGTGAAGAAGGTGGAACAACTAGCAGTTAAAGAGACAGATATTTTTCTCAGGATTTAAAAGGAAAGCTAAAAAGGAAAAGAATAAATAACATGTTTCTCTTAGTCTGCTGGAGGTGTAAATAGGCAATGGTATACTAAAATGTGAGCCACAATTACTAGATGATGGTACTTGTGTTTCCATCAACCAGTTTGGTTTTCAGTTTTGCATTTAGTTAACACAGATTTAAAGAGACAATTTCTTTCTATTGTTGACAATGTCACATACACAGGTGCATGAAATATTTCTCATATTTAAATCGAGCCTCACTGATATAAAATCCGCAGCAAACTGGACCTTGTTTGGTAAGACAGGACGATTTTATAAGTTATGGTTTAATTCCAAGTTCCACTTTTACAAATGTTATCGCCAGCTGCACATTGTGTAACTGTAGTCTTTGCAGCCTTCACCATCTCTTCAATGTCAAGACAAATCCTAAATAAAGGGCCTCCTACGGGCAGCCTTGCTTTACCATGACAGCATACATTTTTAGTGTGGGTGGCCCCGGAGGGAGTGAGGCCTCAAGCACAGGCAGAGTAGAGTCTTTTCAGTAGCAAATCAGTGTTTGCGACCATTATCAGTGGTTTGGATGGGAGTTCCACTGGCTTTGCTAATACACCATCTAGGCTAGTCAAACAGTTTCCCTCAGAGCAAACTCTACTGTGACATTTTCAAAAGGCAAGATACTGGATTCACTGCTTATGTTCAACTGTAAACTGATAAAAAGGTAGTGAATCGGTGCAATGCAGTACTCTTGAGTGATGGCATGCTTTTGACAGCTTCCATTTGATGGTGACATTTACACCATTTTAACAATGTCATTGTCTGTAAATAATGGTTCCAAATCAATTAAACCTTGCCTGTGCTTGAGATTTCTGACCGTAAAGGTGTTTTAGAATGTAAATCTTGGAGCAAAGCAAAGTTTCTGTAAGACAAAATGTTTTCCAGGAGGACAAGTTCCAGTTTTTTTTTGGGACACCTAAATTAAATGTAGGAACTCCTTGACTTGAATATACAGCGATAAATCTGTCTTTCCAGGAAAAGTTTGACTGGTTAAAGCTTATCCAGTGAAAAGAGGGGACAATCTAGACAGACGTGTCTGTCTGTCTGTGTTTAACTCATGAAAGCTGCATTAAGCAAAGAATATGTATGAGTAACCAAAAAACAAGCAGTGTGACGGTCAAAACTCTATTTTTTCTTTTTTTAAGTCCAGAAATCTCATGACCTTCATAGTCTTATTTTGTTAGAGAAGACATCAGTTTCTGCAAAGGAAGGCTACCTCATTCTCATACAAAGTCTTCAACTGAGGGTTAGCCAGTTAAAAATACACAACTGTTTGTGACAATAGTGAAATAATGCAGATATTTATTGGTTTAGCCTCTGTGTATCTGCAAACACATCCGTCAAACCTACAGAGAAAAGGGACCGCATAAATGTCCAATTGTGGAAATACTTATCATCAGCTACAGCAGACCGACACAGCCACCACCACTGAAAGAGGAAAACTTTCCTCTCAGTTTCACGACTTATCAGCTACAGCAGCGGGGCGGCTCCGAGTGGCTCTCTATCTTCAAGAAACACTCCTCTCAGAGGTCGAGGATTTCTTTGACGCAATGCTATTCTACTCTACGGTTGGTCATTTAACTACTTAGATGAACTGGTCTGTAGAATAATCACTGTGTCAACAAACAAGTCAGATTGTAATACTCTTCTGGTGAATCTCCCCTGAGACAGCCAGCTCGTCACATTACATTTAGATGGTGTCTTAAGGTGTCTTAAGATAACATTTAATATGTTCATGGTATAGAAGCTCATAAAGCAAAGATTATTATTGTCCATGTTTGTAGTCTGAGGGGTCCCGTCTTTTTAAAAAGAGGTCTATAGCTAATAATTCTTTGGTACAGGGGATCCTCTGCGGTGCTCTAGATAAAAACTGACGGGAAATTGGTGTCTGACTCACCACATATTTAGCTTAGTTAATCAAATATGCGGTGTGGTGTATAGGGCCTATCCTCTGTATGGCCGCTATTTCAGCACATTTCGGTTTGTCAGGCTTCAGCTGCCGCCCCCGCCAATTTCTGCAACTTCCCGATACCAATAAATTTGACACACCCGATACATGGTGTGATTGGCCAGGCATTCTTTACACAACTAGTTGTGGCAGTGTACCACTATGAATGTCTTCCAGGAGAGACGCTGTTATCCCCATATTTAAACTATATCGTGTCTCCCCCCCCCCTGTCCTCGACAGCCAGGTTTTCCCTCTGCCTTCCAGCGTGGCTGTTTGGAACAGACAGAAACACTTAAGACTCTAAACAAGGTCATACAACACGTCGTATGCACTAGAGGCAGATATGAGCAAATACAAACACACATATATCAGTATCGGTGTTTCAGCCCATAAACCTCAACAGCAATCTGCATCAAGCATTATTATCAAATATCAAAATTGGAATTGGCCTTAAAAATCCCATATCAGTCAGGCTTTAGTATGAACTACTTGTTTTAGAGAATAACCCGACCCTTAGCACTACATTGTCACGTGTGGCACGTGTTTACATTCACATTCGGCTTAAAGAAAACCTGATGTCGCCATACCAACAATAGCATGTTAACGTGCTAACTGTAGCCAGGTTTTTAGCATGTTATAATATTAGCATGCCAACATTAGCTTGTCGTAAAGCTCACAATTGCCAATTTAAAATATTTGATATATAAATTTTTGCATGTATTTATGCTATTTATTAGCCTATATGCCTGTTTAAGCAATCATGCCTCAGTATGTGATTGAGAGTGTATGTAAAGAGTGTTTCCGTGTGTTTCTAAATATGCGATGTGTGATGCACTTAGTGCTCCAGCTCTGTGTCCCAGGTGCCCCCTTCATTTGAAGACCAGCAGTTTCTTTAATATTAATGTGTGTTGGCTTGCAGCTCTGGGCCGACAGCCTCTCCAGCTCCAGCAGGGCAGCACTTAACTGACATAAATGAAAGTCCTGGCTGTTGTATGAATATTCTGGTCTAGTCTGCATCCTGTTAGTGCTGAGAGACATTGAGGAGGAGTTCAGAAAAGAAGGCAGTGAGCAGTTTAATGCTTAAATTCCTCCCAAATTTGAGCGTTTTATGAGCAATAAATCAAATTTTCGAATCAGCTCTAAAGAGGGCAGTGAGTGTAGGAATGACGAGGAGACGACCAGACATCAGTGTTTCAGACAAAGATTTCAGAGTGGATCGGAAATTGGATCGGGTGATCGGGTTTGCTGCTTTAGTAGAATGTGGAGTGTACTTCAGCTCACCTGTGTAGATGCTGGCGCTGGAGGCCGGGATGCCAAACTGAGACTCAATGAACTTGGGGATGAAGGTGATGAAAGCGGTGACTATGGCGCTTTCTGCCGTGTAGGACAGGCTGACGAACAAGAAGGTCACGTTGCTGAGGATCCTCACTGCTGCTTTGGGCAGGTCTGAAAGAGAAGAAGAAGAAGAAGGGCAGACGAGGAGAAAGGTTTTACTTTTTGCTTGTGGTCAAGACGTTTTCTGCTTCCAACAGTCCTCACAAGATCACAAAAGTATTGCGTGGGGATTTCTCCTGAGATCCAGACCGCCTGCTAAGAGCACTAGCAGGTGTAGAGGTGCGAGTTCGCTCACGAGACGAAACATGATATTGGGTAAACCAGACTGAGACAAGACTATATTTTAACAGAGAAATCTCTTCAATGATGAAGTATATTACTTTTACCAAATGCATTCTGGATCACGTTGAAGGATAGATATTGACCATATTTCAAAAGGCCCACAACTCTCGGAGACCCTTCATTTAGAGGGGACCATCCTCCGTGACATCAGCAGCCCTCGCCGACATGTCGCAGTATTTTCTAGTACCTCTGAAGTCTTTTCCAAAGCCCATGGATGAGGTGACCGTCTGGCTCTTGTTGTTGCTCTTCTCCTTGAGGACGTCGTCGTCGCTGGACAGGTCGTCCAGGCTCAGCTTTTTCCTCCTCTTCTTCTTCTTGTGTCGGGGTGGCAGCTTCTTGGGGAAGGTGAACATGGGGAAGATGACCAGCAGCATGGCCACGGCACACAGCAGGAACCCGCTCCACCTACACAGACAAGAGAGGATTTGAATAAAATATAAAAAAATACCGGAAAACTGTTCATCAAAGTGCCATGAGGAGGTGGATTTAAGCGAGACAGTCATGGATGAGACACTTTACTCTGTGCTATATGCTATCAAAGACTGTCAGTCTGGACAGTCTCTGGGCCTCATTATTGTGCACATGAATAAACAAACTGTAGTCAGGCTTGTGCAAAATCACTGGTTCACTCATATTCTTCCTGCTATCTTCACCTATAATTCATGCAGGAAGCCCGTGGCTGTTAGCTAGTGAGTCACTGGTTATGCTGTCAGTTAGAAGATGGCATCACTGAGAGCTGTAAATAGATGACTAACAGCATCTCAGACATGCCAACAGATTTACAGATGGAGATATGTACAAGAAACGTGACTATTAGAAAAAAATGAAAGGGGGGCTGCGTTTTGACCGATCATTGGTTTGTGAAGCTTCCTGCCCACAGTGTAAACTCAAATGTGATCAGTTGTCTTTGTTGTTTTTTCCCCCCTTGATTCACTCTTATGCTCTGTAATACAGCTTCACACCTAGCACAGAAAAGAGCAGGAACAAGCCATTTTCTGCCCTTAAAGACTCCCATTACTCATTTTTGGGGACGAGAATGTCTCTGTTCATGTTACAGTATTACCCCGTGATGTTTTCAGACGTCCGCCACCAAGACATTACAAGTTGAGTAATGGAAAAATAGTCAATTTAACATTAGGTAAAAGTCCAAAATTCAATCCAAAGTTAGCTTCAATTAGGGCTTGGTATCCAACCTCGGTGCTGTCCCTACTACCAAGCACTGAAAAGTGAAGTGAAGGTGACATCATATGTCAGATTATCAGTGCAATTGTTAGTGCTAAGATTGAATAATTTCTTAGGATCATTTTGTTTTTATAAACAAATCCCTTGAGTCCTTGAATGGACTGTCTGTGACTCTGTAGCACCAACACCATTGCTTCTGATGAAGATGTAAATCCTAAAAAAAAATGTAGATTTTAACAAATGTTATTCCAGTGCGGGGAAACGGTGCATTTGTGGGGTGGTGATGGCGCAATGGATAAGATTCCTGCCTTTGGTGTGAGAGACCCGGGTTCAATCCCCCACTGTGACTCATCCACCATTGTGTCCCTGAGCAAGACACTTAACCCCTAGTTGCTCCTGAGGTGTGCGACTGACATGTATAGCAATTTTAAGTTGCTTTGGATAAAAGCATCAGTAAATGAATAAATGTAAATGAACCACATTCAGAGGTGGATTAATCTACATTTGGTGAATTGTGTGAATGAGTTGAAATAAACATGTTCATGGTAGTCAAGGAACAGCATGGCTCATTGATTTTATCTTCAATAGTAATAAAATAATGAAGAATAACACTAGACTTATCCTTTGAATTAAAAAGTGTAAAACATGTCTATAATCTCCGAACTAAGGTACTGAACCATAGCAGGTTGTCAGGTTGTTCTCACCAGTTGCCGATGAAGCGGGGGTCGCTTTGATCAATGTTGACAGCAGTCTTGGGGTCCACGTAAAAGCCGATGAGGACTCCCCCCAGTAGATAACCCGCTGCTGGACCCAGTGCTCCCATCACATACATGATGGCTGAGGAGAGGAGAGGTAAGAATATGTTACAGCTACAGTCAGCTTTTCAATTTTCAGCCACTGAGCAACATAAAACATCAAAACAAACTGAGAGACACTAAGTCACCACATTTTGCTGTCTTTTAAAGTTGCATCACAAATTGCCTTCTTCCACATCCAGCAGACACAGAGCAACATTATCATCCCACCTGAGTTGTGTTTGTATCCACCTGAATGTATTTCACTCTCCTATCAGCTCTGGTTTGGTCTCCACAAACTCCTGAGAAACATATCTGGCTCTTTAACTGCTGGATGTTCCACTTTCTTCACCAGCTAGCCAAAGATGTATGTGGCAGTGTGTTTCTGTAGCAGCCGTCTGTTTGAAAAGAGAATTTGTCACGGGAGACTTATAACTGTGTCCTTATTTCAATGAATGTCCCCGTGCGTTTGTTTATTTCCTATTTACACGTCAACCGCCAAACTTCCGGTTAATAGTCTAAAAGTCCGAACCATCCAAAAAATGCTTTCACACCAGAAATGAAACGAACCATGGTTCAGTTTGATGCGGGCTGAGACTACCTCTTTTCTTCAAACCAAGTTTCGTCTGTCTGGTCCGGACCGTGGTCCCAGGGAGGTTTCACACCCGTGATTTTGGTTCGGACCAAACTGAAAAGTCCGAGCCAAAACAGGTAGGTGTGAAAGCCCCCTCAGACTGATTTTTCTTGACATATTATTCAGTACTTCTTGTATTGTCCTTACTTTACCTCCACAGACCTATAAGAAGTGATCAGGAAACCACAGGTAGTGGCAGGAGAAAGAGAGACTAACCAGCTGGTGATCGAACGGTTCCATCTACACAACTGCTAAACATTTTAGGCCAGCCGTGACCGTGGTCACTTCTCCGGACGTCTTTGAACATGATTTTAGCAACATTTGTTTGAGAGAAACTACCACATGTCAACATGTGTCAGTTATTCAGTTATCTAAAACTCCATGCCTAACTTTAACCCTTATGCAACGCTTCAAATCAAACTAATCGAGCATTAAGATTTGGGTACAAAAGGCGGTGTGTGTGTGTGGGTCATGCGTGCAGATCATATGACCGCGTCATAAGGGGCCTGCTTGAGGTTGAGAATAAGATTTCTCCAATTAGAGGGAATTAACATCTTAAAAGTCCTTGGCTGGTGTTGAAAGCAAGACACAAAAATCCAGTGGCGTGACACTGGAAGCTGAGCCAGGCACTGGACCAGACTGGACCTTATCTAACTGCCCTGGGAACTCACTGGGGGCTCTGGGTTCATGTCAGTAGTAGTTTTAAAGATGTTTGATGTAGAATTTTTAATCACCGTTGCAGTATACTTTTTAAAATAAAATAACTTGCTAGAAATGTGTCAACAGCAATGATGGCTGACTGTGGGGACTAAATATGATCTTCTGTTATTTATAGAAAATTTAATTATATGAAATATATGAATACACTACACTTCTTTGTACTGGTTTTGTCATAGTTATAATAAAAGTAAAGTGAGCACGAGTCATCTGGTTGTTGCCGTGTCTGCAAAACAAAATCTATAATGAGAATAGTTCTCTGTGGAGCGCTTCCTGACTGGAACATTCTTAAACCGATAAGGTAGATTTTTCTTCAAAAAGTCTACGAAACAAAAAACAATACATTTTTATTTGTTTAAATTATTATTTGCAAATGTTCGCAAAACGTTAATTGAACCTTTGTTTTGTTTTCCATGTGTAATTTTTATTGTTTACCTCTGCATTTCAGCATCAATCCACTTGTTTTCTGATGGTTTTTTGTTGTTGTTCTTTGAATTTTAATGTCCGATTTTCTCTTTATTTTTCATGAATCCCCGAAGACTAGCAATTACTTTGTGGGCGGTGGTGGGAAAGCAACACAAAGAACAATATTTTTAAGAACAAAATTTGTCTCCCACACCAGCAGCACTATAATTGAACAAAGAGACTTCCTTCAGCAGAAACTGTTGACAGTAATAATCCAGAACAACTAGACATTACTTTTGATATTTTCAGACATGTTGCTGTACAATGTTTTGTTTTGTAATTTGGGTTAACTGACACTTTCATAAGAATGATTGTGAACATTAACAAATAAAATAATCAGATTAATGTTCAAAGTAATAAATAAGGGTCCACTATTATGCATTATGACAAAAACTCTAGCTAGTTTTGAATTCCAATTTGTTTACTACCGTTCATTTGAACAACACTGAATAAAACATATTAAAAGCCACTGATAATATGATTAAACATGATTATATATTTATTTGACAATTGTTTTTACGATGGAATAAAACAAATCCTCACATTCGTGAAGCTGAAGACAGAATGACGCCATTTTTACCTGTTGCAAAATGAATTACATACACATATAGCCCATCATCTCCTTTGTGTAGACATTCCTCATTTTCAGCCGTTCCCCATCAAAACCTCAAGATATTCCACAAAACGCCAACATCAGCGTGAGCATCTTCGCAGAAGGATGTTTTCTGACCCTAAACTATTACATCATCTAACTGGGATAGCCAGATAAAGCATAGGAATGGGTTTTCCAAGGGGACCCAGTGGCAACGTGGATAATCCCTTATCTAGCAGGAGAAGAGGGAAAACCCTTGGCTGGCGGGCTGCCCGTGTTACGTAACGTGATGCAGACCATCAGCAGAGGGATAAAAGATGACCAGACTGCTGAAGGTGAGGCAGACAACGGGACACTGCTGAGATAATGATGAGCCAGACAAAACATGAGAACCCAAAAAAACATGAGTTCTCAAAATGTTCAAATGAAATTTTAGCAAAAGGAAATGTGAAGAAAATGTCCATCAACAACCTTCATGAGAATAAATTAAAGAAGGTGTGACACGACTTCTAGAATAATCAAGGACAAGTAACCTGGATGGTTTTTCTTTTGCGCTTTTAATCTAAGGCTCAGACGCTTCCTAAATTTAAAGTAAAATATGTTGCTATTTTTAATGAATTTATTTAGGTTAAGTTCTTTCATAGCTGCTTCTAAAAATCCATATTTGTTAAATTTAAAAAAAGGCTTTTGTAGAAAATTATATTCAAACATCTAAAAAGTTCTGTACTGGTACAGTACAGAAGCATCGAAACATTTTACACATAGTTTTACCCTAGTTACACGCAAATATCTACCCAAAATCTGAACTGTATAAAGTATAAAACTACACCCACCCGCTCTTGTGCAGCCCAGAGAAGCTTTTCTGCTTCTTTTTAATTACAAAATTAGACCCTTCAAATCCTCATGTCTCCTGGATTTAAATCATGGATGTTGCGGTTAAGTTCGCCCCAGTTACCCCTGCTATTTTGATTCCTTATATCTTGGGCATTTCTAGCAGAGTGGGTGCATGAACAACATAGGTAATACAAGCAAGCAAAGCTGTTCACATTTCTGGTGTTTCAACACACTGAAAATGAATGAAAACATAACTGGAAAGGGCCGACAGGCAGGGAAAGGAACAAAAGAATGAAGCTACTGTGAAAAAACACAAGTGCGAAGAATGGTAAGCGATACGAGCAAGGAACAGTGAGACTAAGAAAAAGAAAAGTAGAAAGGGAAAGCAGGGAATCATGGAAATGGGACAGGATGGAGAGATGGATGATGTGGACACGAGCCTGTGTTGAGGCAGAAATGTTTGTGCTGAGGAAGGGAAAACTTATTTTGGTATCAAAGCAAACTGCTAATCAGCCTAGTCGTTTCTGATTTTCACTGCTCTGCATTTCAGCCTGAAAGCAGGTCATGACTTTGATTCCTCCACAACTTTACTCAGTAAAACCACCAATCCACAGCCAGAGGCCTGCCTCATATTGCAATGTCGGGTTTCTTTTCCTGGAAACTTGCATGGACTTCAGGTTCTTCATTAAACATACACAACACATTACAAGTAGCCAATAGTGAGAAGCAGAGATAAAGTGATTTTCTTCTGATCCACCCAAAGACTGGCATGTCCTCGTGTTTTAACCCAGTTTCACGTCCTCTACATTGATTGCGTCCAGTGATATTTCCAACATCATGATTGTTGACATTCCTGATCCGAAGTGCCTCTGGTCTGTTCTGACTGATCACCTTTGCATGTCGTGCAGGTCAATTAAAGTTCTAACATGCAGTCTGTCATGTCTCATGGCCGAGTTATTGCGGAACAGTAATGACATAGGGAGTATTTCAGAAGGTTATCTCTCATCCAGTGCTGAAGTAACGCAGTGTACCTTCTAATACACAATGTTGCCTGTTATACAACAGGTAGATTCAGCAAAGCAGTCTGATCTGGTCAGATCTGGTTTGAAACACATTCTGAACTGAGCTGTGAGTCATGTTTCACTGGCGGCAGCTCTTGTTGTGAGCAGGTAGCTAATTAGCTAAAGTTCTATACCGTTTTCTTCCTGTCCATGCACACAACTGAGAGGCAGCTTTCTATTATACTGATGTGTTGGTAACTGCTGAACACACTGTCATAATAGCCTCAGCAGGGTTCCTCACAGTGATTATGGGCATGCTACTGCTGCCAAGCAGTTGCATCACCATCACACACATAACGCATACAGTAAGCTCTAGAATCGTCACTTGGCCAAAACATTAACAGTACCTCTGGTGCAGTTTTGTGCATCATTAAATATCACCATACCAATTTTGTACAACAGGAAAGTGCAAGGTCCCTAAGCACTACAGCAGGACCAGCTGTCAAAGGGTTAATTAGACAACAACCTTGAAAATCCTAACAACTAATAACTTTCAATTCAATTACAGCAAATTAGGGGGGTGGTGGTTATTAGACGGACCCAGAGACAGATCACAGTGACAGTTTCACTCGCCAACTGGTTTCTAGTGGGTTGTGGTTTAAGCTGGATGGTCAGTCTCTCACCGTCTCAGCAGGAATAAAAGTAGTGCGATGAGTAAACAGCTAATTCAAACCTCAAGTGAAGATCTTTTACTTCCTCTACAACACAATAATCGGAGACCAAACTTGATCTAGATCTCCTTTCCCTGTACTCGATAGCAGCAGCACCCATGTGAGACTACAGCAGAGGCATAAACCTGGCAGGTAGTCAGCTTTAACCCTACTGTTGCTGTTTCAGTAACTATGATTCCAGCAGTCTTTACTCAGGCTTACAGAATTCAAATTTGTTCAGAGGGACAACTGGAAGCCAAGCCAAGGCTTAAACGTCGCCAGTATTGCACATTTTTCATGCTTATTTTCAATTTGTGCATAAAACACTGGACACCTGACAAAAACATTTTTACGGAGGTAGAAAGGTTGGGAAAGCGAAATAGGAAATTGCGATAAAAGCCGATCGTAAGAGATTTTTTAAAATACACCTTGATGTTGGTATACCTGCATCTGTTTCTACTTGATATAAAGTTGGCTCCTCAATGATACAGGACTCTACTACATACTAGACATACAAAAACGTCGAGGTAAAGAGATGTAGATAACCAGAAGGACCCGAGCAAAATGGCTAAATCCTTAAAAATAGAACATAAAATAGCAACATTGATGAGCTTGACACAGACACACTGGTTGTTGTAAGGTCACTTAGAGAAAAGACTCTTAAACCGACATATCTGATCGATCAACATGCAAACGTTAAGTCAAACGCTCCTACCAACCAGTAGCACAGCTGAAAACAGCTGACATGAACATGACACCAGGCCGATAAAGCTTCTTACAGTCAAAAGTGTCTCAAGTCTAAAGTAAGAGCAAGTTTATCAAACACCATGATTAACCTCTGAGAAGGAACGCAATTTCTGATCTGACATGGATTTACAGAGCTGTTTTTTATCAGTGGGACATGCAAACATATCCGAGTCCACCGCGAAATAAATTCCTGTCAATGAAATCAACCACTCTATTCCTCATTACTGTCATTATATTACCACAGAAAGAGCTCTGCTAGTTATACAGAACATGGGATTCCAACCTACACTCATCCAAAAATACTCAAAACCACAGTTTGAGGTCACATGACAAAGCATGCCAAACACAAATTGGCGCTGTTAAACCCAGTGAGGACGACATTGCGTCTCTGAGCTGGCACATTAAAATTTCAAGTGGCTGCAGCATGGCCCGCTGCTGCGCATGGGAGCCAAACAGAGCGTCTCTTATTGGGGTTACAAAGCAATACTGTGCTGAATTATTCTAATGGAAGTCTGTTACGCCTTTGGGCATGATCTCATATGCAGGCTAACGCAAAACAGGGCCAAAATGCAGCAGAATGTTTGTGCTGCAGCAGACAGCAAGTGTGCGGCACCAATACTTGCAGAAAGCAGTGTGGTAACGCCATAAACTAGGCCAAAATTAGGACCTACTTTCATTTTGGTCGCACTGACCTCGTTACTCAACTCGCAGCAAAACTTGCACTCTGGTCGATAAAATATGTAAAGTAATCTATAGGCTTATTATATTCACCCATCTGCTGTATGTAATGTTTGTATATAACATTTGTTTTGTGAGTAGCATAGCGAGAATAACTTACAAATTAAACTCATAATACAACCCTGTGTTGTAAAAGGATAAATAAATCTAGCGTGTACTTTCACGGTTTCTAAATGACTTCAAACCTAGTTTGGCATGTCACTACGATAATTTCTTATCGGCTGACATACTGTATACACTGATACAATGAGCTAATATCTTATCAGTCAAGCTCTATTTTGTAGTAGAAACAGTAGTAGCAGCACTTTTATCAGCAGTGTTATCAGCATGATAATAAGCACTACTCTAATGCCAGGGGCTCTACTACTTTTATCAACTGATCTCTCTTTTTCTGCACTGAAACTGTATTTGTAATTTATTTTTTTTCTGTTTGTACTAATACATATATTTATTATCTTCTGTGGCAACTGTTTACAAAAGGCCATATCCAGTCCCCGTGCACAAAGCCAGCTCCATAAAGAAATGCTTTTCCCAGTTTGGTGTTGGAGAACTTGACTGGCCTGCACAGAGCCCTGATCTTGACCCCATCCAACACCGCTGGGATGAACTGGAATGCCGACTGTGAGCCAGAACGTTTCACCCATCACCAGTGTTGGACCTGACTGATGGTCGTATTGCTGAATGGGAGCAAACATAGGTTCCAGCATACTGCGGTGCTAAGCATGCAACCAGAAGAGTGGAGGCTGTTCAATGAGAGCACATTAATGCCCACGTGTTCAACTATCACATATGGTGCAATGGCTGGGTGTCCACTTACTTTTGGCCATGTTTCTTTATCAGAGGTACCGATAGTAAGCCACGACATCAAGTAGCTTCAGAGCTCGTGTCTTAAATAACTAGTAATAAACCCACTGCTATTATTATTCAAGGAGGGGCAGGGGGGCCCAAACAGAATATGTTGCATTGGGTTGCTGCTAGGCTGGCCCTGTTCCCAGTGGGCATGGCCATCTGACTTAAGGCTCTTCAGAAAAGTTTAAATCTCCCCCGTTGGCATTTTATCTCCATTAGCAGCTGAGCTAAACCAGAAGACACCTTTGATCTGATAAGGGATTACCAGACAAATGGTACAGCTTGATTTTAGTTTGTGTTTAACATGGGCCTGTGCCAGGAAATCCCCCCTCTGCTTTTGTAAGCCTTTGATCATTCTGTGTCTTGCAGAGGTGAAGCAGTGGTCTAAATGAATACAGCAGTGGTCTATCTAGATGGCATTCCTGCTGACTCCACATTACAGCTGCAGATTTACTTTAAGACACCATCCGTCTCCGCTCATCTCATGTTCTGCCTCTAACATAATAACCTAAGTAGGCTAAGTAGCATAAGAGGCCTATATTTGTACAGTCAGCCCTTTGTGCACAGTTCATGGTTAATATCAAACACACTATGGATCTCAACTCAGGCAAAAGAGAGGGGGAGCATCCAATCTGAAAACAACGCTCCTGAAGGGTTTTTCAAACGAATTGCAAGCAAAACACAGGACTGTTTTTTTTTATGCATCCTCATAGCAAGTAAGTTAACTGACGAAACACAAATTACCTAAAAAAGTCAAGTTTTCACACAAATGTAACCGAATTTTCAGGAAATCTGCCAAAGAAAATGTGCGTTTCCATCCAGCAGTGCTGTACAAAACTAACAGCTGGTGGCACTAATTCTCCAGCCATGTGCCATTAAACCACTGCAGACGAAGATGCCGCAACGAGATCACGTAATTAAGAGCGCCAGTCGAGCATCAAACAATAAAAAAATTAATAAAAATTGTGTGGAAACTGTGATTTAAATATTCCATTTATGTTTATTTCATGTATTAATTTGAGGAAAGTTACAGTCTCCTCATTGATCCACACGGATCTGATGTTTCCTTCTGCCGCCATGTTTTGTCTCTTCAGTGGCGGCTGACGTGACATGCTTCATGTATTTCATAATTATTTTAAGTCTGTTTGTAATGCGCTTTAGTCGACAGACCACCTCAGCCATGTATGAAATCTTTTAGCAACATTTTAACTTTTTTTGGTGTATCCATTTGTTTTGTTTTTGAGCTATTTGCAAACATGCATAAAAACAGGTGGATGCACACACACAAAGTAAAACATGACAGACAAAAGGCATGAAGTGCATTTTATGGTTAGGTTGCAGTACGGCAGCAAACTACGGTATGTACAACAGACCTTCTCAAACAAATAGCTGCTTTCTTTAGAAAATAATGGCCAGTGCAGTTAAGCTTGTTGCACAACAGTTACCAGCATCACACTGGCAGGACTTTGCTGGTTTGTGTTTTTCAGGTTACTGGACTGCACTGTGATGATAACGGACGGTGTCCTCGCTCCAGTGACTGGAAAAGCCGTCAGCTGCCAGTAAACTAACCAACCTCATCAACACATTCCTGCAGCCACACAGCAGGACATGAGGAGGTCGCAGGCAGCTCCACAGCGTAAGGTACAGAAGATACTCAGGGTGACTGAGACAGGGTCACGTTGGCATAATTGTTTCTGCAAACACTTTCAAACATTTATTTAAATATTGGATTTTAATACATTTAATATTCATTTTAAAAGGGGTACTTCAGTGATTTAGTTTTGCACTTCTATAGAGAAAACACTGTGAAAAAAACTGTGATAAAAACTAAGATAATTGCTAAAATCATTTTTTGACACTCTTCACATTTTCCAGAGCCCTGCAGGTAAACCCTGCAGTACCGACTGGCTGCTCCACTGATCCGTTGCCAAATATACAACAGCGTTTGGCAGGTGGCAGGGAGCCATTGCACCCCTCTGCTTACTTTATTTCTATAAATTTCACTTCCCAACACTATTGCAGATCTTTTCTTCCTAGTGTTTTGACATATGGGTGAGATGTTTAGGTATCCAAATACTTAATTTTTTCGCCTTGACATTAGGACCAACAGGCTGACGCATTTTGTAAATGGCAGCCAAGATTGGAACATTTATAAAACTTTCTCTTAACTTTTTTTTTTTTTACTACAGCCTGGAGAGTCCAATCACATTTCACCCCCCCAACGATAGGAATGTACATAAGACCTTCCCCTCTTCCCTCAGCTTCCCCTACTCTCTTTCATAACCCAGCTCTCATTTGTTGGTTTAATTAGGTGTTCCCTTGTTTGAGACCACTGGGGCGAGAACTTCTAGGGAAGCATGTGAAGGGGAAAGGAAGAGGGGGAGCAGTTCAAAAGGTCGATTTGGCTGCAGAACTATCAAGAGGAAGTGTCTTGACATGTAGGCCATGGAGGCGGCAAATACAGGGGCCACAGGAACTCAGATTCAGGTCAGCCTTGATGCTAATGTTCCTTTAAGTACTGGGGCCTACTCAGTAACTTCAGGTACATAAGGTGACGTGATAAAAGCGGTGTTAGATGTATTTGTTTCTCAATTTGGCTTCCAACTATTATTTTTTTAAAAAGGTCATCGAGATAAAACGATTACTGTGCTGCATTCCTTTTCACAATGATGATCCCGTTTTGTCGAACCCCTTTCCTTTACAGCAGTGGCTCTCACCCCTCCGTCTCAGCCAGGCTGTGGCATGTCAAGCTCTGCTCTAGTCCAAGATGACGGGGGGGTTCTAACTGCTGGAAGTTGCTAGTCACCATTATTAGCCTAAGCCTCCGGCTGCCCATCTGCCCCAAGCAGTCAACCTGGGGAAACGCTGCACTGCTGTCATCCTCTTGTGCTAAGACGCTCTTTGAAGTTAATGATGTTGGATTACTATTTCTTGTTTCATAAGCTATTTGGGATTTTCGGGGGTACCACATACATAATAAAAAAATGAAGCATTCATAATATAACTATTCTATAACGCTAGCAGCCACAGCTGGATGCTCACTGCAGTTGCATCTTCAAACTGCCAAAACTGCTGAAATGCACACAGCTGCCACACGGTGAACGAACTGTACGTGCAGCCCCACATCGTCTACAGCTGATGAAAGAGCCTGACCAGTGCTGCTTTGGGTTGCACATAGTGTTCTTCCAACTTTGTGGCATCAATTTGTGTTTGCCCATTCGAATATGAAAATAGTACTGTAGGCACAAAGCCAGCTTCTCAAAGAAATTATTTTCCCTGTTTGTTGTAGAAGGACTAGCCCGCACAGGGCCCTGACCTTGACCTCAGCCGACACCGTTGGGATGAACTGGAACGCCGAATGCGAGCCAGACCTGAGGCTGAATGGGAGCAAATCCCCGCAGCCAGGTTCGACATCTGGTGGAAAGCCTTTTCCAAAGCCTGGGGGGCTGTTACAGCAGCAGATTAACGCTCATGCTTTTGGAATAACAAGCTCAACAATCACATATGGGTGCAATGTTCACGTGTCCGCATGCGTTTGACCAAGTACGTAAAGTCACGTGAATATTTGAAAGGTTGTATTTTTGATTTTTAAATGATTTTGAAGATCATGTTGATATTTCTGTTTTTATTTTGAAATGTTTTTGCTGAAACTAAAAATGTCATCAACTGCTAAATGTTATTACAGAGTTTTAATATTTGATGTTAAACTTTAAAATAGCTTGTACTTTTAAAGTCTTTTAAACACCTACAGGGGTTTGAACGGTGGCTCTGAAAAGTCTCTTGTATCTTTGTGGAAGAAGGTCCTCCTCCTGTCTGTCTGCCAAAAAATAGCATCAATAAAATCAATTAAAAACTTTTCAAAGCAGCACTATGTAATCCACCTTTCCTTTCTCTATTTGCATGTTCAGTATATAAAACTAGAGCTTAGACAACTAGTCGATTATTCCATTGGTTGCTTGAAATTAAACACTTGTCGGTTGCACCTTCTCAAAACGAGAGGATCCTGCTGGATTTGTCACATTAAAAAGTGAAGTTAATCATTTTTTGGATTGTTGACTGGACAAAATAAGCAACATGAAAATGTCACCTTCAGCTCTGGGATACTGACTTTTTTTTTCACTATAATTAGCAATTTAATTAATAATGAAAATAAACCTAAACTGTAATACTGCCTCTTTAGTGACAGCGGGTTAATCCAGACATTATATTTTTGTTTGGGACATTTATGTTGTGTTAAGGCAAAAATATCTACCAAAATGTTGCTATCTGATTCTGTTTTTACTTTCAAAACTCAACAGTCAAAGTCGTGAGTCCGTATGATACAGCTGACCGCAGTGAACACTTGGCCTGTGACGTGTTGGAACTCAGACCTCTGAGCTGTAATTAACATGTTTGATATTTACAACTGAGTTCAGAGATGGTTTATAACAAAAACCCTTTCAGAGGGGGTTGCACATCTGTGGTCGGCCATTAATTGTGTAACGCTTACTAATTCATCTGTTAAAAATCAGCTGGTGTGCTTCTGGCTCGATTGTAGCAAACTCACCTGGTTGGTTGGTTGCTTATCTTCATGCTGACTCCTTTCTTACATTTTATTGTAATGTTCAGGTTTTGTGGTGTGTTTAGGTTCTCGCTGCCCAAATAGCAGCAAACCACGGCTTAACACTAAAGTTACGTGAAACCTAACTAGCTAACTTTCTCGTTCTTTTTCTCTGGAGAACACTCGAAGAAATATCTGAATATTAAGCTTCGGTCCAGACGTCCCTTCTCCTGGGCTTTCTGAACATGAGGAACCATAATCGTCTGTTTTTACCAATCTGACCTTTGTATTTTGGGGTTGTTTGTGCCTCTGCTGAACTGTAACACAGCTTCTTTGGAGGATTGACAGGCATTTTCAAGTGCTGCATCATGTTGGATGTGAACATCAATTGATTCTAACAAGAGAACATGAATACAACAAACAAACATCCGCAGTTTTTCATTCAATTTACTCGCTGCAGTCTGACTGACGTCACCGACTGATTCATATTTAAACTGGATAGTAGGGCTACTCCCCAACAGTCCAATGAACCAGAGAGTCTAAAGCCTAGTTCACACTACACGATTTTAAGCCAGATGTGCCGCTCTGTGAGCTTGGTGACCGTCAGGCTGTGATCATGGGTAAATCAGTGATCTATTTGCGATCACCAGTCGTTATGTGTGAACTACTCAACGACGTGTCAAAACGACTCCCCGACACATTTCCGACTCATCGCCGACGTCTGCCTGATATCTAGCACACCAAATATCTGGCGGAGTCGGCCGACTCGACATCCACATCCAGCCAATGAGAGCAGGCAGCTATTTTTTCACTGCAATAAAACACTTTTTACTCACCTCCAGCTCTCTCTGTAGCTCAGACAATCCCTGCTACCTGAGTGTGCTAATTCTTTCACCCAGAGTCTTTGTCTTTATAATTGGTATCTTTATAATTAACAACAGCTGTTTCCTGTGTAGGTTCGCTCATTTCACGTGTTTTCTTGACAAAACGTGGTTTGGAGACCAGCGTCGGGTGACTCAGTCGCTGTCAGCTTGTGTAGTGTGTGACCCCCTGTCACCGATCAGTCACGTTGACAGCAAGTTAATGGCACGGCCGTCGGCCGACGCTGAAAATCGTGAGCCTTTAAATCGGCAAAACTTTAACTTGGTCTGGTAGTCCATTCAGGACGAAACACAGGACTGTTGTTACACGGACCTTTTCTCTTGTAACACAGATGTCACTTATAGGCCCCTGCTGCTAACTCTAGCTGCCATTGGCTAGTTAGCGGCCCTATTAGTTGACTCTACCTGGACTCGCAGCTCGGAGTACCAGGGAAGCACTGGCATGTGTTTAAACCACTAGCACAGGAGCTTTGGACCGCCAGGAGGAATAAGGTTTTCAGGAACGTGGCGGGCTCACCAGCCTCCCACTGAACAAAGCTGAACCAGAATCGAACATGGCCTCTGAGACTGTAATACAGTAACGAGATGATTTAACTTGGCTCCGACCAGGACTCTGACTCTGGGGGGACAAAGGTGGGTTATAAGCAGAGACTTCATTACAGTTTTGTACGTCTATAATCTCTTACCTAGATACAGCGAGGCGTTCTCCTTCTTCACGTTGTCGTCCAGGTAGGTGGGTCCCAGCGTGTAGATGGGCGTGGATCCCATGCCCACCAGGATCTGAGCGATAACGAACAGCGCCACGTACAGGTTGTGCTCGTTGCCCTCCTGGTCTCTGGGACAGGAAGTGATGTCGACGCGGTCCCTGCCACTGGCGTTGCTGTTCATGCACAGGCCCTCGTTGCCAGAGGACGAGTTGACCTCCTGGATCTGGTAGGCCGGGGAGATGAAGTGAGGTAAGGAGAAGAGGGCGGCGCCCACTGCGATGAAAACCCCGCCCACCGCCAGCCAGCGAGGCCTCTGCCCGCGCGCCCACCAAAGTAGCTGATAAAGACGACCACTAGGAGGCTCCCTATGTCGAAACAGCTGACGAGGAGGCCTGATTCGGAGCTCCTCAGGCTGTACCTCTTCTCTATGGTGGTGATGACGCTGCTGAGGTAGCCTGACACCATGAGCGACTGAATGAACGTCAGGTAGCTCATGCAGAACAGGAAACAGCGAGAGTCCTGTAAGATAACCCTCAGGAACTTCCTGCTAGGCAGACGAATCTGAGCCAGCCTGGAAGCGAAAAACCCCGGGGGCTTCCTTCTCACCATGTTTTTACTCCTACGGATCTCCGTGTTCTCCATGTATGAACTCGGCCTGTTTAGGGCAGACTTCCCCGGCTTGGCCAGGTAGTTGGTTCTTGTCGGGGACTCTGCCTGAAAGGACTCAGTCTTGGCCTGGAGCTGGATAAATTCTGCGCTCTCCTCCGCCCTTATGGACATCTGCACAGAACTAGCCAGTAAAGTTTCCTCTTGAGGCGCTTCTTCATTTAAAACTGGCAAACTTTTAGATTTGAAGTTTGGCTCCTCCGGCTCGCTGGAAAACTCGTCCTCCTTCTGAAGGGACTCGGACAGCTCTGCGTCTTCGTGGTCCGCCATTATTTCCTGTCAAACCCACTTTTCTTTAAGGGTTAGATGAATAAATTGGTCCAGCTCCAAACCTAAAGTTACAGTTCAGGGGCTGCTGCCTATTACATTTATTATTAATGGGTACATCTACTCCCACAAAGACAGTCTGGCACACAAAGAGGCCCCAAAAAAAGCAACAATGTCAAGCAGAGACAGAGTGGACTCACAGCTTCAGTGTATCTGCAGCGTAGGCAAGGCCGCCTCTGGGTTTGTTTATCTTGTCATGCCCACTTGTCTTCTGCCACCATCAAATCCGGAGGTGGGGACCGCTCAGGCCTCTTCAGCTCTGCCGGCGGAGCTCCAGGGTCAGGGCCGCCTGCAGACGCACAACATTTCCAGTCGATGGCTTCTCTCTGCAGGACGCTGCTGCTCCGCGGATGGCAGGGATGAAATGAACTTGCAGAGCATGCGCCACATCCCTGACAACCCTGCTAATGAAGATCACACAGTTACAATGCCATTTCTTTCAGTGCGTTAGATAATTGTGACCCCCCTTCTCCTCCTAACTCCTCCTCCCCAAGTCAAGGGCATCACCCCCCCGATGTTATCGCCGCACCAGCTGTCCTCCCAGCGGGCGAGAGAGCCTGTCATTTAGTGATTATATCTTTGTATAAATCGCCGGATCTGTGTATTAAAAAATAAAAGATCTGCAAAGGAGAAGAGCCGTCGAGGAAACCGACAGTAAAACGACACAGGTCCGAGGAGTCTGGTGACGGACTAACAACGCTGCTCAGAAACACCGCAGTGCTCAGCTGCTCGCAGTCCTGTTTTGAAAACAACTGCGTCAAGTTGGAGCGTAGACGACACGGAAACTGGAACAGTGCGCTTCAAAATAAAAGCGCAAAATTGAACGCGTACTCCCACTTGCCTCGAAACGTAACGTTACTAAATCAGGCCACTGATAATTCACGTATGTTGCAAAGCTCCTTTCTTTTGTGTTATCGTCAAGCCCTACATATGCCTTCTAAAAAGTGGGGGTGCCAGAAACTCTGCACAGAGGGGAATAATAAATAAAAAATACATAAATGCGCATAAGTGTAACCCACAAATTATATAGAAATTTAAGATTGTTTTCTTTGAAGCTTCATGTAACCTGCATATCTGATGAAAGTATTACGAATTTCCGAATCGGCACTGTTTGCTGATAAATTCGGCATATATAATGTTCAGCAGTTAAGTTTACCATTCAATTAACTGCGCAGGACATGGCTCAAACCAAATGAATGCCCACATCCCTAGCTAACGATGCTACATATAGCAAGCCAGGGAAAGAAACCAACGTTTGCTAATTGTGAAACAGCAAAAAAATTTAACATTACGTGCAGAACTTACCAGCAGATATTATGTTCTTTGGCGTTTGAAGCCTTACCCTTTGGAAAAAGTAACGTTTTCGGCATTTTGTGCCATTGCAAAACGTAGAGTCAACCACGTTCACGAATTAAAGGTTTTACTTTGAAAAGTCAACCAGAAGTCGTTCTACGACTGGGACATAGCTAAACCGCAGAGGTAACGTTATCCGATGGCTAGAACAACAATGGCGACACTGTGCTTCACTAACCTGGCACTGTGAAGGACGACGCAGCCCTTAAACCTTCATGTCCGAGTTCAAAACACACTCTGACAGGGCCGGCGGGTTTAAAGTGGACATAATGGCGTTAATGTAACAAATCCTCCTACAAAAAAATCTTCTCAGCTGCGTCAAACCACAGGAGTTAGCCAGGAAAGACCGGAAACACTTCAAAATAAAAGCATAACATGGGTCTTGAAATGATCCTTTTTGATTTACATGGCAGGTTTATTTGTCTGGCTCCTTTCAACAACATGGCAAATCAAAGTATAAACATAAAACAAACCCAATATAATATGAAAGCACACATTAATAGGGTATAAGTATAAAATAGCTACACTGAACACCGCTTCTCAATGTTTCATTTTGACCTTGCAGACAGTAGGTAAACCTAAAATTGCATTTGAAAACCAAATTTATGGCTCACATCAAAGATCTAGTTGAGTCAACTGAAGGTAAAAGCATGAACTCTTGCTGAGACATATGCCATTTCATTCTTGATATATATGTAGGTTGATTTTGTAATTATCTTAGTGTGGATGTTGAAATTTTGATTTCTGGCTTAGTTTGTGGCTTATGTTTTACTGTCACTCCTCATTGGCAGAGCAAATAATTTCAGTTTTATCTTTTTGATATTTCATGTTTTAAACATATCTGATCATTAATTTGTTCAATGTGTGTTCTCACTGATTAGTCATTTAGTGATATAGATATGTAAAATGAAGGAATGATAATGTGAATAGCAAGTATACTGATCTTAAAATTAAGAGTGTTTAAGACATCCTTACAGAAGCTGTTTTGTTATATTTTTTAATTTCAGAAGTGTTATTTATCAAACTTTACAGTAATGTAAAGGTGGTGGTGGCGCAATGGCTAAGACTATGCCTTTGGTGTGCGAGACCCGGGTTCAAACCCCCACTGTGACCCATCCACCATTGTGTCCCTGAGCAAGACACTTAACCTGTCGTTGCTCCAGAGGCGTGCAACCTCTGACGTGTATAGTAATTGTAAGTCGCTTTGGATAAAAGCATAAATGTAATGTTATCAGGACAGTTCACATCAGTGTTTTCAGAGATTGCATCAAACCAGGCAATAAAAGTAGTATTGTAACGTCTTGTAAAACATGTAATGAACGGTAGCAGATGAGCGGAGGAGATGATGTTAACAATGTGCATATATCATATTTTTCTGTCTGTCTTTAACAAATGTCCCAATGCCAAATGTGTTGGGTGGGGTTGAGACCAGGGCTCCGTGGAGGCCAGTCATGTTTTTTCACACCAAACTGGAGGGTATTTCTGTATGGATGTGGCATTGTCAAAATGAAACAGGAAAGGGCCATCCCCAAACAGATTCTGGAAAGCTGGAAGATCACTATTGTCTACAATGCCAGTGTATGCTGTAGAATTAAGATTTCCCTTTAATGTAAGTAAGAGGAAACCCACACAAAAATGTCAGGGGTGTCCACATACTTTTGGCCAGATGGTGTATTGTAAATGGCAGTGAAGCACACCTTAGTATGTGACTGTGGAAAACATTATGTGAAGAGCCACCTCTAGAGGAGAATCTGCAAAAAGCAGACAGGGAGCAAGATAGAAGATAAAGAATAGATAGAAGATAAATACACCACTGAACATCATGTATGACACAATTAGGAAGTTTTTAATCAGCTTAAAAACATGATATTAAACATGCAGGCAAAGTGAGCTGATGAGCTTTAACCTCCACTACATCCCTGGTTAGCAGGATGAAGGCGCCCTCTTGTGTTGTGCATCGGTTTCACATTTCAGTTGTGAACCTGCTGTGATGTTCGCTTTCAGGAAGACATGGAAAAACTGTACTGAGCCTTTGGAAGCTTCACACAACATCAGAAAAGACAGATTTTAATATATGTAATATCATACTAAGTCAGTTTGTTCACAGGAGACACACCCTGTAGCGCTGATGCTGCATTCAGGTCACACGAGAAAGACGGTAGAGAAGAGTTTCCTGGTTACAAGTTGAAAATAGTATTTGGAAATGTGAGATTTGAGGCTGTAGGTTAAAATGTCTCTGGCTTCTAGAATTCTGATACAAAACAACATGAAAATGCCTGTAAGCAAATGTAAAAAATCATATATTCATTTCATGGTTTTAGGACTGGACCTGATATTGTCGGCAGTTTGTCCTCTTTTCAGTTTAAACAAACTTGTCTGAATAAACTGAGTCTCTCACTGGTTAAGTGACGACTGAGAAAACTTCTCAGGAGCAACATAAATCTGCACCAACCAGAAATGACTGACTCTTGACTTAAACTGAGACTGAACATGTTGCTGTCAGACATCAAGTCCTTCTGATGTTAATTCTGATGAACTGAATGCAGCAGTCCATTTGGATATGATCATGATTATAAAATCAGTTTTAAAGTACTTTTGTGCTGGAAAAGGTGGAGTAACTTTACCTGTGACGGCATCATCATGCAGCGTTGTTGTTGTCATGGACTGTTTTAGATGCATTTCTGTTTCTGTTTGGTGGAGTGACAGATTTCACCCTGAACAAAAGGACTCACAATAAGTTTGAATTAAGTCTGGATTCAAACTCGTCTGGCTGTGAGGTGACAGTGCTGAACACTGAACTAACATGACAGCCTCATTCTGAAGTTTCATCCTCATGACAGTCAAACAAACAATAAATTAAATTAGTTCCAGTTTTTTAAGTCTGTGAAATAAAAGTGCACAAACAAAATGTGATATAAAACGAAGCCATTTTCATCAACCCTATCAAATACAAATGACAAAATCCTTTTTTGTATTTGATACAGGTATTTTAAATAGGCCTACATTCATCATGAATACTGCCTAACCCGAAGGTTTCACAGCAGGAGGCTGCCTCTGTGGGCCTAACATTAAGACTGCATTTATTACTATTCAACTATTCAACAAGGTTGTTTATTTGTCATTATACAAGGCTGCACAACGAAACCAAATTTGTAGTTCCTTCATGCTACACACACAACATATAAATAAGTTGAGTCCTATGTTAAAAATATAACATATATATATATTAAAATAAAATAAAACAATATAGTTATTTATATACATGTCTGGACCAAAACATTCTGCAGAGCATTTTTTGAATTTGCATCCGGGGGTGAATGTAAACAGCAGCAACCAGATGATAACATGGTTTCATCTTCACAATAAACAGTTTGTTTTGACAACATTTAGATTTAACTGTAGGTAACCATAGCAACAGCAGATGCGCCTGCACTCCAGTCTATTTCTCTCTGGTTGTAAAACTGAATGTAGCTCAACAATAACGCAAACTGAACTCACTCTCAAGAAAAGAAAAATGGAACACTTACTCATGGAAGTGGCTGACCGATGACAGTTTGGATAGAGGTAAGTAAAACTATATAACACTGCACTTTCAGAGTTATCCTGACATGAAATCAGTTAGCTAATTAAGTTAGCTAATTAAGTTAGCGTTAGCTAAGTTAGTTAGCCTAACTGACTCAGAGCCGAGCAAACTGCGAAAACTGCCGTGACATTAGCATTCATAAAGTTGTTACTACAAATGGAAATTTGTTAATAATTTCAGAATTAGCACATTTCTACAGCACTTTGTGGTTATTATTTTCAGACTGTCGAGGTTGCATACTTTGAAATGCTCTACCACACAAAAAACATGTTGAGCCTGAATTTCTCTTGTCTGAGGGCTGCTTACCAAAACACAAACTGTCATTGCAATTTTTTTCCAAATCCAGCATTTCTTTTTGTTACTACTAAATTTTCCAAGTAAAATATCCTCATAACTATTACACTGCTTCAACAAACACCTTTTTTTCGCTGGAGTAAACTGCCCTGAGTGGTTGGATGCGCTTACTCTATCCGCCATTTTTTTTGTTTTGAAAAATGTCTCTTTTTTCCCAGAAATCATTGAAGCGTAGTCCTACTAAAGAAAGTCAGGGTCTTCAGTGCTTTGTGCAACGGTCTGATTTAAATGTCTTTCTGAAGTCTGACTATCTGCTGTATCTGAGCCATAGTCAAAGTCTATCTTTGTGAAACTGGCCCCAGAGGCTTCTTTAGGTACATTAGAAAATAAAACCATGTTATCATCTGGTTGTTTACTTTCAACCAGATGCAAATTCAAAAAATGCACTGCTGAATGTTGTTGGTGTATATAAATGTATATAAATAACTATATATTATTTTATTTTATATGGTACCACATTTTAACCATAGACTGCATATAAAAATGTTTTAATATAAACTGAATCATATGTTGAGAGTTTAGCATGAGGAACTACAGATTTTGTTTCAATGTGCAGCTTTGTGCTTTATAATCAAAAACACACAGCCTTGTACCTTGATTTATTAAGAAATTACTTAATTATTCATTAAGCCATATGTTATTGCGACTTGGCCACTGATAACATGGCAAATTTGAATCACTGTCACTGTTTCTGCACCACAGTCCATTATAAACTACATATTGAATGAAGTGAACCTTTAAGGTCAAAGGGCCGAGAAAAGAAAACATGCTGCTGTCTGGAGACGATTCCAAAGTTACACAGAACAGCAGAATATGATTTACATGTTCAGAAAACCAGAAATATATAATTCAGAAACAGTTTGACCCTTTGTCATTAAACTGTAGGTGACCATGGCAACAGCACCTGCACTTCAGGCCATTTCTCTCTGGGTTGTAAACATGAACCTAGCTCAACAACAACGCTAAGTTAAACTCACATTCAAAGAAACTTTTATCATAGCTAAGGCCCAAAGCATGCTGGGAGATGTGGTTGGAAACAGTAAATGAATTAATTGTGAAGAGCAGCTGTAGCTGTGTTTTCTCATCACTTGGATGAGCTGTGAGTCCTGACCTATCGTTAAAGTGGCTGAAGCTGTTGATGGCAGTCAGCAAGGTCTTTCTTCTGGATTTTCCACTGTGGTTACAAACTTCATGAAAGAAATGAAAACCCACTGACAGATGGGTGAAAAGACACTTAACAGGGGACCAGAAATTTCCCAGTTTCAAGCAGCCATGATCAATATAGTGTTGAAAGTTGTTTCACTGGGAACAATTAAAAAAAATCTCTGAAACATAATATAATATATAATACAATATATAAACTGACAGATGTTTTACTTTATAATTTCTATTATAATAAATTCAGCTACGTGTGTCTTTGTTCTCTTTTGAAGTACAACAAAAGGTTCTATTCCACCCAGGCATCTTTAGAGCCCTTCTCAGGTTAAGACTTCATTACCCAGCCTCCTTGTTGCTTGCTTTCCAACACCTGTTTATGAAGCAGCTACATTGTTTTTTGATGGATTAGTGCTCATTTATGTTTCCCTCTCACAACTTTTCAAATGTAATAGCTTCTCCTGTCTTGTAAACATGGTTAAGGATATTATTTGCCAAGTGCTTTTGGACAGTCTCAAAATGTGCCAAATGGACTCAATGGATTAAATTCTGCAATTGGATTTTCTCAATAAAAATGTAAAGAGTGGAATGAATAATCAGGATTTTAAAGAATAAAAGCAGCTGATGGTCCTATTTCCCCTCATTTCCTTATAATGACTCAGCTGTCATTGTTGCGCACCACCTGAGACTTAAAGCACCAGTGGCATTCACAGGGATGAAGTCAAGCCAAGGCCAAGTCATGTATGAACTTATCAGGCGTCATTGTTGGTAATAAGCTTCCCCTCACTGACCACAGTCCTCTCTCTGTCATTTTGTTTTGTTAACACATGGGCATTTAAAAGTTCTGCCTCTGTCTATAGGAAGCTGTCAGGAATAGATAACCAGCAGCATCTGTTCTACTTGAGTTGCCTTCTGTAGATATAAGATGTATATAAATTAGATTATAAATGATAAGTTGCACTTACACTCTACCTGTTCTCTTACAGCGCTTCATTGAAAAGCCTCCGATACCGGAGGGGGCAGCAGTGCCGAAGTCGCGCTTCATTCTGCTCCACTACAGTGTGTCGAAAACCCTGTGGGACTGGCTCATTCTTTTTGCCACTTTCTATCTGGCTGTCACCGTGCCCTACAACATCAGCTTCACCACCACCGATCACACCGCTATAGATGCACCCTCGACTGTCATCGTAGACGTCATAGTGGAATTGCTCTTCATTGTAGGTGAGTGTTGAAAGGTGTTACTGTGAAAGACATGGCCTCCTGATTGCACCTAAAGTTCTTGTGCTGTGGCTCAACTCATTACAATAATGTTGTGGAGCTTTCAAAAGGTTTGTATATGGCGACATGATATTTTCATCCAATATCTAACCATTTTCTTGCCATTTGTTCCAACTGTAGCAACGGGGAATCCATAGCAACCCAGGCATCAAGTCATTTCTTGTCATTTGTGTTGTAACTATTTTAAGTTGACATTAACATGACTAAAGTTGGTACACTACCCTGCTATTATTCCATGTTATTCTTTTATATTTTCAGTGTGAATGACAAACATCATGTTGTGGTCTAAAGTATCACATCCATCACATCTCTCCTCGCTGTTTACAATCTGTTTCATTGTATTTGTCTTTTAATCACTGGGGGAAAAACTTACCTCTAACCTCTGTATTTCCAGACATCGTGCTGAACTTCTGCACCACCTATATGGACAAGTCAGGGAAGTTGGTGTATGACCCAGCTCCATTTGCATTCACTACGTCACCACCTGGTTCTTTGTAGACCTGGTTGCAGCCCTGCCCATCGACCTGCTGTATGCTGCGCACATCCCAGTGGTGAGTACAAGTGGATGATAATATGTTCACCCTGCTTTTTTCACTGCCCTCTGTAACAGCTGATGACCACAGAATGTTTAGCCGTACCTGTTTTACAAAAAGCTGCTGCCTGTCTGTGTGACAAGTCCTGAAAATTGTGATTTGTTTGAACATATTAGTTTGAACAAAACAAGTTGCTGCTGTGCAGTATACATACAGTCAAAGTGTGTTTCATGGTATAACAGGGCAGCGGGTTTGCTTTCCTTCTCCTTTTCTCACTATGTCCCCCGTACTTGCCTCTCCTCTTCAGAGCTCCTTCGTCCATCTGCTCAAGACCGTACGCATGCTGCATTTCCTTCGCCTGTTTAAGAAGCTGGAACACTACACTCAGTACAGCGCCTTGGTGCTGACCGTACTAATGTCTGTGTTTACCCTGCTGGCGCACTGGATGGCCTGCATCTGGTACTTGATTGGACACATGGAGGTGGCGAACGAAAAGACTTGGCACGTCGGTAAGTCTGATTAAAGGTCAGGTTTGGTGTTTCATGCAGCAAGAATTTCTCTGTAAAGGATGAATGAAGAAACAGTTCCAGCAGATTTTTACCATGTGCCATCGTGGTTACGTTGTCTTCACTGTGCCTACTGACAGGAAATAAATGCAGTGCTGGCTGTCCAGACTTGATGCAGTTACAATGCGTGAAAAATCCAACAAATAACACCACAGACTAGATTCAGCCAGTACAGGAGGAGACATTTACTGTGTGTGAAAGCGGTTGCACCACAGAGATAAGTTTCAACATAACTCTACGTAACAACTAAATAGTTACACAGGCCCCAGTGTAGGAATAAATCATAAACTCACTAACGGTAAAACAGCCTCTGTTTTTTCATTAACTGCATGTGATTTTGCAACACAGTGACCCAGTAGAGACCAAATGTATTGATATGATATTCTAATATTGATCTAGCTTATTATAATGCCAAGTGGCTCATGCCAGCCAGAAAGCTAAGTCTCACGGTAACCATGACGATAAAACTTGGTCTTTGATTGTTGATTGATCACTTGCCTTATTTGTGACTTTACTAAACTAAACTAGCTAAGTCATGTTCCATGTTATCTTGGTGCAGCCAGCTGATTAGGTCACAAACTAAGTAGCATGTAGTGTCGACTTTGTGCCCTAACTTAGGAGAGAACTTACACACAGCTGGTGCTGCCTATGCAACGTGTGTGTGATTGTATACTTTTGTGTCAGTATATTATATGTGTCTATAGGGAGGTTAGATCAAACTTAATAATAATTAACACTCTGCTTTATTTATCCCTGGAGGAGCCATTCTAATTCTGCCAGCCTCCTGACGCAGCTGAAAATCTCTTTCTGACACACAAACTCAGACTTTTGTCTTTAGCTCAGGTATCTACCACGCAGACATATAAGTAACATGAACCATTATTGTCTCATCCTTTACCTCCTCCTTTAAGGGTGGCTCTTTGAGCTGAGCAAACGGCGTGATACGCCCTTCTTCAACAGCACGACGGGGGCCCGTCGATGTGCAGCTCCTACGTCGCTGCCCTTTATTTCACCATCAGCAGCCTGACCACTGTGGGATTTGGCAACGTCAGTGCCAACACCGACGCTGAGAAGATCTTCTCCATCTGCAACATGCTTGTTGGCGGTATGTCTGACACCAGGGTACACTGCGCCTCTGGCCAACAGGGCCTCGTTCAGCACACCAGAGCAGGAAATTCAGCAGGAAGTGGGTCGGATGGCCTTTAAGATTCAGTTTGTTGACGGCTTTACATACCAATAAACTACAGCATTTTAGCTGATGGAGCGATTATTGGTGCAACAACAGATAATTACTGTGTTCATTTTTATTCAGACTTGTCAGAACAAAGCTGTAAGTTACTGTGGCCCCTGTGTGGATCATTAAGTAAATAAACAGTAACAAGTCTAGATAATCGGGTAGTGATCAATATTAAACTATATTTTATTTTAAAGCAGGAAGTTTGAAAGTGAAGAAAAGTCATTTGTCTCTCGTTGCCAGTTGCCAACTGTTATAGCCTAAAATCATGTTTCCCAAACTTAGGGTTGGGACCCAAAATGGGTCTGCCAATTGGCAGTAAAATGCATGACAATGTTGCAACATGTAAATACAGATATTTAAATAAACATTCTTCTTTGCTGCTCAGGGCTGTTCAGCTCAGATGCTGAGTCAGGTTTTCTCTCACCTCTCTCTAACCTGATCTGCTGTCCACATTCATATCGAATTTCTTTGTGCGTAGTCTGTAATCTGTCACTGTCGATCCTCTGATGTCCAAACAAAAGTACAAGGACGAGTTTATTAAAGTTGGCTTTAGTTTTAAAACGAATAAATTGCACAGGCAAATGTTCCAAACAAAACATTTGCAGTATTGGGGAAAGTTCAGACATTTTTCATTCCCCTTCAAGATCTCTTGATTCAGTTAGGCACCACACACATGTGTGAATCTGGCATTTCGACTTTAGCATCTCTTAACAAACAAATACAGGAACAAACTAAATTCTCAGTATGACTTCAGAACGACACTTTGAAAAACCGAGCCCGAGTACAGACCAGCTGGTTGAAACTTTAACCAGCCACCGACTTTCAGGTCGGCATCATTTGAAAAAAGACATGTTGGTGCTGAGAGATGATGAGAGTTGAGAAAGGGGTGAGACACAGAAAATGTTGTTTTTGTTTACTTTTAAGATGAAATAAATACATTTCATATTCATTTTCAATTCGTGGTTCCTTGTGTCCTTTATCGGTTTATAAAGGTCGATGTTACAGAAATTCATACAGCAGTATTTTTGTAAATGTTCTCTTTGAGTCTTGAGCTGAAAACGTTTGGGAACCAGAGGCCTAAAGGAAACAGGATTCAGAATGAAACTTCTTCTATCTAGAAATGGAAATATTCAGCCTTGATTGCAACATTTCTTGTCTTTTATGCTGTTTGTCTCCTTCTCTCACACAGCGCTGATGTACGCTGTGGTGATAGGTAACGTGACCATCATGATCCAGCGTATGAAATCACGCAGCTCTCTCACGATTCAAGCAAGAGGGATCTGAAGGAATTCATCCGTCTCTACAATCTGCCTGAGGACCTCAAATATCGCGATGCTGGAGTACTTCCGGACCACATGGTCTGTCAACAGGGGCGTAGATGTCGACGAGGTAGGAATCCCTTTCACTGTTGGTGGCATGTTGTGCTTTTGTACATTGATCTTTCTGCCCTAAAGAAACTTCAGGGCAAAGTTTAGATGGCGTTTGAGCACTGACAGCTGTTGGACTGTCCATTCACAACCCTATGCAGCTGTAACTGTCATTGATCTTTCACAACACATGGCCAAATGACATCCTATTGAAATTTAAAAAGGGCCCGTTCCTTAATTATCAATCAGTGTCACAGCTCATTACATCTGTCACACATCCCCAGCTCCTGCACAGCTTCCCTGCTGAGCTGCGGGCCGACATCACCATGGATGAGAATGGGGACATCCTCCGGCTGCCGGTCTTTGCGGGGGCCAGTCATGGCTGCCAGCGCACTCTCCCTCCATGTAAAGTCCTCCTTCTACATCCCCGGGATTACCTCATCCGTCAGGGCTGCGTGCTGCGTGCCAACTACTATGTCTGCTCGGGTCTCTGGCGGTGCTGAACGCCACCACGGTCCTGGCAACATTAGGTTTGTCTTGTGGTCAAGGGACTTTTTTTAGCCTCATGTTTAAGGTGTTTATGTGGTCGACTGTGGAGAAAGAAATTTTGTTACTGTTTTGATTTTAGGAGAAGGGAACCTGTTTGGGGCTGACCTGCCTGGACCAGACCAGGTGATCATGACCAACGCTGATGTGAAAGTGCTGACACCCTGTCGCCTTCACTATATCAGTCTGCATGACCTGAAACAGGTGCTGGGACTCTACCCTGAGTACGCCAGTGTTTACGCCTCAGCCATCTGTGACAACCTCACCTACAACCTGCGTGTGGGCAGCCAGGACCAGGTGCTAAAAAATACTCTCACACACAGAAAACTGGTGGTGACGTTTGATAAGTGCAGTGTCCGATTTTCAAAGATATCAGATATCAGCAGCAGTAACTTATTAATATCTAATGACACAGTGATCATCAGCGCGCCTTTAAAAAAAGGGTAATATTCCACATTGCTCGTCAAATGTTTTATGATAGAAAAGGTATTGGTGCATTTTAGCATTTAAATTTGTTTTCAACACAAATTTAATAAGATTCCAAAATGTTTCAAAATATTTCACTATTCATGTAATTATTATCGCAGCATTTCCAAACTGCTTCCTGCTTTAATGTGGTTCCATTGTATTTGCTGTTTCCAGGAACACAGGCTCACTCCAGCAACCAGCTCCAGTCGCCCTCTCCAGCAGTTCAGCAGTCCTCGCAGCGCCCTGCGAGTCTGCAGTTCATCAAACCTCAGCCGTGGCCTCCACGGGCAGACCTCATCCCCTACAGCCACCCGAGCCTCGACCTCAGCTGAGGGAGAGTCAGGGGCTCAGCCAAAGCCTTCAGGTCTCAGGTATTTTGAAAGCTGTCATCTTAAGTAGAATGTGTGTGTTTGGTGTTGACAGCACTGTTTGATTCAGTTTGATGGAGCAGTTTGAGTCTGTACTGTGTGGAGGTTCTGGCCTGTATTGCATTTCATTATTTTAAACAGTGTTTCTAAGAATTCTCCCCCTCAGTTACATTAACTCCAGCTCTCTTCCTCTTCACATCTCCCACCAGGGTTGAAGACACCGAAACGCATGGAGACATGTTCCAGTTGAACGCGGAGCAAACCGGGCCCAGAGCCGGCACAGGAGGCAGAACCCAAGGTAAGCCAAAGCGCCACCAGCTGCGAGGGTCACCTGGATCCAGATGGCTGGAGGTGAACTCAACAGCTCCAACAGTGGATACAACAGCGGTGCCCCGTCTCCCTCTGGGGAAATATGAGAGCACAGAGGAATGAAATGACAGCCAGGTGTCCAAAGAGTCAGAGAACATGTTAAAGGTTCAGCGTGTTAAGTTTTAGTGGCATCTAGCGGTGAGGTTTGCAAATTGCAACCAACGGCACAGTCACCGCTCCTCCCTCCCTTTCCAAGCGCACAGGAGAAGCTACGATGGCCAACGTTCTGTCGGCTCTTGTGGTCCTCCATTTATCCAAATTTCACTTCTCTCCTATTTCTACCACTTCTTCTTCTTCTCCTCTTCTTTGTACGTATTCAGCGTAGTGATGAAACGCGCTCTGTAAAGCAGTTTGTCTGTTTGGGCTGCTGTAAAAGGACCTGCGGTGTATGTAGATAGAAATTCTAAAGTAATAAAAACAGGACTGTTCATTATGTAAGGTCTTTATGCACCACTGAAAACATAGTTCTGTATATTATATTGCATTATTGACAGAAGATCCTCCTAAATACTACACACTGAACCTTTAAAGGACAACTGGGGTCAAAGCAGTGTGCAGATGATCTGACCTGAGCTTTCACTGGTGATCAGTCTGATATGAATTTGCACAGCAGTTCAGTTAAAGTCTGACTCCTTTACTTCACTATAACGATCGCTCTGGTAACAGAGATGCACAACGGCTCACAGTACCAGTCTACGTACAGTGCAGCTTGCTCAATGCTCAAAGTGTTTCTAAAGACTGAGGAGCAGGATGGACCTCCTGATCAATTTTTTGCTTTGGTCCAACCTCCCGGAGGATTAACCTGCTTTTTGTTGCTTCATTTCTAGTTTGTGCCTCAAGAAAGTATTTCTGCTTCTGATTCTGATTCCAGAGTTGGGAGATATGTCGACACAAGGGTCGACATTATATCATAAACACTATCCACTGCAGTCGCTCTGTAACAGAATATTTTGGGAGTCACTTGCAGTGCTGTAGATTCACGTATCACCTTTCTGACACAGTGTCAGCAAAACTTCCCATGAATATCCCTGACAGACACTGTACATACATGCATGCAGGTATATATGGATAAATGCAGTGCTTCCACATACTGTGTGTAACTTGGGATCCTCTGGAGTCACAAAGAAATCTGGTTTCATATTAATGCTGATAATCCTGAGTTGTGTGCTGAGTCTGAATGTTTTCTCCTCCTCATTTGTCCAGACTCTGCTAAGGCTGATGAGGTCAGACGGAGCTTCAGTCAACTCAACAAGGTACAGTCTCCAACATAAATTAAATCTGATTGGACCAAAGATAATGTATCGATCCACATTGTGATGACAACCTAGCTCTCCTCGTGGCCCTTCTCGGGCCCTTTCCATCTTCTTTCACTCCCTTGTTTCCAGTTTTCTGTCTGCTTTCTTTCATATTTGCATCAGGTACCTCAGTCTGTGTCCCTTTGAATTTCACTACTGCAGAGGAGATTTTAAAATGGTTTGGTTCTCTTTTGGAAAGTCATCAGAAAATGAAATCTGGACATGAGTCTCAGATTAAACCTGAAAGACAGAATCTGATTCATTTGTCTAATCTCTGTGCTGGGATTAAATTGGGCAGAATAGAACCAGCTGTACTGTAACTGACCACATTTTCTCTTAATTGTAGCCCAGCCCAACTCTTGTTAGTGTCAGCCCAGGCTTCCCGGGTGGAAGTAGTCCAGGTCCTGCACCTCATGCTGGCCTTGAAGACTCTGCGAACAGACCTCTCAGTGGTAGCCTGACCACCATCAGCCAGTCCCAGCCCACTTCATGCCAGCAGCCTCCCAGTGATGGTGATGGACGGCTGGACTCGTCTTCCAGTTCCTACAGCTCCATCTTAGAAATGGAGGACGTACAGATCTTACACCACCCTGCGTCTGCCTCTCCATCCATGTAGCCAGAACATCCTCTTTGATCCTCCCTGGATTCAGGATCATCGTGATCAGACGCTCTCGAGCGCCACCTTCCACTCTGCGACCCATCTGCCACAGGACCCACCAGTCTGCAGTGGCCATTTATATATATTGTATATAAGGACCAGAATAGATGTTAAGTATTTTTTCTGCATTTTTTATTTAGAATTGCACTGATCATCTCCAGTTGGATGTTCTCCTAAAGATCCTTCAGGAGAGTTGAATGTTTCCTGTTTATCTCACCATTAAAGATTACGCTGTGAAATACTGCAGGTTTAATTTCTCTCTCCACAAAAACAAGATCTAAAATGCTATAAACGAGAAGTTAAACAGAAATGAGCAGGGCCCCATGAACTATTTCCTACTTTCATTTATTTACATAAGATTCTATGAATGACTGCTTAGCTGCAATGACACTTCTGTTGTCAGTCAGAAATCAGAACTCACTGACTAACTCTGAAATAAGCTCAGCAACAAACACAGATACTCAGATCTTTGTGTGAAAGCCTCTGAAAACCTGGACAGGAGTTAAAGACCTGACTCTGTGCATTCATCAATGTTCATTTGTGATTGACAGGTTGTTCATGTTCCTCAAACCCCAAACTTTTGTTGCACACATGTGTAAGTAAATTATGTCTGACTTTTCATTTGGTGAGTAACTCAAGTTTCCAAACCTGAGAAAGGCTGACACAGCTGTAGGTTCTACTTGTGTACAGACTTGTCCTGTTCTCTCATTGGAGAGGCTGCTGTGCAGGAGAGGTCACCCTCTTGAAAATGAGATGATGCATCTCATAAGGCCATCCTTTAATAAATTTGAATTCAGTATTTTGACACCTGGAGAAGACTTTGGTTCCTGGTCTTCAGGTTTAGCTGGCCTTCTAAATGTTGAGTGGGATTCACTTCTTAGCAAAAATAAATAAAGTATAATCTCATGGTGTGGTCCTCCATGTACACTAAATATTTTAGTTTCACATTTTAGTTTGACGGCACTTTACTTTAACTGCCTCTTTGCTGGTTTACAGTAGCTAAAAGTAAAAAATAAAGTAGTATTTTTACATATAACAAATGTGAGACTTTTCATTTATCATTATTGAAACAACTTCAACTTTACTCAGTTATGGGTTTTTAATCCATTACGCCTCATCACTGCCAGCACTCATTATTGTTACACTAAGAGATTTCCCTCTCCTTTTCCTTTCCTGCTAATTATCATTACACCTCTTTAAAATATTGTTGCTCTACATAAAGATGGCTTAGGCTATAAAAAGACTGCCAAGACCCTGAAACTGAGCTGCAGCACGGTGGCCAATACCATATAGCTGTTCCAACTCAGAACAGGCCTCACCATGTGAGGCCTTTGATGCACACTGCATCAAATTGGTCTGCATGGCTGTCGTCCCAGAAGGAAGCCTCTTCTAAAGATTATGCCCAAGAAAGCCTGCAAACAGTTTGCTGAAGACAAGCAGACTAAGGACATGGATTACTGGAACCATGTCCTGTGGCCCGATGAGACCCAGATAAACTTATTTGGTTCAGATGGTGTCAAGCATGTGTGGCGGCAATCAGGTGAGGAGTACAAAGACAAGTGTGTCTTGCCTACAGTCAAGCATGGTGGTGGGAGTGTCATGGTCTGGGGCTGCATGAGTGCTGCCAGCACTGGGGAGTTCATTGAGGGAACCATGAATGCCAACATGTATTGTGACATACTGAAGCAGAGCATGATCTCCTCCCTTTGGAAACTGGGCCGCAGGGCAGTATTCCAACAAGATAACGACCCCAAACACACCTCCATGACGACCACTGCTTTGCTAAAGAAGCTGAGGGTAAAGGTGATGGACTGGCCGAGCATGTGTCCAGACCTAAACCCTATTGAGCCTCTGTGGGGCAGCCTCAAACGGAAGGTGGAGGAGTGCAAGGTCTCTAACATCCACCATCTCTGGAAAATAATAGTGGCCACACAAAATATTGACACTTTGGGCCCAGTTTGGCCATTTTCACTTAGGGGTGTCCTCTTGCCAGCGGTCCAGACATTATTGGCCGTGTGATGTGTTATTTTGAGGGGACAGCAAATTTACGAATTTATGCAAGCAGTACACTCACTGCTTTACATTGTAAAGTATCCTACATGTGGAGGACTGAACCCAAACTGGAACCTGGTTCTGCAAGAGAGGTCAGGTTCTACTTTGGAGACTCTAGGAACCACAAGTCACCCTGCATTCTGGGAGTGCAGTGTTCTGTCCAGAGCTCTGGTGGGGTAGTGAGGTACTATGAGCTCTTTAAGATAAGATGGTGCCTGACCATTAAGGGTTTTGTAGGTGAGCAGAAGGATTTTAAATTCCATTTTGGATTTTACAACCACTGCAGAGAATTTAAGACAGGAGAAATATGATCTCTTTTCTTGGCTCCTGTCAGAACGTTGTGACGCAGCATTCTGGATCAGTCAGTGACGGGCAGTAATAGTAATGATATTAGTTTTCCCAGTAACTAGTAGTGTAATTACTTTCCTAAAACACTAACATTAGTACAGTTACTAATGCAAGTAAGGCTGCGTTACTGAACACACCATCCTTGACGTGAAAGCACGTCTGTGCAGCAGGTCGGTACCACCGGACCTTCTGCTGTTCATGACAGCAAAAACTAAACGAAAAATGGAGAACGAGGCAGAGTGTCCTTTCCACAGCTGTAAGTAGCTACTGCCACTGTTGTGTCACAGTCTAAGATGAAAAGAACATTGTCGTCTATTGAGAAACTCTGTCCGACCAGTAAAAAGCTTTCAACTGGGAACAAATCTACATCTAAATTATTGAAGCAAACTAACGTTTCTGTTTTGCATTCGCATAAGAAAAGTATTCAATACTTTTACAAAACATAAAACGTTGCTTAACGCCACTCTCTCCACATTACAGTGCTGCTTTATAATAATAAATAATAATGCATTCTATTTGAATACACTTTACATTTGGAACAAATCTCAAAGTGCAACAGGTAAGATTATAAAAGCTTCACCCACCTCACGCACAAATCCTTCTCACTTCACTTCCTTCTGTTTTTTTCTTCTCAAAATCCTTTTTTTTAAGTCATGTAGGTTGCACATGGGCAAATAGTTGAAAAAAAAAATTGCTAGCTGGAGGTATGGCCAGAAGCCCTGAATGAGAAAATGTCAAAGTAGCCTTCCACCCATAATGTTTGACTGGTGTTGGGTCAGATGTGCGACCAGGCTGGGCCAGTTAAGCCTGGTCCCCACCTTCACCAGCTTTATAAACTTTGTCAAAAAATACTACATTAACTTTCAATTATAGTCAATAAGTTTGCAGTCAAAAACTTCTCTGGAGACGGTCAAGAGTCGGTGCAAAAGAGTTTATTCCAAAACAGGACAGATAAACCCGTACAACATCCCAGCAGGTCGGAGGATGAAGTCATTCCTATGGTCCGCAGACAGCCTTGTATATCCCCCTCTGGGCTGGTTTGCCCCCACCTTTCCTTATGGTGAACTTCTTTTCCTCTGCAGTTCTGCTGTTTACACGTGTTGTTTTACCAATTAACACTGTTCTCCAGCTGTCATTTACTACTGTATTGTTGACTTTCTATATCTTTATACTACTGGATAAGAAGTTCACCATTTACATTTCAACTTCAGTCTCACCGTATTTTTTAAAAGTTAAGCATACTTAATTTGACACAATTATATTTTTAAACTATTAATATAAGAATAACATCAGTAAAGTTGCATCTTTCATTAATGCTTGGTTTCTTACAGCAGTCTTGATTTTCTGCTGGCTGTTTTCTGCTTTCTGCTTATCATCTCTCTGTCGTGTTTTCATCAAGCATCTGATGGTTTTTTGGTCATCCACTATCTGACGTGAAAAGTTAAGCAAAAATTCCTTCAGCAAGTTCACTCAAAGTTCACTTAGGCTGTGATAATCAGAGGTTGGAAGTTGACAATCAAACCCTTAATTAGTAATTAAACATGTAGTCTTAATATCAGCAGAATAATAATACATCAATAGTTCCTCATGTAGTCATAACAACAGTATATAACAGAAGACCAAAGCAATCACTTGTCACAGCAGATTTTGAACACATGCAGACTCTCCTGCTGTCATAAATCTACAGTAGATAACAGTTGAACAAGGCGAGCATAGTCTCAGTGTCTCAGTGTCTGCAGCCAATGCTCTCACTCAGGGATCCTAACCACAGTGAGCTTGTTACTGCAGTCATGACTGCAGTTCACTACTTATAAGTAAAGACAAGGCACATCTAGGTAAATAGAAAATGATTAAGAATGATTAATGCTTATTCAGGATAATAAAATGATTAAAAATGATTAATGATTAATACTGATTAAGGATAATCACTGATGACTGTTTCTTGTCTTTTGTGCTGTTTGCTAAAGAAACGACATTCCTACTGTGATTGACTATATTTATGTGTGTTTTGCAACACAGTCTTCACTAATTCTGCTTCTGCATTTTTTCTTTGCTGGTGTTTTTGATGATGCCTTGCTGTCTCACTGTGCTTCCTCACTCTGCTCCCAGAGCACACATGCTTGCATGTGTACATGTGCTACTGCTGAGCCTGGGCTGGGCAGTTAGATACACAAAGGAGCACATACACTCAGAGCTATAGAGTTTTAACACTGTGATCTTAACTTTACACTATAAAATAACACTTTAAATGATGACAATAGAGACCACCATCGCTCTGGTAATTAATAATCTATGCTAATGGCTTTAATGCTCTAAAATAATTCACAACACTGGTGATCTCTGTGCAGTGCAGAAATGCCGCAACAATCAGCTCTCAGCAACAGGCATGGAAACAAATAAAGTCTAAGGATTAAAACACAGAATTTTTACTCACCGTCTCTTAAATGGCTTCTAACTATTTCGGTCTACAGAACTCAGCAGTGCCTCCACCAAAAGGCCAGAGTCCAGCATAGAGAGGCTGAGTGAATGTGGTCTGGACTCTGTGGATGAGATTCATGGTTTCAGAGATGCTGTAGAAGGACAGAATACCTGCTCTGTGATCCAGGTACACTCCTACTCTGGAGGACTGAGGACCTGAGACACGAGTTTGGACATTATTGTACAAAAAATAACAATTCATTTTTTCACATCTTAATGCCCAAGATTTGTCATTGAATCCAAATCTACATTCATCCGACCATGCTCTGCTGATATTCTTGTATGCGACTGCTATATAAGCTCCTCCTGTCCACTCCACCTCCCAGTAACAACGTCCAGTCAGACTCTGTCTACTCAGGACCTGAGACCTATAACTGAATCTGTCTGGGTGAGGAGGATACCATTGTTCTTCTCTTATTATTGTTGCTTTTCTGTTCCCATTGGATAATAACAGATATGTTTGTGCTGTATTTGGATCCAGTGTGATTTCACATGAATATTGTAAGAACTCAGCTCTGGTCTTGGGCTCTGGTTGTGGCAGTAAAACATCCACTTTTCTCCCTGTCAGTGAGATGTCTGTTGATTTCTTGCTCAGAGCGTCCTGTAGTTTATCTCTGACTTCTGTCACAGCTGCTGTCACATCCTCAAAGTAGCGCAGAGGACGGATGTTGATGCTGGATGAGTCTGTAGATTCACTGAGTGCTGACAGTGAGGGGTAGTTGTGTAGAAACTGGTTGTGATCCTCTGTGTGTGAGAGCTGCTTCAGCTCAGCGTCTTTCCTCTTCAGCTCAGTGATCTCCTGCTCCAGCTTCTCCTGAAGCTCTTTGACTCGACTCACTTCAGTTTCCTGCTGGGATCTGACCTGCTGCTTCACATCAGAGCGTCTTTTCTCCATCAGACGGATCAGCTCAGTGAAGATCTTCTCACTGTCCTCCACTGCTTCATCAGCAGAGCCATTGATAGCCTCCACCTCCTGTTGAAGCAGCTTCACATCTTTCTCTCTGTCCTGGATTCTCTGCTGGATGTTTTGTCGACTCACCTCGAGCTCTCTCTGCCTCTCAGTCCTTTCTGCTGCAGCTGAGACTGTGTCGTGGCCTTTATGTTCATCCACAGAGCAGAGATAACAGATACTCTGCTGATCAGTACGGCAGAACATCTTCATCACCTCATCATGACGAGAGCAGATGTTCTCCTGGAGCTTCTTGGAGGGCTCCACCAGCTTGTGTTTCTTTAACGGAGCCACATCATAATGAGGCTGGAGGTGTTTCTCACAGTAAGAGACCAGACAGACCAGACAGGACTTGAGGGCTTTCAGTTGTCTCCCAGTGCAGACATCACAGGCCACATCTTCAGGTCCAGCATAGCAGTGATCAGCAGGAGCAGCTTGGAGTCCAGTCTTCTTCAGTTCCTCCACTAAAACTGCTAACATGGTGTTTTTCACCAGGACAGGCCTCGGTGTGAAGGTCTGCCTACACTGAGGACAGCTGTGGATTTTCTTCTCCTCCTCTTCATCCCAGTGGGTTTTAATACAGTTCATGCAGTAGCTGTGTCCACAGGGAATAGTCACCGGATCCTTCAGGAGATCCAGACAGATCGAACAAGAGAAGGCTTCCTGGTCCAGCTGAACTCCTTTCTGCGCCATTTCACCTCTCAGCGGCAACAACTGTCTGAGTTTCACTTCCTTACAAGTGAAACTAGTTTGAGCTCTGATCTAAAAAGCATGTGTTTTTGCAGTGAACGAGGTCTGTCAGCTGTTGCACTTCACCACATGTTGGTTACACCCATCAATAAACTGTAGATCTGAAGGGGAGGGAACAAGGAAATAAGGACAGGGTGGAGCTCGCTGTGTTAAAGAGCAGAACGAAGAGGGAGGGCTTATCAAGCTTTAACTCATTCCAGGAAGAGGAAAGGCTCTGCATTTATACTTCATTGATAAAAAAGCCTTGGTTAAAACTTTTTCCTTGTTAAAATTTAAATTAAGTCCAAAAGAAACCAGAACACTTTTTTAAAACATGAGTGATTGGAAGTGTTAATAAAGGAGGGCAAACTAAAGTCAAACGTCCAGTCAGGGAGAATCAGAAGCCAAACAACCTCAAATAAAAGCAACAATTTCAGCTTTTTAATTTCAAATGATACAATGTGTGTAACAGGTGAGGTGTCGGAGATGAGGGCTCTAAACACAGGTGCATCACAAGCTGCTTTATTTATCACCTTTGTTATTGTCTTTGTAAACCAATGAGTTTAACCTCCGAGACGCCCACTTTCCTACAGTGTGCTGACGATATGGCCCTGGTTGGGCTTCTGTGTGAGATGGCACATATTTTAATCAGTAGTTTCACTGCAGCAGTGGTGTGAAGAGAGTGCGTTTAATAAATATAAGTGAAACCAAAGAACTTATCTCATCCTGCAAGACTCCCCTGATAAATGTTACCCTTTGAACATCACTGGATTCTCTGTAGAAACTGTCAGTATTTAAATACCTGGCAGCTGTGATGGATGGCCGACTTAACTTCACACAGAGAGCAGACTATGTTTTTAAGCGAGCAAACAAAAATTGTATCTGCACACCTTTTACCATGATGTGTGACACAATGTGCTTTTACTATAAAGGTTTTTTTTATCAGTCTAAAAACACTTTTTGCTAGTTTTTCACTAAAAGTGCAGACAAAGTGAACTGAGGAGCTTTTACCCCCCCCTACATCCCTGGTCAGCAGGATGAAGGCGCCCTCTTGTGTTGGGCATCAGCTTTCACATTCCAGTAGTTAACCTGTTGTTCACTGAATGAAGACATGGAAAAACTTTACTGGGCCTTCGCACAGCTTTGACAACATCAGTAAAGAGAGAGTTCTTTTTTTTTTTAAATGCTCAGAATAGTCTTTTCTCTCTCTCTCTCTTTTTGAGATCACTTCAATCTGAATTTTTGCACCTAAAACCTCCTTAGGAAAAAAGATGAGGAGGGATTGAGTTTTTGAGACTTGGGCAATACAAATGCATACCGAATTGAGATTACAATAGGAGAAATGGAATTAATCGATGCCGCTCATCATTGTATTTTTTGAGATCACTTTACACTGAATTGTTTCTCCTAAATCCCCCTTAGGAGATGAGGTAAGGAGAGATTGAGGTTTTGAGACTTGGGTAAGACAAATAGATCTTGAATTGAGATTACACTAGGAGAAATGGGAGAAATCTTGTCATTGTATCGAGTTCAGCAGATGAGCTAGTGGAGCAAGGGAAACCACAGACTGCAGGAACATAGTGACTGGTGACCGCTGGGATACAGGAACTAATCCCTCCTACGGTGCAGAATGAAGACCAGGAGTCAACTGTGCAACGGACTGGGGACCATGGAGGACTTGTGGCAGCTCTGTGGCGTGGGCAAACTGAGTGGCATGACAACAGTGAGAAGCACTGTGATGGTGAGAGCCACGCTTCCTTCTGGAGGGCTTCCCAGTGCAGAAACAGACAGGGAACTAACTGGTTTGTTGTTAGCCAAGTGGCCAATTGCCTGGAGGCTGTCTGGCTCTAGAGCAAGGTCTAACAGAAAAGGAGCTGGACAACAGGGAGCCTCAAAATGATCTAGGACCGGATTTTCTTTTGGAGGCTGATTTGAAAGCTATGGAGCTCTTCAGCCAAGGTCTGAGGACAGTTTCTTGTGTGCAAATGACAGGGCTGCACTCAGGGCTGGTTACTAGTGCCATTCCAAGGTCAGAAATCAGGTCTTACAGATCATCAAAAGAATCTTCGTCTGCTGAGTTCATGTCTGGCCAGTTTCTATACTGTCAATGTTTGTTTATCAGGGTAATGAGAAGTTCAGGAATTTAACCCTACTGCAGACTGTAAGGCTGAGTGGTTGCAGTTCAAAGATTGAATGTCAAAATAAAAATGAAAAAGGCTTACAGGATGGTGATGGAGACAGAATTCAAAACTAGAGAAGGCAGTTCAAACTGGCTAACAAATTCAATAATGGGCAGTCCAGGGAAATAAATATCAACAAGCATAGAGAACAAAACAAACAAAAACAAAATGAAAGGCACGCTTGACACAGGGACACAGACTAACTGGCACTGAAACAAAGGAACATGCAAATTAAATCCACTTGTGTGATGATGCTAAGTAGACACAGGTGAAACTAATAAGGCAGGGCAAACACACAAAGGCAGGACGTAAAGTATCCCAATATATCTAAGGAAGGACTCTTACAAAATAAAACAGGAAATAACTGAACTAAAACTCCAAAAAATAACAGTCATGGTGCAACAAACTAATCCCAGTTGACAGGAACTGGCATTGTTGCCACAGTTGTTGGAGCTGAACACGATTTAAAAGGAAGGAGAAGGGGGACTGTCCGGAGAAACTGGTTCTGGTCTGTAAAGGTGTGAAGATGTATCCATATAAATAGTTCCGCTATTGAGGGTGACCTGAGGATGGCAGGCGGGATGCTAATGCCTGAGTGCTCTATGGGGTTGAAGACAAATTCTAGGTTGGATAGAACAATTACTAAAAATGATGTTTTAGTGATGTTCAACACAAGGAAAAACTGATCCACTTTAAACAATCTTTATATAGCCTATATGAGATGTATATATTCTTTAGTAGTTACAGTGGAACTAAATGCTCAGTTTACACAAACACCTAGTATAGTATAATCATACAGTATTATTGTATAAATAAGTTTTTGTCTAACACACATTTTACTCATGTCTATGTACAGTTTGAAAACTATTATTATAATAAAAATCCAAAATGATGCAAACTGAAACACAAAGATTAAATACAAAAAACACAGTTTTAACAATTTATTATATATTACAGAAGCAATTCCTAAACTCATGGCTGTGCCCTATACTATCTCAGACATCAGAGTTCATGTTAAGAAAGCCTAACTAGAACTGTAAATTTAATTCTCTAGAGCCGTGCGTAGCACATTGATCAAATTCAAAATAAATCATCTTGGTTTATGCATATGCATTAATACATGGTCAGGGTTATTTGGTTTGGTTCACATGGTTTGAGTAGTACCCTAATCATGACTGTTTTAGATGCATTTCTTAGTTGCCAATTGAGAAAACCTATTGAAGTTTAATCAGATCTGGATTCAGACTTTACAACCTCATCTGGCTGTGAGGTGGTAATGCCAAACAGTGAAATAACATGACAGCCTTATTCTGAAGTTTTATCTTCATGAAAATCAACACAATAAATAAAAAGGGGCCCAAGAACGACACAATATCTGTTGTCTTGTGTGAGTCAGGACTCAACTAAACTTCTTCACACCCAAACTTGACCAAAATAATCCTGACTGTTTTTCCACCTTTGAAAGTGTGTGTAATAAATCTTCTTTATTGACTAAGTGCACAAACAAAATGGTGGAGGTGAAAAGCAAGAAGTGACAAAACAGTTCCCTGAATGAAGACAAGAAGAAAAGATTTGTCCATCTTTGTTTATTCATCATGTAAACCTTTAGTTTGTTCACACGTCCATCAGTAAAGTCTGTTAAATGACTTTTGTTTAATGATTTCAGGTACAGATTCACTTTATCCACACAATCAGTGTGCTTGACCAGAATCTCAGCTGTCAAAGAAAATAATGAACAATCTCCTTATTGATTAAAATACTTACAGTGAGAACTGTCAGCTGAGTTAAACAACAGTCATCATTAGCAGTGTTAGCCTCCGTGCCTAAAATGGCTAAACAGACACAGGAAGTAGCTCCACCTAAAGAAACTCAAACATTTCCACAGTAATTAATGAGAAGATGGCAAAGTACCGCCCATAATGTTTGATTGACAGGTGATCTCACAATCAGCTCTCAGCAACAAACATGAAGACAAAACATGTTTAAGGATTAAAACAGAATTTAACCCACTGTCCCTTAGATGACTTCTGACTATTTCAGTTTACAGAACTCAGCAGTGTTTCCACAAGAATAGTAACGGAGCCGAAATCCAGCATAGAGAGGCTGAGTGAATGTGGTCTGGACTCTGTGGAGGAGAGACATGGTTTCAGAGACGCTGTAGAAGGACAGAATACCTGCTCTGTGATCCAGGTACACTCCTAATGTGGAGGACTGAGGACCTGAGACGGGAGTTTTGATGTTTTTGTACAAAAAGTTACAACTGTTTTTGTCAAAATCTAACGCCCAAGATTTGTTATTGAGCCCAAATTCACATTCATTCGACCACCCTGCTCTGCTGATATTCTTGTATGCAACTGCTAAATATACTCCTCCTCCTCGCCACTCCACCTCCCAGTAACAACGTCCAGTCAGACTCTCTCTACTCAGGACCTGACAGCATTCAGTGAATCTGTCTGGGTGACCAGAATAAGGCTGACGGTTAATCATTATTGTTGCTTTTCTGTTCCCCTCAGATAATAACAGCTTTCTTTGTGCTGTGTTTGGATCCAGTGTGATTTCACGTGAATATTTTACAGAACTCAGCTCTGGTCTTGGGCTCTGGTTGTGGCAGTAAAACATCCACTTCAGTCCCTGTCAGTGAGATGTTTGTCCATTTCTCACTCAGAACGTCCTGTAGTTTATCAGCAGCGTGATTGACACTCTCCTCCTTCGGCTGAAGCACCTTCACAGGTCCAGCATAGCAGTGATCAGCAGGAGCAGCTTGGAGTCCAGTCTTCTTCAGTTCCTCCACTAAAACTGCTAACATGGTGTTTTTCCCCAGGACAGGCCTCGGTGTGAAGGTCTGCCTACACTGAGGACAGCTGTGGATTTTCTTCTCCTCCTCTTCATCCCAGTGGGTTTTAATACAGTTCATGCAGTAGCTGTGCCCACAGGGAATAGTCACCGGATCCTTCAGGAGATCCAGACAGATGGAACAAGAAAAGGTTTTCTGGTCCAGCTGAACTCCTTTCTGCGCCATTTCACCGGTTTCCAAACTGTAGATGTGACGTGGAGGGAACAAGGAAATATCAGTAAGTCAGAGTGCCGTTCAAAAAATTAGAAGAAATTGTCAAGAGAGTGGTGAGATGAGAACTTTAGTCAATGTACAAATAAAGGATCTGTGCAGGAAAGTAGAGATCATATACCTAACAACACATGCACAGTATTTAGGCCTACCTGAGGTCACTCACTCCTTGTGGTACAAAATACATTTACTCAAATGCTGTAATTAAGTACACATTCAAGGTAGTCTACTTGTTCTTGACTTGAGTATTTCCATTTTATGCAACTATGTATTATAGAGGCAAACACTCCTCTACATGTGTCTGACAAACAAACTATTTGAACTCTAACGTCCTCTAAATGTTACAGTAACATTGTTTTTACATGCTAGCAAGTTATTTCAGCCATGTTAACTCTGTTGAAGATCCAGAACTTACCTGAAAAACCTGAAGAAATAATCAGGAGAGTGAAGAGGTGATGTTTCCTCAGCCAGAACTTTGAGGAAGAAAAAAAAACTGACTTTATAAAATCTGAGGACTGTCTCCACCCTGTCTGGGTGGAGACTAGGGATGGGCAGATCGATACCTTATTCCAGTACTCCCGAGACTCATTTGGTATCGATTTCTTTAAAAACAAACAAAAAAACAAACAAACTATGATAATAAAATCATATAAATACAAAACTTGACTGACTGCATCACTTCAAAACGTTTTCAGTACCTTTGTATAAAGTCACATATTCAGCTGGACGACTGTGGAAACCTTTGTGACACAAGAACAGAGCACACATCCTTTTAAAAAGTCTTTATTTCAAACTGTCCACAAACATAGTATCAGATTTACTGCGTTGTCCTGTAGCTTGTCATGGTTACAGTAGTTTAAATGTAGTACATGAAACACAGATCCACCAATCACTGCTGTAAAGAAGATGAAACTGCAACAATGTAATTGGATATAATGCAACTATAGTGATCAGGTCCTCATCGCTGAAGAAAGTAAATGTGTGTATTAATGTGAGATGCATTTTATCAAATAAATAAAATAGGTTTAATGGAGAAATGAAAGACAGTTGTGTTACAGGCCTATAATAAGTGCTTTTATTGTATCTACTGTTGGAGAGTTGTGGCCTCAGCTCCTCCATGTTCTCTGGATTCTGCCAGTACCTGCAATCACAAACAATTCAGGTTGTTGTCACAGTTGGAGCAGAATACACAATTTAATGTAAATTTGTGTTCAGCTCTAACGACTGTGGGGGGCAGGGGGGCTGTCTAGGGAAACTGGTTCTGGTCTGTAAAGGTGTAAAGAGGTATCCATACACAATTGTTTGCGCGTCTTTACATTGGCTGTCCTGATATTATTGATGACTTTTAAAACTCACTATAAACTGGCTCCGGATTCTATTTTGGATCTTTTAAGTCCACATGAGCCTTTGCTCAGTTTGAGTTCTTCTATGAGTATCTACTTTTTATTTAATTCTTTGTTTTAAGAAGATCTAGGTTGGTTAGAACGTAAACTAAATGGATTGTGGACATTATTGCTCCCTCCCTATTGCACTGATTGTGGAGAGGATGTGTGTTTCATTCTCAAGGCTTTGCACTTCAGTTCATCTCACATGGACTTGGACTGTGTTTTGTATGTTACAAGGAGTGTGTTTTCTTCCAAATTGCCATATTTATTTACAAAAATGTCCAGTAGGCTGCATTTCTACTTTAAAGCAGAGGTGGGTAATGAGTTACAATTAATCCGATAGATTTTTTTTGAGTCAATTGTACCTGTCAGAGTAGTTTTAATGCATCATACTTTTACTCTGACTTGAGTAGTTTTTAAGAGAAAAATCATTACTTTTAGGCTACTCGTTACATTTGGAGACATTAATCGAGCTACTTAATTCATTTACCACAGTCATGCATCCACATGACTCTGTGAGAGCTGACTAATGGCTACAGCATGCTCGTTTGGCTTTCAAATGGCACCAGCAGCTAATATTTAGGCTACAGATTCAAATTTAGCACAAATTCCAGCCAGCCCCGTTTCATCACATCTCAGACACACAAAGTGTCGGTATCTGACGCCCTGGGATGAGAACATGTTGGTGGTTTCGGGTGTGAAGTCAATAGGCTGCACTGAGCTGACAGAGAGCAGTGTCTGTTGAGGTAATGCTAATACGTTTAATTATAAAGAGCTACACACAGTATATCATGCTTAAAAACGCCTACTGCTTTCTGCCTTAGAGGAAATATTCAAGCTAATGTTGTAGAACAGTCTGCAAGTAACTAGTCATGCTTGCTGATGTAGCCTGATGAAGACAGACCAGATTATGCACACACAAAAAAGACAAACTACTCTTATTTAATTTGGATAAGACCCAGGTAAAAGTGAAGAAGTGAACACTAAAACATCACAGTATTGTCTCCTAATTTGATTTGTTTGCCAAATCATCATTTATTAAAGGAGACAACAAGAAAGTCATTTTTACTCTGAAACAATTTGTAATCACGCTTGATGGATACACACTGGGATTAAATATCCTGGTGTATTTCTAATTACAGATACAGTATATGTTCACTTCTTTACCTTTACCTGAGAAAACCCTTTTGAAATAATTTGAGTCACCTGACAACATTCACTGAATCTGTCTGGGTGTAAAATGTTGTATTTATCCAAATGGGAAACTTACAGGCTAAAACAGCTATTTCTAAAGGTATATAAAAGAATATTACAAAAAAATACTTTTTGATTAAAATTCACCAAAATGAACTAAAACACACTGAAAATTAAAATTAAACATAAAATTGAACCAGAGATTACTGTACCAATATGTAGATTTTATTTACAATACATGAAATAAAATACTTTTCAGCTTCCATCAAGGGAGTTTCAAGCCCTAAATGCCATATAATAAAGGCCATAATAAGGGATTGTACAGTTAAAAGTCAAACATTAAGTCAACAAAATACACAGTATGGGGCTCAACTGCACCATCAGGGAGGCAAATGTAGAGTTATGCACAAAAAGAGGAAATTGTCTCAAAATATGAAGGCAAGTTATGAATAAACCACCACAACACACAAACCAATTCAAACCAAATCAAAACTGTTCTACTGACATTTACTTGGTTTGGAAATATTATGTCGTAAACACTTGCTGGGGCACCACCTGAGTTTCCGTTTCAGGACTCCTTATGTATGGTTTAATTTTTTTTACAATGTTCTAGTAATTCATTAGTTATTACTGGTTCAATTATTCCAAAATTGGTGAGTTTAATCAATCAATAAATCATTCAATCTCAAATCTGGGGGTGAGTTGATCGGCTTGGCTCGTTCGTTGTGTTCAGGGCCCTTAGCGGCTTTGCACGCCACACGGCCTCAAGCAGGGTTTGGGCCGATGGGTTATCCCGGAGTCCTTTAGCTGGCTGGTGGTTGTGGAAAAGCTCTCGCGTTAAACGGGGCCTAGCTTCCCGCTCTGAGTTAGAGTGGTGTCACTAACAGCTCAGTTGACTAAACTCCAAACTCTGTCATTGGGAGCAGTTGGTAGTTTAAAACGAGTTGCAGGATTTATGGATCAAAAGTTGCGTAAACTAAACGGTCTGATCATTTAAAAAACAAAATCAAATAGAACACGGACATTCACTGCAGGTTCACGAGGCCTCGGGAATATGGGCTAGTTAACGTTGCTGAGTTTAAACAAAGAGTCTGGGGAAAGTTTCATCTCAGTGAGGCTCCAAAACTAAAGTCAGGTCAAATCTCCTGCTAAGAAAAAAGGGAATTTGAAATCACAGCGATTTTTCAGATTGTCTGATAGGAAGTTGGAGAAAAAAAAAAAAAGAAGAACAAGAGCAAGAGCAAAAATTACAAGAGAGCGAGACAAAAGACGACAAGGTCTATTCTCTCTTCGGGACGTGTTATGTCATCAGGAGAGGGGTTTCATGGTGGGAGCCCATTGGATCTTGAAGTTTTAACTTAATCTGAATCTGGGTTTAAATTAATTTCTTTCCCACAATATCAATACTGGTAAATTTCATATAAATGAAAGAAAACAAAGCAAAACAAGGAGATAACTAAGGAGATAAATAGCCTATATGAAAGCATTTAAACATGGCATCCCTTAAACAATGACACAGTTCATGATACTTGATACTTCTTGTATAAGGAGAAAGTCTGACAATGGCCGGTTATATCTCTTCTGCCCTCTTGGTGGGGCTCTGGTTCCCTAAAAGGATGCTTGATTACAAGGGGTTCATTCTTTTAATTTAAATTCTTGGCCCAAGAGCCAGGGGAAAGGAGTAAATAACGCAGTATAAGCTTTCTGTCACATGTTCTTAACAAGAAAATATAGAAGATGGCCTTGAAGCATGGCGTTGATACAAAACGTAAACAGACAATACAAACTCATGCTTATAAAACCTGGAACACCAGCAGGAAAGTAAATGCACCAGAAGAAATTAAGAGCCATTCTGTGGGAGTAGAGGACCATGAAAAGCGGTTCTATTTTACTGTGGCGTTTAAGGTAACCTGTGGGTTGGGGGGGTTGCCGTGGTTTCTCTGCCCTTTTGCTCGTCCTGGAGAGTGTCCACATTGACACCTTTACGGCCGAAGTAGTTTGGATGGTTCCGAATAACAATTCTTAAGTCTGACACGTCCGATTGCATCTGAGCTGGCTCCTTACCCAAACACCAAGCCGATGTCTCAGGTTTACATGACACAAGGCAATGAAAGAAGGAATGAAGCATCTGATCTCACCTCCTCTTGAAGTGAAAGGCTGGTTGATTCACTACAACATTTAGGAGCGTCTATTTGCAGAATATGGCAGAAATTAAATATATAATGAGCATGTTTTCATTAGTTTACTGTCACAGGTGATGTCTGTGCAGTGAAGAAATGCAACAACAATCAGCTCTCAGCAACAAATATGATGATAAAACAAGTTTAAGGATTAAAACAGATAAACCCACTGTCCCTTAGATGACTTCTGACTATTTCAGTTTACAGAACTCAGCAGTGTTTCCAGAAGTATAAGGAAACGAAAGTCCAGCATAGAGAGGCTGAGTGAATGTGGTCTGGACTCTGTGGAGGAGAGTCATGGTTTTAGTGACGCTGTAGAAGGACAGAATACCTGCTCTGTGATCCAGGTACACTCCTAATCTGGAGGACTGAGGACCTGAGACAGGAGTTTGGACATTATTGTACCAAAATTTATCACCGTTTTTGTCATATCTTAACACCCAAGATTTGTCATTGTTTCCAAATCTACATTCAATTGACCTCCCATCTCTGCTGATATTCTTGTATGCGACTGCTACATAAACTCCTTCTTCCCTCCACTTCACCTCCCAGTAACAACGTCCAGTCAGACTCTCTCTACTCAGGACCTGACACCAATGAGTAAATCTCCCTCGGTGACTAAAATAAGACTGTTCTTCTGTGGTTATTGTTGCCTTTCTGTTCCCCTCAGATAATAACAGATACGAGTGTGCTGTGTTTGGGTCCAGTGTGATTTCACGTGAGTATTTTAAGAACTCAGCTCTGGTCTTGGGCTCTGGTTGTGGCAGTAAAACATCCACTTTTCTCCCTGTCAGTGAGATGTCTGTTGATTTCTTGCTCAGAGCGTCCTGTAGTTTATCTCTGACTTCTGTCACAGCTGCTGTCACATCCTCAAAGTAGCGCAGAGGACGGATGTTGATGCTGGATGAGTCTGTAGATTCACTGAGTGCTGACAGTGAGGGGTAGTTGTGTAGAAACTGGTTGTGATCCTCTGTGTGTGAGAGCTGCTTCAGCTCAGCGTCTTTCCTCTTCAGCTCAGTGATCTCCTGCTCCAGCTTCTCCTGAAGCTCTTTGACTCGACTCACTTCAGTTTCCTGCTGGGATCTGACCTGCTGCTTCACATCAGAGCGTCTTTTCTCCATCAGACGGATCAGCTCAGTGAAGATCTTCTCACTGTCCTCCACTGCTTCATCAGCAGAGCCATTGATAGCCTCCACCTCCTGTTGAAGCAGCTTCACATCTTTCTCTCTGTCCTGGATTCTCTGCTGGATGTTTTGTCGACTCACCTCGAGCTCTCTCTGCCTCTCAGTCCTTTCTGCTGCAGCTGAGACTGTGTCGTGGCCTTTATGTTCATCCACAGAGCAGAGATAACAGATACTCTGCTGATCAGTACGGCAGAACATCTTCATCACCTCATCATGACGAGAGCAGATGTTCTCCTGGAGCTTCTTGGAGGGCTCCACCAGCTTGTGTTTCTTTAATGGAGCCACATCATAATGAGGCTGGAGGTGTTTCTCACAGTAAGAGACCAGACAGACCAGACAGGACTTGAGGGCTTTCAGTTTTCTCCCAGTGCAGACATCACAGGCCACATCTTCAGGTCCAGCATAGCAGTGATCAGCAGGAGCAGCTTGGAGTCCAGTCTTCTTCAGTTCCTCCACTAAAACTGCTAACATGGTGTTTTTCCCCAGGACAGGCCTCGGTGTGAAGGTCTGCCTACACTGAGGACAGCTGTGGATTTTCTTCTCCTCCTCTTCATCCCAGTGGGTTTTAATACAGTTCATGCAGTAGCTGTGTCCACAGGGAATAGTCACCGGATCCTTCAGGAGATCCAGACAGATGGAACAAGAAATTGTGTCCTCGTCCAGCTGAACTCCTTTCTGCGCCATCTCACCTCTCTGCAGCAACAACTGTCTGAGTTTCACTTCCTTAAAAGTGAAACTAGTTTGAGCTCTGATCTACAAAGCATGTGTTTCTGCAGTGAATGGGGTCTGTCAGCTCCTGCACTTCACCACATGTTGGTTACACCCATCATCAAACTGTAGCTCTAAAGGGGAGGGAACAAGGAAATATGGACAGAGTGGACTCACTGTGACGGAGAACAAGAAGAGGGAGGGGTTATCAAGCTGTGACTCATTGCAGAAAGAGGAGCGGTTTGAGAGAGATACTCTGTGTTTAACATTTGTTTAAAATGTATAAAATAGACCTAATTTCTCATTCAAAAACACTTCCCATTTCAGAAATAGCTTTTTTTCCACCTTTTAAAACACAGTTTATTCAAGTCTTTAATCCTTATAATAATTCATATACAGAACACCTACATGAAAAATAGAGAAATTAATTAATGACTGTAGAAGTAATGACATTCTCAAACTCTCTATTATCTTCAGATCATTTGATGAAGTATTTTGAATAAAACAGGTTAAATTAAGAGCATAAGTTTGACTAAAATGTATATTTTAAGGTTAGATGCATATAAATAAAAAAATCAGTTGCACTTGTGGCAACTCTTTTAAGCTTTACTGATTTGTATCAGTAAAATGATTCACACCAAAGACTTAACATTAAAACAACCTCATCAAAGAACCCAAACATACTGTAGGAAACCTGAACTTTAGTAACTGGGAGCACATGACACAATTAGTGAAGAATAAACTATTAACAAAATGTCAAAACTTGGAGATTGGCCATATAAGAAGAGTTGTGACTGAAACACACAAGCAAACTATTATTTATAAACTATCATTATATAAAATCAGTCTGTCTAGAACCATTTTCCAAAGAAAGAAATGCAATACTTTATTTTATGTTATTTATTATATATGTTATCAGCTTAAAAACATGTTTCAGCAGGATGACAGCACCCTCTTGTATTTTCAGTTTTCACATTTCAGTTGTTAACCTGCAGGAAGACAAGTGAAAACGTGACCGAGACTTTGGCAGCTTCAGACAACACCAAGAGAGATTCACACAGCTTTCAAGTCAAATGAGAATTATAGCATAAAGGAAAACCTTATTCAAATGAGAATTCAGTTTGACTTTTTTGAATTGCAATCAACCAACATGGAAATACTTCTCACAACATGTAAAAGAATGGTCTCTCCACTTCAAAATCTTTCTTCTTAAACAAACCTGACAGGATTCAAAAGGCTGCACATTTGTCATGTCAATGACATTAAAATATTTGGCTTGTTGTAAAAGCTGTGTGACTCATTGGATGACTCCATCAAACATCAATGATTGTGTTTTGGAATCAAAGTAGTCTCAACATCTTGTTGCTTTTGGACATCTAGTCCTTCTGAATGTTTATTCAGTGAATGCAGCATTACATATAGCTATTAGTGTTCAGATGCACTTCTTGTTACAGCAGGGGTGGCCAAACATTTCTGATTGTGGGCCATATACAGAAATATAAGAAGTCAGGGGGCAAAATCTGAAATTTTCAGCATTCACTCACTATCGTCCATCTTTTCTTTTCTGAAGTAAATGTTTTCATTGATTAGTAATCCATCATTGTAGGTCAAGGAGTTGTTTTCAAAACGGCAGCACCTCTAGTGGTCAAACTATCAAATGCAATGACAGGGCTTGCTAGTTGCAGTTCATGACTTGCTGTATGTGCAGTTTAAAAAGAAAAGCTCAAACTATGCTTCTAGCTTAGTTTTTTTTAAAAAGTAGTCTGGGCTAATTGAAATCAGGCAGCGTGCAGCAGTTGGCATGCGGGTCATAGTTTGTCCACTACTGCACTTACTTATATAACACAAATACTGTATTAGTGTAATTTTAAACAGTGCAGTAGTTTCACCTGTAAGGTACGTGACCCAAATCATTGCTGTTAGAGATAAATCTTTCTGTCACCAACTGAGATTTCAAGTTTCTTGTTCTATGGATACAGCGATCATGTCCTGAAACAAAATAAGTCACTAGGTGCTTTACTCATGTTTGTATCTTCCTTCTATGTTCTACATTTCCACATCTACAATGTGTGAGCAGTTTTATTGTATAATTTGCCTTTTAAGGCCATTTCCTCAGGCAGAGCTGCACTTCTCCACAGTTTAATTTGGACATAATGCACATCATCATGCACATCATCAATTATTAAAAGGGGGAAGAATTAGCTGTTAGCATCTAGTGATCTTGTCAGGGTCCCTTGATTTTTATTAGGTGGTGGATAGAGCACAGAACTTAGTGAGAAAGAAACACTTTCTTTATGCTGAGACAGCTCACACTGTTACTGTGTGTTTGTGGTTTGTCAGGCTCTGGGATCGATGCTTTGGTGACCAGTTTAAAGTGCATTCAGAGTTTCAGTGTGAGACTTGGTGACAGCTGACCGCATATTTAGAGGAAATAAAATCACAAACCACGTATGCATAGTCACTTTATGATCATGTGTGGCAGAGAATTAGAAGTAGAAGACTGCAGCGTATAAAAGCTAAGCAGGATTTAATAAGTAGGCTAAGACACCTGATATAGTTTGATGCTAAAGGGCAGGATTTTCTTACAAAACCAGAATAAGGATAATAATAATAATAATAATAATAATAATAATAATAATAATAATAATAATAATAATAATAATAATAATAACATCTGAAATTGTATGAATTATACCTGAATTATTATATTAAATACATATTATATATATTATTATTTTATATATGTATTAATATACAGAATAAGGCGGTTTCTGTGCTTTATGCAGCAGGCAAACAGCCGGGATAAAAATTTATCTATGATGTTATGCTAACATTAGCTTACATAATGTGAGGGGAAGCTTCTGTGCTTTTAACCTGTACTGCATGTTGGGTTTGCATTGTCACTGCAACCAGCTAGCTACAGCTTCTGACTGTAATTCTGTGTTTTTTGTTAGGCTAGCCAGAGCCAGCAGATGTCTATCAGTGTTTGCTGTGAGGACATGTGAGGACAGTATAGTTTTATTAGTTTCCAGCCAGTTGCTAAAATGGAGAAAATGTCTATAAACTATCCCACCATTGTAGCAGATAGTTTCTGCCCCCTGGCTACTTGCACGTGTCAAACAGATCACTCAGAGATCACTGCATGTCTGAAAAAATATACCTGGAACCACAACTAGCTAGGATTAACTAGCTAGTTAGCATGTAGTCAGAATGCTTCACTGAAACCGTTGTATGTTAGCCTGGTATGTTTCAAATGATTTTTATCAACTGGTTGCAATAAAGAGTGCCAACAACACTTAAAGTCACTTTTTAGCATGAAGCTAATCGGTTTTAGCAGATTGGCGGCAAACAAACAAACACTTCTATAAAACATTAGAGAAAGATTGTGTCCGAAATGACTCTGTTTTTACTATGTATTCCGTTATATTTACCTTACGCAATTTTATTTAAGGTCTGAATATAGTGCCAAAAAAATTCACACCATTAAATAAAAAAGTAATGTCCACTACTTTCTGCTAGTAATCCCAAAATGCAATGCGTCAGATTTTACAGATGCAAAATGTTAGTCAGGTGAAACTACACCTGTAATTGTTGACGCAGAAATACGATGAATAAATGTGAAACATCTCAGTTTACTGCTCACTATGAGTGAACTACGGAGTGTCTACTATGTTAACGATTGAACGAGGGAGTGATTTCGGACACAGCCTCAGAAAGCTGTTAAGGTCCAAGGTGAGGACTGGTGAGGCATCAGCAGACGGACTCAGCCATCCTGTCTGGCCGAGCTGATTGACAGGTGCTGGGTGGGGTGAAGACGTCGGGGTCACTGATGCCAAGCTGGAGGCTGAAGAAGCGGGTGGAGGTGGTGACGCTGCTGTTCCTGGCGTAGGTCTCCTGCACCGGGTAGCAGTCCTTCAGGGTGTAAACGCCCACCCAGGTCTCGTCTGGTGGAGAAATTATGACAGCTCTTTAAATCTGATTAATATGGTCAAACCTGCCTGGCATGAATTTTTATTGTGAAGCTGCTGCAGGAAGCGTGGAATGCAGACTGACACTGGCTTAACGCTGCACTAAAATTTATTTTTATATCAACCATGGAACAAGAACTGTAATGTGAAAGGCATCGCTCGTAGTGTAAAACCCACAGACATCAGCACACTCTGCAGCTAGCAGCTACAGGACCACATGTTTTTCAAGCGTTGGTGGAGACCAAACCAGAACTAATAGGACTTGGAAATGAACTTTCATTATTTATGTATGTCTTTTTGTGTAAAATCGATATTTATTTAAAAAATAAAATAAAATCTATATTTATTATATAAAAAATCTTCCACGGCGCACAAAGCCACAGGCGGTAGATGAAAAACCAGACTTACGTTGGCGTGCCGGCTTCCTGTCTGACCACTCCTGAACCTCCACATTGTCCCCGGGGCCGCCAATGAAGTACTGGTCCTCGAAGGTAGAGTTGTCTGGGATGTCAAAGGGATCCCAGGCCTCCGTCAGAGCAATCTTTGAACATTCCTTAGTCTTCTGGTCGATCTGAAACAGCACCATGCTCTGGTACAAGTAGATGTACTCAAAAAACCTGGAGCACATAGAGGGAGGAGAAGAAATTTAAGCTGCATTTATTGATTATTTGGTCAGTTGAATGAAAACACAATGTCTGACATCATCACTGTATAAAGTTATTTTGGTGAATCTATTAGCACCTGACTAATATCCATCTAAAATTCACTCTCCTTTTAGCTCTATGAGCTATGGTCTGTTGAGCTGCTAAATGTTCATCTTTCTTCACCAGCTACTGTTTGGTAGTGTACAGTGGGTTTATCCCAGCTTATTTGCTGAAAACAGCTGCTGCTGGAAACAGGGTGAGAATTAACTAGACAGTACGTGAACTATAAAACCAGACATGTAAGCTGAAAGTGGCTGAAGTGCTGCTTACAGCTGGAAATTATTCTCTGCTCTCTGTATATGTGTTTTATTTAAATGCATTTGTGTGCTGTTATCAATAGTATTGTTGTGGGGATAGGAAGGATAAGGATACACGTTTTTTGACAACCTGGCAAACCAAAGGTTGTTCTAATTATTGGTTAATAACAGATATATAAATCTTTATTTAATTAGGCTATATATTAACATTAATAAAGCAACTCTTAAAATGTGCCTTATTAGAGAGTGGTGACCATTATTCATTTCTTCTTCTTAATATGTTTATATGATTATTATTTATTAGAAATACATTTGTTTTTACGTGCCTAACGTTATATGTTTTATTTGAAATTATTTGTTTGTGTTTCATCTCTGTATTTTGGAACGTTTTATGCAATTTAGCATACTTCATTTCCTGTAATTACTGAGAGGGTTTGATGGGGTGGGAGACATTATTTTCTAATACTACATAGATGTTTTCAATAATACGGGAAAAAATATATACACTGGAGGAAAACAACACCTATTATTACTGTTAGAACATGTTACAGACGCATCTTAACCTGTGATCCTACCTCTGACACGGGGTGTGTTTCTTGTTCTGCTGCAGGACTCGGATCCTCTGGTTCAGGCCGTCGTAGGAGACGGCGGCCCGGCCGTTCCTCCCGGTGCTGTGGTCGTACAGCACCCACCTGCCCTCCCACTGCAGCGGGGCGGCGCAGGGCCCGGCCGCCGGGGACACATCCAGCCCGGGGAGGCCGAGAACAGACGCCCCGACCGCGGCCAGAAACACGAACAATAGTCGGTGCATTGCGCCTGAAAGAACCGGAGTCCCGTTAATTGATCCAGTTGTTTTGGTATTGATAGCGGGCTGCACCTGCTGACAAGCTCGCCGGAGCCACACGGAAGTGCTTTCCGGTTGTGATTTTAAAAATAAAAGCGTGCATGATCCTTTCGAAAATGTTAATAAATCATCAAAATCATTCATAATGTGCTGATTATCTTCTCCATTAATCGATCGATTGTTTGGTTTATAAAATTCTGAAAATAGTGAGAAATGCCATCACAGTTACCCAAAGCCCGAAGTGACACAATGTTTATTTTCAACCAACAGTCAAAAACTAAACATTATTTAGCCTAACACAAATAATTAAAAGGAAATGCAGCAGATTTATCTTCACATTTGTGAAGCTGAAACCATGAAATGTTTTCAAACGAAAAATGACTTAAATGCTGACCAAAATTAGTTGCCAATCAGCTGTAGCCTGTATAAACTGTTGGGCAGTTTAGTTTATCAGAAAGCATCTCATTTTATAAGCTCATCGTATGTTCTGTAAAAGACTTAATTTGTTAAGTACGTTAAGTTGTGCGCAAGAGCACTGGCATTGGAAATAGAAAGATGATGCCAACCCATGAATCTTTGACCACAAATAAGGTGAGAGAAATATTATTTATATTTGTTGCTTCGACTTTATCATAACGAAAATAAAAAATACTGTAAGAAATCTAGATAACTGTCAAAGCAACTAGAATAAAAAACGTAAAGGACTTTTTCGTCGCATTTATTTTGTTTTTTTACGTATTAATAAAAAGTTTCAAGATCATTTCTCAATGTATAAATAATTATATTTCAACCATTTCTTTGGTTGTGGTTCTCCTCTCTGCCACTAGAAAGCAAACCTTTTTTTCTCCATTGTTTTTTTTTTTCCTCGCTACAAAGCGAACCTTCCCACCGGCCCATTCTTTTAGCGTCACGGTGTGGCGCGGCATGATGACGTCTCGTCACTAGCCAACATGGCGAAGAAACAACGTGGGAAAGCGGCTTCGTCTTCAAAGACGTTAGATACTGAAAAACAGACAGAACATTTCAGTTTAATACTCGCGTCCAGTGACGATGAGGCGCCCGAAGAGGTGACATTTGAAGACTCCAAGGCCGAAGCTTTACGGAGCATGAAACAGGCGCTGGACACCGCCAGGAGGTAACGTTAGCTAACTGGGGCTTGTGGACGGAGAGACCGTTAAACCAAACTCCATTCAAAACAATCCGCCTTAGTGTGTTTTCATGCTGATGGGCAGAATAAATACACCATGATGAGTAATTCATTACATAATCTGATTTCTCCGGGGACGATTTTCACATCAGCGCTCACTTCCAGCACTGAGCCCCTCCTTATGTAATAAAATATGTTTAATATTGTTTATATTAGGTTATTTTTGAAACAGCAGAAAACCTGAAAGACTCGGGAGATTTTAAAAGAGGCTCTGTCTTTGGACCGTATGACAGTATGAGGAGCGTCTCACTACAATTGGCAGATTAAATCACGTTAAAATTGGAGTTGTATATGTTCTCGCGTGAGCAAGACACGCCATATTTGACAGTTGTTAAATGAAGTTTGGGGTGCAGATCAGTCCAGACAAGAACGTTCATTGTTGACACACACAAAAAAAACGTTTATTAACATTAAATCAGAATAACTGCAGTGTTGGATCACATTTGATCTTTGCAGAGAAAAAGAGCTGCTGAAAGAGAAGAGAAGGAAGAGACAGGAGCTGTTCCAGGAGCAGAAGGTCAGTGTGTTGTGTTAAATGTGTCTTGTTGCACCGTGTTGTTGACATCTGTTACTTTTCAGTCTCTTGGGAAACAGCCTGATGTCACTGTGGTGCCATGAGTTACACCAGCTTAATGTTTGATTTGCAACGAAATATATAAAATGTATAAAGGCTGTTTCTGTCCAAATGTGACTTTGTTACCAGTTTGAATAGACAAAGCAAATATCTAACTTATACTTTTTAAATTGCAGTAATTTGTTTCCAAGTTCACAGTGATTTTAAACCTTTGGAATCATTAATATACCAGGGCAGGTACCTCTGCACCACAGATATTTTTGGTAAACCACTGGTATAACTAAACACATGGTGCAGTTGTAATTTAAAAATACCTGCATGTGTTGGAGTGACCTGGAATATAATCACATAACAGGAAAAATGTGAATACTACAACCCTAACTGTCAAGTAATGTGGCTTTTGTTTTAAACTCAAAGTTATGAAATGTGACTTTTAATTATGAATTGTTACTAAAATTTTTCTTTACATCATCATTTCTGAAGATTCTTCCCACCCTGAAAATATTGTATGTAGTTTAATGTCAAGTGATGCGTCCATCCTGTCACTGATGCAGCAGACAAACAGATTATCCATGTGATTTTTTTTTTAATTGTGAAGTAAAGCTCCCTTCACTCTGCTGTTTCCCACAGAAGAGAAAGCTCTTACCGGCTGGTGTGTTGGAGGAAATCGACTCGGCTCCCTCAAAGTAAGTTTACTGCTCCGACTCCTTCTGTTTTAATTTCATACAGTTCCTCCTCCTCCTCTGCTTAGTGAACACATAAATCTGCTTCATTCTCCAGGAAGCAAAAACAGTCTGAAGATGAAGGTAAAGAAGCTTCCCACCCTTTTGTCAGAGTTTGTCCATTTAGCTGTCGGTCTGCTGAGAAAGCTTCAGTTTGACTTGTGTTTTCTGCCAACCTGTCCTCACCCAGCTGAAGAGGAGCAGCAGGATGTAGCAGAGGATGAGACGAGGAAGAAGAAAAAGAAGAGTGCCGGCAAACTGGCACATGCCCGAAAGTAAGTAAACACATGGTTTCATTATTGTTTTTGTCAGCGGTTTAATTTAAAGAGGTCATATTCTGCTTTTTAGCTTTAGCTCTCTTTCATTGAGTTATGTATCTTATTTGTGCATGTAATAGATTTTGCAAAGTGAAAAAGCCCAAAGGGAGCTCCCGTCTCCCGCAGACAACTCTGCTCCCAACTGCCTGAAAACAGCTCGTTTTAGCGGACGCTGTGGGACTTGTTCACAGACACCTTGGTGGAGGTGTCACAGTGGGGAGTTGAACCCGGGTCTCTCCCCAAAGGCATGTGTCTTATACACTGCCCCATCACCAACCCTACAGGATATATTGTTATAGATTGGTATCGACCAAAATAAAGCCGATCACACGCCAACACTGTGCGTTTTCCACCACAGCCTGCTGGTGCTGCGGCGCTGCTCTCCTTGAACCTACTTTTCGCTTCCTGTGCAGGTGAAAATGAGTGTGAAAAAATGAAGCTGGTCAATGCAAGTGACTCTGAGTTCCGACGCCCTGTCAAAAGAAATGAGCTTGCTAAACTCCCATGCTAATAAATCTGTTGCTCCTCTCTCTGTCTCATCGGCAAAGATCAGTGTGCGAAACATTCAGCGAGTAGCTTCTCATTTTTAGCCAGTTAAAACGAGAAGCGTCACTAGGGGCAGGTCACGTCAGCAGTTCGTGTTAATTCCGAGAGAAACTTGTTGGCTGAGCTCAGCCAAAGATCATTTGTGCGGTGAGAAGCGCCACTCTGTGTGACACCACATTCAGAGGAGTGTTTTTGTAGGTCCTTTAACTCTGACTGAGTCTCCTCTCCAGCTGACCGCTTCACGTCAGCTTTCAGCAGAAACATTCTCCCAGTGAATCTTTTGATCATATCACATCGCTAATATAAAAGATCACTTTAAAAGTTTTGAACTAAGAGCCTCAATATTTTGGATTAAGAGATTCAGTAGGAAACGCTTGTCTTATTTCAACGTTGATCGGCAGAGTTATCAAAGTAGAAACTGGGTTTTCTTCCTGTGTGTCAGTCTGAAGGGAAACTACACAGTGACGACGGTGAAGGAGCGAGCAGCAGCATTGTCCTTCCAGCAGCAGACGGCAGAGGATTTTATCCAGTCCAGGCTGTACGGACCAGGGAGCTGCAGGACCACAAGTAAGAAGGCCGCGTTCACACTGCAGCTCAAACATGTAGTGATTCCAAATATACGCTTATTTATAAATTATTCAAGCCCCAGTAAAAACTGCTGGTGTTTCAGATCTACTTTTACACTCAAGACAGTGAGACAAAACACTTACAATCCTGCTAAGAAAATTTATAAATGGCATTATTGTGCTTCACAGTTCTCATGTCTAACATCTTCCAGTCACAGCATAAAACCTGAGATACTTAACATGTATTTTCTGAAAATATAACATGGTTGTAAAACCTCTGGTGAGATTCTGTATATGTGAATGTACCGTGTGTGTTGTAGCACAGCCTGATATCTTCTCTTCCTCTGAGCCGTAGAGCTCCAGTGTTGTCCAAAAACTATTTAAATCCATCAGTGAGCCTCACTGCTGCACTGGGTCACATGATCCTACATCGCCATGAACACACACACACACTGTAGTTTATTCTGTGTCAGTCCCACCTTCCAGCTGCCCCCAAATACTAGAGCACCACATGTGGATTCATCCGCCACTGAAAATAGTCCCCAACAACAATTTATGTGTTTGTGTAATGTCTGCTAAAAACACAGTGACCAGCAGTTTTAGGGAATTACTGAGCTTTTATAAAAATAAAAGAAACCAGGTATGTTAGGATGTTTAAAAAAAGTGCAAGCTACACTCTGTGGCAGAAGTCTGTAAGGACGATGATCTGTCTCAATTTGAGCTTTGCTACAGTGACCCCCCGTCTCGTCCCACTGTGGCGTCCGCCCTCCTGGGACTCCGGCTGCGGAGATGACGGAGACATTTACACGGTTCACTCTGCTTTTTCAGCCCGTCATCTGGCTGAACGTATTTACACTTTGCCCTTCTGCTTTCAGGTAACGAGCTGCTCTCCCTCCAGAATAAGAAGGGGAGAAATAAAAGTGCAGCGGTGCAGTTTGTCAAGAAAGACTGGGGTACGTGCAGTTAAACAAACTATCATGAGTACTCTAAATGTGAGCCGCGTCTTAATTCCACAGCAACAGTTGATTTTGCTATTCTGTGTCCCAGAATGCAATTTTCCCCTTTCCACTACTTTTGGTTTGTGAAAGAAACACCTGCAAAACTGATGACTTTCCAGTCAGCCTCAGCTGTACTTTAATGCTACTTAGCAAATGTTGACATGCTAACACACTAAGCTAAGAGTGAACATAGTGTAATTATCACATATCAACATGTTTGCATGCTGGTGTTAGCATTTAGCTCAAAGCACTGCTACAGACTCGAACATTTTTTTATAATTTAATTTGAAGGATTCTTAACATAAACGTTTGTCAGGCGTTCATGTTCATTTATAATCAGTCGGGCTCTGATCACTCGTCTGTTTGATCCTCCAGCTTCTAAGGAAAAAGCCAAAGCGGAGAAGCTGAAGAAGAGGTGGCTCCACAAGCAGCAGATTCCTTCCTGCTGACCGTTCGAACCGACTTAGCGTCCCCAGAAACCTTGACTAGGGCCAGCAAACCTTCGCTGCACCGACGTCGCTGCTCCTTTTGCACGCCGACTTTAATCAGACGCCAATCATGGCTGGCTGTCAGAAACACGGAGGAAGACGCCATTTAGGCCCTGGACAACAAATTATACTGACTTGATGCGGACATGGCAGCAGTTTAAATAGTTCACAGTAAGGAGTGCAAAGTGAGATTACATCGAGAGAAGAAGTGTTTTTCCCTGCTTAACCTGTAAATGCATTTCTCCTAACTGGAACTTAATAACCTTATGATCTTTGGAACGAGGTTCTCCCTTCCCCATCAACAAGCAGCTGGTGTTAGAGAGCAGAACATGCAAAGATAGTTTATTGTTTAACATGGGTTTTTATCTGTGATGACTTTATATTCAAGTTCATTGCTGAGGATCAGATGACCTGCTCTGTTTTTTGTAAAATCATTAAAGTCTTGTTGTACCTGCATCTTTAAATATTTTTTTTAAACACAGATATGAAGTGTACACGCTCTTCAGCTTAACTGCTTCAAATGAACAGCTGCTAAAAGGATTGAGATTAAAATTGCATTAGCAATACATTTGATAATCGATTCGGCAGACGAAGGCACAAAAAAACATCAACGGTAAACTGAGCGTGATAGCTCACTGTAAACACAAGGTGCACCTACAAGCTTTTTCTGAGCTTTCAACCACATTTCTGTCTTCTTACACTGAATTTACTATTATTAATTACTCTATATGGATTAATCAATTGACAATGAAATTAACTATTTTAAAAACTAATTGTTTCTAATTGTCTTTTTTCAAGTAAAGATGCCAGCGTTCAGGATAAGTTGATCTTTTCTTATGATACCTAATGAAACATCTATTGCTCAAAAAAAAACATTTTGAAGACTGTAAATTAAAAGTTGCTTTTTTTCCCCCCACAATTTGTGACACTTTAAAGATTCAACAGTCAAAATGACCTTAAATTGCAGCGTTAACTGAAAAAAAGTCTTTGCTGCCACACTCCATCGTACCTGTTGAAATATCTGGATCCATATAAGTGCTGAATAGAAAGTCGATGGAAAACGTATTGCCCACAAAGTTGATGTTCACTTAAGCGATTCTCAACCTTCTGACTTGATACCAAAAGTGAAGAAATGGTGACTTGGAACCGCTTGTCACAAGTTGACATTAATTGCGAGCAGTGAGTTCTGAAGAGATTTAATCCAGAGCTTTTCTGTTTTATATCATTTCACGTGAAATGTCTTTGGTTTCTATACTGTTGGTCGGACAAAAAAAATGCAATCTGCAGTAGCACCTGACTGATATTAGCTTATCAATGATATATCACTATTGGCTTACATGTTAGAGCTGATAACAGACTTGCTGTGCAGAAAGATGTAAAAAGGTATGTATGTATGGTTAATTTGAAAACTGTTGCAATTTGTCCACCAGAGAACACAGACGTTTATTTTGACCTGTAAAATGCTATTCAGTGCATATCTTAGTGAGAATGAGCAGATTTATGGTGAGATGTCAGTTTTTGAATGCTCAAATATAAATTTTGGCCTCAAATCAGTATAAGTATCGGTCGGGCTTTCATTTGATGACGTCACAGTGTGGACAGATCGATCGATAATTAAAATGGGCATTAGTTGTGGCAATAAATTATCCATGTTTGTTCAGTTATTTTTTTAAAAAAGGACCAGAAACTATATCAACAATCAGCTACTAAATATTTAGGTGGACGTTTCCTTTAAGCCTTTGGCTTTGTGTGTTCAGAATGAAAAAAAAACCCAAAGGATTATCTCATTTAGGACTGAACAGTCAGACTCAGCAGGTCACAGAGTCCATTAATTCAACGGAAAGCAGGACAAAACTGTTAGGAGGCAGGAGACAGACTTCAACTCCAGGTGTCATGCAGCATCCAGACAAGTGCCATCATCATTTGTCATTTTTAATATAAATCTTTTCACCCTCACACAAATTGCACTTTTTTTTTTTCTCCAAACGGACACAGCAGTGGACAACTTTCTGGTTGACATCTTCCTTATACACTGAACTGGCTAAAAGAAGGAGAAACAAAAAAGAATAAAATAGACATCTAACTTGATCTTACCACCACTTTACTATGGCATGCATAGGTTTCAGACCTTACTCAGAAAGAGACAACAGACACTTTGTCTAAGAAGTTTTCTAAACGATGCCATGACTGCTTGCGATCTGGGGAAAAGAAGAAAAGAAAAGGGGGGGAAAAAAAAGGAGAAACGAACCAAGGTACATAAAAGCTTGGTTTCGCTGTGAGAAGAAAAGTCAACTCCGAGCTCCCCTTGGAAAAACTTAAGGAAGAGATGGGTGTCGTGTCTAGAGAAAGCCTAGGCAATCCTGTTTCTCTGCAAAAAGCGAGCTCAAACACACAGCTGCGATGTCGTCTTCTCAAAGTATTTGGTTCTTTATTTTGTAAATGTGGTAGCCACAGTGCAGTTGACAATACTAGATGTTTTTTTTAAATGGGTTTCCTGTTGTATTTTCCTTGTCGATGCTTTGAGCACTGACAAACACAAGAGGCCAGAGAAGGATCCGGTAACAGAACTGAAATCTAGTGGGCAGAGGAAGCTCGCCTCTGAGGGATGATGGGTAGTTCCAGACAAGTGGACTTGAGGGTTTTTCATACCTGAACGCAGCAGCAGCTTTAGAAAAAATAACTAGACAGCAAAATGCTACCAGGGAGTAACGCAAAGTCAAGGTTGACTGAAGGTAAACCAGCATCCGAGCTAGTTCGACCTAAATTATCAGGTCAACTGAAGACAAAACAAGCAACAAATTTCACTTCCGCTATCCAACAAAAGCAAACTCAGATTTATAGTATTTTTTGGTGAATACCAAAAAGTAAGAAATTTTAAGTTTTACTTATTTTTCTGCTGTGACAGCGCCCCCTACATTACTGTGCTCCGGGGGGGGAGTCGATGTTTGGTATCGACTAATGATGTCAGTCCTGGTAATTTGACAATAACCACAACACAGGCAGGTTACGTTAAACAGCTGGGGGGAGACAACCTTGTTTTTTTTTTGTCCAGTGGTTCCCAAAATGGGTAACAAAGACACCCTGAGGTGTGGACAGACCAAGAGGATTTATTTCCATTTTTTAAAACTGTCCCAATTGCACACAAGTTATGCTGGTGACAAAAGCTTACAGTTGCTAGAGGCATCACACTTTCTAGCCGAACAACAAAAAGTGTCAACTGACAATTAAATAAAAGCTTAGTCCCTGTAAACAGAGCTTAAAGAAATGCTGATACATCTGACTGAACCTGAGCTGAACAAAAAAAATGCACTAAAATCAGTTAAAGCTAAAAACATTGTTTTGAAGAAGGGTTGGAGTTTAAAAAAAAAGTTTGGGAACCACTGGCTGAGCACCCGCCATGTTGACTCTACGTTACTGTAAGATTGGAATCGGGTCACAGTCACTCATTTACGAAGCGTTGTGGTGTCGTCATTTAGCATTTTACCAATCACCATGATATAGAGACAGCCAACGTTAGCCAGCGCTTCTCCTTTGCATAATGCAGGACGAACACAGCACTGAGTGTGCAGAACGAATATAAAAAGTAATGTTCAAGTGGGAATCAGTGCTAACATTTCCAAGCTAACTAGCTTTTGCGACTAGAAGCTAATTAGTTTAGCTAGCTTCCACAAACTTAACAGCACAATGTGTCATGATAGCTGAAATTGCTAATGGCTGATGTGCAACACTAATCAAGACTTGTTGAAAAAACAAAGTCTTGCATCAACGTTTAGCGGCTTTAGCGCTACAGGGTCATGACCTTTTCACAGTCAGTAGCGCACCGCTGATATTGACAGCGTGTTTCCTAGCAATGCCAGCTCTCAGCTGTGAAAGTGAGAAAACGTCCACTCAGGGGCTTGAAGTTTAGACGGTTTTCCCAAATATGTCCATAAAAACACTTTATCCTCTATTGAAATGGAAAATATGTGAATAGCTGCATAATTATCTTTTCTTACACAAAAAGTGAGAAGAATTCAAATTTCAGTTCAACATTAAATCAGACGCAGAGCTTGTTTACAGGTTGCAGCTCGGTTTTACTGTTGCTTGTTTTTCCGGCCTGAGTTCAAGTCTGAAAAGCCCGCTTGCTGTGTCGCTACAAAAAAAAAAAAAAACAAAAAAAACGAGTCCACCTGTAATCGAGGCCCAGGGCAGGTCGGCTGCTTCGTTGGACCTTCCTATTTTAAACAGAGGAGGAACAAAGGGACATTTTGGCTCCTGAGTTCTTTGTGGGTTAAGGATAAGCATAGACATCGATACGAAAATAAAGATTCACAATGTTTGCATCAAACCTGCTGTGCAGCTCTGGGTTTAGGGGGGGTAACAAGTAAATCATCGCAGGATTCCTACACAGGGTTTCCATTTCAGGAATTTCAAAAGTGCCAAAATTTAGCTAGGCTGTACGAGCTACTTCATGGCAATTGCCACGACATGTGAAATGAAAGTTCTAAAACTCTGTTTCAGGACTAAAGGGCAGTTGTGTTTTCCAAACTTTAACACACCCGGGAAAAAGTCAAATATCAGCTTTCCACCTGCATAGGAACCCTGGAGTCAACAAACCAGGAACATAAAAACTTGTACAGTCTAGGAACAACCAGCACGCTTCAGGAGTCACTGGTGTCAGTACAAAGCATTAAAGGATCGGGGATTTTTTTTTTCAATGATTTCCTTTCATTTGATAACTAAATATCTCACTCTATTGATATAATTCCATTTTGTTAAATTCATATATAAACGTTAACACGTACACACGCTCGTCACTGGTAATCGGTGGAATCGGGACCTTTATTATAATAAGTTGGTGGAACTTGCTCTTGCTGGCGCTCAACAAATATACTGTGAATGCAAGTAACAATAATTAATATAATGATAATAATAATAATAATAATAATAATAATCATTGTCGTCATCTGCGCCATTCCTTGTAAACCTGGAAAAACTAAAAAACCAAATCAAGAGCCAGGTAACCCCCCCACCCACCCCGCGAGAAAACAAAACAAAAGATTAAAAACAGGGAACGTTGAGTCGAGACTGTCGATTCTCTCTGGCTTCTTCGAAGTCCCAAGTCCACATGCGTCACACAAATCTCCGCCGATGTCCTGAAGTGAGTGGAGGGAGGGGGAAGGAGGGAGGCAGTGCAGGGGGTAAAGGGGTGGGGGGTAGGCTGTCCCTAATGGAGCCTCGCGTTGGCTGGAGTTTGAGCATTCCACAAGCCTCGGTGGAGATGGGCTGTTCAATCCTGCTTTCAGCATCAGCCTGCCTCTGTGTTTGCGTGTGTTATGTGTGCGCGCGCACGTTGGCCTGGGGAACCAGGTTTACAGGGACCACGTTAAAGGGCGGTCGGCCATGGCGGTCACACGTCGGCTTTCTTTTCTCGTTGTTTTTGTCTTAAGTTTTCCATTTATGTTTGACCAGGGGTTTTCATCAGTCTGTCTGCCCCGGCTTGATGCCCCCAGGTATATGGGGGCTTTGTATCTGCAGCGAGTCCACAAGAGTTCTCCGAGTATTTTCAAGTCGGCTACTCATGGCTGGCGTCCCCGCTGTCAGTCAGTACGTCGCAGATGCAGCCTCGGAAGGCCGGAGGAGGGGGGCTTGTGAGGCCAACCATGTTGGAGGTGTAATTTCATATTTACGATGGAGAGGGAGGTGTGTGTCTGTGTGTTTTAAATGTGTGTGCTGGCTATCTGAAGATCTGTCCAGAAATTACTCCTGGGCCTCAAAGGTGTTCGTGTCGATCGGTTAAAGCCGAACAAGAAGCGAGAGAGGTGGTTAACTTTCTACTACTTATCGTGCAGAGAAACGTCTCCTCAGCTAATAGGACTACACTGATGGAGGAAATGGAGGGAGACATTTCTGGACAAGTCCTCAGACAGAGAGTGTGTGTGTGTGTGTGTGTGTGTGTGTGTGTGTATACAGGGCTAGTGCAGGTAATCGTCCACAGAGGCGAAGAAGGCGCAGGAGCCGCTGCCAGTTCGTGCCATGATGGCGAGGCACTGGGCGGCCTGACCTACGGCCTGGGCCAGGGGGGGCTGCTTGGGCAGGTTGTGAGTCTCTGAAGGGAAAAAAGGAGGGAGAGGAGGAACAACAATGTCATGACTGCAGACAACAAAGAACAGCACTGATGAGGGCTCAGTACGCTTCCATTTTCAAGTACCTTCAAGTCTCTGAAGCCCTCTCCCTCTGACCTCACAATTTAGCAAATATTTCCCTTTCCCTGTCTGCAGTCTTTCATCCTGAACATGCATACCAATTTGAAACCCATGTATTTGGGTACATGGCCAAGAAAACTGGGGGAATCTGGTTTTTCCAGTCCCCTACCTAGATTGTGTAAATGACATTTAAGATATCGAACTACTGGACAGAGCCAACTGTAACCTGGTTACTTAAGTGCATGTAAACACTCACTGTAAACATATAATATTGACAGCGTGGGCAGCCGACCTACCTAATATTGCACTGTTGAGAGTGGAGCAGACCGGCTCTCTCTGAATGGCGTCCAGCTGGTAGCCGACTGGGCTGCTCCAGGGGTCCGAGTAGGCCAGCAGGCTGAACGCATCCTGCAGCAGGAGACAAACAGCAACAGCTACAGATCACAACACACCACTTCACCTTCTCTTCCACACACGTCGCCACACTATGATGCATCATCGGTTCCACCAATGACGATCAGTTCTGTGTATTGCTATAGTTACCTTTTCATCACAGGTTGTACATCTTGTTGTAGCCTTTACACTTAAAATTGTTCAACATAGGAACTATACTTTCTTGATCAGAGTCAGATTGAGCCCACTAATATGTCTGTACACCAAGTTTAACGCTACCACCAGCCACCAGTTAGCTTAGCTTAGCACAAAGACTGGAAACAGTTTGCCTATTCACCCCCAAAGTTAACAGAATCCACCTACGGGCACCTCTAAAGCTAATTCATTACCATCTTAACAATAATGATAATTATCGTGATAAATCTTCCTCAGTAACAATGTAACAAATGTTTTATTTCATTCATCTGAATCACAAACAAATTAGCGCTTCATTTTTCTATTAAAAACGTATTATTTTGTTTAATCGATTTACTTAATTTTACTCATGCATATTTTTTTTTAATCATAATTGCTCTTCCTCAGATTTGTGAAGTGATCCACTGTTTGACATCAAGGGTTTGTTTAAAACCACAATTAACCATCTGGTTTCTTTAACTTTCACTCAGGAGCAAAAATCAGCCTTTAAACTTGAAAGAAATAAGGATTTGACATTTATCGTGATAATTGTCAATAACAAAAGATGATTTTTTTTTATCGTGATAACACATTCTTTAGTTTAATTCAAAAACCAATGTGTAAAACTGACAATTCAGTTTTAAAGGTGGGTAATGACAGTGACTTCCTGTTTATCTGGCGACTTCTCTCAGCAGCGTCTAAAGATGTGGAATTTTTTTTAAAGAGGTGGATGTTCATAAAAGACAAGGACTTAGAGAAGGACAATGTTGCATTAAGGGGAAAAAACAATGTTTTTTATCTTAAAAGTCAGGATATCTCATCAGTTTTCATTCTTTTTCTAAATTCTGACTCTTGTGAGTCCCACAATTATATAGGAGGTGCAATCAGAAATCCCTCGAGTACACATATGTTGTATATGTAGTTTTCAGTGGTTTCTCGCAGTGTGGTTTCAGATTGCCACCGCTACCTTCCAGAGTGTGTTCTTGTGCATGTGCCAAACTCATGAGCAAGCCACAACAGGGTCTAACACACTGAAACACCGGAGACAGCTCCACACAACATGCTGGAAACTCGGGTAAAGTCCCACTGCAACGTTACAGTAAAGTTTTTATCAGCCTGAGGTTGACCTAATCCACGCTCGTTATGTGATAATGTAACACTGACTGCATTTAGCAGATGTGATACGTCAGCGTTTTCAGTAACTGATGTTACTATTTGTGTATCTTTCACCTGCGGCTCAGCAATGTGAGCACAGCTAAACGTATTGGATGCTTTTCAGCAACCCCAGATAATAGATTACATCTTGCTGCGCATCTGTCATTTCGCCCCCTAGTGGGCAAACCTTTGGCAATGCAGCTTTACGTTTCTGCCCAGGTTAATTGTACTTTATGACTATAGGTTTATCCTTATGCTCTAGTAATTACTGCAGTAGTGTAACTTAATCATTATTTGTTCCCAAGTTCAGCTAAGTGGCCTACAGTTGCATTTCTGGGTTTGGGGTTATAACTGAGTATTATATAAAATTAATGAAATTATTCAAATACAAGTTTTAGTACTCAAACCAAAAACATTTTTTGCTAAAGGAATTTGTCAACTTTCAATATGTTTTGCAAATCAGCAAGTAAATAAAGTAAATAGCAAATACCTGAAATGCTGTAATGAATGTAGTCATAACACAAACACAGGTATCTGAACTATACCTACAGCAGTAAGTTCACACAGCATGGCTCAGGTAAGCTCACTGATTTCTGTGTTACCTTAAGCATCTTCTTGTTGGCTGAGTTCTTGCCACACTCGCGGCGGAGGTGTTCGCTCATGCTCTGGAGCTCCCTGCCGAAATGGATCATTCTCTCGATGGCCGCCTGGCTCCCGCCGCACAGCTGCCTCTTGGACTGAGCTGACTCCACCTCTGCAGAGCCACGACAAGTCCGGCACGCAAAATGGGCATGTTTAAATGTGCAATGAACGTGATGGTACATTTACAGGCATTTAGCCGGAGCTCTTACCCAGCAGCTTACAATGAAAGTAACAGAAGAATAAGCCTCCAATCCCTCATTCTATCCAAGAGCTCACAAAAGGAAATTTTATACAGTACTAATATCTTACAGAAAAAAGGCAGGGCAGAAGTTTCTCACCAGTAATTCATCCCAGAATTCTTACAGCCAAACAGATGGTAGAAAAGAGCTTCTGCTTAAGAGGCTGCTAGAACAGACCAAATACCTCCGCCCACACACTCTCTACCCACCCATGTCTGCGTCACAGTCGTCGGGTTCGGTGGCGTGTTTGGAGCTGCCGTTGAGGAAACCATTGGAGGACGATTCTGTCACTCCGTTAGTGAAGTGGTCAACCTCCATATCCACATCGCTACAGGGACACGAGGAGAAGGACAGGGACACGAGGAGAAGGACAGAGAAACGGTCAGTGTGTGTGACAGCTCCGAGGAAGTCCAGTGATTCCTCCTCTGTAAAGGCTTGCCTTCACAATGTCGCTGATGATGATCTCATGGTCAACACTTTCTATTCCACAGAGTCGTCTGATTGGATGTCATGATAATTCTAATTAACTGTAACCACACCAAACAGTGAGGTCATGGTGTGCAGACCAAGGTTATTGTCGTTAACCAAGACGAACGAAATAACAAAAACTATTTGTGAAAAAACATTGTCGTGAACTGAAATAAAAATAAATTGATACTTTACAAAAAACGATAACTAAAACTGTATTGTAGGTTTGTAAAAGTAACTAAAATGAAACTTAAATTTCCTTAGTTTTCGTTTATCTATTCATTCATTCATTCTCTTCATTCATGTTATAAGACCTAATAAGCCTACATTGCGAGTGGACATGAAGCCGGCGGAACTGACGTTGGAGGGCAGTGGGTTCGGCCGGCCTGGCAGTTCAGCGGTGTGCGCGGCGATTAGCCGATAGGCACCTGTTGGTGAGGCGCGGGTGTGTGATAATTTCGTCCTCCGCATGAAGAGCCGGCACGCTGCGTGTCTGTCAAGACAGCCCGGGGTCAGGGCGGTGTCTGGCCGCAGCGTAGCAGGTGGCGACCGCTGTTATGAGGAGACCCCCATGTAACGTTAGGGGGAGGCTAACTTAGCCAGGCAGACCCAGGTTGGGGCCGGCTGGCAGATGGTGCGATTTGAACATGCCTTCTATTATCTTCTATACATACATGTGTACAAAATAATATAAAACAACTGTACAGAGTCGCGTTTTGTTCAGTTTTGTTGCAGGTAGTGAGTCACTGTCCTGGTGGTTTTCTTTTCCTTATTTTGTTCTGTTGGTCTGGCTTAGAGCTCATCCTGTGTGTGGCATGAACTTTCCCATTGACTGTGAGCTCCCCTTGTGATTGGTTAATGTGTGTGCTGGTCATTATATGTACTGCATGTCAGTTAGTGTGTGTTTTATATCGTTGTGTGTCTTTAGTGTGTGTTTTAGATCATTGTTATATCAGCTGACCTGTCTCATTGTGCTTCACATTGTTTAATACCTCTTCTTTAATTAATAAAGGTTTAGTTTAATGTAACTGCTTTCTAGTCATACTTGCCTTTAGGGTGCTGTTGTTTGTGGCTCCAAGGGGGGGCCTCCACTATCTTCCAATTTCTTAGCTTTTGTATTTCACTTCCATTTATTGTATTTCACTTAGTGTGTGGGCCTTACGTGCAAGCTTCAGACAGCTCAAAAAAGGGTTTCTCTTTTCACAAATCTGCAATATTTCTAATGATCGTACTTGTATTTGAATGTTTTGTGTAAAAAAACTCAACTGGACTGAACTCAACTGAACTGAGCTTGGCATCCTGCAGTGACACAGACTAAAACGAACACTGAAACTAATCGAAACTAAACCAAAACTAAGCATTTTCAAAAAATACAAACTAAACTAGCAAACCCCCATTTAAAAAATAATTAAAGCTAAACTGAAATTGAAAATACAAAGTCAAAACAAAATTAAAACTAATAAATCCAAAACTATAATAACCTTGGTACTGACACACGCTGGCTTACACTTCTACATCACAGCGGCAAGGTGGAGATGTTGAACCACGAGATGGCAGTTCCGAAACAGAAATTCAGCTTTATAAGCAACTGAAATGAAATGCTGTTGTGCTGATGTGTTGTTTTTTCAGTACCTGGTTATGGGCTGTTGGCTGCGGCTCCCGTTGAGGCTAATGTCAGACGTTGGGAGGGTGGAGCCAGAGCCTGGGGGGCAGGGCTTGTGACTGTGGGGGGAGGAGCTGTGGCTCTTATTAGACGTCACACCATTACAGCAGTTGGTGTCAAACCCTAAAGAAACAACAGAGTAGAAGATGGATGTTTAACTCTTAACAAGTGACTTACCTACAGAAATACAGAGGAGTCTTCTTAAACTTAACATGATGAAGTGATTCTCACGTTTTTGTTTTGTTTGTTTTTTAAAAAAAAAAAAAAAAAGGGCCAGCTTTTTTTTCTTTACCTTGCGAGGCAGCTGGATTTGCGAGATCACGCGAGAATCCGTCTTGCAAGGCTTTAAGTTACACTTTGTGGCCTGAACCACTGTGGGTCAGACAAATCAATATCCTTTGAAGGACTACTAGCAGCTACGGGTGTGGTTTAGGTGGGGTGGCAGTGAAAAGCGAAGCGACTGTTTGAAAACAACAATGGCAGCTCCTTAAAGAGGTTAACGTGGATGCTGCTATGGCATCAGACATGTCAGAACTGGAGAGCTTGTATCCATTAAAAAAAGAGCAAAGAACACCACCTAAAGGTTCTTTGAATGGAAAAGATGTTGTCACTTCAGCTCTCCTACTGCGCTGAATGGTTCGTTTATGTGATTGGTTGAAGTCAGCTTGAGAGTGATCAGTGCCAAGAATTATTTTTAAGTGCCTGCTCTTTTCCAAACAGTTTCCAAGGAGGACTTCTTAAATGGTTCTGTGAAAGAAACCAAGGTCATTCTTAAGCCACTAAAAGAAGTAAGATATCAATCTGTTTGTAAATATGTCAAATCTGGTTGTAACCATCCTAAACACACGTTGCAGAACAGATACTGAGGCTGTACAAAGGTAACTGCTGTCGCTGGATGTAAAATGGAGCAGTATTTGTACTCAGGGTGGACTTGAGGCCTGTTCTAATCTCCAGATGTGAATACGCCGAGCACAGCTGGACTGTACCTGTGATGTAGGGCTGGGAGCTGCTGGCTTTGTGGCTGGGGCTGCTGAAGGGCCGGGGGGAGCCGGGGTAACTGTCCTGAGACTTTGGGCTGCGACCTCCCAGACATCTCACCTCACTGTCCGTCCCGTTCACCATCTCTATGAACTGTCTCACCCTGAGGATGTGGAAGCAGGAAGGGGAGAGTGTGAAATGAAGAAGTCGGAAGACAACAGAAGCCCGCAACAAAGACAGGATTATCAAGAAAAAAGCAGAAAGAGGAGAGACATAAGAAGAAGAAGCGAAGAACAGAAGGGAGGGAGCAATAAACAAAAAGATGTAGCGAAGAGAGGATTGAACAAGACAGAAAGAGAGACAAGGTGGAAAATAATTCAATTATAAAATGAGTATTGTAATAAGGCTAACACTTGAAGGAGAAAACTAAAAATCCTTATTTCTTTAAATATAATTTTCATTAAATATCATCAATGTGAATCATGACACATTTATCAGTTTCGATAAAACCAAAGTCCCCACAGAAAGGGGACAGGCAGCTTTTTGCAGCATAAGCAGCAGGACTTCCTTGAAATACGGTCTTTATTTTAGGAAACACAAGTAATCAGGAGCTTCCGATCATCAAGTATGCGATTTAGTTCAATCAACTGTAAGAACCCCATTGGAATGCGGCCGTGGTCTTACTTTAGCATGAAGAGAAGGTCTGGGTTCCTCTCCAGGAGGTTGGGGTAGAGCTGCTGTGTGGTCTCAATGGCCTCGCCCATTCTACCTGACAACACCAGCTTCTGGATCTCTGCAAACCAACAGCGAACACGTTTAGGAGAGATAATACTTGTTCCATGTTTTTCCAATAGTGATGCTGTTAGTGTGCTTAATTTCATTTGTTCTTATTTCATGTTTACTGCCAAATATGAAAAAAAAGAAAAAAAAAAGATTACACCTCTCTGCATGTCAGAGAGAAACTGTGATGTCCATTTTCTTAGTATTGCTACCACCAGTTTACCCCCTCCAAAAAACAAACATTGCAGACGGGATTAAATATTCCACTTTCTGAGAACTGCATCTCTAGTGTGAATCAAATTCAACACTGTGCATTTTATAGAATTACCTGCACCTCATAAAATCAGATCATCACATTTGTTAAGTAAGAGCATGGATGTTCTTTATCGTGAGTTTCTGTTGGTGATAATTTACACCCACACTGCTACAAAGCTTCTGCCCAGAGTGTGATTGACAGGTGATCGACTTTAGCACCAAAGACTGTGCAGGAAGAAAGAAATAAGCTGTGTCCTAATGCCATACTAGTAGGTGTGCAGTACGTATTATGAACAAATCTTTACAGTATGTGTTTTTGCAGTTGGTGTAAAAGAAATCAACATTCATTGCTGTTTTATATTAACAGGAAAGCATGCAATATATGCGCCATGCAAAGGAAACTGCGACTTCAGAATGTCTCTGCATTGTACGAACACAACCGACAGAGTTTAGTATGGATTTGGGTCACAGCTAGTAAGAAACAGACACAGAAACATCACAGAAAACAAGTCATCTTAACTGTGCTGATAAAGCCACCCTGGTCCCTCTGCTGTATTTTAGTTAGCAAATACCATGTCAGCAGTATTTACCCGCTCTGGTGACAATAACTTATTTTATTTCTACAAACAGCAAAGTGTTGGGAGGACTCCTGGTCCCCATCTGTAACCTGGTACCGGCATTATTTACAAAGGCAAACAGAGGAGGACTCACTTTGTCTGTTTTTGATGGAGGCCAGCTCCTCGTGCACGGCCTGGTCTGTGGATTTGGCAAAAGCTTCAGCCGTTGCGCAATAACTGTGGTGCACCAGGTAGGAAGCCACCATCCTGACAAGAAATACAGAAACACAGTCAGTGATGAGACGCAGCAGCAGGAGAAGTCACACGGACCATTACGGTTATCAGAGAAGAGCCTCTCACCATCTGGTCACACATACCTGATCAGCTGATCATAGATACATCCGATTAGCTGTCGTGTTTTTGCGTAATATGTATTATAACTATATAGTTAAATTGATAGCTACATTGTATGTGGTCCGTCAAATTGAACTGTTCTTGTTTAAAAAAAAAACATGTTCAAAACCTGATGTAGCTACTGTAGTTAAAAACAATGTCAACTTCTTAAATATCTGGTAGAGACTCAAGCTAAAACATGGTTCTTAATACACATTTAGATTTTTGTTTACTTCTGTTCATATGATTTGTCTGGAACAGTTCAGTAAATATGATTTGCTGATTTAAGTGGAACTAGAACAAGCACAAACAATACTTAACCATGCCTTTCCTGTGCATACTAAATTATCAAAGAAATCTGACACAGACGGGCAGCGGCGGGAAATGCTGCTGTAAGTGGCGAGATAGCTGTTTACTTTGAGTATTTGAGTGCATATGTAGTTTGTTTTAATCAGGATCAAACCCAAAACTTCAGCTGAAGGTTAATTTTGGTTTATCACAACTTAGATCCCCGCAACTGAGCGAACTCAATCTGCCGGCCATCTGATACGGCCGTAACACCTGTTAAATGGGCCGTGGGGCGAGACTGTTTTGTTAACAGTTTGTTTCAAGAGTGAACTTTTAAATTATACTTGTATTTTCTTTTCATAATGTTTTCCCCATCATTTCTTTCAGTTACACACCATTAATTACTGAGATCTGTAGTCAGACAGTACAAACAATCTCAATAATGTTTGCTTATCAATTTAAAAGGTGAAACTTAAAGGGAGCACACCTGAAATGTTACTTTGTCACTATATCGTACAGGAAAACTGTGCGTACACAACTGCATTAGGTACACGATGGTGGAACGAGCTGCCACACGCCATCAGAGCAGGTTCGTCCCTCTCTAACTTCAAGAAGATCTTGAAAACTCATCTCTTCCGAGAACACTTCCTCTCATAACACCTCTAACTAACTAACCTCTAACATGCACTTCCTGTGCTCTTCTTCTATCCCTACAATTATCTTGTATTGACTGCACTTTTTGTTCTGATTGCACTTTCTGTTAACTCTTACTTCCTTCCCTAGGTATTTACCCATTGATGTGATATGTGCTATGAGCTCTTACTAGTATTTACTGCCACTCTTACTAGTATGTATTGTCAGTTGTAGATCTGTATTTGATGCTCTGTTGATGCTTGTAAGTTGTTCCTCAAATGTAAGTCGCTTTGGATAAAAGCATCTGCCAAATGAGTAAATGGAAATGTGAGTACAGAAGGTCAGGGTCGACCCAGGAAGTTGCTTTGTTAACTGTGTTTTAAGCACAGTTAGGGTAATAATTGTATCGTCCTATTGTTTCATGTCTGTGGCTCATCTGTTGGCTTGTTTCTGATTTGACTGTCCCAAATCTGAGAAATTAAATCCATCCATCCATTGTCAACCGCTTATCCTGTGTACAGGGTCGCAGCTGACATCGGGCAAAAGGCGGGGTAAACCCATCGCAGGGCCACACAGAGACAAACAACCAGTCACACTCACACCTAAGGACAATTTAGGGTCACCAATTGACCTAGGCCGCGTGTCTTTGGAACGTGGGAGGAAGCCGGAGCACCCGGAGAGAACCCAGAAGGCCGGGTCTGAACCCGCGATCTTCTTGCTGAGACCTTCTTGCTGTGAGGCGACAGCTCTAACCACTGCACCACCGTCCCGCCCAAGATTTAAGAGATGGGAATTTCATATTCCCACAATGCAAAAGTGTCTTTAAAAGACCACTTGTTATTTGCATGAAGCTGGTCCTAAAACTCTGCAGAATTTGCTGCCACTAACGTTGCCAGCAGCGTTTGCAGGGAGAATTATGATCAGAGGCCTCAGCTGCTGCTGACTGCTCATCATGTTGCTATGCAAAGACAATAACACTTCCCAACCACCAATCTGACGTAAGCTTAAAAACTTCCTGTTTTCAATCCCAGGCTGTGGGGCGACTTTCCTGAATAAAGGCAATGCCCCCCCACCCCAACCCTCCACTCTCAACACCAGTCTCCATCAGATGGAGATTTAAATGCATTCAGGACAAGTAATCATAGCAACAGAGAGCTAATCCCATCAGGACAGGGTATAAAGAGAAACCGAGCCCCTCAGCTTTTACTTCTGGATCCCAGCTCCTGCTTTCTGACGGGGAAGTGGTCCATCTATACCGTTATCCTCGTTATGTCAGCGGTAATTTCCTGTCACCTACAGGTTAGCTTAGAATGCGTGGTGCAGTCTTCCAGCTGAATTTAATTAACATGCTCAACATTAATATTAAATTACCAATTAGTTTTTAGTGTTAACAAAATTATTAAAAACATATTTATTGACAAGAACAAGAAATTAACTAAAAATACCAACTGAAAACAAAACCTGTGAAAAGGTCTTAGAGTTCATCACTGATTAAAACACTAATGTGAAAGACAGACAACTGAACACAGTTTTAAGTGTTCAGTTGTCTGTGTGGAATCACACCTGTATGCTTCTCATTTGTAAAACTGTACCCTCCATAGGGTTGGGGTATCGATTCTACTGATGGAATCCAGTTCTTATCAAATCTTGGTTCTGATTCCAGCCCTTTCACCACAGATTTTGTCAGCACTCAGTGACCTTCATCCTCTTCCTCCTTACTCCTCCTCCCCTTCATGGCTAAAGTAAAAGAAGTCCCTGAACTAAGTAAGAAGGCCGTCTCTAAGAAAAATATATACTGGAATCATCTGTAGACATTGTTCATTTCTCTTCAGTATAAAAGGTGTTATATACCTGAGCGTGAGACGTTGCTACTGTTAGCATTAGCTGTATCTGCGGTGTCTTTCTAGCTGAGAGAGCATGACACATTGGACACAGTGCGTTCCTTCAGATTCATGCCATACTGAAGTAAATGCTTAGTCATGTTGGATTTGCTTCCTCCCTCGCACCAAACCTTGCATTTTGCTGCGTCATCTCTTTTTAGGTTAAAAAAAAAAAAAAGCCAAAGTTTGAGCGTTTGCTGTGGTTAGCAATGGTCTAGAAATGGAAACAGAAGGACTCTCTTCTTCATGTTTTGGTGACGTTAGGTCAGCGTAGCAGGTCCTGGCAGACATGGGGAACTTTTATGGACTGCAAAAGGCTCATTGCAGTTCTATCTGGAGTGCCAGTGAAATATGCAGAAAGTTAGGAACCGATGAGCAGAATCCAAATGCATGGGTCTTTACGAATCAACGGTTCTTGGAAATTTGGTATCAGTTCCAACTTGTAACAGGTTCTTGATACCCAAAAATCGAATCAGAGTTCATTCACCTGCTCGACATTCCACACTTATATGCATTTCAGTAAACGTAGGTCAAAAAACAAACAAATAATGACAAAACTTAAATGTTTTTAGCTTTTAGACAAGTAACTAATCAAATGACTAAAATGAAACTAAACATAAAAACGTATTTTTGTCAAAAGAATAAAACTAAAACAGTTGCCAAAATTGCTTATATTCTCAACCACATTATTCCAAAGTGAACTTACTTCTGGATCATGGACTGCCATTCGCCCTCGAGCTCTCCAATTGGGAAGCGGTCTATCTGGGCCTGGATCTTTGTCCTCCACTCACGCATGTAGTCCTCAATGTCGAACACGAAGGGGTGCTGGCCGAAGTTTGCGTCCACCACCTCCCCTGGAGTCTGAAGGCCCACGGTCGGGTACAAGTTAGGCTGCAGCGGAGAGAGATGAGAGAGTAAAGAATTAGGATGATAGAGGAAAGGGAGTTTGGGAATGTAATCTGGACAATGAATCAAAGCCGGAAACGACGAGAGGAAAAACAGGAAAACAGAAAATCTCAGGAAATAAGCTTTTGTCTGCAATTGCCCCTTAAAACTGGATTTTACTAGCTGACAAAAATTCTACAAGGAAATTGCAGTAGCAGGCTGACAGGCCATCTTTAAACAAGAGATTCAGGGTTACATTGAAGGGACTGCAAGTAAGATATTTATTGCACAGATCATACCATAATACATTTATCAAGCTGATCAATGTACTGTCAGTTCTTAAGAACCAATGACTCAGTGATTATATTGCTAGGTGCTGAGATTTTTGACTCTCTGCCTCACTTTCTAGCCCGCATTGTATGGGCACTCAACTTCCCAATCTTCTGTTTTACAGAACTCCCAGTCACTACAACCTCCACACCAGGGTGGAAATTAACTTTTTGGCTCACCTGCCAAGGTTGCGGGAAGAAGGCCTTTTCACACGGGACAAAGCTGTAAACTTTTGTTCAGTATGAAGAAGTGAATGCGACATAAATGCGGATGTCCTTTCTGCGCGGATCGCCGCATGAAAGCGGCTACACTCTCCCCTCCCGACTCCTGTCGCCTAACGCCCACTCTATTAAAAATCTACGCCAATCAACCACAGGAGTAACACGAAAAGATCATCAACAACAACCAATGAACGCCTCTAATCCGTGTGTGTTACACAATTTCAGATAACTTGGTACATCGGGGAACAATTTAAGTGTGACACAACAAACAAGAACGCCGGTCGGCTGCGAATTATCATCAAATAGAAATTATATGACAAATATTTTTACCAGCCAATGTGGCGGGTAGCCTTCAGACATTTGGCAGCCAAACGGAAGATCCACCCACATTTGGCTGGTGGCTGGTGTTAATTTCCATCCCTGCTCTACACCCCCAGATATGTGTCCTTCAGGGAATGCTGCATCAGTAGGACCTACATTTAGTTGTGTAAGGGTCATTTTAATTACTATAATTACTATAATGTACCTAGCACTATTCTATATTTTTCTTATTGTCAACAAATTACATGAAAAAACTTTCTGACTTCCCTTTTCAGTCTGACTCCAATCCCAAATTCCCAATGACGATCTTTAAAAACATCTGGCCACTTTAGTTTTTAGCAAACATGACTCAGAGGAGGAAATGGTGCATTTGTTGGGGACTACTTTCACCTGCCGATTAATCCACATTTGGTGCCCTACCATGTATTTTTTGCACCAGGGTGGAGTACATTAATATAACAAGCAGACCAAATATCAGTTTCTTTTTCACTTTATTATTCAGTCCAGCAACGCACCACTTGCTTGCCCTAACCAATCAAAAGTGACCAACACATCTGTCCTGTCTGCCTTTTTCAGTCCACACAGAAGCAGTTGATGTTGCTGGGAGAAGTTAACGTATTGTCGTTGTTATTCGAAACAAATGCCGATTTAAGAGTTATTTCTCCTACTTGACTAACAAAAGCTTGTATAGCGTGTCAATCTCAGCAATACTCATTGCCATTTATGACATTTCCATTCTTAAGCTCACTTAAAAAGCTCTGTTTGGCTTGTTTGTTGTTCTAACCAACAGCAGTCAATGAGCACAACACCAGATCTGTGTAAGGCACCGGAGAAAATATTTATGTGGGCAGCAACTCGTGGGACTGAGTATGTGGGATTCATGACAATGAACATGTCACCCAGTGCAACAGTGTGGCTCATTGATGTGTTTGGACAACAACGGCCCTCTATGGCTCAGAGGAAGAAGATATCAGGCTCTACACACACACCACTTGCTTGTATGATACATTCTAACTTGGATTTGGCCATTTCATTAAAATATGACAATATAGAATATTATCAGCATCATCATTTAAAGGCAACAGGCACAATCTTACAAAATCCAAACTGAAGCTTAGCTAAACAGCAGCCAGGCTCTTGGTAATAATGCCACAACAGAACAAAGACCTGGCACCACCAACTTCAAAACTTTTAAATCTGGGCAGCGAAACAAGAAAGTCTGACCCAAACATCACTGAAAAACAGATTTTGCAGGCATTTCTGAAAGTATTTAGCTAATAACATCGTTTTATGACTTTGCTTCCTCATATAATAGGAATAGAAATAGTACTACTGTGTTCTGACTGCTACACACTAGACAGGAAAACGATAGAGCAGGGATGCGGCTTGTTTACTTTGTTCTCTGTGTTATGTTACAGTACAAGCTGCTGACATGTTGCATGCCAATGTCTGAAGGTTAAGTACTTGTAAATTTGTCATTCTGCCGATCTGTGTTGACAGGATGAAGACATAAAAAGAAATCTGAGGTGAGGAGGCATGTATGGGTACAGTGTTCTGCCATCCTGGCAATTTAATCAGGCTCGATTTGATCAGAAGACGTGGTGACTGACACCAGGCGTTCATCATGGCGTGTGTAGTAAAAAAAAGAAAAAGAAAAGCTAATCATATGATGTAGTAGGGTACCTTTAGAATTAGGACTAGTCTTAAAAAGAAATAGGGCTAGGTCAAGTCTTAGATTTTAATAATATTTCACAGCAAAAGGAAGGTCAGGGGAATAAATACTGTCAACTTCGAAGCCCCCATAAGTAGAGCAGTACAAAAGGTGTGTGTGTCTCTTGCCTTTGTCAGGGTCCAATAACCACAAAGGTCAGCTGTGCCGTGGTGACGCACTTCACTGCACTGGAGGAACATGAATATCTGGCTCACAGCCAAACCTGTTTTGCTGCTCAATGGATTATTGTTGTGGCTAAGGCTCTTATTTTCTTCCCTCTTAAAAAACAGCCCGCGGGTTTCATTTGCTACCAAGCCAGGGGACGGGGGTCTCCTTCAGGTCTAGATGCAGTTAATACATACATGAATCCCATTAAAATGGGATGGCCATTTGGTGTAGGAGTTATTTGCATGCTGAAGCCTGGGAGCCGACGGATGAGATACTCAGCAACAGCACTAAGCAACACAAGTGATGTTCTGTTTTATTAAGTACTATTTAAAACTTCCAAAAAATACTTTTTGGCAGCTTGAGGGCAGTGGAAACGCCCTGTAAACATGTTAGTTAACAGCTGCCTCATCACACATCCAGCAGACACATTTGGAGCATTAGGAGTCGCGTTTTTGTGACCTGATGAAGTCAACATTCAATCTCCTTTTGCTTCTTTTTGCTCCTGGGAAAAATATCTGGCCCTTCAGCTGCCAAATGTTCCACTTCCTTCACTAGCTAGTTGCAATCTTTATCTGTCCATTAGTCAGGACTGATGCATTATAGCTGTAGGTAATAGTCATTATTTCCCTCCATGTTGCAGTCACAGATTGCTGACACCTTTCCTTAAAGTTTTGGCTGCTCGTAGTTAGATAACTCAAAAAAACAAAACACAATTAAATAGCATTGTGTATCTAACTAGTTACATCAGCACTGCACATAAATTTATAATTTTCCAGGTTCCTCTGTGTAACTAGTTTTCCTGGTTTTCTAGAACTACAACAAAAAAGGTCCAAGCTTATCAAATTGACGTTTTGCTGATAACAAATGTATCAATTAATAAAAAATAAATCCACAGCACTCATTTATTATACCTAATATCTTGTATCAGACCCATACAATAACGATTAGAGCAGATTTGAGTGAAAGACTGATTTCAAAATGAAAAGAGGAATAACCTTAAAGAACTTGCCTGTTTTGACTGGACAAAGAAAGTGAATAAAACTAAACACCATAAGCAGTATAGAAGTGACATAAAAATATCAAGGGCTTTAGGTTGAACCATCTCTTAGTAACGCAGACAGGATACAGGGGGAACAACTTACCCACTGAATGCTGAACATAACACCTCAAATTATGTGATGTCACAGTTACAATCATTTACAATTCCTCAGTTTCAGAACCCCATGAACATCTGAACTCACGTGCTTCCCAGCCGTCAGTCCATTTTACAGAGCGGAAACATTCTGACTAGTGGACGGTCTGATTGAAACATCTCATTTCTATCTTCTATCTGCCTTCCTCATTATGGAATGTAAAAGAAACAGCACAGGATTGAACAAAATGTGGGTACTTACTGGTAGGTCTGTGAAGGCAATACCTGCAGAGGAAGACAGAAAGTGTCAGCATGGTGAGCCTTTTCTATTTTTACACACGGTACGAGGCCACAGTCAGAGTGTTTGCATGAGGTAATCTGGTTACCTTCATCGTTCCGCAGTAACCAGATTTCTTAAATAATGCGTAAATGAGAAAAGACAGGTCCCTATACCCGGGTCAGAGAAACCAGGTTGACGCGGCTCAATTTAACTGGAGAACCATGATTTCTTAGGCAGAAAAATGACCCGGGCAAAGTTGTGTACAAAATGTGAAAAGGTAGAAGTTGTACAGCGTAGAGAAACGAAAGAAAAGATGGTAACTCTACGCAGTGTGCCCCTGTATTCAAAATAAATCTTATCTTAGTCAACATATGTCAGTTTCTGCGGTTGAACAGTAGGTTATTTGTAACATCCAAATACATTTGAACAGGAAGTAAAAGGTTTGGTCTTTCTCACTGGAACTTCAGGTGAAGTCAGTGGGGTAGGCAGCAGAGAGGATATGTGGTGACTGACCAACTCCATGTAAAAAGGTACAGAGGATAGAAAAAGTCTACCCTGTCACCCCTGTTAAAATAGAAGTATCTAATGCTTTGGAATTTCTTTTGTACCCGTCTCCTGACTTTGTCTTTCAACAATGAGATCTCTCTGATGCTTTGAAAGCTCTCTGCGGACCGTGGCTGCTCGGAGATGCAACTAAGAAAATATCAGGAAAACACTCTTGTGCAACCAGGTTATTATAAGGTTTCTAATTTTCATTTTTCCCCCTCGAATATTTCAGTTTGTTTTTATATTCAATTGTCCACATTATAGGTCAAATTAAAAGGTGGAAAAAGTTCTGACATGATTTATCTTTGTCTTATTATTTTACATCATAAGAACCTGGCATTTTACCAGGGGTGTGTAGACTTGTTCTATCCACTGTAGGTTAACCAGTAGCCAGGCTACTTCAGTGCACATAAATAACTTTTGGTTCCCTGTCCTTACTTTATGTCTCCCAATAACATGGCTTTTTGTGAGCATGAAGGTCCCTGAATCCTTTTAGGCCTGGAATTAATGCTTTGTTGCCTTAACTGGGGCACTTCGGGTTTTAAATATATTGTTATTAGTTTTGTATTATTAAAGAGGAAGAAAAAAAAGGGTATTTGGGGAAATGATCCATTTTGTCTCAGCCAGCTGCAGGGAACTTTTAAGTATCTGTTTTTGATTGACAGCAGCCAGTAGGCACAGTGTCAGCAGGAAGCCAGAGAAAACGCAAACATACTTGCACTGTAGTAATGCTGCGTTCCAGGCAAATCGGAACAGGGAAATTTCCAACCTGCAACTAGAAAAAGTACAATGGAGTCGGATTTCCTACTTGTGAACTCGGAGAAAAAAATATGTACCCGGACTTCATGAGAAGCAGCTGAATGACGTCATAACAATGGCAGCTTCCATGGAAGCACACATTGTAAATGGTAAACCATAAATTAAAAGGCAAAGTATTAAATTAAAATGATACACACCAGTATCAAATAGTAAAAGTTGTTCTGCATGTAAATTGATGTTGAAATATTTAGTCAGTGTTAGGTAGCTGGTTACAGTAAAGAATCTCTGAAAGTCATCTTCTCTACTCAAAAGTGATTCAGGAAAATGTTAAAAGTGCCCAGAAATGTGATAACATTTTGAAATATAGACTACAACTTTTGCTGATTTGAGGATTACCAACTGATGTAGTTAGAAGGATACCCAGGAACGAGTAACAAATATTTATCACTTGTTTTTAATAAAATGGCCATCCTTTAAATTAAGACCAAGTGCACTGCTGTGGTTTTAACTGTGCAGAAACTTGCCATAGAAACGTGTTTATTGTTTACATTCAGCATCATGCACCTGAAACGCTTTGAAGTCGGACCTGGGCTATTTCAACTTGGAAATACTCTAAGTTCTGACTGATTTGGAACGCGGCATAAGAACAACACCTGCACCTAACCAGACCAAAGTGTCATCTGCAGGGACATTTGTATGCTGTTTAATGTGGTGCAGCTGAGCAGCTAATTAGCCAAGTAGCCTGCAAACTGACGTTAGCAGTGCACTTTTCCCAAGTAAATGTTTGATTGATGGCTCGTTCGACAAGCTAAAGGTACAGAACGAGACGTGTGTTCATGTTTGGAAGTTGGACAAGAAGGAGACTTTAGCAGGGAAGCTAATGTGGGTTGTTGGTCAGAGTTTGTGGCTCTCTTGTGTCATGTAACTGCTGTCTGCTCTGCCTGAAGGCTGACATTATGGTTTTATGCAGGATTTGATTGGCTGTATCAAATCAAGGTCCTACTAATGGTTTTCAGACAAATCAATGCAAAAATTGGAGCACCATCATTAAACTGAACAACATTTAGGTTTAGGTGGATATGTATGATGTAGCAGACAAATTCAATTCAATTTCAGTTGGACTTGAAAAGTTATTTGCATTATTTTGTAGAAATGATTGCACTAATTAGCTCAAAATGACCACCCTTTTTTCAGTACAGAGTACTAAATACTAATACATCATGACCGTGTACTGACAATTTTCCACAGGATGACACAACAGAACAGCAGCATTGTGTATTTGGCTTCCAGTTTCTCCTTACCTAAGCTGTGGCCATTCTTTGTGTAGAAGCAGGTGTTGTTGATGAGGTTAACGCAGCAGCCAATCACGTCGCCTGTTGTAAACGTTGGTCCGTAGGGTTGTCCCGTTCCAGATGAGCAGAAGGAGTGCCCATCATCTCCGTGGTAACCGTATGAGTGCTTGTCCCAACCTGAGGGATGTAGAATTGTCAGAATACGAGTGCTGTCCAGGCAGTGAAAAGGTGTGTGTGTGTGTGTGTGTGTGTGTGTGTGTGTGTTGTGTGTGTGTGTGTAATAACGCAAGACATGAATCATTCTTTTGACTACATTCAAAGACACACAGACATCTAACCATCCCAACTACATGCCCCACCCAAACCCTTAACTGACCTGCAAAATCATTAAAAGGCAACGTGAACAAACAGATTAACGAGTAATAATGGAGTTTCAACAAACCTGCATTGTCTCCTCAAATAACCAAAATAATTGGCTGGACTATAGAAAATGACAACCAAAATGCCTGATGTGTGCTGTTAACCATATTTTGAGGGAAAATCTTCTTTGTTATTATTAGAAAAAGAGTTTTGGTCATAGAGACCTGCAACAAGACGTGGTTGCTCACCAGAGCTGTGAAGCTGAAATAGCCGTTCTTCCTTAACATGTACAAAGCCACAGCCTCATGCGCAGCACCTTACTGTGACACCTGCAGGGGCCCCGACACTTCAGTGTAGCGGGATACATGACTTACTGCTAAACCTATGAAGTCCATGTTTCACTGTGACTGCAGAAGCTCTGTGTTATTTCAGTTTCTCCAAAAAGCTGGATATGTTTCCAGAATTTAGAGATTTTGATTCAAGCACCTACAAACTACAGAGCGTCTTTTTCCTACTTTTTATTGAGTAAATAAAAAATAAAATGTTTTTACTGTTGAACTGAAAAGCATGTAAAGATCCTGCCTTTGTCTTTGATACCCACGTATTAACTGTGTAATATTGAAATTTGCATATTTAAAAGGTGCAACATACTAATAATGTAAAATTTCAAGAGAATTAAACACACGGGTAATTGGTGGTGGTGGTGGTGGTGGTGGGGGGGGCTCTGCTGCAGCATTGACGGCCTCAGGGCGGTTTCAATGTTAGAAACCATAGTGGCGGGGTCCTGTGAGTAACTGCCTGAGCTGCAGACTTAATTCTGTCATTGCCATATTCATCACTGGAAGAGAGCGGTCAACTCTGAACCAGCTTGGCATCGGTTCCTCACAATTACTGAGTTTTCATTAGCATCTATGCATCAACTGGGGCTGCAGTTTGCTCTGTGCCTCCTGTTATCTCTGTATGAAAGTGACTGCGGCTCCTGGGCGGGTCTAGTTCTCAGACTGGTAAAAGGGTATCTGGGCTCCTGTGTGGCCTGATAACCTCTGTAGAGCGCAGAGCTGACATCTACCAACACCATCTTCATGGTACCATGCCATGGCAAAGAAAAGAAAACAGCAGCAGCTCCTAGGCAGCAGAAATCTTTGCATACTGACAAGTGGTTGATACCAGTTTTGAAACCTGGACAAATCTATGCACTGTCTTTATTACTGTGGTATTGGATTTTCTTTATAATCTTTTTTTTTGCGTTTTTTAAAAGCAACTTTAGACCGCATTTATTTAATGAAAGTATAAAAACATCTGGAAGAATTTTTTTTTTAGGACAGAGCCAAGCTAGCTGCTTTCCCCTAGTTTCCAGTCCTTGTGCTAAGCTAGGTTAGCCACCTGCAGTAACTTCATATGTAAAAGGACAAACACAAGAGTGGGGGATTATCAATCTTCTCATCTTACTATTGGCAAGAAAAACATATTTGCCAAAATATCAAACTTTTCCTTTAAGGCACATTTTTTTATTTGGTTATTAAAAAGATTGTGAAAAATAAACTTGTCAGTTTTTTCAGGAGGACAAAGGTGTAATGCAATGGACACCCTGTAGCTTAAACATTTAGTTGCTATTTCTGTACTGAAGTTTCTTGTCAGACAACCAAACACCAAAAGCGACAAATCATTGATAAACTACTATCGGCAGAGAATCAGTCTACATCGTATCGTATTCATGTCACATGAATTGAAACCTACAGCTACACCTGTGCCATATGACTAAAACCTCATATCACCATAATGATACATATCCCAATATATTACATTTTTGTAAATTTCTCTGCATCATAAAAGTGATAAGTAAGTAATTCTGGACAAATCCAATATCATGACTTGCTGCTGCAAAGCTAACATGAAGCTAACATGAGAGGAGGAGCTGGTCCCAGAGCAGCACAGCAGCTTCAGAGTGTGATACTCACAGCTCTCCTGCTGCTATAGCTAACACAACAACAGCACGTCTTGGTGAACTAGAGACTAAGCTGAATGTCCTAATCTGCAAGTCTTTAAACGTTACCTGACACACACATCAAGGCTGGAACTGCTGGAATAGAGGCTCGTCCTTACTACAGACTTCTCTCTTTGGTATGAGCTCCTCATTTCTGCTTGCCTGGTCTAAATCCTGCTGTTCAGTACAACCCAGTTCTGAGTAAACTTCACTCCTCCATGTTGGTTTATTCTGAATGTAAATTTCTTGCCTGCAACACGGCTGGTGCGGACGAACGGACCACGGTGAAGTTAGCTTTAAGTTGGATATCCGAAAACCAACTTCACCGCGGTGGAAAGCATTGTCCCCTCTTAAAGTGCTGAATTTGTGACACAGAAATAAACGAATAAACAAAATTTGTTTGTTTTTTTATAGTGTACCTATATGCACGTGGTAGGAGGGAGAACACCTTCACTGACTGACTCTACCACATTCGTTTTTCTGACCTCTCCAGACTTATCACACATGTGTAGAAATCCTATACATCAGCCTCTCCAACAATAAGAAAAGATGAATATGCAAACAGATAATTGATACATAACACATAGAAATGAATAATCTCTCACTCAGTCACACCTACACCCAGTGCAGCCAAGGCTGATCTCAACCAGACAATATGTTCACAGACAAAATGACACCCACTCAAATACAGTTTCAAAGATCTCCAGTATAATATACAGTAGACACAGACAGTGAAACGCGCAAACAGACAAATTCTTCTCACCACACCCAAAAGGCAGTGGCAATGAGCACTGAGAAAAAGCAAATGCACACAAAGAGTCTTCTTACCAGGGAGTCTGTTCATGTTTACACCCTGAGCTGAGAGGCCGATGCCCATGTACCTGTGGGACACACAAATGAGAAATTATTAAGAGTTAGCATGTTGAAGTGCTAAGATTTATCATGTAATATTTAGAAAGCTCAAGTTAGCATATTATGTAATTAAGCTTTGTTCATGAATGATACGGTCACGCAGAAAGTGACTTCCAGGTGCGACAGAAGGCCATGCTACAAGACAATGAAGAATGCCATGTTTTGTGTATTCTTCAGGTAGAAAAAAATCTATTTTTTCTTTATTTTAAAGAATGCTGCATACACCAACCACAGCTCACCTACATCTGTGGAAGCCTGCGTCAAGTTGTCTAATCGCAAGCACAAACAAACGCTTTAACCACCGAGTACGGCTGAGGCTGACAGGAATTCAGTCATATATCTCAGTGATTCTAATGACTTGGACATTTTGACCTGCTGGAGGTGTTAAATGAAAAGTCAGTGATTCTCTTGGGAGCATGAAAATTTGTATTTTACATGCATTTCTCTCGGGGTTAAGTGCTGGACTGACAGACCAACTGACATTACCATTCCTAGAGCCAAGCTGCGAGTGTGGCTGAAAACTGCTCAATATTTAATTCAACTTTTTAAGCAGATAGTTTGACATCCTGTTTTCTAACCATCTAACATCACACCCCAGCAGAATCCAATTAATTATGGGGACATTTTCTGGACTGTCAAAAGTATTCAGACATCTTGGGTTAAGGGTGGTGAACTGGTTTAACCCAAAGACTGAATTCATGTCACTGGCTGTTACACTGTAAGATGAGGCCCTTTAGAAGACTGAAGTCTCAATTTGGGATTACAAATTGACCTATAACCCTGTGAGAATGCTTTCACTTCATGACATTTGTGTGGGTTATTCAGTCGACATGAATTTCTAAAAGCCTCGCTGCTACACGGCATGGAATAAACCTGACTTCTGACTCCAAAATAATGCCTATCCAAACGATTATATCTACCCACACACACACATTTCATAAGAACTCTAATATAAAGAGAATCTAAATATGACTGTAATCTCCTGTGGGCCATCCTCTTTTCTTTAGATGATTTCTGATCCACCTCGAAAAGATGATTAAATCGGGGCTTCCTGCAGGAGATCCACCCCAAACTCCCTCCCCATATTCAAAGAACCAAATTCATCACATCTATTACACAACAATATACGACTGTAACTAAATATATGCATGTCGATTTGGTAAAATTGCTGGTAAGTTATGTCTTAACAAGCAGCTACAATGAGAGTCACAATGCTTACAGTGCATGTAAATCCAGATTAGTTTAGAACAGCCATTTGTTTGGCCTTTCATTGTTACCAAAATTAAGCTTTGAGCAACTCTCAACCTTGTGAAAAATTGCCAATCATCCTGCATAAAGCAGCTTATCAGTAATGATAGTTGGGTTTGTAGGCCATTAATATTTAATAAGTCCATTACCTCGCTAGTGGCCCCATGAAGCCCAAGTTTATCATACGCCAGAAAACTGTAGAAAAGTTGTCCCTCCACTTTTCTTTCATCCATTTTGTTAGTGTGGCTGTAACTTTGGCTCAATCAGCGTACATCTCAACTGTGCTATAAGATGAGTGCTAGCATTAGCATGACCTACATTGGCATGTTCACATGTTGATATTTAGCAGGGTAACATGTTAGCATTCTAATGATAAGCATCTTGGAATTAGCATGCTAATGTGCCTACAGTTAGCAGGTTAATATTCTAACATTTAGCATGTTACATTTTGGGCAATATTGTTTGTTTCAGAGTATAAAAGGCAACAAAACCTGTTGCAAACAAAGTTTACATAAATATTTAGCATGTTAGCATGCTAACATAGGCTAATGTTTACAGGAATGCAGTTATGTATTGTTAGCCAGGTGGATTGTTGACCTACTGGAGGCACTAATGGTGCCAACGGATTCATTGCATTTTATCCAGATTTCATGGCAATAGTTAATTTAACAGATATTTTACTTTGGACTCAAGTCTTGGAGGAACAGACAGACACTGCCCTCCCTTGAGCCACACCAGCTAACGTGGCTAAAAGTGTTTGGGTATGTTTGGTGTCCTTACCCATCTCGGCCTTTGCTGATGATCTTCACCTCGAAGTAATAGACCCCACAGGCTGCTGGGATGGGGTGAGTGGCCCGTACAGATGCTGCATCTTTAGGGGTTTTGCCATGACCTTCAGGTGAGGGTAAAACACAGACACAAGAGCAACATGGTGCGGTCACTACAAAGAGATACTGGATCATTTTTTAATAATACAGGGATAGAAATGCTTTTCTACAGGTGCTTAGGCTGATGACCGCCAATTTGAATTCCCCTTGTGTTTTCAATTTGTCGTCATCCTTGCGTTTTTGACGTTTTAACCCAAGGGGACTGCTGACCATACCCTCCAGTTATTTCCCTCTACTCTGAGCAGACTACATGGCTTTCAGCGTCGGACGATGGCCGTACTGTTCACACTACACAACTTGCCGTCTTGTGATGGGAGTCTTGAAGTCATTGTGGCGTTCACACTACATGACCGATTGGGGTCACACACAAGCTGACAACGACTGTGTCACCCGACTGGCTGGTCTCCAAAACCATATTTTGAGAACAAACTTGCTTTAAAATAAGTGTCACGAGAAGTGTCAGTGTCATAATATTATCACCTGAAATGCTCTGAATGTGGACCTCCTGGGTTACTTAGTAGCAATTTGTAGTTATTACAAATAAGAGGAGAACTAGGTTGCTGTTTTTAATGAAGTTCTACATGTCATTTTGATTATAGTTGGAAATACTAAGTAATGTCAAACATGTAATAACACTGATAATATCTTAATAAATGTGGCCTAATCTGTCAGTTTCAACAACAAGCAACTGTAACTGTAACACTATCCGATTGTTTTAGGAAGCAAGATAATTTTCCGATTATGTTAGATAAATATATCTTGGGTAATTGCATGCAGGCCTGGAGTTTAATCTACAAAAGATAAATCACAATTTAAATCTCAATTGTAACTCTAGTAAAGAAAATAAAATCACAATCATATATTTTCCTCACATTGTTCAACCCTAGAAGGAGGCATTTCTAATTTAATGGGATGTTTAAATGATGGCTAGTTAATAATCAGTGTTGTTAAGACTCACTAGGGGTCTGTTTCATGAAGCAGGTCTAGCAGTAGCCTAGGAGCCCTTAAAAATCAGTTAAATTAAAAGATGTAAATAGACTAAAACACAATGTGTCACATCCATTTTTGTTCTTGTGACAAAATGGTTGCCAGATGAACACACCATTCAGGTGAGGAGAACACAAGACATACAGTCTCACCCACAGAACCTGCAGGCCTATTCAAAACTAAGATTGCAACTTTATTTTCATTGAGAGTGAATCTAATACTGTTTTAAGTTTAATGTATAAAATGTCCACGTTATGTCCAACCAACCTACAAAGAAACCAAGAAAGCAGCAAATTATTTCCAACTTTTGAGAAGCTGGAACCTGCAAATGTTTGTCATTTTAGCTTGATAAAAAAAGAGTAATGATTAAATGATAATGATTGTGTCAACTAAAGGATGAATTGTTTAACTGTGAAAGCACCTTATATGATTAGATGTGATAAATTTGATTTGACTACTTGCCACAAGCTCTATTCAAAACTCAGATCCTGAGTCATTGTGAAGTCTCATGATGAATAAGGTAAGGCAGTGCAAATATTGTGCTGTCTCATCTGCAAAAATCTGATATTGTCATTATAATACTTTTTCCTACTTTCAGCCATACAATATATTATAAGATATTGCATTACTTATTCGCTTTTCAGATATGTTTTCTAGAAATGTGAACTATATCCTCCATGTTCACCTGGCAGATGCATGAAATCATTGCATCTGCTGTTCTTTTCTAATACAAATGTTTCAAAATGCAGGATTGATGTAGTTCTTGGGAAAATAATGAAAATGCTTGTCAGTTTCCCAAAGCCCAGATGACATATTCAAATCTTGTTTTGCCAAACAAATATTCCCAAACCCAAAGTTATTGACTTTATTTTTATAGAAGACAAGAAAAACCAGCAAAGGTTTGCATTTCAGTAGCTGGAACCAGTGAATATTTGGAATTTTTGTTTAACAAGTGACATAAGTGGTTTATTGCTCATGAAAATAGGTGCAGATCAATCTACCAATCATTATAAAGCAATCATTTCTGCTCTAGTTCCTATTACTGTATCATAACATTTTTAGGCAGGCCTTGGTATTTTAACAAAGTGACATTTCATTTTTTTGTGAAAATAACTAATGAAAAATCCTGTTAAGTGGACGTGACATAACAGGCATTTAATGATGGATACTTGCAGATAACAAATGTTCTCCATTTTCAGTTCATTTATGCCAACATGATTCAGATTCCATCCCATGAGTGCCAAAACACTAGGACATTTGACATAGCAAAACCTAGTTAGTAACAGATGGCCTGAGATTTTCAGCTTAACACTGCTGTGGAAATACAAAAAGTGTGACTGTTTTAAGTGGTTATCGGCCCTGGCGGTGGTTCATGTAAAAGTTTCCAATGTTTGAAAGTTACTCAGCAGGTACATAACTGCTATAATAAGAGATGCAGGTGAATGTTGAAGAGAGCCAGAACCTTCTAGCTGTAACAAGGAAGAGTGCGTGTAGAGAGCCGGTCAGACACAGAATAGTAGAACACACCCAGGAAGCACTGTTACACCTTTTCTTTTTTTTTTTCCTCTAGCCTTTTCTTGTAGGCCTGCACCAAACCCCCCTTGATAGATTTGCTAAGCAACTAGTCAACCTGAATGTCAGACAAGACACTTGATATTAAAGCTTCAGCTGCAAAGAACTACCTAGGCCTACCCTGCCATCAATAACTACCTCACTGGAAGCCTATCAATTCTTTTGAGTAAATTAGGCTAATCATGACATTCGACACAGTCTATTTCCTGTCATTTAATTACCTAATAATGCTACATTAGCCTAGCAAAAGGGCTGTCTAGCCCTTGTCCATTTTGGCTACCGTTAATAGATGAGATGTGTTAATGGATGATTGTACATCTACGTGTAATTAGTTTAATTTCAAAAGATGGCCTGACAGATCATCTGCCGTGAAAGCTTCAGGGTGACAGCTCATATCGCAGGCAAACTGTTTAACAGGGTAGCAGGGAAGCTAACGAGCTAGTAGGTCAGTGTTGGCTCAGGATACACCTCGCCAGCTGGTCGGGTTGCAAGATGTCCTCTGTCTTGTTGTTGATGAAGCCACTAGCCTAGCCTAGTTTGTTTTTAGCCCCAACGGCAGCTGGCTTTGATCCGCTAACCGTCAAGCTAAGCTATCGTTAGCAAACTTGGCGTTAGCATTGAGCAATAAAGTGCTAAACTTGAGTGTGTCTTTGTGTCATACCTTTATAGTGTACACGAAGGTTGTTCTGAGAGAGCCCGATATAGCTAAACTTGTCCTTCGGGCTCCAGGACCGAGGAAGCGGAGTCTCATTTTCATTAACGGCTGGATAGAGAAGTCGGAGTCGCTGGTTGAGCTCCTTTTCCTGCTCGTTCAGAGCCGAGTCTCCGTGGACAACAACCGACATGAGAAACCCACAGCCCGATGACTGTCCAGACATAGCTACGACACGAGTTTTAGTAAATTGGCTTGTCAGCAACAAGCCACACACACTTGTGTCAGTCAAGTTTTAAAGGGAGGTTTAGCAAAGCTAGCTAGCTAGCAGGCTAAGCTAACTGGCTTTGCTGGTCGTAGAGAGGCAGCCAGAGCTGGTTAGCCGAGTAGCTAACCTGGCTAACGCGTTTAGCTTGGCCAGCAAAGGCAAAGCGATCGCTGAAATGGCTCAGGTTGACATTAGCTGACACAAAGCCACAAATAGAGACACCAGAAGAAGACTGTCTGCCACGCAGGCTCAGAAGAAAGTAGTTAAAAGATAGAGGAGACGGCTGTTGTTGTGAATAAAGTAACAACTAACGTTAGGGTAGACGGATCGACAAAGTATAATGAGCTCAGCTAGCCTCGATCTTTTGTTTGTTGTCGGAGCGTTATCCGCAAATCTGATTGGCTGAGAGCAGCTCCACTCACTTCCTATGGGAATGTGAAATACATACACAGAATGACCAGTGAATGTACAGCAGTGTTAACACAGGATTAGAACTAATTTATCAGTCGGTTTAAAAGGTGGACATAGTCGGTGAGTCGTCATCATCATTGTTATGTATTCACCATATATACTTGGGTATTATTATTATTATTATTATTATTATTATTATTATTATTATTATCGCATTGTACTTTGTATCTACTATGCTACATCTGAACTCTAGAATTATACAAAACAGACCATACACTTAATTTTATTTTTATATCCAAGCAGCTTGCTACACAGTACCTGTGTGGGGAAAAGGCCCACTGAGATATTAACTCTTTTTCAAGAGAGACCTTGCCAAGAAAGGCAGCAAAACAGCATTTAAAGTTACATCGACGCACACAGCAATAAAATACATTAAAACATCTTCCAGGACGCCTATACATACAATTAAAGTGTCCAGCCTATGGGAAACATCCAGTCCTTTAGGACATCTGCAACCAGGGACTTGAACTCTCCTAGTGGTACCAGTGCTTCTAACTGGGGAGTCTTTTGTAAGGAGGTCCATGTTGAGGGTGTACAATATTCTTAAGTGTTATGACTTCAGGCTTAGGCTTTATACAACTTTTTCACATAATGCTGTAGGACTCCCCAACCTCTGTAAACAACCTTTGAGGTATAAAATCATGAAATCAGCTCACCTCCCCTTTAGGTACCAACCAGGTACAGTTCACACAACAGTATACACACATCAGCTTGAGTTTTCCCAAAAGTCCACAACCTTGTCTCCTAGAAATTACTTTCATATACTGCTAATGTACTGCATATTTCAGTGTTTCTCAACGGGGGCGTTCCGAGGAGGATGGGGGGCGCTGGAAGCAATATTTTAGAAAGGGGGGCGCTGAGCTGCTTTTGGGGGGCGTTTGTTGGATGGAAATTCTAAGGTGAGTTAAGACTTAAGATTCACAACAATACGAGTTTAAACTTTGAACTACTTGGAAAAATGTGGTCTGCAACATTAAAACCTGCCAGTTTAGTCCACTGTGACGGGACAGACTGCATTTTTTCTCTATCAGCTACTTGTGGTGCAGCTTCGTGCTGCCTTCATGGGAATGGGAAGTCAGAGTATCATCTCTAAAATTTTACCCACATTGCGTTTACTGTGTAAACTCTGGAAAACCGATGCTCTCTTTCTATGTGGGAAAGTGTTTATTTCTCGGAGGAAAACACCGTGAACGTCTTATTATCGCAGTGGTTACACATTTACAAGAGGGATCTCCTGCTGTCGGAGTCACCCTAAAGCAACTTCGCTGCAACACCGGTGAGTCACGTCGACCCCCCTCGCGCTGTGAGTTGCAGACAGTTTGTGACAAAGCAGATATGTAACGTTAAAAACTGAAGCCCTGTTGCTCTGTTGGGGACCGTTAGCAGCACTTTATCAAAGGTGCTGAAGTTCAGGTGTGTGGAATTATTCGTGAGCTTCCTGTGTGATCACAGGTGTTGTCGGTTAGTTTCGTTCTCATTCAGTTTTGTCTCTCAGAGGGCGAGGGGATATTCCGTGCGAATCAGTAACATAATGCAGTACAGGGCATGTAGTAAAATGTTATGAATTCTCTTTAAATAGGCTAATGACGTTAGTCTCCTACAACGTCTTTTTTTCTTTAGGCTACATGTCGGAGAACACAGATCTGTGGCAGAGATTCTGAATGTGCAGAAAGTTTTGAACATGAGCTGATAAGTCACAGTGTTTCCCAGACGTTCATTTATTTGTGGCGGCCCGCCACAATATCAACGCTGACCGCAACATATTGATTTTTTTACCAGGCCTATTTAAAATCGTATTTGACTGCAGAGCTGCAGGCGGAGCACATCCTCTCGCTCGTCCCTCTCTCTCTCTCCCTGGTGAAGGTGCACAACGCAGCCAATGTCGGAGACACAGCTAATAGAAGTTATTGGCAAGCATGTAAGGAGCCTAGCTAATAAGGAGAGCTAAGTTAATGTTAAAATACAGCTGGGTTCTCGAGGCTAGTATGATGTACAGCTGCAACACAGTTACACCTGTCATTCTGTGGGAAACACTGACAGGAGCTAAAGTCCGGTCAGTTACTGGATTAAAACGGATTAATTTATAACTGAGATGAAAAGGGGCCATAAACACATTTAAATAAAGTTACTTCCCCACAAAAGTGGAGGTAAGACTGAATCGTGTGTTGACTCAGCAGGGATGATATTAAATAGGTTGATCTATAGGAGAAAAATATTTTAAAGCAATAAAAATGCCTAAGAGCCTCACTACATTGTATTATTACTACATTATAATTATATATTTTGAATTGTCACCTGAATTTTCAGACATTTCCACCCTAAATTGGTGCAGAAAAGGCAGAAATTAGGGGAGAAATCTTTACCAGAATGCAGGAAATTAAGTGTTTAATGCTCAAAATCTTCTGGGGGAGGACCCCCATACCCCCCACTTATTAAGTGTCCCATCCAAGAAAACAGTGTTTTGCTTCAAACACAGTTTCTGGAAGGAACATTCACTTATTAGTTAAATATAGTAACTTTTCACATGGCCTTTTTGTTACGTTTTCCATGTTTTAATAACAATAGTAACAAAAAAAAATCAAAATATATTCAGGGCAAATAGTCAACATCTGTTTTGAGGGGGGGCCGTAAGGGATCTGGATAGTGGACAGGGGGGCCGGGGCCCAAAAAAGGTTGAGAACCACTGGCATATTTTAAAGGACACATTCAAAATATCTGCAAAATGTATAGGTATAATGACAATTTATTTCATTTTTTTGTTTGCAATATCCACCTGAAGCATGATTAATGGATTTATGGTCATGTTTAGTCACTAAGGTAAAGGAAGTATTATGGTCTTGGTTAATAATAAAAAACCCGAGGCACTATGTGTTCCCTTCATTAACACTTAAAGGTTCAGTGTTTAGTATTTATGAAGATCTATTGGCAGAAATGCAATATAATGATTTTTGTTGCCTAAACCCAATCTCCCATATCAAAGTTCTGTGTTCCGTACAACCACCATCTCCCTGCAACTTCTGTAAGGTACCCCGGTTGCCCCGGCCTTTCTGTGTTGAGTTTGCATGTTCTCCCCGTGTCTGCGTGGGTTCTCTCCGGGTGCTCCAGCTTCCTCCCACCATCCAAAGACATGCATGCTAGGTTAATTGGTGTCTCTAAATTGTCCTTAGGTGTGGATGTGAGTGTGAGTGGTTGTGTGTCTCTGTGTGGCCCTGCGATGGACTGGCGACCTGTCCAGGGTGTACCCCGCCTTTCGCCCATTGTCAGCTGGGATAGGCTCCAGCCCCCCCCGCAACCTTGTACACAGGATAAGCGGTTGACGATGGATGGATGGACACTTGTTTTTTGCCCCCAGTCACCATGAACTGAACTCAAAGATCTAAGACTTTCTCTATGTACACAAAAGGCCTGTTTCTCTTAAATATTGTCCACAAATCTGTCAAAATCTGTGTTAGTGAGGACTTCTCCTTTGCCAAGATAATCAATCCACCTCACAGGTGTGGCGTATCAAGATGCTGATCAGACAGCATGGGTCACAATAAAAGGCCAGTCGAAAATGTGCAGTTCCACCACACAGCAAAATGCCACAGATATCGTTTTGAGGGAGCGTGCAATTGGCATGCTGACTCCAGGAATGTCCAGCAGAGCTGTTGTCCGTGAATTGAATGTTCGTTTCTCTAATATAAGTCATTTCAGAGAATTTGGCAGTACATCCAACTGGCCTCACAACCGCAGACCACGCTTAACCATGCCAGCTCCACATCCAGCATCTTCGCCTCCAAGATTGTCTAAGACCAGCCACCAGGACAGCTGCTGCAACAATTGGTTTGCATAAGCAAAGAATTTCTGCACAAACTGCCAGGAACCGTCTCAGGGAAGCTCATCTGCATGCTCGTCGTCCTCATCGGGGTCTCGACTTGACTGCAACATCACACAGCCATTGAAGAGGAGTGGACCAACATTCCAGAGGCCACAGTCAACAACCTGACAAACTCTATGCAAAGGAAATCTGCTGTACTGTGTGAGGCAAATGGTGGTCACACAGACACTGACTGGTTTCCGGACCCCCCCCAAACTCCCCAATACAGTGAAACTGCACATTTTTGAGTGGCCTTTTATTGTGGCCAGCCGAAGGCACACCTGTGCAGTACCCATGCTGTCTGATCAGCGTCTTGATATGCCACACCTGTGAGGTGGATGGATTATCTCGCCATAGGAGAAGTGCTTACTAACACAGATTTTGACAGATTTGTGAACAATATTTGAGAGAAATAGGCCTTTTGAGTACATAGAGAGAGTCTGAGATCTTTGAGTTCAGCTCATGATGAATGGGGGCAAAAACAAAAGTGCTGCTTTTATAATTTTGTTCAGTATAGGTGTAGCGCGTCCTTCTCCAGAAAACATGCATTCCCACAAAACATAATCCTGAGACATTTCCTTCAAACTGTAACTGGCAAAACGAAATAGTGATACATAAATGTAATTTCAAGAAGACGGGGTTGCAGAAACCAATCGTTCCTGTGCTGGAAGGAACATTACCTGTACCCAAGTTTGTTGCATGTCATCAGTTACTTTCAGCATCATATGAACTGAAATAATGGTAAACCAGATATTGACACAAGGCCCTTCCACAAAGACAGTTTCTCAGGATTGGTTAGGAGCCACCTTAAATGTCCTTATCTTTTCAGCTAACATTGTTCTATAGAGCACATTACAATACAAATTTACCATTGATCACATTACCCCAAACTAATTAACACACACTAAACTTAGGGCCTTTGAAACCCCTGACGGTCTAAGCCTTAAGAAAGTTGGCCATTTGGTAATCCAGCCTTGCTTGTTAGGTAACAACCTGGCAAAACACACTGTAACTAAAATACAAAATCATTTAACAAATGGTACAGTAATATGTTATTCATTATTGCCATCAAGGTTTGTCATGTTGTTTTTGTTTCTAGTAGCTCTGATCAGAAGTAGATTACAGACTGAAGAGGGTTTTTTTTCTTTTCGGTTTGGCTCGCACAGCCTATGAAAGTCCCTCACACCAACATGTGGGAATGTTCATTGCATCACTAAAAAGGAATCTGAAATGATGTTAACGCTCCCTGTAGGGAAGCAAGCACTTGCTGCACTTGTTGTCCACTGGAAAACACAAATGGTAGAAGGCCTGGACTGTTTATCATCAGCAAGACGTCTGTTGCTGAAGCAGAACGGGGACAAACTGTTCTGGGAAAATATCCTCACTGTTTGTTTCATATCCTGCTTGGACAACTGGCCGGGTGGAGTATATATAGTGGTCGAATACTTAAACACATGGAGTAAGATGAAAATGATAAATTAATGTCGCTGTGCAAGTAAAAGTTTTGGATTCAAAACCAAAGTACAGTGGAAAATACATTTTCTCAAGTACAAGTTTGAGGTACTTTACTTGAGTATTTCTATTTAATGCAACTTTATAATTGTTTTACTGTTTACTCCACTACATTTCTTTGACAGCTACTAGTTACTATTCAGTTTAAGTATTTATATAAATACGACAAGCATATAAAATGAAACACAACATGACGCCTTACCGTCACTTTTCAGATGTCAATGACTTTTTTCTTTAAAGGTTCAGTATGTAAACTTTAGTGGCATGCAGTGGTCAGGGTTGCAAATTGCAACCAATTGCTAAAGGTGCATTCACATGCTTCTCCCATTTCCTGAGTGGTGAAGTCCTTCTTGCAACTTTGGTGTGTGTTCATGTGCTCTTAAGTCCAAATGTGGCATCAACATGGATGCTACTACAAAGATGTGTTGGAATAGCTTTATCAGAACATATAAACAACAAGCAGACATCTAGTTCTCTCTACATGGACAGCAAGTTAACTGTTATAACCATATTACAAATGACATGTTTGTTAAATATGTATATGCTATTATTGATTTCTGAGTTTCTGAGAATTGAGTTCTGTATACTTCGTTATCAGGGTTGGGGAGAAATGGATTACATGTAACCACCTTACGTAATCAGGATGCAAAAAAAAAGTAAAGTAAGGTTTCGTTGGCTGCTCGCGCTGCTCCGGTTCCCAATCAGGTGCCACACCGCTCCGTCACTCCATCACTCCATCACACCGCTCCATTTTACTGTTCCTGCCTTCAGTGCTTGTGTAAATGTGTAAACACCTTTATACAGTCTGTGGTAAACACTAACATTCCTCGATGCTCCGAGCTCTAGTGCGGGCAGAGCTAATCTGACCAGTAGTTGCACAGCTAACTGAGCTAATAACAGCAGCTTGTTAGCTGCTAACTAACTTTAGCCACAAGTAAAGCTATCTGTCCATCAGAAAACTCTGTGACTCACAGAGTTGAGGCAGAGCAGCAGGGGGACATGAGAGAGAAAACTAACTTCTCCCTATTTCCATCAAATATGATCCCTTTTTCAACAAAATCAGTGAAAAGGTTTGTACAGTAATCAGTGGGGCCTGGTCCCAGAAACACTATGCTTCACATTGAGAAATCTTTCCATTGGATGCTAAATTAATAAAACAAGTGCAGAATGAGTCATCAACATCTTAAAATGGTTTACCAAATGACAAACTTAAATATCATCAAGAATACCTACGAAACACATTTTTTTTGTCCCTGATGAGTCAGATGCGTGACATCGTGCAAAGGATATCATAAAAACATTCAAACATGGATTTCATGGAAAAGGAAGATTTTGTACACGTTTCCTTAAAAATACACTGAGCAGACAACACATTACTGATAGTCTCTTGTCTTCATTTGCCTATTTGGCATTGAAGTAATCCAAAAGTAACTAAAAGTAATCAGAGATCAGATTACTTTTATTCTGTGGTACTTGGATTACGTTACTGATTGCATTTTTTTAACAGTAATTTTAAATTGTACCGGATAACATTTTTAAAGTAACCCTCCCAACCCTAGTTCTTTATGTCCCATGTACACTTTGTTTCTCTTTTTGCGATAAAGTTTTAGGGAAGAAAAAAATATTCTGATTATTCCGACACCACTTGAATGCACCATCAGTCATCACTCACTCCCTTTCCAAACGCGCAGGAGAAGCTATGGTGGCTGACCAAGGGGGTAAGCCACAGTTGAAATAGTGAAGCCAACCAAAGCCTGCATGGATGGATCCATGTAGGCCCAAAAATGATGTCACAACCCTGAGACATCCTGTCAGACATGACAGATGTGTCCAAATTGCTTAGATTATAAACTCTCAGTAAATCTAGAACAACTATTCGGCCATCAGTGACTCTGCGCTGGTGTTTGGCAGCGCAGAGTCACCTTGTAGGCCTGGCGGATTAAAAAGTGACAATCCGAGTCAGACTAACACACTGAGCCACCAACTTTTGTTGGTGCTGCCTTGCAGCTAGAATTATGTGTTTCTGACATTTTTTTTACATCATGAAACCACACTTATACTCCACGATCATGCGCAGTAGATGCTGGAGCCAACAGGAAGTAGCCCTGTAGTAGTGTGTTATTGGTCCAAAACTGGCTTCATTGCTCTCCATTCAAATCTGCAGGGTGGCTTCGTCCAATAATATACTGCCTATATGGCCGACCCACTCTGTTGGCTGTTGTGCTCACTAATATGTGTGGGTCCAAGTTTCTCTTCTTTTCTTACTTCTAACAAAGCAGACTACTACTACTTCTTCTTCTTCTTGTATGTATTAAATGTTGTGAAGAAACGTGTTCTGTAGCTCCGTTTGTTCGTTTGGAATAATATAAAAACATGGCGGCGCAACATGGCGACTTCCATGAAAGAGGACCTGCGGTGTATGTAGACAGAAATGGATCATTCTGAGGTAATAAATACAGAACTGTTCATTATGTAAGTTCTTTACACACCACTGAAAATATAGTATATTATATATCATTTTTTTCCATAGATCCTCTTAAATATTACACACTTTAACTTCTGACATGGTTCCATTTAAAAATGGTGCTGAAACAATGATTTCTAATGCACTGGAGCTTGTAATAGAGTATTTTTACATGAATGTAATGGGACATTTAATTGAAGCAAGGATCTTGATGCTTTTTAAATTTTTTATTTAAAATATCAAGAATACATGTATTCATTACTGAGGAAATCTATTTGAAATGTGATCTTTATCCATGCGTTTTTACATGCTAAATGTTAGTCTGCAAAATCTGGCAGAAATTTGGGCGTTACAAAAAATAGAGTAATAAAAGGGAAAGAAATAAAAGAATAAAAGTTTGTAAAACAAAGTTGTTCTTGACTCAGTGGTCTAATTACTTCGGCAAATTCTGGAAAACCATCAGTTACAGTGTCTTTAAAAGCACCCTGTGGAGTTTCTGACCACCAGTAGCGCCATGGAGCAATGTTTTGACGAGGGGGTCCCTGTTTTCTTTGTATGCACGATACATGCAAATATATTATGAGGAGCGAAGTGCAGTCAGCATGTATGTTAGACCTCAAAGATACACACAGTGTGCTTTGGCAAGTAACGCGGAATGTAAACATTACTGATGTTTGTTTACAAGAAAACTTTATAGGCCACTTTTAAGGTGCTTAGGGGCTCCACAGAGGGTTCTTCTGGCCCTGACTTCTGCAGCTGAGACAGAATCGGGTACGTAACCAGGTAACCAGCACGACAGTTTCATTTGACTTTCAAATTCTTTGTGTAAACACTCCTGCAGCCTTTGATTCAACTATTTAAACTAAACTGAAGTTTCTGTTTTCATACAGGGACAGAGAAAATCTGATGAAGCTGTGGGGGATCATCAGTCATCAGAGATTTTCCGGTCTCTGTTAAATACAAACGCAGACAAACTGGGGCGGGAGGCGTGGGGAGCAGCACCATCTGGTGGTTCAGGCTTGACCTCACCACAGAGAATGAGATAAGAGTGATAACACAATAAACTGTAGTGTAGACTGAACTGAACATAACAAAGAATCCAAAGAAGAAATCTGCTTTAATTTATTTCAGTTTAACAAGCTCTTGTTATTTTCTGCTTCTGATTCTTCTAGAATAACTTCTGAAGGCAATTTCAGATTTCTGTTAATAATCATTATTAGGGCTGCCCAACTTTTAACCAGAACCAGGAGTCTTGATTTATCACACCTGTTTGAGCCTCCTAACACTGCTGACTGCTGGCATATTTTAGAATTGATTTTAAGATATTATTATTTTCTTCAAAGGCTCTTCAATGCTTTGCTTAATTTTATACACTGCATACTTAGTTTGATCTAAGGTCTTTCATGTGTTCCAGAGGCCCGACTTAAAACTATACAGGACAGTTTGCTGTCAGGACCCCTGTGTATCTGGAATAACTTGTCTGAGGAAATAAGGCTGAATGTCATCTTTAATCTTAAAATACATCTTCGTCAGAGAGCATTTCCTGATTTTACCTGATTTTTTAAGATGAAAATCTTCCATCCATCATCGACCGCTTATCCTGTGTACAGGGCCGCGGGGGGCTGGAGCCTATCCCAGCTGACATCGGGACACCTGCACAGGTCACCAGTCCATCGCAGGGCCACACATAGACACATAACTACTCACACTTAGGGACAATTTCAGAGACACCAATTAACCTAGCCAGCATGTCTTAGGCTGAGACATGCAGGCGGAGAGAACCCACGTGGACACTTGTGGAACATGCAAACTCCACAGAGAAAGGGTTTGAACCTTCTTGCTGTGAGGCGACAGTGCTAACCACTGCACCACTGCACCACTGCACCGCCCCCTATTTGCAACTTGTACTATATAAATAAAAATAAAGATTATCACGGGGAACGGTTGTGATCATATTTTATGTAATGAAAATAAAAGCCTCCCTGTAGAGAGCTGACAATTATCACTTTGATTTGGATGTGAACAAAACAGCAAACCCCCCAAAACTAAATATATTCACAAAGTGAATAGCTTGCAAAAGCTAAATCTAATTAAATTTATGCAAATACAGTATGTGTAATGTTTGATTTGATGGAACCAACTGATTTTTACTATGTTCTTTTCAGCATTTCCTCCTTTTTCCCCCCCAGGAACATCCTGTAGGAGTGACTGATGTAGCAACAAAGGTATGATCCCTCATTGGCTTAATTTCTGGCTGCCACGGGTTGAACATGGGTGAGCACGAATGTAATTTTACTTTTTCTGACCACCATGGACGCACCTGGTACCTTTTGTGAGAGCGCATTAGCTGTAGTGGTGTCAAGATCCCCTCCAAAAGACAAACAAACTAAAAAAATCTCAAAATCACGACATAAAGAACAAAATGTCTGAGAAAAGCTGATTGACTTCCGCTCTACCAGCGAACACACCTAGAAGCAAGAAATGCATAAAGGGTCTCTGTAGCTTTAACAAAACGCATCTTTAACAGGCTTTAACTGTTAACCATTTTACTTCAGGATCAAATTTGGTATATCCTGTTGTTGACTCCTCCCTGTAATTCTGTCATGGTGAGAAAACATATGATCTCCCTTTTTTTGGCGGATAGAAAGTGTCCAACACTGTTCATGGTGACTTCAAGAACTGTCAGGACTTTGTGACGTTAAAGTTCATGTTTGATGCATTAGATGCTGTGACACAATCTGAAAAGGCTGAGCACCACTGTTAGTTAGCAAAGCAGAGCCAGAGGTGAGAGTTATTAATAACACCTTCATGTTTCTCACTACGACAGTGAGGTATTATGCATAACATTTAGCAAATTCCACCAGAATTGGCATTACACTTTTAGCTAAATCTGACACTTTGAGCTAATTACTTGGCTACCAAGCTAAAGAAAGCACACGATAACATGTATACTAATGAACACCCCCAAACTGTGAACTCTATTTGTAATGTACACAATGTTCTTGCTCTCTTCTTCCGTAAAAAGGAGCAGTTTTTCTCCCATTAAAAAGTTCACATGGTCAGTTACACAGTAACATCCCCATTAGTGAATTCTGGAGATCCATTGTCAAGCACATTCAAAGCAAACCATTGCCCATTCATCTGGTCCCATTATGGCGGTATGCAGTCCCACAACTCATGGCAGATACACTGGCAGAACCCATAGACCATGATCATGACGAGGCTGGCAGGAACCAGGCTCACTAGCAGCACCCCGAGAGTTGTCCTCTGCATGATGAGCAGGTAAACCCCCATGGGCAGAGAGCTGAAGTACAGCAGGCCCAGCACCCACACCAGCGCCCGGGCCGAGGTCTGGCACAGGAGAGCCGCACAGTTCCACACCGTCCACCTCTGCGTGATGGACGTCATGGAGTCTAGACTGGATGAGCGGTAGCCCCGGTTTGATGTGTGGGATCCACTTGGCTGGTAGTAAAGATGGTGGTCTTGGGTGGATGCAGGCACCGGGGGAGGCTCCATGATGGTAATGACCACAAAGTTAGGGGAGCCCCGGATGGAGGAGTAGCTGGTGGAGGAAGAAGCAGAGGAGGAGGAGGAGGAGGAGGACGACGGGGATGTCACAGGTGGGTTGCTACCCATCAGGGAGCTCAGGCGCCTGGGGCTGAGCAGCAGCTCTGTGGCCGCCTCCTGGTGGAAGTGGAAGTTCCTCTGATTTCTGCTTTGGAGGGCCAGCGCCGCCACCAGATTGCAATCATCTGGCAGGCTGCTCACCGCCTCCCCTGGCAGTTTGGTAAGGTAGCGGCAGAACGGGCACACAACAGCGTTAGGAGGTGACTCACCCAGGTCCAGAATCTTAGTGAGGCATTTGGCGCACAGACGGTGGCAGCACTCGAGCACCTTCGGCCTGCGACTCCCCAGGTTGTACGCGCAGTAGCAGATCTTACACTCCAGCTCCTCTGTGCTCAGTATGTCCACATGGCCGCAGCCACCTCCACCGTCCTCCGTGCTTTGCAGCTCAATCATCATCCTACCCCCAAAGTATATCCTGCCTCGAGATCAAAAGAAAAATCCAACCAAAGCTTCGGGTCCAGGCTCGGCACCGAGCGAAAGTTTCCCATATATGGAGACGTTGACAACGGTCCACTCTACTGAAGGTCTAGGGTTCATTGTGGCTGTCCAGCAGGCTTCTGCCGTATGTGTGTGTGTGTGTGTGTGTGTGTGTGTGTGTGTATGAGAGAGAGATTTAGGAGTTGATGTGGGAAGTCCCTCGTGAGTTCTGGCCTCTGGGGTTTGCCTGCTTCTGAGCAGTTGGGGTAACGGTGCTTCGTTTGGGGCAAAAAAGCCTTTCATGGGCCACACGAAAAAAAGAGAGAAAGTGAGAGAGACTGAAAGAAAGATAAAGAGAGAGAGAGAGAGAGAGAGAGAGAGAGATAACTGTTAACACAGCATTAGACGAGAACAAACAGAGGCAAAGGGACAACAAAGCAAAGCCTGTACAAACCAGAACTGGAATTTTCGAGCCTTATCTTTTGTTGCTCAGTGAAATTCAGTCCAATTAGTGGCTCACACACACACACACACACACACACACACACACACACACACACACACACATGCACACACACACACAACCCCACATTTCTAACATCTATGGTTCTCTTGTAATGGTGTGTGGGTGTGCATGCACAACAAAACATGATGATAATGTTTAAGTGTGTCTGTGTGTGTGTGTGTGTGTGTGTGGTGTGTGTGTGTGCAAACTTGTGTGTACACAGGCTTGTGTGTAAATCAGTGTGTATTTTGTCTATGCGTGTATGAGCTTCTCTGTGTGTAACTGCTCAACCCACTGTATGAATGAATGGGTGTAACGTGTGTGTGTGTGTGTGTGTGTGTGTGAGACTGTGTTATCAATCTGTCAGAAGATTTTTCTTCATAAAACAAATATTTCTGCAGCAAAATACATTTAACTATCCCTTTTTTGCCATACATTTTTGACTTCCTGTATAATTCTGTATTTTTTTTTACTATACAGTACAATCAAAAGATAACTAAAGAGTCATCCCAACATTTTCTACAGACATTTCAAAATGTATGAGAGCTTGTTATTTTCACGTTTTTTTCAGTGTCTGTGTTGGATTTGTGAACTTTTTTCTTTTATGGATTCAGAAAGAACCACATCTGTTCACATGAAAACTTATGGACCTTTTATCCATAATAAATGTATGAAAGATTTGCCATTCAGACGGTCGAATAGCGGAATTAGTCGGAAACCCTTCATCTTACATCTTTCCCATGTTGGATTTGGGGGAAGGGGGACGGCTTTGTCCAAGAATTTCAACATCTTTCCTAACATGACAATCAAAGTTAACACTGGCCAGTTGTAGATGTATAGATCTATAGATGTGAGTATGTGTTGGAATCTCGAGGAGAGAAGCTTGGCGGACTGGCGTGGAGTAAAGGAGTTGCCCCAGCACTGGAAAGTGGAGCAGGTCATTGTTAGAGATCACGGTTTGGCACTGAGCTCTGATCTTGATTCGGGTCCAGAACAGCGCAGGCGGCAATGTAAAATGGGTCATCAACTCTTTGTAGTTCTTAGCCTCCCCGTTACTCCCCAAGACAAGTTCACTCTGACTCTGTCATGTGTGGCGAGTGGCCCAGTCTGCGGTCTGTCATACAGCATCTCCCTCACACAGGCTATATCCATCGAGCTATCTTTTGGTTTGCCTAATTAATTGTTTGGTCTATAAACTGTCAAAAAAAAACAAAAAACGGCAACTGCCCATAACAAGACACAATGCTGTTATGCAATGACCTCAGTGTTTATGACTAAGTTAATTTTATGGTTTCTGTGACTGCAGGTACAGTATGTTTGTGTTCATGGTAAGACCATTAGTGTGCAAATTTAATTGATATATGGAAAACTGGCACATGCAAAATGCCAGGTTTGTGTTCAAAATGATGCATACTTTAGTACTTGGCTTCAGTTGTTACAGTGTGTGCAGGCTGATCAGACAATCTTGTGAAAAATGCTGACCCAGCTATGGTCACTGTTGTGTACTCTGTCCTGCATTGTGTGATGATGAATCAGGCCCTGTCACTTTTTGGCTCCAACCAGCCGTTTCTTCTACCAACAGAATGACAGCTCTCTCACAGCCGACTTTGCTTGTTTGTTGCTTCATGAGAAATCCCAGTAATGAAATTTCATAACATAACAGTTAGCTCAATTACTTCTTTGTTTTAGTATTGTCAAGACCTTGTTATCACAAAGACATCAATAATGTGGTGAACTCAACAAATGACTGTACAATACAGTAACATAACTGTAGTATATTTCTAAATGCATAATTACAGCATTATTAATATAATTTATACATATTCATATTTTATTTGTTATGTTTTATTTGTTGTTCTATTTAAAGCTTCAGTGAGTCATTTTTTGACCACTAGGGGGCAGAAAAACAAACAGTCCTGAGTTACTATTGTGATGCCATCTTGTTGGTGTCATATTAACGTCCATCTGATGAATGTGAGGGGCAATATCCACTGACTTGTTAGCTGTGGTTTGGTCTCCATAAAATCCGGAGAAAAATATCTATTAGCTATTTTTCTTTCTTCAGCAGTTTGTCCTCAGTTTTGTCTGTCTGCTGTTAAGTGCTAAGCAAAATTATAAGCTAAAAGACACTAAAAGCTCCACAGAGCGACTTTCACATGGAGCATAATCAGGTGATTCACTGGTTAATTAATATGTCTGTAACATGAATTCTAATGTTTATTTTCTTCATCCCATATTTTATATGTATTGATAAAAGTATAACACAATGAGGTCACAGTAAACGAAACACACACACACACACACACACACACACACACACACACACACACACACACACACACACACACACACACACACACACACACACACACACACACACACACACACACACACACACCGGATATCAATGTCCTGAACCAAAACAAAACAAGCTGAAGCCTGGAGCTGCTTCAAGAAAAAAACATAACACAAAACAGGAAGTGTGGCGATTCTGTCCTTCACAATAAAAGGCATGAAACAATACCATTACACTCACTGAAATTAAACATAATAAAATTCCAGCAGTTACAATTCCCCTTTAGGTGTAGCCTATACTTTACCTGGGGGTCAACCAGACTTGGACTTAAAAACAAACAGTGCAGAGCATTTATGACCTAAAGACTGATCGTGAGCTTCAAGTCACATTTACAAAACAATACCTCAGTCATCATGCCATTACAAAGTTGATACATTTTTACTATGTTTTACTTTAGAATTCAGAAAAAGTTTACCATATTCTTTAACAAAACACATATTTAATGTCTTCATATTTATATTTCTTTCAGACAGTTAACCCTTAGTTGCTCCAGAGGCCTGCGACCTCTTACATATATAGCAATTCTAAGCGTCAGCTAAATGAAGAAGAAAAACTAAGAAGTAAAGTCAGAAAAATAAAAATAATTTTGCGTGAAAGAATTACATTTTTATTTCTTCCTATCCTATTTATTATGTTGTTGGCTAACCTCCCAGGTCCTAACCCCTTTCATGAGTCCCTTCTTATAAAGAGTCTATGGTCCGACCCCCAGGTTGGGAAACACTGCACGGCTACTGCTTTCCTGTTTAAAGCCTATTTCAAGTTATTATTCCAACTTTAAATTTAAAAAATGCTTTATTGAATGCATTATGTTTATACCTCTAACTCTCTAATTTCTGTTCACATTTTAACGCTATAGTTATACCTAAGTGAGAACCTAACAGTGCCTTTATTGTCCAACTGACACAGCCCCACTTTTCGTCCCAAACGCGATGACTTTTATTTTGAAAACCCAGTACCGGAACCGCTATCGTAAATCATCCGGTAATCTTTATATCGATCTCTGCTGGAGGAGCGGAGCGGCAGAGGGGCCCTGTGGTTGTTTTCCAATGCTGGGGAGCCGGGAAACAGGAACCGAGGGCGGCGGGGAGGCGGCTGCCGGGCCGCCGGGGCCGCCGGGCCCGGCACACCGAGGGAAGGAGACGCCTCCCGGCCGCCTAGGGTATCGTCTCACCGGCCTGGTGAACTGGAAGCAGAGACCGTGCAGGACTTCAGCCCTGTTTGCTGCAGCCAACACGATGATCTGGTAGGCATCATGACGCAGGGATATCAGCACACAGACTCCCTTTCTGTTTACACTCAGCTCCTGTTAATTAGAGGATACCTTCCCAAACCTCAGTAAAACATCATAATATTACTTATATGGATTGAATTAAGTTTACAATATCTTTATTTCTTTAAATCCCATTTTCCTTCAGAATGACTATAACAGCCTGCTTCAATAATATATAAGGGCAAACAGTTTCTAGTATTCTTTATATGGTGTTTCTATAATATCCCTATGACATTGAAAATCATAGGTTTGTATTGTTTAATCTGTTTTTTGAAATTGTTTTACATTTCTTATAGTTTCTTATTTAATTCTCAGTGCCATAGCCAGGATTTTATTACCCCCCCTCCCACTCCTATAAAGTCCCCCCTGCTCCCAAAAACACAATAAAAAAACCAGAGTTTTACATGTTGTCATTACTTGGATTTTTTTTTTGTATTTATTTAGTTTAGACGGTTAAGTTATAAATTTCTCCACAGTGCCAGTAATAAAATGTAATAGAGTGAAAATACTTAATACTTAATGTTTAATAAAATTAAAAGGCATTGAGTGTAAAAACACTGGAATCTGACTATAAAATATCCACTTTTTGTTTCTCTTTTAAATACCGGAGTGAGTAAACTCCCTCAGGCTGCTGTTCCCAGAAATAATAGAGGACATGACCTCAGTGTCCTCGTGGTAGCTGTGATATATTACATTATTACTTTGTGACAGTGCCTCTGCAAGGAATTTAGAAGTACTATGATCAGTATGTCAACTCATTTAATACAAATGACATTTATTTGAACTGAAATTTTTTTGTCAGTCAAAAACAGTATTACTACTACAGTACTTCTCCATGAAGTACTCAAAGGGAGATAATGTGCCACTAAAGTAAAGGGTCTTTTGGATCACTAGCATGGACTTTGTAATCCCACATCATTCTGATACTGACAGGTTATTATGAGTAAGTAAAAAAGAAAATTCTAGAAATTATAGTATAAGATGTTGAAAGAAATGAGTCCTATCACACAGTTCCTTCACTGCTACACGCATCCAACAGCAATGACTGACTCTGAAACCAGAATATTAAAGTGTTTCTTTATTAATAAAAAGAGGGAGAATTTTGCCTGTATTCACAAATTCACTGAATACTATCTGCTAACAACAGCTTCAGCTTCAGCTTCACAAATATCAGCGTTAGCCTTCGCCACATCAACGGAACAACGTCACCGATGTGACATGATGCAGGGGTGTCTGATGCAAGGGAAACCTTTGTTTTGTTTCTCTGCAGGTTTGTGGCCTTCAGCCCGCTCCGAGCCTACAGCCTCGTGGCTGCCTCGCTGGCTTTGCTGGTCGTCACGGTGACCGCCAGAGACATCGCTCGGTCCAGATCCACAGGTGACACGAAGAACACCTTCTTATACATGTAAACTGTAAATTAAAGCTGATACGATCGGTTAATGAATCTATTAGTTGATCGACAGGAAATTAATCAGCAACTGTTTTGATAAGTGATTCGTTCTTTGAGACATTTTTCAAGCAAAAGAGCCAAACACTGTCTCGTTTCATCTTCTTAAACGTGATCATTTGCTTATTCTCTTTATCTTTTGTGACAGCAAACTGAATATCTTTGAGTTTTAGGTGAACAACTTTGGATTTATACACTTTATAGACCAAATGATTAATTGATTAAACTAGAAAATAACAAGCAGATAATGGCAATAATCATTAGTTGCTTTAACTTTAGTTTTTAAGACATTAGGTTACCAGTAGTTCAGGAACTGTTCTGTACCTGAAGGAATAAATAAGCTGTTTCTGAAATCACCCACTACTCACTATATAGTGGACCATAAAGTGAGCTCGCCATTTTGTAGTTGAGTTAACGGCGCCAAACTAACGATGGGGGTAGTGTCCGAAAGTGTTGTTTTAATAATGCAAGTGGGCTCACTATAAAGTGCTCTACATACAACTCCCTACAGAGGGGGTAGGGAGTAGTGACTGAGAGGGGATTTCAGACAGACACAGCCATAGTATTTGTCAAAGTACATAAACAGCTTAAAAGATAATTCTGGCTCATCACAGCTTGGGTTTTATTTTTGAAGTTTTGACTATAATTCTTATCAGTAGGCTAATTGTACTCACAAAGTTATGAGATAAAATCTGGGAGCACGGTCACATTGTGAAAATGAAGTCCAACTGGTTTCAAACAACCAGACTTTTTTTTTTTATAACCAGGAACGAGACCTTATGCCCATTTGTTTACTTACTTACTACAGATTAATCAGTTATGACAATAATACACTGGCAGCAGTTCATCCAGCTCACATTCTCAGATGATTCCACCCGGATGGGGACTCGTTAGCCTGATGAGTCTGAGACACACGTGGTCTCTCGTCAGTTGCTCACCATTGCGCTCCGATTTAGATGCATGGATCTATGATGTCAGTGATGTTTTTATAAGCAAAATGAAAACAAGATGAAATGCATCACTGTTATTTTCTATTATCCAGAGAAATGATAGCTTTTCATTTTTACATCTTAGTCAGCACTTAACCAACCCTTGTACTGCCCAGCCAGCAGTTGTAATGAATCTATATATATATAAATATATTGTGTATATTATAACAGTAAAAGGGGCCGGTAACCTCAAACATAATGATGCCCTATGATACAAGAGGCACAAAGCAACTGAGCAGATCAGATAACGTTGCAGCCACAGCTCCACATCTAGCTTTAATCTACTGCATCTCAGCATGAGACATGTTTCTCTGCTGCATTCTGTCCTTCAGGCTGGTAAGATATATTTCTACATAACAATCTTGTGAGTACTGTGCTAAGTACAAGACGCCTTTCTGTCCACATACTTTTTCTCAGGAGCTGTTTTTAATGTTTGCATGACAGTGACCTAATGTACTTTACTTATCCTATACATATACATATCCTATGAAGGCATATTTTATAAAATGAGAACTTCCTTTTTGTTATTGTCAATTATTTATCTGTGTACACAGCTGTCTCCACTTAGATCTGCTTACAGCTACATTGTAGCGTGTCATAAACTGTTTTCACATGGTTATTTTCTGCTTGTAAATGCTAAATATGGAGGGTTAAAGTAAACTGTTATTGTAATTTGAGCCAATGAAACGAAATCAATGGTAGACGCCAGTTGGCAATTTTAGGAAAATGACAAAATTGACCGCTTTTCGCCACAAATGCCAAAATGTTTCTTTGTTAAAGTGTCCAATACAGAAAAAAAGTCTAATTAACCATTTAACACTCAGTGTTATGGTATTTTCCAGTGATGTGTCCTACTCAGTGATGCTGAATAATAGATTTCTTCTTGTCCACAGGAGCTCACTTATGGCACAGCATGACTGCAAGGTAGGACGCTGAAGTGCATCTGAAGTGGATGTTTGTGTGTGTGTGTGTGTTAACTTAATATAGCTTTTATATATTTGTTATTTGAGAAGTCTCCATTAATAGAGCAGTGAAGAGGAAGGACATATCAAAAAGCCCAGCTTCATATTCATTTCCTAATCGACACTGTCATTGACTGACAGTTGAAACACTGGGATGGACAAGAAATTCTCTGGTTTGAGTCACATGGATGAAAGATGAAAAACTGTGAAAATATCTGGGGGTTTTATTTGAGAAAAAGTCAAAGGCACAAGCCCGTGGACATTAAAATGGATAGAAAAAAGTCAATTGAAAATTCCATTCTGTGCATTTCAGTAAGAAACATCCAGTCACTGAGCTCAAAGGTCTGTTAAATGTACCACTTACGGTAAGCTGAAGCTAAAGATTACGCTCCTGAGTCAGAGATTCTGGGTCAGTTTGGGATAAATTCAGCAGCTATGCTGCAGTGTTGGCAACACCTGCTGAGTCGTCTGGATATTGTAGTATTTTGAGCCTCTAAAAATGACAGAATAAAAACATGATTTCTCACAAACAAAACTGATGCAAATTAATAGTGAAAAAATAACAGCACTTCTCTTCTCTTTGTTGCTTTACTAGCAAGTAAAGGTGTGGCTCTGTGGCCCCGCCCACTCATGCTTAATATGAACAATGAGATTGTTTTTGCCTTGAGATCAAATTTTGGCTATGTGAAATGTTTTCTTAAACTCTGATCCACTACATACTATTTACTTTTTAATTATTTCTCTAAATGTGAACCATGCCTTGCCGTTACAGTCCACAGCTTCCTTCACCAGAAATGTGTCTCCTGTCAAACTGAACCCACAGATGTGGTGAACATACAGTACAACATCCTCTCCGAGAGCTCACTTATCTTAAAATCTGCAGCTGCAGCCCCGCAGAGCTGATTGGTCACACATGACCGTCTAATCTAATCTTGAGACTCAACCATGTGACGGCTCAAATGCACAGTTTCAAGCCACAAATCACATACTCACCTTGTGATACAGTGTTAACCTGAAAGATTAATCCATTATTAGGGACACTGTACGGGGGAAAATAATAATTTGAGATTGTGAATAAAGTCAAAATATTTAGAGAATAAAGTCATAATATCAAAAGATCAATGTAAACAGGTGAGAGCAGTCTGTCAGTGCCAAGCCAAGTTTCACCAGTAAGCACTTTGTTAGCAAATTCTTAGGATATTGAAATTAAATCTGATACATGAGGTAAGAATTACATGTCTTCAAGCAACACCACGAAGTAGGTTTCCTCTATATGCCTGAGCCAAAGAGAGCAGTCGAGGCATCAAAAGTGATTAATCCCAGTGGGCTTTATGACTTCCTGAAAATGATATGACTCCAAATCGACCTGTCTACAGTGTGCTGTGAATAAACGTTTCTGCTCTCTGTTGGGAGGCTGGTATCTCATTTACTGACACGCTCCACTACACTGACCAACACTGTCTGAGTGAGAGGAAGGATTAGGTGAGCGGTGCCCTACTTTTTGAACGAAGGCTGGGAAGACAATAACAAGACGTCCATTAGCCAAACCAACCGCTATGTCTTCGTCCTTGATGGAAAAAAAGCTTCCGATATATATCACACCTTTGTGCGGCTTGCACACAACTTCCCGAGCTCACGCACACACACTTCCTTGATCTTTCCAGTGGGAAGAATTCTGGATCCCAAAAAGAGCTTAGTGTCTGTCTACAGACGGCTCCCCGGACACCTGTGGAAGAGCCTAGCAAGGGGAACACAAGTGTTTAGCAAGTAAAAATAGACGCTCAGGAAATGCTAATATTTGAAATTCAATCTTATCTTAAGCTTCACTATACTATAAGAGCATTTGTTCTGAAAGCGTCTCATCACACATTGGCTTTATTATAGTCCAACCTTTATTATTGTAAACCTAAACATTTTTATTTTTGACTATCAGAATAAGCAGTTTGAAGCTTTGTATGGAACTATTGTCAAGGAGAATAATCAATAAACAGTAATTAAAGGAATCGTTAGCTGTTGCCCTAGTTTATGTAACTGTACATACTATGAGCAGTGCTGCGTTCATTCCTTTAAACAGCTCCCTCTTACTTAAACCATGTGATGTTTTGTTTAGAATTATTAATACTGTGTTTACAGCATGTAAAATAGATGGCTAGAAATATGTTGATGGCCACGTTTGTTTGTATAAAGATGCTTTTAAAAAACAGGTTACATCGATCACTCAATGTCCTCTGATTTAGTTTCACACATGCTGCAGCAGTTTGCATAGAAGTGATTTCCCGTCACATTGCTCCAAGTTTTTACTTTTTCTGACTTAACTATGATGGATAATTTGTGTATAACATGAAACTGGGTATATAGGGAGCAGCTGTGGAGGTCAGCAGGTAGAGCGGTGGTCCACTAATCAGTCTGCAAGTCAAAGTGTCCTTGGGCAGGATATTGAACTCTATTTGCTCCCGATGACTGTGCTATGTGAACGTGTGTTTCTGTTTCTCAGCTTAGCCTCTGCCATCAGTGTATGAATGTGTGTGAATGGGTGAATGTAATGTTGTGTAAAGCGCTTTAAGTAGCTGGAACAATAGATAGGTGCTATACAAGTACAATCCATTTACCATTCAAATATTTATCTGAATCCAAATACATTTATCATCTACAAATGCTAAATAAAGAAAAGAAAAATGTGTGGATTTACACACATCATAATAATTTCTATGAGGATGTGACTGATTCACTGAGTCATTCGGTCAAAACCTCTACATTTGAACTTTTACTTGTTGACATACAAAAACATGAAGACTCGTGTTTAAGCTAGCTTACTAACTTGAAGACGAGCTAGCTTACTAGCTTGAAGACCAGAATAAGTGGATATGATACTGTAAGTCTCGACTTTGTCTGTCCTTAGGCAAATATTGACAGGCATCTTTTATCTACTCCCCAAGTGCCCTGATTACATCATTATTTTTAGCTTTAATTACAGCTGATTTGTGATTTAGCTAACTAAGCTAGCCACAGCTGGAACTGTTTAATGAAGCTACAATTGGGATACCTTATGTGTATGTTTATTAGATTAACAACTGCGATGTACTTCCAATGAAAACATAAAGTAAATCTTTTGTTTCTTTCTGACATGAATCTCAATGTTACTAACTTGGCAGCTAGTCACTTTTCTTCCACTTACACTAAGTCATTTCTACAATACCTTTGGTTAAACTGTTGTTTATGGAATCTCATCGTTTTCTGATTTGGAATCACTACCAATGCACTTGTTTTCTAACACTGTTTCACAGTTGTTTCCAGTAAAAACTATAAGTCAATCTACCATTTAAAAGAAATGTGTTTAGCTTGCTGTGTAGTTGTGCACCTACATGCATAGTGAGGGCAGAAGAATTGTATCACACATATCATATTGTGTAAAAACCTTTTTGTAATCATGTTTTGAAAAAGTATTTTCTCATAAGAACAGATACACAAAAACCTGCTCAGTCACAAATTGATGTATGTAAATTGAAATGTTACTTTTGTACTTGGTAAAATGGTCCCTGTTGCTATCTTCAGACACATTTGGCCGACATTTGGTCTGGTTTGTGACTGAATGGTGGTGGTGGTGGTGGGGGAGCTGCAGTCACATCCGTCGCCTGGTTCACACTCCTGCCCTCTTTTTGAAAGTGATTGTGTGTGGTTGGGGTGGGGTGTTTGTCTGTTACACGATGCAGCTGGCAGCCCTAAAGGCTTGGTGGGATTCAGCGGAGGTGTCAGGGATTTGTGGGCGCCAGGCTGGATGCAACACATCTGAGTTATATAACTGATAGTTAGGTGAGTCCAGGTCAGGGGCGACTCAAAGAGTGTTTTTCAGTATAAAAACACACAAATCTCATGAGCTGGATCTATCTCACAACCACATCTATAGTCAGAGTTAGAATGCAATGTGGAAAGCTGAGCTAAAAATGCAGTCAGCAATGATAATGTCTGACTAGAGCTATGCTTTGGGCATTTTTGACTTTTATTGATAAGGTAGTAGCTACACCTGTACAATCTAATGCAATCTGTAAAAACAGAACATTCGGACCTTTGAAAAGATATACTGTGTTAAGGCAGAATGAGGGATGCACCGAATGTTCGGCCGCCGAAATTAATCGGCAAATAAAATAGAAACACTTTTATAAACAGAAAAATATAAAATAGCAAAAATAGCTATTTCAGTGTTCAGCCTAATAAGTCAAAACACTAATTAAATTTTACCAAACAATTACGTTGACATGACGACAGTGAGTGTGGAAGCATTTTAAAGTGAGAGAAAGACACAAAAATGGCCATTTGCAGACACTGTTCTGCTGAATTGTCTCCTAGCACATCCACTCCATCTGTGGCTGACTTCTGAGTAAAGGCAACAAACGATCTCACCCGCTTTGAGTGTTTCTGTCACTCGAGAAGGTGATTAAGCTAGCCGCACCTACATTTGGAGTGCACACATATTCAAGTCTTTATGGTAAAACCACTGAAACGGACCAGAGTGAGCTGACAGGCAGGTTAGAGACTTTATCGTGTCAGTTTGTCTCTTTACAAAGACAAATGTTGGAGTACGAGTTTCCTACCTGAGGGGAGGCTGTGAAGTCATATGAGAACCACATACAACGTTATTTATCAAACTGGGTTGGACTTGATGAATTTAGCGTGAGGATACACATGTGACAACGGCCGGTTTTCAAAATAAGGTGTCTATACAGGATGTTAATAAGATTAATTGGATTGTATTCACAGAAAGTATAAAACATATTACATGTGTACATTAAAAGTAAATGGACTCATGTAATTTACTTTACCAGACCCTCTCGGGCCTCGGGTCTCGGCCTCGGCCCCCACCACCACCACCATAGTCTCTCCTAATCCTGTTGGAAACACTAAGTAAAAAGCACATTTTGACTATTTAATTTATGTAATGGTAAAAAAATAGGCAAAATGTGAATGTTCTTGTTCGGTGTTCTGTATTTGGTATTCAGCAAAATTTTTCATTATATTCAGTTTGGCTTCGGCCAAGAATTTTCATTTCAGTGCATCCCTAGGCAGAACAGTTGGATCGCATTAGATCACACAGGTACACCTAATAAAATGGCCACTGAGTTTATAGTTGAGAGGCAGGCAGGAAATGCTGGGAAAGAGAGAGAGCTGGGTGACGTGCACCCTGATCGGATTCAGATCGAGGATGTTAGGGTTTATGGGGCATGCACCTCAGCCCCTGGACCACTGTGACACCCTGTAACTCATACAGTCCTAAAGTATCCCCCATTTATCTGGTTGATGTTTTTTTCTGGCACTGAGGAAACAGTTTGATTCATTACAGGTTCCTTCTGTCCTAATTTGCATTTCTACCTCTAAATATCCCTCTTTATCCTCTGCTTCCCCCGCCCGCTCTGTCTCGGTGACATTTGGCCAGCAGGGTAGGATTGTGTTGTTGTCACCTGCTGTTGTCTGTCAGAGGTGTCTTGTTGGTAACTGTACATCAGGCCCAGAGCAAGTCTGAGGAAAAGGCTGCAAGCTGACAGCTGGGATGTTTGAACCGACAGTGTCCCTTCCTGTTGTGACTGAGTGTGTGTGGTTAATAAACATAGTATATACAGTATCTATATGGAAGTACTTTATCATGTGGTGATCATTATTTCACCGGATGTTTTTATATCACCGAATGGACCAGGATCACATGGTCCAGATGTTTGGCATGACACAGAAATCTATCTTATCTCCCAGGATTTCTCTAGATAACTACCTGTAACTGTTTCCATCTCGATATTTGTGCATCATCCTCCATATTTAGAAAATCAATATCTCTTTTTATCATACTGAACAAAGCATTACGCGGTTCTCAGTAAAAAGAGCGATAGAAAAGAACATTTTCTTTGTCAGTTAAAAAACACATTGAACAGATCCACTTTTCTTCTTTCAGACTGCCAAACTGTCCAGTTTCAACCATAAGTGGTTAATAAGATCTCTGGGCACATAAAGATCTTTGCTTTTAAGATAAATGCAACACAATTCAATTCAGTTTTATTTATATTGCGCAAATTACATAAGTTATCTCATTGCCCTTGTTACACAACATAATTCTTATTACTATTTTCATATTTTATCAGTCCACATATCAGCAGCCCATTGCTCCTTATACTGAGCAAACACAGATTCTATATATGTGTCTCTATATATATATATATATATATAATATATATAAATTTTAATCTAGATTAATCTCACTGTAATCTTGAAATTAATCCAGATTAATCTAGATTAAAATGGCTCATTTGAATTCTGCCGAAGGCATTCAGGATATGTGTGCGAACGGGTTTCAAGACTACAAACTGCTTGAGAAAGCTGTTCTACTATGATAATTGGTGATAAAAATAAATCATGTTCAATAAGATGGCTGCTGGGGTATCAACAGTTACTGAAAGCTGTAGTTTATACTGTTTATTAGCACTTCTGTGTACTTGTGACTCATATAAATGTTCGTACACAAAGTGCTGTCCAACAGCTGTCTGTGGACGTGTTGCTACAGTTAGTGTGAGTAAATACCGCACAATGTGTTTTTAATCAACCGGCGTATCAATAACTAACCTGGCTGGTTGTAAACAAACAGCTGGCGAGCGAGGTTGTAACTGGAACGCCGTCAACTCGGGTGTGACGTCATTCCCAGCTCCGACCTCCGAGGTAAATGGAACGCAGCAACAGCTGCATCCATGTTAGCACGTCACCTTTGATGTGGTAATTTCACAGTAGGCAGACACACAGGTTGGACTCGTTTTTGCCCCTTACAGTGGAATTCGGCTAGGTATACATCTGCGCTAAGATATCAAGCTTGCGTAGTATAGACCCAGCTCCCAACCCAACTCTGAGAATAGATTAACGGCGATATTTTTTTTTATCAGCCGATAAGAGTCTCAACGTTAACGCAGCACGTTAACGCCGATAACGACCCACCAGTAATATATATATATATATATATATATATATATATATATATATATATATATATGACACACGCGCACACACACACACACACACACACACATATATATATATAGATAGAGAGCATTTATATTTAAAGCTCCTTCAGACTGAAAAAACACGTTTAAAATGGTTTGTCTTCTTATTTTGAGATAAATTTTTCATGTTTCAGATGATGCTGTGCCTATATGTAATATTCAATTCACTAGATTTCAATTCAGTGGTCTTTATTCTCTATTATGTTTTGCTGGGCACATATTTGTTCTACTTGTAGTGTGTCTGTTGATTGTTTTGTTTTTGACTTTCCCATAATTATAATGTCTTTGATTCTTCTCTTGTTTAATGTGATGTATTGGATTTTGTTATGTTAGGACCCCCTCAGAAATGAGATGGTTTATCTCAAGTGGTTTATTCTGTTTAATAACTCTCCTCTCTCTCTCTAATATATATATATAATTCTGTTTATTAACTTTTATAAATATACAATCACTGTTGTATTCTTTCTCTTCTGATCCAGTAGTTTTTGTAACATTACTATAAACTGCATCATTGAAAAGAGGATGACCATCATCTTTTACTGTGACTATGAAAAGACATTCTTACATGTCAACAAATGTCATGTGACTTTACATGGATTTGTTTTTTGTTGCTTTGAGAAAAGACTGGCCGTGCTGCTGTTTGTTACCACAACAAACATAATGTGTCTTAAGAGTTGTGAAACCTGAGCACAGTATGTGGATGATTGCTCTGTGTGTTGTGTGTGTGTGTATGTGACTCAGCTGTTTCTCCACTAATGTAACCATGTGTGACATGAAGCAGCCTAGCCAATCAGATCACTTGAGAGAAAGGGGGTGTGCTGCAGAGCGAACCCTCTGATTGGACGGAGGCTGACTGGTGGGAAAACAACGCAACAAACCAGCCACGAGTGTTTCATCACAGTCAAATGATGTGATCACGTCATTCATAAACAAGAGTCATGGTGTCAAAATCTTTAAGTATTTGCATATGTAATACTCTCAAAGTTTTATTTTTGCAATTTATGTAACAATATGACTCTTTAAATTTGAATAATAAAGCGTTATAACCTTGTTATGCTAGCAATAATTATTAGAACATATATACAAATATCTTTACATTGTAAGTTTCAACAAAATAAAGCCATACAACATCTAACAACTTAGTCACTGAAATATAGTTTTAACTAATTAACATTTTAGTTTTTAAGCTTTAAGATCAAAGCCTCATAGTCAACTATAAAGTACAGTCTGATAAATATTTCAATCACGTTCATATGACTGCGTCGTTCTGCGGTGTTTTATATTCTGTTGTTATCCAATAAACACTTTTTATCTCATTGTTTTAGCATCTGAAAAACACTGCAGCATCACACTTGGTGTAATGTTTCATCCTAGGTAGACAGAATGACTAAATTGTCTGTTGACCAAACCAGGCTCAGGACTGTGCATTGGCAACTGCCGACTGAAGTGGTGACGACAACTGATTTTGAAATATTAGCTAACCGTTTGGCTAGTTCTCTTATGCTAATCCCAAATTCTATATCAGTTTACCTACTGTTTTACCACAACAGCTCTTATGTCCTGTTTACCATAAAACAAGCCATCTGGACCATCTGTGCAGCACCTGAGAACTACAACTTTGCGCAATTTCCAAAAAAGTATATGTAGTAACGTCCACCTGCTCCACCATCATCCCGACTTAATCATGTCAGGAAAGTTCAAAATGCTTTTATTTTATTTGTGGTAGCAGGTTACTGCACTGGCAGACTTTTCACTTTTTAAGTCATTAAGTTAACTTAAGCAAGACAGAAAGTAGCTGATAAAATGGTTGATGATCTAAGCCAGGCTGAGATCATAAACGAGAGTTCAAACAGTGAAGCCAACCAAAGCCTGCATGGAGTGTTTCATGCAGGCCCAAAAATTACGTTGCGTTGGTGTTTGGCAGATGAGCCTTGTAGGTGGGCGGATTAAACAGTGACGATCCGAGTCAGACAGACACACTGAGCCAGAAGACTTTTGTTGGTGCAGCCGGTGCAGCCGGTGCAGCCCTGCACCAATTTGTTGGTGTTTCTGCCATTGCTCTACGTCATGAAACCACGGTTATGCTGCGCAGTAGACCCTGTTGCCAACAGGAAGTAGCCCTTTAATAGTACCACTCAAACCCGCCGGATGGCTTAGTCCAGTAATATACTGTCTATGGGCCGAACAGGTGAGACACATCTCCTGACGACCCTGGCCTTGGCTCCGCCTACAGACACCCTGGAACACACAAACACCAAACCAGCACAACACAACGCAGACAACACAAAGTAAAGTATCTCTTCTTTTATGTCTCAGCGTTCTTGCTGAGACATAAGAAGATAAATACCACTCGGACGTCTGTATGCTTAATGTGAAGCTAGCGCTACTACTATGGGTCACAATCAAGACATAGTTAGAATCCCCCCGGACTGATGGATTTTGTTAGCTTTGCACACAGCCAGGACAGTGTTATGCTAAGCTAAGTTAGTTGGGCTGCTGGCAGTAGCTTTACATTTGTCATACTGATATTAGAGTGGTATTGGTCTCCTCATCTTACTCTCACTAATCTAACGCTATTTCCCAAAATGTCAAACATTTCCTTCAAATAAACGACGGCTGTTTAGGAAACACTGTCTTCAACATACAAAAAGTCACGTTTGGGAGACTGATGGTGTTGGGTTGGTGTTGGTGGTGGTGGAGGTTGTTGCTTCCCCAAACCCCCCCCCCCAATTTTCTGTTCTCCTGATGGCTCCCAGTTGGAATGTAGTGTGACCGAGTTATTTTTAGACAAGGCCGCTTGAAATACTCCAACCGGGGCTTCATTGAGGATAAACACAAGCTCCTCTTGTGCCGTGCAGCACGTAAAACTTGACTTTGGCTTGAACCTGAGTTTGTGCTGGTAGGTTTTTTCTTTTACTGCAAAGACAAGTTCTAGCTGTCTCTAGCTTCTTGTCTCGCAAAAGCATCATCTCGACTATCCAGTAATTGGCTGCCTTCAATTGAAAAGTCAAATCTTCTGAAGGTACCTGAAGCTCTTGAGATGTCTCGTGATGATCGTGGGGCTGGACTGAGGTATGACTGGAGTTGGAGTGTGTGTTCTGGTTAAGAAAGTACTTGAGAAAGAGAAGACTTAAAGAGTAATGGCTTGTGTCTTATGCTTCTTGTATCTATGTTTTGAGATTTAGACCTCAGAGATTTCTTCTCCCCCAAAACAATGGAGGTAAATGGAATTTTGTTTGTGGTGCTTAAAGAATTGAACATTTTCAAACTCTGCATAGCAACATGTCTTTCCACAACAATCTCCCAGTTACCACTGCTTACTTTTAACTTACAAAATAGCTCTGAAAGGAGAAGTGGTAACTGATAAAATGCTTCACAGATTGTTCTTTGTTTTGTATTGTTTTTGGTGAACTGGACCTTTAAGACCACAACTCATGATGAAGGACGTTGGATCACACACAAAAAAACCTAACAAACTCTTTTTGTTGTCATATTTAGGTATCAATTTCAAAACTAGATTAACAACACAAACAACACAGCGTAGGCGTATTTGGACAGCAGTACACATCATTGCGTCAACGCTCTCTATTTGTCCAAAACACTTGCGTCTTATATTACTTGTAGCTTTTGGCTTCGGTCTTGTCCAGACACGCAGACTTCTGCAAAGGCATTAACTGTAACCTCGATCAGCTTGGATTTTTCTCACTCCATTAATCTCAGCTTAACGTATACGTGGCTGTGTGCAGAACATAAACAGGTATTAGTTGTGTCAGAGTAAAGCATTCTGTGGTATTCCCACACAGACAGGTGGGTAAACATATTTACACCCACCCCCACCCTTCCTAATCACAAGTGAAGAGGTGGGATGTTTTTGCCGCCATTCCTCGCATTGTTTGTCTCGCTCTATTTTTAAAGCGCCATCACCGGCCTTGTTAGAGGCTCCGACATGCTGCTCCCAGTGTTGTTTCAGAGATTACTGATTGGGTAAAAAGTGATATCTGCCCAACAGCTGCTCATGTGGTGCCGTCGCCCTCCTTCCTCGTCTGGAGTAGTCTGACGTGACAGGTTCTCTGGTTAAAGTTAGACATTTTTTCTTCTTGACTGATCGATTGACACGATGGTGTAGGTCAGCGGTGGTCTGTAATGATCTGGAGCAATGAAACATGATATATTCAGTATCCAGTGTTCGAGGCGCTCAGCGTGTGACAGAGAAAAATGTTGGGATTTCCAACTCACGTGTAAAAAGAGGACAGTTATTTTTCTCAAGTTGTGCAAATTCTTCTGGATTTAAATTAGCGAGACGTCATTCACTGAAAAATCTCTGAGGACAGAGGCAGTGAAAGGGAGAGGGATATAAATCCACTCTGAATTTTAACAAATGTTAAAGTCTGCAGCATTTCTGATATTTCCCCAAAGGCCTTTTTTATTCCTTTCGGAAATAAAAACTATTAGTATTATTCAGTACAGTAGTTTGCTTTATATTAACAGAGAATTATCCCTGTTAGAACTAAACTTGCCATGTATTGAACTGACTACAAGCAAACTTAACAATGGATGACATTTTAGGTCACCTAGTACGTCATACAGCTGTAATATTGCACTTGTAATAGTTACAATCGCTACCCAGAGAGGGTGAAAGGAGAAGTCTGATTTATTCTCTTTCCAAAACCTAATACAGATCCAGAAAAATGTAGCTGTGGATTGTTCCTAATGTGATGTATCAGTTAGCTAACACTAGCTAACTTACAACTGAATGTAATGTTATATAACCCTACTGTTCTGCTTCTTAATGATTGTAATAGTGGATAGAGACCTAGCCAGCTGTACAGGAACAGTGTTGATCTTTTATATTGTTTCTTCTTTCTCAATAGTCAGGTAATATGGTGGTTCACTGTTACTCTGTTATCAGTAGGCTTTAGCTTCTGTCTTTATTTTTTTTCACGTCCGTTTGAGTCAGTTTAACAGCCTGAATACAACTTTTAAATGCACCATGCAACTGGAAAACTGCCTGATTCTTTCTGGGATCGCTTTTTTCCCAAAAACTAGACAATATTTCTCCAGGGAGTGCAGTAATAGACCGTGGAAGCGCTGTGATATAAGTCTGACAGGTCTGACAGTTTGTCGGACTTAGCAACAGTAAACAGGGGCGTGGCTTAGGGACAGTTCCCTCAACATGAGTTTATACTGGTCTGTTTAGAGCCATAATGCATGATGAGGTGTCCTTATGTAAGAAAAGGTCAATGGATAATATTAGTGGCACATCAAGTTTGGCTAGCAAAACTAGTCAGCTGTGGAGTTCAAACAGTTTAAAAACTTAACAGGAAATGTCAAGATTTTAGATTTCATTTAGATACAAAATGCCCCTCTAGAGGATCGGAGGCTAAATTGACATTTCTGTATATGTATTAACTTTTACATGTTAAATATGGACTAACTTAAGAGATGTTAAGGTATTTGACTGCAAAAAGGACGCTTTGGAAGTCATTTTAAATGTTTGTTTTTTTTTATTTCTGAACATTGTCAAAATTTCACCCATGGCATTGAACCCCGTCACCTCCAAGAGTTTCTCTTCATGTTGGTTGGAAAACAAACTGTAACAAACTACTCTTCCAGGTGATCTGTGATGTGGTGAAATGTAATCTCGTACTTGTCCACAAATACTTGCATCTCTTTCCGACAAGATGTCTGTCTTTCGCGGAACAGAGACATGCTCATCCTGTCCATCCCTTAGTGCTTTTATTGCTTCACAGCATTGCTGTCACATGTTCAGCCCGTCATGTTTCCCTGGAAATCAGCCTCCTACTTGGGCCATGTGCCTGGAAGTCGAGATGGGAGCAGCGGGTTGACCTTTCGTCATAAGAGATATGTGAGACAAGGCTGGATGTTTGGGTCAGGTGGGAGGGGTGGTGAGTGTAGACAGATACTGTAGCTTCTCGTGCTTGTTCTGTGCAGCCAAGCAGATATATCAGCGAGGTTTGGAAAGGGAAAAAGGGTTCCAAATTAAAAATGGAAGGAGGGGAGCTCAACAAGCAAAGTGGCTTTGGGTAGTTTAGTTTGTCTTCTTTACTAAAAAATATAGCTTATGTAGTGTCTTTAAAACCATTCCAGTGTTTGAAGCTGGTAGTCTGTGTTTCACTTTAATTTTTTTTTTTTTTTACACGTTAGGTGTGGTTTTATAGGGATAGCAAAATGAGTCAGTCAGTCCACCACTTTTATGATTGAAATATCTCATAAAATTTGGTGAGCACAGTCATGGTCTACTTTGTTGATATTTTGACTTGTCCTCTGACACCATTGGCAGGTTAAACTTTTCACTTATCCAGTGAAATATCTTCACTATCTACTAGATTGACACAAAATTACATTACAAATACTGACATCCATGTGTATCCAGAAAAAGCTCTATTTTGACTTTGGTTATTCCCAGACTTCCTCCTCTAATGACATCTGTGGTTGTCAAATGTGGAGTATAAGATTATATTTTTTTTTGTCTTGTGCGCACAAGGTATTATCTTTTGGGAACAAGATAATAAAAGATATTATGTAGATATTATCTTGACATGATGTTTTGTGCACAGGATAAAGTTATTATGTTGTTCCCACAAGATAATAACTTCTGTGCACAAGATAAAAAAAAATAAGCATATGGGACTTCAGGGGGTCTGTAGTCTCCAGAGGGCGCTGGAGAGTCTCAAAATGATGTCACTTAAGTAAGCATCAGTTGGGTCTAAAGTTGTGGTGGTGTGAGAAAAACGTGAGCTTACGAGACCTCTGTAGCCCACTCCTCATTTCTGCTGCAGGTTATAGCTGCTTGAGGCTACATTTGCTGCTACTAGCATAACGCACCCAAATTTTTGCACTAAAGTTAATACACTTAAGATGCTTTGTGGGTAATGTCAGGATTTGACAAGGAAGAAGAATGCCTGGAATAAAAAACGATGACATCTCTGGTTGTGCTGCATTGATTGAAACTGTCCATTGTGAGCCTGACTGTGTTACATGAGTGTAATGCTAACTCTAAATACTGTATGTTTGCAATTGGTGGCTTGGTAGGCAAAAAAAGTAAAAAAGTTTAGTTTGGTGTCTGTAAGGCGGTGAGATAATTGTGAAGTCAAACAGCTGTGTGTGCAAAAGAAAACTGACCAGGGGAAAGAGTATCTCTTAACAGAATTTCTACAGAATTCCCAACAAATCCTAACTTGCACTACATCGAATACCAAAAGCTTTTCTTAAGACCTGCCAGCAGAGATAAATCAGAAATGTGTCAGAAATGCCAGAATAAATTAGATTTCTTCCTGGAAATGTAAATAAAACACTTGTTACACAGTCATTTATTCACCGTTTACAATGAATTCTATGTTAGGTAGCACTCAGAAAGAAGTACGGATTTGGTTGTGTCTCTAAAATAAACTTTAATAAAAACTCACTGGGATCAAACCTGTAGCCTCTAGTCTATGATGGCTGTTGAACCACCAGGTCAGGGATGTTACAAGCTGCTTGTAAAGATTGACCTGCTGACCTGGATGTATTCGTTAAACTTGTATTCATTTAAATTTGCTGGTCAGGCTTTCTCAGTACTGTATGCTGTTTGGCTTCATATTGTGGCGCCAGTATAATTATTTTCCACTGACTAAAAACATTGACGTCACACACCAGTCACGCTCCCCAGTCACACCTGCATCAGTGACCAGTAACATTCAGTCAACGGAGTTTTCTGCCCCTTTTACCTTTAGTTAGATGAATCGGCCCAACCCTACATGTATCCACGTGGGGTTTGTCTTAAACAAAAAAACCTTTTAACAAAGTCAGACAAAGCTCTGGCTGGCACCCCAGCCATACAGGTAATCTGCTACAGTATGTTAGGTTTAGGCTCTGCACAAAAGCAATATGACATCTTATTGCACCGCTGTGGCTGGTGCCCCATTTCTGAAATAGTGAATAACTCGTTTTGGAACATAAAGTAACAGCTCTTTTTAAAACAGTCACATCGTTTTTTGACTCCTTCAGTGTAAAAGACCACAATCACACCTTAGCACAGGAACCTCACCGCCATGTTAGCTGGTGGGAACCTGTGTGATTTCACAACAGCTGTTTCCACAACAGCTGCATTCACAGGGCATGTAGTTTCCATCTGTTGGACTTAAAGTTAGTATATTGTCATTTAATCTGATGAAAGCATTATCAGTTTGATTAACTGAGTGGAGATTGGACTTTTTGCATCAGGTATGCTTCAAAAACACATTAGGCCTAAATGTTGTTCTTGTTTTATCTTCGTTACGTCCCAGTACAGTAGTAGATACAATGACTAAACCTGCTGAGTACAGCTGGCTAAGCTGTTGGAACAGAAGCTAAATAAGAGAGGCAGCAGGAGTTTGGCTGCCTCGCACCCTTATCTATTTCTTGCGCATGACTTACACATGAGCCACAGGTGTGCCTTTTATAGCTGTTTTATATGAAGTGAGCATGAGGGCTGATAGTAGAGCTTAAACAGGACATGATTTTTGGGATCCCCCAAGCTGTGGAGGGGAAAGTTTCATACCTCACCAGGTGGCCCTGAGTTCCCAACAGTACCACAGCATGGAAAGCACTTTCCTGTTCCCATCTGCCACCTGTCTGTTTAATCATCCTGCCAGTTTTATTGTAGGCTTCTTAATTTAGACTATGACATTCACATTGGACTGGCTTTTTTCTTGGACTAAATTTCATCAATGACCGTCAACCAGTAGAATTCTAAGCCTCCAAATAAACCTCTTCAATCCCTTTCTTGGTCAAGTCAAACGTTGATACTATTTTTAATGCAGAGTCAATGGACAATGGATCAGTAGCCCTTTTTAAACAGAGATCCTGCTGTAGAGAAGATCTGTGATTACTCCGGCTTTGCTTTTCGCACTGAATCACACAACGGTGAAAAAATGCTGCCGTTCTGGAAAAAAGAGAGTGAACATGCATCAGTGTCGGAGTTGCATCCTGCTGGCGTTGATTTGGCTCTGTCACTACCTCTGTTTCCGGCTTACGTTTTAAACAGAGCATTGAGTCAGAATAACGGTGCGACATTCCCGCTTGGAACAGGCTGTGTACAAAGGGGCTACTACTTCCATGCTCACCATCTTCACATACCAACATGTCAAATCACTTTATTTGTAAAGCACATTTAAAGACAACACCAGTGGAACAAAGTGCTCTTCTAACTTTTACGACACGATTATAAAATCTAGATGAAGAAAGTGCCAACAGCTTCAGGTCAGATGATCCCTGAGTGCGAAGAGACAACAAACAGAAACCAACATTTGTCCCAAGTTATGGGGCAAGAGGAACAACTTGTTTTGTGGAGTTTGTATTGTGCCAATGCGCTTCAGCCATTTTCAACCTTGTTAAGCCAGTTTAACCTGACTGTGGTGTCAGGTCTGTGGCCTGCAATTTGACTGTTTTGATCTCACCGCTCTCATCAACGTAGTTTTCAGAAGCAACACCTTATCGCTTTCATCAACAGGGTGTTTCTAGCAGCAGGCTGCTGTTTTCAGTGAAAACGCTCAGGTAAACCCAGTGTTCTCTAACTGCTCAGCACCAAACAGCAGACACACGCGGTTAGCGAGCAGCTGCCACAGCGGAGCTAAAGAGCCAGATATATTTCTCAGAAATTGGCAGAGAGCCAATCAGAGCTACACAAAGAGTGAATGTTGGACTTGCATTCAGCAGGTGGGGCAGGAACGACTCCAAATGAATGATACCGTTGCTCTGTATCTGCTGGGTTCGTAAATAAGCTATTGTTCCCCACATACAGGATGTCAGTGTTGTGCTTACAGCTTGTTTCTGCTGCATCTGAGTGGCCACACAGTCAGTTAATGGACTTGTAAATAACAAAATGATTATTTGAGTGATCTTGTGCCCTCATTGGTTGAACAAAGACAGATCAGCAGCACTTTGTTTAAGGAAAACCAAAACCAGTGTCTCTTGTGTCAGACACTCCTGTATGCTCAACTATCCACCTGACCGTCTCCCTTTTAGTGGTGGCACATGCTGTCAAGGTGAGTTATCATGGAGATGACTGACATTGCTTCTGCCTGTCTTTGCTTGTAGCTGGGAGATCATTGACCCGGGTCAGGACAGCCGGTCTGGGACTGGACCTCAGCTCAGCGACTCCCTCAAGCTCTTCCTTCAGGAGACATCGGCTTTCAAACAGCAAAACCCCGGCAAGGTAAGGCAGAGGCAGCGGACGCCCCCCCGGACTAACCTCAACTATAACTGAGTTGCCGCAATAAAGCAGAGATGCATGTTGTCGTTAGGCTTTCTACTTTATCAATTCAGAAACATTCAGATTTCATCACTGTGACTTCACATAATGGAGCAGGAAACAGGAAACAATGAACCTGTCCTTGCTTTTAAACTGGAATAAATAGTTCAAGCAAGCCTGTTATTGATAAAAGTGTAATTAATCTATGCGCTTGCTGAATTTTTGATCCAGTTTAAAATTAAGATAAATGGTGAAACATTTTGTGCACAAAATTCAGTGATGAGTGTTAATCGGGTCTAAATGCACATTAAATAATGTTTTCCTAAATTCTGACATTCTTAAAATACAATTTACGCCATTGGACCACCTGTATCAGCTTATCAGAAAATGAACTGCATGATGCTTTTTTTTAATAAAACAATTCTTCCATGACCAGGATGACCATGCGTATTAGGAAAATGATAGTGTGGTTTTAATGAAAGTTTCTCAAGAAAATGAGTAACTAACTAAGTAACTGACACTCACTGTGTCCTGTAACTAACTGACAGTAGAAATGTTTGGTGTCATACTCTTCTTGTTTGCTTTCTTTCTCTTCTAGTTTTGCCTGCTGGTTTGCAGTTTTTGCACCTTCTTTGCTGTTTTAGGACGCTACATTCCAGGGATTGTTATCTCATATATTTTAGGTGAGTGCACCAAAGTTTTGCACATGAAGAAACCATTTCTATTCTGCTAAAGGGAATTGACTCATATGCTCAGACTGGCATGTTCATCACAGGTGGAGGGTTGGTTGCTGACCTCTAGTGGTAGCTAAGGGACAAACTTAAATCACTTATACCGTGTAGCTCGCTACACTCATTGTCTGCACTCCCTTACTCTGAAGAAAATTTCCTTCACTCATATTCAGACCATGTCTTTTTGGTCAGTAGCAGTGATGTATTGGTAAATGCAAAAAAAAAGGTTGATTAACTTTGATCATAGGCAAGTCACCACCAGCAAAGACATGATTCCACTGTATCTTCATAGACAGCATCAAAGTATGCTTTTTCCCACCTGATGAACCTTGTACTCATTAATAATGTCTAGCGTCATGGAGACTTAAATAAGAGAAATACAGTAGCTGTATAACAGCAATAATGAGAGATATCAAAGCTATGAGTAATGTGGCCAGTCCAAGATGTTCTCACCCACTTTCTGAGCCTATCAGTAATACTATCAAAACTGTATCCCAACATGGTGAGCAAACATAATTTAGCAACTAGAGTTAAAATGATATTCCAGTGTGTTTTCATGGCAGGTAGGTTAATGGGTTTTTTTTGAAAACAAACTGATTATCCCTGATTGTCTCTCTTGACCTCTCTCTGCAGTGCTGGGGTTTTTCCTGTGGCCTCTGATTTCATCTCATGAGGTTGGTTTGTGGCTAGAGCCAGTTCTGCAGAAGCTGGACTTTGGCATCGGGGAGTTCCTTCAGAAAATCAAAGAAAATCATGGTAACTATGACACATGTCGATATGTTATAGCTTTTCATTCTGTCTGCATCATTTGCACTGGATCTGGACACAGTTAGACGCTGTCATGCATTTTATCACTCGTCAGTACGAGTACTGTAAATATTAACATAACATAAAATATGTTATGCCCGTATAGTAATGTAAAGGTGTTTTCAAAAGCCCATAATATCCATAATATTAAGATTTCTGCAAAAAGTTTACTAACTGAATCATTTAGTTAATTCTTTAATCCTTTCATAGCAGCCTTATGCTGCTATCAGCATCACTACATTACAGAGGGTCTAGAAGAAAGAATTACTAGATTTACTCTGCAGAAAGAAAAATAACTAACTTTTTAATAAACACTATAGAATGAAACTAGATTCAGTCAATAATGTGACAGCTTATTTTTGTATTCAGTACTGAACTAGAAAACTACATCAGCCACATTCGTGTTTCCTCCCTTTCAGAGAGGAGAATCATGCAGGCTCAGACTGAGAAAGAGGGCATCGAGTCGGACCTCTCTTCCATGTTTCCCAAGGTTGGCTGATCTAATTATGCCTCTTTTGACTTTCAGGGTCCATTTAAGGCTAATTGAAATTTAGGACACATGATCCACATCAGCATCAAAGGCCTGTGCCAAAAGACGCTTTTTATATGTTGCTCCTCGAGCCGAACACCTGATTACATTCTGTGTGCTTCCCTCAGTTTGGGTCCTTTTGCATCATCATTTTGTAAATAAAGTGGATGTAATTTAGAGTTTGGACTTAAAGTGGTCATATCATGCTCATTTTCAGGTTCACAATTTCATTCGTATGATCTTTCATATGTAAAGTTTTAACTGTGAACTCTCTCTACATCACAGTAACAGCTTTGTGTCCACTGACTGCCTGGATGGTATCTAACGTTTGGTAGTGGGGGTGGGGGTAGTGACAGGCCTGTGTGTGTGCTGCAGCTCACTGTGTTTCTCTGCTGGTGTTTTTGAGGGCGTGCCTGACTAGACACCAGGCGAGCGTTATGAGACGTGTTACAAAGTGAGGCAACTTGTTTACAGAAGTAAAGGCTGGACTATAGTTGAGCTGTTTTCAGGCAGTTCAGAGCAGAGTTTTCTGTGGGAGATGGGAACTCCCTTTGGGCTGGACTTTGGGCTTTTTCACTTTGCAAACCTGTTACATGCACAAAAAAGATACATAACACACGAAAGGAGAGGGGGAAATTCCAAAAGCATTAAATGACCTCTTTAAGTTTTATTTAAGTCACAAAAATAAGGATTCGATTTGGATTTGACTGCAGTCTGAGACTTGACTCCCTAAAAACATGACGTTACCGGAAAAGCAAATGTCCACTTACTTGAAATGTTCTCGAGTAGGAGAGAGCCGGGACGATTGAAACACTTTTTAGATACATGGCATTTTAAAAGATAATGCTACAGACAGAAATAATCAACAACTCAAGTGTGTATTATCAATACTAGGTGCTATCTTGTAAAAATGTGCAACAACTTTGGTTTGATTTGACTTTGAACGAAAGCTGCGCATTGTTTCATTCATCCCTACTGTGTGGGACAGATGAAACACAGGTGGGACAGATGAAACACAGGTGGGACAGATGAAACACAGGTGGGACTGATGAAACACAGGTGGGACAGATGAAACACAGGTGGGACAGATGAAACACAGGTGGGACAGATGAAACACAGGTGGGACAGATGAAACACAGGTGGGACAGATGAAACATGTGGGACAGATGAAACACAGGTGGGACAGATGAAACACAGGTGGGACAGATAAAACACAGGTGGGACAGATAAAACACAGGTGGGACAGATGAAACACAGGTGGGACTGATGAAACACAGGTGGGACAGATGAAACACAGGTGGGACAGATGAAACACAGGTGGGACTGATGAAACACAGGTGGGACAGATGAAACATGTGGGACAGATGAAACACAGGTGGGACAGATGAAACACAGGTGGGACAGATAAAACACAGGTGGGACAGATAAAACACAGGTGGGACAGATGAAACACAACGATACAGTATACATTTAGAACACCAACCAGTTAACACGCATTCAGATTAGATCAGGGCTGCCCTTGTTAATCTGCAGCCTGTTTTCCTGGTCCACTGTGAAGACCTGTTTCTATCATCCCGACAGTGACTCCTTACTTTTAAACTTAAGGATGTGTTAAAGTACTAACTAATCTTTCATGTGATCATGACCGCAGCACATGACACAGTAAAGACGACTCGTCATTCAAAAAGAATGACGGCTTGAGTGAATTTACTTTCTGTGATTGAAAACAGCGTTATCCGTATAACTCTGTGAATGTGAGATGTATCCACGTGATTTTTTGCGGTTCTGGTAAGCACTGTGGACTGAATGTGCTGAGGTAGTTTGGCATTTCCGACTTGTATAGGCTCGGAGAAAATCGCAGTGTTCCATTCGTCCCGCGTTTCAATCGTCCCGGCTCTCCCCTATTATGTATTATGTTATTTATTAGCAGACGTAAGTGAAAAGTCAAACTGCTATTTCCAAGTTCAGTAATGAACCTTTAAGCTCAACAAAAGTTTTGTTATGACGCATCACATAGAATTAGTTTGAGTTGCCCCAAAAAGACAGCTCTGCTTACTGGTTAAGTTAAACTCTCTGAGCACTGTTTCTGTATCTATATTATATATATATATATATATTGTTCTCTAAAATCAAACGTCTCCATGTGTTTCCTTCCGTCAGCTCGACTCCACAGTGTGTAAGGAAATGTCTGTGTCGGACACAGAGGTGTCTGATGTGACGTGGACCGACAACGGTACTTTCAACCTGTCAGAGGGACACACACCACAGACTGAGAACTCAGAGGGTAAGTTTGTCAGCTCCACACCGACCTACAGATGGACACGCGGTTTGAAAATAAGGATCCCGGATGTCTAGAATGTACTTTAGAAACTTAGAGGCACATCTGAATAAACAGCTGTTTTTGAAATTTTGTACTTAACCAGCACAGATTTGAAGGACAGTAAGCCAGCTGCTTTAGTTTCTGTTTTATCAATACCCACTTTTTTCCCCTCAATTTTCTTTGCTAAAGATTCAGTAATGTAGTATATATTAAATAGTAAACCAAAGTTAGAAATCCCAGTATTACAACTCCAGAGAAAAAATAATTCTATATACCGTCCAGATGTTGTGCTTGCTTCTTTTTTATATCTTGGCCTCTTCTTATTAAATTTGTGTAACATTTTAATTTACAATCTTACCATAGCTTATCTTCCGTGTCACCTTGACCTCACAGACCTCGACAGAGAAGAAGCGTTCACTGGGGGCCTTCCAGATTTCCCCTCGCTTGACAACGGCACCACAACCAATGGCGACGACGATGACGACGACCTCAGCCTGGGCCTTCCCTCGCAGCCATTCAAATCCAAGCATACACCGTTTGCTCACAGAGACCAAGCCACCGACAAAGCCCTTGAGTTAGTAAACCAGATGGCGGGCGACGTCATCGCCGCTGCTGTCACAGCCGCCATCCAGGAGAGAATAGAAGCAGCGGTCGGCTTCAGTGAAGACTCGGAGCGGCCGAGGCCCCCGGAGTCCAACAGGCTGCTGGATCTGGACGAGGAGTCGGACAGCGAGGTGGAGGACTTTGAGCTGTTGGACCAGTCGGAGCTGGAGCAACTGGAAGGGGAGCTGGGGCTGGGAGAGGAGAAGACCCAGGCCAAAGAGGAGGCTCAGGCCAAGAGTGACAAGCCGGCCTCTTCTGGTTTCTTGTCCACACTCCTGAGACGCCACTGATTGATGAAAAGTACGATGGGCTGGGGAGGAGGATGGGTTACACAGGACATGTGGAGGGAGATGGGGGTGTTCTGGTTACAGAGGACTGTTGAAGGTTGAGAGAAAACATTGTTTCCATTTATCTTTTTCCTGTAAAGCTAAAATCAACTTTTCAGAACAGTTTGTCAAATCAGTTTGTCAGATATGGAAGTGGAAGTGATTTCCCTTTGATCAGAATCATCCTGGCCTAATGTCGAGATCAGACTACACGAAATCCAAATAGCCTGACCCCACACACGGGAACGGATATTGCCATGTGGTGTGCCATGAAGGATGAAAATACAGAAACTGAAACTGCTTTTTGCTTGTGCAAAATGAATATTTATTTTTTTAGTTCCTTTTTGCGCGCAGTTTTTGCCCGTAGGCCTGCTGCCCAGCAGCCAGCTCACAGCATATTTGAGTAGCCTACTGGTCAAGTCGCAGGTGTTGCCAGGCTGGGTCGGGTCCTGGGCGGTGCTGAGCTTGGGTTTCCATAACTGGGGTCATGCAGGACTCTGGACAGAAGATGAAAAATGTCTTCCTATTTTGCAAATTTGCTAAAATGTTTATTTTTTTTAACCTTTCAATTCTTTTCGCTGCTTAAAGACATGTAGGATGCTAAGTCTTGTGTCCATGGCACCTCACTGATCACCTACTGTGTGTAAGCAAGCTATTAGACATAGTGTGTAGTCTGATCCTGGCATGCAAGGTTGGTGATGGTTGAAGGACTAAAGGCCTACTCTTGGTTTTAATCAATTACTGTGGATACAGTTTTCTTTTCAAAGCAATTTTTATCACCTGATCACATTTGATTGATGAGATCAATTTTGCATTTATAAGCAGCATATAAACACTTATAGGGGTATTAACACACTATTACTTAGTTGGAAGCAACTATGGACTTTTGTTTCTTAATGTATTTGTGAAAAACTATGACTTTAACTGGCATCTGTAACTGTTGTGGATGAAGTATAACACACAAAATCAAATCCTCACTGGCACGTTCAAAAGTGTTTAGAAAACACAAGGTCCGCTTACTTAAAATCTTGGCGGATGGAGTTTTAACAGTTGGAATGAAGCGTGGAAATAAAAATATTTACAAATAAATATTTCAATAATTAATATAAGGAATACATATAATTAATTTAACAATTAGTAAATAAATTTATAATAAAAGAATAAATAAATATATAAAATTAATTGACATTACAATGATAAATATAAATATAATTCGTATTTTATACTTTGTATTCAGATAAAATATGAATACATATTTTACATGATAACTATGTTTTATTAATTATAATATTGAATTACCTGTGTACAAACTTAAAATTACCTTAGTATGTGTTTACATCTAAATTATATTTTGTTGCTTATAAATAAATGCTTAACATGGGGTTCTTGAACCTCCCAAACTCCCAAAGTATTCAAAACTGAAATTGATAACTTCTCAATAATCTCTGAGTAAGACAATAAGTAACAAGAACCAAGAAAAAAACTCATATAAACAAAAAAATGTCTGAAAAAGGCTTAAGCGTCCCCCAAAACAAAACCTATCCCCAAATTTGCATCGACAGGCCGGTGTAACTGCAGCAAAATGCAATTTTACCAGTAACCTGAGGTGATATTTTGGGGAAAGCAAGAGGTAAGACTTCCTGTTATACATTATTAATTGAATTAAATATTTATCACAAATGATTGGTTTTAGTTTCAAAATTCTCCAACCACTGCTACTACAATGTAGACACCACAAAACACATCTGACACTCATGTTGACGCTAGTTTGACTCATTCAGCTACATAACCCAGAACACCACAGACAATCACTAGGCAATTAAAACACCTTTAATGCTGAAAATACTGCTGGTTACTGCTGTAACACTAGTTGGATTGTTCACTATAAGGATTAAAAAGTAGTAATTTTTTAATTTTATATGTACGTTTTATTTTTCATGAAACATTTATGTAGTTGTGGGACTTTTATTACAACATGACGGCAGTTTCAAAATACTATGCATGGAAATGTCATTTTAAGACATAAATATATTTAATCATTAAAACATTTTACTTCCAGTGCTTCAAGCCCACAAACTTCAAAGAAAAAGGACTTTGCATCCGGATCACCCTCTAATTTGTCAAAATTGCAAACCAAATTTAGATTTTCAAACTGTCAAACATGACAGTGGTCAATAATCTAAAACACAGCAGACTCACAGTTTGCTGACTGCTTCACAAGGCTGAATCAACACACAGTGGATGTTTTTTAGAGAAATATCTCCCACAACATGAACAGATTCAGGCGTTAGAGTTAGAGCACCACCACTGCTCAAAACTCACACTGAAAAAGGAGTTCCAGCCTCAGGAGCATCTCATTTTAAAATCTCTGGCTTCATCACTAAGACGAAAGTGAAATATCCTACTTAAAGCTGAATTAAGCAAATGTTGACCCATAGGGGGCAGAAAGGTTCCTCAAAGCAGTGACCACTTAGCTTAATAAAAACCTAAAAATCCACCATACACCATTGTTATTGTCACAAGTGCTACTGCTAAAATGTTTTGTTGTTACGTCAAGGGAGTTTAATTACCACTAAGTTTTATAGCTGTAGCGACTTACACAACATACCTGAATGCCTCGATTGCCAAAACAAAACTACTGTATGTTGAATAAACACAAGGGTCCTGGTAGCCGTGGTGGCCCAGTGGTTGAAGCACTGACCATGAATCATAAATGAACATCCTGTTCCCTTCTGTCCCAGGACCTTTGACAGCCAGAGTCCGAAACAGACTCGATCCTAAATGTGCACAGCCTGAACAGAGAACACCAACTTTGCACCTCACAGTTCACACTCAGCCTCTAAAAACGCAGTTTTCATTCCAGTATACAGACATACCAAATGATCAGAGCTGAGAGAGTCGTCTGAAATCTGCCTGGACAAGATCTGTAGCTCCGTTTAGACTGACTATAACTGGGACCCAGCCAGACTCAAGTCCCTAGTCAAGTCTTTGCTGCTGAGAACCAAGCTAAACCATGGAGCCCTCTGCTCCAAGCTGTAGGATGACCCAAAACTAGGCTCAAAATAAAGTACAATTTAGTTTTAGTGCACTGAAAGTAAAATGTTACGAGATGACGTATTTCCCTTTGCACCTTAACTATTATTTAAAGCTGCACCTACGTAGGACAGTCTGCTGTCAGACATCAGTCAGGGATTCAACGAATGAAGATGAAGACTGACTGAACTGTTTCTTCAACATGCCTTGTACATTAAAATACAGTGATTTTATAAGAAAGACACACAGCAATGTAAAATGTATCCTCTTGAATTCATCATGTAATGCCTTGTATCAGCATAACTCTACAGATGAAGATAGTAATATTTGTTTATCAGTGCCTTTGTAGTGGCTGCAGTTCATTTCTAGCTCACGTGTAATAACTGTATAAAACAAAGAAATGCTCCAACCGCTGAACAACAGTTCAGGCAGGTTCACTAAATAAAGACCTTTTTAAATATTTAGTAAACTGATTCATGTTTTTCATTTTCCTTCTGGTTGTATCATGGTGGCTTCCATGCCATTGTCTAAAAGTGAGAAATCCTTTGAAAAACATGTTGGTGGGTCACAACCAAAATGCTTTAACAAAATGTGCATTTATGTAATTAAACTTAAGAATGTCAATAAAATGTTGTAACACAGTCTGTAGTTTCCTTTATTAGACCTCAGTGTGTGTTTGTGAACGCAGCTTTTGCGAACATGTATTACTCATGGTGTGGGAATATAAATCTGTTTACAAAGTCACATCCAGAAAATCCAGATCCACACAACGTACATTATTACATTTTAATACTTGATTTAAGGTCAGGGTTAGTGTTAGGCATAGGTCAGGATTAGTAGGGAATACATTTAAGTCATTACAATGTCCCTTTAAGTGATGAGTTTCAGGCAACATGAACACAGTTAAACACTGCATTTATTAGCAGTAAGATATTACTAAGTACATTTATTAAAATATTTTACTTACTAAGTACAATCTTTACTTGTGTACTTACATTTTCTGCCACTTTACACTTTACTACTCCACTACATTTCAGATGGAAATACTCTTTTTCCATTTACTCTATTCTACTTTTCGGCATACAAAAAGTGATCAAATAAATGATGATACATACATAAAACAACCCAATATGATATAAAATAGTAAAGTACTTGACAACATTAAAGTGCTACTTAAGCAGTAATGCATCAATACTATTACTACTACCACTACTACTACTTTTATTACACCAACAACAACAACAACAACAACAACAACAACAACAACAACAACAACAACAACAACAACAACAACAACAACAACAACAACAATAATAATAATAATAATAATAATAATAATAATAATGATAATAATGATAATAATGATAATAATAATAATAATGGGTCACTCCTTTACTTTTTGAGGACTTTTGGTACTTTATGTACATTTTCCTGAACACCTCTGTACGCCTATTTCTACTTGCATAAAATAATGAACTCAGACAGTTCTCAATGCTTCTTTCAGCACTGTTTATCAACCACATGGGGGTGCTATAATTTAAGATAAAAGAACTATGATATTCTCCAATTACAATTCACACTAGCTGGCCAACATTAGGTCACACCAGCTGTTGGCTCAGTGGGTTTCATAATAACTCCTGACATTGGAGCAGCTAAGAAACTATTCACTGATAATTAAGCTTTTCAAAAATGTCATTAAAATGCAAACTAGTGAAACTGTCCACATGCTGTGAATTTCAAGGACCCAACACATCTGCATCCATTCAGTAGTTGAGATAGTTCACTTTGGTGAAACGACCTTCTGACTGCAAGAACAGACAGACTTGCAACGCCGTACTAGAACAATGCCAGAAGTATGGCTAAAAATGTCCAACTTTGTGGAGCGTAAATATTTTGTTCCCTTCCTGCCGTATTAATCAGCTTTCAGTCCTTTGCTATTGTCTAACTAAAAGGTAGGGGGGCTGACCAGTTGGGAACTTTAGTCCTCTGTCTCTATAGCTGAAGCACTGAGTAATTATGATAAATTCCATATAAGATCTACTTTTCTGTTGATAATATTGGTTGTAACAATGTTTTTAAAGCACAGGATCACTTCTAAACTTAAACCATATAAATGGAATTGAATAGCATCATCTGGTAAATATATTTGTTTGCAGTATAAAGATTTGTCTCCTGAAAAGCAGGGCCAAGCAATGAAGAGGTGAACACCTTCTTCTAAACACTTTAATGAGTGATAATAAAATGATAATGATAATGAAAAGTGTTTCCAAGGTAATGTGTTTTTCTGTATTTATTTGTCCTATTCTGTCACATGAAAGCATGATAATTATCTCCTGTGCCAGACACACAGGACATTTTCTGACCGATCATCTTCATAAAGTTTTACTTCATATTGTAAACAAAACATAAGGACTCTGTCTCTGCAAGGCCAGTCCTCGTTCTGGAATGGAGCAAAGCCTGATAAACACTCTCCTTTCTTCTAAAGTTTATTGTTCTCTCTTGTTCAGTTATTTGATACTTAAGATATGTGTTACCAACATGTGGACCTGACAGGCCACATTCACAGTACATGCCAGGGAACAAACAAAGGAAGAAATAACTGCATTGTTTTGGATCAGAGCTTCAACTAGTTTCAGTTCTAGGAAAGTTGCCACTGAGTGTTGACAATTTAAATAGAAGTTTTTGAACTGAGATCTTTATTTTGAGCCAGAGAAAGCATAAAAAATTAAAACAATATTTAAAAATAGGAGAAAAAAAACAACAATAGATGAGCAGATTGCTTTTGTTGAACAATTTAACTCTGCATACTGATAAAACATATTCGATGGCCATGTGTGTGGTGTGGCGACAAAGATCAACGGTTCACCATAAAACAGGAAGTTATTATAACTTCAGTGTACATGCTCAGATCAGGGATGAGTTCAGCGCAGACAAAACGTAACAAATGTTTATTTCAACAGAAACGGTGGTTCCCTGAACACCCTGCTGTGCACGCAAGGCAATTTTCTTGCCTTTTAAACACTACTGTGTCAGTGTCCCGCCTAATGCTGCTTACAGCTTTAATGACCAGCGCATTTCTTTGCTTCTCCTGGACCCCACATCTTCCTGCCTGTTCATCATCAGACTTGGCAGATACACTCAGGAAGAAAAGCAGACAGTGCAGAAATTAAAGAAATCTTTGGAGAGAAAGCAGACAAATACAGCATGGTTCTCTTTACCCGTGGTGACCTGCTCAAAGGGGAACCTACTGAGGAGTTCCTGAGAGACAGTGAAGACCTGCAGGAACTTGTGGGCAGAGGCAACGGCAAGAACCATGTCTTCAATAATAATGACCCGAAGGATCGTTCTCAGGTCAGCGAGCTGCTCAACAAGATCAGAGAAATAACAGAACGACAGAACGGAGGAAGACATTACACCACTGAAAAGTTCCAGAAGGTAGAGAAGGTGATAGAAGAAAGGAAACAATGAATTCTTACAGAGAAACAAGAACAACTTTTCAAAGAGCTGAGGGAACTGAGTGACAAAATAAGGGAAAAGTATACGCAACTAATAAGGAACGTGAAGGACGACGTTAAGGAGAAGCAGTTAAGAATCAGTTTTTAGAATGAGACTAGAACCAATATTCAAAGGTCAGGCAACACTGTGTGCACTGTATTTGTGGCAATTTAAAATAACTGAATGCATTTCTAGGAAATGCAGATGGGAGAGTGAACAGGGTTTGCTGTTTACATATGGAACCGTGAAACTATCCAAGAGAACTGGATATTCAAGTTGTGTTAGGTTATAAAAATAAAATGGGACAATCAGGGGTGTGGATGATTCAGTCAATCAATGGATGGGTGACATAAAACATAACATGTGACAGTAAAAACCTAGCAGGGAAAGACACGGCAAAGTTAACCAATAAAGAGAATCAGCTCAAACACAATTGTACAAAATCCTGAAGCTTAACAGGAGTTATCATGGAGCACAAAGAGGGGAAAGCTGCAGCTGCCTGCAACTGTCAGTTGAATGCAACAATTAAATTTGTACTGATCTTTATGGATGTTTCTGTCTGATCAGCCAGATCTCATCTCATTTGACTGTACTTGCTAGATACGGACTTTTGAATTGGAACAGTACTTTGGCTGCAACTTAAGTCTGAAGTCTTTTGAGGACAAGTCTCAAGTCAAGTCTGACGTGTGTGTGACTTGAGTGCAACTCGAGTCCGAGTCTCAAACTCGAGTCCCCATCTCAGGGTAATTGTGACTATATTTATTACTGATTTATGAATTTAAACAAACCAAACCATCAATCGATTAATTAAATCCATAATCCATAATGAAAATAATAATTAGTAGCATTCCTTTTCAGAATAGAGTGGACAACGCTCTGCATTAAGTATGTTACTTTTAATATTAAGTACATTTTCATTATTATACTGACATACTATACTTTAACTCAAGTAACGTTTTCAAAGCAGGACTTTTTCTTGTAACAAAATTATTTTTAAAGTGTAGTTTTAGTACTTTTACTTAAGTAAATGTAAAAGTATCTGAATTCTTCCTCCATTGCTGAAAAATAAAATTGGCTCGACCAGAAAAGGTGCCAGAACACTCAGGGGGACATTGAGCGAAAACTTAAGCTCCTATTGTTCTATGAATTTAAAGCAGGATAGAATTTAATACAAATGATAGTAAATGACTCAAAGACACAAACTGTGCTGTCAGTACTTTCTCATTTAGGATGACTGTATAAAAGAGCCTGTGAACTAAACATAAAAACACATCGTCATGGTGTTTATGGGTGTGGTTTGTTGCATGAAGCTTTAACAATAACAATAATAACAATGTAACAATAATAGCTTCAGTCCTTTTTGCCACAATTGCAATTCATAACACCACACTAAATTAATGAGTATGTGAAGAAGTGCATGTGTGTTTACCAACGCACTACATGCCTACTGTTTGAGACAATATCTTCAATTTTGCCATGACAACGGGGAAACCCCTATTCTTTGCAACAAGTGCCATTGGATCTTCAATTCAATTCAATTTTTCAATTCAATTTTATTTATATAGCGCCAAATCACAGCAACAGTTATCTCACAGCGCTTTTCATAAAGAGCAGGTCTAGACCGTACTCTGAAGTTATTTACAGAAGCCCAACAATTCCCACCAAGAGCAAGCACTAGGCGACAGAGGCAAGGAAAAACTTCCTTTTAAGAGGCAGAAACCTCGAGCAGAACCATGGCTCAGGGTGGGCGGCCATCTGCCTCGACCGGTTGGGGTGAGGGGGAGAGAGAGAGAGAGAGCAAGAGAAAGAGAGAGAGAGAGCAAGAGAGAGAGCAGAGGGAGGCAACCTACATGGTATACACATAGAGGTACAGACAATAAAGGTGATGGTGCTATAGACTGAATGAAAAATGGTACAGATATTTATAGTAATGTTAATGATAATAATAATAACAGTAATAATAGCAATAGGACTAGTAATAGCAGTTGCAACTGTAGCAGAGGGCGTCGAGCAGGAACACGGGGGCAGCAGGAGACTCCCAACCACAGATCCAGACTCCACAGCTCCAGAGCCAGCAACACCCGCAGGAAGCGACAGGAGGAGGAAGCACACAACCACGGGAGAGGGAGAAAAAATCGAGTTAGTAACATGCATTAATGGGATGAGGTTGCACTCAGAGAGAAAGAGAGAAGAGGAGAGAGGAGCTCAGTGCATCATGGGAACTCCCCCGGCAGTCTAGCCTATAGCAGCATAATTAAGGGATGGTTCAGGACTCACCTGAGCCAGCCCTAACTATAAGCTTTATCAAAAAGGAAAGTCTTAAGCCTACTCTTAAATGTAGAGACGGTGTCTGCCTCCTGAACCCAAACTGGAACCTGGTTCCACAGGAGAGGAGCCTGATAGCTGAACGCTCTGGCTCCCATTCTACTTTTTCGAAGAGCCTGATAATAAGGAATTGCAGTAATCCAGTCTAGAAGTAACAAATGCATGGACTATTTTTTTCTGCATCATTTTTAGACAGGATGTTCCTGATTTTTGCAATATTACGTAGGTGAAAAAAGGCGGTCTTTGAAATTTGCTTAATGTGAGAGTTGAACGACATGTCCTGGTCAAAGATAACTCCAAGATTTCTCACAGTGGTGCTGGAGGCCAGGCGATGCCATCCAGGGAAACCTTTAGATAATGCGTTCACGGAGGTGCTTAGGGCCTAGAACAATAACTTCAGTTTTATCTGAGTTTAACATTAGAAAATTGCAGGTCATCCAGGTTTTAACATCCTGAAGACACATTTGAAGCTTAGCTAACTGATGAGTTTCATCTGGCTTGATCGATATAACTGAGTATCATCTGCATAACAATGAAAGTTTATGGAGTGTTTCCTGATAATATTGCCTAAAGGAAGCATATATAAAGTGAAGAGGATTGGTCCGAGCACAGATCCTTGTGGAACTCCATGACTAACTTTGGTATGCATGGAGGACTCATCGTTAACATGTACAAATTGAAATCGATCTGATAAATAGGACTTAAACCAGCTTAGAGCGGTTCCTTTAATGCCAATGAAATGTTCCAGTCTCTGTAATAGGATCTGATGGTCAATGGTATCAAATGCAGCACTAAGATCTAATAAAACCAATACAGAGACAAGTCCTTTGTCTGATGCAGTTAGGAGGTCATTAGTAATTTTCACCAGTGCTGTCTCTGTGCTATGGTGAGCTCTAAATCCTGACTGAAAATCCTCAAATAAACTATTGCTATGTAGAAAGACACACAGCTGTTTGGTGCTTCCTCCAGGACCTTAGAGAGAAATGGAAGGTTAGATATAGGTCTATAGTTGGCTAAAACGTCTGGATCCAGGTTGGGCTTTTTCAGAAGAGGTTTAATTACAGCTACTTTAAAGTACTGTGGCACATAGCCTGTTGATAAAGACAAATTGATCACATCCAGCAGAGAAGTGCTGACTAAGGGTAAAACTTCTTTAAGTAGCCTAGGATGGGGTCTAAGAGTAAGATATATATATATATATATATATATATATATATATATATACACATTTTATGTACACAATATTAGAGTGACTACTGACAATTTATTTATCTAACCTCGATTATGTACTTCAAACAGCAAAAAATACAACAAAAAACCCAAACAAACAAACAAACAAGCATAAACAAAGAAGCACTCCTACATTTATCACAGTGCTTCTCAGTACCTCATGAAAATAATTTCTTTGTACATTTTTTTGAAAAGGAAAATGTTTGGGAATTGCTTTATGTTCTCATTTAGTTTACTCCACAATTTAACTCACATTGATAGACGTGTGTCAGAAGTTATTTACAGAAGCCCAACAATTCCCACCAAGAGCAAGCACTAGGCGACAGAGGCAAGGAAAAACTTCCTTTTAAGAGGTCTAGAAGTAACAAATGCATGGACTATTTTTTTCTGCATCATTTTTAGACAGGATGTTCCTGATTTTTGCAATATTACGTAGGTGAAAAAAGGCGGTCTTTGAAATTTGCTTAATGTGAGAGTTGAACGACATGTCCTGGTCAAAGATAACTCCAAGATTTCTCACAGTGGTGCTGGAGGCCAGGGCGATGCCATCCAGGGAAACCTTTAGATAATGCGTCACGGAGGTGCTTAGGGCCTAGAACAATAACTTCAGTTTTATCTGAGTTTAACATTAGAAAATTGCAGGTCATCCAGGTTTTAACATCCTGAAGACACATTTGAAGCTTAGCTAACTGATGAGTTTCATCTGGCTTGATCGATATAACTGAGTATCATCTCCATAACAATGAAAGTTTATGGAGTGTTTCCTGATAATATTGCCTAAAGGAAGCATATATAAAGTGAAGAGGATTGGTCCGAGCACAGATCCTTGTGGAACTCCATGACTAACTTTGGTATGCATGGAGGACTCATCGTTAACATGTACAAATTGAAATCGATCTGATAAATAGGACTTAAACCAGCTTAGAGCGGTTCCTTTAATGCCAATGAAATGTTCCAGTCTCTGTAATAGGATCTGATGGTCAATGGTATCAAATGCAGCACTAAGATCTAATAAAACCAATACAGAGACAAGTCCTTTGTCTGATGCAGTTAGGAGGTCATTAGTAATTTTCACCAGTGCTGTCTCTGTGCTATGGTGAGCTCTAAATCCTGACTGAAAATCCTCAAATAAACTATTGCTATGTAGAAAGACACACAGCTGTTTGGCGACTGCTTTCTCCAGGACCTTAGAGAGAAATGGAAGGTTAGATATAGGTCTATAGTTGGCTAAAACGTCTGGATCCAGGTTGGGCTTTTTCAGAAGAGGTTTAATTACAGCTACTTTAAAGTACTGTGGCACATAGCCTGTTGATAAAGACAAATTGATCACATCCAGCAGAGAAGTGCTGACTAAGGGTAAAACTTCTTTAAGTAGCCTAGGATGGGGTCTAAGAGCAAGATATATATATATACACATTTTATGTACACAATATTAGAGTGACTACTGACAATTTATTTATCTAACCTCGATTATGTACTTCAAACAGCAAAAAATACAACAAAAAACCCAAACAAACAAACAAACAAGCATAAACAAAGAAGCACTCCTACATTTATCACAGTGCTTCTCAGTACCTCATGAAAATAATTTCTTTGTACATTTTTTTGAAAAGGAAAATGTTTGGGAATTGCTTTATGTTCTCATTTAGTTTACTCCACAATTTAACTCACATTGATAGACATAATCGATGGGCATGTCTGTGGTGTGGCGTCAAAGATCAACGGTTCACCATAAAACAGAAAGTTATTATTGTTCAGCGAGGACAAAACGTAACAAAACATTTTTTTTTAACGGAAACAGTGGTTCCCTGAACACCCTGCTGTGTACGCAAGCGCACTGAATTTTCCTGCCTTTTTAACATTGTTGTGTTTACAAATTTGTGGCAGCTGATTAGGTAAAACCTGAGACACGTCCACCAAACGGGAGAAAACATACCTTGAAGCCCGTTGCAGAACGTTGCGCTACGTTACATGTCGTTCAATCCGAAAATGTTGCAAACTGGTGCAAAACGTTTTGAGATTGAGGAACGGAGGAAGACATAGAAGTGATAGAAGAGAGGAAACAATTCTTACAGAGAAACAAGAACAACTTTTCAAAGAGCTGAGGGAACTGAGTAACAAATTAAGGGGAAAGTATAAGCAACTAATAAGGAATGTGAAGGACGACATTAAGGACAATCAATTAAGGGCAGCTTGTGAAAGAGAAATGTAAAAGGAAATAAAAAAACTGAAAGAAATTTATGAAATGTTGGCCAGACAGGAAGCTGACGCCTGAAATACATTTCTGTATTGGTTTGTTGAGTTTTTAGATCGAGACTAGAACCACAATTCAAAGAGCAGGCAACACTGTGTGCACTGTATTTGTGGCAATTTAAAATAACTGAATGCATTTCTAGTAAATGCAGATGGGTGAGCGAACAGGGTTTGCTCTTTACATATGGATCCATGAAACTATGCAAGAGAACTGGATATTCAAGATGTGTTAGGTTCTAAAAATTAAATGGGACAATTAAGGGTGTGGATGATTCAGTAAATCAATGAATGGATGACATAAAACATAACATGTGACAGTAAAAACCTAGCAGCGAAAGACACGGCAAAGTTAACCAATAAAGAGAATCAGCTCAAACACAATTGTACAAAATCCTGAAGCTTAACAGGAGTTATCATGGAGCACAAAGAGGGAAAAGCTGCAGCTGCCTGCAACTGTCAGCTGAATGCAACAATTAAATTTGTACTGATCTTTATGGACGTTTCTGTCTGATCAGCCAGATCTCATCTCATTTGACTGTACTTGCTAGATACGGACTTTTGAATTTAAACGGTACTTTTGCTGCGGCTTATGACGTTTCAAAAGAACAAAAGAACACAAGTACAGACAAGAACGCAGATTAAGAGTCCGAGTCAAGTCTGAAATCTTTTGAGGACAAGTCACAAGTAAAGTCTGAAGTCATTATGTGTGTGACTTACTTGCAACTCAAGTCCAAGTCTCAAACTCGAGTCCCCATCTCAGGGTAATTGTGATTACATTTCTCACTGATTTATGAATTTTAACAAACCAAACAATCAATTGATTAATAAAATCCATAGTCCATAATGAAAATAGTCATTAGTAGCATCTCTATGTTTTAATACTAAGTACATTTTCATGATTATACTGACATACTATACTTTAACTCAAGTAACGTTTTCAAAGCAGGACTTTTTGTTGTACAAAAGTATTTAAGTGTTGTATTAGTACTTTTACTAAAGTAAATGTAAAAGTATCTGAATACTTCATCCACCACTAAAAAGTAAAATTTAATTGTTCACTGGAAACAGTGAAATGGCCAGAACACTCAGGGGGACACTGAGCAAAAACTTAAGCTCCTCTTGTTTTATGAAAAAAGGTTTAACTGTGTTTCCTTTTGAGACCTAGATCACATTGCTAACTAAACATTCAAATGCATTTTAATACAAACACCCTATATTTTTCATGCACAAACTTGAACCACATTACACCCCTCTGGGAATGATGTGCCCTACTAATGAGTTATAATGTGTTAGAGATAACAAGCTTTTGGTACGTTAAGATATAACGAGTTGATCCTGTTTGTATTTAAGACTTTGTCAAGAACAAATAGGTTGAAAGTCTTTTGTAATGAAATCCAAATTTTAGGGAAGATCGGCTGTCTAACATTTACTGGGTACCATCCATCACAATTGTATAAATGTCATACCAAAAGAATATCTCATCATGGAGCTGTAGACTGAACAGAGAGTCTGCACCTGTGACAATTTGCCCTGTTGGCAGGTAAGTTGTCACACTGGATTGTCAAAAACTACGAATGCAATTACTACTAATTTCTTATAGTTGGAGCTGATTTCAGCAGTGGGGTGGGAATGACAGAATAATTATTCAATATCATCTAAATAATTCAGTCAGTCAATGGACAGATAAGGCTTGTGGTTGTCCAAAAGGAGCAAACAGGGCTCTGAGCACTTTGCATGTTCATTGAAATGCTTCAGGAAATCAGAAAAGTGTATATCTTTCATCCATCCAAAGGGATTTCACCCTCTGCTGCCAGCTGGCCTGTTGATCAGGAGCTGATTGTGGAAGTTGACAGGGTGAAAATAAGTTTCCCACATAGGCGTAAACTTAATCTGGTGTGCCATAGCCAACTGCTGGGCAATCTTCTAATTAATGTCTTAAGGCCTAATTAAGACTTAGTAATATTGAATAAACAGCTTCTCCCAGTCAGGTGAACAAATCTCCAGTGGCTTTGGATAACCAACCGTTGTTTATTAGGATGGCTGTCTGACTTCTTTTCTGGTAATGTTTTAATAGTACAGATTCAGAGTATGGTAATACAGTAGTACGGTTATGTCAAAATTCTGTGCAGTTCGATTGATTTGTTCTGCAACTTGCCTGGTTGCCTCTAACATTATGTCAGGTATTAGGTAGGCGTTTTGATAATTTGTAATAATAATATCTTCAGTCCTTTTTGCCACAATGTAATTCATAACTCCACACTAAATTAATGACTATGTGAAGTAGTGCATGTGTGTTTACCAAAGCACTACATGCCTGCTATTTGAGACAGTATCTACCCACACGTATAAACACATTGCTTCATACAATGCCATCAATTTAATCTTGAATAGTCCAGGAATGTGTCTGCTGCTGAAAACTACACTGTAGCAATAAAAATACATTTACAGTATAATTTAATACCATTGTCAGAGCTAATTTCACACCAGCCCAATGTTTGGAGAATGTTGTTTTTGTTTGTTTTTGTTTGGGGCAAAAACAAACAAAAACTTATCCCAGACTGACATGTGTGCCAGAGGCCTGCTCAATTCGGGTCGGACTCGGGTCAATCTCTTTTTTTATATATCGGTTTCGACTCAGACTCATTTAACTTCTCCCCTTTCATTGTGCCCATATTTTAAACATTAAACACTTTCAACACACATGCCGGGATTATTTATTCTTCCTTCCTCGTTGTGTCTTCTGTTTGGGAGAGTAACCTCTTTAAATGTGCATGATAAGTTCTTCCACATGTCTTTGTTGTCTGACATGTTGGGGGAAAAAGGTATACTGTTATGAAAACAACATAATTTAATGAGAATCCAGAATATATAATTTTTTCTGTCATATGTGATCCAAATCTAACAGATATATTTATTATTTTTTCATATGCAACCTCAGTCAGGACAGTAAGATCAGAATTGATGCAACATTGATGCACAGGCCAGACACAGGGTACTCCAGTAGAGGTTTGGGAAACCTGATCCAACAAGAGCTGCATTGGCTAATTATAAATTAATTTACAGGAACATAAAGATCTGTGGAACTGCATTGAACAAAATACATAGAGCATGAATTGTGTATTCTTGTTTTTCAGTCTTTCCTCAAACTAGAACAACCTACAATAATGAGGAGCTCAGGATTGTGACGGTGGGAAAAACTGGCTCTGGGAAGAGCGCCACAGGAAACACCATTCTGGGAAAGCAGGTCTTTGCCTCAAACTTATCTGCTAAATCTTTGACTGAACAATGTGAAAAGGCCTTTGGTGAGGTTGATGGACAAAAAGTTGCTGTTGTCGACACTCCGGGTCTGTTTGACACCAGAATTGATGAAAAGAAAAGAGCTAAAGATATTGCCCAGAGCATTTCTTTTGCTTCTCCTGGACCCCATATCTTCCTGGTCGTCATCAGACTGGGCAGATTCACAGAAGAAGAAAAGCAGACAGTGCAGAAGATACAGGAAATCTTCGGCAAGGAAGCAGACAAGTACAGCATGGTTCTCTTTACCCATGGTGACCAGCTCAAAGGAGAACCAATTGAGGAGTTCATGAGGGACAATAAGGACCTGCAGGAACTTGTGCGCAGATGTAACGGCCAGTACCATGTCTTCAATAATGACCTGAAGGATCGTTCTCAGGTCAGCGAGCTGCTCAACAAGATCAGAGAGATAACAGAGAAGAATGGACATTACACCACTGAAATGTTCCAGAGGGCAGAGAAGGCGATTGAAGAGACATTAAGAGCAGCTCGTGAAAAAGAAATGGCAGAGGAAATAAAAAAACTAAAAGACATCCAGGAAAGGCTGGCCAGACAGGAGGCTGAGAAAAACCCTACAATACTCAAACAGATAACACCAGCGTTTTTGCATCATGGCAGCCATTTTCTTATCGAACACCTGCTGAAAGAAATAACGTCCCCTTAATATTCACCTTCCAAATGCTGTTTTTCACGTAGGGCCTGATTTGTTATAAGAGCAGTTACATAATGAAAATTTTATTACATACAAAGTGCTGTTAGATTTTAATGTGTAATATTCTTTTTACAAGATGTAGTCCTGCCCTTTCAAGAACCTGCTAATGTTCTCCACATCATAGTTTCAACCGTTTTACCAGTTAAATGCTTTTAATGTAAATCAGTAGCTGTAGGATCAGGTTGCATAAACAGCTTAACACACCTCTGACACGGCTGCAGGAGAGCTGTATAACAAACTGCATCTTTTTTTGTGAATCCACTGTGTGTGAAAGCAATTTGAATTGTGCAGCAAGGGTCAACTCTACCACCACTAGCAATGAAAACTTAAAATGGCTGAAACTAAAACTAAGTTGAGGTTGTGGTGAGTTTAAACCCAGTGGCACATGCGGGCAAACAGCTATTCCAACAGCTTGGCTGACCTTTTGAAAGCTCCACCAGTTCAACTAGAACTCAGTGTGGTGCATGATATTCATGGCAGCAAATTCTTTGATTTTCTCAAGAACCACTTTCATAAGTTAAGGGGAACTCATGGCTACCAGACAAGAGCTAGAGTTACTGACTTTTTGATGTGCCTATTCCGCAAGGGACTTTTAGAGTGCCTATTCCGCAAGGGAGTAGCACAAATGTCTGGGCCCTATAAGCAGTCTCTGAGGGCCCCCTTTATCTCTGGGTAATATTGATAGATATAATGTCATATGACATTGTACCTATGAAGTTGATTTATCTATGAGGCTGATAATAATTTATGTTGTAGCCCAAAATGCAAATATGAGTCAAGCTAGATTCCTGGCTTAATGCCTTCAATCTAAATAACTGGCGCAAACCATTTTTAATTTGCTCACCTTTCTTTTAAAAGAAATTAGCTGTTAGTATCCTTCACTTTGCTTTCAAAAGAACCAAAAAAAGTTTACTTTCAAAATTTCAAAGACCCAAATGCAGATGAGGTGGATGCAGGTCAAACGAAGATGTATTAACACAAAAACAACAAAACAAAAACAGACTTATGCTGGGAGCTCAGCAGCTAATGTTCAAACAGAAGGTAACTCCAAAGCAAGGACAAAAATCCAGGGGAAATAAATCCAAAAATAAGAACAAAAAGTAATCAAAGGGATAAATCCAAAAAACTCAGGGAATAATCCGGAACACCAGGAAACAGCGCACAAGGCAGGACACTCAACATAGACGCAGACTGGACTAAGATTAAACAGAACACAGGGCAAACATGGACAAAATAATACAGAAGTACATAGAACTAGAGAAAACACTAAAACATGAACTGAGACGCAGAACTAAGGAAATACGATAAGAGACAAGACAGTCACTTAAAGCGAATGAACGAAAGAAACTAGATTACCAAACTCCAAACCAAGACAATATCAAATAAACACAGACAAAACAACAGCAGCAGACCAAATCATAACAGATAAATGTTTAGTAGTGCCACAGACCAAAAATATGTTGACATAAAATAAAACTGATAATAAATGAGTAATTCTTTACTGACATCATTCAGAGATTGAGTCTATAAAGACAAATGTTATCATTCAGTAAAAAAGTTGTGCAGATAAATCTTTATTTGAATTTGGTGATCCACTCATATTCTACTGCTTTCTTAATATTGGTCGTAATATTTTCTAGGTTTTCATTAATTATTTTATTTAGTTTATTGTTGTCTGTTAGTGGGTAGGCTTACTGATAATTATGTTTCACTCCTCTTTTGTTATGTAGTTATTGTGATGTATGTTAGGACCATCAGAAACGAGATGGCGCAACTCAAGGGTTGTGATGGCCGGTGTGGTGGCCATACTAGCTGCCACACAACAAAACAGTAGCACATGCTGGTAACCTTTCCATCTAGTCATTTTTTGGTTTTAGCACATTACACACACACAAAAGAAAAAAAATAAATAACTGGACACAGATTTTGGTTTTATAAACACACAGTTATATTAGCTATTTCTGAAGGGAGTTATCTGTTTGTGGTGTACACATTTAGTCAACTTTTGTTATTCGTCAATTTTGCTGTTTTTTTAGGTTCATTATCTTTGTTCATTATTTTCTGTGATATGAATAAATTTTCCCTACCAGTTCCTGGGGGTTTCGGCTGGAAGTGTCTGAAAAGCTCTCCCAGCTGAATCATCTGATGCCTAAATAGTGATGATGGAAAATAGGACTCTACCATGTTCTCTTGCATCATGGGGGGGGCAGCGTTTTCAAGTTTGTTAGATAGATGATAGACACTTTAAATTGTGAATTGTGTCAGTTACAGTTGCAGACTATAAAATGGAACACAAGGCAGATACAAATAACAATACTACAGACAAGATACTATAAATAAGAGAAACCATACAGTACTAAAAGGAACTTTGCGAGTAAAAGAGGGAAATAAAAGTTATTCAAAAGTAGCCCTATTGGACTAATGCAAAAATAAATACTACACACACTATGCAGAGTTTATATAATGTATTGCATAAAGTGGACGTCGTGGAAATTATATTCTTGGTGAGGGTTTGAGCAAAGAATTGAGTTACAACCAACCATTGTCTTTGAAGAATTTATTTAACAAAAGAGAATAAACAGAGAAGTACTGTCACACATATACAGCTGGTCCAGAGACTGTCACGATCCTGTCCTGTGTTTTTGGGTTTTTATTCTGAGGGTTTTGGTTTTGTATCTGCATGTTAGTTATGTCACCTGTTCTGTTTAGTTCTGAGTTTATTCTTTTATCAGTTAGGTATCTGTTTAGTTTCATAATTCTGTTATTTAGTCTGTGTGTTGGTTCCATGTCTTAGTCCCCAGTCCTGTTTTCCAGTTGGTCCCGTCACTGTTCCTACTCCGTCCTGTTAGTCAGTTGTCATGTTCCTGGTCTTGTGTTCTGTTAGTTCTGTGTCTCAGTTCATGTCTATGTATTTTCTCCTGGTCTGTGTACTTCTTTGGGTTGCCCATGTCTGCTCTAAGTTTTGTGTTATCTTTGCTTCAGTCTGTGTTCCTTGTTGGTGGTTATTTGCAATCGGTTTGCTTATGTCTGTTCTCCCAGTATTGCTCTGCTCGCTTGTCCACTAATACTTTGTGTTCCAGTTAATGTATGGTCTTGTGTTTTGCATCTGTGAGTGTCTCTCTCTTATGGAGCTAGAAGAGTCTCAAAAAGGATAAATACACACACTACATTTACATATGCACACACAGGAGTCATATATGCACACACGTGATTCACAAATACACACACAGGATAGACAAATACACACGAAATTCACAAATGCACACAGAAAATTAAAAATGCACAGAAGATTGACAAATGCACACAAAACTCACAAATGCACACACAATTCAGAAATACACACAAAATTCACAAATGCACACACAATTTACAAATCCACACAAGATTCAGAAATATATTTCTGATGCACACACAAATATATCTTGATTTACAAACGGCCTGTGGTCCCTGAACCTCACTGCATTTGTGTGTGAATTTTGAGACTCCCCTGACTTGGCTTGACTCACAAATGCATTTTTTATACAGGGATTGATCTGCAACCAATCAGATCTCTCCCTTGTTTCAGCCAATCATAAGAACGCTCCCCACGTGGGGGATGATTTACGCATAAGCCAATCACATGAACGCGTTCACACAGCGCTATTTCCATGTGGTGCGGCCCTCTCTGACTGACTTCAACAGGGCTTCTGGCAACGAAAGGGGAGTGGAACTTAAGGTGTTTCGCTAGTTATCCCCTTGTTATGAGATTTTGTTTAATTATTAATATTAATCGGTTTAATTGTGTAACTATCAACATAAGCTAGCAAGCTACGCTAGCGCGTCTGCATGCTAATAGGGTTAGTACCTTTCCATAAAGTTGAAATTCTTGTGAATAATGTGACTGTTTGACAGGATCTGTCCCCAAAGCAGGAAGTAGCTCGGGCGTTTGTGCAGTTATTGGCCCGGGAGCTGATTGGAACATTTATATGGTAGTTATGTTGGATAGGCTATGATGCTAATATTTCTGAGTGAGGATGACTGTGGTGCAGCTGAAACAAAGAAATGTGGTTTAAAACTGAGTTTTTAATTATTAGCTGCTGATATCTGAAAGTGAATAAAATACGAAATGAGCAAGATTTTATTAATGTAAAATTTAGAAGTCTAAAACTTTACAGTCAGTTTGAACCTAGACATATTTTCCACTACAAAAATCATTAATAGCCTAACCTAAGTGACTGGGTCGGACAGAGGCATAGATAAGTCCTTAAAGATATGAAGCATTTTTGTTACAATAATAAAAGGTTTATGTCATGTTTAGAAACGATAAGCAGAACAATTTTTTCCCCCCAGAATAAAATTAATTGAATTTATTTAAAAATTTCCCAGGTCAGATTCCCAATAAGAATAGTTAGATGAGGGACTAGCCATCTCTTTATACTTTACTAGAAAATGAGGAAATAATAAGTTAAATGTAACACCTTCTCATGGCCTGTCTCACCTTCAAATCGCTAACGTTAACAGGCAGAGTTCCGCTCCCCTCTTGTTGCCAGAAGCCCTGTTGAAGTCAGTCAGAGAGGGCCGCACCACATGGAAATAGCGCTGTGTGAACGCGTTCATGTGATTGGCTTATGTGTAAATCGTCCTCTACGTGGGGTTCGTACTTATGATTGGCTGAAAGAAGGGAGAGATCTGATTGGTTGCAGATCATTCTCTGTATAAAAAAATGCATTTGTGAGTCGAGCCAAGTCAGGGGAGTCTCAAAATTCACGCACAAATGCAGTGAAGTTCAGGGACCACAGGCCGTTTGTAAATCAAGATATATTTGTGTGTGCATCAGAAATATATTTCTGAATCTTGTGTGGATTTGTAAATTGTGTGTGCATTTGTGAATTTTGTGTGTATTTCTGAATTGTGTGTGCATTTGTGAGTTTTGTGTGCATTTGTCAATCTTCTGTGCATTTTTAATTTTCTGTGTGCATTTGTGAATTTTGTGTGCATTTGTCTATCCTGTGTGTGTATTTGTGAATCACGTGTGTGCATATATGAATCCTGTGTGTGCATATGTGAATGTAGTGTGTGTATTTATCCTTTTTGAGACTCATCTAGCTACATACTCTTAAAGCCAGAGCTTGTATAACATCCAGGTCTGCTAGCACAGATTTGGCTGCCGAACCATATACAATACTTCCATCGTCTAACCTTGATCTTATTAAGGCTATGTATGTGTTTCAGCGATGCTACATCTGCTCCCCACCTCATCCTGCAAGACACCTCATGACATTTATAACTTTTTTACACTTATCAACTACATATCTAATATGCTCCCTCCATCTTAATCTCACGTCTAAATATACTCCCAAAAAACGAAAACTTTCGACTCTCTCTAAATTATTTCCATATCATTTCAAATCCCATCCTCTGTCTTTCTTTCTTGTGAAGAACATAACTTTTGTTTTTTCCGCTGAAAACTTAAATCCCCATTTTGTTCCCCACTTTTCGACCGTCTTGCATTTTCTTAGCGACATATTCCACATTTCTCCCTCTTTTCCACAATGCTCCATCATCTGCGAATAATGATCTTCCCATATCAGCTGGAATGTTTACAAATACATCATTTATCATAATGGAAAATAAAGTTGGACTTATTACACTCCCCTGAGGTGTCCCGTTCTCTACAGTATATTGGCTAGATAATTCTGCTCCTATCTTCACCTGAATAGTTCTTTCATTTAAAAAGTCCATAATCCAATTAAACATTCTCCCTCCAACACCCATTAGGTTTAGCTTAATTAGCAATCCTTCCTTCCATAACATGTCATATGCCTTTTCCACGTCGAAAAATACTGCAACTAGTGTCTCTTTATTTACTTGAGCTTTCCTTATTTCATCTTCTAGTCCCAGCACTGGATCTATGGTGCTCCTTCCCTTCCTGAAACCGCTTTGGTATGAAACCACCATTTCTCTTTCCTCCAAGAAGTATGTTAACCTCTCATTCACCATACGTTCTATTAACTTACAGATATGAGATGTCAAGGTAATTGGTCTATAGCTTCCTAGCCTGCTGGCATCTTTTCTAGGTTTCCTTATTGGAATTATTATAGCCTCCTTCCAACTCCCTGGTATTATTCCATCTGCCCACACTCTGTTGTACAACATCAATAGTTTTCCCAGACTTTCTTCACTGAGATGCTTTATCATACAATAACATATTTCATCTTTCCCTGACGCCGTCTGTCCTGCTTTGTCTAGTGCCCTTTTTAACTCTCCTGTTCTAAAGGGGACATTCTGTACGTCCTCCATACTACTTTTTCTACCCAAAGCCTCCATATTTTCAGATTTTGTTTTCTCTCTACCTCTTCTGCCTTCTTCCTGCAAATTATTTGAGCTATGTATCTTAACAAAGGTTTTTGCCATTAGCTCTGCTTTTTCCCTATTTATTACTGCTGTTTCATTCCCCTCAACCAGAACCGGGTAACTCCATTCCCTCCTGTCTCCCCCCACATTTTTTTTATCATCCCCCACACCTCCCCAACCTGAGTTGTGTTTCTGATAGAATCACAATACTTCCTCCATTGTAATCTTTTTGCCTGTCTTATTGTTCTTCTTACTACTGCCTGTGCTTGCTTGTACTGAATCAAATGTTGAAAGTTATGAGTTTGTTTAACTAGTTTAAATGCCTTATTTCTATTTCTCACTGCTGCCTTGCACTCATCATTCCACCATGGTACTACCTTCTGCCTTGTTCTGACTTTGCTTTTAAGAATTGATTCTATTGCTGCCAGTTTTATGCTTTAATTTACTGTCCGGTGTTTCTATGTTCATCCCTTCATGAATCTGGCTTAAATACCTATCACTTACTTCAAGAAATTTCTCCCAATCAGCCTTCTCAAAGATCCATTTCCCCTCTGTGTTCTCTATGACCAGTGGTGTTGCCATATTTATCTTGCACCAAACTTGATAATGACACTCCCTATAGTTCCTTCATGGTACACTGACCAATCACATACTGATTGGCCATGGAATTTGATACCAAAGTGAGATCTAGTACAGATTCTTTTCCTGTATGTATATCTATCCTAGTGTTACTGCCATTATTTAAGCATACTAAATTATTTTCATCAAGTAACTCTTCTATCACCTGCCCATTTGTGTCTGTTCTATCACTACCCCATAATGTGTTATGCCCATTAAAATCTCCACACCAAACAATATTACTACTATTCTGCCCTTTTATCTCCTCTAGCTTCATTAATTCTAGTTTTTTGCATGGGTTGTAATAATTCACAATCGTTACTTCTTTCCTTGCCCATATTTTCACTACTACGTACTCTTGTTCTCTTCCTATCCCTAAGATCCTGTAAGGAATGCCCTGCTTTATAAAAGTGACACAACCCCCACCTTCCCCATCTATCCTGTCTCGCCTCACAGTTACATACCCATGTAGAACAAAATCCAAGTTTGGTTTTAACCAGGATTCTTGGATACATACGATGTCTGGTTTTCCCCCCCTACTAACTATAAACTGTTTAAAGTCTTGCCCATTAGCTATCAAGCTTCTCGCATTCCACTGAAGAATTAAAATTATTAGTATTAGGACTATCAACCCACACATGCTGTCTCTTGACTTGACTGTATACTAAGTTCATCTCTTATTTCTTTCCACCTTAGTCCTATCATATCCAAATGGTGCACTGCAGCTTTTACTATGACCTGGATTCGTTCAGTTTTAGATTTGATCTCACATGTTGCATTTATCACTCCTGCAATGAATGCCTCTTATTCTCTCCTGCCATCTTAACTGCGTCAGCATATGATACTTTTTCCTTTACTCAAATTTGTTGCACCTACACCTCTTGCTTCAATACCTCACATCCCCAATATGCAACGCTGTGGTTACCTCCACAGTTACATAGTTGGGACTCACTCCCTCTCGACACTTTCCATACTCGTGACCCTCCCCCCCCCCCACACATCTAGCACATTTCCTCTTTCCTTTGCATACTTTGGCTACATGTCCAAACCCCTTGCAGTTGAAACATCGCATAGGTTTTGGTATGTACTCCCTTACATTATATCTCACAAAGCCGCAGTACACTTCCTTTGGAATCACATTTTCTCCAAACTCTACCAAAACAGTTTCAGTCTCAATTTTCTCTATTCCTTTTGTCATTCTTTTCACACTCTTAACTGTTCCCTCCCTTACTTTCAGGTTCTCCATTATGGAGCTAGAATTGTGTCTTTTTCAAATGCGAGAAAATAAATAATCTGAGAGAAAAAAAAAAGTTTAAGAGAAAAAGTTATCACTCTGATAGCAAAAAAGCATTTCATGAGAGAAAAAGAATATTTGAGAGAAAAGGTTTTCATACCAATAGCAAAAATTAATAACATTTGTGACTAAAAGTTTTTGAGAGAAAGTGTTTCCTCATAGAATATAAAAAAATATAAATATGAATTTTTAAAAATAATTTCTGAGAAAAAATTCTCTCTCAAAATACTTCTTAAATATATATTTTTTGCTATCAGTGTGAAAACATTTTCTCTAAAAAAAAAAGTGTTTCTCTCAAAACTCTTTCTTTGCTCTCGATGAAAGTTTTGCCTCGTGTCTGGATTTTGCTTTCGCTGTGAAAGTTGTGTCATGGGCGGAGCCACGTTCCTATTGGCCAGTCGGGTGAGCATCGTCTTGTCTTGGGAGTCGAACTGAACCATTACACCATTGTTCGGTTCACCCATACAGTCTATGGGTTCACCTAGTAAGAGAGACAGCTAGCTCAAATTGTGGCAGCTTGAGATGCCGCGGCATCTGCCTCGGTTATCTGCGGCATTTCCGGTGGCAATGTAAAATGCCACAGGTTTTCCCTGAAGTGCCACGGCACCTTTCGCCGTTCATATGATATTTCTGGTGGAACCGACATGCCACAGATTCACCCAGGCACCTGTGGCTGTTTGTGTGGGATTTCTGGTTGCAATCTAACGTTACGATACAACGGCATCTGCCGCTGATCTCTCACTTACCGTGAGCTAGGCATCTGCCGCTGATCTCTCACTTACCGTGAGCTAGGCATCTGCCGCTGATTGTGTACGTTAGGTCGCCACTGATTTACCGTGAGATGCCCAGCATCTGCCGCTGATTGTGTACGTTAGGTCGCCACTGATTACCGTGAGATGCCCAGCATCTGCCGCTGATTCAAATCAATCAATAAACCTGGACCGAGAGAAATATGTTGGCAACAGTAGTTGCAGTGTATATAGGCCTAATATTGTGCATTTCTTCATGTAAACAGCAAGAGTACACGTCTAATGTACAGTTGGAGGTTTAACCTAGGTAATTATTGTGTGTGCAGAGGTTACTGTTAGCACTATATTTAATATTAATTTCATGTGGTTTTCATAGTAGCCTAATAGATCTGTTTCGCCTTTCTACCAGCAGGTGGCAGTATTTAAATAAATGTCCGGTTTGTGTCTTTGGTAACTGTTTTAAATTCAGGTTACTGGTACAGATGTATTTATTGTTCTTCATTGAACTTGTTTTTTCAATTGCAATTGGGGCAGCTGTGGCTCAGGCGGTAGAGCGGGTTGGCCGTTAATCGGAAGGTCAGCGAAGTGTCCTTAGGCTGGACCCTGAACCCGGAATTGCCCCTGGTGGCTGTTCCGCCAGTGTATGAATAGGAGTGTAACCTTAGTTACTGTACACATTTTATATTTTGATACCTTTATTCCTGACAATAATTTATGTTGCTTATTAAACTGTGTTATAAGTTGGTAGGATTTGTGTAACAGTAAGAGTAATATAATATTAATTGGACGGGCAGAATTAAGTTTATTAGTACATAGTAATTGTTTCTTTAATATTTGTTAATTCAGAGCAGAGCATTTTGGTTCCCACCTGTATGTTCCCAGGGGGACGCAGAAGAGTGATGGAGTCGCAGGGTGTGAGTTAATGTGCGACATCGTGGGTAGTTACTGTCATGCTTCTTGGTGTTGATTAAAGAAGATTATTGAAGAAGAAATTGTAGCCGTTTATTACCCGCAGGCCCGAAGGACAGGAGAACGCTACCAACCCAGAAACCACAAGGCATTCAACTAGCTTACACCTGGCGGGGTGTATGCGACAGTTAACGGTCTGCAGGTACACTCTGTGAATTAATCCAAGTGTTACATGGACTATAACATTTATTCGGCATAGCAGAGTGACGTTTTCCCCACCAGTGTTAGAATTGGTCAGCACATTCGAGCATGTCGCTACAAGCATTTGAGAATGATGTCGAGGACACCGAGTCTCGGCTATAATGGCGGCGCCCGCGGAGCAGCCCCACGAGACGCAACTAAGACTGTGGTTCACTACAGAGTGGAGTTACCGCCATATTTCCATGGCGATGGTAAGGACAAAGAAAGTTTCACTTTGTGGAAAACTAGATTGGAGCTTGCAGTTAAAGCTTGTGCAGATGGTCAGCAGCTAGACATTGCCACTCCTACTCGCCTTAGCGGAGATGCACTTGCATACTGGCTGTCATTACCAGCAGAAGTACAGCAGGACTATGATGAATGTGCAGCTAAGCTAAATGATGTTTTTGGGAGGAAGGAATTTTTGCTGCATTTTCAGACTTTTGTGAATGCTAGGCAACGTTTGCCTAAGGAACCTTTAGAGGTTTATGCTGCAGAAATTACAAGGTTGGTACTTGAGGCATTCCCTAACTATGGCAGGCCAGCTATTGCAATGGAACGTTTCAGAAGATTTGTTGCTGGTTTAGACCCTATCATTCAAGCTAAATGTCACGAGCATGGCGCTGCAACACTGGAGGAGGCCTTAGACATTGCATGCAAATGGGAGCGTGCACAGGACGCTTTGAAACTCCTTCCGCCTGCTTTGTCACTTGTCTCCACACCATACACTGCTCCTCCTGCCCCACAAGGTGAGCCACTCTCAGCTATGATATCTGCAAAACGTGAAAAACCTCCCTCAGACCCATCAGCTGGACTTATTGACGCTATAAAGATGCTCTCAGAGGATGTTCATGCACTCAGGCTTGAAGTTACTCGGCTGGGACCAGACCATAGCCGCTCTGCCAGTCACCATGCTCCACATGCTGGTTTCTCCAGGTGTGATCCCCCAAGTGACCTGAGGAATGAGCGTGGCAGAGAAAGATATCACCGCTCCCCGTCTGTGTCTCCTGAGCGTAATACTTACTCCTCTACTTCCGACTATCACAGGTCCAGCAGGTCACACAGTGATCACACCCATCCAAGATACTCTCCTGGTCGCCGTGACAGGCGCTACTCACCCACTCCTCCATCTTCTCCACATCACCGATGTGACCATCATTCAGCTTATGGTCAGAATCACTTCAGGCATGACAGCCGAGACAGGTGCTCCTCCCCTGACAGGGTGGACACAAGACGTCTATACCACAATGACTCCTACGGACAGACCCCCTACTCCCCCCCTCCCGACACAGATAGACACAGGTATGACTCACGTCAGGGCCACACTGCTAGGGACAGACAACCACCACGTAGGGACAGGAGCCATTATGTGAGTTTTGACGAAGATCCCTTGGCTCAGGGAAAAGGCTGGTAGCAGATGCTGAGGGCCAGGTGTCTGCTACTAATGGTATTGAGGCCCGACAACAGGTGTTACCACCTTCACACAAAAAACCCACACGCTATGTGATGTCTGTCATTGAGAACGTTGCCACCAAAGTCTATCTAGACTCAGGTTCAGACATATCACTGATTAGCGAGGCTTTTAGGATGTCTATTCCATCTCTGAGAACAAAGGCAATGCAATGCTCTCAACTTTTTCCTAGGGCAGTGACTGGCGACTATTTGGACAGTCTAGGCACACTTCCTATTACAGTCAGGCTAGGTAATGAGATTTTCACCCACACTGTTCATGTGGTCAGGAACAGTACGCAACCAGTTATTGTAGGTTGGGACTTTCTACTCGCACATCATGCAGTTCTTGATTTGAGGGAAGGTGTCTTAAAAGTAGGAAATCACACCACACTCCCTCTCCTCCTTGCTAATGAGACTACCCCCCTGAGCTGTAACGCTGTCACCTTATCCCCAGTCGTTGTCCCTGCCATGTCACAGATGACTGTTTTAGCTAAGGTTCAGCCTTCTATTGGGGTACCAGATCTCGAAGCTAACTACACAGGAATGTTAGAGCCAGGTCCTCCTAGTTTTCAGGGCTTGTTAGCAGCACGCACACTTGCTCCAGTACAGGCAGGACTCACTTACATCAGAGTAATGAACCCAACTAACGCCGACCTGCATGTTCCGTGTGACACTAGGCTAGGAGGTTTTCATCCACTAGGCAGAGAGACAGAGGACGACTACTCTATAGTCGAAGCAGGTGTAGCGACCGTTACTACGACGACAGAACCCTCCCATCGACTGTTGTTACCAGATGTTGACCTCAACAGGTCAGCACTTACTGACACACAGAGACAACAGCTTGAGGCATTACTACTGTCCTACAGTGACGTTTTCAGTACTACTGACCAAGACTACGGACGCACTAACGTGGTCAGACACAGCATCAAGACAGCAGATGCTCCACCTATCAGACAGAGAGCATACAGGACCTCACCGAACATCAGAACAGAGATTGACAGACAGGTTCAGCAGCTTTTGGCGCAAGACATCATCGAGGAAAGCTGTAGCCCTTGGTCTTCCCCTGTTATTCTGGTAAATAAAAAAAAAGGATGGCAGTTACAGATTCTGCATCGATTACAGAAAATTGAATGCAGCCACTATTAAAGACTCATACCCACTGCCACATCCTGCAGAAGCCCTTGACAGCCTATCAGGCGCTTGCTGGTTCAGTACAATGGACTTATCTAGTGGCTATTGGCAGGTTGAACTTGAGCCACATGACAAAGAGAAAGCATTCAGTACTGGCAGTGCCCTGTACCAGTTCAAGGTTATGCCTATGGGCTTGACCAACGCCCCACCAACGTTTCAGAGGTTGATGGAGCTGGTGCTCCATGGCCTGCACTGGAAGGACTGTTTGATTTATTTGGATGATGTCCTTGTGTTCAGTCGCTCTTTTTCAGATCACCTACAGAGTCTTGAGGAAGTGTTTGGCCGGTTTCGTTCAGCTGGTCTCAAGTTGAAAGCCAGGAAGTGCCAGCTTGCTCAAACACAAGTGACCTTCCTGGGACATGTAGTCTCCAATCAGGGACTCCAACCAGATGCAAGGAACCTTGAAAAGGTTTGTGGATGGCCAACGCCCAGAACAACCACCGAGGTGAGAGCATTTATCGGATTGTGCTCCTACTACCGTAGGTTTGTCAAAAACTTTTCTGTCATTGCAGCTCCACTGCATGCCCTAACACAAAAGGGAACAGTATTTACATGGACTATCAACTGTGAGGATGCTTTTTAGTCGTTGAAACATGCTCTCACTCAACCACCGATTATGGCAGATCCCATCTTCACACAGCCTTTCTTGCTGTACACCGATGCTTCACAGGAAGGCATTGGCGCTGTGCTGGCTCAACGTCAAGACAACAAAGAACATGTTATTGCCTATGCTAGCCACACACTCAAGCCTCCTGAAAGAAAGTGGTCCACCTTTGACTGTGAGCTCTGGGCAGTGGTTTGGTCTGTAAGACATTTTAAACATTTCCTGTCTGGCAGTGTATTTACAGTGATCACAGATCATAAGCCCCTTCTGAATCTGAGGAAAGCACCAGTGGAAAACGATCCTACTGGCAGACGCAGCAGATGGATTCTCGAGCTGGATGTGTATGATTACAGCCTCCTCCTTCGGGAAGGTAAACAACATGCCAACGCGGATGCAATGTCCAGGCGTCCCGACCCTGAGACCCACAACAAAGCTGTTCAATGTGTTATTTCTACCATCACCTCCACAGACAGACATAACAGCACATCAGTTATCCCTGAAGTCAGCCACACACTGTCAATTGAGTTGGGAAAACTACAGGAACAGCAAAACAACCATGAAAGTCTCAGCACGGTCATTGCATGGCTGAAGGATGATGCTCATAGACCACCACTGGGTCGCCTCAAGCAGTCATCCTCCACCCTCAGGAAACTCTGGCATGAGTGTCCCAAGCTGATCATCCGACAGGGTATTCTCTGCAGAAAAGTCAAAAAAAGCCCTCAAACACCGGAAAACTTTCAAGTTGTTCTTCCAGCGGCTCTCATCCCCACACCCTTGAAAGGGTTGCATGGAAATCTGTTTAGTGGACATTTGAGTGCAGAGCGCACACTGCAGAGGGCCAGATGCATCTGTTATTGGCCATACATGGCCAAGGACATTCATAAGTTTTGTGCTGAGTGCTTGCCATGCCAAACACGGGGCTCCCCAACTCCACGTGAAGGAGCTCCACTGCAGCCAATCCAGGCAGAGAGGCCATTTCAAAAAATTGCTGCAGACATCACTGAGCTACCTATCACTAACCAAGGTAACCGGTATGTTCTGGTAGTAATGGACTATTTCACACGCTATGTTAACCTTTTCCCACTGGAAGACCAGCGTGCTGTCACTGTGGCAAAGTGCATTTTCGAGGACTACATAAGACAGCATGGCTTGCCAGAGTCAATTCACACGGACCAAGGGCGTCAGTTTGAAGCAGACCTCATCAAACATCTTTGTAGCTCCCTTGGAATTACCAAAACACGCACATCCCCATACCATGCCCAGTCAGACGGTATGGTAGAGAGATTGAACAGGACACTGAAAGATCAACTTGCTAAGTATATTGCATAAGGTGGTGGTGAATGGAATCAGTACCTACCACAGTTCGAGCTTGCCTACAACTCAGTTGTTCATTCAAGCACTGGATTTTCACCATTCTTGTTCATGGACGGGAACCAAACTTGCCACTGGACATCCTGTTAAACTGTAGCCCTGCAGTGACCTCCACCACACCGGGTACACCAGCAGCTTATGCTCAGGATCTTGCCACACGTCTGTCTCATGCTTTTAGGGATGCGGCCCAGAACTCTGCTGCAACCAAACAGCATCAAAAGACTCAGTACGACAAAAAAATGGTGTTTCATCCCCACCAACCAGGCGACCTTGTTCTCCTGGATGATCCAGCCCAATGGATGAACAAGCTTGCTCCTAGATGGAAGGGCCCTTTTGTAGTCAAACAACGGTTGAGCAGAGATGGACACCCGGGTGTCACTTATGAGGTCACTGATCCAAGGAATGCATGATCGCGGACGTGGATTGTGCACCACAACAGACTCAAAGCCTATAAAGGGCCTTTGCCACATGCTCGTGTCAACAGTCAGGTACCCACAGGACCGACTGATGTAGGCAAATCAGTCACACCGGCCCCTTCGCTCACCACCCTGTCAGGGGCCCTGCCCTTTCGTCCTCCTCTTCCTCCTCATGTGACATGTGCCAGAGCTAGGAGGGAGCCTCTACATGCCCCAGTCAGCACTACTCCACCAAGCAGTGCTCCACCTTCTCCTCATCCTCCAAGCCCCTTTCCCTCTTTCCCCTCCTTAACTGCATGTCACAGGGATGGACTTACTTCATCACTTCAGGAGCCTACAAATGTCACGTCCCGAAGTGGACGGCTGGTTAGGCGGCCGCTTAAGCACAAAGAATTTGTCACTTAATGGATTTTAGAGGACAGTTGACAGGCCCTTACATGTTGTGTTTACTCTTGTTAGGGTACTGTATGTTTAGATATGTTGTCTACATTTACCTGACTATTTTTGGGCCTAGAGTGGGCTAAGAACTTTGTTTTTGTACCTCAGGGAAGTTTTCCTACTGCAGGTGTTCTAAGTGTTCCTCTGTGCTAAATCTTTAAATCGTATAGCCTAACATTCAGGTTACGGACTCGTTTGAGTATTGTGAGTGTGACTGCACATTACACTGTTTCTATGCAATTGCTTGAAATGTGGACATTTCTCCTTGTAGCAGGGGAAGACTGTAACCTTAGTTACTGTACACATTTTATATTTTGATACCTTTATTCCTGACAATAATTTATGTTGCTTATTAAACTGTGTTATAAGTTGGTAGGATTTGTGTAACAGTAAGAGTAATATAATATTAATTGGACGGGCAGAATTAAGTTTATTAGTACATAGTAATTGTTTCTTTAATATTTGTTAATTCAGAGCAGAGCATTTTGGTTCCCACCTGTATGTTCCCAGGGGGACGCAGAAGAGTGATGGAGTCGCAGGGTGTGAGAGTTAATGTGCGACATCGTGGGTAGTTACTGTCATGCTTCTTGGTGTTGATTAAAGAAGATTATTGAAGAAGAAATTGTAGCCGTTTATTACCCGCAGGCCCGAAGGACAGGAGAACGCTACCAACCCAGAAACCACTGTTACAGGAGTATGAATGTTAGTTTCTGTTTGAGCACTTAGGCTCAGTGAGTGAATGGTGAATGTAGTGTGTAAAAGCGCTTTGAGTGGTCGAAAAGACTAGAAAGGAGCTTTACAAGTACGGAGCATTTACATTTACATTTACAATTGGCTTTGAGTTGGCTTCCAGACTAGTTTTTCAAAGCCACATTGAGTTCTTGATGAAGGCTATTAGTGTCCTGTTAATCTTGTACATTTCCTAGCATTCCAGTATCCATGAATGTGCCATTGAGTCGTAGGCTTTCTTGTAGTCAATCCAGGCAGTGCACAGATCGGTCTGCCTGGTCTTGCAGTCTCGAGTGACTGCTCTATCAACCAGTAGCTGGTGCTTGGCTCCCCTGGTGTTACTACCCATTCCCTTCTGGGCCCTGTCCATGTATAGAGCCATGTGGCTACTCACCTTAGCCGCTATGATGCCTGACAGGAGCTTCCATGTTGTACAGATGCAGGTTATTGGCCAGTAGTTGGATGGGATTGTTCCCTTCTGGGGATCCTTCATTATCAGGGGCCTAGGCAGGTCCCATCCATCAGAAGTTGGTTCATTTGTGCTGCCAGGCGTTCATGACAAAAGATACTTTGTAATGTATGTTTTTTAAAATGTTTCTGGTTAGAATATAATGTTTTTTGTCGGTAATTGTCATTCCTATGACAGTTTACTATTGAAACCATGAGTGAAGGGACTGTTTTATTTGATAGCATTGTGACCGGAGAAGGTCTCTTAAATAGCTGTTTTGCACAACCACCCCCTCCCCTTTTGAACTTTGAATCATGCAAAACTGCCACACAGGAGTGTCGAGGAATTTAAATGTATATTATGATCATTACTTATGATTTGTAAATCTTCTACAAAAGAAATATATGTACTGTTATTTTTTAAAACAACATTTAAAATGATAAAAGATTAACTTTGTTTTAACATCAGAGATCAGAGACGGGATGGAAAATATGACAAGAAACTCCAACACGTAGCAGTTTGCTACCTAACCACAGGAAACCTGCATCTGAAGCCTAACAGGAAGTGAGCCTCCTGCCTGCAGACAGATACACATAGTGTGATGTTTTTGTGTTATGATGAAATTAGAACAGAATGCATTTACAGACATAGGCGGGCAGTTGTCTTTTGTATTCCTGTGTACCATATTTGGTGTGATATGGATAACAGACCAATTACAGTGTGACTGTTCATGCCTTGTCTGCATGAACATTAGAGAACAACCAATCCCAGCAAACATAGAGATATACTGTCACATCCTGTCTGGGTCTGTATATTTGTTACTTTATTTCATTGTAAAGCACCTTGTGACTTGCTCTGTGAAGGGTGCTATATTAAATAAAGTTTACTTACTTACTTATAATTTGCAGTTTTTGGTATTTAAAAAAAGAATAAGAGGGAAAAAAAGAATAAGGGATTCCATTCTGTTTTCTCTGTCCTTTTCTTTTGTAGAACTTTTTTTTTTTTCTGATTTGTACTTTAATAAAAGACACCTTGAGTAGACAACCTTAAAGATTTTTTTTCCTACTGCAAGGTAAGGACACATCCACACTACTTACACCTACATACCTCATTACAGATCACCAGAAATCTGGCGTTAAGGAACTCAGTTCAGATTATGTGTAAATGCCCTGCTCCCTGAAACTGCCAGGGGGAGGAGTGGAGGGGTTTAACTAGGAATCTTTTGAACCTGAAATTAGACATTTAATAATTGAGGTCTGCCAGAACCTTGCTTTTAAAATAACTTGTTTTCAGGGGTCTCCCTCTGTCCTGAGTGGTATCTGAATCATTATGCGCTAGGATCCTGTTATGGGTGGTGGAACGAGCGAGCGGGGTTTCCTTTGGATTAATGCTAAAATTTGTACTGACCTTTTTGAAGGGGTATGTCTGAAAATTATTTGTTATGTTGAGACTGTGAAGACCCTCTGTAGGCTACAGTTACACCAGTTACTATAGTTACAACACTTAACCCCTAATTGCTCCAGAGCCGTGCGACCTCTGACGTATTTAGCAATTGTAAGTCGCTGGATAAAAGCATCAGCTAAATGAATAAATGCAATGTAAGGCTTCATTTCAGCCTCTGTTTAAAACAAGCTGTTGATGCTCTTGTTTATTTAACACCCCCCCTCCTCTCAAAGCCCACTGTCTTCTGATTAGCCAAGACCAGAAGCATGTTACAAGGCTGTTCTTGTCACTGAGGGTACAGACAGACTGAGCATAGCTGTGGAGAAAATGATCACATGGAAAGCTGGCTCCGTCTACCTCCGTGTGTGGTAGAATGGAGCCGTTGGTGGAAAAAACAGTTCAAAACAGAGCGTTCACAACAGGAGGAAATCCGAGGTTTTGTCTCACAGGAATTTCTACTAATACTTTAACCTCATTATTTGAAGCTTTGGTCATGTTTAACATGAACATCCAACATTGTAACATTGTAGATAAGTCATAAAATATGCTAATTGAGTAAATATAAAGATAGTTTAGTTTCCTCCTGATTGTCCAGGTTATTTTTGTTTTGGAAGAAAGATCCTTCCAGTATTGCTTTTCATGGGGTTTCCAGGTTGCTTGCTTTTCTATTTTTCCTCATAAAAAAAGTATAAATGTTTTTGGGGGTGAGATTTTCCTTAGTTGAATGGAGGATCTAAGGATAGACAGTGAAAATGTCACTAAGTGCATTTACTCAACTACAGTACTTCTGTACAAATTTGATGTACTTTACTTGAGTCTTTTCATGCAAGTTATTACTTTTATCTGACAGCTTCAGTTATAAGTTTCTTTACAAATTAAGATTTTCACATACAAACAGGGCTTGACATTAGCATTCACCCACTCGCCAAATACAGGTAGAATTGAGCAGTGGCATGTAACACAGTCACTCTTGTTAGCCACTTCAGAGGGTGGCATTGATAAGGCTGCTGCTCTTCCTTTATATTGAAGTTTGCACTGTAGGTTGGACAAAACAAGCAGTGTGATTTCTGAATTTTAACATACAAAAAAAAAAATCAATCAATTAATGGAGAAAATAATCAGCACATTAATCCATAATAAAAATAATCAATAGTAGCAGTCTTAGTATGTTATTTTTAATACTTGAAATGTCCTTAAGTACATTTCATGATTATACTGACATATTTTACTCAAGTAATGTTTTCAATACAGGATATTTTCTTGTATTTTTTTTTTTTTTTTTTTTTTACAGTGTAGTAATATTACTTTTACTTATGTAAAGTATCTGAACACTGAGGAGGTAAATTGACTTGACTAGAAAAAGTGAACAGGCCTTAACACTCAGGGGGACATTGAGCAAAAACTTAAGCTCCTCTTGTTCTATGGATTAAAGCAGGACTGAATTTAATACAAATTATAGTAAATGACTCAAAGACACAAACTGTGCTGTCAGTACTTTGCCATTTAGAACGACTGTATAAAACTGTGAACTAAACACAAAAACACATCATTATGGGTGTTTTTTTGTTGAAGCTTTCAAAAGAAACATTGTTGCATTCAGTCTCTTAACTTTCTATTTTTACTTCATTATAAAGCAACTCACCTGCTCTCTACAACCCAAACATGGCAAGCCTAAGTACAGAATATGGTAAGTAAATATGCAACAATATTTATAATTTTACTCATTTATTAGTGACTAAGGTGACTATCATATTTTTTGTGTGCCTTTGGTGTTTTGTATTTGTTATCCATTTATTTCCTTACACTTTTATTGCTTTATTTTTTTATTGTGTTTCCATGTGAGACCTAGATCATTTCGCTAAATAAACTGATCCTCTCAAGACTGCTAACAACGTTTTCTCATAAAGGCTTCAGAATGCATTTTAATGCCATATAACATGCCATATATTTCAAGCATAAACTTGAACCACATCTGGGAATGATAAGTCCAACTAATGAGCTATAATGTGTTAGAGATGACAATTTTCAATACATTTAGATATAACATCTTGATACTGTTTTTAGTTAAGACACTATCAAGAACAAATAGGTTAAAAGTATTTTGTAATGGAGCTGAAATTGTATCCCAGACATGGGTCTCATTTTTAGTAATAATATTGGGCCTGTGAGTCTGTTGATAAAACATTATCTAATAGGGGTGTGGTGAGACACTTAGCTCACGAAACAAGACAAGACATGAGAATATAGGAAATTAAGCATTAAACACTTAATTTCCTGCATTCTGGTGAATTGTCTGCTCCAATTTATGGTGGAATTTTTTTTATTTACAAAAAAGGAAACACAAAAATCAGGCAGGTGACAAGGTGCAGTGCAGCGCAGCTCTCAGGCATTCCATGTTGCTTTCAAATATATTTCTCCTGTAGACAGTAGCGGTCTGGCCATCTGGAGTAGGCTACCGTGGGCCGTGGGCTGACCAACCTCGGGCCGGTAGACTGCCTTCCTTAGCCTATACTTTTTTACTAAAAATTAAAAAGTTGGTAGAAGGTTGAGCAACATGGTCCAACCCCCCCCTTCTACCCTGGCCTGCTGGTCTATTCGATTGGAACACCTATGCAGCCCTTAGCCCCATCTCACTCAAACACCATACAACAGAAAATGGAAAAGCAAAGTTTAACTGAAATGCAAGTAAATCTAAAAAAAAGTAATTGACTTGTTCTGTAGGCCTAGTACCAGGGCCACAGACGCTAAGACCGGGAAGAGAAAGATGCCACAGCCCAGTTTGTGGGTGAAAGTTTAAACAGAGAGGACAGCGAAGCCACAGATAGTGCTGCTGAACAGTAGGCCTACAGTGTTCCCATACATTGGTTTATTTGTGGCGGACAACCTCGATATCAATGCTGAACACCACATATTGATTTTCGATTTTTTTTTACTAGGCCTATTAAAATCTCGGTAGAGCACCACGGTGAAGTTAGTCTTAAGTTGGATATTCAACAGACATTCACCAAGGATCCGGTGACGGCTTCTTCAGTTCACCCAGAGTCGGTAGTTGGCTATAAGTGGGGTTAGCTCACCTCCGATCACTCACTTTTAACCACCAGGGGTTAGCTTAGGGACCATAAATAAATTACAGTTCAGATTGTAATTATAGTTTGAGTGCATATTCCAATCCATCCAACGTCAACTGCTTATCCTGCGTAAAGGGTCGCGGGGGCATATTCAAATTAATATATTAATATTCATAATTTTTGGAAAATAATGTTTTTTTTGTCCAATAGCTTCCATGTCGTGCGACTCACAGATTCCAAACCAATGCCGAATTGTAGTACTACACTGTGAAAATGAGACACATCTCTTCATATTAGTCACATGACATGGAAGCTATTGAAAAAAAACATTATTTTCCATAAATTTATAGTAAATATTAATATAAATTTGAATATATACTCAAATCTAATATGAAGAGGTGTGTTTCATTTGAGGAGTGTAATTCTACAGTCAGACATGTCCCCACCACTTTTTAAAAGCATTTGCTAAAAGTTTTCTAAAAATTAGCTTGCAACAAGAAATGTTAGGCTAAATAACAACTACAAGTTCTATGAGAACTACTTGCAGTCCGTCCCTGCCTGTAGATCCCTGCTGAGGCAGCATACATGCAGGCAGTCTTCCCTCCTCTTTTGTGTCCTTTGTTTGGGAAAGTAACCTTTTTAAATGTACGTGTTAAGTCTCTCCCATATATCTGTGTTGTCTGCCAGGAAGAAAGGCGAAGGGGGGATGGGGCACAACCTTTCATGGGGTCAAATATAACACAGACCTTTTATGAAGTTGCAAAGGGTCGAACAGGTTGTGTTTCCGATCAGTTTAACAAAAGAGCCAGCAGATGGTCTCCCCCAATTTTTTAGAGAGTCTGGACTTATGTTTGACAAGCTATACGGGAAGAGTGTTTTTGCAATATATAAGTAAATTACTACTTACTATCATACTTACTTTTTTCGATTACTGAGCTGTGTGTGAAAGTCAATGAATCCAATCATGCATTATGTTAATAACAATCTTTTTGCCTAAAACGTGTATGGTTTTGAAACATCTGACCAACTAATAGCAAGTGTTAACCAGGCTTAAAGACAATCTCAACAGAATGGGGTAACCCCACTCTCTTGAGTTTATCATTAGCGTGGTACACAATGATAATAAAATAATAACTATTTTTAATTTAATATTTCCAAAGGGTTTTATTGGCATTGTTTCAAGACCAACATTGTGAACACATAAAACTATATTTTGTTCAAATATTTATCTTGAGGTGAAGTGTTTTGTTTCACATATAGTCTCCTGTCGATATTATACATATTTTAATGTGTGGATTTAATTGGTTAATCAATTTAAATATTAATCATAGTTAGACCATGATTTAGATAAAAAGACATCTCTTTCCTTTCATGATAGATATTATCATGGATGCAAAGATATATTATCTACTCATCTCTATCCATGTATTTGTGGACACATGATGAATGGTTGGTTGTCTGTTAGATGTGTGGATCTGTCTCTCATAGATCGATCCATAAACAGTTCACCTGTAGCATATAGCTTTTTAAATTTAACAGATAGAATTTTATTGAATGAATTGCATTCAAACAGAGTTTTCTAGCAAGTGTTAAATCTAACCCCTTGTTACATTAGTGTCACTGTTTTCAGAATGATTGCAAAGCAGGAGTGAGAGCCCAAACGCAAGACACCAGTTCAGGGAATTTTAATCCAAGACAGACAGACAGGCTTTTTTCCCTTTTTTATTTTTATTTTTTTTAAAGTGGTGCCATGTTGTAGAAAACCTGAAAATGAGATGGGCTTATAGAAACTACATCAGGACTTTTTATGTCAAAGAATTATAATGACATTTTTACTTCAGCCATGAAATTGTCTTTGGTGGTATAATTTTGGATTTCACGGTTTTATTGTTTAGTTCTATGTTGTAGGCCACACAAGTTATAAAGCTGGGGCTTTTCCCAGACATCTCCTGGAGTATCCCTTGTCCTGCATGTTTAAGATTTTCCCTGCTCCAACGCAGTTAATTAAAATGATCAGTTTATTTTCAAGCAGCTTCAGGAGTTCATAACGATGATTTGAATCAGTGGTTTTGGAGCAGGGAGGTCAAACAAGCTGGACACAGGGTACTCCAGCAGAGGTTTGGGAAACCTGATCCAACAAGCGCTGCATTGGCTAATTATTTATTAATTAAAGGGTTCTTTCCCAAAAATGTCTTCTGTGGAACTGCACTGAACAAAATACACAGAGTGTGAACTTTGTATTTTTGTTTTTCAGTCTTTTCTCAACGTAGAACAACCTACAAAAATGATGAGTTGAGGATTGTGATGGTGGGAAAAACTGGTTCCGGGAAGAGCACCGCAGGAAACACTATTCTCGGACGACAAGTCTTTGCCTCAAACTTATCTGCTACATCTTTAAGTATACAATGTGAAAAGGCCTCTGGTGAGGTTGAAGGCCAAAAGGTTGCTGTTGTCGACACTCCGGGTCTGTTTGACACCAGGATTAATGATGAGAAAACAGTTAAAGATATTGCCCAGAGCATTTCTTTTGCGTCTCCTGGACCCCATGTCTTCCTTTTCATCATCAGACTGGGCAGATTCACAGAGGAAGAAAAGCAGACGGTGCAGAAGTTTCATGAAATCTTTGGAGAGGAAGCAGACAAATACAGCATGGTTCTCTTTACCCATGGTGACCTGCTCAAAGAGAAACCAATTGAGGAGTTCATGAGGGACAATAAGGACCTGCAGAAACTTGTGCGCAGATGTAACGGCCAGTACCATGTCTTCAATAATGACCTGAAGGATCGTTCTCAGGTCAGTGACCTGCTCAACAAGATCAGAGAGATAACAGAGAAGAATGGAGGAAGACATTACACCACTGAAATGTTCCAGAGGGCAGAGAAGGCGATTGAAGAGGAAAAACAACGAAAACTTCACGAGAAACAAGAGCAAATGTGCAGAGAGCTGGAGGAACTGAAAAAGCAAGTAAAGGAAATGTATGAGCAACAAATAAGGGAGGCTAAGGCTGACAGGGAGAGGGAGAAATTAAGGGCAGCTCGTGAAAAGAAAATGGAAGAGGAAATAAAATATCTGAAATACATGCAGGAAAAGCAGGCCAGACGGGAGGCTGAGAAAAGCCCTTCAATACTCGAACTGATAGCTCAGTTTATTAAAGTGTTTTTTTATAGTGTCAGCTCTTTCAAATACATGGATTAAGTAGCTTCTGTGACCTATTAATATTCTCGTTTCAATTTTTGTTTTTCTCATTGGCCCTGATTTGTAATAATATCATTTACAAATTGCATATTTTATTACACAAGTTGCTGTTTGTTCAGATTTTAATGTGTAATATTTGTCTTACAAGATGTAGACCTATCCTTTGAAGAACTTGCTATTGCTCCACAGTTTCAACTGTTCCACCAGTTAAATGCTTTTAATGTGAATCAGTAGCTGTAGGATCAGGTTGCATAAGCAGCTACTTAATTTTAATCCAAGACAGAGGCAGACACAGCTGCAGGAGAACTGGATTACACACTGAATCTTTTTTAGTGAATCCACTATGTGTGTGTGAGAAAGATTTGAATCTCATTTGGCAAGGGTGGACTCCACACCACTAACAATAAAAACTTAAAATGGCTTAAACTAAAACTAAGTTGAGGTTGTGGTGAGTTTAAACCCAGTGGCACATGCCGGCAAACAGCTATTCCAACAGCTTGACTGGCCTTTTGAAAGCTCCACCAATTCAACCAGAAGCAGTGTGGTGCACGATATTCATGGCAGCAAATTCTTTGATTTTCTCAGAACCAACTTTAATAAGTTAAGGGGAACTCATGTCTAACAGACAAGACCTAGAGTTGCTGACTTTCTGATGCCAAATAGAGTGCCTATTCCGCAAGGGGGTAGCACAAAAGTCTGGGCCCTATACATAAGCAGTCTCTGAGGGCCACCTTTATATCTTGGTCCATGTCTCTCACACATCTTTTGATAAATTTTCTCTAGTGGTGATTAGGGTAGTCACTAATGGACTGTTCATATCAATATTATCCTATTATTATTAGGGGCCATGTGTTTCCTGATGTTGAGCTTTGCTAGGTAATTTGATAGATATAATGTCATATGACATTGTATGATGCTGATTTATTGATAATAATTTATGTTGTAGCCAAAAATGCAAACATGCATCAAGTTAGATTCCGATCTAAATAACCGGTGCAGACCATTTTTTATTTATTCACCTTTCTTTTAAAAGAAATTAGTTAGCAGTTGGTATCCTTAACTTTGGTTTCAAAAGAACCAAAAAAACTTCACTTTCAAAATTTCAAAGGTTATGGCGTATAGGAAGCTTTTTTGCTGATTTATTTGGTTTTATTGATGATCATTTACACATTTAACATGTTGGTATATGTATGATGTCACTTAGTCACCTGGACACCTGCTCTCTTTACAGCATGGGTCACAACTGAAATACATCTTGGGCTTTGTGTCATCCTTGATATCTTGTTTGTGGTTTAATGTCATCTGCTTCATAATGTAATCTAATAAACCAAACTAAAATTTCACAGGTGTTATTAATTGTGTGTGATGACTGTTAAATGTTTAGTAGTGCCACAGATTGTCAAGAATATGTTGACCTGTTGATCATAAAATAAAACTGATAATAAATGAGTAATTCTTTACTGACATCATTCAGAGATTGAGTCTATAAAGACAAATGTTATTGTTCAATAAAGAAAGTTGTGCAGATGTTTATACCTGACTGTATTTGAATTTGGTGATCCACTCACAGTCTACTGCTTTTTTATTGGTTGTAATATTTTCTAGGTTTTCATTAATTATTAATTTAGTTTATTGTTGTCTGTTAGTGGGTTGGCTTATTGATAATTGTTTATCTATTTTTTTAATTTATGTTTCACTCCTCTTTTGTTATGTAGTTATTGTGATGTATGTTAGGACCATCAGAAACGAGATGGTGCATCTAAAGGGGTGTGATGGCCGTACTAGCAGCCACACAAGTAAACAGTAGCACCTTTCCATCTAATCATTTTTTGGTTTTAGCACATTACACACACTGCAAAAATAAATAACTGGACACGGATTTTGGTTTTATAAACACACAGTTATATTAGCTAGGGAGTTATCGGTTTGTGGTGCACACATTTAGTCAACTTTTGTTATTCGTCAATTTTGCTGTTTTTTTAGGTTCATTATCTTTGTTCATTATTTTCTGTGATATGAATAAATTTTCCCTACCAGTTCCTGGGGGTTTCGGCTGGAAGTGTCTGAAAAGCTCTCCCAGCTGAATCATCTGATGCCTAAATAGTGTTGATGGAAAATAGGACTCTACCATGTTCTCCTGCATCATGGGGGGGGCAGCGTTTTCAAGTTTGTTAGATAGATGATAGAAACTTTAAATTGTGAATTGTGTCAGTTACAGTTGCAGACTATAAAATAGAACATAAAGCAGATACAAATAACAATACTACAGACAAGATACTATAAATAAGAGAAACCATACAGTACTAAAAAGGAACTCTGCGAGGATAAAGTGGAATAAATGTTGTCCAAAAGCTTGGACTAATGCAAAAATAAATACTACACAGACAGAGTATATAATATATTGAATAAATTGGACAAAGCAATGGCAAGATTGAACACAGCAACAAGACACAAGGTAGGTAGTTAAACTGCATTCTCAAGTCTCTCTCCAGGCAGAAAGAAGATGTTTTGAGGAAGGACAGGCAATGTTGAGGATTGTAGAGGCAGAGGTCGGCCAAGGAAACTTACTGCAGCAGATGAAAGACACATCATTGTCATGGATTGGCTTCCCCCTCTCCCTTCCCCATGTTTTCAGTTTTTCCCTTCCCTCCTGTCTCTGTCAGTTGTGTCTGTTTAGCCCTGGCTCTCCTCCACCTGCAGCGCTCCACACTTGTGGCTCATCATCATCAACCCCAGCGGTTATAAGCCCTGGTTCAGCTTCCACTCTTCGCCAGTTCGTCAGTTTACCTCCAGTGGTACATTGCCCCGGCCAACCTTACAGTCTTGTGAGTACGTTTTTGTGACCTTGCTGCCTGCCCTCTGAGTTGCCTGCCTGTTTGCTCACTGCCTGACAGTCCCCCCTGAGCCTGGAATCCCCGCTTCCTTCCGGAACCCCTGATCTCCCCTGAGCACTTTAATAAACCTTGCCAGTGAAATTGTTACCCAACCTGTGTCTGCTTCTGAATCCTTTCTGTGTAACCTAACAATCATGCTTATTTCCCTTCACAATCCGAACATGTCCATCAGCTCAGAGCTGCATATAACAGTGGAACCCCGCTGCACCCATCTACTGGCACCATGTGCTTTGGACTGATGAGTGAAAATTTCAAATATTTGGCCGCAGTAGTTAGTTGTTTGCCGAAAGGCCGGAGAGTGATACAAGAATCGATGTCTGCAGGCAATTGTAAAGCTGAGTGGAGGAGTTTGGGGCTGCATTTCTGCAAATAGAGTTGGGGATTTGGTCAGAATAATTCAATTCAATTGAAAAATATCCATCAGGGAGGCATCTGATTGGCCCCAAATATTTTATTATACAGCATGAAAATGACCACAAACATATAGTGAAAGTCATTAAGAACTACTTTCAGCTTAATGAAAAGAAAAAGAAGGATTTCTGAAAATGATGGTATTTTTTTCACAGTTTCATTGTAACCTGAAATACAGCAGACAGGCTGCAAGCTGCTTTCACACCTGTAATCTGGTCTGTACCAAGGGGAAAAATTGGATTGTTTCATTTTAGTTATTAGCTGAGTCATGTTCACAAAGGTTTTTAAGAGCCAAGAGGAGTAAATGTGAAGTTATGCAGACTGACTGGCAGGGATTAGCAAATATACATCACAATGTATTTTAAAATGAGATTCCAAATACCATCACTTTGTATCAAAATAAACTACAAAATATAGCAGCCACCCCGTGTATTAAATTAAACTGCTGTATTTTTGTATTTCAAAATGCTAAATATATACCTAGGTACCATGAAATCATTTCACAAACTTTTTATGATCTATCCCTTCACCAGTACCCTGACTCAGTAGATTAAGTGGGCAGTGTTTAAGAGCTGCTACTTTTCTCAGGCTGTATCTGACAAATGCAACCATTCAATGTTAGCTTGGAATAGCAGCAGGACTCAAACGCAAGACTCAGTACACAGAGGCAGAAATGGCAAGATGTAACAAGGTTTATAGTATATTACTGGACGAAGCTACCCCACAGGTTTCAATGGAGAGCAGTCAAGCCAGTTTTGATCCGGCTGCTAAAACAGCCATGCAGCCATTCTGGCTCAGTGTGTTTGTCTGACTGAGATAATCACTGTTTAATCCGCCCACCTACAGGGCTCACCTGCCAAAACCAACGTAGCATCATTGAAGGGAGGATAGGTTTTTTTAGATTTGCCTAGAGTTTATAATCTAACCAATCAGTTACATCTCTCATGTGCGACGGGGATGTCTTTTTGTCTCTGTGCGCAGAAGAAGTGAAGAGACAGGAGTCAAATTCAGGTGGGGAGTCTGTGCACAGAGAAACAAGGCTAGGCAGTGCACAACAACGATAAGGGCACAAAATACTGAGACTAGAAGCTAGACTGACTCAGCAGTATAGTCTACAATCTGTCCATAAATTGCAGGGATGACCGGTGTTATTGTCATGATCCTGTCTGTGTGTCTTGTTGGGGAGACTGGGTTTTAGTTCAATGTCTTTGTTCTTAGTCCTGGTCCTTAGTTCATGTCTTAGTATTTGCTCCTAGTTCTTGTGTACATTATTATGTTTTAGTCTGCTCTGTACTCTGTGTTCTAGTTCTGTGTTCTCGTTTAGGTTCTGGTACTTTGTAACATGTGTTCTGTCTGTGTTGGTTATTCATTTTGCCCCATGTCTGCCTGTCAAGTGTTCTCTCTGTTTTCCCTGTTGTTACTTCTTCTTCTTGTTTCCGGCAGTCTCGACGCATCTGTGGCGTATTGCTGCCCTCTTCTGTTCGTTATTCACATCTTGATGCTGATTGTCTATATTCTTTTATATAAGCCAGTTTTGTGGCTTTTGTTTCTTCATTTTGTTCCAACTATCTAATCTAACTTGAGTACATATGCTCCAATTGCTCCCAGATCTCTAAACAATTTCTTCTTTTGCTGAGAGTATTTCCTACATTGAATTAATACATGCTTCACTGTTTCCTTGTCTCCACATTCACATTTTAGTCAGTATAGATTTGTAAGTGGTCTCCCCATATTTGGCATATCCAGGTTTTAATCTCCCTCACTACAGACTCAGACATGTTTCTTTTGCTTGTTTCCATAAAATGTAGGTCAACATTGGGATCTGGGATCAGCCATGATGGGATATCTGGACGACATACATTCAAATTCACAATACCAATTATCTCTGCCATAAATTTGAGCTTTTCTGTAAAGTTTGTTTTGATACTTCTTGCTGTTCCCATGAACTCCCAGTGCTGATTTAACAGGGTTTTTGTTGGTAGTTTTCCATCCTGTCCTTTTAGTTTCATTAAATATTTCAAACCAATTTTGCATCGTCTTATTTCTAATGGCATCTCCCGTGTTTCTATTAGTAGTGCTGGAATTGGGGCTGTGCGAAACACCCCACTACATACTCTAAGGGCTTTTGCTTGGACTTTATCAAGTTGATTAATCACTGACGAGGCTGCTGACCCACATACCACACAGCCATAATCCATAGTTGATCTTATCATTGCCCATTAAATCATCATCATAGATTCAATGTCAGCTCCCCAATCGGCCCCAGCTACACACCTTAGGTAAAATATATTAATTATTTTCTCACACTTCAAGGAAACCATCTCAGTATGCTTCTTCCATGTCATCCTTTCGTCTAACCACATTCCTAAAAATTTGAAATGTTTCAATCTTTCAATATTCCTGTTATAAATCTGTATTAACTGTATAATTGGTATCCCAGTCCATCCCTACCTGGTGAGGTATCTTTCCCCTGATTTATAGCTTCCATTGAGAAGAACACATTAATACTATCAGAATTTTCACAATTTACTTGTAATTTAGTCATATTATTTCTTGTTATTTGATATCTCCTCCTACTATTTTCTTCACCTACATTGTTGGAGCTATGAACTTTTTGAAATTGCTTGACCAATAAGTTTGCCTTTTCTTTAATGTTTACCACTTCAACTCCATCGCTGTGAAGGACTGGGATTGATGTCTGCCTAAGGACTCCTGTCATTCTATGCAATTGATTCCAAATCTTTTTTAAAGGCGTGTCTGGTCCTAATTTGCTACAAAAATAGATGTTTCCTTAAGTTTTTATAGGCCCTGTTCCTGGCTCGAACTGCTGATTCACATTCTTGATTCTACCATGGTACCACTGATCCTTTTGCTGGTATTTTTTTCTTTGGTATGTTCTTAACTGCTGCTGACCATATTACTTTGCTTAGAGAACTATTCCACTCATCTACTCCTCTTTCACTGTCTATTCTTGATAAACCCATGTTTATTTGATCTTCAAACTTTTTCCAATTTGCTCTTTTATAATTAAGTCTCAGAGAACAGTTGATTACTTCCTCAATTAGACACCTATCAAATGTACAAATTATTGGCACATGATAACTTCCCGCTGTCTAAAGATCCATTGTCTCCCATCTACTGATTGATGCTATTTCTGCAGATGCAATTGTTATATCTATGGCCGATGATATTGATCGGCTTGTACTAAACCAAGTGGGGCGACCATCATTTAACACAACTAGGTCATTTATAAAGTCTAGGTTATTTATAAAGTCTTCTATAATTTGGCCATTTCTGTCCCTCTTCTTACATCCCCACAGTTCATTATGTGCATTAAAGTCCCCAGCCCAAATCATCGTTGAATTAATCTTGTTTACAATTTCCTGGAAATGACTTTCTTCCAACTTGACGCACGGATTATACAAATTTATAATAGATATTTTCCCTTGATCTGTCCAAACTTCTGTGATAACGCACTTTAACACTGTTTTTATTTCTATTCTTCTATACTGAGTTCCATTAACATTCTCATACCTGCCCATACGTTTAACTGCTATGACATTACCTCCTTTTAGACTAGTTAATATCTCTTGTTCTGAGATGTCCATTGATACATTGTACATCACACCTTTTATCTCTGTGTTTGCTCTGGGCTTAATCACTTCCACTCCCTTACTAAGCACATTTTTAATCTTGAAAGCTTTAGCTTGTTGCATTTCAGACTTGCATAATAGATATTCCATTTTACAAATAGCCGCATGCATTATTTCGCCCAGCTCTTTTTTAAGTTCGTTTGTCAGTTTAAGTGGGCTGTCGGCAGAAAATCCAGCTCCTCCTTTAGCTTTGATTAGAACTTTGAATCCTTCATTGCTGCTTGGATTTGGCCTCATTGCTTTAGTCTGCTGGCTTTCCATATCACTTTCCTGAGAGTTGTATCCTCGTTCCCTTTTGTGCTTTTTCTTACTTACAATGTTCCATTTTTCCCCTCCACCATCCCAATCCGCTCCCTTGGGCATGGGCTGACTCTGATTTCAAGCAATCCCAGACTGTGTGAACTGTTTTAACCAGGAGTAGTAAGAGCGTTTTCCTTTTCAGGAGACTCACCACACGTCTTCCTTTCACTCTGGATCTAGTTTGTAAAGATCTGCTCAGGGGCACTGTTCCCGGACCTGTACAGGACGTCGGGCAATACCCCCTCAAGCAAATCCTCACAATGCCCACACTAAACGATCCAAAGTCTCAGTTAATCGCAAATTTAGAAATCTTCTCTTATTTGAATTTGCTCACAATACGGTTTTCTTCCAACTACCAACTCTCGCCAAACGTCTCCCTGTTGTCTCTATGCCTGCCTCGTTAACCTTGATCCCACTCACCTGTGTTGCTCCCGCCCTGCTCATTAGTCCCTGTGTATATATACCTGGTGTTTCTGTTTAGTCTTTGTTGGGTCATTGCAGTGTGTTTTCCTGTTTAGCCTGCCTTGCCCGTTGTTCTGGTCTTGTCACCCTGTTTCTTTGAATTTTTGTTTGGATTACCTTGTATTTGGACTTTTTAAGTCAGCCACTCTGCCAGTAAGTGTGCTTGCCTTTTGTTTGTTGGTTTAAAACCTTTTGAACGTTACCTGCTTTGTTCTGAGTCCTGCATTTGGGTCCACCAACCTGCTTTAGTTCCATGTCTTTGTTCTTAGTCCTGAGGCCTGTACCACAAAGTGAAACATAGCATACCCAGGATATGTTTTCGTTATCTGGCTTAACTAACCCTAACAATCGCGATCGGGATAAGCAGTACCATGAAGCTGGTTATCAACTCTGTAAGTCAACCCAGGGTTTCCCGATCCAGCCATGAGCGCCTTCACATAAAAGAGGCGGTGTTAGCAGCAGATGACCAATCACAGACATGAACAGGTCCACTGTCAGCAGAGCGTCATATTTTATGAACGAGGATTAAACTGTAACACTACAGAAATCCGACAGTAGCACGGCTGAAACTGACACATGCAGGCAGACAAAAAATTACAGACAGTGTGAATGAATAAATGAACAGGCGTAATAGTCTATAATATTGCTTGACTTAAAGAGTTTTTATGAGCTGTATGAAAATATCAGCCTTCTCCTTTCAGCTCGGCTTAGTCGGCGTTTCCACATTAAAAGACTTGGGCACTGAATAAGTTGTCTTCCACCTCACTTTAAAAACTTGTCGTCACTTAAAAATGAGATTAATTTATTTAACACACTCAAAAGTGTTCCAAACATTGTTTTAAATTAACTTCATAAAGCAATGAAATGGAAAAATCCCTTCATGCCATAAAATGTACTCAAATAGTGTTTCAAAGACTGAATCTGAACATTTAGGCTGCTGAAAACTCACCGTCCTACCTTTTGCGTCCACATCGCAAAATGTGGGGCTGAACATGACTACAGTCTCTGTAGTCGGCCTTAGAAAGCTATACTAACCTAAATAAACAGACTACATTCATATTAAAATTTAGTATTTCAATATCCCTACTACAGCTCCTAATATTCAGCCTCCCATAAGAAAAATAAAACCTATTTATTTTAATGGCTGCGTCAGGATGTGTGAAACGGACTGGGAGCAAATAAAAAATATTAAAGACATTTCAAAACAGTAAGTAGGCTGATCCTGCTGTACTGTACAAACCTATAGGAAACAATAGCATAAGGCTTTTAGTCAGTCTCTGTAGCATAGCTATAGTTAAGTTGAGTTCCTCCACATCACTGCAGCCTATAAAACTGTCTATGGGATTTCCTACAGATGGTGATGTCATTTTCCAAGAGAGCTGATTGGTCAGTAGGTGGCGTTTTCACAGAGTTGATCTGTTATCTGGAACATAACTTGCTCCGGAGCAGGTTAGCCGTTCTGCGTAAGTTACCATGGCGATCAACCCTGGAAAGAAGGGAACCACCATCGTGGTACTGAAAACCCAGGATTAACCCCGGAGTTACCTGGATAAGCTCAAATCCTGCTTTGTAGTACAGGCCTCTGGTCTTTAGTTCATGTCTTAGTATTTGCTCCTAGTTCTTGTGTACATTAGGCTATTATGGTTTAGTCTGCTCTGTACTCTGTGTTCTAGTTCTGTGTTCTCATTTAGGTTCTGGTACTTTGTAACATGTGTTCTGTCTGTGTTGGTTATTCATTTTGCCCCATGTCTGCCTGTCAAGTGTTTTCTCTGTTTTCTCTTTGCCTGCCTCGTTAACCTTGATCCCACTCACCTGTGTTGCTCCCGCCCTGCTCATTAGTCCCTGTGTATATATACCTGGTGTTTCTGTTTAGTCTTTGTTGGGTCATTGCAGTGTGTTGTCCTGTTTAGCCTGCCTTGCTTGTCGTGCTGGTCTTGTCACCCTGTTTCTTTGGAATACCTTGTTTTTGGACTTTGTAAATCAGCCACTCTGCCAGAAAGTGTGCTTGCCTTTTGTTTGTTGGTTTAATAAACCATTTGAACGTTACCTGCTTTGTTCTGAGTCCTGCATTTGGGTCCACCAACCTGCCTCACCACACACAAACCCTGACAGTTATGCCAAATTTTGCAGGCCTGCCGAGAATTGCTTGCACCTCCAAATACTGTTTTTAAACTCCAAGGGGCGGCTGTGAGTGGTCGAAAGTACTATACAAGTACGGAGCATTTAATCTTTGTGGGGTTTAGCAATGGTGAAAAGAAGTATATGTTTAATAAGGGGTGGTGATGGTGCAGCATATAAGACATGGTGCAGCATATGGTATGAGAGACACGGATTCAATACCCCACTGTGACAATTAACCAATAGTTACTCCAGAGGCGTGCAGCCTCTGACATAAATAGCATTTGTAAGTGGCTTTGGATAAAAGAGCCAAATAAAAAGAATGAATGCAATGAACATTTAGAGTCGTAAATACTTTATTACATAGAAGCATGATTCCTTGAGATTCAGCAAAAATATGTGGTGATACCCGCGTTTGATCAATGTACACAACAAAATGTCTGAATAGGACCTTAAGAGGTGATGGATGCATAATTCGGCAAAACAGATGGTGTAGGCTACCTGCCGAGATTTGCATCCTCTTCTTTTGTCAGCCTCCTGCGAGGTGCATGCAATTCTCGGCAGGCATGCAGAATTTGGCACAACACCTGCGAGCCTATAGAGAGCCTAAGTCACTCGTTTTCTCTTCCGGTTCTTAGGAACTTATTTCGGAAAAAAAATTATACGGTAATCAATGGCAAGAGGCAACTTATTTTTTGATCCTGTTTGAACTTTGCTCTGAATGAACATATATGATGTTTGTCAATTTAAAAGACAATTTTGACTGTGTCGTAAATCAGTAACGTTACTTGATGATTTGTGAGAAAACCGTTCAATGAACACACAATATAGGCTACGTTACCAACATGTTAACGCAGTAATGCTAGCTAACGCTCATTACTTGTTGTTCCACGCAGAAATATATCTCACCTGATGTGGTTTGCTCAGCATCCGACCTCTGACATATAGGAGCAGCTGGGACCTGGCTCCACTCCTGCAATTCAGCACAGACACACAAAGGGGCGGCTCAGGAGGAAGAACGGGTCGCCTGTTAATCTGAAGCTCGACGGTTCAATTCCCGGGTCCACCAGACTGAATGTCAAAGTGTCCTTGGGCAAGATACTGAATACTGATACTGTGTGAATGTTTGAACACTTAGGCTCAGTGTATGAATGCGAGTGAATGGTGAATGCGATGTAGTGTAAAAGCCCTTTGAACCCAAAGATGCTATACAAATACGGAGCATACATGTACATTCACACAGAGAGATTCACAGGGAGGGGAGGGAGAGAGAAGTGAGCTCACAGAGCTGCAGAGGCAGCTGGACCTGACATTGAACAGATCAAATATTCTCATATTTTGAGCAATTTCGCATGTATCACAGGCTTCTCAAGGTGTTGTGGAAAGGACCAGGAGCAAAGGGACAGAGAGCTAGGGCCGAGTTTCCCGGTCTCCACTGTTGGTAGTGTAGCCATCATTTGCATGATGTTTGGTTTATTTTTTGTATTTTCAGCTGCCATCAGATGATTTAGAACAGTCAACCACATGGCTTTTGTTTACAATTTCTGAACCAATTGAGTTTTTACCCTTTGGAAAATTGAAACAATGTTTCATCCTCACATTGCCTCATTCAGGAACTGTACCTTAAGGTGTGAACCCACCCTAAAATGATAATTAACAAGTGTATTGAACCATTCAGACTATAATATGAAAAAACATGTCTGGGAAAGATGACATTTGCCTTAATTGTAATCCATACATGAATGCATCCCAAAATTCCATTGAAAGACTGGAAACTGCAGCGAAAAGCAATTTTTACCAGTCACGAATCTGAAACTAATAACTCACTTCTGTGCATTCGAGGTACAGGAGAATCTGTGCAGTGTTTTCTTGTTTCAGCACCAGACACGTTTATATCTGTGGGATTAAAAGTAACAGCACCATGTAGGGCTGATGGATTCAAAAGCCCAGACTAAAAGTATAAACTGTTTTGAAAGCTTACAATCTGGTGAAAGTCATCTGTTGACCTGCTGACTGGGTTTGCAGCACACATGTTCATCTGACATCATGTTGTGAACATGAGAACTACAATTCAAAGGGCTGCCAACTCTCTATATGTGCACTGTATTAGTCAATATAAATGAACCTGTAGCATTTCTTGTAAATGCTGATGAGAGGGGAGGACAGTGTTTGGTAGGTGTGGCTTATTGCATGAAGTTCTTATATAGTGTTGTTGCAGACAGACTTAGTTCTTCAGCTCAGCAGCAGACCTGCTCTTTACTCCATAACCAAAGGATGGCCAGCGAAAATACCAGAAATGGTAAGTTGATAAACACCATTCATAATTTTACTTATATGAATCAAATATTTATAGACATCTAAATATTTCTATTATCGGTTGTTACTCGTATATGGCCTATGTTATTGAGGCTTGTATGTTGTTCCTCAAATGTAAGTTGCTTTGGATAAAAGCGTCTGCCAAATGAGTAAATGTATGTGAGTGTAAAACATGAAAACCTAGAGTGGTAATTGTTTTTGTTTTTTTTTTAGCCATCCCATCTGAACAGTGCAGATACAATAATGAGGAGCTCAGGATTGTGATGGTGGGGAAGACTGGAGTTGGGAAGAGCACCACAGGAAACACCATTCTGGGAAAACAGGTCTTCGAATCAAAGTTCTCCTCTAAATCTTTAACTGAATACTGTGATAAGGCCGATGGTGAGGTGGACGGACAAGCAGTCACAGTTGTTGACACTCCGGGTCTGTTTGACACCAGAATTGATGAAGAGAAAACAGTTAAAGTTATTACCCAGTGCTTTTCTTTTGCGTCTCCTGGACCCCATATCTTCCTGGTTGTCATCAGACTGGGCAGATTCACAGAAGAAGAAAAGCAGACGATGCAGAAAATTCAAGAAATCTTCGGCAAGGAAGCAGACAAATACAGCATGGTTCTCTTTACCCATGGTGACCTGCTCAAAGGGAAACCTATTGAGGAGTTCCTGAGAGACAGTGAAGACCTGCAGGAACTTGTGGGCAGATGTAACGGCCAGTACCATGTCTTCAATAATGACCTGAAGGATCGTTCTCAGGTCAGCGAGCTGCTTAAGAAGATCAGAAGCATAACCGAGAAGAACGGAGGAAGCCATTACACCACTGAAATGTTTCAGAAGGCAGAGAAGAAGATTGAAGAGGAAAAGCAACGGATCCTTTTGGAGAATAAAGAGCAAATATGCAAAGAGCAGGAGGAACTGGAGAAGACAATAAAGGGAAAGTATAAGCAACAAATGACGGGGAGGAGAGAAAAATTAAAGGCAGCTCGTGAAAGAAAACTGGAGGAGGGAATTAAAATACTGGAATGCAGGTGGAGGCCAGAAGGAAAGCTGAGAAGGCAAGCTGAGAAGAGCCCTATATTACTCGAAAAATTAGTTCGAGTTGTAGGAGGAGTTGTTGTTGTTTTTCATTAATAGCTAAATTTAAGTTTTGACTTGTTAATATTCACATTCCAGTTTTTGGTTTTCTGGTCTGATTTGTAATCATAATAACATTGAGTATTATATTACATTAAAATTGCAGATCCTTCAGATTTTTAACGTGGGATATTTACTACCAAGATGTAGACCTATCCTTTAGCTTGCGATTGTGCTTGACATAATAGTTTGCACCACCCCAGGAAAATCTGTATGGCATCTTTTATTTTTTTGACTTTGTTTATATTTTGTCTACAAAATTCACCTAATGTTCTGTGTTTCAGTAATACTCAAAATATGCTGACCTTATAAAAAACAGGGTTTGATTTCTGTAATATCTCAAATATTATAACTTTAATAAATACGTCAATCAAATTGGATTGTATACTATAGATGTATATGTATATATAACTAAACATAGAAGTTGTATATCATTTTTATAATACTTTTTTTGCTGATTGACTTGGTTTTATTGATGATCATTTACACATTTAACGTGGTTTGTTGTGTATGATGTAACTTAGTCACCTTGACACCTGCTCTCTTTACATCAGGGATCACAACTTCTCTTGTGTGTAGTTTAATGTCCTCTGCTTCATAATGTCCAATAAACCAAACAAAACTTTTGTTTTTTTGTGTTAATTGTACAAGATGGTTGTTTCATATTTAATAATAATTAACTGTTTCCATGAATACCACCAAGCTACACTCCAGCATGGAAACAGAGACTGTTCAATAGCTCCCTCCACTGGCCAGTGAGTCATAAGCTGCAGAGAAATTAATTGGAGGAGAAAATATGTTAGTAATAACAATTATAATAGTATTTAAAATTAAAATTCTTTTTAAATAATTTTCAAATATGTGTAAAAAATGTGAATCTATATATAGTTTTAACTCACAATAATACAATTCAATTAATAATTCTCACAAACAGTTTACATAAATGACAGGTTATATATATATATATATATATATATATATATATATATATATATATATATATATATATATATATATATATATATATATATATATATATTTACATTTATCTAAGACTCACACACCTATCTGTACCAACAGAGAAAGAGTTTTTGATTGCTATAATCTTTCATCCACAGTCCTCATTTTGTGGAAAATTTTATACTAAAATTGAGCCAAAGCTAAACTATGTGCTCCCAGCAGTCACAGTTAGGCTTTAAATTAAAGAGATTTAGTTCTTGTGCTTCACCGGACTGTTTTATTTTTGCCTCAGCTGAACTTTAGAACATGTTTTTGCGCAGAAGGACTGTTTACTGTTTACTGATTTTACTGATTTTGCACTGTTTTATTGTGGCTACTGTGTGTGATAAGTTATTTTAATTTTAATTCTATTTTAATATAGGCTTAATGTATGTTTAATGTATGCATGTTTCTTGGATGATCGGGATAAATAAAGTGATAAGTAAACTATAAATAAAGTATAAGTAAAGTACATCTATCTATCTATCTATCTATCTATCTATCTATCTATCTATCTATCTATCTATCTATCTATCTATCTATCTATCTATCTATCTATCTATCTAGATTTTGAATCACTTCATGGCCTGTATGGACACACAGAATATTTACAGCAACTGGTTTTTCAAGTTTTTTACCCAAAACAGACTTATAATATAAAATATAAACCTATGCTTTAAATAGTACTATACTTTTTGTCATTGGCAGGAGTCTGGTGAACATACTCTGAAGCAGTAGGTGGCGGTAATGCGCCTGAAACGCTGTTTTCCTACCGCAAAAAAACACGAATAAGACGCCAGGAAGTTACCCTCGTGTAGTGGTGTGCAGAAGAGTGCGACAGGAGAGCACTTTATCAGTAAAGAGATAAAAACACATTTTGTCGGAGGAGTCAGTTCACTGAATAAGTAAGTAAACATTAGACACCACTCGCCTGTTTTCACCTCTTTCTGTCGTTGTGTCTGTTAGACTTTTAGCCGTTATAAGCAGATGTTTACCGTTACACTGGAATGTGTGAACTTTGGATATCTGGCTGCTACACGACGTTAGCACAGTTTGTCTCTGACTGACGCAGCAACACAGTTTCACAGTCCATGTTTAAATAATTTTATTTTAAAATATATGGTTGGTAACGTTAGGTTCAACCTGCTTTCTTAGCTAGTGACCTTAACTACCCGACAGCTAGCTGCTGCGTAGCAGGTACTTAGGCTAGGCTAGGCTAACCAAATAACCAGACTTCAGATTAGTAAGTTACTGTCATGAATCCTAGAAACAGTCACCACTTTAACTAACATCACAGCTAAACAATGATATGTCTCAAACATGTAGCTACTAAATCCTACCATCCTGGAGGTTATAACGTTACTGATCATTTTGTGTTGATTGGTGTTCATTCAACTCTATGGTCATTTTGGAGGCTATAATTTGTGGTAACTTACTGTTAAGTTGTGTTCTGTTATACAGAGAGGTGTTTTAAAAAAAACTGTAATAAAAAAACTCCTCTGTAGAATAGTATACTTGTGCAACTAATGGATGTCGTTGTTATCAGTTCAATTTCAATTCAAATTAGCTTTATTGGCATGAATGTGTAACAACAATATTGCCAAAGCATCAAACAAACTACATAAGAACAATCAACCCCATACATTTCATTAGACAAGTAATTAAAGCGTTTGTGTGTTTTGTTAGAAAACAATATTAAAAATTAAAATCAATAAATGAAACAGTAACATGTTATTATAATAATATATTAAAAAAAATAAAAAAAATAGATAATACTGTAAGTGTGTGTGTGTGTGTGTATTAATAGACAAAAAATAATTAATTGATAAAAATAATAGTAAATAAATAAAAAGAAATCAGTATCTAATGTAAAAACAATAAATTACTAAAATATCAAACAGTCAAAATAATTTTGAAAATTTGTGCAATTATTTATTAGTCTAAGTTATCGACTCATCTATTTTTTTTGATTAGTTGTTTGGTCTATAAACTATCACAAAGTTTACATTTCAGACTGATTATATAGAAAATAACGATTAGATGCTGTCTAATCAAAAATGGGAATAAATCTGTTCTTGCCCTTCCTGAAAGAATGATTCATACTTGGCTTCTGAATAAAGTGTGTAATGGTAGAGAGTTTTGTATGTTGTAAAGGCCTCTAAAACAAATTTGGGTTTATAAGCTATATATATAATTTATGTTTAATTTTACTTTCTCTTACCTTCAGGCTGCCATGGCCTCCTACACCTGCATCAGCTGCAGAGTGGCTTTCACAGACGGCGAGGTGCAGAGAGCGCACTACAAGACCGACTGGCACCGCTACAACCTGAAGCGCAAGGTGGCTGAAATGCCACCAGTCACTGCTGAAAACTTCCAGGAGCGTGTCCTGGCACAGCGGGCCGCCGCCGACCAGCAGCTGAGCGACGCGGCGGCCACAGAGAGCTGCGCCGTCTGCAACAAGAAGTTCTCCAGCGCCAACGCCTACCAGAACCACCTGCAGTCCCACAAACACCAGCAGGCCGAGAAGCAGGCCCTGGCTGCCGCCCAGAGGAAGGTGGAGAAGATGAACGAGAAGAACCTGGAGAAAGGACTGGCTGATGAGAAGCTGGATCACGACGCCAGGAACGAGGCCCTGCAGCAGGCCCTGAAAGAGCAGCAGAGGCCGAGCCCGGCCAAACAAGGGCTGGCCCAGACTTCACAGGGAGAGAAGAGGCAGAGGACGGAGAAGCTGGAGAAACCTCCCAGGATGATGTGGCTGGAGGAGCAAGCAAAGAGGAGAGAGACAGAAGAGGGAGCCACAGCTGAGGAAGGTAAGGAGGAAGAAACCATCACTGAATATACTTCTTACTGTTGTAAGTTTTTTTGTTATATCTATCTAGGCTGTAAGATAAAGGTACAGAATATCAGGTCGTTTTAATTAGAGTTTTAAGATCTTTGGTTTTATGTTAAAACGTGACAACATGTCCCAATTAAAATCTTTCAGAAGAGTGGGAAGACGTTAGCGAGGAGGAAGATGATGATGATGAGATGGAGGAGGAGGAAGATGAAGAGGAGACGATGGATCAAGAGGGAGGTGACTCTGCGGCTCCGTCGGACCCCCAGCCGGCTGCCCTGCCTGGCTCCATCCCCGTCACAGACTGCCTCTTCTGCTCCCACCACTCCAAGTCACTCATGAAGAACGTCGGCCACATGACCAAAGTCCACGGCTTCTTCATCCCCGATGTGGAGTTCCTTGTTGATCTCAAGGGCCTCATTCGCTACCTCGGTGAGTTTGCGGTGTAAATGTGAGGAAACTCCACGTGGCCGTTCAGACTGATAGCTGCTGCTGCACAGAGTGAAGGCTCAGACTTTAATCTGTCAATGCTCAATCTTTTGTATTGTAAAACATGTTTGAGTGTTAGCACACAAGGTGGGTGGGTGCTGTAAAGTGAGAATTTCATGTGTTGAGAATGAAAATCCTGCAGGAAGTAGCGAGGAGAGGAAATAGTCCCACTTCAGTGTCTTAATGTTAATGATATGGTCATGTTTTCATTCCCAAAAACAGCTGATAGTTTATCTGTGTATTGTAGATGTCCTGATTGTGTTTTTAGATAAAACTACAAAGTTCAATCTAAGACTTTATTTGATTAACTATGTATCAAACATCATCTTGTTTTGGGGGTGTTGATTCAGCTCTGACGCTTTGAGGCTGTAGTTGAGATTTTTATATGTTTGAAAACATCTAAACAGGGCTGAAATGATTTATCGTTTCAATTGATTATTTGCATCGAGGCTTTGTTTAATCCATATAAATATATAGCACACTGTTTCATGCAAACAGTTATTACTGTTGCACGCCATCGCTCTTACGCTGTGTGAACCATGATTAGGATGATGCTGTTTGCAAAGTGGAGGAAGAGAGAGAAAATAGTGAGGGCCGAAGAAGAAAGTGTCCAAGAGTCTGGGATCATTTCAAGCTAAAGAAAACAACAGCTCTCTAATGTCACAGTCTGTCCACCGTAAAACCAAACTTCGGCCTCGGCAACAGCACGACGCCACCTGATCAGAAAGCACCTGGTGTTCTGCCAGCGGACCACAGACAAGATAACAGTAACAGCAACTTTAGCATTTAACTGAAATCATGATTGATTGTTGAGTTGAAGCCAAAGTCAGCTGCAGACCTCAGCTGAAAATGTGCACCCGTGTGTTTGTTGTTCTCCTGGTTGGGCCGTGAGTTTGGGTTGTAACGTCACCGTCATGAGTTAACTGGGTGTCGGGGAGCTGCACCTTTTTAGTATAACTTGTAGAGCACACAGGTGATGTTTGCGTTTGTAAAGCAGCTGTCTGGTTGTTGGTCTGACGTTTGCTGTATGACACACTATGAATTTCCGAAAAGGCTGAATAAATATCATCTGCCATTGGTAAGCAAAAGTACTTAATTACTTACTTAAATGATGCATCGATGAAAATCTATAGAAGCTCCGGGGACTAAAATCATCGCAAGCTGCAGCCCTACATCTAAGGAACTCTTGCTATTTAGTTTATATGTCTGTGAATATACTGTAACAATTTTTGTTCCTGGGTAGTCAGTGTTCAAAAGTATAGAGTCGCTATTATTACCCACAAACTCTGCTGTTGTGACCAGGACAGTGACATTTTGTACTTATTTCCAGTGAGAAAACGGGCAAATTTGTGTCTTTTCATTCACAGAAAGTCAGAAAAACAACAACATATGAATCCAAATAAACACGTATTTAGACTAAAGAAATACAAAGAAGACTACAAAAGATTTACAATTACACAGTAAAACAAGAACAGGATGGGAGACTACATTTGGGGCCTGATTTGTGAAAGTGACTTACATTATAATAGCACAGTGATATCAGACAAAGTAATATAATAACACCTGACAGACTGATTCATCTGATCACTGCACCTCATGCAGTCTTAATTCCAAATGTGAGCTTAAGGATTTTCCCAGCTTCACCACAACAGTATTAAGCTTTCCTCATATAAAGAGTTTTTGTTGATATTTGTTACTCGGTGCTCCTGTTATGAGTTAAAGATGTGTTTCTCCAACCCCTTCTTCTTTTCTTGTGTTACAGGAGAGAAAGTCGGTGCAGGGAACGTGTGCTTATGGTGTAACGAGAAGGGCCGTTCCTTCTACTCTGCACAAGCAGTACAGAGTCACATGATAGACAAAAGCCATTGTAAACTCTTGACAGACGGCGACGCTGCCTTGGAGTTCGCAGACTTCTACGACTTCAGGTAATAAATTACTCTGTGACCTTCTGATCTATCTACTTGTGCAGTGAACAGTTGTTGTGGATGAAATGTCTGAGAGTTATCAGTCTCTAAAGGCAACAGGGAGGCTTTAATGCTGCGTCTTCGTCCTTCTGAGTCACATATTGTTTGTGTTTTTGTCAACAGGAGCAGCTACCCTGACAGGAAGGAGGGAGAGGATGCTGAAATGGATGACGAAGAGCTTCCCCATGACAAGACCCTGGAGTATGACGACGAAACGCTGGAGCTGACTCTCCCTTCAGGTGACTTGACTTCAAATTAGTTTTTATAATCCGCAGCGCTCAATAGTGGAAAATAATTGAATATACAGGATAATGGGTCTCCTATGATATAGGGCCTTTATTTCTGCCTTATTGCCACTCAGGATGTGTGCTTGTTTGTCTACATACAGCATTTACACTGTATGTATGAGTGGTGATTGAACAGTGGATAAAACACCTGCCTCTGGTGTGAGAGACCAGGGTTTGATTCCCCACTGTGACGCATCCACCAATGTGTCCCTGAGCGAGACACTTAACCCCTAGTTGCTCCAGAGGCGTGCGACCTCTGACATATGTAGCAACTGTAAGTCGCTTTCCGATAAAAGCGCCAGCTAAATTGTAACCTCTCTTACTAGACGTTTCTGTCGGATCTCTGCTCTCATTGGCTGGTTGTGAATATAGTGTGGCTTCATCGTTTATGTTTAACGTGTTCATATTGTAACAGAATGCACGTCCTTGCTGTGTGTTTGTTCAGGCGCTAAGATCGGTCACCGCTCCCTCATGAGGTACTACAAACAGAGGTTTGGAGCTGAGAGAGCGGTGGCACTGACCCACAATAAGAACGCAGTTGGCAGAGTCCTCCGGCAGTACAAAGCTCTGGGCTGGGGAGGAGACGCAGGTAAGATTCAACCAGGACCTTTAGACAACAATAGAATAGTTCTTTGGGGCCATTTGGTTAATATTTAACCATTTTAAGAGAGAAAAACTTAAAACTGAACCAGGGTTTGCATCAGTCTGACAATGGCTCCTGAACATTCACATTTCTCTTTCCTCTCCTTTATTAAGCCATTCATCTTGTTTTTCACAGCTATAAAGCACTTTGACATGGAAGTCTTACAAGGAAAGCTGTTAATTATCAGAACATATTAACTTATACCAGGAATTTGACTCTGCTTAACTTTGTGGAGCTTGTTCATCATGTATGTGGCTGTTGAGATGGGTAGAACGAAAAAGTTAGTCAGCTGACAAAGTTAAGAATCATAATTTTCTTTTCTTTTCAAACTAATATGAGGCATGTAATATGCACTGAACAGGTTGTCGATGGCATGAAAAAGCTTAGAAAGCCCCGGTAACTTTCTGTTTTACTAGCCATCCACAAAAAGCAAGGCAGTAGGAACCTTTATGGAACTCGAGTTTCAGTTCTTTTTAGTGCAGAGCTTCTGACCCTGCAGTACTGTCTTATGCTAGTTTAGAGTTATCATGGTTACCTAAAAAAAAACTTGGGGAATGAAGAATGTTGGGACATCTGACTCTGCTTCTCATTATTCCCATAAAAACTGCAAGAAAGCCTCTAAACAACATAATGACTCACTGTCTTCACACGCTGCCTCCCCCCTTCTGTCTCTTAGGGAACAGCTTCTTTCAGAAACCGAGAGACATGCAGTACGTACAGATGATGAAGTCAAAGTGGATGCTGAAGATGGGCATGAGCCACAACGCCACCAAGCAGAAGCACTTCAGAGCCCAAGTCATGTTCTAAACTCGAGCTGGAGGAACGAATGTTGCGACGTGGACTTGACAAGAGCTTTGCTGTTTTCCAGCCAACAAGACTTTGAGTGCAGAATCAAGAGCAGCTGCAGAAACTGTGGTGGCAGAAAGAAAAATCACGTCATATCGGTGATGCTGTATTGTGCTTAAAGTAAACGCCGGCATGTTGATTTGAGGTTTTATAACTGCAGCAAAAACCTTGACAGGGAGGAATATTTACCAGCTGCTTGTAATTGTTTCATGAGCGGTTACATTAAATTTAGTCCTAGTAGGAAACCAAATTTCACCTCTGAGACGTCTCTGGACGGCTGCATCACTGTGGGGAGTGTTGGTCCACTGTAAATCTGTTTGAAATTGACTTGTAATAGGAATCTGGGTGGAAGCGCTGTCGTCTCATCAACAACCACCCAGGTGGATCACAGGCACGATCACATTTATAAAATAATTTTGAAACCATATGCATCATGTAAAAGCTACAGTAGATCAATACCAAGCAGGTGGTTTTACAGTTTTTGGACTAATCAGGTAACATAAGTTTTTTGTTTTTTTTTAAAACAGGATTCGTTATACATCACCCAAATAAATGTTTCATATTTATGGAATACATTCTTATATTCTTCCTTTCTTAATTATTAAAAATGTTTTCACGTGGAATAAGCTCATTCTGTGCTGAAACCTGTCACAGAGATGTTATAGCCACACTAGCTGTCCTGTGAGCCTGTAACGCTCCGTTCAAACTGACAGCAGCTCTGTGTCGTTGGGTGCAAACGCAACGGGCTCCTGTGAAACAGCGCGTCGTTGGCCAATCAAATGCATGCAAGCACATTTCCTGGTAGATTTGCCTAATTTCTACTGTTTACCTCTAAACAGTAGATAGTCTGAGTGATCTTTCCAGAGTTGTAAAAATCCTAAGACACAACAAACCAGCGTGGCAAATCCCGTCAACATGGAAACATTACTCCCATAATTAAACCATTGGTCCTGCTTTCAGTCAAGTTATTGTAGATTTTTATTACCGTCCAAGTTTAGTAAAGTTAATTAGTAAAAACTGCATGTTTTCTGATAAGTAACAAGAAATTGCAGTAAAGAAATGCCAAAGACATATTTGAAGTAATCAAGAAACAGTGTCTTCATTAAATAGTTTGTCCACCAGTGAGCGCTGTCAATTTTATTTTTCAGTTTTTACCTAAAATGTCACTCTTAGTACATCCTGGTAGCCTGTAACCAAATTTATCAAAATGTTTCATGTTAAATTCAAACTTAAAAATATAGTTAGATTTTTTTTAAACTGTCAAATATTTCTCACCTAAACAGTCCAGGATGGTCCGGCCTTTCTGTTCTCACGTTAGAAACCTGAGCATCCTTTCTTATTTTCCCTCCTCACCTGATCTGAAAGCTCACACATTTTTAATCACCACCATCAAAACTACACCCTACTCTTCCTCACAGTGAGCACTCCTTTCTATGGTGCTTGAGTGCTTCTTTCACTGGTAAGATTTCTTCACTTGTACTAAGTAATCAGTGCTTTTTCCACTCTTGTATTTGTACTTTTTTCTGCTTAATTGAGCTCATCTTCACCATCACTGTAGTTCTTCTCAGGTACGTCAGACTTATCAATGACTCAGCCTCGTGCAGATGATGTCATGGAAAGCTGATCAGGCTTCAGCAGGATGCTGAACCACCACACCGCCCCTTTAATGAGCTCAGTTACTCCATTTGTTTGTGGTCCTCCACTTTATCTTTGGCAGGCTCTCCACTTCCTTTCGCAGGCTGGGAGAGTGTTTGTGGCGCGATGGTTTCAGGGGTTTAGGGCACTCTGCCCGTACAGCACGCCGCTGTTTGACAGAGTCGACAGGAAAAGCGGAGAGGGGGAGGGGCCCTGCAGACAGGCCGACGGCGAGAAGGAGACTAATTGATCAGGACTTGGGGAGAGAAACAGGGCAGAAGGCTGAGAGAGGCATTAGCACTGTGGAAGTCATGGGAGGAGGTGATTCTTTCAGCTGGAATGATGGTTTGAGCATTGCTGAAGGCAGATCCTGATCATTGTGGACACAAGCTGTTGATTTATTTCACTTGTTCACATTCAGTATTTACATCTTCTCCAGTTCATGATATGTTTTAAGTAAATGTAGTTAAAAGTCAGATAAGACTACATTGTCTCACTGTTTAATTGGCAGACAGCAGCAGCTGCCTTTAATTCTGATGAAGGTATTTTAGTTTCAGCTGCTAGGAACCAGCCTGATAGGACAGATTGGAGCACACAGCTGGACCTGGTCCTGGTCCTGATTCCTTTTTTTTTATATTTTTTATTTTGTTTCCTGGCATTGGTCCAAAACTTCCTGGAAGCAGTGTGGTTGTAGGATGGCACTGTGGGTCTGTCAGTCCACCACTGTGGTCCAGACTGAAATATATGACCAACTATTGGATGGGTTGTCATGACAATTTCATTCAGACATTCAGGGTCCACAGAGCGCTGCTCTGCTGGCGATCCCCTGAATTTGACTCTAACACCATCTTTAAGTCCAAATTTTAATTTGTCCAAACCCTGAAAAACCAATGACGTTTCCCATCAGCCTGTTTGTTGCCAGTTAGCCTAACTTTAGCATGCTAACACTCTAAACTAAGAGGGTGAACACGTGAACATGTTTGAATGCTGATGTTAGCATTTAGCTGAAAGCACTGCTTGTTGAAAATGGTAAGATTAAAAATCTTGGTGTCGGGTATGTTACAACTAACAGCTTTATTAATGGTTTATCATTTACCAAACATGTATATCAGTTACAAGACAATTAAAAAAACATTATATTAAAAAAATTATAAACTTTTGGGTTGCCAGGTTGTGAAATGTCTCTGTGGTGTTTATCATCAGAACAGTTTGAGCTCTCTGTTGACCTGAAGCCATTTATTAAAATATTAACATTAACAACTGCCATCATGATGGTTTTTATAGAAGGAACGTATAAAGAAAACATAGAGAAACAATATAATTTCCCCAGCAATGTATTCAGATTGCTTGTTTTATTGGACCAACAGCAGATATTTAGTTTATGACAGGATACATTAAAACTGGCACGAGCAAAACTGTGGAATTTTGAAAATGAAAAAGAACAATCTTTTATCAAAATAGTTGCTCTGTTCGTGACGTACAAACATTTATAACTGCAAACATGATAATTAAAGCAACCTTAATTAATGACTAAAAGGGAGTTTTCATAGCCTGGCAACACAAAAGTTGTTCTTATCAGATATATTAATTAGAATAGAGTATAAACCCTATAGACAAAGCTGAAATATGCCTGACTAGGAAAGTTGTTACAAGTAGTGAATGATTTGTTAGCCACTAATAAAGCATGTTGTTCCACACACTTGAAGGATGACTTGCCAAAATTCCTCTTCCTGTTCAGACTGTTTTTTTATTAACCACACTTAATTTCACATAGTTTGTCCTAAGAAGAGTAAACCTGTTCTAAACATGTGTTAGATGGATGAGCGCCATGCTGTCAGAAAGAAGGTAAAATTCAACAGTAAACTCGGAGACAGTCCATCTCGGTCCCCACCCCTCCTAAACAAAACGTGTTTAGAAGCAGTTCACCCGGCCCTCCCTGCTCTCAGCACGATCCCGTCTCCCTCCGAGCCCTGGGGACCTGCTATTGATCGTTGCCTCGTAGGTAGTGATTGGACATGAGTGGATAATTTCCTTTGCTGCATTAGAGTCCATTACTGGCCCGCTCCCCGGAAAGCGATAGACATCCTCAAAAGAAAAGGGTAGATTTTTCTTGGAAAAGCAGTCTCAGTCGACAAATGATTCGCCGGCTGAGACTCCTCACACTTTATTATCAGGCCCATCTGGAGGCTCAAAGTAAGACGCTGGCCAACAGCACAGGAGGTCATACTGAGACATAGTGTGTCCTTTTCTACAGCCTGGAACAGTTCAAAGGGTGGGTAACACTCCCCCCAATTTTGCATGTATAGCCTAAGCAGTATACATTTAATAAATGGTTCACAACACTACAATAGTTGTAAGCAGATATTAGTGTTTATAAATGAATTTCCTAACATCTATAACTTGCTGTCTTCATAGGAGAAGTTGTAATTCCTGGCAAAAAGGTTATACATTAATGAACTTAAAACTGTAGCTGCTTACAACTACATTAGTTTGTTATAAACATTGTAGTAAATGTTTCATTAGATTGAGCTCACTCTCCAGTTACATCTATTCAGGGTCAATTTGTTGATCTTGCACCACCACTGTCCTTCATTTGCAACTTTCAACAAAGTCCCAGCTGAGATTTCACCTGTACAGCCCGATTCTTTCCCTAGACACGGAGCTGGACTATTTGTGGGTTGAATGTCCTTCTCAGGCACCTTGAAAGGGTTTTGTTACGCAGGGCCAATCATCACTCATTCACGCAGTGCTGGGATTTAAATGGACAACCTTCCCATCATAAGATCCCTTGTCTTGCATTGTCTTGATACTTGCCGGTATCCTTATGGATATCAGTAAGTACGTCATTAACTCAAATGCATAAAAAACAGAAAACAGGCGTGAGTCAGCAGGAGCGAAATGCATTGAGCTGGAATTACTGTGTAATCACTGATTTATTTAGGAAGCCCTTTTCCACGATTCTTTGTGCTTTCCTGGATATTTGATCCACCAAATAAGATGTTAAGATGTGGGTGATGTTTGGTTAAAAAGTGCTTTCAAAGGTTTGAATGGCCCATATTAAACAAGAAATCCCCCATGCTCAGCAACGACAGTCAGGTGCTGGTAGATTGCAGGATTTAGCCATTCGCAATGATTGCTTTATCAGCGTGAACCTGAAGAAGCCTCGGCGATAAATAAATCACAGTGAAGTCGTCTCAGTGTGCTGTGGCTTGTGTGTTGGATTTTCCACGGCTTAAGTTAAACTTGATTTCCTGAATGTCAAACTGTTCACTGTGAGCTGCAGACTGAAAAACTGATAAAACAGCATGCTCTCTTCTAAAAACTACAGACGTGTGTGCTGCTCCAGTAATGCCCATAATTCAAATATGCTTCTGATTCTAACCTCTGTGGAGCGATAATACTTCCTTACTCAGTTGGGCTGTAGAGGAAAAACACAAGATCAAAATGTTACTGAAACATCTGCGCCATCTACACAACAGTACTGGCATAGTGAGTGCCATTTGTGGTCTGCAAATTACATTCAAAATGCCATTTTCACTGATTTTTGAGTTGTACTGGAACTGTCTTTTGACTTAACTCACTGACATTGTAAACTAAACACTTGTTTTTACCTTTGGTGAGACAAAATCAGCATGTTTTTGCTTTTGGTCTCTTTTTTTGCCATTTTAATTAGACAATTTATTAGAGAAATAATCATTAAGTTATTAAGACTGTAGTTGGCTGTAGACCCTTTGACCCCCCTGAAGGACAAATTTAAGCCACCAGTGACGGCCAATATTAATTGATCAGCCTCATTTTGTGATCCTCAATTTTCTGTGTTGTGGATTTATAGGACTCTGTATCTCGAAAGCACTTCAGAAGGACACATGATCAGTAGCTGCATTGGCTTTTAAAGCCAATGACCATGCTGCTGTTATAAGTGCCATCCTCCCTTAGTGGGTAGAAGGAGGTGAAAGAATAAAAATCTTCTCCGGGCCCCTTGAGATCCACTTCAGCACCCTTAAAGCCCCTCAAAATAAACTCCCTTAACCCATCAAAGACCACTGGTAGACCATCACGAGTCTGTCAAGAACCTTTAAAAGACACAGTTCCCTTGTCCAGGACCCCGGATCATCCCTCAACAAGACCAAGAACTCCCTAAAGAAACCCTGAGACCTAAACCAAATTTAAAAATGAAATGAAAAATTGATGCAAGTCATTCACCATTAAGAGCTAGTTCAAATTGCGTTTTTGATTAGTTACATTAAAGTGGAATTTGTCAAACCACGTCAGGCTCATAGACCCCCCTTAGTGGACCCCTAAATTATCCACCAACCATCTTTAGAGAACCGCAGGCTTCTGCCGCCCGTTAATATCTCTATCATTTATAGGCTGAGGTGCCTCTTTAAAAATTCAGGGAGGTTTAAACCACCACCCTTTGATAATGATGGCATTTGTAACCCAGCAGGTGAGCCCTTTAACGCAGGGAGGGGGCTGCGGTCGCCGCATCTCGGCGCATAGGCTCCATTTCTCTGGCGGGCTGCTGCCGCTGCTGTGAACATGATGCAGCTCATCTCTTTCTTCCAGCCGGCTGTACAGACGAAACGCGCGCATGCATCTGGAAAGTTATGTCCATCATATTAATGGGATAATAATGTGATTGATTGGTCATCTCCCTGTGGAAATGGTCTTTTCTGCTTCCTGAGAGTCTGAGACTCATCAGACAACTTGCAGCCGACTTGGGAAGGATTGTTGCTCCAAAGCCTCTCAGCAGGGTAGTCGGAAATATCGGGGGGTGGGGGGTTCAACCCGGGTTTTTCCCGTTTGGAGGAAGGTCTTCCTTCGCCCACCGCAACTGTCAGCTTCCTCGGCGGGGACTAAAGAGGCGGAGGAGGGGGGCGGAAGGGAAGGGGAAGAGGGGGGAATCCGGCGCTTCAGGACGGCTGAGTCCCGTTGCGATGCATGGAGGCTGCTTGGAAATGCTCCCCGGGTCCCCGGAGCCCATGAGGCGGTCCCAGGCGACGGACGGGCCACAGCACCGGAGAGATCCGGCCGGTGATCCGCAGCTCTGTCAAGCTGCCACACCATAGGTTCGGCTACAAGAGCGCGGCTCGGTATCCACGGAGCGGAGGCATAGGCTCATCCGACAGCCTGCATCACATCCCCGCGTCGCAGTGGTGGATACTGTGTAACCTGTCGGGTGGCATCTATGCAATTTAATTTCAACTTTTCATTTTATTATGAGCACAGAGGAGGGAGAGGCGGGCTCAGCGTGTGGGGAGGCGAGGGCAGACACTAGCATCAGCCACAGCCACACCTGGGATGAAGGCGAACCCCACGGCTCCCAAGGACGTCCCCGCCCCGAGGACGAGGACGAGGCAACGCGGGGAGAGGAGGAAGAGGGGGCAGAAGGCTGCGGGGATGCATGTGGGGGGGACAATGAGGGACATTTTTCCAGTGAGGATGGGGCGGTCGGGGGCAGATCGTGCAAGGCACAGGCGATGCATTCAAACTGCAGCAGCGAAACCTGCATCCCCACTCCCAGCTGTCGGATCTGCTTCCAAGGCGCAGAACAGGTAAATGTTTCACGTGTCAGCATACCGACACGTTAAACCCTTAGTAGGTCTGATTCCGTGTGTCCAGGATTTTGTTACCACAACGAGCTCGCTGTCTAGCCTGAGGGATTAAAACCCTGGTTTTGTGAATGGTGGAAGTAGCTTTAAATTGCATGAAGGTGAGGGCACGGATCTTACAATATCGGATCCCGATTGGCTGACAGCAGCAACGTAGGCTATCTAATTATAATAAGGTAAACCTGCTGAGTGAGGCTTTCACAACAAATTGCATCCTGGTAAACTGGGGTGACTAGTCGAACGTCAGTTGTTATTTGCTGATGAGAGTCAATCAGATCTAAAATGAATCTGAGGACTGAACAGCTTCAACCAAATCCAAACTTAAAACAGAAAAAAAGTTCAAGTTAAACCCGCTGCAGTGACTTCAGCACCATGGACAGCGCACACTTCAGCAGCTCTAAAAGTGAGTCCGGGGAACCTTCAGGAATCCTTGAGGGGACCTCAGAAGGCCTCCAGCATAATCATTATCACTGAAACGCATTTATTTATTGTTCTTGTCACTCTGTCACTTTTATCTGACATCTGCTTACTTTGCAGATTTTTACAAACAACAAAAAAAATTTGCTAAAATATGAAACATTTAAGAGCATTCAGTTTAGTAGCCAGTATAAAGCAGTTCAAATAAATCCTCCCTTAACACACTACACCATTAAAATACTTATACAGCAATGTATCAGTAATATATAGTACAATATGGATGGGACCCAAACATAATTCTAAATTAAATAATTCCTAAAGATTAAAAGTAACGGTGTGGCATGAAGTGGCTTGCAGGACTTTTCCTACATGGAAAGCTCAAGGTTTTTAATTTGTTTTTTGTTTTAGTGTTTTTTTTTTTAGGAAATGCCCTTATAAACATGGTTAGCAATAAGTAATTGTAGCAAGTGTCGAGACTAAAAGCAGCTGGAACTGTTTCTACTCGTAATGCATTGTGAGTACTACAATGCTGTAAAAACTGAAAGCACCCCGAGCCGGTGGGAGTGTGACTAGTAGTCACATGAGACTTCCTCCATGGCCATAGTGCATAATGACTAATTGCAGTTAATGTTTTTGGTCTGTTAGTATGAGGTCAGAATAATATCTGACCTTATACCAAACATCTAAAGTTATATGTGATCAAACTAAATTATTCTTTATTAAGTTATTTATTCATTTAATTCATTTGTTAATCTGTTTTTTGAAGATTTGAACCATATGGTAGTGCTACATGCATGTGCTTACAAAAATTCACGTTTATTTCTTGCTTCAAAGTAATGTTAGCAAACCAGAAACACAATGCCAACTTCCTCCTTCCTCTTCTCTTGCTTTTCAGTCAGTTCTTAAAAGGTGTCAAGTCTCCATTAAAACGATGCAGCATTAGTTTAGAGGTAGCTTGCAATATCATTGGGGTTACACTGGCCAAATTTTAGGCTATTTTGAAGAGCCTGAGCAGGGCTTTTAAAGTTACACAAATACATAGTAAGGATGTCCAGGCTCTGAGGTCGAAACATCCTGACAGTATTGCTGTGACTCAGGAATAATCATGTTAAAGTGATAAGAATTTTAAAGTAATCAGTGCTGTGAGAGCAGGTTTTATATTTAGCTGATGTGACATCTCTGACTTAACATCCAGATCAGAGCTGCAGCTGGTCATTGCCTTTTAGAGTCAACAGGAAATTGAGACGTGGATATTAATAATCTATAATGCATCTTAATAACATATCTCTTTATTCACGTTACTGCTTAGTCATGTTTTTATAAATTCACTTATAAAGGCAGTCTTGTAAAGCAGGTTTGTGTTGAAAGCTACTAGCTTTTGTAAAACATGTTAATCTCAGTCTTGAAAAAAATCCAATCGGGTTCCAGCACCGATGCAGATTTAAAAATATAGTACCACTGTCAATACTCTCCCCCTGTATGTCACAGCCTGCCTGCAGCTCTGCCCCAAGTGCCTTTTAATAACGACTAAATCCGGACATCTGCATCCAAATTAGTTTGAATCACAGCATCACAAATAACCAAATATTAAGATTGAGTCATGCTTTGATTTAGTGATCAGAAAAGTAAATGGACTATCTTTTCTGTAAGTAAACCATACCTTGATAGGGAAATTATTTTTGGGGGGAAGAATGTAAACATTCTGTGGTGGCTCATTGGCTATAATTCTTCCTCTAACAAAACAAAAATCACTTATGATCCATCATAAGTCTGACCTGTTGATAATTCTTCTGCAGCTTGAGCTGCAGCTTCTGCTCATTCATACAGGGCAGGCACTACAGACTGGCTAAATTGCACGTGTCCACTTCCGCTAATCTACACATCAGGTATAGCTGGATAATGCTGATGATGTTGCTAAGCAGCCATACTAAGAGCTCCACCTCCTAACGTAATGAGAGCAGCAGTCGTGGTGGCAGCAGGTTTGGGGAGTTGAATTTCCATTTATGGACTTTTCTGCATCGATACATAATCTTTCCAGAGAGAATCGTGAAATCTGAGAAACGATTTTCTCCCACTCCAACAGCTTTTATAAAATTTTGACACAGAGTCAATAGAAGTTCATTTAAGTTATCGTCTTCCTATAGACAACTATAGAAATATTGATCAGTTGTACAATCAATACACAATGAAACAAACTGTATCACATCCATCCTGTCAATATAAGACAATGACAGAATGATAAACTATTCATAATAAATATCATCCCAAATCCATCAGTCCATCCGTCTGCATGTCTTCCTGGATGTGGATGGACAGATTTGGACCTGCAGGGACGAATGGACACTCTGTCCACCCGTCTCTGAAATGTGACACTCTGCAGCCCTATCGTGACAGCGAGCCTTGATGAGGGACGATTCATCCCCGTCGGAGCTTAAGGGAAAGCGAGGAGTCAGGGCAGTAAATGCCTAAGTGAATATCCTGTCTTCTGAATGTGGGCTATAGCCTATTAGCAGAGCTAATCTAATATATGTGCCTCCGGGTCCAGACTGATATTTGAATTTGATAGAAGGCTGCAGGCTGGTCAAGCGCACCAGTTATCAAGAAGAACGCAAAACCGAAATTTGACACTTTAGATATTCATGTCTGAGCTGATAGTGTCAACATCAGTGCATTGCTGTTTCTGATCAAATATGTATTTCTTTTTAAAACTAGCCCTGATGAGTTTTTCTACCAAAAACAGAAACCATCTCTGTTTGATTCACAAAGCTTTGCAAGGACTTGACAGTTCATTCTTAACTTTGTAAACATCTCATCGTCTCTAAAAAAAAAATTTTCTCTGCAGCTTCCAATCATATCCTACAGCAGATGGCGTTTGCTCAATTGTGATGAAACTGTATTAACATGTTCAGCATTTATTTGTCTACATCTGCTGCATGGTCTTAAATAAATTAAAGGTTCACAGAGTTTTCCAGAGCTTTCAAATGCATCTTATTGTCTGCATCTCCTCAGTAATTAAGTTTGAAGTGAAGTTAAAAGTCCACCTTGATTTAAGATTTATTTAGATTTATTATAATAGTTCTTTCAATTACAGTATTTATAAGCTTGTTTAGGGGCTTTCAACTGAACTGAAAACTCTATGGTTGAAAACTTTGGAAAGAAGTGCACAATGAGTGGAGATTGGCGTCTCAATTCTCAATATTAATTCTCAATCTATAATAGTAGCTCAAGGTCCACTTACTGTCTCTTTTTGCAGCTTTCAACTGCATTGCCTGCTCTATCCACTGAAAGACCATGTGGTGAGTTGAAATTTTTAGAGCAAGCGAGTACGTGGACTTTAAAATAAGATGGTCAGATGTCGCAATTCTTTGACAAGATTACCTTAACTTAAAGTCAGCTTCTTGTTTTTTTCAGGGGCTAATTGACAAAACGATCTCAACTCAAGGTCCACTTCCTCTGCTGTGGGTAGTGAGCTCCATAACAAGGGAGTAAAGGACAGTTTTACAGTTTTGTAAATTATTGCAGTTCTTTAACAACATAATCTTAATTCAAGGTCCTCTTACTATTCTTTTGGGGGGCTTTCAATTCAATTTAAGCTTTCAACAACTTACAAATTTCATACACTGGTCAAGACCATGAGATTCTGTTGAAAACGCTATAAAAAGCTAGTAAGCAGATATTGAGTCAAGATGATTATGAAATATCAAACTTCTATTTCCCAGGTCAATAATGAACTTTCATTCTAATTATTGAGGTGCCCTGATGGTCAAGCAGTCAGGTCATACAGGAAATGCATGGAGATATTCTAGCTCTATTAACACCCTTCAGTTGAAGCCTTGTTGACCTTCTTGTAGACGTCATTGGTCTTTTATTGTTCTATAATAAGTGGAATGTTTACGTCAAATGTCCTCTTAGAGAAATCAGAAAACATTAAAATCGTCCTTGATGTTGGTTGTATCAATCGCGGCCTCAGTGGATAGCCGACCCGCATCAGTGCATTCAAGCGGAAGCCTCCGAGGTCCTTTTAAACCCACAAGGTTAATATGACATGATGAAAAATGAGCTCCCTGACCACTGACCTTAATATACTATTAATACGCCACTCACAGCCCAGCAGGCAGGTCAAAGCTACAGTAAAGGCTGCTTCAGGAATGCCTCAGGGAAGAAAAAAACATCTGAACAAATAGATATGGCTGTAATGATTAATGTCATGCTGCGTCCCGCCATTAATATCTGCGAGTGTTGTAGCTTTGAGAAATGATCATTGATCTGAGCTACGCTGGCAAAGCCCTCTGGTGAAGAAGTCGTGTTTTTCTTTGATGTATGACTTGCCTGGAGAAAAGGCCAAACTGAGGCCTGAAAACAAGGATTTCCAGACGATGGGAAAGTTGACACGTAGACCTTGAAAATGGATGCTAGATTAATATTGGGAAACGGTTCCAATATCGACCCAAAGTTTTACTCGATTCCTGAAGAGATTTTGAGGTTTAATCTTTCACTGGTACTACAGGGAGCCGTCACAATGATAGAAATACCAGACAAAATATGAAAAGAATGGTGTTCTTGTGTGTAGCATGCTGTTGTGTGGCCTACATGCCTACTTGCCTGTATTTTATCCAGGCTCTCATTAGTTGTCTAATCAGTTAAGGTCAGCATCATGTCTGCTTTAGATTTTATGTTATTTGTGATATTATTTTGGGCTATTAAAAAACCAAATAAGCTAAATGCTAATGTCGTAGCTCTCCATGCTAACATGCTGATGTTAGGCAGGTTTACCAAGCTCACAATTCTACTTTAACATTAGCTTGTTAGCATGCTGACATTTGCTGAGTAGCAATAAACACAAAGTACAGCTGATTAGCTTTGCAGGTATTAGGTCATCCTATAGACCAGGGGTTCCCAAAACTTTCAGCCCACGAACCCCAAAGTAACTGTGCAAGTGACTTGCGACCACCCACTATAAATGTATATAAACATTGCGCGCAACCGCGCACGCACTATAGGCGTATCCAAACATCCAAGCATATTGACAACACAAAAAACAACTGATTCTGTCGCTAATATGTCGTAAATCTGTCGCAATGACCTCAGGGGTCAGAGTGGTCAAAGAAAATCAAAAGAGCTGTTCCCTTTTTATTTATTAGCTTGGTTTTATTTTAAATTTAGCCACTACTGTTATCTTGTGTTACAATCATGGCTAACATATGCTATTTCTAATAGTTTTTAAATTTTTATTTTATTTCTGGAAATCAACTTGCGACCCCCCCTCTCTGGCTCGCGACCCCCACTTTGGGAATCGCTGCTATAGACAACTATAGTAATATTGTAATATAATACCAGGTTATCAGGTCGTAAACCAGGTATCAAATATTAGACAAAAAGAAAATATGACCTGATAATGGCGCCAGAGGATCATCAAATGCAGTAAACATGGCAACAAAGACACTTTTTCCTGACCCCTGATGGTGAACAGCAGGAAATACGTCGAGGCTAAACAGCAGAATAATGTCATGGGCTGATTTCACTTAAAAAGTTGCATTTGAAGCCTTGTCACTCAGGTATAATGTGTTTTGGTGCTTTGCTCGTAGCTCCCCTACTACATCATGTACAGGCTGTGGAGGGAGTTGAGGCAGCAGCTGGCCAAGGAATTAGAAAATAACAGAGGAAATTATTCTCATCTATCAACCGAGGAAAATCCTTTTTTACTGCCTTATTACATTACGGCATTTCTGTTCTTTTGTTTCCTCCACTGTTTGCCCCCCATGTTCGTGTTTGACCTTTTTTCTCCTCTCTCCGGTCTCCAGGGCGACCTGTTGAACCCGTGTCGGTGTGACGGCTCAGTGCGCTACACCCACCAGCACTGCTTGCTGAAGTGGATCAGTGAGCGAGGCTGCTGGACCTGCGAGCTCTGCTGCTACCGCTTCCACGTCATCGCTATCAACATGAAGAGGCCGTGGCAGGTAAACAAGGCCGCTTTGACCCCAAAACAGCAGCAGATTCCAAGGGCCGGTTCTGTTTAAAAGTGCCTCAGTTAGGGACCGCTATTGAACTGTTTGGGGGTGATGGCAGTGAGAACAAGCACACTGACTATACTTCAATATATTCACCTGTGGCAACATACTTACACATTACTGTACACTACACTCTACTTCTAGTCAGTAAAATACTGACCACATGATCAATATATATTTATATGTTCATTATAGTAAAAGCAGTAAATGAAAGAGATGAAAGGAACAACTGTAGCATTTACATAAAAAAAAGTACATTTTAAGAATAAAACAGAGTTAAAGGGAAGAAAAAGGTTTCTTCTTGTAACAAGTAAAGTTTGAAACAAAATGAGCAAAAGCATCATAACAATTGTGTTATTCGCAGATTCAACATGATGATTTGAGGGATGTTGAGGCTGTATTTTCAAAGTTAATTGGATTAAATGTTTATTAAATCAATTTTCTATGTGCTGTGCTCGAATTAGCATCTGACAACATGCGCCCCAAACCTTATGACAAAGACTGTGGTCTGGCGTCCAGACATTTGTGAGGTTTAAAGTGGACACTCATCTGAGCACTACATGATGCTAAAAACGCTGGTCAGTCTGAATTATCAACACTGAAGTTGCAAATTATTGGAAGCAAACTTTGTATTAAGATGGAGGTTTTAATGATCTGTGAAAAAAGGTGAGTGCTCTCCTTCTGGAAGAACACCCTTTTCAGATTTGCAGTTTAAATGCCTGACAAGCAATGTGACACCAGACTGCAGCCATTATATCCTTTATGGCTTTTTTTACTGCTTTTTACAGCCATAAACCTTTTGAGGTTACAGTTTTCTCCCACCGAGCGTGCTCTCTAAATTATTACGGAGGCATTAACAAGTGATTGTTTTTACAATCCCTGATGTGTCGACCCACCGGTTAGATTTATGCACAGAAAAATTCACAGCTTCTCTGGTGGAGGAGAACAGCCACACAGCGCTGAACTCGTAAAAGCAGTTTCGCTGGCAAACTGACAAATTAACCCACCTGCGTCTGTTAGAGCCCTTCTGCAAAATGGCTTACATGCACTCAATTTCAAAACCCAAATCTAGAAGTGCACCTACGCTATGATTATGTAAATGTTTCTTCTTCCTGACCCTCTAACAAACACTTCATAGCATCTTTTTATTATTCTTTATGGATGACTCATCACTTATAAAAGGCAGAAATAAGTGGACGAATCTACCGTAAGTGCACATTCTGACCTTTTAAAGGCACAGTATGTAATTTCTGCTGCTAGGGGTCTCTAATATCAAAACAATTGTATCAAAATTTGTCTTGATGATGTCGTGAAGCACTGTTGGATCATGGGAGCTGAGAAAAATCCATCTGACATGACTCTGAAATTATTTTTACAGACAAGGTCATGTATTGAAGTTTTAGTTTAGCTTAGTCAACTTTGCCAACTTCCTTTCTCACTCTTTGACGTATCCCATGTTTCCCCAGTAGTTATAGCAGGGGAAATGTGACCATTAGCATTTAGCGCAAAGCACCAGTGCACCAAGCATCACACAGCTGCTAGCATAGCTGTAGATTGTCTTGTTGAAAATGCAACAACTTGAAGTGGCTATGATCATTATTTTTATGATAACAATGCATCAGGTAATGCTCAACGTTACTGTTTTGGTTACTCTTAACGCTCTTAGTATCTTTTTCAGCCACAGTAGGCAGCTGTTTTCAGCGAAAAAGCTCTAAAAACTGTACATCACAAGTGATCAAACAAATCAACAACAAATGTTGCTCCGTAATGTGAGGATGTCTAAATAAGAAACTGTTCATTAACATGATCACCATATAACTGCAGAAGTCGATTAATCAATGCTGTTCACGGCTTGTTTCTGCTGCCACCCAGTGGCCAAAAAATTGAAGGTTTAAAATGTTCATACCAGTTTCTAATAAGACACCATTACACCAGGGGTCATAAGTTATTACTAACAGCTTGAGTAGCCTCATACATCAGTTATAAATCATTAATAATAAGAACTTTTGGTTTTGCAGTTGGGAAATAGCTTTCTCGTTTGTGTTTATCCTCCTCCACCATGACACAGAGATGGTGAACAAGGTCAACTGTATACCTGCTGAACATCAGCATGGCAGCATTGTCTCTGTGGGCATGTCAGTATTACAGCCTCACAGGGCCGCTAGCATGGCTCCAACCTGCAGTCTTGTTAACAAACCGCCTGTGGAAAAAACTGGTGGTGTGGAGTTTCAAAGAGCTGAGCATTTAATAAGCAGGGTTAGGAAAAAATGCAAGTAGGTTGCATTGTGGGAAGTGTAGCATTCAATGGTTTTGAAGCTTCAGCCATATTCTGGGCTGTAAATCAGGATATTTCTGTCTCTGCTGCTCTGATTTTAAACTGTTAAACTGTTTAAAATGTTCAACTAAGTTGAAAAGGCTACTGTGCATCTGAAACAATGTAGTAAAGACTTTATTTTCAGTAAAACACAGAAATAATGATGGTTGTTTTTCGTAGCTTGAGGCAAACGTAGCGTTGACTGTGAACCTGCTGAGTGTTTCAGTTTCCTCTTGAGATCTCTGCTGTCAGTATGGAGCACCAGGATCCCTTCAGTCCTCATTTCCTCTAAAGCTGAACAGACAGAGACTCCCGAGGCTTAAAATATCTGCATTCTGGACCATTTTTCTCACTGAAGAACATTCAGGCCTTTTCAGATCTGTTCTCTCCAGATGGGACTTGAATCACCGGCAGACTGAACAAACAGCTGAGGCTCAGCAGAGCTCTGCTTTCTGTCCGCTCAGTCTGCCTGAAGTCTTTTCTTCTGAAACAAGCAATGTGCAGCTTCACAATCATCCGCTCCGCATCAACAATTTTCTGTCTTCAAGTTGTTTTCATCAAGTTTTTATTCTGTGCTTTCTGTTTTCTCCTCCTCCACTCTCCTATTTCCTATTTTCTCTTGCTATTGATTTGGCGCTGGCACACGGAGCTGTTCTCTCCACAGCTTTTTTCTCCTCTTGTCCTCCTGTTTTACCTTCTTCATGGCCTGTTTCCACTTCTTCTTGGCCTCCTTCTTCTCCTTTTTAGAGATTCTGTTGTGCATGTAGGAGGTTTTCAGTGCAGTTTGAAACAGTCTGGTCATGATTTTGTACTGCCGCCTTCTGACATAAGCCGTTCTGTGGTTTTCCAGCCAGGTGACGGTCCTGCCAGTCACGTTGGTAGTTGCCTAGAGGACAGTGTAGAGGACAGGCTCTTTCAGCTACAAGTTATTCAGTGGTAGTAGTTTGTTTTTCTGACTCCTCAAACCTGCACTGACTGATATTTTTGGCCACTTGCGGCAGAAACAAGTTGTAAACAATGCTGAGGTATCACCCATTCAGCTGATATGGTGAACGTCTGGCAACATTTGCATTAATTTTGAGTCGTGTGAGTGCTAAATGCTCAAATGTGTTCACAAGCTAGTCACTAACTGTGCTGAGCAGGTAGGATACACTGAGCTTTCACTCTGAAAAACAGATGCCTGTTATTTTCGCAGGGCGAGTGAACAACAACGGTTGCGGTCAGTAAAACCGAAACAATGAGTCTAAAGACGCTATAAAGCTCTTTAGCTTTATGTTAAAGTAAATGCTCTGTTTTGTATAGCGCCTTTCTGGTCTTTACGACCACTCAAAGCGCTTTTACACTACATCTGCATTCACCATTCACACACTGAGCCTAAGTGCTCAAACACACACTGGTGGAACAGCCACCAGGGGCAATTTGGGGTTCAGTATCCTACCCAAGGACACTTCAACACGCTGCCTGGGGGAGCTGGGGATTGAACCGCCGACCTTCCGATTAACAGGCAACCCGCTCTACCTCCTGAGCCACAGCCGCCCACAAAAAAAGCTTTTTAGATGGGTAATGAATCTGTGGATGAATCGTTACAAGCTACGCCTTTCACTTTACACACAGTGGTCTGATCTATTGTTGTCATGGAAATATTGATTATAACTGCTTTAATGGTCATTTATTTTAACATGAGCCATGAGATGTATTGGTGAGTCTGATGGGTCAAGGAACTCGAGCAGTTTACTTTGTGTAATTATTTTACAGCACCACTTTTGTCCTCTTTAATGTTTTCCTGTGCAATGAGGGATTTTTACTGACTTTTCAGACGGACCCATAATCTGCATGAAGTGTTGATTTGTTTTCCAACTTGTCTGATTGTCTGATTGCTGAAGCTTTTGGTCCCTTCAGACTTTGAATTAATGACGTCACAGTGTTCCCAGACCTCAGCAATGTGCTTGTTGAGTACAATGTTGTTATTACTGATAATAGAATTATGTCAGGGGGGGAAACAGAAACATGCAAAACAATTTTTTTTAGATATCTGCCTCTGTAAGTTGTACCATCAGCCTCAAACAACAGAATGAATAGATTTTTTTATAGAGAAGTTAAAAAACTTTAAAAAATGACATTAACACCCTGGAGGGTTAAAGTCTTTGGTAAAAAAAAGCAGTTCTAATGATTGTGTTGTGTTATGATCCAGAGTAACAGGGACACATGTCCATTTTAAATGAGTTGACCCCACACAAATAAAATTCCATCACTGAATCAGGGTGATGGGAAAGACCAAAACTATGTACGTGGCTAGATACATGAGATGCAGGTAAATATGTGTTTTTTGTGATTTCATTGAACTATCCATTTTAACAGAAATGCCACTTCTGAACAGACATAGCTTTCAGTGTGTTTCTTACCTTTAGCATCCTGTGGGTGGTGCTGCTCAGAAGCTTGTCCCAGTTGATGGACAGTCTGCCCCTCAGGGTTTGTGCCTTCACAGACAGACATAAAGAGGTCTAAACACACAGATGGAACCATTTATCACAAATACTACCAACACGAAAGATGCCAATACAGTAATTGCTGCTGCTGCTGCTGCCAGTCAGGTCAATATCAGAATTGACCTTAACGTCATAAATATTAAAGGATACTAAAGGACAGTACCCACCCAGCCACAGCCTGTTCACCCTGCTGCCTTCTGGGAAGAGAGATAGAAGTTTCTGCTGCCACACCACCAGACAGCAGAGCAGCTTTTTCCTCCAACCTATCAGACTTTTAAACTCTAATTCATCCTCAGCTCTGCTTCACTGATGATAGTTTATTTCTATTTTTACCATTAATTGCTTTTATATTACTGTATTGTCTACTAGGAAGCAGAAGGGAGTTACAAACACAATTTCACTCTATAACCTGTTGTATTGTGACAAAAAGAAAATCGCCCTACTAAAACTAAAACCAGAGGGATCAAAATATTTATCTTGTGATTATACACTTTTCATCCAGAAATAACTTGGCATAACTTCTGAAGTGCTGCCACTGCTCAAACTTAAAGTAATTAATCATCAGATGATGTCAGACGAAAACAAATTCACACAAATAAGGGTTTGGAACATTTAACCTGTGTCACATTAACATGCTGTAGCAGCATGCCACTTGAAGATATTTAAATGTGAAATGAAAGACATCACATACAAGGTACAAGGTTGTTTATTAGTCATTATACAGCACAAGGCTGCATAGCCTGTAGCAAGATGTGATAACTTCATTTCACATGCACTTTTTTCATAAGGGGTGCTTTGCTCCAATAGCCACCACTAGGGAAATATTGTATTTTCCCTCTTCATCTGTCAAGTGGCATTAACTTCAGTTTTACAGAGCTATATATGGTACATTATAAGACATGTGCAGAAACAGTAGGCCTATGTAATGTAGGCTAGTTTAGGTTTAACCAGAATGGACCAAATATAAGCTTAAAATACAGCCTACAGGTTAACAATGTCGAATATGTAGGCCTAAATTGTTGATAGTAGCCTACTCATTTGGATGCAGAACTTTAATTTAAACCTAAAACTAATTATTTTTGTTCATGAAGTCACATGTCTGTCATTAGGAAAAACAGGACGAATTTGGGAATTTAACCGTGGGTAAATCATGATGATCTGGTATACAATTTCGTGGCTGCCTGCAGCTACACTCCCCTGTCCTCCTCGCGACTGCAGCATCCACTGTCTTCATCAAAGAGCATGCGTGCTGCTTTGTGGCTTTAACAACGCTGTTGCCACAATGTGCGTCATGCCCTCCAAGCCCCTGCTGAAGACTGGGAACCACACAACGATCCGCAGGCTATTTTATGGTTTAATTAGTCGATAATGAAAACTTTAGTCGAAATTTCGGGACAAACAGGAGTCAGGACACCTGCTGGTAATTTGGGACTGTCCCGGATTTTTGGTGACGTGGTCACTCTATTTAACTCTATAACAATAATCCTACTGAGTTACTGACTTGCAGCGGTTGCAGCTAATGTAACTAATAAAATGGGTTGGTGTTGGCAGATGTGGCAGCTGTTAAATGCAGTATTTACTGGAATTTTCTGGCACTGTCCGTTTACCATCGGTCTGAAGGATGGACTGCCTGCGCGCTTCTCTCTCTTGACTTGGCGCATTTCTCGTGGCATCGTGATGAGGAGGAGGCAGCTCTCCGCAGTTAAAGTTAATAAAACACTTTTGTCCCCTGAGTGATTTCCCTGCTGGAAGTGAAGTGATGTCTGATCGCAGAATTCGATTTCTCTGTGAAGCCTGTAAGTATTGGGGAAGAAGATTCTGGACAATACAAAAAATGCATTTGCGACTCAACAGCGTTCTAAAATGCGTCATCACCTGTTGTTACGTAAACTGACTGGACCTTTCATCTGCTTTCTGTCCGTTTAAACCGAATACTAATGTTGGACTGTGCAATAAAACACTTGTCTACCACCTTGGGTGTTCATAATCTCTTGGTTTCCTTCTTAAATTTTGTGTTCACACTGAAAGCGAATTTAATATTTGCCTCGCTTAACTCGCGCGAATTTGACCGCCGGACATTTTGAGCATTCACACACAACCCGTTAAGCGAATGAATGAACACAGCCCGCGGATACTATGAACCCAACTTAAACCCTTTGCTGAGATTTAATTGCAAAAACGGATCAAACTGATGCCGAAATAACTACAATATGATGCCGTTTTGTTAGACATATGAATTCATGCTTTGTCAGGTCTGTCAGCAAGTCAGCAGGACGACAACTTCAAAAATGTTTGTTTTCTGAATGGAGTTCGGCTCTATCAGGGCTATGCTAACTCTTCTCTACTCACCAGGTAACATAATTCAACTTCCTTGATTTATTTTCTCCAAATAATGTCCAGCTTTGTCCGGTTCTTATATAAATATGAAGTAGTACGTTAGTCCATCAGAACTCTGGTGCTATCCGATGCTAACAACAGTGGAACCGGATGTGCACGGTATCTAGCTGCCGAGAAGGAGAAGCGCGAGTGAAGATAAATCACGGGTGTTTATTTGTCCGAAAGCTGCAGTGCTGCTCTCCGTACACTTCCAGTTCCTTAGCAGCCCCCCGTCGACCAGCGGATTATCATTAACACCGCTCGGTAACAGGCACACATGAAGACATGGATGGATTGCAGTAACATATTTTTCATGGCACCATAAATTAGTAGTAAAGTAAAGCTAATTTATAGGATACTGGCCCTCCATTATTAATAATATAGCCTATTTATGGTCCAAATGACCTAGTATTTTATTATTACCATTAGCCTACTATTAATAGCCTAATTTTAGTAGTATTAACTTTTTCTGACTGCATTGATCTAGTTCCAGCTTTAAATAGTGATGAAAGACTGACTTGAATAAAGTGGAGAAATAATCTCCATCCATTGGCCCTAAAACAAACGACTGTGAGGAGCTTTGCACTCCAACAGATTCTTAAGGGAGACTGTTTCCACCAGAAAATATGACAGAAAGAGACAAACATAGAGGTGGCAGATCATGAAACGCTCATATGAATAGTTTTGAGTTTAACAATCACATTAGTTGGACAAATGACCTATATTTTGTTCTCAGTCCAAGGCATATACTTCCTCTCTTCTCTGTGTGTAGTGGCAGCCCATCACCATCACCCTGGTGGAGAAGGTGCAGATCATCGCAGTGTTCCTGGGCTCTCTCTTCCTGGTGGCCAGCATCTCCTGGCTGCTTTGGTCAGCTTTCAGCCCGCAGGCCATCTGGCAGCGCCGTGACGTCCTCTTCCAGATCTGCTACGGCATGTACGGCTTCATGGACCTGGTCTGCGTAGGTGAGCCTTGGAATGATTTATGCAGCTGTCAACAGCAGAACGTAAAAACAGCGAGGAACTATACCCTGCCATCAATTATTTATGAAATATTTTGTATCGTCATGTTTGTGTGTGGAACTGTTTGACATTTTGAGTCCATTTTGTTGTTTGGAATTGTTCATCTGTTGTTGCAGCTAACAGGCCAAACAACCCAAATCTAATACAGATCTGAAAACATTTAAACTCTATGAAAACAAAAAAGGCTGAATTTATAGTTTCCCTCTGGTCAAAACCTGTTGTACATAAAGAAGTCCAGTTTTTCAAACCCTCTTTGTGACACCTTGATTTAATTTGTTCTATGGAAAAGAACAGTAATACATTTTCTCTGTCTAGGTTATAAATTCTATAGCACAGATGGAGCATAGCTTTAGTTCAGGCAGTGCACTGAAGTCGCTGCTTGCATAGTTGGCATTAACTGCTTCTTAAATGCTTCACCATCATCATCCTCATCTTTACAGGCTCATACACAGGCTGCTGGACTACCAGCTGGCGATCAGCAGCCACTCATGTTTATACAGGTGTACAGCCATTATAATCCCGGTACTTCTCACTAACTACTCTCTGATGATACTTGATGATGTTTTTACACTGTGGCCTACAACTGGAGCCCTGTTTATACGCTCTCTCCTTTAAGAGTATGGAGCTTCAGCTTGCAATTGTACCCAAGGATGTACAGACAACTATTAGTGGAATACGGTGAAACGTAAAAACGTGATCATTCTTAGGCAAGTTCTGGTGTTACATCACATCTTTTTTAAAGGATTTTTAAGCAGATCCGTGAGAGAACCTTAATTGACATCAGAAATACTAATAATAAACTTTTATGTCTGTGTGTTTAGATTTGAAATTAATGAAGTTTTTCATATCTGAATTAGGGTTTAAGAGATCGTCAGGCTCTTAAGATGATCTTTGCTAAGGAAGCATCACTAAGGCTTCATATTAACCCGTGTACCAGAGGCTTAGTAAGTCAGGTTAGAGTTTGAGCGCCAACTTTTCCATGTCTCTATTCAGTCACTCATAATACCTGTTTTGTCTGAGAACTTTTTAAAGATGTTCTTGGAAATGGAAGAAACCATAAGCTGAGGGAGAAGAAGATGAGACATGTTGAAGGGGAAAAAAAAGAAAAGACAAACCATACTTTCTTCAGAATATTTCCTGGATCTTGACAGTTACCCTTTAGTGATACTTAAAAATGTGAAATGATCAGATCAATCAACATTTCCTTTAATTTCATTTTTGTCATGGTAACAGGCTTGATCGTCCACGAGGGGGCAGCAGTGTACAACGTCTTCATGCGCTGGCGGGCGGTTAACCTCCACTGGGATGTTCAGAGCTACGACAAGGCAAAGGACATGGAGGAGACGAGCACTGGCCCTTCCTCGCTGTCCCCCAGGACGCTTTGGTTGCCACTGGTCACCTTTGGGCCCAACGGCCCCTTACACCCCACCCAGCTGGGGACGCAGCCATGGACCTGCCTCTGTTTGTCCCCCTTCTGCCCCCACCTGGTGCCTCGAAACAACCTCAGCCAGGACAGTGACTCAGGAGAGGTTGTTATTCGCGTAACATCGGTGTAAAACCAGGCAGTATTTATGCAGGAACAACGCATCTGATAGTTTACACTTGGTGGTAGCTGTGCTTCTCTGGGCAGTTTATGGTCTCACACACCTTGATTGTTTTCCTCATACCAAACATTTTCCTAATGACTTCCAATTGTTTGTCTGCTCTGGGGCCGGTCCTCAACACAATCTCAACAGTTAAATCAACTAACGTGGTGATGTTGCCTTTGTGTTTTATTTTCTGTTTTTTTTTTCTGCATAGACATGAATCACACTCACCTCCACCTGGTTTCCCCCCCAGAACATTATGAAGAATTCATAATTCAAGTGGGTTAGAAGGCAGTGATGGGAAAGATCAGATTTACTACACAGGAGCATTCATATTTTCACACATCTCATGATGGTTTAGGACTGCAGAGATGGCCGTGTCAGAGGTAATAAATACTGTGCATGGTCAATATGGCGCTGTAACCTTCTTTTAGGCACTTCTGCATTATCCAGCGTAAGGTCGGACATGTGGGAGCTGTCACTTTCCCAGTCGCTATGACTGGGAGGTTGATGTGAACAAGTTGGTTAGGTACAGAATATTGCCACATGACATGAACGCAGCATAATAGTTGATCTGTACTGAGACAAAATATCTTAAAAACACCTTTAGATATTCTGTTAACACTTCATTTTACAGCACCACAGTTTCCTATAATGTCAAAGAAGTGGAAGTGTAGTGGTAAAATGGAGAACTTGTTCAATTGGTAATTTCGAATTAACAGTAATTAATAAATGATTAACATTAACTGGGTTTACTTGGGTTGGTTAAATATAGCAGTTAGTTCAAGGAAGCCTTTCTTAAAACCCATGACCTATTTATAAAAACCACACTAACGTAAATACCTGGGCTCAGAACTTTCCTTTTTCCTCAGTCTTTCCTTGTAATTAGTTCCATAGAAGTGTTGTTTATATATGTGTATAGCAAAAAGACAAAGTCTGAAACCAGCCCAGTGAGGCTGTAATTATCATTAGGCTACACATCAGAAAACATTTATAGGATGGCTGTAAAATGGTGATAAAATTTATATTTTAAGATGCTTACCACTAGCGGTGCAAAAACAATCTAACCTGGTTTTTGTCGAGGTGTGTTCAGGCTCAATGCAAAGCGGATTTTAGTGGTGCTATTATTGCAATATTAAGTCATGACACATTTGCTCGAGGCAGCGCAGATTGTCCACTTGATTAGAGAACATTAGCTTCAACTTAAGGTGACAATTTGAGCAATGCCCAAAGCTACAGGAGCCTGCCGTGAGGAAACCGGAGCAGACTGAAGTCACACACCTCTGATTTGTTCAGTGATTTCAATATGTCTGGTGTGTGGCGCCCATTGATGGCTATCTCGGTCAGTTGGAGAAACAGTCGACGAGTCAAAGCATTGTAGGCGTCGTCTGACATATCTTGATCCACGGCTGCATCCATGAAGGAACGCAACAGAGAAATGGCCACAAAAATAGTGTCAAGTGTGATCGGTGCTACTGAACAGGTTGTTGTAGACTTATGGCTTCAGATCGAATAAATAAGTTGACTGTTCCTAGGACACTGTGCCCATTGAAAATGACGTTGGTGGGTGCTGATTGGTTAGGGCAACCCAAAACAAAATGAGCCCACCCTCCTGAGACATAAATGAGCTATAGCTAACATGAACACAGTGCTAGGCCAAAAAAGTGAACAAAAGGCAATTTAGTCTGATTACCAGGCAAAATATTGTAAACTGGATATGGCTGATATATATAAACCTTTATTTAAACAGGATATGTCCCATTGAGACACAGTCTCTTTTACAAGGGAGTCCTGTATGATACCTGTACTGTAGCCTTTGTTGACTGTTTTGGCTAATAAAGAAAAAAAATCAGGCTCAACTCGACATCGATCAGCTGCATCTCATCAGGCTCAGCTGTCCTTGTCAGTTTTAGCTTCACTTTACAGCCTAAGTACAACAAACACTTTCCTGTTGGCACGTTAACATGTTAGCATGCTACAATTGGCACTTGAACATGATTACGGTTAGCATTTAAACACGCTAATGTTCAGTGTAATAATGTTTAATGTAATTTTGAGCATGTTAGCATGTTAACACTTGGTTATTCTAGATCCAGAACTGTTCTGAAAGAGTTTGTATAGTTTGGATTTTCAAACTGGATCCAAAACTACTTAACTATGTAGAGAGCTTTGTATCTTTATCACCGTTTCCTTGGGATAAACCTGCTTTATGTTTTGTACAAATAAACCTTACCTTTTTAAAAGACCAGATCTTTCCCAGCAAGCATTTGACTGGCGGAGATGCAGGATTTGACGGCTTTCACAGATGCAAACGAGCACAAAAAATCCCTGATGTCAGAAAGATATTGAGGTTTTAGTTTTACACAAGATGCAGGCAGCAAAAATGAACATTTTTGGATGTCATTCTAACTTGATTATCAGATGATTTGTGCCGGTATAAATACAGCCGCTGAAAATTGTGGTTTTGATCTGTCTGTATGCCATTATGTTGAGCTTCCAGGAGCCCTGTGGTGTTTGGGTTGTGGGGTTTTGGGGTGGTGGTTTGGGGCTCTGTTCTCGACCTTGTCATTTGGGTCGTTTGATTTTTTTTGGTGCCTTAGGAGGCTGAGCGACAATGTTGCAATGCGCAGAAAAGAAATGACTTGAATGTGACTTTCCTGTTGGCTGTATTTCTATTTATTTTGAATGTAACATGGATGTAATGTATAAAGAATATTTATATATACAGAGAGCAGTGTGGCTTATTTGCCTGATGTCAAATTGAATTTAAGTACATTTGGCTTTAAGACTGTGCTGCAGGGCAACTATGATGGCTACTGCAGTATGAATGCGAAGGGCACCTTTCTGAGAGCTGAACTTCACTGGAGGTGAAGGGACAAAGGAGGAAGAAAATCTAATGTCGGTGAGTAACTTTTTTGCCGTATTGGTTAAAATGTTGTATCACAGTTCTTTAATTTGTCACACAAGATGGTCTTTTACTCACCAGAATTTTATTAAGGTCTCAGTATGCTTCAAGCATAGTGCTGGTCGGGTTGTCTAACGGCATCTGAAACCGCCTTTCCAATGGCAGAATCGTGGGTGGCTGAGTCAGACCATTTCCCTGAAACAGACAATCTGACAATTATGTGCATTTTCTGCCATGACAGTGAAAGTAGGTGGAGTTCAAACTTCTCTTTCAAGCTCCCTTTTTTGGTTCTTCACACAACTACTTCTGTCACTTTTAATGTGTACAACAACAAGTATTCACTAGTGTGTGGTTTTATTACCAGATCTGAGAGACGGTGGGACGCACTCAGGAGGAAGATATTATTGAGGGCTGTTTGCCCTGCCTTCAAGTTCAGAACAGTCTTGTGTTTAGACATCTCTGTTATTTAAGATTCCTACAGAGATAGTATAGTTGAGAAGTTATTTTGATAGAGGTTGTACACTTTAGAAGATATCTGCCCCTGAATGGACTCAACTCAAGCATTTACTTTTAGCACAGCTGCTGTGCTTCTTACTTATTTACCTGGTCTTTTCACAGACGTTCAGCTCTGTATTTTGTGTGGAAACTCAATACCTTTTGTACACCAGAGATACACCTGTATTGTAGTAGTTGCGGTATTAGTAGTAATAGTATTGAGTAGTAGCAGCAGTAGTACTACTGTAGTAGTAGGAGCACAGGCTGTAGTAGTAGTACACAGTAATAGTAATTGTGGTAGAGGCTGTAGTGCTAGTAGTTGTTAAGGCTGTAGTTGTAGTAGTTTTAGAAGCTTTATTTACTAATTAAGAAGTACTCAAAACATAAAACTACTACTGTTGATTCAATCTGTAAAAATGATGTAAAATAAAGAATAAAGCTTTACAGTGAATACGCCATCAGACCAAATATGCAACCATTTATTGTTAGAATCATCCTTTCAATACATAACACAGCTAATACAGATAAAAAAAACAAGATACCAGTATTGTGTTATTAAAGATCCACTGTCAGTTGGATAGGTGCGTAGAGAAAAATACAGCAAGATTTTTATCTTGAGAAAATCGCCACATAGACATCATTCAGGAGAAAAAATAGAAGGCAAAGTCTTACAGTATAAAATGTACAGCCACATGATTATATACTATATATATATATATATATATATATATATATATAACATTGCACATTATACCAAAAAAAGGAACCACACATAAAATACAAAATAAGTGTACACAATTTACAACAAGGCACTGTGGAAAAAACCTGCACACATGTCTTTGGATGGATCTGCCGCCCGCGGAGCTCCAGTGAAATGTTAGGAATGTTACACGGCAAACAGTCCAGCTGAGCAAGCCATCCAGACTAAAACGAGACTGATCGCATCAAAATCCACCAGCAACTTCTAATGTTTCAATCACTACAGTCTAAAGGGGCATTATGTGATGTTTTAAAGTCAGCACAACTGCTACGTCTCAAATGTAAAAAAAAAAAAAAAAAAAAAAAGCCCCCAAAATATAATGTATTTACCCCAGTAAATCTCTGTAGTTTAAATTGGGATGGTTGTGCAATTCAATAACAACAATAGCAACACTTTGTTTAGTAGTGATTGAACCATGTTTTCCTTGGCCCATTTAGTACATACGTATGTACTTTTAAATATGTATATAATTTTATAGAAAGTGTTTATGGACAAAATAACCTGGAAAAAATAACAGGAATGTTAGATTACAGCTAATCCAGCAAATTTGATAATTGATGAATCAATGCACTTCATCACATTGGTGCAAAGATCACACCTTAGCTCTCAACCGGGGTGCATCTCAATGACTTAAAAACAACTGATGTTGGCGCATCATTGTGGGCCGCCAGTATTAACAAATGAATATTTGTTTCTAGAAAAGCAGAATTTCAAGACTTTGACAGGAGTTTAGCTTGAATAACTTGCAAAGCTGGACAGATTCTGCAGTGTAAAAATACATTGGTAGTTAAAGGGAACGCGGGCTCGCCTTCCAAGATTCTGGTTACACAGGAACACGAGTGGCACCGATGAGACAAAGTCTGACTTGAGTTTGTCCTGTATTAGTTTAAACAGGCACTTGGTGTGACCTACGTTTCATCAGCAAATCACTGAAAACAATCAATCACAATCTTGAAATGCTTGTGACAAGTACAGTTGCATATTATTTACAGTGAACAGACCATCCTGGAGAACGTTTGTATAGAAGGTCATGTCCCAGAGTTTTTCAAAGCAGAGGAAAAGGCTTGTGGGCTTTTACTATTTTCTTTTCTGCTGTTTTTCTAATGTTATTTTTTTTATTTTTTTTTTTTTACATTCGGTCATGTACATATACACCTCTTGACTTGTTGACTTATAACTCACACGCAATGACGCACAAACAAAATCTTCAGTAACAAATAGCCCCATCCTGCCTCAGCAGTCCTTGTAGTACCACAAGACATTAGCATCAGGAAGAAATGAACTGTTTTATTCCAAAACAAGACACATCCGCACTATCAGAGTGACCTGACGGGAAAACAAGGTTGTGTTAAACCTTTAGCTGGCTTTCTTTGGCGTGACAAACAGTGTTAAAAGTTGAATTTGTTGCATTTGGCTATTTTACAAGTCCAGTAGGTGTCAGGACGAAGGGTTTTGATTAATTGTTTGTCGAATACTTTTGTTATTGTCCAATCATTTGTGTCCTTAAATGACTTTTTGAATTTTATCTTTAAACAAAGAGATGAACAACTTTTCTGGTTTCGTTCACTTCCTAGGCTTCCCAGAGTGCTACATGGAGATTTATCTGCAGCTCCCACCCCATTGTCATGCTGCACTGTCCAGTGCAACCATGGGTTTGGACACACTTGGCCACTAACATATTCTCCACCGATCACAGCTGAGGAGTTCTCCTCTCTGGACAAGAGGTTCACCCAAGGACACCTGTGCAGAGCAGATCTTTGTCGCTCTGATCTAGTAGGTGTGGATGTTTAATGTTTTGTAATGAAACCAGTCACAGTTGAGCTAGTTAACATTAAGAGCATTGCGGTTTATCTCCAGCATTCACAGAGTCAGTCTGACATGTCAAACGTACGAGCCGCTCTCTCCAGAGCGCAGAGGATGGGCGTCCATGCACAGCCCGTGTGCATGCCCCACGCTCGACCCTCTGTGGCACTCGGGCAAGTGGCCATAAGGTCAAAGGTTAAAGGCCAGAGTTCACCAGGCGCTGCACTGACTGCCGTGGCTGCTGACGGACTGACAGTTGCTGTAGCGCTTCTTGACGATCATGCTGATGTAGGCCTTCATCAACTTGGCGATGTCCATGACCTGCAGAGGAGAGGAAGAAGAGTGTTCACGATGTTTCAAGATTAAAGCTCGGTTTTCTTGATACATTTCTGACCTAAATAAATTTATCCCAATAGAATCGCGGCTCTCAGTGGATTTGTCTGCGAAGGCAAATTTCTGCAGGGCTTTTCTCATGAGCTGAACTCTGACATGTGAACATGAGCCATTGGCTAATTGTAAAATTATTTGATGAAGTTCTCACCACATCATTCACATAATTTATTTCAACATCACGAAACCAAAACTCGCGGATGAGTATTTGGTGCGTTGTACCAACCATTTGTGTTTCAAAGACCAGCTCTCGGCCCTCCACGGCGATCTTGTAGGCGTTGGGCAGCGGCGCTTCGAAGGAGAGAATCTGTTCATACGGGAAAACCTCCAGTGGCCACGGCTCTCCTCGTTTGTACACCGATATGGCCTCCCGGCTCACGCCCAACCACAGCTCAGAGGGAAACGCTCCGTCTCGACACTAAAGCACACGCAGAAACAAGCATGAGAGCGCTGAGGCTTGACTGATTTAAAATAAAAAAGGAAGATTTGTCACCAACAATAAAATACCCGAAGTCATGTATATTCAGAAATATAAAAACATGAGCGGGGCATAGTTACGTTGTGATCTTTTAAAATGCCATGACAGGAAACAACTATGAAGTGGCTCTACCTTGAAACTGCGATAACTTGTTGACATTATAATATATTAAAATTAAAAATTTAGATTTTAGTCAATAAAGAACATTTTCTTATAACTAAGCTTATTATTGTGAGAACTATTCCGACTTTTTCTAACACAGTGTTCAAGTATTCAAGTTACTGAAACACTTCCTCACCTCAACGTTGAACAGCGTGGATCCGTATCCCTTCCACTCCTTCACCAGAGCCATGTATTTGACCATGGCCTGTTCCTGGTTCATCCCCTGCAGTTTCTTCCACTTGTCAATCACGCAGGTTCTCACCGCCGCCGCCTCCTCCCTCATCCACGCCTCCAGGCTGTTCTCCTCCTCCAGCTTCTGCCGACTCAGCGAGCCGCTCCTGAAGCTCCTCCTCAGCGTTCCCTCCAGGAAGCTCGAGCGTTTCCTCTCGGACGTCCCCGGGCGGTCGGCCACTGAGCCGGTGCCCGGAGCGAACGTCTTGGCCGAGTTCTGCACCCGGGCCCGCAGTCGCACCATGGGGAACACCTGGGACATTTCAGGGATGCTGGCCTGGGAGCTGTGATCGCTCAGGAGGTACTGAAGTCTCAGAGCAGCCAGGAACTGCAGAGTCTCCTCAGGGGCCGGATACTGACCACGGATGACGGCTTCATGGGCCTGTAGACAGCAGAGAGGATGTAAGATAACGACAACTGATTTAAGTCAAAGAAGAAAATGTTTCAATTGGAATATAAAATGTTTTACATATATAATGTTATATTTCACCAAATAAGCATAAATGCATGTGTCTGATTTTGACACAAAGCTGCTCTACTAAACCTTTGAGATTAAATAATATTGACCTTAGACACAATATGATCTAAATCAGGAATTATCAGATTTAAGACGTTAACATGCAATACAAATCTGACTGTGCTTTTCTATGCAAAAAAAATAAAATAAAATCCAATACCCAATTTGGTGACTTGAGACAGAACTGGTTAAAACCTCTCACAAAATGAGATTTAAAACAAATTTTGAAAAATTATCTGAATAGAATTTTGTTATTCTGAAACAATGAATCAGTTTGTCAACTGACAGAAATAGTCTAAAGGTTGCAGCTGTTTAGATAATTGGGTAATTGTTTTAGAAATGTATCAAGAAGAACTAAAAATCTTTGGGATTTAGACTCCTGGTCAAACAAAAAAAGGAATTTGAAGGCATTATCTTCTGCTTTAGGAAACTGATGAATCATCTGATGGCTCTGTAGAGCAGAAGAATGACTTGTTGGTTTAAATTCTGTCTCACCTGTTCAAACATGAAGGCGAACTCCACGCTGTCTTTGGGAACGTTGTCTGTGTCCAAGAAGCAGTAGAGCTTGAAGTAAAACTTCCAGCCGGTGTTGTGTTCGTCTGGGCTGGCTGAGAGCCTGAAGACCAGTGAAAGAGAGTCAATGAAGACCAGAGGACACAAAAAGGTACGCTAAACAAACCCACACACTGTGCGGCTTACTTTTCAAATTTGGCGAGCACGTCGGCCACCACTGTGCGGCTCTCGATGGCTTTCTCTGTGGTGTCGTTGTGTTCAAACAGCGCAAACATGTTCCTGCTGTCCTCCATGGCCAGGCCACGGATCAGCTTCTCCACCACCTGACACACACAGATCACAAACACTGTTCTTGGAGACACTGCCTAACAAGCCACAGCTGAATCATCTAGAATGTGTAGATCAGATGAGATCTAACAATTCAAATAATGGAAGATGCTCCTAAAATGTCTCTGGATATTTACACAAAAAATACACAGTCAGAAAAGGTGGAACATAAAAATGCTGGTTAGCCAAAACAAAAGTATGAACTCTACATTTACAGTGTATATACATTATTAAAAGAAAACTCTGTCTTCAAATGGGTCTAACAGCTGGTCACGTCATGGTTAATTGTCTGGTTTCAATATTCAGATCAACCTCTTTTAAAGGGGACCTATTATGTTTTTTCCAAATTTTCTGTCCTATCTATTATGTTACAATGTCGGACTGTTCATGTTAAATGGCCAAAGTTATCAAAAAATAAGGTAAACATTTTTAAAAGAAAAAAAACAAAAAAAGAGAAGCATCTACAGCTTGTTTCAGACAGAGGCTGAAATGAGGGCCTGTATAAGTTAGAAAAGGATTTTTTTGACTACCATTTCTCTTTTTGCCTTTTATGCAAACTTCTTAAAAACCTGTATGTAATATCTTAAGACTCAGAATCTTTTAGTTTAACCTCATTCAAACTGAATCCCTGAACATCAGAGACATGGGAAGTCATTCAGACGTCCGGAACCAGGCTAGCATTCAACACCAGCTTTTGAACCACCGTGTAATATGCATCATAACCTGTGTCCCAGCAGCCCTAACTGTCACCCACCTCTCCGGCTGTTGTGTGTGAGTTGATGGTGATCTTGCAGGATCCTCCACCATGACAGTGAACGGTGGTGCTCATGTCCTGCCGGGCCACGATGGAGCGGATCTCCTCTTGCGACGGGACGTTCTCTCTGGCTCGAATCTTCTTGAGGGAGTCGAGGGAGAAGGCGGCGTAACGATCCATCTCAGAACCGGGGAAGAGCTCTCGAGTCCTGCGGGGAGAGAGATTAGGATTTGTTTATGTAAGAGATTACACCGACAGTTATCTATTAAGAAAAGTCGGCGGTAGTTGCATTCCCAAACATGTATTTTCTGATTCACAAACTGTCTTCATCCATCTGTAAACATGGCAATACCTCTTCAGGTGGAACTTCAGGTATCTGAGGATGCTCCTGGTGGGGACGAATGTGCAGGACATGCAGGCCAGGATCTTCCAGCTGCAGAGGTTTCCGGGGCTGCCAGGCTGTGGCGGACGCGTCGTCTGCTTGATAAGTTGGCAGAAGAGCTCGTCCCGCAGAGGTTTGAGCTCCTGGCCGGTCTGTAGGATGCCCTGGATGATGGGCACTGGGTCGGCCACGCCCTCCAGATGCTGCAGAGAGCTGAACACTTTGAGGGCTTCTTCCTGCAGCGTTGTGTAGCTTCTGTTTCTTGGAGCTGAGCAGGGCGGAGGAGAAGAGGTCAGTGACGTGGTGGATGGTGTGAGCTCAGTCCTAATAATACAGCAGCTTTGGACTGGAACTTATATTTGCTGATATTTCCATCTTACCTGATGAAAACCCCTCCTCCTGAATGTCTGACAGTTTTTTGTGTCTATATGTGTGTGACTCACTGGTGAGGTGGATGTCGCCGTAGGGCAGCGGCAGCAGCGGTGAGTGCAGCGGGTGGTGGCTGTAGCGAAGGATGGGGTTCCTCTTGTATATCTGCTCCACCACCTCTGAGTTCAGACAGTTCTCCTGCAGAGAGCAGAGGAGCCCGACTTAAACGATGCACTGCTGAGGGTGTACTAGGGTGAACATGGTTTTAAAACGAGGACTGACGTCTTTGCGCGTAGCAGGCGTAAAGCGTCTTTTCACTTGTAGTAATTTAAGACATAAGACAATGAGATCTGAATTTTGGAATTATGATGGTTATAGTCACAATTAAATGACAAAAAATGTGTGAAGTTTGAATGTAAACCACTTTAAGCAGTTTCTCCAGTTACCTTTCAGTCTACACACATATCTACACTGAACAAAATTATAAATGCAACACTGTGGCATTGTGCTGTGTGATGGAACCGCACATTTTGGAGTGGCCTTTTACTGTGGCCAGCCTAAGGCCTTTTATTGTGGCCAGCCTAAGGTAAACACAAGACTTTTGTTTTTGGCCGCATTCATCATGAGCTGAACTCAGAGATCTAAGACTTTCTTAATGTGTACAAAAGGCCTGTTTCTCAAATATTATTCACAAATGCACATTTTAGGGTGTCCTTTTATTGTGGCCAGCCTAAGGCTTTTTATTGTGGCCAGCGTGAGGCACACCTGTGCAATACCCATGCTGTCTGATCAGCATCTTGATACGCCACACCTGTGAGGTGGATGGATTATCTCGGCAACGGAGAAGTGCTCACTGACACAGATTTTGACAGATTTGTGAACAATATTTGAGAGAAATAGATCTTTTGTGTACACAGAGAAAGTCTTAGATCTTTGAGCTCAGCTCATGATGAATGGGGACAAAAACAAAAGGGTTGCGTTTATAATTTTATTCAGTGTATGTCACTTGAATTAGAGACTCATACTTAACCATAAACAGAGTGTGACTGCATCTTATTATCTGTATTTGCCCTCTGATAGACAAGGGACTTTTGTGTCCTGCCCAGTGTATTCTGGGATAGACTCTAGCCTCAAGTCACCCTGCACACAAAATTAACAGTTCTTTTAGTTACCAGTATATTTGACTTTGCTTGCTGTTTAAAAAGTTAAAAATAAAATCAAACTAATCTGACTGCCTTCAGAATGAACCTTCCCTGCATTACAAAAATCCATTAATTAATACGTTACTTCTATCGCCCTCTTATAGCTTCTAGTGGGAACTCCAACTACCTGGATGGAGTTTCTCCATCAGGTTTATGCTAGGAAGTTTCCTACCTTGATGTCCTGGATGAGCTGCTGGGTCGGCGTGTCGATGGGAGCTTTGGTGTCGATGACGTTCTGGATGGAGTTGGCCCAGCGTGTGGCCTCATTCAGCAGCTTACAGTAGAGACGGTACGAGTGTTTCCGGCCGTACACGATCACGTTCCAGTAGCCTGTCAGGAGGACGGCACGAGGAAGAACAGAAAGAAACACGTCACGTTAAACAACATGTCGAAGGAACAATTGTTTCTGACTGTGAGAAAGGTCCTGTAAGGACATATCATGGTTAAATTAAGGCATTTGGCGCATATACTCTCATAATTTCCCATTAGAGATGCAAGACACCAGAATAAAATGTCAGTAAATCAATTCTATTCTATTTTCTTTCCTTACCGGTTTCTTTGAAGACCTTTTCGTCCGGCTGAACCACTGAGCAGAGGCTGTTCAGCACCAGTGTTCCCAGCTTCAGGGCGTTACGCTCTGAGCTCTTATAGTAGTCCAGGGAATTGTGGGTAAGCAGGAACCAACGCTTCTTCAGCTTTAGTGAAGCTTTTGTACTGTTCTTCATCTCTTTGTGCAACCAGCCTGGTGGAAATGGAGGAATTAGAAATTTATGTTGCTAGAATTCGGTCTTCATTTTTACCAGTGCATGTCTTTATTAAAAGGTGTAGAGTCAGCCTGACACGGCAGCAGCAATCAAAACTCTGCGTGAAAGCACTTAATTGCAGTTCAACCAAATGTGCAAGCTATTGTAAAACTTCAAATCACATTAAATAATTGGGACAGTTTTGTTTTTTGTGGTTAATTATTTCAGGTTTTTAAAACCCTTTAAATTTGAAAAATGTCAGAAACCTCGATGGAGTTTGGTGTAAGCTGCTACATATATAAAGTTCAAACAACTGCAAACCAGAAGTTTTTGTTTTATCCACAAGGCATTGATACACTTTCCAATAAGGTGATGTATTCTTATCCCGTATTTGAGGACCACAAACTTCCTTATTTTTTTGCTATTTGTAATTTTAAACCAAATAAAAGTTTAAAAAAAACACACACAGTCACAATAAGTCACCAGCTTCTACTTCTGCTTCTGCTCTTACCGATGCTCCTCTGGCACTGCTGCGTTGCTCTGCTGCTGTAAATCTGATCTATTTTCCAGCAGTTCCTAAGTGCATTCTGGGAGAGATTCTAGCCCCTCAAGTCGCCCTCAAAAGGCATGAAGAGTAAAGTGATGTTGTGTGGTTACCTCGAATGATGAACTCCTGTCCATCGACGCGGGTGTCTCCTTTGGAGCGCTGCAGCAGAGTGATCCAGTGGTGCATCTCTTCGGGCGTGTCGGCGTTGCAGTGCAGCAAGCGGTTTGCCGTGATCATGACGAAGGAGTTCGGCCTGTGACAGTTCAGAAATGCAGTTGACAGTGATTATTATAAGAAGAAGAAGAAGAAGAAGAGAGGATCAAACACTGACAGCTGACCAATCGCAAACTTTAAAATCTAAAATAAGATGACAAACATGAGAACAATCAGTCTGAACTCAGCAACTTAGAGTATGAAAGCAGGAATTAATTTGTTTTTGTGTTCAGGCCATTGCTGGATTTTAAAATATGCATGAAAAGCAGCACACCCTAGTGGCTGAGTTGGAAATAATGAGGTGCTGAAACCAAACAGGTCTCAAAAGACCTGAATGAAGAGTGGTGGCATTTATCTAACTGGCACTACTTCACTTTGCTAGTGTGTGTGAAACAGTGCAGGGCTGCACAAAGAAAGAACAGAGACGTGACGTGATGTCTGATGCAGACCCTCACCTCTCTGGATTATCTGAAGCGCAAACCGAATCGATCATCCCCACATCCAACGTTCCCTGATGAGACAGAGAAGAGAGGCCGGGGTTTCAGTAACAGTGTTCAGGGTGTGGATAATGAGTTTGACCTTACTCTGCCCCGTGGAAACCAATTATCTCACACACACACACACACACACACACACACACACACACACACACACACACACACACACACACACACACACACACAGGGATGAAAGCAACTACACGCTCACTCACAGGTACAACGCTGAAAGGAGGAAGTGGCATTTCCAACACATCTATGTTCGATCAGAGAAGTGAAAAGACCAGAACAGAACAAAAGAGGGCAGCATGACATAAAACACATCTAAAAGTGTTCAGACTGACACAGAGGGGATTTTAAATGTCAATGGAAGGAGAAAAGAGAACGTGCACAGAGGCAGATCAGCTGAAATCTAAGAAGAGACTCATCCACATGAGCTGAGATGTTGAGAAGTTGTTTTAACAAAAACATTGCTCTTATTTTGAAACTATTTCAGTTCCTGTGCATACAGACAGAAGACAAATAAAGAGTGAGTCTGAAATCTACACCATTTATATTCAGGTTTCTATCCTTTTAATATCTCTGTGTGTTTTAGAACATAGAGGTCAATGTTGCAAATTTTATACAGTCCTGATAAAACACATTTGAGCCATTCTATTTTCATTATTTGTAAAAAGTAAGCTAAGAAAATGGCTCTTCTATCAGTTTTGGGGGGTTTCAAGTTCTGCGAAGAAGATTTTGACTTTGTCTTGTTGCCATTAAAACATCATTTGACTGTGTAACTCGAAATAGGTTTTTAGCACCAATAACCAGAAGTATTTTTCTTCCTAAAAACACCCAGCACACAGTATTGCAACTCTTATTACAACTCCATTTCCCACAGCGGTTTGCTTCCCTCCGCAGTACTCACCACAGCATTCTGGGGGTTGGCCTGCTCGTCGTGCATCTCTCTGATCTCCTGTTCTGTAGAGCCGTGGACCTGACTCAGCACGCTGAACCACTGGCTGGAACCATGCAGACGACATCATCAGCAACATCATCAAGACATGCAGGATTTACAGTGACCAGGACACGTTTGAAGGTCCCAAATACTGATGTCTCAACTGATAAAGTTGATTTCAGAATAATTTCAGTTGGTAAATTGTTTTGTCGCTAGTTTAAAACAAAAAAAAAAAATCAAAACTGAACAATTTTCTTTTGTGTCACATAAAATATATGATCTGTCTTTTCTAATCTTATCTGGAGTTTGTGAAGAAAGGAGCACACAGAATATACACAAACTATTAGCATATTACGTTTGTCCAGTGAAAAAAATCATGACGTTACATTTTGGGAATGTTTTTGTTATTAATTATTGCATAGTTGTGTCAATATGCTGTTCAAATATTGTAAATCTTCTATGTTCAGACTGATGCTGTCTCAGACATATGGAGCTGATGTCCGTTCACACTGAGCGAGAGGCTGGCACTGCTAACCTGCTGCCAACACACACACACACACACACACACACACACACACACACACACACAGTTCATCTTCCTGTCAGGGCAGATATATGGAGGATGCGGACTGGCCCCTCTGAGAGGAAATCGATGTGTTGCCAGGGGCAACCAACACAACGACCCCATAGCGACAATACCTCTCCTGTCTGACAGTGTGTGTGTGTGTATGTATGCGTGTGGGTTTAAACATCCTGGGGAAATCATAAAACCAGGAGGAGTTAGAGAAAAATCTAAAGACAGAAACTGGTTAAAGGAACAGCAGCATTATTACTGTATTAATGATATCAGTTAAGTTAATGATAATAACTGAATGTGATTTCAGTAATAAAGTGATGTTGTCACATTAACACATTACAACACAGACATACCACGTGCATGGGGGGGTTGCTCTGATCCATTCACATGGCTGTTTCTTTTATACTTCTATATATCACGTTTGTTTTTGTCTTCTTTTCAGACCTGTGTAATTCTGCAGGGACGTTTAGATGAATTTATGGAGACGTATAATTCCAACTTTATACATTAACACTAAATGTGATAAGGAGTGAAAAGTGTTTTGTAAAGCAGTTTGGACTACATCTCTGCATGAAAGGTGCTACATGTTAATGCATACATGGCATTTAATCTTTTATGTATGATCCTTCAATATTATTATTATTACTATTCTCGTTTTGTCTTGTGTTTCTATCCTTAACCTTTCCTCTTCTAAACTCCTTTGTGTTAGTCTGTCCACATTTACTAGGGTTTAGGTCAGAGCTGTGAGATTGTTTTGGTGTTCTCCCTCTCTTGTTGTTTCTCTCCTCTCATGGAATGTTCATTCAGGGCTGAGAGAGGATCCCCAAAACATAGAAACCTAGACAGTGTAAATGATGATGCATCCCTTTGCTCGGGGCCAGACGCCCGATGCCGCCCTAGGCTGCAGCTGTGTTTTGTGTGTTTTGTTTATTCTCTTTTGCTAAATAAATTCTTCAAAGACAACGGTTGGTTGTCGCTCAATTCTACAATACAGATTAAGTTATAGTAACCTGGCATCCTCGGCAGACTCTGCGATCAGATGGTAGGTCCTCTCTGGCATCACAATGTCGATTCCATTCTCCTTACCGGTGTTATCGATGATTTCTCTGCAGATCACAAAAAAAAAAACGTAAAATCTCTCCGTAAGGGCCTCCCCTCGTCCTCTTTGAGTCACCAACAGGACACGATCAAAAGATATGACATTAACTAATAAGACTTTTAATAAGACATTTTTCTTGAAAAATGTTTTGACTTTACATTTCAAACTGATAGCTTTCCTATTCAATACTGTTATTATAAAGTCAGCCTGTAGTGGCCATTAGAAAAACAGCAAACTCCCCATTCTTTTATTTCTTACAGCTTGTTCTCTATAAAGATTAAAAGAATACAAATTATCTTTGTTCAGCTTTGTTTTTTTTCTTCCTGTACATTGTTCTTGAACTGTGTCTAACATTTAGAGCAACTTAAAACTGAAGTCACCATTCTTGTAGGCCTATGTGTACACATACTTTTCAGATTGTGATTTAGTCATATATTAGTACGTGTTGTCAGCAACGCAAAGTTAAAACCGGAGTTCGACTTGTCAATGACATCATGCTGGTGATTTCGAGGTAGCCTGATTGCTCCTTACTTGGCGTTATGCATGTCGAGCACCCCCTTCATCTTCTCCTCGCCGTCGTTTTCAAAATACATGAGTTTGCTCTGCCGCAGCACGAACCAGCGGCGCTTCCAGTTGCGGCGGGACAGCGTAGACGAGCCTCCTCCCTTCTTGTGCAGCCAGCCCTGCTTCAGAGCCTCCTGCTTGGCCCGAAACCACAGGAAGGTCTCGTCCTTCAGAACGCACCAGCGCCGCTTCCACGTGTTTATAAGACCGCCTGCAGAGGAAAATATTGAGAGATTTCGACTCATGTGTTGACAGTCTACTGCTACACCTGCACCTTAGTTGCACTAAAGATTTTGATTTGAGGTTGGAATATAAGGACAGAACTATTTAACTATTTCTACATATTGTGACGGACCCCTGCAGGGTTCATACTGCTGTTGGTGTGCATTCTGACTTTACTGTGGCGTATTCTCACATTTCAGTCCTTTTCGGTTTCTTAAAGAAGATTAAATACTGTAATGAAGGACATACCTTTGATGTAGAGGAAACTGTGGAAGTACGGCAGCGTGACGCAACTGTAGACTGAGTCCCGCCGATACGACAGCTCGTCATCGGTGTCGAACCTGTCGAAGTCATCCTCGCTGTCCTCAAACTGGAATGAAAACAACAGAAATGAGAAATTCAACACATGCAAAGTCAGCCTGACAATGTTTTCATGGTAGAATGTAAGTTACTGCCCTTCCTGACAAAATCTGATCAACATTCTCTGATTCCAGCTTCTTAAATATGAATATTTTCTGGTTTGTTTCCTCCTCTACGACTTTGGGAAACACTGATCTATATTTTTCACCATTTTCTGACATTTTATAAACCAAGCAACTGATCGATTCATCGAGAAAATAATTGACAGATGAATCAACTATGAAAATATTGGTCTGCCCTGAGACCGGACTCACCGACGACTGAGCCCCCTCCGAGCTGAAGCGGTAAGCCCCTGAGCTGTTGTAGGTGCCTACAGAGCCGCGGTAGTCAGGAGACCACTGGCCGCTGCGAGGGTTGGAGAAGGCCACACTGCCACTGGACACAATGGCTCCCTCATCGTAGTCATCCTGGTCGTAGTCTGAATCCTCGTCTGGTGGTATGAGCTCCACCAGGTCATCGGACTGAGCCTCGGACGATCCCTGAGGGTGGCAGTAGGCCGAGTCTCCGCTGGAGGAGGTGCTGTGGCAGGCGAGGGGCAACGGTGGTAAAGGCAGCGGCTGGTGAAGCAGAGTCAGGGTGGTTGGTGGCAGTGGTGGGATCACGCCGTCATTGGCGTATGGGTCTTCTTCAGACGAGTCATCGCTTGTTCGGATCCCGCTTGTCCGCTGGCCGTCAGAGTGGCCGTGCTCGCTCGGGTTCGGCGAGTCTTTGAAGGCCTCATCATCGGCCCCAAAGCCTTCGTCCACCTCCTCCTCCTCGTTGCCTCTCCTCCGGCCACCCTCTTTCTCTCCCTCGTCCCCTTCGCTGACTCCCAATGAGCTTTCAATGTTCCTCACGCACTCGTCGATCTCGTCGAAGTTCAGCGAGTCGAGGAACTGCTGCGCCGCCTTGCAGGCTTCGTCCTCCAGACGCCTGAGCTCCTGGTCACGGAGAAGCTGCAGGCGGTTGAGGGAGGCCTCGGTCAGAGAGAGCTCCTGACGCTCCTTCTGCCTCTGCAGCACCTGGATCTCCCGCTCCAGCCGCAGGATCTCCTCCACCTGAGTTGCCTCGTGAGGACGGACTGCCTCCTCTTCTTCAGATCCCTGCTCGAGAGCCTCTGCTGACTCCAGCTCCTCCCAAGTGTCCGGTGATGCTGCAGCTGCTCCTGCAGGCTGAGGAAGAGACAGAGAGGCTAACTCCTCAGCGCGATGAAGCTCCTCCAGCCTTCTGGCCTCTTCAGCCTGAGAACAAAAACAAAACAAAAAAATTTGAATCAGAAAACAATCTGATGGAAACTTTTTTCCAGGATTTTGAAATCTTTGGAGGTTCTGCACTAAAACTGATATAATAGCAGAAGACTTGTCGTCCATTTACCTCTAAAACATTAGTCCTGTCTGTGAAGGAATTTAGGGGTACTGTGACACAGGTTTCTCCAGGTCATGTTAGGGTCAATTGCTGAGCTAACTGAGCACTGTGTTTCCTCAACCGGACTCAATAAATAATGCTAAGTTAAGTCTTCATCAGAAATTTCTGCTTCACACCTGAACCTGGCTCACAATATTTTAGTAACACTACATGTTTCAATTGACTGTTCTTCAAGCTTTGTCAGTGTCACTTTTCATAAATTCAGCCTTACCACATGTTTTTCCAAGGTACCTACTCTAATTTCTACATAATGCCTAACAAGGTGATCTGTACTTTATAATAATGAATGTACTCGTGCTCTCAAATGAGATAAAAACAATAAAATAATCACAAAAAAAAAGTATGAAAAATGTGTCTGACGGACTGAAATGTGAACAAATTCAAAGACCTTTCTAAACATGCCTATAGAGACTGGGCTCTGCTGAATATCATCAGTGAAATGTTCAAAATGTCAAATCACACAAATGTATTCCTTAATAATCAGGTTCATCGTACCTCTCTGGCGAGTCTCTCAGCCTCCAGCCTCTGCCTCTCCCTGCACAGACACAAACAGATAGACATCAGCTGACTGAAACAGACAGTAAGAGATGTGATTTACCAAAACACAAGTTAATTCCATTTCCCGTCTCACTGTGGCATTAAAATACCATAAAACCCATCAAGAATGCAGGTCATGAAGATCAGATGGAAAAGCATCCGTCCCAACAACAATAACCGAAAAAATATATATATATAATACTACAGGTAGCATTGTATTCTAGTTATTGGAGAGTCATCATGTAAAGAGAAAATTTAGAGAAAATATATTGTTGAACAGCCCTGCGATGGACTGGCGACCTGTCCAGGGTGTACCCAGTCTTTCGCCCGATGTAAGCAGGGATAGGCTCCAGCCCCCCCCGCAACCATGTACGCAGGATAAGCGGTTGACAATGGATGAATGGATGGATGGATATTGTTAAACAGCTAAAACTGATATGTGAATGTGGGGAGGCATTTGGACTCATGTTCGCTGTATTTCTAAAATCCTGCCTATCATAAATTACTGTGCACCAGAGGATTTATTTTCCTGGCTCAATGCATCTACAGCACCAGACAGCGAGTGCTATATTTAGAACAAAAAAAGATTACATGAGACCAGCTATTGGTAGATTTTATATAAAAAGCCCTCTAACTACTCCTTATATTGTCAGGCCCACCTCTCCATCTCCTCCATCCTCCTGCAGCGCTCCTCCTCCTCCCTCCTCCTCTTCTCCTCCAGTAGCTGGCTGTAGGCCCGGCGGGCCAGCTGGCCTCGCACACGTTTCTGGAAGGTGAGCGTTGCCCAGCGGAGGAGCAGGAACTTCCGCCTCCAGTAGAAAGCCCGGTAGTTCTTCTGAATGACCACAATGCACTGCAGCAGCTTCCTGTACTGCTTCCTGTGCGCAGCACAGCATCAACAAAGGCCGTCGGTTAGAATGAGCATTAAAACTGTTCCTGTGTAGCTTTGTGATGTTGTTGTTGTTGTGTTGAGTTTGGTGTATTGAGTCGTACCTGGCCATGTAGCCCATGACGTGGGCCTGGATGATCATGGCTGCCTTTAGCACCTCCATCTCCCTCTGCTTCTCCAGACGATGCTCCAGAGACTCACGAAGAAAGACCTGAGGGGGAGGGGGGGAGCAGAGGACATGGGAAGAGTGTTAATCTATCACTCTTATCGGAAAAAACATTAGTGTTTACCAGGGTTTAACTGAACCTTAAAATTAAAAAGTCCATGTATAAATGTCACAAAATACTTAAAAATGTCAGGCACAAGGATCCTCACGCTGCGAAGCTGAAACCACAGAATGTCTGGCCTTTAAGACTTCAAAGCATAACTGAGAGACTCATCAATTAATTGACCATTTGTGTCAGCACCATGCTCCAATAAAAGACTTTTTCAGATTGTCCAGTATGTGTGGGAGTTTATCCAGTGGAGTTTTAAAAGCATTTCATGAGACCAAAAGGTCATAGGAAAGTTTATAGTGACTCATCAAAGGTTCTGGGAGAAGACTGTCACAAAAAAAATTGGGTTGTGACTCTCAAAAATGTACCAGAGCTATTCAAATACTTTTGATTAAATGTTCTTCCTAGATTTTTAAAAAATATATACACGTGATTAAACAGGTGCAATGGAAAATGCGTCCTGTTGTGTGGATCAACACAGAATACTTCTGACTCCCGGCTCTGCTTAACATAGTGCTTCCATTACACACGCTGCATTACACACACAATATGAATTTACAAGTGAACAGAATTAAAAAGAGGCAGTCCCTCCTTTTTCTTTAACATCACCATTTAAAAGACGCTCCCTTCCAGAAGAACAACTGAACTGAACAAAGCAGCCGACATAAATCAAATCCAGACCCCCCCTCGCCTTTTGTTCACGTTGCTAAAGACAGACGATTACAGCAGCGAGTGATTTCGGCTACATCTCTGTGAAAAGACCGATCTTACAGGCACTTTGTGCAGCTGCCTGCTACAGGAGCCAAGCTGTCGTCCATTGATAGAGAAACCGGGCTCACTGAGGGACGCCGGGGGTTAATCCGATTAGGGAGGGAGGAAAATGAGATATGGGACATGGTCTCGGGCGACACAGACGGTGGGGAAATGACACGGTGCTACGAGGGTACAGGAGTACAGATTGTCTTTCTCCTGTTTAGCAATGTATTGTGCGTGTGTGCGTGTGTGTGTGTGTGTGTGTTGTTGGCAGAGCGAGTGTTGAATCCTCAGTGGAGGAGCACTAATGAGATTTTCAAGCCGAAATGTAAACTTGTTTGGGTGATTTGGATGTCACTGACAAGCAGGTTAATTAACAAGGAAACATGCAGTACATGCCCCTGCACGTGCACATACACACACAAATACACACACACGCCCAAAACCACCAGTGTCTCCACCTGAAGTCAGATGCTGGGTTATAAAAGACTTTGCAACAGCATTTCAAGCCTAAGAGCAGATTAAAACAGTTTGACTTGGATATAGAAATTTACCTTCTTTTCAGCTACTTATTTCTATAATCTTTTTCATCCTGTGGGAGAACATCATACATATTCTGTATGTATGTTTTTTTCTTAAACTCTTCAAAAAAGGTACATTTACAGCAGAGTTTTTAGACTCTTTGTACACACCCTCACTTTATTAAAGGCCTTCCAACATGAATCACACATGCTCAAAACGCTCGGCCTAGTGTACAGTCACACACATTTGCATCCCCATGAATTGAACAACTAATCCTTTTTAATCATTACTATGCTAATTAGCGCAACAAAAGCCGCACTAAGCCTCTGCACACTTTTGATTCCTGCTGTTGGGGCCCTCAGGGAGCGCCGCTCCCCGTGACAAGGTCAGGCCCGCGGAGAGAACAGAACCCTGGGAGAAGCAAAGCAGAGCCACATCACTTCCAGGAAATTAAGTTTGAGGCTGTAAAAAAACAAAAAAAGCAACTCCGAGACAATAGTCAGGACATGTGCCGACTGAAAAGGAGCTGGAGGCCGGCTCGATGTAAATCTCACTGCGAGAGGCAGTGGGACAAAAGTGGACGAATCCCTCTGAGGGAGATAGAATTGATTTAACGCTTTATAGGCAGTCACAGCAGCAAGAAGGGCTCTGTGGTTCAGTGCTGAGCATGGTGTTGACACTGCCAGGTTTAGAGGCTCTACAGAGGGCTTTCAGGTGGTGTGACTTCAGCCTGGTTGCCGTGTTGGATGTTCTACAGCAACTTTCAGAAAAGAGACAAGAATGGTTTATAAAAAAACCCCACTGACTGTAAATCTGGTAATTGCTGGCATTTCATTGCTGCCCTGCGGCCGTGCTTTTCACAGAGGCAACACACCCACTGTCCTCCCTTACTGTTGGGGCATTGAGCACATTAAAACCCCAACAATAGGAGAAAGCGTTCTCCAGAGAGTTTTTACTTCCCCCTTCAAACTCTGGCTCCAAGATAATAATCTTTTGAGTTGTATTGGCCATTTTATAGCATTTTTGCTCCTCACTCTTCATTCAGTTTCTTCTTTTATTGATCCTGGACAAACACAGACAGACAGACAGACACACACACACACACTAATGACCATTCATCCGTCCACCCACACATACATGTATCCTCCACTGCTGTCACCTCTTGCAGCATCACACGGTCATGCTGTGATTAAGGATCTGTGTCCACCATCTGTCATTTCCCCATAGCAATCTCACACACACACACACACACACACACACACACACACACACACACACACACACACACACACACACACACACACACACACACACACACACACACACACACACACACACACACACACACACACACACACACACACAGGCGATAGACTGAACGGATGAAGCCTGGATCCAATAACTGCTGGATTCCATGCTTCAGGTGTTCTGGACTTCAATTATTCATGATCTCACACACACACACACCTACACACACCCTCAGAGCCTACAGTCACACAGGCTCCTGAGCTCTGGAATCATTTCATCGACCTGGATTTGTAAGAAGCATGAAGCCAAATTAAGCCTTGAGGGGAGCAGAGTGCAGCCAAAATGGATTGGCATCTGCCTGCGGCGAAGTAAGTCTGTATCCAGTCATATTCATGTTAGCAAGGAGAATACGGATCATCCAGTGTGAGCCAGAGGCAGAAGGAGCGGCAGGACATTCAGGAGCTCAGGGTTTGACAGGAAAAAGTCAATTATACTGTAGAGGACTGAGCAGAAGGGATATATTTCACTGCTGATAGACAGGAAATGCAAATCCATGGGGAAAATAGTTTTTGGGGAAAAGTTTTGAGACAATGACTTTTTAGCTTGGATCCACTCTGGAGTTAAACATACAACAGGACCATACCATACCCAATTACCCTGAAAATAATTCGGTCCTGACTGACGGTCCTGGTTCAGGCCTCGGTTACTAGGAACCGAGATGACCATGAAGACCTCTACTTCATGGTCATGGCAAACCATTTACCTCTCAAAGATGAAATTTATGTTGTAAAATGCAAAAAAAAAATTGCAAAAACTAAGTATGGGTATAAAAGCAAAGAACAACTGTCCTGACCTTGGTCTTGCCCAGCTGCCACTCTGCACTGCTGCTGTCATAGAGGTGCAGCAGCTGGATGCAGCTCCCCCTGGGGTCACCCGGCATCATCACGCCCCGCATCAACACCTTGTACCTGAAGAAGGGACGAGGTGAAGCAGAAGGTTAGAATCCAGCGCTTTCGTGGTTCACGTGACGGAGCACCATCGATCCGGTTTTTCGCGTCCATTATTGGCTAAATATTTTTTCCGTCTTGACCTTTACATGTGTAATGTATCAGATCCTCTTGCTGTAACGCTCAGTGCTTGACATGTTTTTGGTGCAACAATGTTAAGAATGTTTTTTCCAATTGCACCGATTTAGGAAATGAGACTATTTGGAGAATATTGCAGGTTATTGGTATGTGACATTCCATCAGAGCAGCGTGGACACAATCGTCCATATCTGTCACTTTACAATAGAAGTTGGGCTGAACGTCTTGGCGCCGAGACAAACCTGGAGCAGAAGTCTTGGAAAGGTCTCCGGATGGGGAAGCCGGTGCGTCGAATCTTTACCGTCTCCAACATGCCGGAATATCTGAGCTGGTTCAGAACCAACGTCTGGTCAAACTGGTCAGGCATCTAAAGGGAGACAGTGATGATGGAAATATAAATATAATAGGCCATTTGGCTGAAGACGGTCACATTAACATCTTAAATGGACACTTTTAGAAAGATATTTTAATTATTCTAAAAATATGTCATGGGAGAAAAATAATGAGAATGTCGAAAAATGAGTCAAGTAATCATGAACATTTCAGATTGTTGTCTGCATATACGAAAATGTTCTCTTTGTTAACACTGGAGGAGTTTACTTTAAATCCAAAGTAATTTTAATACCTACTTATTGCACATATACAATGTATTATAAAATATTCTGTATCTGTTGCTGGTATAAATAAAGGACAGCTTGTTTATGATTGTATGTCTGCTTGTTTCATGTGACAAAAAGGTCTTGTTGATGTTTCTAGGTTCAAATAAAGACCCCCCCCCCCAAAGAAAAATCAGGTCTTTATTGAGACATATAGAAAGAGCCTCTAAAAGCATCCTGCAGCATCAGCAGATGTATTTTCTGCAGCAAAGACAGGACACTTTCATATATGTTCCTCTGCAGTTTAGTGCAGTCAGCTGCTCATACAACACTATTATGGCAGCATTGGCAATCTAGGACACCATGCACCATGTGGTCCTATCACTCAGCACCGTGTTCGATATATATATAAATAAATATTTCTTTCACAGCTGTGGGGATTGATTTTAGATTTAGACTCAATTTCTGTTTGAGAGCAGGTTTGTAACACTGAATATATTGTATTATCTTATACAAGAGACTTTACTGTGATGAAAGGGTCAATTGAAAGCAATTCTGTATTGCGGTTTGCTTTCCGGATAGAAAAGGGAATAAAAAACACAGACAAGAGTTTTTGGTGGGGGGCCTTTTCTTTTCTTGTTTTGGGTAGTGGAACAATCTTAAAATACTTAAGTACATACTTTATAAAGTTTCTATGCCAAACAAGTAAGCAAGCAGTGCATTTAAACATCTAGCAGAGCAGCACTGTGATCCCACTGGACTGACAAAAACTAATGTCTGTCTCTATCTGCTGTTTGGTGCTGAGCATTCGTGTATATGGAGACTAAACCAGACACGTAAAGCCAGATCTGTGAGCCAAAAGAGGCTAAAAACCTGCGTAAAAAAAACTTCTGACAAACTATTTCATATGACGTCTGCGGCTAAACCCCACGACACTTCCACCCCTTTAAACTTCCACACGCATCTACAGACACCAACATACATAACACTGCATTCTACTCATTCACAACGTTGAACTCAGAGGGAGCGGTGCATACGACAGCGGCAGCCAGCAACAAATCAAAACCCTTCAAAAAAAAAACACACACTTGGCATTGAGATACCAATTTTCCTTACAGGAGTGCATTCAGTGAAAGCCATTTTTCCCGGGGACCTCTCTCACCCTGTAACCTCAGTGGGTGTAGGGGGGCTCAGAATAAGAGGGCGCTTTCAAACCCACTAGTAATGCCCCCTTTATTCAGCGCCCATCATCCCTGATAGCCTGTTGATGGCCCATTTAAGCTGCTGAGATGAAGGGAGGCCAATTCACCACCAGATCTTGACTGAGTGATTGAATGGTGGCCTTTAACCGCCACCGGCCGCAGAGGGGACTTAATTAGCATAACTGACATTTGCATACGGCCGGCTGCAGCGTACAATGCTGAGCGGTGTCAGGAAGCTGCCCTCTGCCTCCTGCCTTTCTTTGCCCCCTGTTTTCTATCTCTATAGTTTCCTCTTTCTGCTCAGATGCTGGCTGCTTCTGGGATGTCAACAACCACTCTTTTAGGGAAGCTTATTCAGCTGCCTGACCGACGTGGTAAATGGAATTGCTCAATCTTTCTTCTTCTCTATCTTTCTTTCTTTCTCTGAAACACAATCCGGAGAGGTTTCACGCTGTGTCAAAGCGCATTTTCAAAGACAAAATAAGGTCTGCAAGAGACTTTCTCATGCTTTCTCACTTCATCATGACGTTTTCTATTGCAGAAAGATCCATTTTATCCTTTCAACACAGGATTTCTATTAATGAAATAACTAAAGCTGTCTGAAGTGAGAATAAATAGCTCAAACTCAGACCACTATTGTACTCCTGCAGAGAAAAAGCTCTATGGGTCTGACACAGAATGATGCTCTGCCTTTGTATTATACACATAAATCTACTTTAGAAATTAGAGTCAAGACTTAAACATTTCACAGAAAGTTTGAGAAAAAACACAAAAAACGGCAATTTTTTCACATATCAGTTAAAGTGTGTGTTGAGGTCATCTGCAGCATCCATCTGATTTCTTGAGTTGTTCTTGTCTGTCTATCAGCAAAGTTCAAATGAAGAGAAATTGAGTAAACACTTTGTGTTTGCCCCTTTCTTGTTTCAACATGTCAGTGTCCTCCTGCACAAAGCCAGCTCCATAAAGAGATGGTTTTCCCAGTTAGGTGCAGAGGATCTGGTGTGCACAGAGAAATGGAACAGCTTAGAAAATTTTGCAGGTTGCATTAATTATAATTTTGTACATTTGGGGAGGATGCCAAGCATTCAGAGTAACTGTTCAGAAATAAGTTAGTCCAACAATCAGCATCCAGAACAATAGCCTGAGGAGTAAACTCAGTGTCTTTCTCAGCCCAACTTCCCTGCTAAATAACTCAGAGCTCGGGGCATTCAACAGGACAAAAGGGGGCGTGGTCGTCCTCTCCCGAGGGGGTTGGGAACCCAAGGAGGAAGACACGAAGACAACCGAACTCAGGGTGAGCCGTCCATCCTTCACCAACAGTAAGAAGGTGCTGAGAGCTGGAACGTTGCATGATAACAAATCTTTATTCATTTAATCTTTTTTTTACAGTTTAATGCTTTGACTTGCAATTGGTGCTACAAATGTCTGTACTTCCATTTCTCTGTGTGAGATCATCTTCATCATCTCTTGTATCTACATTTAAGGCATCAAGATGACAGTCAGTGAAAAAAAGTGATATGTTTGTAGAATAATTATGGAGAAATACAAGCATCAGGCTCCAGACAGCAACAGCACATTCATCTTTGAAAGAAGCTGAAGTGATTAAATTGTACATTTTAAGATTAGTGAACATAGTTTGGTCAAAGGACATCTCACTTTACCTGCCATAATGTATTGACATTGGCCAGTTTGACCCTTCACACTAGCCTTCCAATAAAAATATGAAGCACACTTTAAAACCTGGGAAATCTTAGATGGAGTTTGGATGCTCATTTGCGCCAGTGCCAAAAAATGATCTAGCTGAAGGTTCTGACCCACTGCTGCCAAATACTTTCATCTGGATCCACAGTGGCAATGCACTTCAGCAGCCCAAAGTGCCAGTTACAGATAATTGTTCATTACCCGGAAGGTATCACATGAGATTTTCTCCGTGTTGAATCAAATTTTCTCTGGAGCAGGAGGTCGTCTCCTCTTATAGAACTGTTTTTGCCCCAAAAGGATTTTCTGCCAATGACTGTACTCAATACAAAAGCAGCAAATTCTCACATTTGAGAAGCTGGAACGAGAGAACGCTTTTTGCATTTGTGCCTGATAAATGTTTAAATATATTATTGCGCTACCTTGTAAGATAAAAGCTTTGGAAGACCTTCCCTCTCTGTAAGGATCAACATTCTTGCTTTCACCAGGACTAAGAGCATCTAGAACACAAAGAAGTCTGTGTTTCTTTGTCAGATGTCTTGTTTGCTGATGGGCGTCCAGGTCTGAATGTGGGAGCCAGCGGGGATTATCACTCGCTGCTCAGTGGGGGCTGCTCCACTGAGTTTTGGGGAATCCCTAGAACAATGTTTTCCGCTCATAGATGGACACAAATCCGATCTTAAATCCATGACCCTACTGGATTTAAGCCTTATTCACTTGGAAGGAGGGTTCTTGTTGGTTTAAATTTCTCATAATCATCAACGACACACAGGATGCCTGCAGGGGTAGTATTACTGAGATGAAACCAACAAATACAAAAAGACAGACAGACAGACTGATACCATGGACAATTAAGTTGCAGAGAAATTTTCATCTAGCATCTTTCCTTGAACTCATCATTGAAACTACTTTCTCTTCATTATAATGTCATTAACTAAACTCTCCTCATTATGTGTTCAGCCTGAATCATGCTTTCAGGCTCGATATAATTCTAATAATCATCATGCACTTGCATCAAAGCATAGCCATGCAGGCTCCATCTCAAGTCAATGTTTTGTTTTTTTCTTCTTCTGGAAATTCAATGTGTGTCATTTTGGTTCTGAAAGCCTTCAAGTCCAATTAACGAGACAACTAACAGGAAGCATCAGAGGGACCGTCTGCTCGTCCAGTGCATGGCAGTATAACATCACACAGCAATAATGACCCTGATGGGATTAATTCATGCTGTAATTAAGAAACAAGCTGTTGCTGTCTTTTTCTGGCTATTTAGATTGGTAGAAAAATGACATCCGTTATGCTCAGGCTTTTTTCTTCCAAATGAAACTTAATTTTCAGAGAGATGCACCTGAGAACACAGACAAGCCTTAACAGCTTTCCCACCTGTATACCAAATGTAAACCTATTGGAATTTGAACAATGCAGCAGTTAATACATTGGTTTAGATTGCTCTTAATTACTGCTGAAGTCTATATTACTGTTAATTGGCTTTGCCAAAAAATCTAAAGAGATTGATTAGGGAAGTTGGGAAACATCTCAACATTGTATGCATGCTTTATAATATCCTCATCTTCTCTTTTATTTTCTTGCATTTCCACCAGAACCATCAATTCTATCTTTAGGTCACTGATCACTTTTTAAGACGTTTGTGTGCAAAAGACTGAAAATTAAACTGCCCAAAAAGCTTGGACTGATGAGGAACTCGCTTTGTGCATCTGTCATGTGTCTGAGCACAAACCTCTACGTGTCATCTCATGCCACAGCACTAAATCCCTCCACTGGACACTTAAACCCCGTGCAACAAGCACTTGAACGCGCCGCTTCCCATTTAAAACATGCATCAGGTCTCACCGTGCATCGTAGCTCCCAGCTTCCCTTCCTCAGGCTTCGTCAGATCAGATGCTAAACGGTAAATGACAGAAAACTTCCCAGAGCAGCGATCCCTGTGTCTGTCCTCAACGCTAAGAGCGGCTCAGTCATCCACATTCACACACACACACACACACACACACAGACAGACACACACTCTTTCTCTCTGCCTCCACAGAGTCAAACAAAGGCTTTCAAACCCAGAACTCCACTCCCCTTTTTGTGTGGAGAGGGAGGGCTGTGGTTGTCATGGTGATGCGTCTCCTGCTGAGGCTAATTTGTGCAGGCCACTTGTAGGCTTGACAGAGAGAGAGAGAGAGAGAGTGTGTGTCTGTGTGTCAGGGAACAGGCTGTTTACATTCAAATGTGGTGGTGACTTTTGTGTCCACTCCCTGCAGCTAACTGGACTGATGAACTGGTGTGACGCTGCTGAACCGGACCCAACATGATGGGAAACTGAGCAGAGTGATAATTCGATTATATCATCCATCAACTTCCCGTCGATTCATGTCATCTTTCATCTGATCATTTCATCATTTTTGTAATCTTACTGTGAGATATTTACACAGTAACACGGTGATAAAGCTAAACAGATGCACCTTCCTGTGCATTTTATTCACCGGCTAAAAGTTGGAACATTTGTACTTTAACAACATTTATTAAAAAAATTCTTTTACCTTTATTTTATTCTGTTTTATTTTTAGGTATGTATGTGTATTTGATTTACACTATTAAAATATTAATTTTGCTGCAAAGAATACCTTAGGCACTAAATTGGTATACGTGAAGTTGGATAAATGTGGTTTTATTTTATCTTATCCTATTAATGCAATTAAAAATGGACAAAGTGTGAGTTTTGCTCTGAAGTCATTCAGAACAGTGGAACACAATTCATTACGATGAACATCACTTTGATTATTTCACATGGGAATTTTTACACATTTGGCATATTCCTCCACTTAACAATTGAAAAGTATTTTTAAATACAGTGGTGGGATTTTAACCATATCACACAGCCCTATTGGGAAACTGCTGACTCGAATGTCCCTGCCCCACATCCATTTTCAAGAAATTTAAATCTTCAGACTTTGCCATCCCTGCTTTTGCTTATGGATGAACTGTTCAAATGTTGTATTTATACAAAGATACGTTTCAGAGCTGTATCTTTTGTAGTGGATGTTATGGGAAAAAGTCTTCAGGTCAGCAGGCATGTGACCTGTCATTGCCTCACAGATCAGCGTTGTTCCCGGCAGCTTCCTCTGTATCCAGCCATCAGATTTTGCTGGGCCCTCTTAGACTGAAGCTAATATCTCTGTCCACACAGGGGGCCTATTTCTCTCATGCAAACTAATCAGTGAAATCTGAATTTGTTTAGGAATTGTGCCTTTTTCTGCACCCGTGATTTGTTGTAAAATATGGTGATGTGCACATGGGCTGTTAGCATGCATAACATTAGCATACCCTTCCCTGACTTACATGAACCATACAACGTGCCTTTGAGTTGTTCTTCAAGTGTCAGTGTTAAACTGATAGCTGACAGCAGTAACAGAGGTGTGTGTGTTTCTTCTAGAGATACAAAAGAACACAATGTGTTGTCAATACATGTCCAGTCCTGCTAACAACAAGAACAAAAATCAATAGACTCTGATCAGCCTCCATAGTTGTTATTACTGTCAAAACACACACATATGCGCACACACTATAATGCTGCCTACAGAAGGATGGGGTTGCTGTGGTGATGGACAACTGCATTTGATGAGTGTAGATGATGAGGATGACAGCTTTTTATAAGCAAGTGTGTGTGTGTGTGTGTGTGTGTGTGTGTGTGTGAGTGAGAGAGAAAGAGCATGAATAGGGAGTTGTTGTGCTTAACAGACACAAAGGAAAATGTCTGGAAATGCTGACATCTGCCTGCTCATCATCCTTTTTATCCAAACAGAGCCCTTTAATTCTGACTGTCTTATAAGCACACCAAGCAAAGTGTTAAAATCCCAAAGTATTAAGTTATAAAATAAAACAAACAAAAATGAAAACAAGAGTTAATATGATGTAGTGGAAGGGTCATTGTTACTCTGATGTAATACTGTTATGTCTTTGTTTACTTATCACGTTTTTGGTTTTTACAGTAAATGAAAAAACTGTTAAATGTTTCCCCACAGTACTTTTGTAAAGTGGAGAAAAATATTGTTAGAGAAAATATAAAGCTCAAGGCAATTACATTTGTGGTTTGGTTCATTTAACCAAATCCAAAAGGGTTCAATTCTGTGTTTATGTCTGGTCTGAGTCAGAGACAAGCGCTCAGTATGTGTCATGTTAAACTAAAGTTTAGTTGGAGGGATTTAAGACTCTCTCACGCTGTCCTTGTCCGAAAGTTTTGCCACAGTCTGCATTTCTCTAATCCCTACGACGCAGATGCAAAGTTAGCATGATCCATAGTCAGAATAACCACAATTGAGAATAAAAGCCAGACTGAAAAAGAACGTATTTTAAGAGGCAGTCTTGTACAAATGTCTTCTTTTGTACAACAAGAAAGAAACATGTGATGTGAGTGCAGGTAGAAACACACAGAAGTAACTTTCTGGTAAGACTCCTGTGTCTTTGGTGTGTGACCATTTCAAAGTGTACAGTAAGTGCACTTTGTAAGTGTGTGTGTGTGTGTGTGTGTGTGTGTGTGTGTGTGTGTGTGTGTGTGTGTGTGTGTTCGTATGTCTGTGTGTCCTAATTGTATTTAGAGCCAAAAGTCTGTCCACACGATTATGCATTCTGTCAATATATTGATATTTCCACAGAGACTCCACTTACCATCTGCAGGAGTCCCATGACCCTGCAGGCCTTTTCAACACACTGTTACATCACCGCACCGAAATAGTCTGTTAGTCACCAGGTTAAACTCTCCTCACTTCCCAGAATGTCTTTACTTTACAAAAATGTCTCAAAAAACAGAGGAGCTAAAAGTTTAAACTAATTCTAAAGGTTTCTGAGGCAACACTTCCACATTGAAGTGTGTAATTTTTAGTGGTTTATTATTGTTCACCATCATCCTTCTTTCTGCATCCATCTTTGTGCCCCTCCTTCTCTCAGACACCTGCTTAGAGTCAAACAGGCAGATGACAGGGACGCCTCTCGGGGGCTTTTAGGGGCCGCACGCCGTCCTGCCCTGACCCTTTTTCCCCCCTGGGGCAGCCCTGACATCCCCCCACCTCCTTCCTTCACTACATTAAGCTCCATTCAAAAGTCATCATCCAGCCTTGTTTAACACTGGATCAGAAGAAGGGTCCAGACGGCTGTGTTTCGCCTCATAAAAACACGCCGGCTGTCCCGCTGGTCTCCAGAGGACAACAAAGATGTCCACAGTGTGTGTGTATCCTATTTATGCATATAGTACTCTGTATATATTCATGTATTTATCGGACATTTAAGAAATAAAATTGTCTTTAGATTAAAAAATGGCAGCAGAGTTTTTTGGTTCTTGGTTCTCAAAAAGTGTGTACTCACGCCCCTTCATCACACACACACACACACACACACACACACACACACACACACACTCTTCACAGTGACGGCACAGACGTGTTACATCTGTACCAAGTGTCCACATCTGAGCCTGGCAGAGGAATGAGCGGTGTGAAGAAACAGGAAATGGACAAAATAACATAAACGCCTGTCAATGTGATGTAATCTAATATCACAGCCATGTCATAAATCTAAAGTTTCTGTTTATTTCTGTTGATACTGACGAGTTGCTTATATCCACTGTGCTCTACAATATACCCGCCTGAGGATGAATTCCACCACCGGAAAACTCTCTCTCTTATCTTATCATTGCAAGCTGTTGATGAAATGCTTTAACTCTGACTGGTGGATTTGTTAAACATTTTGAGAATATTTGGAGAAATAACTGTACTGGGAACACAAATTCTGACTGACAAAAACTGCTTTACAACATCTTAATGTTGTAAAGCAGTTTTAATAAATAGTCACTATCAGCTACTTAACCTGTATCAATCAGACCATACAACCAATAAGCTTCTCTGGTAGCTAACCACTACTGATGACCAGGCATGGGAACTATCAATAATTACAGACATCAGCAATCAATGTGACTCGATTCCACTGCTGACCGGATTTCGACTTCAACGTGACACATCTGACGTTTGCAATGATGCCGCTAATGAGTCGACAAAGCATCCAGGCAGACATCGATAAGATACTGATCCAAGAATAGTTCTGCCAGTGAGTTAGTCGATACACGGCGGCCTGGGGAGTTTAGTCAATTTCAAGCCTTGTTTCAAACCACAGACTGTAAACGTTACAAGCCAGAAATAAAATAAAGAGCCAAGGCAGGGGAGCTTGGTCGTTTCCTTAAGCGGACTGATGAAGCAGCAACCTCCATAACTCTTCCATGATGAGCATGATAAGTTGAGACAGCTGTCAATCAAACAAACACACCCACAATCCAATGTCATGCTCCATTTCCGGCTTAGCCTTAGCTCCTTCGTCTTTCAGGCTTATGATCTCTTTTCTCCTAGAGGGGTTCTTTCATTGCTCGTGCTGTAGTAGATTCTACTTTTTATATACAGAAAACTGTGTTATCACGTGTCTGAATTTAGCAAGCCAGATAAAGGAATCACGCTATGAAACAGCGTCAGGACGACACTAACAGAAGCTAACGTGAGAGGGAGATTCTCTCATTGTCAAGTTGTTGTGTCTTTGTTGTTGTTTTTTTACTGTATTATCATGGTGCCTGTAAACTTTGCTGCCATTTTGGCCAAGACTGCTGAGAAGAGAATATCCTGGTTAACATTTTTAAAAAAAATACAATTGTTTTCCAGAACAGAAAACAAAAGTGTAACGTGTACGTATCCAACACAATTCACATCATGAGTTCAGTGGTTGGAAAATTCATTTTGCAATGTTAGTACACAAAACAGTTAAACTGAGATGCATTTTGAGTTAATTACTTATCAGTTATATTTATATCCTCGATAAACATAAATTAAATACAATAGTCTGGATCTGCTCCAATCAGTGGTGGGAGTCACAGTGCAGACGGTGAATCCCTCCATTCTTTCCTGTATATGATTTGTGTACATTATCTCCACATTCTACAATACTCCAGCCTGTTGCTAGGCAACCTGGGGTCAAAGGGCGCCAAAAGGGCCAGACACTTCTCATTCCTGTGTGAGGCTGGTGGGTGAGGGGAGGACTGTTTGATTATTAAATGACAGACGATTCACACACACTCTCTCTGCTTCACTGCTCCCACGTCCTGACCTGCTAATGTTTGCTTTAGGCAAAGTAATGAGTGTGTACTAATGTGTGTATGTGTGTGTGTGTGTGTGGTCGGTCATGAATACCTATATCAGCACTCACCTTGTGTGTATTTGGTTTAATGCATCGAATGAAATATGGGTTGGAAGTGCTGAGTGTGGCCATCAGGGAGTGCAAAGAAACCTGCAATAAAACAAACACTTTTGTTAGTAGTAATATTACTATTCTTGCTGCTACTATAACTATTAATATTTATGCTACCGCTACCTGTCACCTATTTATCTGTGAAACGTGCTATATTAATAAACTTTGCTTACTTACTACTGATGCTACTATGACTAGTATGACAGCTATTATTATTAGTACCTTTTCTCCCAACAACAGTACTGCTACTACTTCTACTACATTAGTTACTGTTTTTTTAACCATAAGTTATTTCCATTACTAATTCAACTACTGTGGCTACAATGTATAAAAGTTAATACTGTTACTGCTACCACCATTATTTGTGAATGAGTTACTGCAACTGTTACTAAAACTGCAATAACCAGTGACCACCAGTTTTATGATCACCAATAGTAATAACTACAACTACTGCTGTTACTATGGTTTCTACAACAGCTTACCACAAATGATCTACAACTACTGATTCTAGAGGTACTACTACTATTTCACGATCTGCTGCTGCTGTTACAATTTCTGCAGCAATGGCTACTACTACCACAACTGCTACTATCACAATAACTAACTAAGTTATTTCCTACTAATACAACACTGGTGTTATTTTATCCCAGCACTACTAGTATTACTGCCACTACTGCAGTACCACTGGTGCAACTACTATAATAGCTACTGATCCTACTGTTACCACCACTATAACCACTAGTGTCAGAATGAACTGAAACTAAAAATAACTTATGTGTAACTTCTCCTAATAAAGATCATTTAGCTCTGTAGTGTTTGTGTAGTCATGTTACTCAGCACCGATGGGCCCAGACAGTATTTGAGGAAGAATAAACAGTAAACATGTTGCTTGTTTATGACCCACCTTAAACTGGGTGCTGACTGTGGGCCGTCTGTGCTTGGAGCTGCTCTTCAGAGTGTCCTGTTTGTTTCGGCTTAATACATGTTCAAACAGGTCGTAGACAAAGTCCAACCTTTGAGAAGAAAGGGAAGTGGTTAGGATGCAGATGCTGTGAAATATGCATTCTGAACCGGGAAGCTTCATAATTTTATAGTAACTGCAATTAAAATAGTTTGTTATTCAAGTGTCAGTGATAATGCACCATATTAATAGTGTCACTGTTTAAGAAGTCACAGTATGGAAAGACTGAAATTATTTTTAGTTATTAATAATATTTATGGATCCAAAAAAACAAACTTTCAATATTATATTTAAGTCTCTACGACAAAAAGTTAAAAAAGTTTTGATTATTGCTTGACAAAAAAAGCTGTGAAATTCAGGTGCAGACTTCAAATCTTTAACAGATTTTAACAAGTGAGCCTGCAGAGCTGTGCACAGAGGAGAATGATAAACTTATTATGATGCATATGTTTGTTAAAAAGCACCAGTAAGTTTTGGAAAAAGAAACATGTTCAATATGTTCTCGTCCAGTGTGCCACTGAGCAAAGCCCAGATTTAATGCCCAACTCTCTTTTATTTGTAAATTACAACAGTAGGATGAAGCAATATTCATAATCCTCTCCTTCAAAAAGTTAGAAATGTTGCAACCTACCTGCTCTCCCTCAGCAGGTTGAGGATGTCATCCCTGAAAGTGTCTCTGTTCTTCTCCAACATCCCCCTCACGTCGTACACCACCTGCAACCAGCCACAGGGGGGCGTCAGAGAGTTATATGGGAACAAAGACAAGAGATGCCCAACCTGGACGTGTGTCTTCCTCTGCAGCTATTCAGTTGAAATGGATCAGTTTAGTATTTTTGTGAACATTGTTAACAAAAAACACAAGCAGTATCTATAATGTTTTGAGCAACACTTTGTTCTATTAAAATTAGAAAACATACAACATACAGTAGGCAACACAAATATTAGGGTCTTACCTCTCCTGCATAGTGCTTGACTCCAAAGTAGTGCACAGCAACACGTGGCTTCACATAGAAAGAGTTTTTCTGCAGCAGAAGGAAATAAACCATTTAAATGCTTCTGACAAACACTCCTTGCTCTTCTGTAATATCACTAACAAAATCACAGTCACAGAGAAAAGGGCAGACTTCAGATGATTACAGATTCCGTCTGTTTTCTGAGCTGAACAACTGAAATCATAACTGCATGAAATGTGCTCCTAATACTGCTGTAAAATAAGAAAACACGTCTCTGTGAACCAGAAAAACTGTATTATTCTCTAAGTAAAGAATCGACTCCCATAATCGCCCTTTTAACCCCGTCGCCATGTCTCTGGTTTGTTGTATCCAATTGTCTTTTATTCGATCATAATCCAGTTTAATAAGGCTACAAAGCCTCACTAAGAGCACAGCCAAGAAAATATTTACAAGTATTCTACCTCTTTACTGCTTGCAATCACATCATCGTTTAAATCAAGTCAAGCTGTTTGCTGCAGATTTAAAAGCCAAGAACGGTACACAGCTGTTGGCCAGCATTTGCTGACAGGATCAGTATCCTGTTAGCAACAGATGCTAACAACATTAAAAATGAAGTTATTACTTTTACTATAGCATGCAATGTGAACTATAAACTGCAAGGTTCTTGATTTTATTTGTAACATGGTTTGATGATCCCATGGTCTAAACCCTTGATGGGAGAAACATGAAGTTGTGTGAATCTTCAGGTTCAGACTGTTTGTAACATTATTTCCAGCTAACAAAGGAATGACACATCCCAGGCCATGTCAGCTGTACCTGGGTTATTTTTTTATGACACATCACAAGTCTATTTCAGTTATTTATTGACACAAAGGAGAATCATGGCAGTGGAAATAATCGTACTGGTTCCACTGGTGCAGAATAGAACTTATTCTGTCAAAACAATTCTTTAGAATGTCTGAATGATGATGACTTGTTATCCTTTTTACATTTTATTGATTGCAATTTGTAGGTTTTCTTTGTTTAGATAGAAGAAGTCTTCACACTGTTAGCTTTTAATGTGGGAGCTTCTGTCTGGTGTTAATTAGGCAGAAAACCTGCAGCCCAGTGTATTCATTCAAACATTAGTTTTGTGTGCCCATTGTCACTCTGCAATTAGAGAACTAACTGCCGGACTAAATATCAGTCCCACATTGATGAGAGGCTCTTGAGTTGTGAGGGTAAATGAGATGAAGTGACTGGATGTGAAGCAGAACTCTGCAGTTAAACTGTTAAACTGTTAAACAGTTCAACTGAAATGTGTTAGATGGAGACGTACTGAGTGCTGGCTGTGGAGTTTCTCCAGTAAGGTGTCGTCTGTGGCTTTGGGGAAGTGACTCTCCTCATTCATCAACGCCAGGAGACCCAGTTTCTATGGAAACACAGTGAGATCATCACCATCATTGATAACTGCATGATCTTACTTGTTCTGATCCTCACCACTGTCATCACAGCTATTTTTACTCTTTCTTATTCTTGACTTGCCTATTCTGATATTTATTGTTATTTTTTAATTATACAAATCAATATTTTAAAAGTTTATCTCCCAAACATATAATTTCCTGTTCGCCTCTTATTACACATCCAGAAACTTAGTATTTAGCTAAATATTACTATAAACACCATCTCATTATTTATCTGCAACAAGACTTTTAACATCCTACTCCTACTCCTTCTGTGCATAACTCCACAGTCGAGCTAGAGTTTGGAATCACCCACATACCTTCTCGATCAGATCCAGACACTCCCCGTTGTCCATCCAGTTGATGTCGACCCAAACCAGGCCTTCCCTGCAGGAAGCAGCCAAAAAAAAAAAAACAATCAGAGAGAATTTACAACAGCAAATGAAGAAAAAGACAGCATTTCAAGGTAGCTGAGCTGCCACGAAAGTAAACACATTATGATGTTGTGTTCAAGTCTTTCAGTAGACCTCTGCCAGGAAAGAGGAAATTTTTCACCTCCATCTGCACCCACTTCTTCAAATTGTCATAAATGCATTGCGAAGAACTTTTGGTCCAACCATCACCTGGCGTTTTGTTTTTAAGGGGAAACCCTCATGCTGTGCTCCTGTGAAGGTAGCAACGTCCTACAAAAAGGACTTCCAGCTAAAAGCATGGCCATCTCTGTTTCATCCATCACATCACACCAAGATGACAAACAGCCGATACAGTTTGGATGGCTGCAGACATGCAAATCAGAAAAATGTGCTGGAGGTTTGGACTGAATGCCTTCAGGCTGATGACCTCATCAGCTGTGCTTTCTAAATATTGAAATACATCAGGTAACAGTTTGGTCGGACTGTAGAGTATACTGGGAAATGATAAAACTATGTTTGTACATACATGTAAAATCATAATACAAATACTTGACAGGCTACAATATGCAGGGTTCGGATTTTCCATGCTAGGTTAGCCAGTTAAAGAGTGAGCCGGCAGCTTTCTAATGACATGTTAATGAAATCTTATTTCACTTAGGATGTCTTAATCTTTGAAAGATTAATATTAAATCATGACAAAAGCTTGGAGAAACCAATAGCTAGTATGAATGCTATCTTTAATATGGACTGACATTATTACCGCTACAAAGCCAAAGTGTAACTACCGGTAACTACATATTTGTTCACTAACAATTTAAGACCAAAATTTCACTTTTTAACATTTGTTTTACTACAGCATATTATTAAGAATGTGTCATTTCAGTCTAAAGAGAGCTAGAAGCAAAAGAGCTACAAGTTAAAGCTAGCTGTGAGAAAGCGACCACTAGCCTTAGCTTAAACTTAAAGTCACTTTTTGTCCTGACTGTGTGTTTGAACAATACACATTTGAATAAATCTAAAACTTAGTTAGTTAGGTTGTTGTCTCATGTGAGTAACGTTAGCTAAATCTAATCATTATGGAAAAGTAACACATCTAACTAGTCTTGCTCAAGTTAAAGGCACAGTAAGTTAGCTCAGTAGCTTAATTGCCATTTCAGCCGCCAGTTAACATGATTTAGTGTATTGAATTAGATTTACAGATTTTATTTATTTCATTAGAAATATTACATAGTAAGTCGACACCTGGCAAGTCAGATATTCCTGAACTATAAACATTAAATAATCAAAATAAATAGTATTTTCTAAACAAACTACCCTAGTTCCTTGACAGTTCCCTAAAGCAGAGGAAAACCCAGTGTTCACATCTTTAAGGTATGAGCTATGGCTAGTCTTTTTTGTGTAATGTTGGACTAATTATCTGCCCAGCATGAAAACTTTAATCCCCTTCTAAGATAAATGTTGTTTAGCCGACAGCTAAAGGCTTGTTAGGAAACTAAGTAAAAGTGATGACAGACGACAGACTTTTGGAGTGAAAAACAAAACCATACATGACGAGTAAACATCCTCCACCTACTTGTTGTATTCAAGTTGCTCCAGGGAGAAAATGTGCTTGTTAAAATATTCCTGAAGCTTCTCATTTGCATAGTTGATGTTGAACTGCTCAAAGCGGTTGACCTGAGGGGAACACAATCAGGCAGAAATTAGACACAGAAAACATAGAGGGAGAGTTAATGAAGTGAAAAACAAGACATCCCTGAGGTATGTTTACCGATTTTCTTGATTAACATTTAAAATCTGATTAAAATACTTAGGAATAGAGAATAAAAGGTCAAATTGTTGAATTTAATTGAGTGTGCTTGTGGGAGGGATTTTAATTTAACTTAGTTATATTTAATAAACTATTTATCCTTGAGACAATATTAGATGCTGGGTTCATAAAAGGAGCTGGAAAGAATAGGAGTTTGGTTAGTAAGTGTATGTCTAATGGTGCATTATGATGAATCTTTCCTCTGGATCCAACATACCTCAAAGTTCTCAAATCCAAAGATGTCCAGGATGCTGATGGATTTGAAGTCTTCTTTGCCCCTGATGCGGATGTTGAGCTTACGAATGATCCAGTTGAAACACTGAGAATAAAGTGCCATGGCCATGGAGTCTCTGGAGTCCACCGCCTGCAGAGAAACAAGGAAAATGTCACTGGTAGCAAACAACACCAACACACAGTTTCTTAAAATCAGTGGTTTGAAGGTTACAGAAAAGTCAGAATAAATAAAAAATCTTTTATGTTTCCAGAAACGTATTCAGTCATCCTTTATTTATTTACCCATATCATCATATTAAACTTCTATATTTCAGGCAAAATTCACAGAAAGTTACTCAGCTACAAGTAAAACTTACAGAAAACCATATGTAAATACACCTTATGGCTCCACAGCAGGCTTTATAACATTAGCTTATTCCCTTTTATATCTTATTTTTATTTCAGAAATATGGCATCACTGTATAAGTTTAAAGCCCGAGAAATTGTGATTTTTTGCTGCACCTACAACTAAATATTATTTAAATCCCTAACAAAAGCAGAAAAACTGCTACAAAATGGTATTCTTAATAGTAAGTAAATTAATTAAACATAGTTTCATGGTGCATTTGCCTTAAATAGGTTATCTTTATTGGCTAATAACTAATCAATTAAAAATGATGAAAACTCTAGCATATGTAAACCTTTTGACAATATCTACATATATTTTAAGGAAATTCTCATTCTGAAATTATTAGTCGATTGAGGTAAAAAATGTGCTGCTTTTTTTTGTTTTATATCATCATTTGCTTGGTCACACAATACAAGACATTTGAAGACATCAGCTTGGGCTCTGGGAAGCTGCACTGAGGAATTTTTTGTCACTTTTAGACTAATTATTTGCAAACCTTCTCTGATCATACAGTTAAAGGTTAGAGTTGCAGGTAGAGGTTCTACAAAGGTACAGAACACTACTGCGTTGCTCCTTTTCAGCACCATATTAACCAAAAATTAAACATTTTGTTGTGTAACTTTGCACCAAAAAGGGAAACTACACCATGGAGATTAGTTTTCTATTCATTCTGTGAATCCAGTTGTATATGTCTTCTGTGGCTCTGCAGGAGTTTTATCACGTCTCAGAAAATGATGTCATCTCTAATTGATTTTAAATGGAAAGCTTGAGTTACAGGTCAACAGTCCCTGCGATCACAAAACAGTGTCCACTGGGAGTCTGGAAACACATTAGCAGGTGAGGGGAGTTCGTAGCGATCATTCAGGTTATTATACAGTTGTGGTAACTGTCGTTTACTCACCTGTTCCACAGTCAGCGGTGTTGAAATTTCTTCGCCCCTGAGGATCATGGACCGATGGGTCAGGACCTCTGCCAGCTGATCTGAGTTCAGCCCCAGGAGGTCAGACGTCCGGCTGAGGGCTGCTGATGTATAAAAACACACAAACCTCATTATCAGAGATTTGTTTGGACCGAACATTTCATTTTAAAACTCATTCTAAAGCTGGCATTAGCAAAAGATGTCTGCTTGTAACATCCAGCTGATGATTTTTATTCCCTACTCATTCCTCCAGTAAAATCACAAAACAGTGATACCTTGCTCGTGTCACCATGGTTGGCCTTTTCAATAATCAGTAACTACTGCTGCCACCTTTTCAAGCGTGACCTTTAACTTTTGAATATTAAACACATTTGCATTTGTTCAGTCTGGTGATAACGTGACCCTGGGGGCCAAACCACTCAGTGCCACAGGAAGTGAAGTAACATCCAGCAACGTTAATGACGGCTAACACTAATGGCATGTTTGTTCACTGAAGTGTGGATTTTTCCCTTTGATGGATTAGTCTTCAAACATACTGTGTGGAACACATTACCAAACGCTTCACCAGTTCCAGAGACAATGAAAGACATACAAAAACACTCTAAAGAAAAAAAGCTTTTGACTCATTCATCCAAAAATGAAGAGTGCACATGCTACATTTTTAATTGCTACATTTTTTGATTTACAGAAGAAAAGAAAGGAAAGACTGATCACTGTTTTGCACTGCCAAGCTACTAACAAAGTAGATCCACTCAAGCCTTTGTTCCCAACAAACAACCGTAATTCACAATCATAATTCCATGACCACCAGAGGCCCTAGTCATGTTAATGGAAACATACTGTAGGGTATTTTAGGCAATGACTAAGGTTGGTGTTTTTCTTGTGAGGACAGTCTCACCTTGACAGGAAAACGAAAAAAAAAGTTGTCTCTGACCTGATTTAGAGGAGACTTGCGCTCCTCCGGCCGTCATGAACTCGATGTTCCCTGTGTGGAGGATCCCGGCCAGGAGGCGCAGGATCTCCCCAATGTTCTCCTCCGTGAACTGCATCGTTCGCATGGAATTCTGAGAACCACAAACACGCAAAAGAAGCAGTTGACGAAGACAGGTCGCAGCTTCATGTTCTCGCTGCAGCAGGCAGGCAGGCAGGCGGTCTGATGGATACATGTTGAATTCCTCACCAGCTGATTTTGTTTCTTTTGGGGTCCAGACTGAAAATATTCCTGACAGCTGCTGTTAGTTACAATCTGTCTTTAGCAGCTGATTAGTCTTTTGGGGGATTCTGGAGGTTTGGACTGACTCGAAGTTACATGTGTGGTGTTCTGAGTTTGGCAGCAGCGGTTTCACTTTTCAGTCTCACCAGGATCAAATGCTCAAGAGTTTCTTACTCTGATTTAAGGTTATGAATAAATGAATGAACGTATGAACGTATGTATGTGGGAATGAAAAGGTACATTTTTAGTGATAAAGCCAGTTGTGTTGTACGTACCAGAACATCCTGAAAAGTGCCCGTGTCATTGATTGTCTTGTCAGCGATGCAGCTGGACTGTCTCAGGTAATGGTAGCTGTCAGGGTGGGTCAACCCGAATGCCTCTGCAACAACGCAAACAAGCACAAACACAAATGCACTCAGTTACCTTTCCTGCTTATAAGTTTGTCCCTATATTATTACAATACCCTGTTTTGTTATTATTAGTGTCCAAAGTGTGTTTTGCTCTCAACACTTTCTAGATAACGCACTTTTGTGAATTGCTATTCTTTATTTTGTACTAAGTTTAGTAAAGTGCGACCTACCTTTCTGCTGGGTGTTGATTCCTGCTAACAGGGCGTAGAAGATGTGGTAGTTTCTCTCCCCTGGGTTCTGCCGGACCACTCGGTTCTGTAGGGGAACACAAGTGCTGCTATTAGGTACTCATATTTCTATTAACACAAACATGCATGCCACAGCCTTAAAGTGGTACTCCAACCAGAATATTTTGTGCATTAAGCACTAAGCCCAGTTTGAAATGTGTAAAATATTTGTAGTTTCATCCTTCCCGCTGTGGTCTTTCAAACCACTCTTGCAGCACAATCCACTTTTTTTTTCTGACTTGCTTCTGTGCTGCACTGCCTCAGAAGCTGTGTTTAGTCATATTTTGGCACAGTGTTGAGTGTTTGGAACATACAGATAGATTAGAAAAGCACTGTGCTGCAGAAGTGGTTTGGGAAGTGTTTGTGGAGGTTTCAATGCTTTGTTTCTACACCTTGAAGTTGTCACCAGTGAGAGCTGCACTAAGGATGACGCTTTTAGCAGTTGAAGCCCACGGGAAGTCTGACAATAGATTCTGATGGAGTGTCACTTTAAACGCGCTCAAGTGCAATTACAGACTTAGTAGGAGGAAGGACACTCACCTTTTCTAAGAGGTCTGTGATCAAAAAGTGTCAGTCAAGGCACATAACTGCTGGAGATGGCTCTACAGTGGCTACCAATGTGATTCTGCTGATGTTCTACAAACACAATGACTAAAGCAAAGCACTGTTTGCCAGCAAGTTAGCTTACACCGTATTTTCAAAGTTCATACTAACTAGAGTAGAAAACAACTGGAAGTCAGAGGCTCTACCTTGGCTATGGCTCTGCATATGTTTATCCTTAAAGGCCTCTTTTGCCAACCGCTTCAAGTACTTCCTTCCTGTATGTTAAGCCTGGGTAGGAAATGTGCAGTTGAAAGGAAGTGGCAGCCGCTTGAGTGGGTTTTAAAGGATACAGTCAACGATTTTGCCTCCCTGGATGTTGCCCTTCTGGCTGAAATGCAGCTGGACAAACTTCCCAAAGCGGCTGGAGTTGTTGTTGTAGACGGTCTTGGCGTTTCCAAAGGCCTCCATGATGGGACTGTGGAGTGAAGAAGAAGCAGGATTAACAAGGACATTAACTTTCAATTCAATTCAATTTTATTTATATAGCCCCAAATCACAACAACAGTTATCTCACAGCGCTTTTCATAAAGAGTAGGTCTAGACCATACTCTGAAGTTATTTACAGAAGCCTAACAATTAACCAGGGTTCTTCAATTAAACCTTGCCATTTAAAATAGTTAACCATAAATAACATTGATAATTACCTGCTCTCCAGCAGCGCCTCCTCCACATGTGACGTCCTGTCTCTGGACGATAACTCCAGGGAGTGCTGGCTCATGGCCGACAGGAACTTCAAGATCAGCTTGGTGCTTTCTGTTTTTCCAGCGCCGCTCTCTCCACTGGGGGGGTACACATACACAACTGGTGAGACAGCAAATCTTCATCATCAAATCATTTTTTCATCTTCTTCTTCTTAGTAAAACTGGAAATAAAGACGTTATTTTTCTTTGTATTAGGCTTGATGCATTTGCTGCATTAGCAGCAGATGTTGTAGCAGCAGCAGTCAACATCAGTAACAGAAGAAGCAAAAATAGTAACACCAGTAGCACAAAGAAAGCAGTGGTAATAACCCAAGTAAACATGTCTACTATACATTTCAAATGTTTTGGGATGGCTGCAATAAACTAAGTTATATCAGGCTCATAAGAGCTTGATTTTCAGAAACAACATTTTTGTAGTTTTCATCTTTCATGTTTAAACATTGGTTTTCATTTCTACAGTGATATGAAAGGATCAGTCCAACGTTCAGACACAGTCAAACAGCCTCCAGCAGCTTTTAAGACTTTTGATTGGAGCAGAAAAGATGTGACACTGGTCTGACCTCAGTTTGTGAAAACATCTGAAAACTGTGTGGGTGGAGTGCATCTTTACTCAAGGTGAGACTGAATGCCTTTGCCTGCAGGTTGTTTGTTCTTGAAAAACCTGCTGCAGGTTTAAACTATCGATTACTCACAACAAATTGGGTCAGATGTGAATTAGGTGTTGATGCCTGACTCATGACTGAACACAACAGATTTTCACACACACACAGTTGACAGCATGACGGGAAACAGCCAGGGTATGTTCAAAACTCAACCACTAGATGGTGCACTGGACACTGCTAATCAGCTGTGAGCTGACCATCGCTGCCGTCATCGCCTGATTCGTGACTGTGAATGAAATGTAGGATGCAACACACACAACAATGGGCCTCAAAGCCACAAATGAAGATCAATATGATGTGAAGACTTCCATCTTATTCTCCAGAACTGAAATAAAAGGTGCGTAGAGGCACTGCAGGGTGGTGACATGACAACATGTTATGCGCTCTTGGGAATTGTTCTGTAAATAACTAGAGTCAGGCTAGACGCGATTGGCAATAAATTTGAATTGAATATGAACAACAGATCAGTCACTGGAATTAAAGTTGAATCTAATTAATGTAGGAACAATAAACAAGCCAGAATATTCACATAGCAGGCATTTACGAAGGCAGACAACAAAAGAACACGTGAAGACTGGCAGATTATTGACTGAGAAGAAACAAAACATGATAGTCATTACTTCAGTCAAATATGACTAAACATATTTGGGTCTGTTAACATGAAGCCTTGTGTGCTTCAGGTCTAAAATCCCAGCTGTTTGGGCAAAGTAAGAAAGATGCCGCTCAATAGAATTATGAAAGACTTCTACAGTTTCAGAACAGCTTTCTTCACAGAATATAACTGGACCATCAGAACTATCGGCTGCAGTTCTGTGTAGTAACATCAAGACACATGATTTTACTGACAGTAAAATTCAGGGTTCTTCACTCATAATTCAGGGTTTTGGCTGTGTGCACTATAAACTCTACACTAGACAGAGCCGACATTTAAAACAGCTACTCTCCATTTACTGCGGCGATGACTATGATTTTGCATGTCAAACCACCTGACAACCTTCATCAGCCTGATCCCTAATCAGTGGTGTCCAGCGTCACTCTCATCCCACTGCAGGCTTTGTTTACACACCAGACATTTTTCCATTCATCATTATCTGAGTGTCTCACACAGCGTCTGGCAGCAGACTGGGATGGATTCTGGGGGTCTGTAACAACTTAGTTTTAATTTGTGATGTTTTTTTTTGTTGACGCGGATTAAAACAGGTTTGTAGTTTGACACATATTTTTCCATTGTCATTGTTTTCGTTCCTTAAGCCAAATAGTTACAAGGACACGTAAATTTAGATGATCAGATAACCAAGTAAACTCTAAACTGTATCTGCAAAACTCAGTATTAAACAGAAAGGACTGCAGCAGCTATCAGCATACTGACTTCCCTCAAAATGAAAATCCACTAAAAACTAAATGAAACCAATGCAACAATCCTTCATAATCAATTACTACACTAAAAATAAATGTCTCCTGATAGAATATTTCCAGAATTAAGCTTAGCTAATTTTATTATTATATAATTTTTGTTGGGAACAAATCTGGAACAGACAGCACCTAAGAAATGTCAGAAAACTGTGTCCCATTGCCCCTTGTGATGTTTTCAAATTGCTTGTTTTGTCCATCTAATGTAAAATGATATAAAACAAAGAAAGACAGCAAATCATCCCCTTTTGAAAGATGGAAAAAGAGACTGTTTTGCATCGTTTGGGTATTTCTGCTTGTTAAATAGCTCATATTAACCATCAGAGAATTTACAGAAGGTTGTTTATGTAAAGTAAATGACCAATGCAGAATATTAAAGAGAGAAATTAATGTTTGCTCTTGCATGAACTTGTGTTTGTGAGTTTTAACAATCATCAAGCACCCGAGTGTCACTAAACACAACACAATGAACAACCCCCAAATGTGGCCTTGAATAATATTTCTTTCACCTCAGAAACATAACAGTCACCGCTGTCAAAAACACAGCGTGATGCCTGAAACCCCTCGCACACCTCTCAGGGACAACATGACCCTGGCAACCCGCAGTCACACAGTGTGAGGGGCTAGCCATGTTAATTATTAACCTGGAAAGCCATTACACAGACACTGAGTGCAACTTAAGAGCATTAGTCCACAAAAGACACATCATTCAACACAAACAGGACACTTCACAACAGAGGTGTCCAAAACACACCCAAGACCTTTGAGAGCTTTAGAAGAGACGCTGGTGGCTCTGTCGACTTTCTTTGTGCTGAATGAAGGTTTGAAAAATAATACAGTTTACAATAGTTTTGAGAAGTTCTGACCATATTTGTGTGCAACCTTTTTAAATATACACACAACTACATCACCAGATACTCTGATAACAAGGTAAACAGATCAAGCTAAGTAAGTAAGAGTCTGCAAATTGATTTTCTTATATCACTGAACTCAATGGAAGTTAAGAAAATACATCCAAAACTCTAAAAACACCACAGCATGTTTTAGTTAATGGTCACACGTGATGTGGCGTTTGAGTAAAGTGCAGGCATTCATTTTAAAAGCCACTATAAGGCATCTTAAATGTTAGCTTTTTTTTTGTAATGAGTGCTGCTTTTCACATCTGTAAACATTTTATGACAGACAGGTGTGATTCATTTTAAAAACAAAACTCTCAAAAAACTCATTTGAGTAATGGCTGGGTGACACCCCATAGGGCGGTCACAGTGAAGGTATTCACAGCTGTAAACTGAAATGTTAGAAAGGCCTTTGGATTCAGCCAGCTTTTCTCATGCCGTGTTTTTTTTTTTGCTTTCAGTTTGCTTTCAATAAAGAGGCATCAAAGAACAATAAAGAGAGCACCGAGGCAGTGAGCAGAAGCTACAGCAGCTGAACAGACAAGGAATGGCGAGCTAGCTAAAACTCACTGTTTGATTGACAGGTGATGTCTGAGAGGAAACAGCAAAAGGTGGGGAGGAACAATTTTTACTAAACAAAACCCTGCAGATGCTGTTGAATTTAAATGACAGTAACCTGTGCCAGCTGTGGCTGCAGACCAGAGACAGGAAAACTAAATTAATAAAACACTGAGCCTCAAGTTGGTAGCCTGGCATCACCAGACTAATTACGATTCCCCTCTATTCATTTTCGATTTCCAAGGCGCATTAACAATGGGCGTGGACCAAAATGCCTCTGGACGCAATTGGATAGACATTAACTCATTAGCAGCAACAAAACATGTGATGTAGTGAAGTGGGTAGGGCTGGACGATACGGCCAAAAATTTTATCTCGATAAAAAGTTTCATATCTTTCGATATCGATAATTATCACAATAAGTATCAAATCGTTATATCTTTTGAGTTTGAAGGCTGATTTTTGTCCTCAGTGAAAGTTGTAGAAACCTGATGGTTAATTGTGGTTTGAACTCTTCTTTATGGTCAGAACATGACAAACATTTGATTCCAAACAGTGGATCACTTCACAAATCTGAGGGAGAACATTCAAAACATTTATGATAAAATCTTTTTCAACAAATATGCACAAGTAAAATTAAGTAAAAGCTTTGTTTCTGTCCTCAACAAAATAAACATCTTGGTAAAAAAATTCAGTCCTAATTTGTGTGTGATTCAAGTGAATTAAAATTAAACATTTATTGAATATTTATTGAACATTTGTTATTTTGTTATTGAAAGAAATTATATTGCGATAATTATTGTTATTGTTTTATTGTCCAGCCCTAGAAGTGGGTAAGAGTTAAAGGGTTAGGGCTAAAATTCTGTCAGAAGTACGGAAAACATCTTTCTTTTGGATGATGGCTATATTATATACTACTGTTTTTTCAGCATTTGAAGCAAAGAAACGGGTGACATTTGAATCGGACACAAGTAAAGTTTAGATTACTGATACATAAAGAGCAGCTGAAAACAAATTAGAGGCTTGTTTCATATATTCCATCTGCATGTTACATGAACTGACAGCAGACTGAAGGAAGTCTACTGGAAAATAGGCTGTGGGTAGCATATGGACAGACTGCATTATATCCTCCTCCTGGGGCGCTACGGTGGTTCAGAGGCCTGAGGTACATACCATGTAGTCACGACACTGTGAAAAACATCCACGCTCTTGCCTCTATCTCTCCTGACTCTCACCACTGGAAACTAATCTAATAAAGCAGAAATGTTCTTTGTTTCCTGTCCAGCTAAGTGAGATTTTTCAACTTTTACATCCTGAGGCAGAACACAGAAGTTGGAGATTATTAGATGGCCAAATTCCAACACACACAAACAGAATGTTGAATGGAGTTCATTCTAAACCAAAGTTGACTTTTTAATGTTTCGTGGGCTGATTGCATTTCTTTCATAATGGACATGTGAATATCCACCTTTAGATTTTTATAACTTTTAATTCACAAGTAGGCTAAATAACCCTCTGGAGGCCGTCTATTCATCAGTGAATACACTGAGCATGTTTTATTTATAGCAACATTACTTCATTTATATATCATGTTGACAAAAGCTGATGAAAACAAAAACAAACTAAATTTTTAATCTGATTTATTAACATTTCCGTGATTTACAAACACATTATTTTATGAAAAACAAAAATGCAAAATGTAAATCACTTCACATCTAAGTAGATTTTTTGCAAAAGATTTGTACATTTTATGGGCACCTTTGTAATTTTTCTTGTACACTGGGTTTCTGGCAGCTTTATATTTTATGTTAAATTGGCAATATGACAAACTTAGCTGAGTTTGGGCTAAAAAAAAAAAAGGGGACACAATGCATGCTGGGTGGGGACAGTCTGCAAAATTTTAAATCAAGATCAACCCGGACTCCAGAGGCTTTTTAAGCCTTATTTTGAAATCTTGCTGGTATGTTTGGTTGGACAGAAAACAGGACTGGAGATAATGTAAACTCTCAGGGGGTCTGGCTTTAGCTGGAGATGTGATCGCAATGCACATGTGGACACGTTATAACACAACAGGCTGCGGTTTAGACACTCCACATGTCAGAGATGACTGAGCAGCCACTTATGGTTCAAATCAAAAGCTGCAGTTTGGACATGGCATTTTTAAACATGTCAGTGTCAGTTTAATTATGACTCTTTGGAATCATTAGAATGAACACGTGAGAACATGGAGGAAATTATCTGTTTATGATCAGTTTATCTTCCACCAGTGAAACAATTAGTGCTTTTCTTTGTCTAAATTGGGAAACACACTTGATTTTTCCACAGGCCCCTTCTTTTTAACATTTCACTTCATGCTTATGAAGTGTTAGCTCAGTTTGTCTTGGAAAAACTGCACTCTTTGTCCGTTTTGTGATATAAAGAAATCCAGCCATTGTGTCTGATAGCTTGTTTTCCTGCCCCCTAGTGGCCACAAATCATTGTGATGCAGCTTTAAAGTTTGTGTGTTTGTGCGTTTGTAATAATACTTGATCCAGCTAAACTAAATCCAACAAAAGGCAAGTAAAACAAATCTTTGATTTTTTAAAAACTTTGATTTAACTTATTTTTTATTCACTAATTTCGTCTTTGCATTTGTATAACATGTTGATGTTTCAGTTCAGGCGATAGCATGGAAACACTTCAATCCCTGCTTGCTGCACTTTTTAAGTTAGAACAGTCAAGTTAAGACTCAAATCTTTGGCTCCAGTTTTAGGGGTCTTCATTACAGCTGAAGAGAAAAACTATAAATTCAAACACACAGACACACTAGAGATCTTGGCTCTTTCCAACACTGGGTCAAACTTTCTTAGAGGGATTGGATTTTACTTTAAAGGGCTTGATGTGTGCAACTCATTTAAATAGCTTAGACTGATGACGGCCCAATCTGAAAAGGCCTTCTAAATGTTACTTATTTAAAAGACCTCTGGCTTCGTGCCAGCATGTCCAAACTAGGACACACACACACATACACAACAAAACAGCACCCTGCCTTTGTATAATCCCTGGCTCTCCGCATGCTGTTGCCACCCAAGGTAAAACCCCCCACAGGCAGGAAGGTGGGAGTCTTCAGCGGAGCGACTGAGCGTGTTGGACAAACTGCCCTCACAGCTCTGGACCTCACCCAGGCCTTTTATACCGAGGAGCAGAGCTGCAGACTGTGTTAGAGAGTGAAAGAGTTTCTGAGCGGGGGAGGAGAAACTGAGACGAGAAGTGAAACACAATGAAACAGAAAAAAAAAAAATCCATCTCCATCAATCTGGTATAATCTGTTGCCTCCTTCTTCAGAACTGAGACCTTTTTCACTGGAAAAAGTGAAATGATCTCAACAAACTTCTTGAAGGAAGATTAAGATTAAATTACTTGTTAAGATGGACTGGAATGCACGTCTAAAGTCTGCCAGGCTCCTCTGCAGGGGTAAGTGCTTCACTGCCAGAAATATTAAAACTTAACAAGACAATTAGTTACACACTCAAAATTCAAACATGACCTCCTTCAACCACACTAGCACAGACCTTAGAGATGTGTGTGTGTCGTGTAACACTTTGGTCCCAGAGTGAAATATCTCAACAACTACTGGGTGAATGACTAATTTGGTACAAACATTCATGTTCCCAGAAGGATAAATTGCGCTTGGTGATGCTCTGATCTTTCATCCAGAGTCACCATAAGGTCAAAATTGAGATTTTACACAGCTGTGGGTGCACATCATGACTAAAGAACCTCCACTGGCTACCTGGCTCACAATGGATTCAACTCCAGGTCCTTCTCGTCCCCCTCGTCCCACAGCCTCTGTTCAGCCAACAATTTCTCAATCCCAAATTGTTACTTATGGACGCTTGGTCAAGACCTATTGCAGTCACTTTTCAAGGCACTGGGTACCCCTTTAATGTTGTTTTTGTACATGTTTGAGTTAGTAAATAAATATGCAACAAGTTAGGCTTTCAAAATAAAGCATGAGGTTAACTTTGTCAGACAGTCTCAGTTTGGCTCCTGGACCTGGGGTGTCAGGGCCTTCTCCTCTGGTGCACTCTCCCCAAACACGTGCGTGATTGCACTAATCTGATCAAGAAGCTGTAAAATAAGAACAGTAATGTAAAACAGATCAGATCTACTTTATGCAAGGCAATAAAACCCAAAACCCAAACAGTCAGTCTAAGTAAGTTGCGGTTTAAATGACGGCTCATCTACATACACCTACAACAAACATGGTTAGATACGCTCTTCCTTTGCTGTGATGCATTCCTTCCTTTGGTCACAGTTTAGTCAAATTATTAATCTCACAGCGCTGCCGACAGAGATAAATCCTGCGAAATCTCAAGAGGAAACCCCTCAGGTATGTTTTTGCAGGGCTTTGGTGCAGGGCTTTTGTGACCCCAGATGCCTGAGTAATTAACAAGACTGGAGAGTCTTGAGTTTGACCCCACGGCCACCTCTGAGGATCAGCAGGCCAGGGACAAACTGCTGGGTCGGGCTGTGCAGGATAACGCCCTCAGAGCTCTGTAATTCAATCAAATCTGGGCTGTTTTGGACACAACAGCAGCCAGTCAAAACAAAATCTTTGTTAATGAAAGTCCATCAAAGGTTTGAGATAATCCCACTGTTTTATACTATAGTTTGACCTTTAGAACCAAGTAGCAGTGTTTCTTTTTTACAAAATAGACTAAGTATCATATCTCAAAATGTTTCGTTGGTACTGAGATTTAAAAACTGCAAAAAGTAGTCGGTCAGATATGCAGACTTTTCACTGATCAGATATTTCCTGATCTAAATAGAAAAACATTATATCTAACTGAAAACAATTGCTAAATGGACTTTAATGTGAAACTGGTTTGTCAAAACTCAAAAACCATAAACTGACTTGTTCAGATACACATTTTTGTGTGTGTGTATAGTGCAGATTTACAATGATTGAGACACAGTAACAAAGTGTTTCCTTTAAATTATTTGATATAGACCAGAATAAACCCAGAAAAGGGCAAGTAAGATGCAAACTAGATTTATTGGAACGACTATCAGACAACCTTGGCCAATCAGGGGGTTTCGATGATCCAAGAAGTTTGACATACCCTGCATTTTAAACATGCAAACAATGACATGGATATATACATGACAAAGGTATGTGGACACCTGATTGTCGGAACCTGGCTGCAGGGATTTGCTTTCAATTAGACATAAGAGAGTCAGTAAGGTCTGGATCAGTTGGTTTGTCTGTTGGATTGGGTTAAGGTCAGGCCCGTCAGGCATTGCCATGATGAAACAAAAAAGGGCACAAGCACAAGCTGCTGACACAAGGAAGAACACTGCAAGATATCATTGTATGCTGCAGCATTAATATTTCCCTTTTTTGAAACTAAGAGGCCCAAAACCAGTAAAACAGAGGCAGGCAAAGACCAAAGGCAGGGAATTAGGTCATAAAAACATGCTAACTAGGAGTCTGAACCTCCTGTTTATTGCTTTATTATATAGAAGAAAACCTGCCATGGTAGCACTTGCTGTGCGCAATGAAACTTTGGAGGTTTTCCAGGACTTTCTTCGTTGGTGGTTCAGAATACGTTCTTGCTGAAATCTGTAGCAAAAACACAACGAGGGGTCGGTTCTATTAAAATCATGTGGCTCGACACAGGCAGGTATCCGCATCAGCGAAAACCCAAAGCGGCATTCATGAGCATTAATGAGCAGATGCCTTGTGTTAGAGCTGGTTTCTTCTTCTTCTTCCTCCTCCTCCTCCTCTTCTTTTACACCAGCTCCCGTTTCATTCACCTCCCTCTGCCTGGATCTGATTACCCACAGTTCCTAAATCCGACGAGAAAGCTTCCTGCCTCGGCTGAAAGTGCCAGCTCGCAATTTATAGCTCTTCTTATTCTCTCTCTCTCTCTCACACCCACACACACACCATGAAGCAGTCCTTTTTCAGTATGGGTGGGGGGTGCTGCCATGTTACATGTTTTACGAGGGTCCGCTCTGACATGGCTTTGGTGTTTTTGGGGACCAGCAGGAGAAATATGTGTGTCAGAGATTATTGTGAACCAGACCACGTACTGTGGCAGCTGGGCAGGACTGACGCAGTGATCAAGTGATCCTCCACCTAAAATCTAGCTTTAGGTATCAGACACACCACTTTACTGCTGATCTGGCGGTAAAAGAGTCTCTTGCATTTGACAGGTTTCAAGCCCCACCATTAGTATAGAACAATTTCTGTTTCACGTCCACCAGTGAAAATGCATGTTACTACTTGTTGTCTGCTGGCTTCCTTTCCAAAACACTAATTTATCTTTCCTGGCATAAAGGTTAAAGGCAGTTACAGTAGGTCAGAACACATTTGAGCAGCCCTTTTTCTGTCTATGTAGAAAATATAATGTTAACTCAAAAGCTCCAGTGAACTAGTTCATTCAGATCTTCCACACTAAGGTTACATACGTGGAAAACTAGTAGGTGGATCTTTGATTTGAGAGGATTTTATCTCAAATAATGAAATAACACATGAATCCAGGGTTTTCATAATATTTCAAGCACAAACAGCATTTTTGTACTTTCCTACTGTGGAACTATGAACCAGCAACCAGCAGCTCTTCTGATTTCTTCTCCATTTTTCTCTCCATCATCAAAAGGCTTTTCTGAACCACTATTGCTGCAAAACGACTTTGTTTACTGTAACTGAACACCTTTGGCTGCACAAAGACATTACAATCCTGGTAAAAATATTTTAAAGGGAACTTGTTCTTTTCAAAAGATCTGTATATTTTGCAGTGAAAATTAGTTCAAACCAAAACGATGAGCCTGTAGTTAGCAGTATTGAACCACTGCTAGTAGGTTGAAGACAGGTGGGGTATACATAATAATCCATAAAAGTTATTTTTATTATTCTATATAATTTAATAAGTGACTTTTGTTTGATCAGGGTTGCCTCCCAACAGTGCACTAGCAACTCCGAACTCCGAACAGCCTCCATCCTAACGTTCGCTCAGCAGTCAGCCCACACAGCCAGGCAGCAGCCCTCAGGAAAAACACTTGGTAGTCAAAAAACTGAGTGTCCCTGCTCCGCCCTGCAATTATTAACAGCCTCACACATCCATCACCCACAGCAGCAGACCAGAGGGAGCTCCGGCACTTTGCCTCTACTGAGACCGAGTCACTCTCTGGCCCCAGTATGAGAGCATGATTTTTTCATTATAACATTTTATGTATCAGGAAGAGTGAGCATCCTGTTTCCCTCACTGCAGATCCATTAGTGCCTTGTTCAAGGGTAACAATTAGGGTAGTTAAGGAGGGCAACTGCTGATTAACAACTCAGAGGTAGAAAACTGGGACTAAAAGTAAAACCAAGGCTTAAAAGGTGTCACTCAATTTAAACCATTTTACAATTATATATATTTATATCTTAATTAATTTATAACTTAGTTCATTTAAAAACTGCTCCTGTCTCTGACATGTTACACGTTACAATATGTTGTTAATCTTGCATGAATGTTATGATGCAACATATAGTATATCCAGTATAACATGTCAACTTATGTGTAAAAACACTAGTATTATTTTTTTTTAAAATGTTGACATTATGTTTTTAAAAGCATTTGTGCATTACCCTTATTATGTTATTTTTGTAAAACATGTTTTGCAAGTCTGGGGAAATTTAAAGGGCAATTTTGCTTTTAAATATTAATATTTTCTTTTGGCTAAGCATAAGGTGGAAGCCATTTGATGCCCTGCTTATCGCTATAACTTTTATTTCCTTACTTGCAATAACTGAACTAAGTAAGACCTTGACCTGGATCTCAGACCATCATGTTTGATTTTACCAGTCAAAAGATGAAATGTTCAACCTCAAAATATTCTCAAAGATGCAAATAATCAACCCTTGTGTGTGTCTTGGGAGGCTCAGTGTGTCATTTACTCTATTCTAACTGTAAACCATCAGGTTGCGTTTTAGCTGAGACAACATTTAAAGGTCACGACTGTGGTCTGTGGTCTATCCTCTCTGCCCTGCATGGCTTCATGTGCTGCTGCCGCTGCTGTCGTCACGGGAAAAACTGCGCAACCAAATTGGTGTTTATCTTAATCATGAAGTAACAGATTCTGTGGCAAATTAAGTGTTTTCATAAAGAACTGGTTGAAAAGTCTGTGGCATGGGTTGATAAATACACAGAGTTCAAGGAGGAAACGCAAAGTTATCATTTTGAAAAGCAAGAAGGGACTACTGAACCCTCGAGGGAAATGTGCCTGTTGCAGCAGGAAAAGCACCAGGAATCAGAGGGATAAGAACACACACAAGCAGATCTGTAGCAGCGATACGTCTCTGAACAGAATGGCAGCATTGTGGAGCTCAGGGCCTTCTCCAATGACAATATGACATGTTTGTGTTTACGCCTCGCTGTGCGCGCCGTTGCGCATATTCTTCCCACTGACCAACATCCAGCCGGACAAAAGAGTTTCTGTGCCCTGAGCAGGAGGACGAAGGCAACTCAGAGCACAAGATGACTGGAGGGAACACGAAGGCGAGACTGCACACACAGATCTGCAGGTTTTCACATTCCATTAGCAACACATAGAAGTGTTTCTATTCAGGTATTGGTGTTTTAAGGTTACTGCAGTGTGAGTGATACAGGGAGGTTCTGGGCCGTGCACCATTATTCTGAAGGTGTGTCTTGTGGATTAGGCCAGCTACTCAAGGGATGGTGCTTATGGGAACAATGATGGAAGTAAACTAAGAATTCTCATATTTTATCTTTGGTCATTAACAATGAAAGCAAAACCAGAGTCCACTTTCTGCTTTCTTCACAAACTCAAACCAGGTTACATTTGAAAGAGGACATGTGTGTCTCATTACCCACAAAGCCAATGAAACAGGCCCAAACAGGGCTGTAAAATAATGCCAGCTAATTGTCAGAAAACAGCAGCCGTGCTTGAAGCAGTGAGCTGCGACTGGCCACCAACCCCTACCTTTTATATTATTTATATTATTTTTTTTTTACCTAACTCTGCTTTACATCTTAGTTTTTCAAATTCTCCCTGTTTGCTGAAATAATTTGAGCTTGAATCGTTGTATGTCAGTAAACTCCACACAGCACCATATGTTTACCAGTCTGACTGATCTGTGATGCTTCGCACCACATAGCGACAAGACATGTGATGTTGGTGAGTTCAGTGTTTTGTGGTTAAAAGATGACTTAGATTTCCAAAAATTCCTTTGCGTAACAGGGGAAATCTTTGGCATCTGAAGATGTTGAGATGGGACACTCCAGTCTTGCAATCTCTCTTGGAGATTCAGGTTCATGAGTTGGACAAATTCCTATGGAACAATTGGATCCAGGGCAGGTTTGTGGTTTTAATCTTTAAATCTTTTAAGCAATGTAATAATACTGTATACCCTAATGTTGGAAATAACAGTGCACGATGACTGATTCACGCTACATAAGTCCCTGATCCCAATCAGTTCCACACAGTGAGCTTTGCAGGAATTGGAAATTAGTTATTTTATTATACTTACTTTGTTTTAATATAATTCTCCTTACTCTGTGACTATTTTGCTGCCAGAGCACCCCCATGTCCCCACAGGAATGAATAAAGTCTACTCGCCACATATTCAGGATACTTCGATGACCACAAACACAACAGTTCCCACAGAGTTAATCACTGGGATGTCTCCTGCATCCGCTCTTTGCTATATCAGGGACCAAATATTATCATTTCTTAAATGTAAAAATAACTTTTTTTTACAGTCAGGGGGGAAACGAACATCTCCGTCTGTCTGATACAACAATGGAGCGATGGCGGATGTGAAAGTCTTCCAGCTCAAATCAAAGAGGAAGGATGTGGGGAAGGAAAGCAGCGGCCAGAGAATGGAGATAGTAACAGAGTGTGTGCGTCGAAGCATGTAGTGCTCTGATCCTCAGAGCTGCGGCCAAACTGCTCAGGGGATTTGAAATTTGATCAAAGCGTTTGGCACCCTCAGGGGAGAGCGATTAACCAAGCTTAAGACCACAACAGTTTATTCAAAGTGCCAATTAGAGGACTCGATATAACCTCTGACAAGAAAGGTTCAGATATACTGACTGGGCGTTTGCTGCCGGTAAAACCGTCAAATCTGCACAAGTTGGCAAACTATTAGGAGGATGTGGACATGAGGAAACTTCTCGCAATGGCAAATTTGTTGATTTTCAGCTAACATCTAAAAAGATTTCTGTGTCAGTCCGCTTGTTTTAGAGTGTTCTGCCCCTAGTGGACAAAAATCAATTGCTGCAGCTTTAAAGTTTCATGAGTTTGATTAAATGTTTGCATGGCTCATAGTCGAGACCACCTACCTGATCAGGACACACTGGTTCTGCAGCCTCTTCCACAGTGAGCGGTAACACTCGTTGGCGATGGCAAATATGTGTGGGGAGATTTCACCAAGGTGGTGTCGGCTGTACTGCTCCACGGCCGGCCGGTCGTACAGGCCGGGGAGCCGCTGGTAAGGATTCACCGCCGCCAGGATGGAGCCGATGTACGTCTGAGGATCAGAAGAGATGATGCAACGTGTTAGAATTGTAAACATGAATACAGTATGAAAGAGCAGATATAATATGACAACCTCAATATGTGAAACCCTGAGATGGAAGTACATAGGTTTTTACCAAAGCAATGATGTGTAAATGTGCATAATGTTCATGGCAGACCACGCTACATGCTACACAGACTAGTAAAGAATGTAAATTTCTACAACACAATGATATTGAAAAGTAGTGTGGAGTAAAGGCAGGGTTTGTAATATGACATCATTTCTACTGACATAGCTATCCCTTCAAAATGAGTTCATTGCAGGTAATGTTGCATGTCAAAAAGCAGGACTGGCCAAACTGGATTTACACTTTATCTGTGCATAAATGTGTTGAAGTACCTTGAAGGGTCAGATAACATTTATTTCAGGGGATTATTCCAAAACAGGCTTTCATTTACGGTTATTTTACTTTGTCTGATTTACCCCAAATAGTGAATCTTTATTGCACTATTGATGTAACGGGCGTGAAAATCCGTGGAATAATACATTTTAAATCTTGGCCCGTTGAGTACTTTCCTCAGCATGCAATTAATGCTGCCATGTTTACCCTTCAGGCAGCGTTGTTAGCACATCTTTCTAAAACCAAAACATAACATTACTGTAAGTTAAGAAGTGTTGACACCAAAACATTTCACAGGCAAGTGTGGAAAGTGCTAGGAAAAAAAAAATGATGGACCAGAATGCAAGTGTCTTGGAAAAAGTTTGTCGCATTTAAATCAAAACAGACATCATGGGAGCAGTACATTTTCATAACTCCCAGCTGGCTTATTAGCGTTGTTTGAAGCTTTTTAGCCTTGTTAGAATGTCTTTTTTAAAACCGACATGTACAGCCAGCGAGCAAACTGACAAGTAAAATAGTGTGGCTAAAACATTTCAGACACAGGCGACACTAGCATTTGTGATTTTGATTGACATCATAAAACATGTAGGAAGCAGGTAAAAAGTTGTATCTTTCTTAAACAGACTGAATGAGCTGCTGTTGTTAAATGGACTGAATTGACAATGAAGTCAGAAAAGTCTGAACGTCACAGCACCGACAATTACAGAACATCAATTTCTGACAACCCCTCTGATGAAGTGTCATAGCTCATCCCTGAACCCATACGTCATTACTTGTCATTTAATAAGAGGCGAACAGAGCAAAACATCTCTGCTGCCTGTCATTGCTCAGGTGGAAGCACAGACGGGCCAAAGGCTACACATAATCCAATTTCTCTGACAAAAGCACTGAGTGATAAAACCCCATTAAGCTCCAGGTGGACGACAGCAAACATAACAAGCAGCCGAACACACGACCTCAGTAATACACAAAATCTCCTTCTCCAGTTCTACTCAGCCAGTAAGGAAAGCTCAGCTACACAACCTTCAACACATTTGACCTTTTGTTTTTCTTTTTGCTGCCTCCCCCCCCCCAAAGAAACTGCAGATTTTCCAAACCAGCTTCACATTTCAAAGTTCAAAGCAAAACAAACCAAACTGCTTAAATAGAAGCTTGCGAAGCCAGAGAACGTGTTGGCAGCAGCTTCAGGGCTGCGGTGGTGACTAATGGATAAATAGGCAGGCTTGGAAAAAGGCAGCACATCAGCATGTATCTGTGAGAAAACAAATGGTTATTTCTACCACTGGCCTCAGTCTGAAAAGCCGTAAAGGCGGCAGCAGTATCATCGGGGTTCTCAGAGTCGCCCGGGTTGTGCAGGAAAAAAAAAAAAGGTGATGTTGTCAGAAAGGCTCATCGTTATTGTCAGAAACGAAGGTTTGAGCAGTTGCAAAGGTTAGAAAAGCATTAAGTTGTTTTTTTTAACATCCACTTGAGCATAAAAACAGTGATACTGTCAAAACTGGTAATTGCTTAGAGGTGCAGTAAACCGGCTGAGAGCCCATTTCCATTTCTCACATGTGGTCAACAAATCTTCCTTAAATCAGTTGCTTTAAAACCATAGGAGGAGTAAAGGTGATCCACACTTTGTAAATGTTACTAATGACTAACCCATTGTATTACATTTGAGACATTAGAGTCTGATCTGAAAGGTGACACTTGGTGGAGTTTACTTCCAGTGTCGGCCAGCTGGCTCAGAGCACACAGCGATGAATGTTTGGTGTGCTGTGGCTGTAATGACACAGTTTACAGTTTGCACTATACAGAAATAACCGTACATATTTAAAAACAAATCTCTTTAAATCAATTTGTTATCATTTCTATTTTACTGCTCTGCTTTTGTTATTTGTACCATTGTCCTTTGTGACTGGCCACTTTCTCCAGGAACAAGTAAGAGACCACCGCATGCAGCTGCTCCACTGCTCATGTTTCTTTCTAGGACAGCTGCAAAAGGGAATTCCAACTTAAAAGGTAGGATTATTATAAACTTCACCCTCACGTCTCACTGGGGTCTTCATGCTCAACTGTATACCTTTAAAGTGGATAAAGATGACAGCTTTCTGAAGATAAGATCAGTTTTGTCTGTTCAACTTGGAGCGAAAGTGAAAATCTCATTACATCAGCGCACAGTGTTCCCATAACCTCACATTAGGCTGTGAGTGGCTGTGGCCTGGAGGAGGACATGAAATGCATTAAGAAGAAAGAGACAGAGAGAGCTGGACATTTTGGTCTGCAGAGCGTCCCCGTCTCCTCCCTGTTTATCTCCATAAAAAAAACACAACATCTGAAAGCAAACATGGCTTCCAGCCTTCTGTCAGTCACAGCTCGAGCACAATTTCAGCATTTTGTTTTACTCTTTAAGACGTGGATTTCATACTTACTGAAGCCAGATATTTTCTTTGCATCTGTAGCCATTTATTATTTTTTTTTATTACCTGCAATGCAGTCAGTAAACGTGCTATTTCAAGTTTATTACGAAAAAGTAGAGCTTTAAAACGTTGTCTCCTGCTAAAACAAGCCGATAAATTAAAAACAGAAGACTAATTTTCCATGAAACAGTTTCCAAATAATGTTTACTTTGGATGAATAGGAAGGAGGGGAGAAAAAAAAAAACTAAAAGTCTCCTTCAAACATAGTCTGCCGTGCCTGAGGTGAAACCATGTTCAGAGCTCTGAAGTGGCAAACTCAAATTACAGCCATAATAACGCTAATTACTTTAATAGGCAGGCCGATGTATAGGGCATGGAAAGAAAAACCAACAATAAAATCACTCTGGCAATGCAAGGTTTCAGCTGAGCATTTGTTGTCGAGCTCGGTGTGTATGAGAACCTCAGCTGAATGGAAATAAAGAGAGGAATGAAGAAAACAGCTTCTGTTGTCTCACTGTGTGTATTTTCCAGAGATCAATAGTTAATAGCTCACTCAGCTTTCAACATTTTGAAAACAAGAAAAAAAAAAAATCAAACCTCTGCTTAAAACTACACATGGAACGTAGTTGCTCAAATATGACATGGGACTGATGGTGACATTCACCCAATAACTGGTCCCATCAGTCGCATCAGTAGTAGCCTGCGGAGCTCAGACAGACAACAGCGCTGCATGAAGAAACGCAGCTCCCTCATTCATTTGAGTTTGATCGCCAACGACGAGGGTTTAAAAGTTAAACCCGGCTCAACTTTTGCTGCAAGGCAATATCATCTGGCTAGATGCTGCAAGGGCCAATCAAATATGTGCAAATGCACATTCCTGGTGGATTACTTTGCAATGTGAACGCTGTATTTTACCGTCCATCGACACAACAAATTTTCCAGAGTTGTAAAATCCTGTGTCCTGGGCCTGTGAGTAATTTAAACCTCTGTGCAGAGTTTTGGTATCTGATAAACTTCCTGAGTCATGGATCTGTTACTCAAACCTGCCTCCCTGGGTCGTATCCTGACCATGTTTTTCTCATTATCTTATTATCATTAACAAATCCTATGAAAAGATCCAGTCCAACAATGTGTTAGTCCACCTCTCAGTACATTCTGACTACTCTCCCATCTGTGGCTCTCAGCTCCAAGCCCATTGGTTCTCTCCTGAAGATGCAAATCTTCAAGTATATAGTTTGATTCTCCAACAAGGCAAAGTAGTTTTTAACATGTTAAGAAAAAGACATTAAATGACTATGAACCTGCCCCAGCCCTCCCCTGTGTTACATCCTGGCTAAACATCCTGTATAAACAAAAAATCCATCAAACCACAGAGGCACTCCTTTTGCTAATGCTGCTTCACAAAGCGTTTAAAGGTACAAACCAGTTTTACTGATGAGGGGGTCTGCTTGCACTGGACTTCCCCTGCTGTACAAACGTCTTTATCACCTTCTACGTGTTACTCACTAAACCCCTTCCACTAATCTCCCCTCGCCATTCACCTACTGACTGACTGACCTACATTCAGCCTGCATGCAAATACATTTGAATGGCAGTTGAGGTGACAGTATTTACATGATAAATACCGGCTCTTGCACTACACCAATGAAAAGAGGAGGGGGTGTTGTTACAGTGATGTACAGTGGATCACGCATGTTATCTCTCAGACAGAGCCGAGCGTAAACACAGCGTGGCAGCTCTCTGCTCAGGTGAAGGAGTCAGTTTATAGCCATGAGAGCTGAGAGAGGTTCGTCTTCCGCCAGGCAGAGTAAACACTTTACAGTTGGACTCATCTCTGGCTCGGAGGCTGTCGTGCATGACTCCGCTCGTAGTGTAAACGTCTTTGTAGATGCTTATGTAGTGTTGTGTAATGTTTGGGAGTTTTACTTGAGTTCTTGTTTATAGTATGTGGGGAAAGTCGACTGAGAAACACCCTGCGAATGTCTCAAACTTTTGCACCTTGTGACAGTTGTAAGGGATACTTCTGCATGTAGGTTTCATTTATACACTTTGTCATGCAAACCTGGATTCACTTTACAATCCATTTTGGCTGAAACAGTGGTGGTGGTGGGGGGTTAAGTTCACAAGATGGTGAGTGTCGCTAAGAGAAAAAAAAAAGTCATGCCTCCCCTTAACTCGATGAATTAAGACCATTTGGACTCAATTAGATCCCCCTGTCGCTCCGTCCTGGTCACAGTTTCCACGGCAGCACCCTGGCTGAGAGCTAATTGGCTGTGACTCTCATCAGAAGCCCCCCTATTGGCTCATGTCATTAACCGCTGCCCCTCGTTCTCCATGTGCGGTGTCAAATACTCGTTTCAGAGTCATACCACAGAGGTGACCCAAGAAACGTGATATCCACATTTACATTGTTTGCTTGAGATATTTAACCTGTGCTATTTATGACAGCAGGTTTACAGTTTTACATTCAACAGTTTGATTATGGGCACCAATATTTTGGCCTTTAGCTCACTAATGACTAATAACATAACAGACTAGCAGTGGAGAGACCATCTTTATGCCAAAAGTTGAACAAAATTAAAAACAATTAGTGGTTCCAGACTATTTTAATTGCTGTCTGAAGCGGAAACAGACCAGAGGCAGCATTTATATTTCATTTTTATAATTAAAAAGTAATGATAACTATGCTTGAATGGGAAAAAAGAAAGGAAGAAAGAAAGCGTTTGTATCTGGGGACTGAAACCAAACACGTAACAAAAATAATGATAATAACAATATAACGTTTATCCATATCAAGTCTTATTCATTTAAAAATGTAGTTTTGGGGGATCCGGAACAGCTGAGCATTTTAACAAACAAAATAAAAATGTCGTTTTTGTTGAGTTTCCCGTAGACATCCAGTGTGGCATTAATCAGTGTTATAATTAATATGTAATGAAACAAACGTCATAATTTAATTAATAAAAGGGTCAGTTTTAACCTGTAACTTTGGTCTAGCGGCCTGAAACAGACTGAAATTCGGACTGAACTGCTGTTTTGTTTTCTCTTCATTACAGACATTCAAAACCTGATTACACTTGGTGACACCTGGGGATTGAGTTATGGTTTTTCACTTGGGAGAAATACAGCATGTCGATTTAAGTTGATATTTTTGTCTACAGAGGTGGACAGAGGACTGTTTTGCTCTGTGACAGAAAGCTGTAACTGAAGCTGCAGCGACTTTATGTTCACAGAAAGACAGAATCAGTCACTGCTGATGGTGTAACTGTAGATCAGACGGAGGCATGCAGGCGGTCAGGCCTGTACAAAAAGTAAGATATGTCTGAGACAGAGCCAGATAAACGCACTGAGAGGGAAATGAAGACCAGATGGGGAAAAAAACCTGGAGAATCAGAAGCCAAGCGCTCGCCAAACCTGTCTAACTGACGGCAGGAAATGTAAGAGAGGGGAGTGAGGAGGGGATATGACGCAGTCAGTTACCGTGTCACCAAGACAAATTCCTGCACATTTGTTATACCTGACGATTAAAGCGTTCCTGACCCACTGTTTATGTTTAATATCGCTGCTGATGAACAGAAACCCCACATCTGCAAAAGTCAGGTTGTTCAGGGGAGGAGAAAGCTGATTCTCTCAGCGATGCTCATTCATTTTTTAAATAAAGCAGTGTTTCCTGGGGCCTTGAAGCCTCCTCAACACATAAATAAGTTGTGAAAAGTTTTGGTTGCAGCAGGGAAAAAAGAAATATATATATATTCTGACTGGAGGATTGATGGAGTTTGAGTTTCTGTTTTGCTTGCACTCCAATCAGGCTTTTTGGTGTTAAAGCGCCATTAAGACATGACCCGTGAGGGGATATGCATTGGACCTGGTGAATGTCCAGAACTCTTTTAGCTCTGTTGTTGGTCTCTACCAACTCCCAAGGGAAATATCTGGCTCTTTAGCTGCTAAATTCTCCACTCTGTTCACCAAAAAGTCTCTAAATACGTCTGTCTGCTGTTTGGTGCTGAGCAGGTAGCGTACAGGGAATTTTTAAAGCTACCGTTTTTGGAAAATAGCTGCCTGCTGTGTCCGGAAACAAAACAAAAACTGTGAGCTGAAAGAAGCTTAACTGCCCACGTTGACCCCTGTGCCTTTGTGCCACGTGGACTGAAGGTGCTGACTGCACACGTGAACACACCTGTCAAAAGAGCACAGCTGCATGTACGTTATGGAGTATAAACCAACACTTTAAAATGCAACATGCAGCACTCTGAGTTGGGATACAGCGATGACCGGATTTCACCATTAATTGTTAAGGCTCTGCTACAACAAGTGTTTCAGTTGCACGAACCAAAATGGTAGCAACTTGCACAAAATGAAAACAAAGGTATACAAGCGGTGCGGCAGCTTGAAGCGCCGTGGTTAACAGAGACATGCTGGTTAACTACCGTTCACTAGTTAAACTATGTCAGAGGGACCAAACTGTGAAGCTTTATTTCCATCAAAGACCAGAAGCCCGCAGAGTGGGAGAATTTCGGGTACACCCAGACTGACCAGTGTCAGTTTGATGGGAGTTTGATGTTTTTATTCAGGGTACAACGAATACAGATGAGCAAAAGCCTCTCAAAAACATTCACTACCCTGAGAAATCTCAGACTCTAAAACAATGACAAACCTTTATATAGTTATTTTTCAAGGCTCAGTTGTTAGACAAAACAACATTCAAATGCAACACTAGCATATAAACACACAGCCTAGTGATCATAGCTGCAAAAAAAATCCCAGATCTCACAAACCAAAGTGTAATCATCTGTGCCAAACGTGATATGTCCACCAGATTCCAGACAAATCTGTTTTTCTGTTGACAAAATAATTGAACAAATAGCAGACGGGTGAATAATGTCTGCCAAATATTACCGTTATTAGCAAACCTAAAAAATGATAAAAATGGAGTAAATCTACACAAAACCACACATGCCATGATTTCTTTGTCTCATTTCACTAATGCAGAAATTTCAGCTCACATGTCTCTTTTATTGTTAGATATATAAGCATATCTGACAAAAAAAGATCTGTATTAAACCAGGGACCAGTCTCCACCTGTGTGTCTAGATCAGGTCTCAAAGGCAGTGACCAAAGCACAGAGTGACCCTGCAGGAAATGACGTCAAGAGAGTTTTTTTGGCGGCGCGTAAAGCTGTGTTGGCTGGAAGACGCTTCCTCCACATCTGAGAGTAATCGGGACTCAGAGCTGGACGACGGCTTCAGCGGAAACCTCTGAAATGTAAATGTATCTTCAGCACATGCACACGCTCTGCTTCTAATAAGGACTAACGTGGGTTTGTGTTTCAGTGGGTCTAAAGGAATGTGTGTGTGTGGCCTGTAAGTGTGTGTGTGTGTGTGTGTGAGAGAGGAGACAGATAAGGTGTTTAATTCCAAAATCAGATATCTACTGTGGGAAAAAAGCGACCTGTAATCTAACCTAATGACTGAAAACACTGCATTATCTGTATTGTTTCAGTTATCAGGACATTCATTTGCTGCTGCCTGTAAATCAACAGTTTGACCATTAACTTCTTTGCTCGTGTTTGAACAACATCAAAGGATCTAATGAGGTGTTTAGCAGCCTACTCATTCATAGGCCGAGGTTTCACCAGCCGTACACAGGCTTTGAACAGTCAACCTTCTGCTCAATAAGGAGGTTCTCTACATTCCAGGCTTGTGCTGCATACATTCTTCTCAGTTATAAGTTAGGAGTTTGTGAAAGTGGGGCAGCAGCTGGCTGGTGCAGTCTGTCAGCGACGCGGCGGCTTGTTAAAATAAGCAGAGCGAGTCACGAGACTGATTCTGCTCTGTGCTGAAACTCACGGATTCTTAGATCAAAGATGGAGGGAGAAAGAACCTTAAATCTTAGGAGTGTGATTGAGTTTGTCCCGTGTGCAGCATCTCAAACTAAGCTGAGCCCTGGGATCTTTATTCTTTGTCAGCACATTACCTGCTGTCTCCCATGTCAAAATCAGATCCTTGGTGTCCAACATGTACCCCCCCCCCCCCACCACCACCTTCTCCGTAATCCCTCATTTTCACTGACTGTGGCTGTTTCTGGCTCCGTCGCAGCTGCTGCTGATGAAATGCTACAATTTTAGCCAGTCTGTCAACGTCCACCGAATTCATGACAGGAGCATCTCTCGCTCGGATCTTTACTCAGCTCTGCCTCCTTCAAGTGTAAACTTGACTTTAATTCACATTAAGGTTTAGAAATGCCCATATTTACTGATGTGAGTATAAAATTTAATGGGGTATTTTATTAGAAAAAAAATGACGTTCATAATGAATCAGCAATGAAAATGTTGGTATTTATTGGCAACTGACATAATTTAGTGGTGCATTTTATGAGTTACTGACTTTAAACTGACTTCTGTCTCTATGCAGAGAGCAAAACTACGTTCACTTCTCGTCCAAAGTCTGGCAAACAGAAACGGTTTTCCTCCTGTTAGTTTAACATGGGCACAAAATAACGCTAAAACATCCACAGAGCATCTGTTACCACATCCATCGTAAATGTACATCAAATGCGTTTTCAGTGTGCTTGTGAAACAGAAAAAGGTGTTGGCAAAACAAACTCTAAAGAACAGTGAAACATGTCTCCTAAAAACAGACTGCACGAGGACACTGTGCTCCTTTAAACTCGATCAGTGGACATTAGAACTAGTGAGACGTGAAAGAGCTGTGCACCAACCAGAACACGATGCAGCTGCATCCAGTGGGAATGAAAGCGTTTTTGTGGTGTTATAACGTCATGCTACTTATTGCTGCTGAGGGACAACACGGATTGTTCACAATATTGTGTTGTCATCTCTTTTTTTTCCCCAGCTCAGTACCTCTGTAGTTTACAGGGAGACCTGTTCTTACACACTACAGACTAAACCATGCCAAACCTGTTCATCTCCCCCATGTATTTGTAGGTTCTCAGATACTTAAATTACCGAGGATTATTGAGGCCTGTGGGAACTGTGTTAAATACCTCTGCAGCAGATTTACCCAGCCAGTAAAGAAAGCTTCTCTAGCCTGTCATCTTAGCTCTAAATTATCTACCGTTTCGTCTTTGCAGCCACCTACTGTAGGTTTGTGTGCGTGTGTTCTGAGGATATTCAGAACCATCTATGTGTTCTAGGAAATTCTGTCTCACCTCAAAAACGTAAACCTCAAAATGTGTCAGTCCACATAGATTATATATGGTTGCTGACAGCTGACTCTCACATGTGGTGCTCGATTCTGCACGGTCATGCCAAATCATCCCGTGGCAACAGAGTGCGGCTTGTAGCATTTTGTTGAGATTAAAGTGTGAGTTAGAGATGTGGACTGTTGTCATTCGTCAAAATTCACTGTTTTGACAGCACGTGACTTGAACAATCAGCACTAAGCCACTAAAGAGCTCTAACATGGGGCATCTTTCTGGGGAACGGCATTTACCCTCGTCCTCGTCATACATTCAATAATCATAAAACTGCCCATGTGCACTAGTTTCTATTTTTAACAGTGAAGTTTCCAAAATTTGTTCATTTCAATAAAATGCTGCAATCAGTAGAGTCACTCACTCTGTGGGGGGTGTTCGCATGGATGAACTTCGACGTGCAAATTTCCACCAATTACAAACTGTGACAGTAGTGAGCTTTGAAGAGAACTGAAGAGTTTACAAAAGGAGGAATGCTATCATATTAGATTCAAGAGGTGCCAAGTCATTCACATAAAGATCAAAATAACAATATAAAAGTACCAAACACAACATTTTCATATCTAGTGAGTCTATTTCTAGTCGTTTTGTGAACCTTTGGGGTCATTTTTTGACAACAACAATCACAAAAGTAAACATTACAAATATATATATATCACCTTACAAAGTGATCCGTCAGGAATGTGTACTTGTACAATGTGATGATACGATGTATTATTCTTGGTGTATATGTGTATTTATATGTATATAAATAACTTTATTGTTTTATTTTATTGTATATGTTACCGTATTTTAATGTAGGCCTGCATATGTTGTGTGTGTAGCACGAAGGAACTACAAATTTTGTTTCGTTATGCAGCCTTGTGCTGTATAATGACTAATAAAACAACCTTGTGCCCTGTATTGTGGCACACGGTCAGCCTGCTTCAACTTTTGTCGCTTGACCCTGCGCTCCTTTGCTGGACCCCCTGCACTGGTTTGACTGCTGGCTCCATTCAAATCAATTCAAATAAAGCAGGGTTAAAGTCAGTCTGAACGCAGCCTTAGCGCGGTAAATTGAGACAAATTCCCCAGGAAAGGAATTTCCTGGGATACAAACGTTCCTGGGTAGGAATGAAAAGTTTTTGATTTGATTGACCCCCAATGGGACGAGAGACAGAGAGGAGCAGAGGTGTTGACACTTGAATGCCCAGACAGAGAGTGTGTGGTGGGGGCGGATGAAAAAAGAACAGCGTGTGATGAAAAAAAAATGAGAGCATGTGTTTTTATTACAGAGGGACAGTATTGGGGTACAGCACAAGTCAGAGATTCCTGAGGGAGAGAGAGTAAAAAATGGATGTGAGAGTGTGTGTGTGTGTGTGTGTGTGTGTGTGTGTTGTGTGTGTGCTTCCACTGGAATCTGCAGAGGAGACGAGTGAGGCCACCAGTCGACAGCACAGCTGGTTACAATCACAGCACACACACACACACACACACACACACACACACACAGGCACAAGTCTGGTAGCCTCCAGGCTAAATTCCGAGTACCAACTATGTAATGCAAACACTAAAAAAAAAAAGTAGCGCACAGGCTATTTAGCTTCACAGTTTAAAAAAAAACATTTTCCCAGCCAAACAGCTGGAAAGCAGCCCAACTAAAGCACTTCAAAACTGAATGTGTGTGGGATTGTTGCAGTGATTGTGTGTTTTAAATATAATATTAATCCTGTTTTTTTTGCACTGCACGTCACAGCATATACATCGGTGTCACAGCATATTACATTACTTTTCTATTGCAGTTTGTGAGTGCTAAAGCTTTTGTAACTCATGAAGATTGCACATAACCATTACTACAAACTCTGTTGCAATATTTCGCAGCCCATCAACAATTACTACCCTCTGTCTGCAGGACTTGGAGCAAAGTTTTTCCAGTGACAAAGGTTAAAATTTCTCGGTAACTAAAAGGTTTTCGGTAAACATTTCTGCAGTGGGAAAACATTAAAAGAATACATGGCAGCCTTGACAGGAATGGCAAGTTCTCTAGGATGTTTAATTAAACCTTTGACTGGCATGATGTACGGGAATGTAAGCATAACAAAATGTTTGTTTTTATAAGTTTGCTTGGCCTGTTATTCCACAAAACATATTTTTTCTTTTGTCGCCTTTAGCCGACACGTCCTGTCTGGTAACTCCATTCTTTTAGTTGCAGTGAGGCAGTATTTCAAGGATTTGATTGGTGGATTGTGGTTAAAGTCATTCGTTCTCCTTATTCTATTCTTTTAGAAGTCAGCAGGGGTGCTATCAGGAATTTCATGGCCCCTGACAGGTTATGACACCGGGCCCCTCGCTCTGATGCATTTGACTTGACGCATCAGCCTGTCACATCGCGGTTCTCTTCCCCCTTTTCACCGCAGGAGCTTTTCCAGAAACCCAAGAAATGTTTGCGGAAGTCAGAAGTCAGGAAGTTCCTGCGACCGTTCAAAAAGCTATCAAAGAAATATAAACTCTACATATTACCTCCCTCCCCCTGCACACACACCTTCTACAAGCAGAAGATAAACACACTTAGGCCTGAGAATTATTATTTTTTCACAGAAATGCCTGTTTTGCTGCTCTCTAGGGAACTTCTTTCTCACGTCATCGAGGGCACTGACTTTTGAAACAGAAAACATATGGGTAATGACACTGAAGTCACAGTTTTCTACAAGGTCTCGGCGGTCAGGACAGATATGAGGAATGTAGAGGCCCGGCTGCTCATGAGCAGCCATTTTTCACCAAGGACAGAGCGAGAATGTATAGTGAGCAGCTACGTGACAAAATCCAGACACTGAAGCATCCAGTGATCCATGAGCCGTTTCTAGATGTGGTATTAAATTATTGATTTATAAAAAGGTGCCTGTAGTTTTGGCCACTTCATAGGTAGTTATGAAAAATTGGAAGTTGCTGTGATTTAAAGCTGTGACAGGGTTATTATCCTGCTTTGAGCAGCAGTAAGACGGGCTTGCTGCATAGAGAAAACAGCCACATCCATTAATCTTGCAATCTTTTAATATTTATTTATTTTGTGACTTACCTGAGACCTTCTAAACAACCATTTAAAATATAATTTTAATCCTTTTAACATCTGATGTATCAGATACTTGCTGGCTGTCTGGCTTCAGCAGTGCGGGTATAGCCCTTCCCTTCGGTTTACCACAGCCCACTTCGCCAAAACCTCTCCTCTAATTTTCCCTCTTTGCAACTCTGGGCCAAAAAGGGAAAAAAAAAAGGCCCGTCAGAGTGGCGATCGGGCGGCAGTGATGAATTGATTGGATAATTTTGACCATACGGGAGCATTCAGATGTGATTAAAGTAACGAGATGGCATTTGTCAAAGGTTACTGCGGCTAATGCGTGCAGAAAGCACAAAGCTGCCTTTGTCGCTGGCTTGTTTTGCTGGAGAAAGTGCTGGGTCAGGTTTGTTCAATAGTCCATAAGTACAAAACGAGACAGTAATGCGTGAGAGCTATTTTGTCCTACATATTCTTTGTTTTCTACTCCATACAGTAGACTTTCATAGGTCCCTTTCCTCTGGCTGGGGTCAGCAGGAAGAGAGCTGCTTTGTTTACTAACTGGCTCACTGTGTAAAGCAGGACAGCGTGGAATAAATTATTTTGTTATAATAGGCTCTGATAATGTGATATACACACACACACACATTTTAGTTGGACAAGTCAGTGAAATGACAGCATGAAACAGGCTTATTAACTTTAAGAAAAACCACCAAAAACATCTGTAAACGCACAGTACAGCGTTTCCCACAGAATTACAGCGTGCTAAATTTCCTCAACAAACACTCACCAATCCCCCCCCCCACACACACACACACACCGCTCCACAAGAGCACTGTCTAAATTAAAAAATGCAGTGCAAAAATGGCAGAAGAGCAAAGATGAGCCTGCAGAACTGAACTGTAAACAACACAAGCAGAGGACAGCCCAGTAATTCCAGCCAAAATCTGTCAGATTGTTTGGATTGTTAATGTAGATGCAGTTTCAGGTAACTTTTAGCAACACTGAGCACTCTGCTTTTTGAGACTCTCCTCACAAGAAAAAACAACAGCATGAGTCCTTTCAGCCAATGCCCCAAAATGAATTGCTGCCTTAATCATGCCATGAGAAACATCCCGTAGTAGTTCAATGCTAAAACAAAATAATTGTTTTAAATGACAGGATGTTCTAATGTTTAGAGTACAAGTAGGTACTCAATTAAAAAAGTACTCCACTGATTCAGTATTGCACTACTATAATATTTCCAGACTCATGATGAGCAGTTAGAAAAAAAAATTATATTGCCCTATGTTGCTGTAATGTTTTATGTAAAGCACTTTGAATTGCTCTGTTGTTGACGTTTCTCAGACTTCACACAGCTCTAGGCTTGGCCAGGCTTCTCTGTTTTCATATCGTCTGATCACGGCTACTTGAGATCACCGATTGGCGATCTGATCGCCAAGGGGTGGTGTTATGTTGTAGCAAGTCAGTGAAATGACAGCATGAAACAGGCTTATTAACTTTAAGAGAAACCACCAGAAACATCTGTAAACGCACAGTACAGCGTTTCCCACAGAATTACAGCGTGCTAACCTCGACAACCCAGCTATATTCTAACATATGCTTATTAGCTAGGCTCCTTACATGTCTGCTCAAAACTTATTTGAGGGTTAGATAGACTGACTTGAATGCTTTAGTTTTTCTAAAAACACTCGGCTCTGTTACGATGTGTTTATGAGAGACAGAGAGAGAGAGCGCGAGCAAGCGGAGGCGCTGAGTGAATCCATGCGCAGCTCCACGATGAATTCTGATTTTACTCATATTGAATAGTATGTGTAGGTCAGCGTTGAGATTGAGGCGTGTCGTGTCGCCACAAATAAGTCAGTGATTTGGAAACACTGCAGAGTGGTGCAGATTCAAGAGACTGTTTTTATGCCGTCTTAGTTCTGATAGTAGGCGCATGTAAAACCAATCGCTGACCATCCCCCTTCAATCGACGATAAGCGATCCAAGTTGAGCGAGCTCCTCCTTTAACTTCGAACATGGACAAAAATCTTCATAAACATGTGTGACCTTGTAGGAACGATTGAAGAAAGAGACACTCGATGATAAAATGTCCTGAGTAGCAAAAGTGGAACAGAGGCTAACAAAGAGAAGGGGTCTAAAGGGTCAGGGGTCACAGCTACAGTAGGAGGAACGAATATTGTAATGATCACATATCACAGAGAGGCAGCAGGGTTTTTTTTTTTAGCTTTCCATTTTCAGATTCAATGTTCCTTTGCTCCAAAGCTAACATGCTTTTAACCGTTGTGTCTCACAGCTTGGACGGCTCGGCTGCTATCAGAGCAGAGCCAGGGCCCATTAGCTCCCACCAAGCTCCCAGAGAGGCCACCAACGGAATACCAGCCTCTAAAACGAGCGTCAAACTAAACAAAGCCAAAGTCTCGCTTGGCGACCTGTCGCTTTTGGCTTCAGAAAGAGGAGCTCCATTCAATTTAACAACCTGAAAGATTAATCTCTCTGCTCCAATTGTTTGGGTTTTATTACCTGGGCTTTTCATCGCCTGGTCAGCACTGTGGTCGTGGAAACATCAGAAACAGGCTGTGCTCTAACAATACTTTAAACCTCCCAAAAACATGGTGGAACAGGGAACCTTTATGCAAATAAACACGTCTTTACAGTGATGTGTAATGTTTAACAGATCTGTCTTTGTACCTTTACACACCTGGAAACACTTCAGAATTTTCAACCACATGCATAAACACTTAATTCTGTGTAATTAAAGACAATCCCTTAGTGTTTGGAAACAAGGGGACATCTGCACAAAGTGATCCAAGAAAAAACAACTAACTAACTGATGTTAGATTAAATAATTAGCAGTGTCTTTAGAGTACTGCATAATGAACACCAGAAACTGTTTTTTCCCTTTAAAATACAGTAGCGTTTTGCGAAAGAAAACTTCCTAAATTGTGACACTTGAGAGCAGTCAACCTTTTTTATTCTGAACCCTCTGAGAGAAAAGTTATGCACCATGTGGCAAAGACTAGCAGCATCTAAAATGGCTATTGGCATAGCTCATGGCGTAACCGCGAGAGCTCAAAATAGAGATCTGATGCAACAGAATGAAAGTGATTTATTTTATGTTTACATGCACAGAAGAAGCAATCTGTTGTTAGTGAGAATGTTAGTAAGAACTTAAGGAAAAAGGGCCGTTAGAGAAGCTTAAAACCCGTTTCAGAGTACCTCACACATTAGCCAGGCCTCAACATGTATCTTCTAACAGGACAGTGACCCTCAGGGAAAAAAAGGACTAACTACAGACCTGGAACCCCATTTAAATGTTGAACAATATGAAACAGCTATAACTGTGTGGCCATCATGTCTGTTACTTTATTCCAGTTATCGTTGTGCTTTACTGTGAACAAATTAGAATAGCATAGTCCCGGCTGATCCAAACTCCATTCAGAAAAACATTTTAAAAGTTGTTGTCCTGCTGACTTGCAGACAGACCTGACAAAGCATGAATTCATACGTTTAACAAATCTGCATCGTACTGTAGTTATTTCAGCAAGGGTTTGATCCGTTTACTGCAATTAGATCACAGCAAAATGTTTACTTTGGGTTCATTCAGCTTGAGTAATCGCGAGTTGTGTTTATTACAGGAATTCTATACCTGACATATTAAGATCCACTAAAGTTAGGCACGATAAGAGATGAAGAAATCCCAGGTTTTGTTATCTTCAGCACCATCTAGACTGGAAGGGAGCCGGGAGGGAGAGTCCGCTTAGCTTCGTAACAACGTTTTTTTCAAGACCGAGCCATCACCTTCTCCTATCTGCAAGTTGTCTAGACAGTTATCTCTGCTGCCATGTACTGATTGAGCATCTCGAGCCATGCATAGGAGATTCCTGCTTAGAGCTTCTAAAAGAAGGCAGTGTACAGCCTGAGCTGTCAGCACCGCTCACAGGCCTCAGATCTGAGGTTTTCTCATCAGCATCAAAGGAAACTTTTTCTCTGCTGATCTTGACATCAGGGATTTATGTCAGAAAATCAGATTCAGAAGAATTTGGTCAGAACAGAATTTATGTCCTTCATCTGAGACACTTATGTCCACTTTGAGGCCAATGGAGGAGAATAAACTAACACCGATTTAAGGATTACGCCCCATTTTCTTAAAAGAAAGCATCTTAGGTTTAGATAACAATTTATATCTAAGTGGACGGCTTTATACACTCCATGCGCTATTGATACACCCCATACCAGTTTGTATTTTACAAATGCTTCGATCAAAAAGGTCTATTTTAGACATTTACTGTACCTGTTGTCTGTGGATGTTGATATTTTTTTATTTTAAATTATGGATTATTTTAGAGAGGATATTCACTTTTATTTTGTAAAGTTTGCACTTGTTATTGTTAGCTTATTTTGTTTATTTTTTTCATTATTTCTTTATTTGGAATTACTTTTATGTTACAAATGAGTATATAAAATAGATTATATATTATATTAAAATATATTATACATTTTATATAAGTGACTTTTTTCCTTTACTACACGAGTGCCCACAAGATGTTGTAAAGGTAACATGGTTGACTCTCTTTTGGGTCACCAGCTAATCCGGACCAAATGAAGCAATCATGTTCATCTTGAATCAGTGTGAAAGTCATCGAGTGTTGCCTAGCCTGTAGGAAACTTACATAGATGTGTCTCTGCTGGTAGCGCAGGAAGAGGTTGTGCATGATAGAGCCATCATGGAGGTCCTCGAGGGTCGCCATGTCCTCCACCCCTCTGATGCTGCTGTGGTGCATGGGCTGCACCTTCTGTCGAGTGAGTGCATTCTGCTTGTAGGTGTACACCTGGATCAGAAAATGGAAAAAATATGGAGATGTGAACCATGTAAAAAAAAAAAAAAGAAAATGAGGATAATAAGAGGATATGCTGTAAGGCAGAGGATCACATGCTTCTGTTTGGCTGTCACTGGGTTTTTCCCACCTCAACAATAGTATACAGAACTTTACAGGGGGGTTTATGCTTTACTTAAAACAAACCTTAACCTTAAACTTTCTCAGTAAAACATCCCATTTTTACAAAGACATAGAATAAAGTAAAATCATTAAATGTAATGATTGTATTATTGATGTAAAATTAAAAAAATATCCTGTTTGGATACTTATATATTTATATTATAATACTTTTTTATAAGATGTTGATTTTACAGGTGTCATGGATTGTGCTGGTCACATGACCTGCACAGGGTCTACTTAGCACACTTTGTAAGTGTTTTTGTAATTTCACTGTGTGAGCCTGAAGAAGCGACGGGCGAAACGCATTGCTCACAAGAAAGCTAGTAAAGTCAGATCAGTGTGGGGTAGTTTGCTCTTAGATTTCATAGACTTATCCTGCTCTCTGCCAGCACCTGATTGTTGTTGCTGTGCTCGGGGAATTTCTTGTTACACAGAGTGATGTATTTCCCAAGAGGCAATCATTTTAAAATCAAAACATTCAACACTCCAGCAGAGCAGTTTCCTGCAGTGTTGTTTACAGTGGAGTTGGTGCGTGTTAACTTCCTCTTCAAGTCTGGTCCAGACGTGGGTCATTGTTCACGGGCCAGACGTCGATTTTTAGATTCAGCTTTCTCTCTGTTTGGCTCATTTATGATCAGGTGAGCTGGTCCAGGACGTATGATAAAGGCAAGACCACCAGTCCACAGTGGATTTTCATAAATGTAAAAAATAACTTTCACTTTTAAAAAAGATTAATTCTTTAAAGAGGTGGTTTTATGCTCATTTTCAGGTGCAAAATCCTATTTAGGGGTTGTACCAGAACAGGTTTACATGGTTTCATTTTCAAAAAACACCATATTTTTGTCAGACTGCACATTGCTGCAGCTCCTCTTTTCACCCTGTGTTGAAGGCTTTGTTTTAGCTACGGAGTGATACATCTTGTTTCTAAAGGATCTTTGTTGGGAGTTACACATGTGCAGTTCCTAGTTAAGGGCTGCTAGCCAATCAGACTTTGGGCTTTTTCACTTTGCAAACCTGTTACATGCACAAAAGAGGAATATACCTCAATAAAGGAGAGGGAAAAGCCAAAAAGCAGAATACCAGCTCTTTAAAAGTCAACTCTAAACTACCAAAATGAATTCCCCTCTGCTCTGACACTCTTATCAGAGATGAACTATGAATAAAAACCTTAAATTCCAAAATCACAGCAAAGATTACGACCATTTGCAACTCCTTTTGTGTCACAGTAATAATGATGCAGGATAGAAAACATCTGGGAAAATGGACTGGATGAAGACAGAAAACATTAAGACAGACAGCAGTGTGACTTTCTATTTTTCTCTCTAAACATTACCAGATATTTTAGATGTTAAAAATGATCAGTACCAGATCTTTTTGTTGCAAAAAGATGAAATGATTGAGCAGAAGCTCTGGTGTTGTTTTCATTCGACAACAGTAGAGGAAGATGAATGTTTTCTACTGTAAGGTGGTGAAAGTTTGACAGAAACCATATATGTCAGGTACCTGATCTGCTGATTCTGACAGCCTCTCTCTCTCTGTTTGAATGACTGGTCAGACAGTTTAACTGTATGATGTACAGCAGGAAACATCCCGACTGACAGATTATATCTCATGTAACCGGAGGAGTGTTTAGTGTGGAAGAAAGCCTGGAGGTTAGAGAGACAGTGGTTGAAATGTATACACAAGAGTGAAAGTAGGTGCAGCTGAAATAAGGCAGCTTTTAGTGGTGGAAGAAGAATTCAAAGCCTTTACTTGCAAACAAGCAGTAACACAGTACCCACATTTTAGAAAGCAGTATCAACAGTATTAGTAAGTGAAAGTACAAATGTGAAGAGGATTTTTTTTGTTGTTAGATTAGGAAGGAGGATAAGGAAGAGCGAAACAGATGGAGAGAAAGTTCCAGGTTCTCTTTAGATAAAACTTGTTGTTTCCCAGAGCTAAAACAGATGTCCTGGGTTATTCAGATTTCCTGATATCTACATTTTGGTGGTGCAAGATTTTTACTGAACAGCTACACTGTTTTTATGAAATGTTAGACACGAAATCTAAATCTGATTTTATACGCTTTATGTTGCTTCTTGAATACTGTTTTTTTTTAATTGTGTGTCTGAGGTTGACAGTAATCGTTATATGTTGTCAAGTCTCATCAGAAAAAGAGATCTTGACCTCGATGACACTACATTAAATGCATTTACTAAATTCCATCCCTCAGGCAAATGTAATGAAGTAAAAAGCAGAATATTTCCCTCTGAAATTTGCTGGAGGAAAACTCTACAAAAAGCACTGTTCCTGAGTAAAATGCTTGCCTCCTCTGGCTGGTTGCTTGTTAAGTACCATTAATTGTATCCTGTGGGCAGAACCTCCTCACTGCTCGCATTTCATGTCACCGTCCACACAGGTGACATACGGCAGATAGCTGGGGTAAATATGACCCCGCTGGGCTGCTGAAAACAGGTCAGGAGCTGGATGGGGGTTTCGGCAGACGGCTGCTTATCATCGGTGTCTTGAGGACAAGGCTGAACAGCTTTTCAAGACAAAACTCTGTGTAGCGTTTGTCCTACAGTGACAAGTCAAAACCAGAGATAACTGATTCAAAGATCACTCCATCCTCAGATCCTTTCCCCATTTCTAACAGATCCCATCCGTCTGTGATGTTGCGTCATCATGGCATGGTGCCATTTATCTTTTTATTATGTCAGCTTTTCTTAAACACAATTAATCTACTTCTGTTTCATGTGTCAATATCCTACAATTTCCAGTTTGACATTAATCATAAACCCCATTCAGATTTAATTTGATTTGAATTTAACTGCGCTAGTCAGTGGTTTTAATCCTGTCCCCACCACATACTGTGTTGGTGCTTTTTAACTTTCTTCTTCATTAACTTAATAAGCAAAATAATTACAGAGAGCCAGCTCCTGTAATTAACCGGGGAAGATTGACTTTTACTTTTAGGTAGAAGGAGAAATATTTATTACACATCTCCCTGTGTAATGTAATATTAATCCCGTCTGAATGGGGCAGTAGCCTTAGCCAAAACCTTGTCTTGTACCTGCAATACATTTTGGTCTGTTTTCTGCTACCATGAGTGTAGAACTTTGCCGATTGTCTTGCTCTACATATTAATGTGGCTCTTAGTGCCATAGAGAGGCTTCAAAAAGAAGCTTTCAATGTTGAGGCTCTCTTCACACCTGCCAGTTTCCTACATCCTGGACTGTTACTCCCAGGGATGAGTCCAGGCTGCTGTACATGCACCCAAAGCTCAAATCTGTTATATATTTCACATTTTAGCAGCCAAACACACGCGTTATACTTTACTAATACTAATGCATCTCTCAAGACTGACCAACCAAAAACTTCTCCCAGTGAATATTATCATGCATAACATGCCTGTAGTTCCTAATTTGCATTTTATACATGCAAACTACTATTCAGATATAAATCTGACTAGCAGGAGACACTATTATCCCTTTACTTTCTGTTTGTGGATGTGACTTACTGTCCTCCATGTTTGGTCAGCTTAACATAAAGAAGAAAAGACTGAACTAATTAATCTGGGCAGAAGAGCAAAATGCTGCCTTTTCTGCTTTGTGTGAGATCTTCCTTTTAAGAAGATTCAGCCATCAAGCCTCTGTAAAGCCTGAGGTCAGTTACAAGGAGGAGTTCAAACTCTAGTCAAAACATTTTACACAAGTCACAACAACATCAGCTTCAAGTAAAGCGGACAGTTAATCTTGTGAAAAGTGTCTAATGGTTACAGAGAAATATGAAAACTTTTTCTTTCAAGGTTTTTTTTGTTTGTTGAGACTTTTATGAAGTCTCACAGCAATAAGCATTGAGGAACAGATGTTGAGTGTAAAAATATGATATTGAGGAAGACCACATTTACACAAAAGAGGCTATTCTTCAAACCTGCTTTCCACAGTCACTCAGTAACATCGGCTCGGTTTTTCCTCTAGAGGTTCTTCCTAAAAGAGCGACAATGGCCGACTTCTTAGACCACAGGACAGTCTAGTCATGAAAAGGAACAGCCACTGAGGTTAATTATCATCGCTCTGCAGGAGGTCTGCAGCCTGCAGGATTACGCACTGAGATCACTGTAGGGGGTCTGCTCAAAATAATGATCCGTCACTGCAGCGTCACAGAGGTTCAACAGATCTAATCTCTCAGATCAAACTTCAACTCACTCACTTTTGCAAAATGATGGCAAAGATGGGGAGTTTTAGACTCGGACTCAAGTCGCACACACAGTGACCTCAGACTTGACTTGAGAATCGACCTCAATAGACTTCAGACTCGACTCGGACTCGAGGCGCGGGACTCGTGAACAATGTTTTATTTTAGGAAACATCTGATGAGCGTGCTGTGATTCCCTCCGTTACCTATAACCTGCCTACGTAACACGTAGCATCTGCTGGGCGCAGCCGCACGTGAGAGAGGACAACAAACACAGTTAGCTGCTGAGCCGTCCATCATAAACTTTGGCTTTAAAACTTCATACAACAAGACCCAAAGAAAGAAGCGTTGAACGCAAAATAGGTTAGTAACCTGAGATTAGTAAAGATGTTTAGCTCAGCATTGGCCATCTAACGTTAGCTTGCTTCTAGCTTTAGCTACGACCTAAAGGAGGTTTACTCCAGCTATGAAAAGATGAATGAGCGTTTGCTTGCCAGACTTGTGGTGGTTGATTATCGTAATCATTTACATCCTGCTGGCTGCCATCACGTTAATTATTAACGGCTGCCAACGGGTTACAGGTTTATTGTAACCTATTGTGTTATGTCCTTGTGTTTAAAGATGTTTTGTTATTGTGTTTCGTATTAGTTTCTGTGTTCATTCCCTGTCCTAGTGTTTGGTCTTCTCTGTAGTATTTGTTACTTTGTTTATTCAAGTTTAAGTGTTTCAAGTGTTCATCAGTGTTTCTTGTCTTGTTTCTATGTTCTTTACTTCTGTAGGTTTTGTCTAGTCACTTATGTTGTCTGTTATGTTTCATGTTGTGACATTGTTCCTTGTGTGTTTCAGTTAGCTTTACTTCCTGTTTTAGTTTGTAGTAGTCTGCCCTGGTGTCTCGTCTTGTTTTACTTCCTGTGCTCGTCTTTGATTGTCTTAGTGGTCTCACCTGTGTAATTAGTTTCTCCCGCCCTGCTCGTTTGTCCCTGGTGTATATATGTCTGGTGTTCTCTTCAGTCTTTGCTCGGTCATTGTTCGTGTTACCCTCTCTGTTGGTCGTATGTATATGTTCTGTTGCCTGTCGTTAACCTTGCTGGTCTTGTCGCCCTGTTCCTTTGGATTTTCTGTTTGGATTACCTGTGTTGGATTTTTGTTTCGTTCTCTTTTGTTTTTTTTCTTCATGGACTCAGCCACTCGGTGTAAGTGTGCTCGCTTTTTGTTTAATTAAATAACCCATTGAACTATACGTCCTCTGCCTTGCGTCCTGCATTTGGGTCCTCCAACCTGCCACACCACTAGTTGTAACATATTGTTGTAACGTTACAGTTTTATTTAGTTAAAGTTACACTGGGTTTGAGCGACTGTGGTTGGTGTTGACTTAAAGGAGTTAATAAGCTGCATTGCACATTACATGGTTGTGCTCTGTAAGTGGAAAACAGGTTACAGTTAGAATTCCTTATAGCTAAGTTTTATAAGCTGCCAGGATTGAACACAGCTGGTGAGAGCCTTGACTTGTTATTTACATTCTGTAATTCTTCAGTGACGTTTATATTGTCAGATTTTATCCACCTTGGCTGCAACATCAGCAACATCACAAAGAATATTCTGTAACGCACAAGAACACAAAGGTCCGGCATTTCTGCATGAAAAGCAAAACGATGTCTACTTGTGACCCCTTATGACAGGTGGATTTTCATCTGAGGTTCTCAGGTTCAACTAAGGATCATCAAGAAAGATCAGAGTAAAGTCAGGACAAATATGTTGAGTTGTTTTTTTTTATCTTGTTAAGCTACTCAGATGTATCATGCAACCACAGGTTTTTTTGGGAAATACTAACGCATTTAAACTCATTTTAGCCTGATCATCAGCAGGTGTTTTCAGTGAGAGACTTAAGGCAGTTTTTAAAAAGTAGCTTTGCTTCCACTCCTGTTAATGCACATGAAGACAATATCTTCAAAAATCTAAATGCACATACCTACCCATCATCAGTTGGAGAGTTATCAATTTGAAATAAACATACGATTCAAATTCTCCCACCTCCTCCACAGAGAGCTCTTAAAAATGAAGCCAAAATATGTAGGAAATCTTGCAAACTGCTCATCCAATACGTCACAAATTATTACAAATTCATACTGAGGTTCAGCTGTTGGACTTCTAGGACGACTAATCAAGATGTCAGTCAGCGCGCACACGCTCGCACGCAGACACACAGGACTCTGGGGTTGAATGTTGCTGGTCGTTGACCCACTGTGTCCGAGCGGCTCGGGGCAACTCTTCCTGAAGAAAGCCAGTCTCTGTCTGAGGAGTCGATCACATCTGACCCCCCCACACACAACTCACATTAACACCAAAAACTCCCTCCCAGAACCCTGCAAGGCCTCATTTCTCACATTCCAGCCTCAATGACGCTTCAGGGGAAACCGAACGTCACAGAAACGTCTTTCAGACAGATGAAACGTGATCAGATCTTTTCAGCAGCCATCATAAGTGCTACATTCACATGGGTTTATTACTCCTGCAGTCTGTCCAGGTGATAAGCACTATTTGAACCAAAATACCAGAGAGACCTAAAAATAAAACTGCTAAACTAAACTGAAAAGAGAAGTTCTGGCTCCCTGGTCATCATAACATTAGTGTTTTATATATGCTGTCAGGTAGACAGTTACAGGGAGGTAACTGACGTGTCCAATGTAAACACTGTTTAGTGTATAGTCAACAGTCAGACATGTGCAGTCAGTCCTGAAGTCCTGGAGTTAGCTACTGTAAACACAGCTTCTCCTTTGTGTCAGCGGTCAGGCCGATCACTTCATCTGTTCCTGTTGTACTCAGACTTGGTTCAACAATTCTCTAAGTTAAAAAAAAAACGTTGTATATTGATTCCCCAATGATTTATGTTCATTTACAACCAATAAACAACAGCAAATACATTTTGTTAGAAAAGTAATGTGTCCCTGATGTTTTTTATCAACTTGACAGGGGACTATTTTCCTACAATATTTCCTCCTGGCTAAACTAAAGAATGATTTTTGCTGTTGTTTTACTGAGCACATGGTTAAGGTTTACTAGAGCCAGTGTTTGGTTTCTCCGTTCTGGGCTACTGTAAAAATGGATTGTGGTGCAACATGGTGGACTGTAGATATAAAAGGTATATTATGTTATTTCTAAGGTAACGAAAACAATTAGGGTTAGGGTTATACAATAATGAAAAAATTCTTTATATTCTATTTCTGCCATATTCTACCATTAGACCTTACACACTGGACCTTTAACTCGGTACTTTAGTAGTCTAAACCTAACAACTGTGGTGTTAACGTCCAAGCTTTGTCCACCCCAAAATCATAAATCATTTACAGTACATGGTGCTATATGAGGTTGAGGAATGCCAGTCAAGTTTTTCCACACCAAACTGGGAAAACCATTTCTGTATGGGGCTGGCTTTGTGCACGGGGACATGATCATGTTGAAACAGGAAAAGGACAAACACAACCTGCTGGCACACAGTTGGATGCTCACGATCACGATTTGCCTTATGTACGAAAGCCTACCTGTTCTACCTCTTAATAATGTGACAGCACACTTATGGACTCTCTGTCTCCCTCTCTCATCTATTCTCCCTCCCACCATCACTGGAACTGAGGGGCCAAAGCAGGAAAAACAGAATGTGGACACTATCTAGTCCCTGTCCCAGCAGGCCTCAGAAGAGGACAGGTTGGTCTTTAGCTTTGGCCTAATTAGGTTTCTAATTGGTCCAGTTGTCTTTGTAGGGATGAGGAGGGTCCACGCCTTGAAAACAAAGCTGTGGGGCCCAGGCGCTAAGCCTAGCGACAGATGCTAACTGGAGTAAATCTCAGTGAAACAAAGCCACAAGACAGCATCACTGCAGAGGAGGGGGTCACTGCTGTACCCTCGGATCAACAGGCTCTGTTCCTGGATCAGTCAGGATAAAGTCCGTTGTTCTTACTTATGTGGATCAGGAAAGTGAATTCACATTTATGTTCGGGCAATTAACGAGAGAAACTTACAACAACTGGCCGAGGGTCAGTTTAACTAAAAAGGATTTTCAAGGCTGAAACTGGTACAATTTACCATGTAATGGTCCATCATATGTCCTGACACTGAAATATTAGTTTATAGGTGAATCTGATTGTTTCATGAAACCACCCACCAATTGTCAGTGAACTTGCTAGTGGTCGAGTGGTTAAACGTCTTTATTGATCCTCATTCTACTTCAACTCAGTGCATTTACAGTAGGTTGATCTTTCCAAAACTGTATTGTTTATCTTAATTGTATATTGAAATTTTGTTAGAGTTAAACAGTTGGTCCCGGAAGTATCTTTTGTTCAAGTCTTATAAAAGATTTGCATGTCTTTTGAGTCAAACAGGAGAGCTTGTCCATTCAAGACTTGAAGGTCTCTAATTGTCAGTCACCTCATACTGTCTCTGGGGAAATAAACAGGACTTGACCGCTGGAAGCCTGGACATCTAAAATAAAAGCTCCACTTTGATGGTTGTAAGGGTTGTCCTCCAGGAAAACGTTTTATTTTGCTCAATATGAATGCACTTGACTTACAGTATACACTCGTTTTTAGCTTGAACTAGCATTATGCAACTTCAAGTTTTGAGTTGCCCTGGAATTGTACCCTTGCCTCAAAAAAATAAAAATAAAAAAACAGCCGTTAGACCTGAAACTGAAATTCCTTCAGGCGTGTTACAGCTCTTCAAGAAGAGCCCCAAAAGGCTGCAGGCTGCTAATCGCTTCAGTAACATTTAATAACGACTCCGACTTTCAAGGCAGCGACCACTTGTCAGAGGAGAAGGAATGAAATTGTTCATTTTGTGTTGTTAGGTGGGAAAACTGAGCCCTCTCACCCCCTCACTCTTTCTGTCGGAGAGTTGAACAGGTAACCCCCCCCCCCACCACCACTCCCACCCCATCACCGACATCATCAAAAGCAGCAGCTGCTCTTTGTATCACCATTCATCTCCTGCTGCATTGTCCTGCAGTCAGCTCAGTAGGAGGAGACTGTCTGCACCGTCAAAAACACTGAAACCCGAGCTAGACGAGAGAAACCCTGCGACCTCTGACCACAAACAGACTCACACGTATAAACACACATATTGGACATACACTAACATTTAAGACCACTTTAAGCTGCAATGCAGATTATATGCGGCGATCTTCAAGGATGACCAACTTACTGATAATGAATTACCAGTATTGGGGATAAAAATATTTTGTCCTGATTCACAGCGCCATTAAAACATCCCCTCAGATCAAGAACATGCAACTAAGTTAGAGTAGATTCTCACACACTTCTTAATACGATCAACACACTGAGACACACAGTGTAAACAATGTGATGTTAATATAAACTACATGCACACGCACAGATTAATATATAGGTATGAACACACACAAGTGGGCTGGGTTTAAAGATGTGTGCTTCTCTGATTGGTCAGCACTGGCTTTCCTCACAAAGAGCCACATCTGCTCTGAAGCTGAACAGGTGACGTCCATCTCCAGTTACACACAACAGACGGCACACACACAAAGAAACACACCTATGCGTATGACAAAACACACACACACAATCCTAATACACAAGATGACAGACAGACACACATTTGACTGCACACACGCATGCATGCTCACACACCCTTTGTCTTTGCATCATGGGTTCGTGACTCTCCCAAAGTGAGCAGCTGGAGTCTTTCACACCCTACAGGTATGGTTCAGGGTCTGAACCTGTAACTTTTGTCTTACAGGATGGTTCTGTAAGGCTGCTCCTTCCATCTGACACTCATCTCATTGAGGTTTGTTGCTTGGAGTAAAAATGATTATGAGCAGCTAATGCTAATACTTTCAAAGCTCTTAAACAGATCAGTCGTGTGCTGCCTTTATTTCCCAACTCTGAGCTGAGCAAATTAAAACCTTCCATGTCCAGATGGACTAACACCCACATGATTAATGCTGTTATGAGTTATTCAAATGAAGCAAATGAAGAAGACCACAGAATTTAAATTGAGGAGAGGAGGTGAGAAGAGGATAAAATGAAAAGAGAAGAACATTAAAATGGAGAGGTTAAAAAAAGAAGTAAACAAAAAGAAAAGAAACAAAGACAAGAGACAAAAAAGAAATAAGGAAATAGAAGAGAGGAAAAGATGAAAAGCTAACAGAGACTCAAAGGGACAAAGCAAAAAAGATGAGACAGAAAGAAACAAGAGACTAAATGAAAAAGGAAGAGAAAAGAAATAGAGACACAGGAGAGAAAAGAGGGGTCAAAAGGAAATCAAGAAAAAAAGAGGCCAAATAAGAAGAGGGGTAAAGTTATTTAATGATTACACAGAAAAAAGAAGAGTATTAAATAGAGACAAAAGGTAAAGAATCAAGAAGAGGAAACAAAAAGAAAAAAACAACAGACAAAGAAGAAATATATTTAACAAGGAGAGAGGAAAAGAAGCGATGATACAAAAGAGACTAAGGAAGGAAAACAATGAAGTGCAAAGACAAAAGGAAAAGAAACAAGAAGAGAGAGAAAAGGGGAGAGAATGATTAAAATGTATAGAGAGGATTTGAGAGGAACAGAACTTTATCTTTACAAAAGACTTGTTTCTGTTTCCAGGTCTGATTGTTTAAAGCCAGCAGCTCTGTGAGGCAGTTATTTGATCTAAGTGCTAACATCCACATGCTAACATGCTTATGTTTAGCAGGTATACAGTTTACCATGTTTACCATCTTAGTTTAGCATGTTAGCATGCTAACATCTGCTATTTAGCCCTGAGCACAAAGTAGAGCTGAGGCTGATGGGAATGCAAGTATGCATACAAAAAACCTAAATATTAGACTAATTGAATGTTTTACTTGATGGTGCAACACAACAAGTTAAGGGATCCAAAGTTTTACAATTCATCCTGAGAGGAACATTAATGTCTGACCCACATGTCATGACAATCCGTCCAATAACTGCGGCGCCATTTCGCTAAAATGTGTCATCCTTATCGAGGCACACACCATCGCCTGTCTACACAACAGCAAACACCAACATCCTCTCGTTGAGACTAAACTGTGGTGTAGAGGTCATTTGCTTCAGTGGCCAGCAGGTCTAACAGAACCTCTGAGTGAGTAGGAGCCAGGAGATAAGAATGCCTTAATCTGCCAGTAAATCTTCAGGACAATATGCTGGCTCAACATGACCCTAAATCCCTCAGCGCTAACATTTACAGGCCGTCTTCTGGTAGTGGCTCTCTGCTGCGGCCGCTGCTCAGCGGCTACACAGGAAGTCTTTGTTAAAGCTGTCAGCACAGGAGAACGGTGGAGAGTAAATCCACCCAAACACTCCACACAGGTCATTGTTATTGGCCTGATTTCTAAGCCTTCGATTGAACTGAACTTGAAAAGATGGCAGAAGTATAAACTCACTTTACTTCAAGCTTGTAGAAAGTTTTTGCAGATATTTTTCACACATTATAATACCCATTTGGATCCCTGCAAAATCAAAATATCAACATGTAATGTCAAGGCACATCCATAAAGAGTCTGTGCACCACTTTGGGTCAGGATCCACGTAGTGGTGTGCCAATTAATAATCACATGAGTTTCAGCTACAGCCTTACAGAAAGGGGAAACGATGATTTTTGCTGTTGTGGTCCTGCTTGGTAGGAGGGCTGACCAGGACCAACCTGTGACAGCCTTGTTCCCCCTCCTTTATTATTCCTGTTGCTGCTGCTCCGCATGAAAGGTTTTCCACCAGCAAACCAGCGGGAGGCTTTTATTGTAAAGCAGCTATAGAAAGTAGGGCAGAACGATTCATTGTTTTCAAATCGAAAATGCAATTTGAAAGAACGAAGATGGTTTGAAGACGGTGATTAAAATTACTCATTTTAAACAGTCATGCAGTTACAAATTCATTCCGTTGTCATCCTTGTGTGACAGATTTGCTAACCAATGTGGTGGCCTTTTTCTTTCCCCATGCAATCACAAGCGCCTCCTGTTATGCTCCTACCCCAATCAGAGTGGGCACAGGGCGTGTACATACAACAACTAACGAAGCTAGAGGAAAACGTGGGATAATGGCGTCAGGCGACTTCCTGCGCGGTTCATGTGCTTTGTGCAGCTTGACGTGCAAGTCGAATTGTAATCGCAATGCCCCAAATATAATTCAAATATAAATGAGAGTTATCTAAAAGTGCAGCAATGATCAACACCTCTTGACAAACTTGCATCCAAAGTGTCTTTGTAATGTGCTAAAGGAGTCGTCCACCTGCTAATAGCAGAGCCGTGTTGGATTTTACAAGGCAGATCAGCTGTGAGTGTGTGTGAGCCATAGAAATCACTACAAGGTGTGGTGACACGACATGATGGCAGGTTTGTCTGTCTTCCATGTGATGCTTAAGTGTAGATTAAAAGCAAAGCTTCAAAGCAAAAGAATCTCACTGTGTGAAGATGCACACTTCTTGGTGCCCTTATAACACTTTACAGTCAATTCAAATCTGTGGAGTTTAACACCTTACAGCGGAAAAATCACAGCCAACTCCAACGTTTCATTTTCTAGGTCAAATTTAGCATCTAAAACTGCTTGACGAGTTGATTCATGTTACGTTTTAATAACCTACCCAAAACATACTTAAAACCCGCTGTGACCCCTCATCCATACTGTATGTCCTTCACCTCACCCATATCCGTTGTTGTGGCAACACATGGATCAAAGACGTAATGAAGGACCATATGGCGTGAGGGGATTTGCGGCATCTTGAGCTGATCCCAAATATAAGTGGACCTCTTTAAGCCTTTGCTCTCTTGCATGTTCATGAAAAAAATATGTTGCTGTCAGAAGAGGTGCGGGGAAAAACGGGGAGTTTCCTTGTCAGCAGAGCAAATGGTCAACCTCACCTGGCATTTTTGCTTCTGTGGGACGGTAAGGTCAGCTGAGGAACAGGCAGAATATTAGACCTTTCCTTCTAACTAGGTAGTCAGAGGAACTATAAGCCTCAAAAACTAAAACAAAGACCTAATTTGTGAACTAAAAGCTCCTTTTAAAGCATTGAATTTTGTAACTTCACCACATCTGAAGCACTGAATATTACACAAATTAGACCAATAATGAAATTTTAAAAAAATATCACATGGTTTGGGACAAGTTTGACACGTGACAAGACAACAACAACAACAGAATCCAGTTGTTCTTCGTCATGTGACGGGTTGTTTTTTGCTTCAGTAACTTACTAGACTGAAAAAAGTAGCACATAAACCGTTTCATTGCCTCACTTCATGTCAATAAAAGAAATGCCTTTCTCCTGATGTTCTTGCAACATGAATGATGATGATGTACACATGTTGTTCCAGTCTGGACCCATGCGAAAACTCCATCCCAATACTTTCTAGACCGTCACAAAATACTATTGTTACTGAGAAAATACTAACTGTTACTGAGATCCTGAAGTCAAAATGCAGGATAAGTTCCTGAGTTTTTATAAAAACTCTTTGAAAAGGGTTGAAAGAGGATAGAAAGTTCTGATGAGATTCAACCATCAGTTGTTTGAATGGTTTCAGAGAGAGGGTCACATAAAGTTACTTTACTGGTTCTTACCTGGCCATAGTCTGTTGCAAAGACAACAACACCTCCAGAGCATGACGACACAGTGCTGGGAAGGTACTGCTCGTCCTCCCGCAACCACACCCGGTCACCCTGCAGGAGAAGAAAAAATTAGTTTTTCTTGCGAAGCACTGGAGTTAACTCCTTACGGAAGAATTCAAATCAAAATACAAGAGGCTGGAAAACAGGAAACCAACCAAATACTTAAAACCAGAAGTTAAAAAGCATCTTGAGATAATCCAAGATGGGCAGAGTTTACCATAATACACTTAAAATGTCTATTTATTTTAGCATCTGCACAAAAAAAAAGTTAATGTAATGCAATATGTTGTACAGTACTGACATTAGAAGCTGTATTAGCCACCACTGTTGTTACCATGGCATTACAATGGTATTGACCTTTCTCTAACCAATAGGAAGGTCTTCGCCGTCGAGAACGCATGGAAAACTCTGCAGTGTTGGGTTTCAGGTCTCTACCTGCAGCCAGGCTACAGTCACCCAGGAGGCCAGTAAACCTGCATGTTTATTGATGCTTTTTAGTGACCGACAGCAGAGCAGAGTGAGAAAACACTTTTATACCTGTTGACCTGTCGAGTTTACTGCTCCTGGTTGATACAGTGTTTCCCCCGCAGCTAACAGCTGGATATTTAATCACTAGAGTGTCCTCTGCTGCGTTTGTGGAGAATTAGCAGAGAATTCTAGGAATTTTGGGAGAAAGTCTGAGTCTTTACTGTATGTTTACAGGTTCTTATCTTGGTCTTTTAACATTTTTTGGCTTTGGATGGGACCACACCATCAAAATAGTGAGCACACAATTACTGGAAACAGACCAAGTACAAGGAACATTTAGACTCGTAACGCCAAACTTCGCAAAGCCCCCCTTGCTGAAATATGACTGAGCTAAAGAATGGAGGGGCCCTCGAAGTGGATTCCCTCTTAATCGCATAGCCACATGTGCCGCTATTCATTAGCGTGACAAGCTAATGCTAATGGGAAAAACAAACGCTGCACTTTTGTGAGATGCTCTTCCTCTTTGTGAACCAAGCTATGATCAACCTTTGACCCACAAGCCCTCATTCTGACAGAGCCGTGCTGGTGTGTCGGAGAGAGGCACCTGGCTGGGAAAAAGTTACCGGATGAATGGATGGAGTGTAAAACACAAACACACACACAACACACACACACACACTTTTAGGGTAAAGCTCAGGTCTGCAGTGTCAGCAGTGGATCGGGGGGGGGGGGGAGCGGTGGGTTGTTTTAAACACTAAGCCGTCCTCTCAGAAGAGGGAAACCGCACGATTCAAAAGGTCCTGGGATCTCCTGGGAAAGATAAATCTGATGCTCAGAGGAAACTCATAAACAAACCTGCGTTTTGATCCCAACTTTGTCATATAAAGTCTGACAGAGAAATGTCTTGCTAGGGTTAGGGATAGCGTCATCCGAGAGACTCTTCTCTTTGTCCACTTTTGCTGTTCATGTTGGTGGTTTCTGCACTTTAAGACTTTTTTGGGGCCTTTCGCATTTTTTGTTGACAGACGGTGGAAACATGGGGGGAGAGAGAGAGAACAGGATGACATGCAGCAATGCAGCAAAAGTATCTGGGTCAAATCAAACCGTGGATGCAATGATGCGGTGCACAAGGCTCAACCACCAGGCTATTAGGGTGCAACAGTTCACCTGTCAGTCACAGCGTTCGTGTTTGCCTTTTATAGATCCCTTTACTGTTCTTTTTTTTCTTATTTTCAACAAATTAAAAGACCCAAACAATGAATTTATCCCACTAACAAGTATTGTGTGTATCCAAAGCCTGATATATCTTATGCATCCGTGCCATAAACCTCCAACTACCACATAAAAGTTACGTGTAAACAAACATAGAAACTGAGGAAGAATTAACTTAATTCTGATGCTGGCAGTGGCTGTCGTCTGACTCTTTGATGCTACAAAAAGGAACCAAACAAAAGAAGATGTTCCATTGTAACGTGCACAAAGAGAAGGCGTGTGCTGTTTACCAGCCGCGTCCATATGAACATGTGCACCACCAGAGGAATCTGACCCACGGAAGTTTGGGGGGGGAGAAAGAAAGAGAGGGGTCTCTCTCCTCCCACCAGCACACTTTTCAAGGGTCTTTTACCACCAAAGACCCAAGCACACACACACACACACACACACACACACATCCATTTCTTTGTGGGCAGCGTGTGCCGCCCGCCCTCTCTCTGCTGAGGGGAGGGAAAGAGGCATCTGACAGTGGGATACTATCTTATTGTGCCTCCCCTCCTTCCTCCCTTAATCCACTCCTTCTCCCCTCCCTCCTTTCTTCACACACTCACACACTCTGATCCACAGAGCTACTAGCCCATTTCTAAACTAGGGCTCTGAGCCAACAGGCTCTGCTTCACCTCCTCTCCCTCATTCATCACCACTGATTGCCTGAAACCTGAACATCAAAGCTATCGCTTGAGCTTTCCGATGGACCAAGGAAAATGAAGACCCGGGCCGCATATTTCTGTTAATGGATGAAAAAAAAACCCACACTTTTTGTGGCACAAAAAAGTACAGAACGGCTAAGAAAACCAGAAAGCACTCAAAGATCCCGTACTTCCACAAACGCTTGAGAATGGTTCTTTTACCAATGCAACAATTTTTAGAAAATTTAAATCTGCATCAAAATGCACACAGTGCTGGCTGGCATAGTTTTTCTGATAAAACCTCAATTCTGACTGGGAATTAGAGCTTCGTTTAAGGTGGGAATGAAACACATGAGCACAGAGTTAGAGCTATTTAAGTTTATCGCGATGCTGCAGCACCAATAATTCGTGAAATGCCAGAGTTGATAAGTGGATATGTCACATTGCACAATGTATTTAAGAATGAAGGGTCATTTGTATTTACTATGTTCTGCACCACGTTTGAGATACAACACTGAATGAGATATGTTGACAGAACTCTTTTGCAACGGGGGAGTTAGGTTACAAAAATAGCCAATCTTACCATGTCCATGTACCATTTTTAGAAATACCAGGAATCTCATAGAAAGTTTTTGTGACCAAGACGTCACAAAATCCCGTCAACACAGAACCTTTAAAAAACAGAAGAAAACAATGGATGGATTTCCTACCGAAGCAGAGACGTGAAAAGAAGCTGGGCCTCAGCCGAGCTCATGCCAACACATGAGAGGGGAAATGTTAAAGAGTCTGGACTGGTACTGGGAGCTGTGGATCAAGGCCCAGCTGTTTGACTAGTAAGACCCCTGAGCCTCTCATTCCAGTTAAACCTGAGTAAACTATCTCACAGAGCACAGGCAGGGGTGTCAGTATGAATCAGCAGGCCAGATTATTATTATTATTATTATGGGGAATTAAAATTAAGCATTTCAATGTAAAAAAAATCAATTTCAAATCTAGACTCATCAAATGAAATGTCTTGGCTTCTTAGTGCCCTGGCCTTTTGGTTTCTCTGTTATGTCGGCAATCATTTTCTGAGGGCAGATGTCATGTTCTAGGAAATATGCAGTTCACATCTATAAAATGTGGTTTGGTGTTTTAGTCTATTCAGATCCATAGGGGTTGGAGCTCTTCACATCCAACACTGTATAACATCCTTGGTCATCATAACATCCAGTCAGCCACATGTGTCCTTTTCCCAGAGAGATGCTTCTTTCTGGCCTTTATCTTAATCTTGACACCTCCTCCCTGCCAGAAACCAAAACACCAACATAGACCTTCTGCCCTGGAAGCTCTGGGGGTGAAACTGAGGCAGTGACCCTTTTCCTGCATGTATTTTCCCTCTGTAACCTCGACATGTGTGGCTAATGCTCTGTCTGCGGGACGCAGGGGGGGGGTGGGGGCTGGTAAAATGAGGATCTGTGGTGCCTGGAGCGTTCGTACGCCGTCAGGGTCGGGAATGAGCAGCTGTCTCGTTTGAGAGATTCCACTTCCTCTCCTATAATAGAGTCCTGTGTTCGACCACAGCCATCCTCTCTTTCACAGCCGTCAATGGGAAAGCCTGTGGGGCCATCTTGTTTTGGGAAACAGTGTCTCAACACAACTGCTGGTATGTTCTCTGAGAGATGATGCATTGCTGTCCAGCACTATTTACTGCAGTCTGTATTCATTCTTCTGATGTGTAACTGTTGCTGGAGAGGACAGTGGGGTAACTTTTACGGAGAAACCATGCAGAATGTTTAGAACGATCTAGTGATAAACTAGGAAGCACAAGTCCAGTTGTTTTCTACTGAGTGTGTGAACACAATGTTGCCACTGCTGAACTTTAACCTCGTCTACACCAGCCGTGCAGAAAAGCCGGCACATCAGCAACAGGTGCAGTCCTCCCTGCCTGCACCAGATCTGTTTAGCCACAGTTGTGCTCTGGACTGGGAAGCTCTTGACAGAGCTCAGAATGGACTTAAAAAGGGTGTAAAAAAAGACACTTTGAGCACACGCTATGAGAATAAAGCCCCATGCACACTACTGCGTTTTTGTTTGCTTCGTTTGCACCTCCCGTCCTGTTTATATGTCTTCATCTGTATCAAAAATGGTCAAGTTCAGAAAGTTGGCTCCAAATGTCTGGCCAGATTTGATCAGCCATTTAAATCAATGTTAAACTTGCTTTTGTTCAAACTAAATGTGTATACAGCTGCTTTTTAAGTTAAATTAAAAAAAAAGAGGTATCAACAAAAAGGTTCAGTATCACTGCTGATATTGTAGTTCCGCTAGTATCAAAGTATTTCAAACAACACCAGCTCTATTTGATGTTCTGAATCAATAGATACTAGAAAAATTGCCACCAATCACATCTTGTAGGTAAAAGTTCCCCCCACATGAGAACAGCAGGTTTCCCTCCATCAACCAAGTGGAACAGATTATCTGCGTCTTGTTTGTACAAGCCCCACATGCTCCTCACACTCTCCCTCAAACATCAGGCTGAGAGGAAAATATGGTTGCGTTAATCGCAGTAAAAAGAACTTTCTCAAAGCATCACGCAGCACTTCCAAAATCTCCAGTTTCAAAGGCGACCAACAGATCAGAAGCAGCGTCTCACGCACCGTTTATCTGATGCTTGAAAGGGGGGTAAATGTCTTATGCTCCCGTTTTTTGATCTTGACTGTTTGAGTGCAGGTGCGCTTGGTATTTAGCTCTTTGTGTCAAGACCCGTGAGTCCTTGAAACCTCTTCAAAACCGTCTTGTGATTTCAAAAACATTCAGCTATCAAAGAGAAATTATTTAGTCTTCATTTACTGTCCATCTACCGACACTTATGGTACAGATGGTTTTCTAAATTCCAATAATACAGCTGCTGATTCAGCCTTTACTTTGACCAGACTAGTAGGAGTTTGCAACAGATGGAGGGCAAGCACAGACGCCTTTATCACATCTTCTTTGTGAGACGTCCTGCAGGTACTGATGTATTTTCATTGTCGGAGTCACACTAACGGCCGTATCAGGCCTTTTGCTTTGTTTAGCTTTTGGGAGATAAGCAGAGGATGGCAGATTGGACGGATTAATTATTAACTTTTAGAGGGAACTGCTTTTTACGACCGAGGTTAAAGTGTGTAACCGTCTCGCTTCACACGGTTAGCATTTGTGTGTTTTTTTAAATGGGTCTGCCTCTCATCCAGCCAATGGGCTGTTTGTGAGGGAAATTTGAGGGAAATGATCATTTTCCAAACCAGTTAAAAAGGTTTTTAAATTTCAAAAGCACCTTTTTTGTGAGACTGCCAATTTCTCCAAAGGTTTTCCTTTTTAAAATGTCTAAGGACGGATGGAGAGAGTGTTCAATTTTTACCCTCTAGAAGAAAATTCAAGGCTTCCAAAACTTGAACAAAGTGATGGGTTTAGGCCTTTACATTTTCCAGCTGTTGCAGGACAAATCTTACATACAATTGTTAAAGAGCAAAAACCAGCGGAAGAATTCAGGTCTTGGGGGTAAAGAAAATAAAGTGAAAGTATTCAGCATGCTCCCCTGTGACGACAGTGAGTGACAACACAATAGAAACAATGCACACAGCAGTGTTTAGTGGGAAACTGCTGTCTGGGAAATGCAGGCAGGATGAAGTCTACAAGTGCAAATTGACCTTGAAGCTTTGCCAGCATGCAGCACAGACCAATCACCTCGCAAAGCCTTTGTGGGGAACCAATCAACGTGGTTTCAGCGGGAGAGGCTATTTAGATTTGAATGACTGGACACACAGAGTGAGAGCAGGGTATTGTGGGAACTGATTACATTGCCATATTGACTTTTGGAAAGGTCTGGGAAAGCCTCACAATGTCTCTCACACACACACACACACACACACACACAAACACCCCCCCCAAAATAAACACATAATTAACTCGATTAAACACAAGTACACAAACACAGAAACACACACACGTCAGTGTGAACCCATTTATCTGCAGATACAGAAGCACACATTTCACCAGGTCTCACTGTTTGACTACACGACAGCCCCCCCCTCCCTCCCCCAACACTCACACACACACACACACACACACACACACACACACACACACACACGCACACACACACACACACACACACACACACACACACACACACACACACACACACACACACACACACACACACACACACACACACACACACACACACACACACACACACACACACAGTCAGTCAGTTTACAAAAATGAATAAATTCACATGCATTCAGGGAATTTCTGACGAGGCGAATATCAGCTTCACTGTTACCTACTCTGGCTGCGTCTGTAGGCTCAGTAGGTAGTTTGCAGCCCTTTCTATTATGTCTGCCAGCTTAATGTTTCAAGGCTATGTACCACCCAATGCCACACATGCCTACATACTTTTTTTCCAAAATGAAATATATTGCTAGATAAAAAGTCAGGGGATCTCTTAAGACATTGCATTCCTCCTCTGGAGACCATGACTGTCAATACGTTACTGTTCTAGAGCCTAACGCATGGCTTAAAATATCACTTCAGTTTCCATATTCAGTATTTGAATGGTTTAGTCTATCCTCATTATGTGATTGTGGATGATGTGTAAGCCAATTTGGTTTGAAGTGTAACTTGCTTTAATGTTCTTGAATCAGTCCATCTTTAAAAGCAGCTCTTTTCTACTCTTATCTCTACTTATCTTTTGGAACCAAATTTGTCTTTAATCCACTTGAGACTGAAGTCTACATTCTCAAACTGAGAAATATTTTTGAACCTAACATACATTTGTTTTTGTCAGAGTTGTGGGAGGGAGCACCGGCCTGTCAGTTGCTCTGGGTTATCGTCTTTGCAAGCTTAGACATGAAAACAATCTTAGAACCTCGTCAGTAATGACGCCCCAGACGGTGGCTGGATGTATAGAATGCATACACATGATTTGTCATAATAACTGCTGCCTTCATCTGAGCTCCCCTTATTGAATTTCCAGACCGTAATACCCCTTAATTACTGTAGATGTGACATACCACTGAACCACCCGGCTCAGTGAGCAGTGCCGCACATTATCCTGAGAGCGTCTGCTGAAGCCTGGAATTCATACATGACATGTAATTTTGTCAGAGAGTAAAGAAGAAAATAAACTGGAATAAATGTGGATATATAGAGTCAAACCACATCCCAATCAAAATTAAGCTTGGGATTTCATTTTTGACAAAGTAGTTTGACAAATAATTTAAATGAATTTAAACTCAAGGTCCACTTACCAGCCTTTTTCAGACATGACAACCGACAATCAAAGAGCAAAATGTTGACAAAATGTATGTTCACAAGTCTTGTGGTGCCGGATTTAAAGAACAACACGTCAGCGCCAGGAAAGTTTGGCACTGATAAACTTTGCTGTTGGATTTTCAAATCCAGAAAGCAAACACTAAAACAGAGACACTGTAAAAAGGTTAATGTGCAGATTTGACGGCATAGCATCCATCCCTGCCATAAGCGGAGATAGCTTGGGTGCGGCCGCCCCAGGTCCCCGGCTGTTAGGGGGCCCCGTACGTGGGCTGTACAGTTTAGCTCCATTGATGTGGATGCAGATGACAAATAACGCTGCATGCAGCTCTGCTGTGAGGGTAAAATTCCTCGTGCATTATGGGAATTCTGAGGGATGGACGTAGGCTGCGCAAGGGTTTGTTTACAGCGTCCAAATCAACTGGAAGCCTCTCAGAAGTGTTTCAGCAGCGGAGCGTGCAGCTGCCCCACGTTAACGACTTGTCTTTAATATAGTGTGTCCTTTTTATGCTTCTACATTCTTTAAAACTCTCTGTGGCTTGCTTTCGTTCACCGTCTTGACGGGTGCATCTAGCAACTACCACAGGGAGCATTTCAGAATAAGACCGTTTTGTGTGCTGGATTTTGCCGACACTTTTAGATTTTGTTGATTTGGTGATTAGTGCTTGTTTTTTGTTCTTTTATTATGATTAAGTAGACTATGTCGTTTAACTGTTTCTTTTTTGTCTGATTTAGATGTGTTTATTGATGATAAACGATCGGAAGTCTGTACCGGGTATTTTATTTTGAAAATTGACCAGATTCTGTGGCGTTTCTGTGTCTGACTTCCTGCCCAGTTCATCTGCTCTGTGTTGCTTGACACTGGGACGCTCATGGAACGCACTGCAGAGCTTCTGGTGTGAGCACAAACATTTAGTAGAATGCCTGTGATCAGCTCCCGCAGCAGCGAAGCAGTCGGACTCTTGGAATGAGTCTGGGGTCAAGTAAACTTGGTTTAAATGACTTTGTAGCTGGTGGGCCCCATGATGAGGCTCCACTGTGCTGAAAGTCTAGCTCCGCCCCCGCACTCAGTGGTAGTCAATAAAAAAATTAAGGTAAATTAGCAACAAGTAACAAGTCTCTGCAAGTTGGCACAAGCTTTAGCAAATTGTTAGCAGCAATGTTAAATATTTCATGTATTTAGATGAGACATGCAATGGTACTGGTGTTAGCCTTTCAATACGAGCAAAATCCAGTTTCCATTAAGACCATCCCCGACATCCAAATTAAAACAGTATGTTAGCTTGAAGAAAATGCTCCACAACATGAGCATGGAAATCACAAAAGGGGGCAAATTTTCCCTTCAAAATGACACCAAAAAGAAAGATTCAACACATCAGAAGCCATTATCCCTCCTGTCTGCGGCGCCTTGATGTGGCAGCAGAACAACAGAGCCCAATCACAGCCTAATTACACCCACCCGGCTTGTAAGTGAGGCACAGAAAAGCCAAATTCAAGCTTTTCTGACGGAGAAATGAATGTGAAACACTGCTGTTCGCTTGTACAGGGTTTAAATGAAACCATGTGTGGCAGGAGTTCTGCAGCCAAATCCGGCCAACAGAAGACTCCCTCTGAATATTCAGACATTCTTCCAAAGAAAGGTGATTTTTCCACCCTCTAACATGTCATACATCTATTTCGGATCATTTCTGACCCTGAAACTTCCAACAGTGAATCAGTTTAATGTCAAGATTTGTTGTTCGGACGTATTTATAATTAGATTTAGGATGGCAGCTGTCTGTCCCTGCAGAAGAATGGAACTGTGAAAGCCTTTGACAGCAAGGATTTTTAGGCTTTATAAGTGACTCATTTCATTGTGGGAGAAAGGAAGTCACTGATTGGTTGTTTACTGAGGCTGTTTCTGAGGTGACTGATGATGATGATGATGATGATGATGATGATGATGATGATGATGAAGAAAGAAGGAATCACACAACACCCCAATAGACAAAGACACACAAGCAGCTGTGAACACACACATACATACAATAAGTCTGCAAATACACACACACACACACACACACACACACACACACACACACACACACACACACACAACACACACACACTCTAGTGTGGATGATCTGTGACTAATTGCTATGACATGAACATGTAGAGCAGCAGCCATAAAACACACATGGACTACTTCTCAACAGCCAATCAGACGCTTTGAGGAATTGCTGACTGGAGTTCAAATAATGGTGTTGATTAGTTTTTCATGGGCTGCAATAATGTGACTACTGGCTTCATTCTAAGGCTGACAGTCTCTGGATGGATGTACTGGTTGGCTGTTTATAGAACTACTGCATGCACATTCCTGTTTACATGCAAACAAAGTCTGATTATTTACTCAAGACGCTTCTTCCACTGGAGTTCCACATCTTTTTGTCACATTGGTGCTGTGCCACGGTGGTTATTTTTGTATACATTTAGCTTATTTACTCAATGACAGTAATGTGCCAACAAATGTAGAAAAGACTCCCAGCTAGCAAACATGCACAGTATGTAAGAAATGCATAATTTATTGTAGAACATTCTAAAAAAACCCCAAACAATTGGATTTGCGCATGTTCTTATGAGGAAGGAAATGCACTCAAAATGTTTAGACCTCAAGGATGCACACAATGGGCCTGATTTACTAAAGGTTTGCGTGAGTAAAAATGTGTGCAAACTTGATAACACCAGCAAATTAACACATCAGCTGATCTACTAACGGTCAGAATGACCTCTTTCAAAAGTGCAACATAGCACCTGTTGTTCATTTACTACTTTTGCCTAATGAATACACAATTTGGGGCGTTTCAATTTTATTGTGCAAAGTAATGAGAGGGTAACATGCAAATACACTTATTTACTACACGCAATGTGATCTACCAGGCCTAAACACAATTTCATGTGAGTGCAACACCCTCTGTATTTAATGTGTTTGAAAGGAAGGTGCAAACCGCCAAGTGTTACAGAGATGGCTGTTGCTATCATTGGCAGAAGGAGACACAGACGTTATGAAAGACGTAGAGAAATTAACAATATTAGATAATATTATTCTACATCCAATATAAAGAGATAAAATCATTTTATTTTATTTATTCGATGATGTGATTTATTTTTTTCCTTTAGCTTTGGCGATACTGTTGTATTAACATTCATGGCAATAAAGCAAATTTCATTTCGACCAGACTTCTTTTCTACGTGAGACTGAAGAATTTAGAAAGTTGCATTGCGCTGCGGAGAGCCCCCAGCTGCAGTAGTGCACGGATCACGCGTTAAATTCGTCCAGCCAGAGGGAACGATCACCAGCTGTTCTCATAATGGCGACACAACCCATTGTAGGTAGAGAGAGCCAGAGAGGTAATGGGGCGCTGGGCCGTACAGGGACAGGGACAGGAGATTGAGGAGGACCGGGCACGGTGTGGACGGTCGCTGATTAGCTGTTTCTGCCGGGGTTTCCCAAAGCAGTTTTTCCAGGTGTGCTTAGTACTTAGTGCAATCTAAGGCATGATGGACAGGTACGTACGATTTCCATGAAACAAACCAAGGTTTTTACACAGTGGCTGTTTTCCCTCCCGACTCTCCATCCTCCCACCTCCATTGTGTTCGCTCCTGTTGTCATCAAGCAATAATTCTTAGTAAATCACCCATAACAGGTACTAAAATTGCATGTGCAATATTTTAGAATGCACACGCAATTTAGTACTTTTTATTCAGGATGTTAGTAAATCCGGCCCAATGTGTTTTGGTGAGAAACACTGAATGTAAACCTAAGTTTGTTTACAGGAAAACTTTTAGGCCTTGTTAATAGCAGGAGTAGTGTAGCAAGGAAATCTAAGATGAACAACAACAGAAAGATATATTACTCTGAAATGAGACTGTATACTTTCTCTTACCTGAGAAAGGTAACGCTAACACTAAGGCACACTAATAACGGAGTCACATCAATCCAGATTTAACTCGGACAAGAACATATTACAGCGAAAAGAGGAGGAATTTGAAGAAGCACTGCTGAAAAGTGTGGATTAAATGAAGCATAGCATTGGCCCAGACAGCTCACTGAAGTCGTGCTTGCATTCTCTGATCGGCATCGTGCTTCATTTGTGACTCACCGTTGCCTCAGCTGACGAATCATATATCCACTCGTTTTCATGCAGGTCTACAGCGCCTCTATTAGAACCTGACACTTGGCACATTACGTTTTCTGCCGCCGCCCATTCCCTCACTCCATTCTCCTCCTTATGGGTCTGATATAGACTGACTAGACTGGCTTGAAGGACCACATGTCAGTATAGTAAGGTTATCTGTTAACATCTACTGTACAAAAAGACATGCAACTGGTGGACTTCAGAGACCAGAACCAAGAAGGGCGACTGCTGAAACAGATTTGTTTGAACTACATTTACTCAGCTGCCGTGGGTCACCGCAGCAAGAAAGCTGACCCACTACAGCAGGAAACGGGAAATTAAAATAATACATTACAGTGAAACCTAATGTCACTTTCAAAACACAGAAAATATTTAGCTAATAGCTACAGTTACTGCATTTACCGCTGATTCCCTCCAAACTGTTTCAGTGCTAACGCTCATACCAAAACCAGAAATGAGACCGGAAATGAGGGACAGATGCCACACCAGCTAAGAAAGAACCACCATATGAAATCCAAAGTTTTCGTCTCAGAGATTTACCACACAGTCGTTGCAACCTGCAGCTTTTTTTTTCACCTACTCTATCACCTACTCTAAAAAAAGGTATTTATTCTATTTTTCCCCAAAAAGGATGCAAATTGACACAGTGGATCTCACAGGAATGACTGCGCTCATTCATAAAGTCTAGTATCTCATGGGCATCAGCTAATCCCTGAAATATTTTTTCTACAAAGTCTGACACACACATAAAAAAAAGAAAAGGGCACAAAAACTTTACGCTTAAAAACGGGTAAATGAACAAAAGGAAATCTGTTTTGTAAATTTCACACAGAACTTTCCTCTGACCACAGGATCAACTTCTAACAAGCTTCCCTCTGCTTACTTTTCGCTCCTGAGCCGTATTTTAGCAATGATGACTTCAACATCAGCAGCTCTGTGGTCAGAATAGCTTTAGAGCGCAGACCCAACTTAGACATGGTCAACATTTAGAAAGCGAGTGTGTGTTTAGTATTTTCTCCTTGAATGGTGTGTGAGTGGGACTTAAAGAAGGGCACAGTTTCCTCAGAGCAGCTCCTCTCAGCCAGGTCTTAACTGCTTTCAACACATACAGAATCACCTGGTTGCCAGGGATGGTTCAAATTTACCCTTTTTCCTCACTTTGCTGCCAACTGCTGAAAATATCACTCTTGAAAACAGCTGAGGTTAAAACAGGGTGAATACACCACACGGCAAAGTTTGAGATCGTCTCACTACGTTTTTAGCATTTTTGAACATATCGTAATAACATACACATAAACTTCAGCCAACTAACACACAAACATAATGTAAACTCTGTCTGTCCCTATGAATTTGAATCCCCACATGACCTTTTAAAAGTGCCAAAATGCTGTATGGTGACGTGCTTCCACATTTCATAGCATATGTTAGTTCATTCTAGCAGTTCTGATCTTTGCTTTTTGCTACAACGCTGCATAGATGATCTTGACTATAGGCTACATTGTTTCTGTCTTATTGCTTATGTGCCAACACAGTGCTGTTTTTGGATTTAATATCTTAGATTAGGAATTGCATCTGCCTGTTGTCCTTACCTACTGTTTAATATGCACTAATGGCCACATCATGTACAAAATCAATACTACAAAACAGCACGGGTATTGAAAGATGAGTGATAACCACAGCTTTCAAACAAAACACAAGCACACAACCCAGCCAAAATATCACATAACACCCGGTAGGTTTTAATTATTAACAAAGCAATTGTCAGATGGGGTCAAAGGTCACGTCACTCAGCGCAAACAGGTGTCAGAGGAGAGTGGGCGAGAGCAGTGGTGTTGACTGGAGGCCCCACAGGAAGCAGCTGCTCGTCGGCTGCTCATCCTCCTGTCAGTGATCAGGTTATTAGGAAACATCCAGCACAAAGAGACCTGATCAAGAGGAATGAAAGTATACTTTCATCAGCCGGTAGCTCTGACTCACAAGGATGGTACTTTTCAGGAGATAGCAGGTCATCTGAACCAGATCACAAATACACATATTTTCTGAAACCCTTTAAAGCCTTAAACAAATGGAAGGACAACACTTTCCCACACTATATTCTCAAAACTTCAGAGACATCACGTTTTGGGAGATGAAGCTCTCAGTATCCTCCTCAGCTGCTTTGTGGATAATTAAAAGGCATGTAGTTGTGGATCTGGAGAGCAGCTGTAGGGTGGATCCATGTGAGTTTGCAGCTGACTCGGGTAAGAACCTCTTTCAGTTGGAAGACAATCAAACTGCCAGGGGGGAAAACACAAGCCGACTGTTTCATAAGTTGTGAGAGAACAAGAAACAGTCCAGGACTGGGAATCAGACAGAAAGCTCTGCTACAGAGGGGAGTTGTCACTGTGGCGAGAAGCCGGACGTCAGCAAGCACACAAGCTCGTGGACGTGAAGCTAATTTGTTGACACGTTAAAAACATTTTTAGAATGAGGCTGTTTAACTGTTGCTAGGATCTGAGAGTTCCCATGAAGGCCTGCTGTCTACAGTATGCGGTCTAACCTTCAAATAAATAAAATTTTCCCAACTGCAGTATAATTAAACTGACTACAACAAGGATTGAGTAAGACCACCTGAACATTTCGTTTTCATTCTATAAAAGGGCTGTCATTTTTTTAATCAAAAATGTGGGGAAAAAATAATGTTTGAATTCAAAATGTACAGTCTGTAAGTACAACAGACCATCTCCCTTGTGGTTCAGCCCTTTTGACCTTCAGTAAACTAAACTAATAAATAAAAATGGAGGACACTTCCAAGCAATAACGGTACAACGCGACGCTTCATATTAACCTGAGTCTAGGTGACTTGTCAAGATAAAGGCTTCTACATTAGGAGACAACCAGACGCACATGGGACATTACTCTTGCTGTCACAGCTGATCCCTTCAGTGTGAAACTGCTCTAATGTGCTCTTTCAGCTTCGTCATTATCGCACTGCTGGATCATTTACTATCTCTTCTCACTTCTGCAGGTGGAAGCTTTCCAACAGGTAGTTTCCTACCACTGACACCAAGTCTGACAGTCACAGCTTGTGTCACCCCCGTGAAGGAAGCAGTAAGGAATTTTGACTGAACGTTTGGTATCAGAGGTATCGTTTCTGTATCTTCTGTCAGTTATCCAAACTTGTCAGTAATATTTCATCCAAAACCTTCCAAAACAGAAACTTTTCAGGAACAAATTTGCAGACAGACTTTCACAATTTTGAAAATATAATGACTCATACTGAACACCCAGTCCATTTTTCCCTCTAACTGCTCAGTCATCCATAAACTTGCTCCATCTCTTCTATGTGTCTGAACATGTCGGACTGAAGTCTTTCTGGATGGATCTGGTGGATTTGGTGGTGAAACCTGGCTGACTCAACAGGGAATGTCAAGTTTCACCGTCCCTGCAGCCACTGACCGTGACGTGACCAAGACCAGGGACCTCTAACCCTGTCATCAATAGAAACGGCAGCATTATAAAACCCAGCATCCAAATAAGCAAAAACCTGAATGACACGGTCACAAAGATTTCAGGACTAGCGAAAAGTTGGAATATATGGAGTCTGGAGTGTGCCACAGGAATATTTTTAAACTTTTACAAGATATAAATATAATGAATTAATACATTTATATGTCTAAAAAGCTATTATGAATTAATTACATTTACACTACGCATTTAACCCCTCAAAATAAATACAAAAACAACAAAAAGAATTATTCATTAATCCTTTTACATTTTGTGATCCCTTTACTTTAAAGACAGCTCTCTTGTTTAATTCAACGATGTTTAAGCCGTATGCCTCCTAAAATCAAATGGACTTCAACTAAGGCAGCAGCAGCAGAAGCTCTGATTGGCCAGTTGTTGACCTCTGACACACAACTACCAACAGTACATAAAAAATAGGAAGTATTTTTAAAATGTATCACAATAAAAAACAATGAAAACCCGACACTTCAGACTCCTTAATGAGTTGCTTTTGAGCCTCCATGAATGCTCCTGTCATCCACAATGTGGGCATGACGACCGGTGAGCAAACATTCACCCTCCTTTAGCTTTCTGTCAACAAACCTTGAAATATTTTATTCATCAGAGCTATGAACTCCTGATGACAGTGAATACTTGTTTCGCTGCACCTCCTGAGAGATGAAGATGAGTCACGGCGCCTCATTAACTTCAACAGCTCTCATTCTGTTGTTCTGGTAACATGCTCGGATACCTGAAAGCCGATGACACTGTGGATTAATGACTCAGCCATGTGTTCACTCTTCAGTGTCCTTAATTAACTGAAGAATGAAGACGGAAACTAGTACTTTGAAATGGGGAAATACTAGGCCTGCAACTAATGAGGGTTTTTTTTCGATTAGTCACGATTATTTTGTCCTTTTACCCTAACCAAACCATTCAACTAATTCAACAAGTTATCATTCCTTGAAGAAGGTTTATTATTCTGAATGAATGCTAGAATCAATGACAGGGGAAAAATAGGGAAGAAGACAAGACAGGGTAGGCTACTCCTATTGCACTTAACGTGTTAGCTAATGCAACTAAAATAGCATTAGCCAGCATTTTCTATCAGTTCTCAAAACCAAGAATGCAAAGAACTATGGAGATAAAAGCCAAGGCTTTATCACCTAAAACAATTAGCTCACAATCTGATTTATTTCCAACAAGATTTTTACTTTAAGATATTTTCTCTGGCATATTGGTGCATAAATAAGATTTATATAAAACAAAAGTAAGAACTGTAACCACAACTGAACACTAACAATGTAATGTCCATTTACAATAATATCCTTCTGTTGTTTTTCCCCCCCAAAGTGCTTCTAAGTTTCACGAGCTGAGAATGTTCTCCACATCATGAGCCAGATGTTGATTTACTTTAAAATGCTAAACAATTACTCAGACTGTAAAGACAGAATAACAGCGGTACAAAACTATCTTACAGTTGCTGCAGTGGTCTGTGTGACTGGGACCAGAGGGCTCTGTGGGCGTGCCTGGTTGGACGGCTACTCGCAGGCGCTTGTGGAGCCCAAAAAAGGTTTGAGCATATTATTGATTAGCCATAAGCTTTAGTAAAACTGCCAAAGTTCGAAATCTGCACGGTTGATTTCTCGCTTTAAAACTTCCCAAAGGAGACTTAGTGATGAAATAGCGAACAAAACTCTAGTGACATGAAATGACTCGGTTTTACTTTGGTGCCTTCGCAGAGCAGGAGATTACATTTGAATATGCCTAAATATGTGTAAATGTAATTTCACTGCTCAGTAACATTTTCCCACCGTTTGATGTTTCGTTGAAGAATGCAACTCACTGCTCCAGTTAGGATGCAGCTCAGTCACCAACAACTCAAGACTTGAGTTATACTGGGAGGCTGTGAATGTGTGAATAAACAGCATGTGAATAAATATATGAATATATAACAGACCAGTGCTGGAAAGAATCTGCGGGCTTAGCAAACCACCGTGTAATTACACGCTGAAAATAATCAAACAAACAATGTGCAATGAATCAAGTCACGCAGAGAAAACAAGTGTCTTGTGTGTCTTTAAGGTCAGAAACGGAAATGTTGGAATGCAAAGACTCCCCCTGAATATTTGATAGAGGCGGGGTGATTTTGGTTGTGAGCAGAGGCCGATGGAGAAAACAGGTGTTTCTGTAGATAGTGAATTTTACAAGGGTGGAGAGCAATGGTGACTGCCACGAGGATGAGTGCAAAGAACACAAGAATGAACACATTCATCGTTAGTTTTGTACTTCTACAAAAATTTAAATCTGCTAAAGCATCCAAACACACTGTTCATATTAAAGAGCAAAAACAGTTTCCTGTTTTTTGCTGATCCTAGACTCTCAGCCGTGTGCCACCGCCACACTGTGACCTTTTGCACATTCTGCACATCACTTTTTCTTCAGCTAAAGAGCTCTTCGTTTTCTTTGAATTGGCTCGTTATTACAACGTTAGTGCCAGCACCTGGTTGCTGGCCCAGCTACAGTCGACTGAGAAGATGCTTTTGGCTTCCCATTTCAAGACAACCACATGAAACAACAAAGGGGTAAAAAAAAAAAAAGAAACAAAAAAAAAACTGAGACACTTTTAACCCCCCAACTAGAACATAAACAGGCTTATCCTGTGCATGCAAGAAAGATGAACATGTTCAAAAGAGATTTGAGGAAGGCCTTTGAAAACAAACAGCTTTGAAGTGAAGAAATTCTAACTTGCTTTTCCTGTCTGCACTCATGTCTTTGTCCACTGCCTTCCTGCTTTTTTTTTTTTTTAGGTGGAATATTTTGATCCATTTTGGTTGATTTTCATTTCACGCAGGGCACAGATGTATCCAGGGTCAGAGGAGAGCAAAAGTTAGCCCATGTGGGTGAAGTATGTTATGTATAAATAACTAATCTAGGTCACTCTTCGTGGTCAACAACTACCGGTTACAACCTAATACCATATTTCAAATTACATGGAGCAAAAAATGTATAGGAAACACCTGAATTGACAAAAAGCATTAACTTTTACGTGGGCCATGTGTGTGCGTATTATGACGACAACTCAGTAACAGCCAGTCAACATTTTTGCAGACTTTCTGAGTTGTTGCTCGGACTTGAAGGGGCATTCAAGTGATTTTTCGCAGTCTGGAATTTATTTTTCAGATTATACCGACACCACATGAATCCTCAACTAGTCCTGCGGAGCTGTTGATAGGCCGACAGGTTTGTCTGAGCAGCTTGCAGGTGAGAAAGAGGCAATGTAGCTGTAAAAAAATAGCGTGAATGCAGCCGACTAACCCTGCATGACTAAAAATAAATACTCTTTTTCATTTGGTTTTGGAATGAGAAGGTGCTGTCAAGCTGTTTTTGGTTTACGGAACAAAGCGACAGTGAATCCCACAAACCCAGGCTGTAATCTCTGTTATGCTTGCTGGGCAGCTTCCTTGTTTTCTCAACATCCACAGAAAAAGGGAATGGGGTTTTGTCTGCCATTTTTAAGTCAGCCATTTTTGGGGGGCCTAAAAAGGACCACGACTAGCATGGTTTAGTTTTTGTTTTAAAGGGACAGACATGGGTTTGTGACACGTTGACTGCTACTGTCTGTCAGCTGCATATCATAAAACCTGTGGATGACAGACCAGACTGATCTAACCCTCACCCGTTATTGGTGTGTAAGTGAATCTGGGATTTCTCTCCCACTGAGCACCTCACCTCACAAGGACAGACTGCATCACCACTACTGTGTTCATCCCATCACAAACTCTTTATGTATTGTCTATTTCTGCTTGTAACCACACAGATTATACTTTCCAGATTTCATGAAGCCAGACAGGAAACCCTGCTCTTTATTAAATAAAGCAAAGATATTTTCCTGTCCGAGAGCTAGTAGTCAAAGGAAGATCACTGATCACTGCTGGGCTCTCTGCTGTAGAGTCTAATTTTAACAAAGGGTTCAAAAGTAAAAAAAATAGGGGCTATAAGGAATTTGAACACACTTTATGTAAAAATCAAGGTATCCTTTAAACATGACATCACAAAACAAAGCACGCAGTAAAACTAGTTTCTGATTAAGCAAATGTCCCGCCTGTGACTCAGTCACCACAATCATGCATGAAAAGCAATTCATCTCCGCTGCTGCCTGGAGCAAACAAGCCAAATCAAACTCACATGAAGAGAGGAATTCTGAATATAAAATAAGAAACTGAAGTTTGCAGAGACTCTTGAACTTTCTGCCGATTTTCAGCACAGGATCAATGGTGACCTGACGCTGAACTAACTGGGCTTAGGCCCATTTCCATCACGAAGACCACTTAGGCCCATAAATGGGGGAAATGACTGGTTACTAAAGCCCACCTGACCTACTTTCTTCTGCTCTGTGCGCGTGTGAGTGTGAAAGTCAGCATGTGCACGAGAGAATGTGTGCATGTTTAGGACGTGAAAGCAAGAGTGGTACAAACGAGTGGACATGTACAGTGTATGCACTAAGTGAGCTGTGAGGAGGACGATATTGTGCGTACCAGTGTTTGAGAGAATGTGTGTTTGTGTGTTACAGGCTGGCAGTTTAGGCCAGAGCTGCCATGTGTTGCCCAGCTGTGGTCGCCTAGCGTTGGTTTTGCAGACTCGTAGCGGAGGCAACGGGCAGAATTTAAATACTGTCTTCCCCTTTCTGCCTTTCTTCTGGGACAAACAACAGAAGCCTTGTTGTATAAAACAGGGGCAGTTTTACCCTGAGAAACACACCGTGTGGCTGCGCAAATTAAAGCAGTTGTTCACCATGACCTGAAAATATCTGCAGCTGTTTAAAGGTGGGGAAAAGTGGTGACACATGTAGGTAGGGTTGGCTGTTGTTTCAATTCTGGTCCTTAAGCTTATAAAAATCAAACCCCAAATGTGACTTTTGTCGTGGTTATTTCATGGCCAAATTCAATTCACTGTAGAGTTGCTGCTAGGCTGAGTCACTGCAGGAAACAAGTCCGACTCACTCGGGTAAAGGCTGCTCCGCGGTTTTGTTCCGTTGTATGTACCAGATCTGCTCGGGTGGTCAGATCGGCTCGGGGGCCTGCGCCTGCTGGTAACGTCACATAACGTGACTGGCTGTACGTTTGTATGATGACGTGGCAGATGGTGATTGGCTGCATGTCATAGTGTTTATGGATACTAGTTTTCGGTGAATTAATTGTTACGACGCTAATGTTAGCTGCCGATCCACTTAAGCTACCGTGTGTGTACGTTATTGCTATATTGGCAAAGTCAATGTGAAATAAAAGCAAAAATATTTAATAAAGACCCTGAGCAGATCTGATACCTACATTTATAAGCGGGGCACTATGTAGTTTGTCCGAGTAGCTTAAGTTAGCTACCGTTAGCTTAACTTGATCGGCAGCTAACATTAACGTTGTAACATTAATACACAGCTATTGCCAGGCTGTGTTAAGTCCCGTTTAATAAGTAGCTGTATTTCATTGTAAAAGTTCTCCCAGAGCCCTTAAATAAGATTATTTAACTAAAATACGATTATTTAACAGCTCTGGGGTCTCCATTGCTGGGCCGAGGACCCGTTTAAACTATATCCGTAAGCATTCCGACGTACAGACAATCGCAATCTGTCACGTCATCACGTTATGTGACGTTATTGACAGGCGCAGGCCCCCGAGCAGATCTGACCACCCGAGCACATCTGGTACTTTGTTCTTTTTGTGATTTTACTCCCGGAAACAGCATTGAAATCCGGTTTTGTTCCGTCCTCTGCACGGCTGCATACCTCACAGGGAGCACAAGCACTGACTAGAATGGCTGCGATCAGCTTCGGCAGCCACGGCGCGGCCGTTAACGTGGCGCAGGCGTTCCCTGTGTGAGTCAGGGGTAACGGTATTTCAGATGCTCTTCAGGTAAACATTATACTAACTTTCTCTTTCTTTCAGATGCTTTGAGAAAATCCAGCACATCACCTCGTACATTGAATCAAAATGAGATTATCTCGTTCAGTCCTTATTGACCTACATTTTCCCGCTCTGCCTTTCATTGCTGAATACCTCTATCACGAAGAGATCTGACTTTGGGAAACAAGGTATAAAATCCCTTTGAAGTAGCTTGACCCACTAAACTGATAACCTTGTTTATTCTGTCTTTGGCTGTTTGCTCAGTTTAGTGTGAGAAAGGCCTGATCCTGGAAGACGATTTTTAACTTCCTCTAATGACTTTATGTTTTTGTTTGGAAAAGTGTCAAGTCACTGAGTGCACTCGCAAAGACGCACTAATAATTTTAGTAGCTTGGCTTAAGATCTGGGTTAAGTGGCGAGGCGAGAGAGGAATTAGAGGAGAATTACTCTGCAGTGCATGTGTAAACAAACTGGAAGGGTCTATTTAATCACAAGACACCCCAAAGTGCGTTTTAAACACCATTTTTCACAGTGTAACGAGGAAATTGTCCTCTGGGATGTACACAATGGTACACATTTCTAAAGAGAGGTCACAAGGGACGTCTACTGCCACTAAAACAGTTCTTGAGTCTTGCTCAAGGGCATGTTGGCACGGGGGACGCAACACTCCTCAAGAAACTATCAAGAAATTCTCCTTTTAAAGACATTTATAGGAAACAATACAACAGAAGACAAGAAAACAAGGTGTGTTTCAAGCTTGAACAGGTGAATTTTGGTAAACCAAATAGAGATTACTTTATTAAATCTAATTATTATTCATAAAAGACAGAGTAAAGAGAAGAAATAGGTAAGAGAAAGATTTGTCTTAATACAATTATAATTTTTAATATGTGGCTTGATGTTTGGACGGCGGCCCTGTGTTAATTTAGAAAGACTACATTTTTAGGTAAGGAATCATTTGAAACATAGTCAAACTGAAGGCATCCTGACGCAACAAAAACAAAGTGTTTATTCATCCATCAACATTCCTCACACCAGAATGGGATGACAACAAGCCAGATGATGACATAATGCAGCTAATAAACAAAATCAGTCGAAAAAGTGCAGCAAAATCACCACATTATTTTTCTTTGTGCTTCACTTTTCCCAAGAACTTCAGAGATTTTGAAGTTGTGTATCCCAGTAAGCACTGATTTGATGACCGAAAAAGACACATCTGGGCTGGATTTGGTTAAAAAATGATTGCACATTTTTCACATCTATGTTACATTTAAGCTGACTAAACAATCTCACATCAAAGTCTATGTAGTGGCTGTTCTGGAGCTAATGCCTGTATCAAAGGATCCTCATCAACAATATAGATGTTTAAACTTTCCATGATCACGAGCACATCTAGGACTTCTCATCCACGTTGAGGTTCAAAGTTCATTCTGGACTTTGAAAACAGCGGTTGAATGGACAATAGTTAAACACTACTATATTCAATTTTCAATTCAATTCAATTTTATTTATATAGCGCCAAAACACAACAGTAGTTATCTCACAGCGCTTTTCATAAAGAGCAGGTCTAGACCGTACTCTGAAGTTATTTACAGAAGCCCAGCAATTATACTACTACAACTATAGACAATGACTATATTCCAGTAGGTCCATAGGACCACCAGGTAAGTATCCCTGTTAATCTACGCAAGCTGCAGTTCCTGAGCAGGTAGATGAAGTCTATGCTCCTGCTCAAAAGCAGTTTGTCAGGAGTTGTCTCTGCACCTGAGATGCCACAACTCGCAGGCCAACTCTGCATGGACCACTTTGTATATTCAGAGGCTGAGGTTCAGTGGTCAGGAAACAATGGTCTGGAGAGCCTGTGCTCCACCTGACCCTCCCACTGTAAACCTTATTGTCAAAGTTAAGCGTCCACACACTAGGCAGACTGATAGCGGTGGGGAGAAGAGCGTGCCGGGCAGATGAACATCTCTTTTCTTCTCTCGGCTGTGAATGAACATGAGGCTGCAGTGAGCTCTTTACAAAGAGATGTTGCTCATTCAGTGCAGGTTTTGTTCAGAGCAACTGAAGCAAGTCCTCTGCTCACTTACTGACAAAGCCGTCACCTCCTACTCACCATAGAAAGAAATTCAGTTTTGAAATAACATAATCTGGCATCTGATAGATGAGTTTCTTCACATTAGTCACTAGTGAAGGGATTTCGAGGATGGACATAAATGAGTGTCTTAGACTGAGAATGGCCAGTGGTGGAAAAAGTAAAAGACAGAAAGTCCTCCCACGTCCTGCATTCAGCATTTTATACTGCATGTATCAAGTGTCTAAACTAAAAGCACTGATAATGAAGAGTAGAGTTTAGTTTCCCTGTTGGTAACTGATAACATGAGGGATGTCAGAGAGACAACTTTACAAAAATCTCTAACTTTGTAGATGAGAATAAGCTTCCAGTCGCCACTTTTGGATAATGTTCCAACAGCATTGCGTCATTAAGTATGGCCGTTTCTCCGCGATCCTGAATCTTTTTACCTGACAATAATATTTATCTCATGTTCAGTGTAAACTGTGAATCTACAAAGTAACCAGTAAACATGGCTGTCAGGAGTGTTGTAGTCAAGACCGCCCAAACCGAGACAAGACCAAGATTTTTAGGGGCTGAGAGCAGCCGAGACCAAGACCGAGGGAGGGCGAGACCAAGACCAAGACCAGTTCCCTGATTTGCATGGCACGCAATAAAATGTGGAATGAGATCATAGATACTTCACAAATTGATCTGAAAACTCCACATTCCCATTAAAACACCCACATACAAACACTAAGAGCTGAAATCAACTTAAGCATCGCAGGGAGGGGTGACAGTCATTAATTAGGGTTACTGGTTGCATTTGAAGCGATATGTTTTCCTTCCAATCAAAGTTAGGATGTTAACAAATCAGACAATGCAAAAGCAATTGATATTGATATTCTCAAAGTTATGGTCTTGGAATAAAATCCCGACTCCTCGATGTCCGAGACCGGACAAGACCGAGTGCAAATGCGGTCGAGACCGAGACGAGACAAAGACCATCAAAAAGTGGTCTTAAGACCAAGACCGGTCTCGAGTACTGCAACACTAGCTGTCAGATAAGTGTAGAAGAGCACAGTACTTCAACGTCTCAATAAATGGAAATACTGAAGTAGAGCAACATAACGTCAAAACTATACAGACATTGTTCCTTCCCAAACAGCCAAACAAACAACAGAACATAGATATGCTGCATGCCGAGTAGATCAAATCAATCTGCTCAGTAAATCAGATGTCAGCCCAACTTTTCAGCTTCTCCTAACAGCCGGGGTGAAAAAAGTCTGATGAACCACTGAGGACTCTGAGGAGCCCTTACAGGAGAAGACCTGCCCTCTCAATAAGGTAACAGGATCACATGAGGAGGGGCTAATTACTGGAAATGGATGTTTTGATTTTCGGGCTGCGTCTAGCCTGCACTTGTGTTATGTTGTGTGTGTCAACACAGAGACTAGGATCAGATAACCCTCCTTGCACCTCCTTCCCAGATCTGAACAGAAACAGAACTCTATGCATCCGAGACGGCCAAGACAATAACTGATTCAAAGATAAACATTCTACATATACGCCCCGGACAGAGAAAATCTTTCTCTGCAATTTTCTTGAGTTGGAGTTGCCAGTTTAACTCTGTGGCCATTAGAACCAGTCTTCAGCTCACAGCCACAGAGCAGCTACACTGGGACAGCTGACGGCTGAAGGCCTCACTCAAAATGCAGTGGGATTATAAAGGGTTCTGATTCCTGACTTGATTTGCCTGCCCCAGGAGAATTTTTGAGATCTGAGACAAAAAAAGCAGTATTTTGTGCTCATTCATAAATGTCTCCTAGTTGAAGTGGTTCAGAGCCATTTTGTGACCACAGTGTGAGACTGTTCCTCGATTTGAATCTGACCTTTGTCACATCTCTCGTCTAGTGCCATCTGATAAAGGCATACAAAGTCCCAAGATAGGACTGTGGTAAAGCTTTTGTGCATTTGTTTGTGCCATGCGTTTCAAGTAGAGACGTCACAGTACGCTGTGCTGTGCTTCAGCCTGGCGAGTTCAGAGTCTTCTCCAATGTGGAAACACTCTGACCTTATATGACCATTGATCATACCTGTAAAAAGGTAATGCTCTGAATTATGTTTGCTTGAACTGTCAAGTTCAGCCGGGGATGAAGCTTGAGGTTTACCAGCCACGTTCATCTGACCAGGAAATGCAGAAAAGTTATACCTTCAACATTATTTAAACATAACGTTGGATCAGGATGGATCAGACAGTCGCTAAGAGTCGGATAGGGTTTTAACAGCTTTAAATATGTAAACCTCTAAAATCACTTTTATATTCAAGAAGTTGGGAGGGAATTAAAAAACTCTATCCTAGGGAATGGAAAAAAGGAAAAAAGCTTTCTTCCTGCAGGTGTTACTGTTAAATTATTACAGCTGTTTGTTGACCAGGTGATTTCTCTGGACGGTTATTTTGTGGGCCAGGTGTGTGTGTGTGTGTGTGTGTGTGTGTGTGTGTCATACAATAGTATGACAAGTGTAAACTGCCTTCAGGTATGTGTGAATCATAAATTACAACACACCACTGTACAAACCAAACTACAGAACAACCTCACAAAGTCAAGTGCAGTGCACACCTCCTCTGTCAGGTGTATATTTGTCTGGCTCACTCTGACAGGTGGGACAGAAGAAAAAAAGCCCAAGGTATGCAGGTGAGAACACGCATGTGCTGGTGAAACCTGTCCTCTAGGGCTGTGTGATATGACAACATCAAATCAGTCGTGTCGCACAGCCCTACTGTCCTCCGTACTGCAGGACAGACTGACGAATCCCACAACAACGTTTCTGTTGTTTTTTCATTACTTTCTTTGGTTTGTTTTTGCTGTTTATATTGTGCTGTTTCTTTGGTAACATTAGTTCAGTTATCTTCTGATGCTTATGCTTGGCTTGTTGTGCCAAGGACATCAACATGAAATTATTTACCAGCAATTTTGACGTGACATGGAAGCAATTTATTAAGCAACAAAGTCTCCAGTTGCAACTTCTCAAATATGGTGATTTCTTTTTTATACCATTGTAAAATGAACACTAGGGTTCAGACAGTCTGACAAAAAGGTACAGGTTACCCCTTCAGAAACTATGATGGGCATTTGTTAATTTTAATAATAGGCAATTTTAATTATTATTATTATTATTATTATTATTATTATTATTATTAGTTTGGCAACTGCTATGTGGTAACAAATGGGGATCCAAATAAAGTTTATGCTGAAGAAAAAATGATAAATAAAAGGATCAAACTCTGCGACAACCAGAAACAACCTAAATCTTGGTCTAAAAAGACACTAAATTACAGCTGTTGATATAAGATAAAACATACACACACACACACACACACACACACACACATTCACTTGTTATGGCAGCTCTGATACACCCAGATCAGAACACTCGTCATTCTTCGGCTGCCTTCTGTAGCAGAGTGACACCTTGTCAGTGAAGATAAATCAAATCGAGCCAGATCTAGAAACCTCATTCCTGGTTTTAATTGACCATTTCAGCAGTGGGGAACCACAACCCAGCAGGACGCTGAGGGATTAGTGTCAGGAGAGCATCTCAGAATTCGACCCATTTTACTGGATTTTGAAATAATTCCTTTGCAGCCATCGAACCAAGAAATGACCTCTCATGCAGCGGTGTAAAGGTTCCTGTGTTACTGCGGTAAGTATAGTCAGGTTGACGTGGACACATCACATACAGGAGGAGTGGCAGATTTTAACATTATCTTAATAATGTTTCTGCTTTATTGCACAGTGACACAGGAGATTATCCAGAGGCCAGGTGACTGCAAAGGTCACGAGCTGCATCTGAACCTACATACACAGTATACCTGAATGAACACATTCACCTGGGTTTTCAATCACTGGTTTTGGCTTCACCTCTACATATGACAAAATAAGTCTTATCTCAAGTTCCACCAGCTTGTATTAATAGTTTTTAACCACATTCCAGTGTCTTCATCAGGGAATGGGGACTCACGTAACCGAATGACAAACTGTCTGACCAAAGGCCTTATCTGAAACTCTGAAAATCAGACTGAGCGAAAATGAAGCTTCTCTTTGAGGGATGAGTTTCAGAGCGGAGCTGCGTGACAACGCTGCCACAAATCACGTGAGTTGCAAGCTCGCAACTGTGTGGGCGTATCTCCGCAAAGTGGGTGTTGTAAACTCAGCTCTGAAAAAATAGTCTGCCGTAGGAGTGCAAATTTAATGTAATGTAATAAAGTTTCGCCCTTTTGAAGCTCATTTTTCAGAGTTTCAAAACTTTTTTTCACACATTCACACACCAGTTTTCAGATCACCATTTACAAGGTTTCAAACCTGGAAAACAAACTAATGCATCATAAGATTCGGCCTTTCAAACCACAATTTTCAGAGTTTCAAAACTTTTTTTCACACATTTGCACACCAGTTTGCAGATCAGCATTTACAAGGTTTCAAACCTGAAAACCAAACTAATACACTGGGAGAACACTGACAAATTTGAAAAAATTGTTTGCGCAACGTTGCGCAACATCGTAAAAAAAGTGTTGCAGTTCTGAAGAAGGAAAACTCAAAAACAGCATAATGTTTGCAGAGATTTTTTTACTTTTTTTACGTTTTGCAAGCTTGCAAATCTTAGTTTTCGATCTTGCAAAACTTTTTTTGTAAGATTTTGAGTTTTCGAACACTTAGTTTCAACCTTTCAGAACTTTATTTTCAGTTTTGAATCCTGGCAGGATTTTAATCCCATAGTCGCAGTGCAAAAAAGGCATTTGTAGCCTTGTATTAATATGGGTCATTGTTTCCATGTTTCACTAAAAGAAAAAGTTATCATTCACGTTATTTTTTTGGTAAAGCACAAAAGCACTTCTCGTGTATTTGGAAAACATGACAACTTGATGTGGTCTGACTGTAAGTTTGAAGGCCTTCACGAACCAGAAAGCATTTAACATAGATTTTAGATTTGCAGATTACTTCCAGCAATTACATCAACACCAGAATCTAAAATTGTTACTTTCCCAGACCAGGTCTCTGAGGCCTCTCTGAGTGCGGATGAATCACTCTTCTCAGGTGCAGCAGGTTGCTGTTTTTGACTGCATTTATCTCTAAATTTATTACACAGCACAATAGACAGACAAAATTAAAGAAGGTTGAACATGGCCTTCTGAAGACCATGTTCTGCATGAACACATGTGGAGGGAGTTGGATAGAGTGAGAGGATAGGAAGTGTCAGGATCCAGAGGAATGTTTAGAGCCATCCGGCAGGAAGTTGTGACTTTGTAGAAAGCCGGAGGAGGAAAGAAAGAGGAGGAGAGGACAGAAGGAGAGGAAAGTGAAGGAACGGGGAAGAGATACAAAGAGTTCTGGATGGAGGGAGGGAAAGACGGGAAAGTCATAGAGGGATAAAAGACTTGACCAACAAATGATTTAGTGTCCCTGCTGAAGCTTCAGAGACTTCAGTCTCATCAAACTGAAGACCTGGAGTAAAGAGGCCGTTTAGGATTAACAAAAAGCACTCATGTAGGACTAAATGATCAGGGATTGGGATGATCTTTCAGGACCTGATTTAGATTTTGTGGTTTATTGAGTCAAGTCTTTTGTTTCAGTCTAGCTTTACACTGAAAAAAATTAAAAATATTGTTCACAAATCTGTCAAAATCTGTGTTAGTGAGCACTTCTCCTTTGCCGAGATAATCCATCCACCTCACAGGTGTGGCGTATCAAGATGCTGATCAGACAGCATGGGTACTGCACAGGTGTTCCTTAGGCTGGCCACAATAAAAGGCCTTAGGCTGGCCACAATAAAAGGCCTTAGGTTGGCCACAATAAAAGGACACTTTTATTCACAAATGTGCATTTGTGAATAATATTTGAGAAACAGGCCTTTTGTGTACATAAAGAAAGTCTTAGATCTCTGAGTTCAGCTCATGATGAATGCGGGCAAAAACAAAAGTCTTGTGTTTATAATTTTATTCAGTGTAGTTGACAAAATAAAAACAAATTAGTTTAGATTTCACAAGCACACGTTATAAGATTTTGTCTAATTTGAGTGATTTTTTTTTTGTCACACTGGGAAATTTTATGAAACTTTACAGTGCTGTTTCGTAATGCCCAACTAAATTATGTCAAAGAGGGCAGAATACTTCCTGATGAAATCTCTATCACTATCATTAGTGTGCTTCCTCTGTTTATAACAAGACAACACGGGTTGTTCTCCTTTGTCACCAGATAGCTGATACTGAATGTAACTGAGTCTGTTTTCTTAAAAAAGTTGCAGACTTGTAGCTATTGTTGATGTCCCTTAATGTTATTTGCGTTCGACAAAAATGGCTGGCTGTGTATTTTTTTGGTATATTTTTTATTAAAGAACACAACACTGGCCACTACAATTGTGAGTGAGCTTAAATAGGTTAAGGATATGGAACATTTTATGAAATTAAAACAAAAACAAACAAAAAGACAATTTTAATGCAAATCCTAAAATCCTAATCCTCGAACTGAGGACCGTGTTTGTAGTCAAAACATATGTGTGAGATCAACCTTCACCTCATCCTCTTCTGTCGACGGCCCCTTTATCACAATAATGCAGACCTACATACACAAGGCTGCTATTGTGGCATCCAAAGCATGGATTAACCTACAAACTGAGACAAGAAGCAGACATGAAAGAACCTGGAGGTCAAGTCAAAAAGACCTTATTTAAAGAACGAAATGTGAAGGGCGCACAGGAAGACATAAAGTCAACCATGTTGGTGCCCGCAGCTTGTAGTTACGTTTGGGTGGCTGTTCATCGCTTTCTGTTTGTCATTCCAAGATATCTATGGAGGACACCAGAAAGATCGGCGTATTTCACTGAATCTGAAAACTATGAGGTCTGTCAAGTGTGGAAATTTACAACCAACCGGCAGACAAACACTGATGAGTAACCAATCTGTCCTCGTCCTTAGCCAACCTATTAGCAGTGAACTAAAGCAGCTGCTCAGAAGTTTCTGACCTTACCTCACTTTATTTCTATGATTTGGGGATTTGTAGTTATTTACGATCCTGCCTACAGTCAGTTGCCACTGTGCTCATACGGTCTAAAACCACAGTGCAATAAATGCAGCCTGTTTCGTGATTATAAAGTCCAGTTTTAGATTTTGTTTTCTGTTGAATTGTACTGTGTTATACCAACAGGTTTTTCTATTATTTTGTCCACACCATTTATATCAATGAGGTTTGGTTAAATAACCAGAATGTACAGTTCAAGAGCAGCACAAATGACATCCACGACTCCAAAACTGGCACTTTACTGATCCTGTAGTGAACACAAGACTGCAGCTACTGATATGACTGACTTTTTCCCCCACTTCTACTACTATTCATTTATTTTTCAATAAATCCAACAAATTCAAAGTGCTAAATGTTTTAAAAGAAGAGATTACTAATAGCCCTTTTTTAAACCACAGGAACTTTTCCAGTGGCCCAGGAACAATTTTAGAAACTCATGAACCTCCTCTGTGTTTTTGCCTTAACGTCGTGGTTGCTCAGATGTCGTGGAAATACAAACAAGAGGAACACAGAAAGTGGGCTCTTAGTCTGTATAGTGTAGTTCCTGTGTTTCATTAATTCTGAAATGGTTTTAACACATATTCTGCCCACTGCTTAAATCATTATTAAACTAATCCTTTCAGCACTATTATTTTCCCTCTGCCTGCCCTGCTGAAAGGTCAGAGTTCAGCAACAGACCAGCAGATCTACAGCTGAAAGGGAATAATGAGTTGCTCAAGGACACTTCAGCAAGGTGGACAATTTAAGTCTACAAAAGTCTTCCGCTTATTGTTCAATGTCCCACTTCTTGTTTCACCACCAGGCTTCTGAGCTGCCTATTAAAATGATCGATTTAAATGAGAATTTCAGTATGCAGTCACCGGCGCTAAAGGAGGAAATAAAAATAAATGGGTTTCCTGTCAGGGCCCGGGTCTGGAACTACAGGTCTGAGACTTTGTTTGATTTCCCACAGTCACAGTTGCCCCTCTGCCCTATATACGGTCGGTTGAGAGCAGTGAAACCGGTTTAAGATGGAGCACAGGCGCCTCTGGCTCACATCCAGAGTGTCTGCCTCCATGAGAAAGTCTTATTTCAGCAGCGCCGTAAAAAGGCCTCACCAGGCTTGGCTGACTCGCTGTAAGTCGTTTTTTCACAGAGAACATTAAAATGATGTGAGAAATACAATACAAGCTCCCTGTATGTGACACTGGAGAAGAAGATCTTCCTTACAAACTTAATTAGACGTTCAGAAGGAAGCGAGATTGTAACTCAGCAGCAAATATACACATTTACACTATATGGCCTAAAGCATATGGAGACCCCTGCTTTTCATGGTTTATACTCCCTAGTCCCAACACAGAGCAATCCTAATGCTACAGCATACAATGACATTTTAGACAGTAATGTTCTTACAACTTTCTGTCAACTGTTTGTTCCATTTCTATTCCAATGTGGCGCTGCCTCCGGAGCACAAAGCCAGCTCCATTAGGAAATGTTTTAAATGGTTTCAGAAATTAAATGTGGGTGAATTTTGCCACATATGCGTTGTTATCACATTTACACATTTCTATACATAGTTCATATCTAAACAACTATAACAGTCTCCATTACAACTGGGCAACTCCATTCGGTGAGGAAGTTCATGAGATGTGGTTGACAGCTCTGGAACCATACAGTAAGAGGACCTTGTGTTTAGAATTTGCTAAAAGTTGCTGTTTTCAAGGTCAAGCATGAACCTTCAAGCCAATTCATGTACTTTCTTTGGGTATCCAAACACTTTTGGTCATATAGTGCATCTCTGATTTTCTTTCTTGCCATTTATTAGTCTCCCATGGTTTTACTGTTTCTTTTTTCCACTGACTTTCATTCTACTAAGACAGAAGGTACAGAAAGGACATATATATTTGCCTCGGAAATTCCACAGACTCTGATTGGTCACTTGTCAAGATGACCTGAAGAACCTTCTATATACAGGAGGTGCAGACTTAGCAAGAATTCAGCTGTACGTACATTACAAAACAGTTGTCCGACAAGGAGTGGGGGGGGGGCATCTGCAGTAAACAAAACGACAAATCTGCAAGCTGTTTGAATTCCTTTCAGTTCCTTCTGGCTTCTCCACAGGTGTCAGGTTTCAGCTTTAAACAAGCCAGGGAGCCACAGAGGGAGGGAAGAGAAACGCTCTGACACAGCAGTGCCACTCGTTGAAATCATCGTTAAAATGAAGCAATATAAAATGGGTAGGGCCTTTGTTGTGGTGAGACTATTAACGTCTATGATTGGCCTGTTACTTTTAATGGTTTTAACAGGAAATGCAGACGGCTGAGGCCTGAAAGAATAAGAAACTCTGAAGTTGCAGGACTGCTTTGGAATCTAGAAATCCAGGTTAACGGGTGCAGCAATGACATTCTTGGAGGTATAACTGCGTGATTTTGTTACAAACATGAAGTAGAAGCTCTCAGCAGAGTTCAAACCTCTGAACAGCTCGTCGCCAACACAGAGCTCAGACAGCCAAAGCTGCAGCCGCCGTGACGGTTCATGTTTGCTGATCATTTGTCTTCCAGAGTTCATTTTCTTATAAAATAGCACATAAATGCAACACAGCTCTGCCAGCGAGGACGTCTACAACACAAGGATATTCTTGCCAGCATATAACATAGGAATTGAGACAATACACGGTGTTGATTTGACAAAATCTCAAATCCACATTAGTACTCAGCGAAGTGAGATTACAGCCTTAAAGCAGAGATTTCCAACCTGGGGGTTGGACACCCCAAGAGTCACAAGATTAATCTGAGAAATCGTGAGATTAATTCTCTAATCTTCTTATCATTGCTTTTTTTCCTTGTTCATTTACCTTTACAGGTCATTAAAACACTAGAAAAAAATCTGAGACAGAATAATCCCTCTTTAGTTGAAGTGTATAGCCGCAGCCTGTGGATATAAGGTATTTGATGTAGGGTGGAAAAAGCACAGCTTTATTTGCTTATAAGCCAAAAAGGTTAGGAGCCAGTGCCTCAAAGAATCAATTCACCTAAACTCAAATTACTCAGAGTCCAGGTACTCATCTCTGGCTGGCTACTTTTTTTAAGAAAATGTCAATAATTTCTAAAGTTCATGGAAGAACGTTTAAAAAAAAAAACTGTTGGCATAAACTTGGCCTTTTGTTAACCTGTGAACCAGACAAATCTGCCGAGCTCATGTTTCATTTGCATATGTCTGGCACCCCTCCTAACGGACTGCTTACCACCCAAAATGGATCCTGTTGGGCCAATCACAACCATTTATCTTATTTAGGGTGGATTTGATATGATGACTGACAGAGGAGCGTCACTTGTACAGATTTGAAAAGTCAGACATCTTGCTGCCCAGATTGATTGTAGGTACACGCACCTCGCTCACGGAACTCAAGTCAAACAAACTCAAAAAGCATTTTAGTCTAAAGCCCGTTGATAATGCCCATTGGAAATTGTTGTTGTGGTGATTAGCTTTTTGTTTTCTTTCAGTTCTTAAAAATGCTTTGTACTCATATGTCCTGTATGTTTTAAAAGTGACACATAAGCGATGTGTGCACTGTGCAATCCCAGAGCCTGAACGATCTCAGGCTTCATGTTTAGATCTGGTGTGAAGAACTCTGAAGAACACTGCTGCTGCTGCTGCTGAATACAGTTGTCTTGACTAACAAAATAATCATTATAAACCCCTTCCTGAGACAAGCCTGCTCTCTGATTGGTGGACAGGTGAAGCCTGTCCACCAATCACGCCCATCAATTCAAATAAACACAAACCTTGTAGTCATTTGACAGGCTCGACTGACTGACTCCACTGTGTCAACACACACACACACACACACACCACCTTTAAACACACTGCAGGACCTGCTGCCTCAGAGAACACGCTCTTGCATGTTCACTGGATATAATAATACTGGACTTTAGCCAATCATTGGGGCCCACCAACCAGGATCCTTCTCATGTGCAGCCTCAAGGGTGACAGTCTGTTAAACCTGAATGAAACCTGCTTCATCCTGCCCTGCAACAGCTTCTGGTCTTGGTTTCAGTGGATAATTTTAGTGTTTCAAAATGCCACATAAGAAGTTTTTCCACTCTGTCAAAAGTCTTCATTTTTGTGGGATCCAATTTTCGATATTTTTTTTTCACATAAACGTGGTAACATAGAAAAATACAGAATAGGTTTGTATGTGTGTATATTACACTTTTATTATTATTCTATAATTATGTGACACTGCCTCGTCTTCATCATCTCTTTATTATAGGGTGACCTTCCTATCAGCAGTTTAAATCCTAATACGTTGCTGCTGTGCTGTTGTTCTGCTTGCTGGTTTGAACACCTGAGATAAGGTCCTGTTTGAGCAGCATGTTTCTATATTTGGCAGCTTTTCTCTACATCAGACTAAATCCTGTACAGGACATAAAGTGATTCTCATTGGCCAGGAGGACAGATTCATATTTCAAGAAAATATGCAGCCTTTACGTGTGGTCAGACTCTATTTATAGTCTCTGGAGTGACTCTGGTCCAGACTGTTTTGGCTGCAGCTCAGTAATTAGAGACGAGAAACCTTCTGCTAAAGGATGTGTCATTGTCAACACATCCATGTCTCTATAGTTTGGGACAATGTGCTTTGCTGTATCTCTTCAGTGCAACATTCAATTTAAGGAAGGCTGTCGGAAAAAAACTCTTCTTCTTGGTGAAACACTTGGCGAACTCAATGGATCCCTTTAAAATGCACCAATAGGAACACGATGAGCCAGTTGTTTTAAGTGTTGAGATATTAATAACAACGTTTCTCCTCCAACAATACACAACTGTTTCAGATAGTTGACTGCGTTTACATATTTCCTTCTATGATTCAGTTGATAAGTTAAACTGTTTGCATGACCTGCTGACACCCTGCAGCTGAAGGCTCCTTATTTCCACAGAAAAAATCCAGTTATACAGCACAATAAGAGTAACTTCAATAAGATAAATTAATGATCCTTTGGTCAGTGGAAACCCCCTGCTGGCTTCAATGTTTAAACACATAAAAGAACCTAAAACATCAACGGAAAAACACAAACAGGATTATACCTGAAAGTTCAAATGTAAAGTTTTGTAAACCCTAAATTTGTGATTAAAGTAAAAAAAAAACTTCTGGATTAAACCTAAATACAGGGATTTGCATGACTTTTCAAACACCTACCAGAATTCATATTCATTCATTCCTATTTCTGCACTCAAAAAGTCAAGATTAAACCCAACATGTTTAAACACTGGATAAAACCTGGGATTAAACACAAACATTTTGCAAAGCTACAGTTTCTTTCTGAAGCGGTGTTTTTAACACAGCATATTTACTAAAGGAGTAAACCAGTAATCTTAAGGAGGTTTCTCTCAATGAGATGACGGTTGAAGATTCAAAGCCCTTTATCAACAGAGTGTCTTTGTCTTGCCCCAAGTCACTGTGGGTCCCTCATCTAAACTGTCTTCAATATAAATATGAAACACTCCAGTTTCCTTCCCAGTTCAAATTCCTCTCTGCTCAAACTTTTGGCCTCCATATGCGGCCGCATGGAAGCTGGTTTGCTTCCTTGTCAAATGCCCTTTTCCTTAAAGACTGGGCTCTTTGTTTCAGCTGTGATTAGCTGGCAGATATAAAGGCAGGCAGGCTGATATTTGAGACTATTGTGCACGCCTGCCTGCTTCTGGCAGTCAAAAAGTCTCTCCAAGACTTCCAGGGAGAGCTCAACAGCCAGATGTACTGCGCAGTCGTCATGAGACCAGCACAACTCTGCAGCAGGAGGTGTACCCTTAAACCTCAGAGTGTTTGTTTTACTCAGCTCTCACAAGCGCCTATGAGCTCAGTGAGTCTTGTGACCTTTAGTCTTTCATACCACTGAAAACCTCCCTGGATTTTGAAAACGCATAAGCACCAATGACAAAGCAGGCAAGCTTTCAACCAGGAAGCAGCTGTTTAACCGTCACTACCTGAAGAGAAACAGGTTTTAAATCACTTTCAGTGTTCTTTTATCCGGGGCCGATCTGTCAGTAAAACGACAGCCGCTGTGATGACAACCACTTTTCCTAAATGCTTAGACTCCAAAATGGAAAAAAAAAAAAAAAAACGACTCAGGTGTTGCTGCCGTTACCTGGCCGACATCCCCAAAGAGAGGTGTGGATCCTGATGTCGTAAAACGACTGCAATGAAAGCTTATTATTAGTCATGAGTCACAGCTGGTGGAAGATTTACACAACCAGAATGCTTCTATAAAGATTACCCACATGACAGACTGTAAGCTACTGTGGTTTATTATCATGGTTGTTCTGGAGATACAGAAGATTTTTTTGCGTAATAATGACCAAACAGCTGAAGACGAACTTGGGATAGTTTAGACACAACTTTATAATGAGCAAGCAACATGACAAATACTCATATTTGTTTGCTTGAGTTGCGCCTCGCATTTGACATCTGCTTCACCGTAACTACTCCGTAATCAAAACAAATGATTGCTGGCATTAACTGGAGGGGATTTTACTAATAACTTACAGCAGCTTTCAGAACACCAACACTGGAAAGAGGCACCAGCTGAGACTGTTGCAGCATCAATTATCAGCTTCATAAAGTAACTGACAGTGATTGCAAACAGATGATCATAGAAATAAGAACCCCTGCATCATATAACATTCAATAAACGGCTCTTTGCTGTTGGCCGGCAAATCAAAAGCTCCTGGTGGGATGCAGGTTCAGACTTCTATTAATAGCTTTAGAAGGGTTTTTTTTCTAGAAGGAAACCAGAAAAGAAGTACGGAAATACCACAGATCCACTGGGAACCAGTCCAACCCCCCACTGACCAGCACAGTCCTATACTCGGATATTCTTATGATATGCCTATAGGGGTTTACATTAGGGCTGGTCCGAATACCATTTTTTGAGCTTCGAAGCTTCGGTAGTAATGAACATCGAATATTCGAAGCTTCGGAAAAATCAATTTGTATAATTTATATTTAAATTTTCGAAGCTGCACAATCTCTTTAGGCTGCCTGTCCGTTTGCATTTTGATTATTTCCAGAAACCGTTCATCCAAACGACTTCACAGGGGAGTACAGTGTCGTTTTTGGTGCAATATAGATAGACAGGCGAGACGCGACACATTCAGAATTTTTAATAAACTACAGAACAGCGCAAGTGGGAAGTGGTGCGCCTCCTGCGAGATAAGCTCGGAGAACCAAACTCCGCTGTTCTGCGCTCTTTTGAATACTCCCGTGTCAGGAACACTTTCAGTAGTCCAAGAAGTAATATATATTTATTAAGTAAGTATAACAAAGTTATATGTTAAGTATTATATTTCACCAGATTTTATAGTGTGAAACATATTATGTGCACGGTGTGCAAAAAAACCAAAACAAAAAACAAACCGAATATCCGAATGTCACATTTTCAAATCGAATACCAACCCACCGAATAATATTCTAGTCCAGCCCCAGTTTACATTGTGTCTGTGAGTGTGTGTGTCTGTCATTCTGTAAGTTCAGGGCTAATTTGAAGTACTACACATTAGTATTACAGTAAGTTCTTGGCACTCAGTAGTGAGTTCATAATGACTTTATTGCACTTTATGCTATTTGTACCCTTAAAATATTCTTTTAGACTTAGGCTGCTGCTGAGATGCTTCATGAGTACATGCTTTAAGATGTTTTTATAGTTTCAAGTATCCTAAAGTTCATTGAAGGAATCATAACAAGTAAAGGTCTCCCTAATGCAACAATGCAAAGCCCAATGTGTCAACATGCTGATGAGTAAGTAAAAGACCTGAGCAGTGCCCTCTTACCTCCGTGAAGAAATTATCCATTGCCCTCGTTATTTTAATCCCCGAGGATTTACAGTTTGGAACCCGCGCGTCCGGTCAGTCAAACTCATGTGTTGTTAGTGTGATTCCACGCAAGACAAAGAAGCAGATCCGAGAGTTTCAGTCCATTTTCTTCCTCCTGAGCGTCTGCAGGATGGAGGACAGTCAGTCAGTCAGTCAGTCAGTGAGGAGCTACAGTAGTAAATTTACTCTTTGTTTCATGGGTTACTCCTCCAGCAGAGGCACCAGGAGTCCTTTAAAAACTTTCAGGTCTTCTCCTGGAGCCCAGACTCTTCTTTGCGTCTCCGTGCGTCACTTTTGCCCACAGTGTGACTCGGTGGTTGGTTGTTCGGTCACCAGTCAAACGTGCAGCAAGGACAGAATTAAACGAGAGGCCGGTCAAACTTTGGAGACGCTCACTCAGTCAGTCACTCAAACCGGTGAACAATAATCCCGAAGCTCCACCTCCCCACCCAGCACCCTCCTCCTCCTCCTCCTCCTCCTCCTCCTCCTCCTCCTCCTCCTCCTCCTCCTCCTCCTCCTGCAGCCCCGCTGTCTCTCTGACTCCTCCTGCTGTCAGTATGTGGAGCCCGGAGCTGGCTCAATCAGACTAGAGGTGATGTTTAAAGGTCTGTGCAGAACATGTTATGTTCCCCCGAGAAATAGAGAAGAGACTTGATTCTGGACCTTTTTAGCTTTAAATTTAAATAGGCTACATCAAAACAAGTGTACATCTCAAATAGTTACTAAAACTTACGACCCGTGAGGTCTGTGTGGTGTTTGTGTTGCTGTGGGCGTGTCTTTCTTTTTCTTTTGTAGGTGTACCTTGTGTGATGCTGGGCTGATCCCGCAGCTGTGGCAAATCAGCCATTAGTGGACCTTATAAGCAGAGCAAGGGAAATGCTCTGGGTCTCGCTTTTGCCCCAGCCAGGTCGTCTTAGTACTGACTTGTGTGTGCATTGGAAGACAGTGTGTGTGGAAGACAGTGTGTGTGGAAGACAGTGTGTGTGGAAGACTGTGTGTGTGGAAGACTGTGTGTGTGGAAGACTGTGTGTGTGGAAGACAGAGTGTGTGGAAGACTGTGTGTGTGGAAGACAGTGTGTGTGGAAGACAGTGTGTGTGGAAGACAGTGTGTGTGGAAGACAGAGTGTGTGGAAGACAGTGTGTATCACTGTGTGGTTTACAGGAGTATGTGACTGGCAGAGGGAGTTGTTATCACGGCATCTGTGAACCGGTGTGGTGAGCAACGGGCAATCTCCACTGGCTTCCCTAGCTTGGTGGGAGCCGTGGAGACTGTGTGGCCTTGTGTTTTGTTGTTTCTTCTGTTAGGTATTACATCGTCTCTTGTGTTATCAGAGATCATTTTTGTTCATTAATCGCTTTTATGTTTATTTAATAAATACATATTAACTCGTTACACGTTTTTTGAGTCCTCCTTCAGTTTTTCCACCCGGTTTAATTGTCTTTTGTTCGTCCCACACCCCTAGACCAGCCGGGAACGTAACACGGACCTTGAGGTGAGATTGGTTTGTCCAGCTGCTGTTTTCATGGTCAAAACAGAACTTTAAGCCTCAGCCTTTAATATGGACGAGAAGTCATTAAAGTGTTCGGGGAAAAAACAAGCTTCAACATATGAATGCTGTGCAAACTCCGTCTGCTATAATCGATCTAGAAGTGATCAAGATGCTCCAGAACATCTACCAAATGCACCTTGTGTGGAGATTGTTTAATCAGCAACATGAACAGTGTCTTTCTCATAGTCTCCATCACATTGACTATCTCCATAGTCAATGTGATGTGGTTGAAAGCTCAGAGAAAAGCAGGCATGAGTTGGGATTGTTTTCTCCACCTGTATTTTCAGAATCTTAGAATGAGTTCAATGAAGAGGATATGAAATTTACCGAGAGATATTTTATTTATGTATTGCTGTTATTTTATATTACAATATCTGATTTATCTACACCTAATACCAAGCTGGAGCCGGGAAAAACAGAAACTACAGGGTTTCTCAAGGGGGGGCAGAGTCTGTCTCAAAAACAACTATACAGCACCAACTTTAAAACCAAATTAAAGCTCAAGTGAAAAGACAGAACAAGTAGGATACTTATGCACAAAACAGAGGCAAAGCCATATATCTGTGAAAAACAATCCTGACTAATTTGATCATGACTTTTATCCTGTTGTCATAGATTCTTGATCAAAGAGAAAATAAAGTACTGCGGTTCTTCTGGCAGGCTGCTGGGTTTTATTTGGCCTTCCAAGTTGTTTAGCTGGATCATTTCTCACATGTGATCCTGAATTAAATATTAACATCGCTGTAGATTCCGAGTTCACTGGTAGCCCAAAAGATATTTGGGGGGGGGGGGGGTTATATCAAACAGAAACATTTACACAATAGAGATGATGAATGCACTGAATGTGAGTCACATTTTGTTTTTCCCATTCATCAGTTCAAACATTTGTCACGTAGCTGCTGGGGGAGTTAGTTTATTCTTTGTGTTTGACTTAAAATATAAATTCTGTCTTTTCTACAGCCCGCTCAGTTTTGGAGAGCATTTCTGGTTTTAAGGTGTGGTATCGGGTGACAAACCTTTCACATATTTTAAATTTGGAAGCCTGTGACTTGGCCTGGAGCTGCAGTCTGTATAATCTGATAATGAGCTATATGATTAAGCATGAACATTCCAGCTGTAGGTTAACAACACTCCAAACATAGGAGTGTGTGAGTGTGTCTGGTTTTCCCCTTGCCTTCCTCAGCACACAGAATGACCCCTGACCCTGCCGGTTATGGCCCCAGGGCTCTGCCAGACGTCCGTCCTGTCATTTGGTAATTAGAGCCCCCTGCTGCTGTTTGGCAGGGGAGCAGCAAACCCTGAGTGCTGCCCCCTGGCTCACAGCCCTCGACTGAGACAAGCAGTCCAAATCTTCCTTACAATTGCATTTTAATAAAGCAGGAGGATAAGAGAGGAAGGTGTGGAGTTATTGGTATTCCAGGCTACTAAGCAGTTTTCTTTATAAGCTCACGAGATGCAGGAGGCTTTTCATGTGCTTCAAATAAGTCATGGTTTCACTGGGAATCCCTTGTATCGCAAAGCTCTCGGCTCATACTGTGCAACATCAAAACAACAGTGTTGCATGTGGCTTTGCCGTCCTGTGACTATCAGCAGCTCGTTAAACAACAGTAACACAATCAGAGCCAGCCACTGGGAAAAAAATGTAGGGATGTATAAGAAGGAGGAGAAAGGATGTTTGACATCATATCCTCAGAAAGCTGAGCAGAACAATACAGACGTTAAGCAAACTCTACATGTGTTCTAACAGAAAGTGCATCAAGGCTGCTCAACATGTTGGGCTAGCTGCAGCTGAGGCTTGATAGACTAGTGTTCTCACACCAGAACCCACAAATGGCTGCCAGAATTGGAGGTCTTGAGGGAGCTGACTTGCACAATGATTTGAGCTGAGTGTTACTGTGGTTCCAGCTAATATTACTGTGGTTCCAGCTAACATTACATGACCAGAAACAAATGTGACCCTATTTCGTCTGTCATACATGTCAAATGAGGTTAATCTGGCAACCGAGCATGCTGAATTTAGCCCATTGCACGGCCAAGACTGTCTGGCTACCTGAACTTCATCTATGATTTGTTGTTTGTTAGATACGGACAGTGATGTAAAGTTCTGGTTCTCCTATGTTTAGCAAATTGGATTATTAACCAGTGTTACTGGACATAGGCTCAGGGGCCCAAATGGTCAGAGGGCCTATTAGCCAGAGCCTCTAGGTAATTTGGTTATTAGAAATTACTTGCTGGAGTGTCAAAGGGTTTAGTCAGTACAAACACTCAAAATCTTTGAAAACATCATCTCATTCTCTCTCCAAACTACTGGACCATAAAGAAACTATGTTGCTTAGTAGCAGTACGCACTGATTTGGTCTAGTCTGGGTTACGGGCGTGGAGCCCGTAACACTGCTGAGGTGTTAATGAAGCCCAGGTTGCTTTGATAGCGGCCTTTAGCTTGTCTGTTATTTTCCTCTTGACAATACCTCATAGATTCTCTGTGGGGCTCAGGTCAGGAGAGCTGGCTGGCCAACCAAGCACGGTCCACCATAGCCAGCAAGTTAGTTTCACAGTTTAAACTAAAAAAATAACTTTTTCACGATGTTCTCATTTTCTGAAATGCACCTGTACATACAGTATGTACAATCTAATATCTACATTTCATACAGTCATGGGAATTATGTTGAAACAACTGTTAAATGTAATCTTGACATCTAAAAATCTGTTTTTAACAAAACATTCATCAAATCAATGGTGGTTTCAATTTCGTTTCAATTTCAGTCCGTTTCAGGCCAAAGCAAATCCAATGTAGATGGGATGTCAATCTGAAATTATTCTGAACTATAATACCTGTTCATTGCTTTGGTTAATTTTCTCTAAATGAATACACAACAGTGATGTTGGACCTACAAGTAAGGTTTTAGGTGCTGGGCGTTTTTTCTCACCTCACCTCTTGTTGATGGATCTTCACAGCTGTCCTCTCTGAGGTGTTCTCCGCCCGGTATGACTCTCCACAGGTCACCTGTCTGGACAGTGTCACCCTTGACCTCTAACTCACTGCCGCTGACAGAGGTTAAGTAACACTCATTCCCTGTAGATGGTCTTTAAGCTTCTGCGGATTCCTCAGTCAGGTTCAAACTGGATTGAGTGCGGGGAAGCTCACCTTTACTGACGCACAATAACATGGCTCCACCTCTGGTCCTGACCTTTTGTGTCAAGGATTTTTGAGAGTTGACATGTAGGTGATGAGTTTGAGTGAAAGACTGATCCATCTCTTGAGTGATGAGGAGCTGCAGAAACGCTTAGCTGTTAGGTAACCTCTGCATGTTTTAGCCTGTGTACTACAAATCACCCATGCTTTACATCACAGATGCTGGTTTCAAAAATTCTAATTATTTTATTTTCCTACTTTTCCAGATTTCCATTGACTTTTTACATCAATGTAAAAAGTCACAGAAATGTAGATCCACTGTATTACTCAACGTTTCGATAATTTTCTATTAGAAATAAATTCAGATGTTAATGGGATCCAATGGATGCATTGAACATAAAATACTTTTATTTTTTTGTATTTGATAGTAGCAAAAGTGTCCAACCAACTTCTTCACTTCAGCTATGACTACAAAATGAACTGATGGTCTGTTTGCACTGCAGGCGCTGATCAGTGTGCAGTGCGATTATGAAATTTAGTTTGAATCCATACATAATTAATTTAATATTTTGTGTTGATCATTTTACATGATTTACAATATTTTAGTTTTTATCTTAGTTTATTATCAACAAAATTAATAATTCAGGGTCAACACTGAACAAACTCCATCCACTCCTCCACTGCTGATCTGATGAAGATTATGAGATGTTTTTGAAAAAGTTACTGGTAAAAGATAGTCAAGTAACCTTGAGTTAAGATGACAATTTGTTTTCATGGTCAAGAATGAACATTCATGCTAATCAGTTTAGTTTAGTTTATGATAGAATAGAATAGAATAGAATAGAATAGAATATACTTTATTGTCCCCCAAGGGAAATTTGTCATGGACTCAAAAAGTGCGTAGTGCATAGTAGCTGCCCTTAGAAACATAAAATAAATAAAATAAAATAAAATACAAAACAAGTACAACACCAAGTTATTGCACACTTTCCATTCCTCAACGTACAGATCTATTTAAAATTTTGATGGAGGTGGGTACGAAAGAGTATTTAAAACGGTTCAATTTGTTTTTTGGGATTCTGTACCTACTGCCAGGAGGCAAGAGCTCATATTCCGTTTGAAGGATGTGGGTGGGTCCAACAGTACTCTCCCTCAGAGAGGGAAAAACAAAATAAAAACATGATGTTCTGGCTGACACCAAACACCCTCAGTCTGCGTAAAAAATACAGCCTTTGCTGTAAACGGCAACATACATAGTCAACATGGTCACCGCAACTTAAGAGGTTATCTAGGTGGATACCCAGATACCTATAAGAAGTGACCTGTTTGATCTCCTCCCTGTGAATGGACAGAGGGGTATGTTTCCCCACTGACCGAGGGTCAAACACCATCTCCTCAGTTTTTTTTTAGTGTTAATGGTGAGATAGTTCTTGTCACACCACTGAACAAATTGAAAATTAGGTTAATAGGTTATATTACTTAAAGGTTATGTTATACGGCAGGTTATGATTTGGTTTAGTTTAGTTTGGTTTGGTTAGTTTTTTGAGGAAAGTTAGATTAGTTAAAGGTTAGGCAAGGCAAGTTCATTTGTATAGCACATTTCAACAGCAAGGCAATTCAAAGTGCTTTACATCAAACATAAAAGCAATACAGGGAAATTGAAAAAGAAACACATTAAAATACGATTTCAAAAAAGGGTGAAATAGAAAATAAAACAGGGTAAAACAGGACAGTAAAAGGTACAGTGCAGTGTACAATCAGGGCTAAAAGAGTTTAAAAAAGAGGTTGAGCAAATAACTGAGTTACAATTACTTTTTGACTTTGAAAAGAAAACAATGTCTTTTCTGTCTGAATGTCTAAAAACAAAGAAAAAGAAAACAGGACACAGTTACAGTGCAGTGATAGTTACCAATCTACGGCTTTAAATTTATTTATTTATGATATTTTCTATCATACCGGGCTGTCTTTAGGGGCCTGGGCAATATGTAATTATACTTTTGCAATTTATAAATGCAAATGTATTTATTTTATTTTATTTTTTAATGGGTTTGTGCAACTTATTTATTTATAATGTAAATGCTTTGTTTGTCCTTTTAAATTTGATTTGACTCTCTGAGTAATAACCGCACAAGAGTTCCTATGTGTGAAAACACAAATGGCAAATAAAGTTCTTGAATTGAATCTTGAATTTGATTTAATTAAAGGCAGTGGTAAAAAGAAAAGTCTTCAGTCTTAATTTAAAAGAGCTGACAGTTTCAGCAGACCTGCAGTTGTCTGGGAACATATTACTGAACGCTGCTTCTCCAGGTTTAGTTTTGACTCTGAGGACAGAAAGCAGACCTGTCCATGGTTCAGAACGAAGCAGAAGATCAGAAATGTATTGTGGCCCTAACCCATTTAGTGCCTTATAAACTAACAGCAGGATTTTGAAATCAATTCTTTGACATACAGGAAGCCAATGTAAAGACCTCAGGACTGGAGTGATTTAATCTACTTTTTTGATCTGTGAGGGAGCAGCAGCGTTCTGAATCAGCTGTAGCTGTCTGACGGATTTCTTAGGGAGCCCTGTAAAGACACCGTTACATGTGTTACCTCGGACTCTTCTGACATGTTATTCTCTCAGGTAGTTTGATGTTGTGAATTTATTTTCTTCCATGGTCATCAAAAGTGTGTGAGTGTATCACATACAAATTAAAGCCCCTACAGACTGCATGCTGCATGGCATGAATATTGACACATAGAGTAACTGAACATTAGCGAAAAATATTGCATTTTGACAGTTGAAATAAAATCTTTCAGTCCAGGCTGAGACCTCAAACCCTTTAAAGGAGTGCAAGCAGCAGTATGGCAAAAGATGGGACCACTACTCCCCTGTTTCCTTGGACCGATCATCTCATTGTCGAGAAGTACTGGAGGATTATAGGAGCCGGTTGTCTCTTGTTGTTTGATTCTTTGCCAGCATCTCCAAACTTCCAAACGCCCAAAACAGGATGAGGAAGACAAACATTTCCTGTTTGCTGTTGGCTGTTTCAGACATCTACCAATGATGTGAGATAAAGTGGCCGGGCCTTTTTTCCCCCTGCTAAGTGTGTTAGTGGTGAAGCCAAAACAGACTTCCTCCAACCGGCATCATGCTGAGAGGAAGAGAGAGAGTGCAGGACTGACAACGACACATAACAGACATAAAACATCTGGAGGAGGGGCGGATGGGGAGCCAGGTAATGTAAATGTGATCTGTTGTGTCACTGGAACTGCAAATGACAGAAAAATCCCCAGATTGTCATAGATTTCAACCAGAACAACAGGATGTATCGTACAGTGTAAATAAGTAAACCATAGAGTGAAGAAAATTTCACAATTCTATTTACAAAGTATCGCCTGTCATCATGCAGATTGAATATTTAATCAGAAAGATGGATTCAAATACCACCTAAATGCCTATGCTTGTGTGGCAGTTACTGATGTACTTAAATGAGCATACCTCAGACCATCTCAATTCCCTCAAACGGGAAAGTTGTAGTACACAATATGTGTTGCATACTTGGCTGGAAATGTTGTACCATGATCATGTTGTGTTGAAGTTTTATTTATGTTTTGACAGTTTGTTTTTGTTTGGACTTAAGCTGGCCTGGATGGTTGTGCGTGCAGCTTTGGAGCCTATGCATGGTGGTTTCACATTCACCTCCTCAAAAACGGTAACTACGTAGCAAGTCTTTGACGTCTAAAGCATGAAGCGTGTGGTCAGCTTGGGTTGTTTGTGTTCTCTCCTACAAGTTTATGATGCCGGTGGAGATTGCTGAGAGTGGAGACAACATTAATTAAAGTGAATAAAGTTATCAGCATCTTTTCAGTGATACACATCAAAAAACATTTCCACTGCAAGCCCTACGCTCACCATTGCAATCTATCACAGTGAAAGAAATGGCACAACAGTAGTGTCCTGTTCAATAATGACTAACTAACTAAACAGACAATGACAAACTACTACTGCTACTCTAATGCAAAAAATCAGCATTGTAATATATTTTCATGGTTGGCCTGGATGACACAAGATATCCTCCTGAGACTCTGCAATTCATATTCGTCCTCTGTGAGAGACATGTATCATGTTTGTAATGTTGATAATGCTTTTGCTTTTTATATATGAAAGTCTGAGAACTATTTTATTACTAAGATATAAGAGGTGTATGTTAAATTTAAGCCTCTTAAAATACATTCTTAAGTCCATGTGTTTTGTATTGTCTTAAATGTAACAGAAATAGATAGCAAATTGGTTCTTCTCATTGCCAAATATATGTCTTTCAATTCATTTTTTGGCGTCAATTGAGTCCTGATTATCCCTACAAAGGACATGTGATAAAACATCAAAAAAAATTTTGATTAAAAAAAAAAATCTGTGTGACATTTTTCTGACATCTCAGTTGTTCCTTTAAAGGACACCTTACAGAAAGAAACTCCTGTAAAACTGAAGGTGGGAGAAAAAGGGCAAAGAGAGAGAGAGAGAGTGGTTGATAATTACTTTCAGGCAAGGCTGTCTTCAACTCCCTGTTATTACTGAAGGCTAAATGTTAATCTTAACCACATACGATGATGACGCAGCAGCCTCTTTCAGTGTGGGCAGGGCATGCCAAGCCCAGATATTACTCTGGGCTTGGCAAAAGATTAGAATGAAGAAGTATTCTTTATTGCCTGTTTTAAGACCTACTTGTAAATGCACAGGCAGATATTTTCAACACTGATGTAGCATTATATCTGTAGATATTTATCTTAATCATCAGGTTGTATAAAGTCTGGAGAAAGTGGGACATAGATCGTCACAGAGAAGATTTTAGGTTTCAACTTAAAAGTGTTAAAAAAACATTATTTTTCTCATGCTGTCGATTGAGAAAGCCTTTGAGAAAGCCTGACAAAACATTGGTATTTGACGCACAAGTGACTCTTCAGCTTCCTTATGAGATGCCCTGGGCTTTCAAGTAACTGCAATGTAACCCATCCTCCATCACATAATGTATCCTACTTAGTTCAACCCAAAACACAATGTTTTCCTAAACCTAACCAAGTAGTTTTGGTGCCTCAACTTAACCAAAACCATGACCTTTTCCCAAACCTAATCAAACTGCTTACCACAGTATGCTGGAAAAGGTGTTTAAAGGGTTGTGCATCAAATATGGATGCTTTGTCAGGTTTTCTCAAAACATCTGTTTTTGACACCCTGGGACAAGAACTTGTTGTCTATTAAGTCTATTATTAAACTATGCAGCAAACATTGCCTGCAGCCTGCACGACCATTTCCTTTGGAACCACGTTTTCTCAACAATAGTACTATATTCTATTATAGTACTTGTAGTATAGTATAGTACTTGATACAATGTATCAAAGAAATGGTAGTCTGAAAGCAAGTTAAGTCCAGAAAATGTTCTAGCATACACTTGATCCGATCTAGATATTTTGATGGCTAAAATACATTTTGCTGCTGACACTGTCACAGCAGCAAATTACGTAGCTTCAGTGCTGGTACTCTCCAAACTTTCTCCAAACTGGCAAAAGGTTGACCACCATCTGCTGCAGGTAAGCTAATACACAAACTATGGATAAGCCATACACTTAAAAAAATCCCAAACTATCCCTTGAATCTCACCATGAAGTTATCAGATGATATGCTATGTGTTAGCTAGTTAGACAATCTTAGCCTCCAAGTTTAAACCAGCCATACCTAGCTCACTACCTAGCTTACATGGCTAGCCTACAGCTAGCTATGTAAGCTAGGTAGCGAGCCACTTTAAAGATGCAGATTTGTTCATGTAGCTATATATATTCCCATATACTATATTCCCAAATTCCATAATGTTGTCATTGTGTAGAAACACAATGACAACTTATGGGAATTTGGGTCCACCCAGGGAAGTTTAACTCCAACCAATGAAAACTTGTACGCCTATGCCCCTGAACTTCTATTTATTTGGTATACTGAATAAACAGCAGCAGTTCATGCAATATACTTTTAAGTTTAGGATGATCTGCTCAGTATAATTAATGCTTAAGTAATGTTGATGACTGTGGTTTGTCTGTCACGGTTCGTCCACACCACATCACCAGAACCAAATGCTTCAAAGCTGCTTTTGAACTTGACTCTGATGTTTGAAACAGTTTCTTCTTTTAACCCCAGGCCACATCTTCCCTTCAGTAAATCGTTCTATTCGCTGTATGGCAATGACAGACTCTTCAATTCAGAATGATTATCAAAGGTGTGGAAGTGCATTCAACCGGATGATTCAGCTGCAAATGAAAAAAACAAACAAGTGGAGGAAGGGAAACACCGTCAAGATCTGCTTCTTGTTGGTGCTCACATCGTCGCACGCACCCTGACAAGTCATTGCGCACCAAACTTGCACTAAATGAACTGATAAAGATAAAATCGCACATAAAGACAAATGAATAAAAAGAATGATTTGTGCACGGTTGACAAACAACACAACTTTTTAAACCTAAATTCAGGCAAAAGAAGGAAGGAGAAGCAAAAAGACATGAAACGTAATGGGACAACAAAGTTACAATGACAGTAGGTGAAAACAGGTGGTAAAATTAGTGTGCCTTTAATGTAAACTCGAATCAATTGCCATTTGTCCACATGTGGTGGCATCGCTTTTTGAAGTGCATCAGCACGTGAAATCAAAACTCTATTCATGGCTTGATACCACTGCTTTTTTATGCAATTTGGGTGAACTGACACTATAAGATAAAAAGTTTAGATTCTTGTGCAGCCTTGTTGGTCGTTTGCGCTCATTGTTGTCATGTCTAGCACTGGATGTTAGTGAACAGAGAAAGGTATAGGGTCTGAAGGGTCCATTACAGCTCATACGCAGTGGCATCTCCACAGAACATGCAAAATTTATCAGCAGCTCTGAGCAGAAGTCGGGTCAGTCAGGTCACAGCATCTTCCAGAACAAACTGACCTCTCCCTAATCCCTACGTATTTCCTGCCGGAGGGAAGGGTGGGGGCTGTAGTTAGCTGGCCTTCTCCCTGGGAATCCCTCCAGAGCAGCTGAGATGTTGATAACAAACATCTCACTCTGACACTAACAATGGAGGGATACGTATTTTCCTTTAATAAAAGTGTTAAATTGTCCCAGATAGAGTGTAAGATAGCCTAATGTTGAGTTTAAATTACATTAAAGATTAATGTCTGTTTTAAGGGGTGTTGTGTGGACTGTAATATTTAAGGTATGTTTTTAAATGTGGACCCCAGGAAGACTAATGGGGACCCGAGAGGGAGGAAGGCGGCCAAGTCCGGCGACCGCAGTTTTTTTTTCTCTACTGCACAAAGTTGGAACACTTTGGGCTGGTCTCGCGGCATTTTTCTTTGGAAATGCCGCGAGATCAGTTATTGATCTCAGCTCACAGAAAGCTGATGCATGTAGAATGTGTCCGACTTGACGGCTACGTTTTTATACCCCGCCCCTGCAGTCACCTGCAGCTCACGTTAGATTGTTAAGTCTAAAGTCGGCGAAAGTCAGCCACAGTCATCTCGCACGCGCCTTTGAAACGTTGCAATTATTTGCAAACACTGCCATCTAGTGTCTACCTGACAGTATCAGGGAGAAACCCCCAAGGAGCATGGAAAGCCCTAACGTGGCACATTTTATTTTCATTCATGTAGGCCTACACACTGACTTCTTCGTTTGGTAAATACAAAACCAAAATACAAAAAGAGACATAAGTTCTGTTTTTTTAACATAATCACATAGTTATTTATTATTAGTTTTTCTAAAGGCAGTGGCCCGTTGTTAAATTAGAGGACTTACTGCCATTCTCTATTTCATATCACTGTAAACTAAATCATATTTGCATTCGAATAGTTGGTCAGACATGATTAATCCAGTCTTTCTTGCTGAGTGGGGAAAACTTAAGAATGATAAGTGTAGGACAAATTGAGTATTTACTGATCAGACAGTTTAATTAAATAAACGATCTTCTTCCATCTGCAGGGTGTCAAGTTCATTCATCTGTGCATCAACACGCATGCGTCCAGAGTCCCATCAAGTCCTCTCTGCATGTCTCTAGCTGCAGTGAACATCAGGGGGCGCACAGAGACAAGGGATGGACAGACAGAGTATAGAAGAGAATTTCCACTAATACAAGCCAGAGAAATTTACATTCCCATCCAGTGCGCAATAAAAAAACATGTTGGTTATCATTCACTTATCACACAAATCCACCATGAAGAAAAGATTTTATAGATAGAAAAAATACACATAAAGTGGGCTAAATATATTTGGTGCAAGTAACTAACTCTTTGGAAGCAGAGCTATTGTGATGCATGTTGGATGGAATATTATTGCAGAATTGCAGGAATACTTGCAGGATTAAATATAAAAGAAAGACAGACGGTAAATTACGTTTTCCTTCAGAGAAAATTTTGGATTTTGCGTTTGCTGTGTGCGTGCGTGCACAATTCACGCGCGTGCATGTACTCGCGGATGCGTGTGCGCGCAGGCGGAGAATCGCCGAGTCGAACCGTACCGTGCAGCAGGCACAAGCCGCTGGGTGCGCAGGAGAAGCCGCAAAAAATTACAGCAGCCGCTGCTTGAAACTGCGAGGAGAGCAGAGGGAGCGTCGGAACTTCAGTGTGCTCGGTAAGAGTGAGTTTATTCTGCTCTTTTTCTCCCCCAAAGAGCCCTTTGGATGCTTGTGGCTGTTTTATTATTTTTTCATCCCTTTTGTCTTTTTCCATCTCTCCATTTGGGTAGCCGGGGCGCACGCTGCATGGATGAGTGTAGGTAAAGAGACAAAAGATCCGGTAGATTTGATGAAAAAAATAAATAAAGGAAATAGAACAAAAACTGAGCTGAACTGGAAAATTTTGACATTCAAGAAATGAATTCTTCTGTCCTCAATTTTACTGGCGAAAAAAAAAACGTGCACGAGCTTCAAAAAGGGGTGTGTGCAGTCTGGAGGAACACGCGCTTCACCCTCAGACACAGATTCTCGTTTTTCACACTTTTATTGAGGAAAAATGCGCTTCTACTGAGAAGAGGAACGTTTCCCTACGCGCTCCACGCGCTCTTTATTATTTATTGATTACCGTGAAATGGTTTAAGATTATATCATTTCCGCGGTCTGCTAGACAACGCAAAGGGGAGCGTTTTTTTTCTCGTAACAGCGAGTAAACAGTTGAACATCCAGAAATAAGAGGAGCACTCTTCTGCTTGTCTACCTCTTTGTCTGTGTGGAGGTGTGATACCATTCAGCTACATGCAACTGGCACATATACACACCGTCATACACATTCAGGGTCTCTAACCAGATTGTGTCATCATTTAGATGAATTATTGATCTCATATTTCCGTTTTATTGCACTGTGAAGAAGAAGGAGGAGGATGGGGGAAAAAAGGAGGGGGAGATAGGGATTTGGGGAGCCTGTGTGTGATGGGGGTGATGGAGAATTGGGAGTTTACCTGAATCCCCCTCTCCGCATGTACAGACATTAAGTTAATCCTTTCACTCTGCTTCTGTTACTGCTGCATCGATGCTGCATGTTATTCCAGCAGCGTGTCCAACTTTATTAGCCATTCTCCGTCGGTTAATTGCCTGGTCCTTTGTTTGACGCGGCACGCATGCGCACTGGGAGTAGGGTGTGGATGGGAGAGATGCCACCTTGCCTATCAATAGGATGGAGAGGAGGACGATGGAGGGGGGATTCATTCTTTGTCGATTTATTTAGTCTGGAGGGAAAAAATGATTAGTGAAATAAAATGAGCTTTTTGTGGAGAGGGAGGTTGTGCGTGCGCGTGCGTGTGTTAGGAGAGGCTAGATGGCAGTTTGTGTGTGAACGGACCCACAGTGATAGTGATGCTGCTTCACAAGTAGACAGCTTTTTTCACTGTAAAATCAATTCAGTAGATCACAGTGATGCTGTAGTGCTGAAATAATTAGTTAATGAACTGATGAATCAATTAGTTGATGCTAAAAAAAGTAATGAACAGCAATGCTGATAATCAGAAAACCATTAAAGCAAAAATTCCAAATAGTCAGCTTCAAGCTTTTCAAATGTGAATATTTGCTGCTTTTCTGTCCTTTACAGCTAAACAAATAGTCGATCAGTCAAAGAAAAAACATTAGCATTAGCTTAAGCCCTGACTCTTCCATGTGAGGTCAATAGAAAGGAATTCTGCTGGACGGATGTCTGATAAGTTCTACCTCTATGGTTTCCTTCTTAATAGGGTATTAGGGTATCTGCTGAATTCAACACTGATATTTTAGTGAAATTGTGTGTGTTATCTGCCATTATGTCACTATCATGTCCATGCACTATATATGTAATAATCCTTTATGGTTATTCATTGTTTAATGATCTGCAGTGATGAAAGTAGCTAAGTATTGTTAAACTACTCTTTGTAAATACAATTTGTGAGGTGCTTGTACTTCACGGGAGTATTTCCACTTAATGGTACATTATACTTCTACTATACAACACTTTGGGAAATATGTAATATACTTGCAGACCTATCAACATGATGGAACTCTCCCACTTGAAACCTCCTCCCAGTTAGAGTCCCAGGTTAGAGTCCCAGTCTGAGACTCTTGGGTTTAGTCGCCTATTAGGGGGCAGCCCTGAAAGTCTAGTCAATAATAATGATGAATGTAATGTAATCTACACCATGATATGGGAAAAACAACAAAAACCCAGACAGTGTCCAGTCTCATATTGTGAGATCAACGTTACATCCATGTACACCTCAGCTCTGAGCTATAAGATTCCTGTAAAGCTGTACTTGTTGAATTGGAGTGTTCGCAGCAATGGTCTCCCTCTGAGCAGTGTTATAAGGTCGCCATAGTAACGGAGGGACCGTAGTAATGTGTCCTGCCTGTCTGGTTGCTGATTGGCTGTCATAAATCCAGCCCTGAGTCCACTCATTCATCCTGCTGGACGGAGACAAACAGCAATCTGATGAGGAGTTATGACGGTGACTCATCCATTACCACCGCTGTCGGCTGCTCGAGGTGTGTGTGTGTGTCAGGGAGGAGAGCAGAGTCATAGCAATGATACCTCGCTCGGCCTCACAAATCGTCACTATCTGACTGTTTTCTGTCTGACACACACACACATACACTATAGTTTAAAAAAAACTATAACGACAGGATGTTATAGTAGCCATAACAGAGAGGTCCACATACTTTTGTCAGACTTAAAAGAGCGGTAGACAGAAGAAACAGTGTGTGTTTGTGTGTGTGTGTGACACACAAGTGAGAGAGTGGGTGAGCAGGGTATCATGCCATGTGTCCTCTCTCCTCTCGGGGACCCTGCAGGTCTCAGAAGGTCCCCTCTTTGTCTGTCTTTGTTGTTCCCTCCCAGCAGAGATGTCAAATATTTAAAACACAAGCGCCCTCTTTGTGGAGGCTCCAGTGAGTCATGTGATCAACAGGATCACTTTAACAGGACGCAGCGCCGTCTTAATTAAACCATCAGGCTGCGTGTGATGCCGACCGCGGCTCGTTAACTTACAGGAGAGGAGATGAAGCAGAACAATGGGAGGCTGCAGCTGCTGCTTAACGCACATGCGACTGAAAGTGGGGGAATGGGTGCATCTGCAGGTTGAGTCACCACTGCTGCTACTGTTGTCACCACTGCAGAATTTTTTTAAATTTTTTTTAACATTTTAACACAATTGGGTCTGTTTTGGAGACCTGAAATTCTCATAAGATTCGGTACCTTGAAACAAAAAAAAAATAAAGGTGATTGCTGCGTTTAGGCATGCAGCAGTATCTGAAATTGCGCGCTGTGGTTGCGGCTGGGATTCACTAAAACCAGTATGACTAGGATGAAAAAATTGAGGAAACTTTATTTTATTGTGTGTTTATGGTACGAACATGGGGACATTTGAAGCTTGTCTCGGTTGGCATGACTCGCCGTATGCTAAACTCTTACAGTGTATCAGGGTGTGTGGGTCAGGAGTGACGCCTCGAGCTAGCTCAGGCAGTCAGTTTGAGTTTGGCGTACATTTTTCCTCTGCAAATTACATCTATACCCAATGCTATATCTTTTATGATTATAGTAGTGCTGCTCACTCTGTTGCAACCGCACCGCACACCTGAAAGCTTTGCTGTCACTTGCGGTGGCTGCCGGTGGCTGCCGGTGGTATTCATTTAGCATTTCAAAAGCCGCATCCTCACCCAGCATCCACCTGTAGGCTCTGGGTTTACATTCCCTGCCCGGTGCTTCCTTGTGGGGAGTGAAAAGGTAAGAGCCTAGACCCCAAATATCAATGCTGTACATACAGTATATTCTACACTCACATTAAAATCCACTGAGTTGGCTGACTAAATTTTTTTTACTGCTTCTAGTGGTACAACTACTGCATTTCCCACATGTTAAGAATGTATTTGTGGTTGTTCACCATCCAAAATGTAGTCATCTGCAAAGATTCACAGTAAACCAGCAATAAAAGTCCCACAGAGTGCAGGGATTGGGCTGCATTAGTGTGCATGCATTTATATTCTCACTCAGTTAGTTAGCTTAATGACAATGAGTACCATTTATAGTTATAATGGACAGCTCATGTTTGTATTGAGTTGGGGTGTGAAATGGGGAAGTGAATTTCAAAAATAGCCACAGTTAGCAGCCAATTGTTTTATGTGGTTTCACAGAGCAGCTCACAGCAGTGTGAAGGTATAAATGTTAAGTGTTGGTTGAGTGTTTAGTCTCCATAAAGAGTCCATGAGCTTCAGGGAAACAAGGAGAAATTGCTGTTTCACACTTGTGGCCTTTAAACTGGATAACACTTTCAGGCTCTGCATGCGGCCAGGCTGCCTATGTTTGATAACTGTTCGGCGTCCATCACTGCAGCACGCTGGTCTTACAGGAACGAGGTTGTGTAATTTAATTTCAAAGGAAGCATGACACTGTGTATTAAATGACTTTCTCGGTGCTGTTTATGCTGTAGTGGAGCCACAGTTCAGCACAGAGACGATGGAAGCGGTGTGACGATCATCAGGAATTTTCATTTCTATATATATCCTGACAACATGATCATCTGCTGCCTCATAGTTTATATCTGACTGTCTTTTTATAGATGTTATAATGAGTAGCACAGAGTCATAGAATGTCCCACTGAGCACACTAAGGTCGTGGCCTTGTGTTTTCTCTGGGAAGTTGTTGGTTTTAGTCACCCGGACGAGATATTTACAGTTGAAAAATTACACATAGTTGGATTTCTAAGGGCGGACTCTAAATCTATTATTAGAACTTAAAACCATCCTTTTTATGCATTTCATAGGAAATAGTTTCCAATGAAAACTGTTCTTGTATAGTTTTGCGATCCGATAAATCTTGCATATTTGTTGTCCTGAATAACCATGACATTATCTCTGAAATAACATTGTAAAAATGCTGGAATATAAAATAAGTATTGTATTGGGCCAGTGGCAGAAGACTTTGCAGTAGAGCTCTCCAAAGCTCTGCAAGTAATAGCAGAACCAGTAGGAATTAGCAGTGGGGGATATAGATAAAATTCCTCCATCTAGCTGGTGAAGAAAGTGCAACATTTAGCAGCTAAAGAACCAGATATTTTTCTCAGGTGTTTGTGGAGACCAAACCTGAGCTAAAAGGAGAGTGAATATTGGACTTACATTATCAAACACGAGTTGAATAAGATGATCATGTTGCTCTGGGTTTGCTAGATGTGTAAATAGGAAAACATGTTGCCAACATGTTAGCCGTAACAAAAGTAATATGCTAATCTGTTAGTCTGTGGTGGCTGTATACTTCTTTTCATGTTTTTCAGCCCCCAAGTGGCCAAAAGTAGACGCATGCATCTTTAAAGGCGCTCAGTGATTTTATTAATCACCCTCACATCCATAAATGTGCTCACAGTTTATGTTTGTAAGCATCAACAGGAAATTGGGAATACAATTGTGGATTTGGGGGGGGGGTGCTCTAACAAAATCTGAGAGTGTACCTTTAATTAATTAAAGAAATTAAACAAAGAAGCACAAAGAGACATTCTATCTGAAATATATCTGAAGAACAAGAGCTGGTGGCAGCTCAACATAAACACTAACATGAGTTTACAAATGCTAAGCTCATGTCTTTGACCCGGCTTTTGCTGTGTCTTGCAGTCAGTGTTTTTTGCAGCAAATGTGCAAGAAAATGAAAGTGGCGGCTGGCCCCTCCTTGTGTCCCTGCCTGCTCCTGTCCCGCCGGAGGTTTGACGGCGGTGCAACATGTCCTCGTCCTCGGCAGCTCTTTCACCATGAGCGCCATCTGTCACATCGCGCCTCGTCTTCCAGGAAATTACAGCTCAAACCGAAAGCGACAATGTTATCTGATATGTACCCCGACGGGGCGGGAATGAACTCAGCAATCTCAGCTCGCTCTCTGCTGAATCCCAAAATCCACTCACTCAGTCCTTGTGGATTTGAAAATCATTTGGTGGGGGCAGATAAAGGGACAACCTAGCCATATTTCTTCCACCGACTATTATCTGTGGAGGAGACAGATTCCATCCTAAAAGCAGAGCAGACAGTGGTAACACTTAGATTGTTATGAGATTTTAATAGCCAAACAATTTTATTTCAGACTTGATAGATTACTGTTATTGTAAAGTCATTGCTACGAAAGAGAAGCAGATTATAGCAGAGGTTTTTTCAGCTATATCAACACCTGTGCTTGATAAAACAGGAACTTTTTTACAGAGATATCACTTGTGGTTTTTTCTGTCCGGCTGAATGTACACAGCAATCACAAGTCCTGAGAAAACTAAAAAAAATATGTGGCATTTCTCTCTCATGATTTTACAGTGAAGGTATTTTTGATATTGTATGCCAGAGTCAAATATTAACTGCTGGAATATCCTGATGCAAATATGCAGTGTGATTTATAGATTAGTGTGAACCTCTATAAAAGTTCACAGTCGTATCTGCTGGCTGCTGACATATTTTTTTTAATCTGTGAAGTGGTCAGCAGCCATCTTGTTTCAGCCTACCAGCGCAACTGAGCGTAATCCTGTAACACCAGGAAATCTGGTGCACAGCAGTGCTACTGATGATGCTTATTTCCATTACAGTACTCTTTTATGATGTATGGTGATAATGTAATTAGAATCAACAACATTTATTTATTTATTTATTATTTTATATCAGGGTTGGGCAGTAACGGATTACAGGTAACGGTGTTAAGTAATCAAGATACAAAAAAAGTAACTGTTTTCCTTACAGTAGAGAAAAAATAGATGTAATCAGATTACAGGTACATTTTGTAAAATTGAGGATTACTCTTAGTGATTACTTTAAGCAGAAAGTTTCCATGAAACAGAAAACGCAGAGCTATTTGCCTCCTTATCTTTTATATACAGTCTATGGTATATGTTTCTGTAAAAACCAAAACTAGGGAGGGACGTGTCGCAGATATTGATTGCCGTTTACATTCGCCACTAGCACCAAGTGTGTTAACGTTACGCCCGAGCTCCCAGTACGGGCAGCGCTAACAGGAACAGTGGTTGCACAGCAAACTGAGCTAATAACAGCAGCTAGTTATAGTAATAATAGTTATTGTTAACTAACTTCAGCCACAAGTAAAGCTGTCTGTCCACGAGGAAACAGAGCCTGGAGACGAGAGAAAACTAGAAAAATATTTTCTCCATATTTCTAATATTTCTCCATCAAATATGATCCAGTTTCACCAAAACCAGTGAAAAAAGTTGTGTTCAGTAGGGCCTGGCCCCAGAAACACTATGCTTCAGCAGCTTCATGTTGAGAAATCTTTTCATTGGACGTTAAATTAATACAAGTGCAGAATGAGTCATCAACATCTTAAAGTGGTTTTCCAAATGGCAAACTCTCGCATTGATGTGCGAGATGCTGGCATAGTGGTGACATCATGCAAAGCATATATAAAAACATTCAAACATGGATTTTGGGAATGAGCTTAGCTAACGTTAGCTGTGTCATTAATAGGCCTGGGCTGACTGTGTATAAATATAATTATTAATATCATCATATGTCGACATTTTGCTCTAATTACGCTCCACACAACAGCTGTTTGGACCTGTCCTTTCTTTTGTCTGTGAGAGGGAAAATTTTACGTGGCGCTGCAGAGATCCCCCAGCTGCAGTAGTTCATCCAGCCAGGCGAACGATCATGAACCGTTCACAGCATGTCGGTCGTACTAGCAACTCAACCTGTTGTACTGGAGACGGAGTGGAGCAGACAGGGCCAGGAGATCGCGGAGCGACCAGCCCGCTGCTGACGGTCGGTGATCATTCTCTCTGGCTGAATGAAGTCTGACGCTCCTGAATTTATGAATGGATCCATGATGAAAGAGAAATATAGAAATTAATGGCAATAAGCATGCTGTCAATATTTTAGATGCCCCCCAAAATATCACAAATCATGCTTTTAAGTAAGCTGATGTTCTCTTTAGGGGAGCTAAGCTCCCCCTGGCTCACCCGCACCCGCACCCGCACCCCGCTGATGTACTTTAGTGCTAACCTTAACCATCACTAATTAAATATGCATGTTGACTGGTTAACCCACAGCCGCGCAGATTGGCCTTCTTTGTGTTGCTTGAAGTCTAAACGGCGTGAAATGACACGCAAAAACCTTAAAATGCGTTGACATGGCACGCCAAATGCATGCTATTTATATGTCATTCCATGATATCACATTGCTCTGTGCCAAACTGAAATAGCTTGATAATTTATTCTTTTTTTTTTATTCTTTTTTTTTAGCTGACGCTTTTATCCAAAGCGACTTACATTGCTATACATGTCAGAGGTCGCACGCCTCTGGAGCAAGTAGGGGTTAAGTGTCTTGCTCAGGGACACAGTGGGGATTGAACCTGGGTCTCTCACACCAAAGGCGGCCGTCTTAACCATTGCGCCATCCCACCCCCACTATTGATAGTGGGGGTGATAACTATTGGATCAGTATTATAATGGTGTACATTGACCAAAGGGAAACAAAACAACGCAATAATGTACTCATTGTAACTGATAAAAGATGATAGAAACATCACCATATTTTCCCTGTTCAGAATCAACTGTTTTAGTAGCACCTCCTGTTATGGTTAGAAGAAGGCTGGGACAACTTGACCAAAACAGTCACAATGACCATGTCTGAGCTCCACAGCCTTCAGCAACTATCAGCATCTTCCATCCTTCTCTCTATCTTCTGTTCTCAGTAAATCTTTAAGGACTGTCGAGGCTCAAAAAAAACAGTACTAGCTTTGCTCTTTACTTGAATCTTAAACAGCTCAGAATATAATGAGATGGTACAACAGAGTTTAGACTCGTAGGTGCTCGGCCTCCCCGTGTTTGTGTTGCAGTCCCAGTTCCGTCAGCTCCCATCAACCAGAGAGAAACTGACGACAAGAAGAAAATTACAAGAATATCTCTCACCGGGAATTTTTTTCCTCAAGTGCGAGACGTGATCAAGGGCTTGTCTCAGCCGCTCAACAATGTGTGTGGATGTGTGTGTGCTATTAGTCTGTGAGCAGGTGGGTATGTGTGTTTTCTACATGCAAGCAACAGTAAGGGGCTGATTGTACAACACTTTACATCAGTTTGGAGAAATCCTGGTGCTGTATTATTCAATATGACAGTATGAAATGAACAACTTGTAAGATTTGTAAGATTAAAATTATTACATTAATTGATAATCCTTTAATATGTTTTTAAAAAATATGGTTTTGAAATATTTCCTTTTTCATTACTTTTTATACATTTAAAAATAATTTACTTGATAATATTAAACATAGACAGTTTTATATGTTAAATTCATTTATTTGAATACATTTAATTCATGAATAAAATTATGGAAATTCTTGCTGATGTTTTTGTTAGTATTTCTCTATCACTGAGGCCTTGGAGGCAGACTTATAATTCATTCTGTATATTAGATTATTCTCTTGTATTATATTATATTCTGTATAATAGATTGAAAACATTTATCACGTTTATTTTAAAATGCATTTAGCAACATTTATTTAAATCGAACCATACGTGATGAGATGTATTTTATATAATAGAAATTCTCAAATTTATCTATCTCTATCTGAAATCCTATTAATTTTGAATCAAAATTTGCAGCTTAAAACTTATTTGGGCATAAACTTATAACAAGCTCGGTGCTGCTGAAATGCCTGGATATCTCATTTTCCTACTTGCTCAGCTGTAACACAGTTGATACCAGAAAGACCAATTAGAGGCCGTCTAGACTCTGTGTGCCCTGTGTCCTCTGTGAATGCAGTCTGCCTGCATGGTGCGGGATGATGTGTGTCTTGGCTCCCACCCCCCTGTGGCTCTCTTTTTGGGGTTAGCTGGAGTTGAGAGTCGACTTTGTCCCGTCTCCTCGTCTGGCCTGCCACCCAGCGTCACTGACTGCAGGGCTGTCCTCTCTCACTCTCCTCTCTCTCTCTCTCTCTCTCTCTCTCTCACTGTCTCACTGTTGTGGCTGGGGACAGCGGACGCCCGCCACGTCCAATTTTGCTCCGCCGGCGTCTGGCCGCGAGCTGCCGACGGCTGGTGACAGGGGTCATTTAGATGCGACGCTGAGAGGGCCAGTTTAGCCAAGCAAGCCAGTCAGACAGACACACAGACGGACAAATGTAGCAAAACAAGGCTGGGGTGGATGTCTGAGTCTGCAGCTGATATGTTTGTAACAAACAGATGCAGTAGTGTTGTTAGATCACAGCCTCAAGCCAATTTCTATTGCTCAGTCTGTGTATTTGAAGCTGAGTCCTGTTTCTTAGGTTAAAACCATAGTTCCCTTTCTTTAGTTTGAGCTCTGGTGAAAACCAGGCAGGAGGTTCACATGCAGCTCATTTATTAGACACTTCTGGTGACCTGTCAGCCCTCCAGGAGAGATATTTTTGCAGCAGAGGAAGTTCTTCTCTTGTGTAAGAACAAAGTAAGAACGTTAGAAAGAAAGTGTGATATTTTTGCTGGCAGTTTTAGAGATAGATGTGTTTTTTTTTTTGGTTGTTGTTGTCCACTATGTACCTGTTCCCAAACCCCTAAAAGGATTTTATTTAATGTTCAAGTGGGAATAAAGTCACATCCTCCAAATTTGGACAAAATAAGGCTGGCTATCATAAACATGAGATAGGCAGCGGTTGAGGTCAGGGCTCTCTGCAGGCCAGTGAAGTTCTTCCACACCAAACCGGGAAAACCATTTCTCTATGGAGCTGGCTTTGTGCCTGGGGGCACTGCCATGCAGAAACAGGAGAGTGACAAACACAAAGTGTTGTCACAGAGTTTGAAGAACACTAATGTTTAAAATATTATTGTATGATTTAGTTATTATTATATACTAATATTATTATATTATTATAGTTAATATTTATTAATATTGATGATATTAATGCAAGATGCAAGACTTTACACATAGAATGGTGTATTTCTGTTTGTCATCCTGGTAATCGTCTTGCAACCTTGAAGGGGTCCTGTGCCCTAGGTTGGCAACCATTGGGTTGATTTGCATTTTGCTCCTAATACACTGCAGTTCTCTAAACACACATATTCTCTGGCATTTGGTGCAACAAGTCTTTTATTCTCACCTTGCATGATGAATTAAACTACAATGAGAAACCTGCACGCGCATTTCAGGGGAAAATGGGTGACAGCTGTAACAGTGGCTTGTAGTAGGAACTAAATGACTGATATTTTGAAAGAGGGAAGTGAAAATGCAGAGTGAGTGTGACATGTTTGGTCTGTGTGGGCAGCAGCAGCAGTTGATAAGAGCTGTTTTTTAAACAATAATCTTGTGCTCGTGAACTTGCTGCCTCCTTTAAACGTCTGAGGGAATCTTTCTCTCCCTTCGTGCGTCAGATTTATGAAAATATATTAAAGATCATTCCAGTGTAGGTGCTCTGTGTTCTCCTGTGCACTTGAATCTAGCTGGTAAAACGTATCATAAACATTACAGAAAAGTCCCCAGAAAGCAGTCAGGAGTTATTACCCCCATCTCCGGGCTCAGAGGCAGGAGGGGTAGAGCGTCAAAAGCCTTTTTTTTTAATAACACACAGCTTGTGTCGTCTGTTCAGTCACGGAGCAGATGACGTCACTTTGACTAAGACATAAATATAGAAGGCAGTTTTTTTTGAGCACATAGGTACGATTATGAACACACTAGACCAGAGAAGATTGTCAGCCTCTATGTGGCTCCTATGTGAGCAGTGATGTTGGATTTGGTTCGTACAGTCTGTTTGGTTGCTTTATGGAACAAAACAGGAACCTCTCTTAGTTGTGAGAAACGCACAACTTCCAGTTCCACCATTCAAACAGCGTAGTTCCATTACTATTTCAGTATGATTTATATCCGAGTCACCATCGGCTGATGCATTAGGCAGCAGAGAGAGTACTCTCAATTTGTGATCCTTACTCCTGAAATTAGTTTTATACTCAGGAACAACAAGAATAAGGCTGTGTCTGAAGTCACAACATATTTACTACTAACAACACTTTTACCCTAAAAGACTTTTAATCATACAGAAGCATAACAGAGCGCTCACGTTCCCGTAATGGTTGGAGAAAAGTAGTGAACGATTGAGTTTCTAGTCTCTGCAACATAAATCCTATTCTGTACTGGAATAAGCGTAAAACAGTTGCTTTCTAAAAGCTAAGAAGCCAACGATATGATGACAGTCATGTAAAATGTATGCACATTTTGCAGTTGAGCTACAACATGCAGAACAACTGATAGCCATTTAAAAGCCATTTCCCATCAGAATTTCTCGGCCCGTTCCCAGAACTTTCTCAGAAATGTCACTCGGCTCTGATCCGTTCTGAGAAACACGCTCTGCTCACCAGTGCAGCCCTGCAGAGATATCGATTGATGCTGGACCGCGTCTGGCTCCGGGTGGAAGCCGGGGGCCTCTGGGATCTGTGCAGACAGATGGAAAAGAGGATGATGTGGGACACTGGGATGGCAGAGCTGCTAGTGGTGGGCTTAAATCTGCAGTGCTATTGATTGACACAAGAGCTAGAGCCCTCCGAAGCTGAGCTGATAGCAAGGCGAAGAGAAAATAAATATTCTGCTCTGAAACAATCCCCGGGTGGTTTTAGCTAGCCAAATGGAGCCTCTATCCCTATGTGATATGCCCAGATTGTATCTACCTCTATAATATTTTTAGGACTCTCACTGGAGTTGGACAATACTTCAAAAAACAGCAGATAAGCAGTAATTAGACATATCCCCACTATCTTACCCTATCACAGAAAAACAATCTACCTCTCAGTCCAGCTCCTGATTTTCTCATTCCTTATGACGCTTTGGTCATTTTGAGGTTACAGTAATATTGCTAAGTTACTTGTTGTTGTTCTTTGTACGGTTCAGGATCTGAAGCGTTCTTTACCATTGCCTCCACTGGAGAAAAACAGCTCTGCACACTCCAAGTATTTGATGATAAAGTCGAGCTTTCAGAAACAAAATTGTTATCGAGGCAAATGTTTGTCCCCGAGCTTATAATGAGATCAAACAAAGCACACCTTTGCTTTGTCATACAAGTACACATGGGAAATGTAGTTCACAATTGTACTGCAGTTTCTCGGATATGTATCATGTAACAAGAAGTAGGATAACTCTGTGTTGACAGCAATCAGAAAATCAAAAGAATGCAGAACAGAAGTAATAAAAGGGAAGGAAATATTACACTGCCTGTATTCACTGAGAGCTGTTCTGGGTTACAGTGTCAGATAAATGTAAGGTGTAAATGTGATTACCCCTTTTGGGAACGCAGGCTGAACACAAACACAAACCTCAAACCAATCATGAGCTATTCTGACATCAATTAACTCTAAACTACAGAGCCCAGAGCTGTACTTTAGAGTTGTATTTTTACACACCCTGATGAAATATTTCCACTTTTATCGTGCATGTTTATTGTGTCTACAAGAAGTTCATCTCATACAATGTCTCGTAAGAGTCAAATCCAAATCAGTTGATTGGAGGTTTTATTTTTATGATTCGGTTATGTATAAAAAAGCGGCTACATTTAAATTAACTCATTAAAAACAAACCAATAGACTCAATAAACACATTTGCTTCAATATCTAACATTTACCAGTTTGTGTGCAGATGGTTAGAAACAGTGACACACAACATGTGATGGAAACAATTTATTGATAGACCTGAAAGCAAAGCTAATTCATCTTAACACATTCAGTAACGTTAATAACAGTAATCTATAAAAATGCTAAAGAACTACACTAACGGTCCTGTATTTATTTTCACATCATTTTGAACACACACAGCATTGAATAGTTGATATTTCTTGCGAAATGTCTGAAAGACATGAATGCGTAATGTGAATTTTCATGACATCATTTGCAATGTAAATGTACTGTTGCTCTGTGACACTACTCTACAACAGTTCCTTGTCTCTTTGCTGACACTGAACACCTGTTCAGGATTTTCTGGTATTCTGTTGTTCTCTATGTGTGCTTAAGTTAGACAGGGAAGGTAAGGTATTCAAATAATGCAAAGAACAAAGCTGCTGTATATTCGATAACATGCAAACACAGCTATGAACACAAAGTCCTTAGTCCTCTTCATGACACAGTCCACAGAATTACATAACCCAAACAGTGGTTATGTGTGCACCATGTTTATGGGCTTATTTTACTCACGCTCATTTGATTTTTTGCTGAGCGTTAAATAATAATATCACCACATAAGTGGCGGCTGTGGCTCAGGAGGTAGAGCGGGTTGGCAAGTAATCATGAAGGTTGACAGTTCAATTCCCGGCTCCCCCAGAGCTGCATGTCGAAGTGTCCTTGGGCAAGACACTGAACCCCGAATTGCCCCTAGCGGCTGTTCTGCCAGTGTGTGAATGCAGATGTAGTGCAAAAGTGCTTTGAGTGATCTTTAAGACTAGAAAGGCACCATACAAATACAGAGCATTTACATTTGTGTGTCTGTGCTGCAACCTCACAGAGATGACAGGAAGTCACTGCACCCAGCCAAGAAATAGTCCATTACTCACATTGCCCACCCTAAAACCAGAAATAGTTGTTTTTTATATTTCTTGTTTTTAAAGAACTGTACATTGTTTAGATAAAATATCTGACTTGAGGTCTGGACAGCAGTGACGCAATGAGATTAATCAAAGTGATTAATTGAGAGCCATAAAATGACAGTATCTGCATGCTTCCAGGTATTTATGAGGCATTTTGGGATACCCAGTTTGCATAATGACCACACCACATGTACAACAGCTTTTTTTCCCCCCAGGTCTTGAGTCAAAAACTTCAAAAAACAAACAGATTGCCATTCAGGTCATCTCATTTAAATTCAGCAGCGCCTGCGAGGAAAGATGCAGAGACGAGATCACGATTCCTTTGAAAGTACGCAAACCGAGTACTTGACAGCACTTGAAGTCTCCTGTCTTAACAGCGTGTATCTGAGGCTGGGTGGCGGCGGCGGTGTGTGTTGGGAGGAAGGATTATTGGCAGGAGCTTGTGATGGGAGTGGGAGATAGAGCCGGCTGTCACAACAGTTTGGGAAGAGTCCCTTTGAAATGACAGAGAGGCCTAATACATCCACCCTGCGCCTTCTACAACTCCACTCAGGGTCCATTTTGATTTGTGGTTTATGATGTGCACTTTATTGGAGCTTATCTTACATGTACAGTGTGCACTCCTTCTCAAAATGGCTGCCGTGTGGACTGATCAGGGAGCATGGCAGACTCTACTGTGAGGCCCTCGGCGAAGGATCATGCAACAGCTTTCCAGATGGAAAACTTGCGACAGCATGAAAGTGTCAAAGTATAAACAAAAAAAAGAAAGAAAGTCTGATTCAAAAATGTCTCATTAGCATACAGTATCATCCAGCTCAGCTAAGAATGAAAAACACTCTTGAGATTAAAATGAATGTAATCGCTAATATAGCACATTTTGTTGGGACAAACTAAGGAGAAAATTGACTTCACATTAAAGTGAATGTTTTATGGAGATGAATGAGTTTAGTCTAATATTCCACCAACACACTGCAGACACCAATTTACATCCTCATGCCCTTGTAGCTGGTCTGTTACACTGTGACACAAAACCAAAACACTGCAGTTATTTTGGAAGATGAGATTTTTTTTTGCACAACTGATTTATTATGGTCTGAAAGCAAATGACCCAACAAGCTTCCTGACAGTGTCATTGAATCAGACACTGTCTCAGTATTTAAGACCATGGCGTCAGTATCCATACGTATTTTTTGCCCATTCATATCGTGGGTGGGATGTATAATTGCAGAGTTGGTCATGTTAGAAATAAGTACATCGTCAACATGGCTTTATATGCATTAAATGCAGGTTTCATTACCATTGGCCAACGTAAGCCGTCCATTTTTGTTTGCTTTTTCAGCCAACGTTTGATGCTAACAGTAAACTGAAAGATATGGCCTTTAAATGGAAATACTACAATTCTGCTAACTTTGGATTAAATGTTACCATCCATCCATCCATTTGTGAAACGCTTATCCTGCGTACAGGGTTACGGGGGGGATGGAGCCAATCCCAAGTTACATCGGGCGAAAGGTGGGGTACACCCTGGACAGGTTGCCAGTCCATCACAGGGGATTAAATGTTACTTTTAAGAAAAATAAGAAGCTGCAGTGATAGTAGTAACTGAAACGAGTAGCTCGAGTGGACCTATGATGGAGCTGTGCATTTATCAGAAAACAACACACCTGTCTGCCACTTAGAAGTGAATATAGTGCAGTAGGCTTTTTAAGTAAAACGTTCAAAAACAAAATACAATATATGTATTTTTTGTTTTTGATATCGGTAGACTGACTTGTCTTTACTCCAAAGTCCACCAAGCTACATGCAGCAAAGCATTAGTTAACATTGACTAGCACAGCTAACGCTAGCTTGAACAAGCATTAGTTAGCTTGTACGAGCATAATCTAGTTTGTTAGCCGTGCAAACAGTACAGCAAAGCCCAAATTATATTTTCCACATGTGTAGCCCAAAGGGTCTGGGAGGCATAAACTATTGCCATCTGTTATTCTTTGCAATAATGCCTCTTCAGGGGTTCCTTTAAAATGTATGACTGGACTCCATGCACCTGTGCAGAATCTGTCTGCATCCGGTGTATACTTTCCATCCTTCAGTCCACGTCCATTTATATCAGGGACAGGTTAGAGGACAACACTGGCAAGCTAACAAACTGCAATTATGAAAACACAAAATCAAGCAGTACTGAAATGTTCAAACGGCACAGATTCGGGTAATTATCCAGTTAGGTTAGACTTCCTATTTGTTATGAACTATATAGTTCAAACAATCTGCCATTGTTACTTGCAATTACCCAAGATTGAGGATCTCCAATATGGCTGCCAGAGGCTGCATTGTATGCCAGCTGAAAGCCCTCAGACATTTAACATTAACAAAGACAATATAGAACAGCTGATCCATGACATACCCTGTGTTCTTGTAAGACTGACTCAATGCTGGTGATTGTGTGGGCATAGACAGTTTAATGTGAAACAGGGAGTGAGCAGAAAGTGTTCTGGTAGGAAGGGAGAGCGGTTTGCACAGCCCCATGACTCAGGCGGTTGATCAGACCATGCCATCATATAGAAAGTGAATGGTGAGGATAAACAGAATGTGTTTTGAAATTTCCAAAAGATACCAGAAACACATAAAAATCTTTATTCAAACATTGCTGTCATTTAGGCATAGTGAGATTACGAAGAAATATAAAAAGTTCCAAGGTGCTGAAAAAGTAATTATTTATACAAAGACACTAGAACTCTTGTATTTTAGTAAAGTATTGTACATTCGAATCCAGACTACAGTCAGAAAGTGAGTTTCCATCAGCTGTCAGTCAGAGTTTGTAATGCAGGCTACGAAACATAATGCTTTGTAGTATATAAGCAAATACGTTACAGGTATAACTTTTTTATACCATAAATCATAAGAAAAAAACCCAAAAAGGTTTGAAACAGCTGAAACTTTCAGAAAGTGTATTATATGCTGGCTGTCTTACAAAGATGTGACTGGTCACTTTTCTGGAAATGCTTTATGGACATGTTTAAAATACTTTGAACAATCTGGTTGCTATTGTGGAGAATTGTTTTAAAAATACGACTGTCAAAAGGATTGTATTTTTTAGTGGTTTCATTATTAATGTCAGCACAGACTTACGTTTTTGGTCTTTTATTAATGTATCTTCATTGCTTTTTCAAGCGGAGTCCTTCAGCTCAAAAGGACATAAATGAATATTTTATGGAAAAGAACACATAGTCATTGATATGCTGCAGCTCCACTAGCCACTAATTTGCATCCCTATGTTCAGACTGCTATTCATTATTCTGTAGTATTTTCTATTTTCCTACTAAACACATTATATTCTGGATGGAAAGGATGTCCTTTTAATACAAAATTATTTATTGCTAAAGTTATCGCATAAATTATGGCAAATTAAGTCCAGTGTTGCCCATGTACATGCCAAACAAAGTGGATAAAGCATAAAATAACTACTTTTATTTCCTGCAAACGCATAATGTTTTGCAAATCTCTGAAGCAGTATCACTTATTAGCTCTCGGGATTAGCACTTCAGCATGTGTTTGGTTCCCCTTTGAAACCAAGAGACAATATTAATAAATTGGTATTATAAATAAATTACTCTGGCAGATTCACTGGTATGAAAACACTGGGGTGTTTTGGCTACACTTTGCAGCTCTCCTAATTGAGAGGATTCAAAGCAGAGGGGCAAGTTGCCAGACTGAAAACATTCAGAGGGTTGGCAGCATCCAGAGCGGCACTCAAAGGAAAAGGCAGTGGGCAGCCCAGTGCTTCAATTATCCCTGTCTACATATTTGGTTCAATAGTCACTGATAGGTAGTTGAGTTGGAGTGTGGGTGTTGAATTGCTGATATCACAGGGCTTATACGGTTCATGTTGAGGTCAGTAGGGAGCTGTACATTGTTAACATATTCGTTTTCTACAGATTTATTTGTGTGGGTTCTCTGGAGATTTTTTAATCTGCACAAAGAAACATTTTTATGTTCAGTGAATCAAACAGTGTGGTGTTGCTTGTAGTGATAAAACTACAGATTTTATTTTTTTACCTAACTGCTGTTCCCTTCAGCACTACAAAGCTTTTTAGCGTCTTCCCGCTCATTGTTTTGGTTGTATGTCCCACACCTTTTCTGTATTGTTCAGTCTCACCAATCTCATCAACCTCCTTACCAGCTGGGGAAGAAAGTGGACCATCTAGCAACAAAAAGACCATACACCGATTAGCCATAACATTATGCCCGCTCACAGGTGAAGTGAATAACACTGATTATCTTGTTGCCATGGCACCTGTCAGTGGGTGGGATATATTAAGGAGCAGGTGAATATTTTGTCCTCAAAGTTGATGTGTTAGAAGCAGGAAAAATGGGCATGCGTTAGGATTTGAGCGACTTTGACAAGGACGAAATTGTGATGGCTAGACAGCTGGGTCAGAGCATCTCCAAATTCGTTGCTCTTGTGGGGTGTTTCTGGTCTGCAGTGATCTACCTATCAAAAGTGGTCCAAGGAAGGAGAAGCGGTGAACCGGCGACAGGGTCATGGGCGGACAAGGATCACTACCAGCATGTGTGGAGCGAAGGTTGGCCCGTGTGGTCTGATCCAACAGACCAGCAGGTGGTCATAATGTTATGGCTGATTAGTGGATATCTGTCAGGAATTGGTGGAGACCAAAGCAGAGCTCAAATGACAGTGAATATTGGACTTACATTCAACACGAGCCCAAAGTGACCAACAAAACAATTATTGTAGCTTCAAAACGTTGAATTGTCTTCTGTTTTAAAACACAAATAATGTATTTATAACATGTTAAAAAACATTTTTTTAGTTCCAGTCTTTAAATCATTAAGAGTCCAGGTACAGGATCACAATTCAAAAATCAACAGACAACCTGAAGCTTAGTTTCTACTTACTCTTCATGCTAATCATTAGGTGCATTAATCCTGGCCTGTCAAGCACCTGATCAGGATTCTAAAGCTAATTTAAAAGTGTTGATCTTACTGTAATTGCTTATTTATCTGTTGTTAAATTCCTGTGTTCGTAAAGAAATATATATATCTCTGGTTTCCCAATAAATATGAGTCACAGTGTGAATAGGAAGCTGTTATCTGCACACACAACCGGTTTCTCCCCCGTTGATTCACCTCCTTTGGACGCAGTGAAACTGAAGAATCTCATCAGACTCTTTGTCACTCTGACAGTCGGAGCAACCGACCAGAACAAATGTCGTCTCGCTGGAAGGATGTCACATCTGTGTGTGTGTGTGTGTGTGTGTGTAAGGACCAGTTTTCAACTTTATCTCCTTCTGGTCGCCTCTGGCTGACCTGATCAGAATTTCTAGCAGTAAAGGCTTTTTCCTGAGCGGTCTTAGCATGGTGGCAAGTACACCCAGTGACAGAGCCCTAATTTGCCCAGGGAATTAAATACCTGACATCAAAACCTGTCTTTGGAGGTCTTTAATTACTTTAATTCAGTTTCCTGGTGATTAAGTCAATTATTCTTAACTCAGGATAAATCTTCGAGATTTAAAGTGTGTAGTGTCAGAATTTCCAGCACATATTTGTGGGTGAGTAAATCTAATCCCGTTTGAATACGACTGGACGTAGGATTTTGGTATGGAGACTGAAATAACATTTTATAAATACCTCAGTTTCAGGAAAATGCATGTTTTTTTCAGTCCCTTGTTAATTAGACAAAATCATAGCAGGATTAACTGCTTGGAGGCCCCAGTGCTGACCCTGTTACAAAGTGTACATTATCACTATGCTGAAATATTACGTGGCCTCAACTCTCTTCAAAACAGGGCTTCAAATCAGGTAATAATGCAGGTTTCACATTACGGCCCTCATCGTGTCAGTTGATATTGTGCTTTATTGGTATATATTTCCAAAATGTTAAAAGAATCTGAAAGATTAAATATTGTTAAAACAAAAGAATCTGTTTACCGTTTACTTTTGAAATTTTTTTATTTATATGAGGAATTATCTGACCAGAAAATGAGGAAACAAAATGTGATACTGCTTGCTCAACCCAGGTGTACACACTGAACCCTCAGCCTTTGTTGGTCTACTCTGCACTGCAGGGGTGTGCTCTCCTTTAGTTCAGACTTCTTTTTTCATGATTATCAGGGCTTGCACAGAGGCAACATTACTAATCCCAACAGCCTACAACGCATAATAGGAAATATCAAGTATCTGAGTGTTTACAGGAGGAACATGAGATAACCAGTGTTTGAGGCTGACATGAATCCAAACGTTCTACTCTTCACTCTCAGTGCATTTTATGGAACAGCTGATTAAAAATCATTTTTTCATATTACAATCATTAAAGTCTGCAAATGTGTTCTTCATTGTGCACTTCATGTTTTCTAACAACTACTGTCACAAGGGTATTCAGTAACTTAAGTGTTTCTAAGCTCTTTTCAGTTTTTTGAGACAATTCTTTATAGTTTATCCATCTGCAGCACGATGTGATCAAGTGTCAAGCCTTCAGCAAAACAAATATAAAAATAGACTGGTGTCTTCCTGTTGCGTAATGTAAGGCAAAAGCTCATATAGTTTAGAGTTGTGGTTCCACACATTGATCATTATTTAGCTGTGATGTTACTAACTATAAAAATAATGCTCATTGAAAACTGTGTAAGTTTTTGATGAGTATTTTTATGAAAAGTGCCAGAACCTTCTCAGCAGCTGCACCAAGACTCTGGAATAGTCTCCCTACAGATCTAACAACAACCCCTGCAAAGTTTCTTTACATGATTTACATCTTTGTTCATTGATATGACTGTCTCTATGCATGTGTTTGTGTGTATATGTGTGTGGATTTGTGCTGATATTAGGTCTGGGGTCCTAGTATTGTACCTGTTGGCTCACTGTCACACTGTCGTGGCTTACTAATACACATGGATAGACCAGATCCATCACCAGTGGTATTAGTTACGTGCTTTTCTTACACTTGTAAAGACGACAAAGCCATTTTGTCAAACAATGACAGGTTTTTACAGAACTCACTTAATGAAACTGGTGTAGCTGTAGCCATCTTTGCTCAGAGCTTCACCTGCAACCATCCCTCTCCAACCTCATCCAGAGTCCTTTGAAGAAAAAGCAACAATACAACTGTGCCACAGCCTTATACCTAACTAAGGCCTCGTGTCCACCAAAGCGTTTTTTTGCCAGCTGAAAACACCACCTGCTGTTCTGAAAACGCCTAGCTGGAAGCGCAGGGTGCGGTTTGGCAGTGTTTTTTTTCTCGAGAGGCTGTGGTTGCTATGATACATAATTTCCGTGGAGGCGATGTGCTGCAAGTAGGGTAGCGTACTTAATGTTAGTGAATGTAAAAATGTCACCACAAAGTATGTAGGCCAACTTTCTCTGGCCCTCGCTCTGCATGAAAAGAAGGCTGAAACATGAGAGCGCAGACTCTCCGTACGTGGGTTCATGAGATTTTGCGGGTGAGGAAACACCTCGGTGAGTAGGCACATTGTTTCGTTCAAGATCAGATGTGCTCAGTGCCATGTTTGTCGCGCCCCACCTGCACTGTGATTGGACGGCTGGGTAAAAAGTGACAGTGACGAGCGCAGCGCTTTTTCCCAAAGTTGAACATTTTTCAACTCTCGGCAACCGGAAAAAAGTGCCCAGCGCCCAAGGTTTACTACAAACAGATAAAATAGATTGATAATTTTAAAAACACAATCTTCCAAAGAAAGCCAAACAATATTATTTATGTTGTGATTTGGTATAAGTATATAAGTATAAAATAATTGAATAAAATACATTTACAATGCATTTCAGGGATTTGCTTTTCCTTATAGAGAACTCTGTTCTGGAATAATTACATCTAATCATGGTGTTTTCAGGAGGAAATGTTCTGTTTCATCTGCACGAGCTCCACTTTCTATTCCCAGAAACCCATGATTTCCCACAGGATCTGAGTCCTCTAAGGAATTTGCTGCTATTTTTGTAGAAACAATTTGGCAACATGCACATAAGTTTAATTTTCATAAAGAGGTAAATAAATGCTTCTTATGCTCTTCTGCTGCTCTTCTGCTTTGACAGTTTGGAGGCAAGTAACTTAAAATATCTCTCTTCCCATTTTTTGTGTCAAGTAGAACTATCTGCAATATATATGAGAAAGACATGAGTTTAATTTATTGTTTGTCTTATCTTAAACCCATTCAGACTCAAACAACGCTCATCTCACTGTTGTTTTTAAGAGTTGTTTCAGCTTCATACTCGGATGTGAAACCAATGCTGTCGTATCAAGGTTCATCAAGTTCATGACAACCCGAACAGGAAAGAAATACAAGAATTATGGAAATTCATTGGCCCATGTCCAGAGTAAACAGTGGAAATCACATAAGCCTAACAACGAGGCAAAAAAGCAAACACACAGCTCAGCTCAGTTTCTTCTTCAAATTAAACCTGGTTTGTTTAATGCTTCAAGTTTGACAGCCAACATCCACAAACACAATGGATAGTTACAGTTTCTCTTCATCATTTCCAGTTTGACATTTAATATTATTAGTCACTTGACCTTTTCTCTGCAGATCATTAGCCATTGTTATTGTCATTAAACCTGTCAGTCAACTATTAGGTTCTTATGACCATAGGGGTGCTGGGTCAAACAGTAGCAGAACAACTTCCTGTGTAAATACATTAAGCAGGATGGAGAATACGGTGGACCAATACGGACATTGCATTCTTCGACATGGACAAAGCAAACTCTCCACTCAAGGGACTATTAGGACCTGCAAGGCGAAGATCCTGTGGTCAGCAGAGACAGCCAAACTAGCAGTAGCGCTAATACTGCTAGCATGTTTACTGTAGGTTGACCCCTGTTGAATATTGGAACTATTATTAGAATGTTATCTTATACAATCCATCCGCTAGGGGAAGTCAAGAGCTTAGGTATACAATCAACATCAATTGTGCCCTAGGCATTACAGACTCCTGAGAAACAAGATTTCCCAAATCCTATAATTACATATTCTGAAAGGGTAATTTGTATCCAGGTCACCTTACAAAGCTAGCTTAAAAGGGCATCTTGTAAAAGCCAGTTTTACAAGGTCGCCTTCTTCCTCCACAGCTCCTGACAAAGACAGGACACTTGATGTAAATTTTCTTATAATTACAGTCTGGAGAGCATCCTTGGACCATCTGAATGCAGCTTTGCAAGGACACTTGATGCACTTGTCCTTATGGTTATGATGGTGAGAGATTACCTTGTTTTATTGGAGGATGTGTGTTTTCTTAGCAAAGATTTTACAAGCACTCCTTATATTCCTACAAATTTCCTTATAATTTTCCTACAAATTTGAAACTAGTCATTCTCATTGTAGTCTATAACATCACCTGGTGCATATTTGGAGTACTGCAGCCTATCAAAGCTAGCTTCAAATTTTCAAAATGAATTGCAGTCAGTGGGAAATATGATGTAATGTCATTGTCTGCAGAGGGTCCGCAGCTGTCGACATTTTGCAAATACTAAGAATATTAGCATTTGGGAATACTAAGCTCGTGATTACAACTTTAAACCCCTCCAGACTCTAAACAAAGTGTTGTCTAATATCAAACAGTACAGTTTTGGAAGGCACCGGCATCCTGCTGATAAAGCCTAATATATACCTCTGTGTCAAGTCTATGCTGTAGCCTGTGCTGTAAAGTATGCACGTACCCATGCATTTATATTTGTGTGTTGGTGTCTGCGTCATTCTGCGATTACACCGCCAAAACTCTAGTTGGCGGTAGCGTTGTAGGCTGTTTTCGAAACATGTAATAATGACAATCAAGAAATCTTTTCCTGTTTTGCATCATGCCTTCAAACTGCCCCCGTAACGGTCAGTTTGTGGTGGTAAAAAAAATGTACATTGCACGAAAAATGTACATTGCAGAGAAACAAGCTGAAATTCGTCTCCAAATATACGTTTTTAAAAGTTTTTAGTAGTTTTTTTTCAGTTCGATTTTTGAAGTTAGCAAGAACTAAACACTGAACAGTCCAGAAGAGACACAAGACTTCACCTCAAAAGCTTCCTAAGGCTTTCTGTCTATTACGGTAGCTGCCTTCTGTTTCGAACAGAGCAGTAGGGCCCACAGCAGAGCAAGCTAACTTCTTGACTTCTTGATAATCATGTGGCTCTTGTAGACTTTTCAAATGTCTTGTGTTTGTATGAATATTCATGAAGGGTGTAATGTTATGGAGGGAAGTTGGCCAACACGATGTGACAACATTTTTATATATATATATATATATATTTATATATATTATTTTCCTACTTGTTCCAACAATTTACTGAAGCTTATAAACCAGTTTTACCATTACATCACAAGCTACAGGTCGTATAAAGATTCCCCTGCAGTTCAGTGTGACTTGATTAGAATTTAAATTGAACTTCTGTCAAGGCTTGGCCACTGAAAGTGCCTTAATGGTGGAAATAATGTGTGGGAAAGCAAAAGCAAAAAGAAAGTAAGATAAGCAACAAAGCCTTTAATATGAAAGTAAAGTTCTTTTGGTTTCTTGTAAAAAGGAAATTTGGGACACCCTTTCACCCCGTCTTGTTTTCTTCCTTCAAGGTCTTTTGTCTTTCATAGTCACATTAAGAAAACAGAAGTGCTTTATTGCGAAAGCACTACCACTTTGACCTCTACAGATGGTTTCAGTAATGCTGCTGATAGACAAAACTATCCTCAGTGGCTGCCTTTTGAAGGGCATCAGCTAAAAGTTTTAAATGTACAAGGTGATGCAGATTTGTCGAGGCCACGGCGTGACATTTACCAGGTGACATGAAAGTAGGATCTGCTGATGGGGCTGACCGCTTAAAACCACTTCTGAGACAAACAGGATCAGAAGAAAACAAAAGGAAACAAAGTTTGCTTAAAAGGCTGCAGAGAATCTGTTATCCAGATACTAATGAAGGCTGCATAGCTGAAGAATGAAATCTGTGTAAATAGATAATAGAGATTGTTCCACATCATTTATGAGGTGACAGGAGTGCAATAGAGAACCAGAAGTGGTTAACAGTAGATCACAAGTTCAGCCCTGCAAACATTATGTGGGAGGCGGAGCCGGTAGTGGTTTGTGCCACTCGGGTAATCATAGGTCTGTATTAGAACTGCGAATGCTATTTTTTATTTTTGTCGACAAATCCGACTAACAGAATTACCTACCCTGTCTGTGGCTCTCACGTCCTCCTGAAGACGTAATTCTTCTAACTCCTCACGAATAAATATGCTGTATATTCTTTTTTATTAACAAAAGACTAAATTTTCATCTGGTCACAGTACTTTTTACGAAATGTTACTCACACGGGAGGGAATGCTGCATTTGATAGGGACTATTTCCACTATTTACTATTACCCACAGCAGATGACCAGATGTGTAAGAAGCAGTCATTTCTGGTAGCTTTTGTTTGGTCATACAATTAATTTGTGCAACAACCTAATGACGTTTTTAAATGGCGACATACTGCTGACTGCCTTTCTGAGGATGTTGAAACACTGGGCATGCTTTGGGAGTGGTCTGTGGCCATTATCATCATTTGAGTAAACAATACCTGAAAGAGTTTGGAAATGAGATGATTCAGTCGTTTTGTTATGCTTGCTGAAAACCTGCAGCTTTATGATTTGTTGTTTCCTGCGCAAAGTGACAGGTGCTGGAGTTTGTTCTATGAGAAGAGCAGAGGTTTAGATGACAGGAAATGGTCTGCCATGCAACTTGGTGACCTTGTTTTGACATTGACAACTTACCTGACACCGCATCTGAACCGCACTGACCTAGTAAAAAACCACCCATCTGGTGCTGCAGGCAGGGGTTAAAAACACCAAATATGATCCGACCCTGTGCCTGTGCTGATGATGGAGAGAGGCGGAGAAGAGGAAAAGTAACTGAAGTGTCTCGCAGGAAGAATGTTTGAGTTATGGTCATGAGTTGGATCCCGTGTAATCATTCTCACTGGATTAAAACGAGGCCACAGGTCACCTCCGTAAACACCACGAAGAGCTGAATGATGCTCTTTAGCTCGTCCAGACCATTCATGCGTCCGGCTAGGACTCCCACCCAGCGGCGTCTAGTAGAGCGTATTCTACACTTCATGTTTTCTCAAAATCAAGTGATGACTCATGGAGCAGCCTGAAGCTGTGGGCTGTCAGCAGGTTCAGCATTAGGGCCTAAAATCACTGCTATGCATGGAAAGTTAGATATAAGATCAGTCTGTATTTTCCTCAGGTTCTCAGTTTGTTTCTGGAGATAATATTTTTTATTTTGTTCATCATGCAGTTATCATTTCTGTTGTTTAAGAGCCATAACAGGTGATTTGCATGTGTTACCCCATTTACAACAAGTCATACATACACTTTATACAATATACAATCAGTGTAACTCCGCTGTCCATATAAGATACAGCATAACGGCACTTATTTGTATAAATCATGTTTCTGCACTTCTGGTTAGATGCTAATGGCATTTCATTATCTCTGCACCAATGAAAATAAAATTAATCTAATCTGATCTAAATTAACTACTTTGCAGACAACACTGTTATATATATATTTCACATATATATTTTATTCAGAACGTAAATGGATAAACATATTTAAAGAACTTGCAGCTTTTTCTGGTGAGTCTTCAGCCGAAAACGACCTCTGGCTTTATCTTCGACTCACTGAAGAAAGTCTAAACTTGATTAATGCCTGTTCCTCTGCAGACTTTTGTAGCCATGCTGTCTCTTTAAATGTGAATGTTTGGTTGAGTTTACATTTTGCAACGCAGGGCCCGTTCTTGTTTTCTTACAGTAACGGCAACCTTGAGGCTGATGGATGGTTCTGTGTGTGTGTGTGTGTGTGTGTGTGTGTGTGTGTGTGTGTGTGTGTGTGTGTGTGTGTGTGTGTGTGTGCAGAGTACTGGGCTGGTCAGAGGTCACATATTTCTCAGACACACTGTCCACATCGTTCATTAATAAACAATGTGTGTGTTTATCCGTGCACACATGAACCAAAGTTGTTCTGTATGCATGAGTGTGTGTGTGTGTGTGTGTGTTGTGTGTGTGTGTGAGAGCACATGCGTCAGTGGTGCCTCTGTGGCCTTCTGTAGATTGTCATACTGAGGAGTGGAACTGCTTACTGTTTGGTCTTAATCACTTCCTAACTTCAACAACACACACACACACACACACACACACACGCACACACACACACTCAAGTCTCTAACTTTGTGGTTCCCAACATGATCTAAAGGTCGTAAGATGATTATGGGACAATACAGAAAATAAAGTGTAATTTTCTTTATCTTGATTGTCACCAAAGGAAACAGTTAACTAAGTTAGTCACACATAAGCCAGAATAAACATTTTTTCTCTTTCTGTCAAGCAAAAATAAGAGATAAGCTGGGCTTTTCTCTTCTTCTTCTGTAGAGTTCTATGGCAGTTAGCGTCTATAAACGTTGCATTACCACCACCTGCTGGGTTAAACAGTTTCCCCGAGTGAACTACTTACATTATTCACCCAAATTGATCCCTTTCACAGCACAAATTCTTCCCTCAATTTAACATCTAGCTCTTCTCCGGCATGTCCAAGAATCTCCCTGCCAGCGTCCAACACCATCGATTTCAACTGCACAATTTATAACCATGGTAATGAATGCCACGGTTTTCTTGTGAAATATTGATACTTGCTTGAGCTTAACACAACTAATGTCAACACTAAGGACCTAACCTAACTTTATTAACATGCCTCATTCTAACATTAACCCCTAAAGACAAGTATTAACCCTCAAACACACACACACACACACATTTTTATCATCATTCCTCTCAGAACACTAGCGGTCAGTTTATCCATTTCATCTAAACTGACTGACGTAGTTGAAGGTGAAAGAGAAAGTGATCCCAACGGAAAGATCAGCTTATTATCTGTGCATTAACAAAGTGTATATGCAGTGAGTACAATCAGTCAGAGTTGCACCAGGACATCTACGCTGGGCTGGAGTTGAGCAGAGGATGTTGTAATTGCATGGTCAGCATCTAAAACCCCTAGGCCTTCTATAAAAAGACACTTTTACAAAGATCACTTGAAATAGAAGGACATAGATTTATTTTTAAATTCATTGATGATGGTTGAAAATCAGCAGGTAACCAGCAATAGGTAACAAAATGATCTAAATGGCTACAGGGTGGTAGTTAGTGCTTGTTACCATATTTTCTCGTAACAAGTAAGCTGATTTATGTCTTTAGAGTAGGTGTTCAGTACAACTCGGTTGTGCCTTTGTTATCTAAGATCAGACAATCTGACAGTATGATTGAACATCCTTCACCTGACAGCTGTCCACTCACTGTTAAATATACCCCGTTCCTCCGCACGTAACTGCTGCAACCCTCACCTGCAGTCACAAATGTATTCTTCCAGCCTCCAGACACTGCCGCTTGTTCTCAAACCTGACAGCTCTTCTTCTCTACAGATATTTTAGGCCTTTTTGAGCTCACTGTTTTGCCACACTTAACTGTAGTTCAGATTCAGAGCTCTCATCAACCCCGATTCCAGCAGCACATAGCGCTTTTCTTTATACTCTGCGACACTGACACTTCCTAGCCAACACAAAACATCAGAAAGCGTTTCAGGAGTTGGTGGAAAGGGAAAGAATGGGAATATTGGAAAAAGCACTCAAACAGGCAGACCATGTTACTCTGTGTCTCCTGGATGTCAAAGTAGGAACATGTTTGCTAACAAATTAGCCATAAGAAATGCAGTATAATATGTCAGATAACCGTCAGCCTGTTGTGGAGTTATCCTGCCCCCTAGTAGCCAATAAATCCATTAATGGTGATTAAAATCTGATGTGGCACCATTATATTCACAAATGCTTCAGATGTCTTCACCAACAACTCACCACTGAGGTGGGATGAACAAGCAGTAGCACTGATCGTTGAGACGAACCCACAGTTATTACCATATTTAGGCCTTAATATCTTTTAAATCAAACAACAATTTTCTGAACCACCGCTGACTGACAATTTGCAGAAGTGAAATTAGACATTGAGACCACTGTTTCTCTGACTTTGTATTTTTATCAAGAAGTTGGGGTTTTAATGAGCACTAGAGGAACTCCAGCCTGTTGATGACTTCTCCCATGACGGCACATCACAGATCACAGAATGAAAGCATAACCAAAAAAACACCGAACGTCAGTTTTCCATCCGTCCTCTTTGCAGTGTTCATCATGGATGAACCAATCCAGAGCAAGTCTCAAAAACCTTTTTAGTTTCCTTTGCATTTAGTGCATTTATGTAAGCTATCAGAGTCTTAACTCTAATTCATCCTCAGCACTGCTCCATTGATGAGTTTATTTATGTTTACCATTTTTCATAACCTACCTACCTACCTGCCTACCTACCTATTTATGTTTATGGTTGTGGCCGGTTGACAAAGATCTTTTTCTATTAGGTCCCCCAGGAAATGGATGCCAGCCTAACAGTGGCCTGTTATTGCATGAAATTAAATCAGACTGTGTCAACAGAGTGGTTGGCCGTGAAGTTGGCTGTAGTTGAACTGTGAGGGTGCATATGTGCATTTCAGTGTTTGTCTTGGGGACAATGAGCTGCAGACGTTGTACCTGAAATGCACCACAAAACCACAAATCAAAGCGATCAACTGACACTGAATTATACCAACAACATTGTTTTGTTGTAGAGTGGGATATAATTGGTTTATTGCTGCAGTACAACACCAAAAAACGTAGATGAGGTCTGCAAGAGAAATCGTTGTGACAAATGTGTTATTTAATGTTAGACAGTTGAAGGTTTTACTTGTGGCTTGTGACATGTTTTGGCCACAAATGTTTGCATGTAGGTGTTGCATTAATCCAAACCTGGGAACGCTCACTTCTTATATTTTGGTCAAAACTGGTATTTTCATTAGACTACTCTGACATTAAACATTTTGCTTTGTTGGCTTTTATCTACTACTACTTTTATCAAATATATGTAATTTTCCAAGCACTGTCCTCCATTCTGCCACATTTACTTTAATGTAATAACAGAAATCGGGTTCCAAACATAATATAACATGTCTAATGGATAGACAAATGTTGCCAGAGCTTTAGATTTACTCGAACGGGTTGTTTGAAATTTGAATATGAATAATTTTAATAAGCACAAAGAATGTTCAGGGTTCCTAGTGCCCTGTTGGGAGGCAATCCTGATCAAACAGAAGTCATTTATTAAATTATATGGAATAATATAAATAACTTGGGTGGCGCGATGAGCAGTGGTTAGCACTGTCACCTCACAGCAAGAAGGTCGTGGGTTCAAACCCTGGTTGCCCCGGCCTTTCTGTGTGGAGTTTACATGTTCTCCCGCGTGGGTTCTCTCCAGGTGCTCCGGCTTCCTCCCAACATCCAAAGACATGCAGGCTAGGTTAACTGGTGTCTCTAAATTGTCCTTAGGTGTGAGTGGTTGTTGTCTATGTGTCCTCTGCGATGGACTGGCGACCTGTCCAGGGTGTACCCCGCCTTTCGCCCAATGTCAGCTGGGATAGGCTTCAGCCCCCCCCTCGACCCTGTATGCCGGATAAGCGATTGGTGGACAAAGAATGTTAAAAAAAAGGTTATATGTAATTCCGCTGACCTTTTCATCAAATATGTCATTATTTAGTGTGTTTACATGCACACCAGTATACCAGGTTAAATGTGGCACACTCAAACATAATAGGTATGATATGACTGTTGAAATGAACAGTTCCTCCTTAATATCAGACATATGAACTGTGAGCTGCTGCTTGTGTGTGTGTGTGTGTGTGTGTGTGTGTGTGTGCGTGTGTGATGTGTGGCTGTAAACACTGTGGATGGAATTGGAGCCTTCCCCTTTCAGAGGAAATATGGCAGAGTTTGATTTCCTGCCAATAAACAGTAGTTCTTGTGTTGGATTTTCACTGCAGCCTTCTCTTTTTAACCACATCTGCCATATGCTGCTCATGAATATATGGAAATGCACATGTTGTGTATGCAGAGCTCAACCTGCACGCACAGAAACACACAAATAAAAACACTTCAGAATTACACTGTGGTGAAACGAGTTTTTGCAATCACAGTAAAAGCCACCTCAAACTACTCGTAATGTAGCATGCGTGTCTCAGCAACGTAATTCATAATTAAATGTACCAGCTCTTAAGCAGAGCCCAATGAGATGCGATGCATGAAAATCATGCCGACATGCACGTAAAAAAACATTAAGGTGTTCCTCGTCAGCCGTTCGGCTCATCATCCTGGCAGCTTCGTCTGTTAACAAGGACTTTTATAGTTCACACAGTTCAATCAGGGCTGCTTCATCGCATCAGTACTGTTTTCACCTCTAAACTGCTGCTCATCATAACAGACTTTCAGCCATCCAGTGGTGAAGCAAAACTATGTAGCATAGACACACTGAAACCACTTTTCACTACTGGGTGGCACACACATCTGTGTTTCATTCACTGTTTTTCTACATGGTGTGTTATGAATACTCACTCACAGTGAGTTTGAGTAAACCATTAGAAAAAATCTTTAAGGCCTGTGATGTGGAATATTCAGTGGAGTGCATTACACTAGAACCGCCAACGGGTCAAATTCACCCTCGGCTGTTTTTTCAATAGAATATTCAAGTACCTCAGTCTCTGACTTTTCCTAAAAGTGTGTTATGTAGCGCCCCCTATTGTTAAAAAATGTCAATATAAAGCCAGATTTAAAAAATGGGCATTTATACCTATAAGTGCCAGCGGGTAAAATTTGCCCCTATAGAGAATACAGTCATTTTAGCGCTGTTCATGTTAGCGCTGTTCATGTTAGAACATTGCTATTGGCAACACCTTTCCCACTACAGGCATTACACTTGCTCAGTACAGTGAGTGAACGAGAGTCCGATGGTGGAGCTGAGCGATGTGTCTTAGGTTGATTCTGCATCTGACGGGTCATTATCTGACAGCGATCCACTTGTATGAAGTAAATATGCGTAAAAGCCGCTGCTCATAGGTTTTGTGTTGCTACATGTTCATCAAAACTAATGCTGCAAACTAAACTAAAGCCTAGTTTTCCCCTGTGATAGAGGTGTGTTCTGCGGTCCCTTCAAGAGAGCGTGCGGCTTCCTCGTGTGCTTTTTGATCGTCTATATAACTTTTCCAGTGCTGTGTATTTTTTAGTAAAAGTGATCATTGTACATTCTGTTGGGTAAAAATCTACTATGAATTTTGGAATTGATAATAATTGGGTTTTTTCCGAATAAATAGCCTACTTTTATTTGGACATTCAAACTTTTGTAGCTATGTTACTCTCTGGATGCCCGATGGAGGCCGAAAATACAAGCAGAGCAGTAAGAACTAGCCGACATTGTGAGGCTATCATTACCGCCTATAAAACACTACAATAGTCAGTCTTTTTTGTAAACTGTATGCTGCATTTAAATTCAAGCTATGTTCAGCTATGTTAACTAGGCTATAACATAACAGAGGCGAGTGGACGACATCAAAAGAGCCGTCGCGTGTGAACGTGCACTTCCCAGATGCGCAGCGCATGTGAACAACCTGCACGGTGAAGACAATGAATAAAACAGAATAAACATTCTGTAAATGCCTGAAATATGGGGATGGTGTTTATAGGAAATGCACAACCAATGTCCCAAATGTTTCCCAAAATGTGTTGGAGCAACATGTATCAGAAATAATCACAAAATCACGGCCTTTTACAGCAGATACATTTTACCCGCTAAGGCGGGTACAGGTATACAGCGAAGCCTGGCGGTTCTAGTGTTAACCCATATGTATCTTGACTTTCAGACAACAAATCAATACTTACTGGGCGCAGCATTAAACAGTATTAGCCTTTCATTGAATATCAGATACCTGTCCTTTGGATCGATGAGCCTCCTGTTTAATACAGTACTACTGCTTTTACTGAACAGACATGTGTCCCTATGTTGCTGTGAAAGTAACAACTTTAGCTGTTGAAAAAGAGGTCCTCTGAGAAAGTTGCATCACTTGGAAATGTGGTACGAAACACTCAAAAATGAAACACCACAAAAGCAGAAGAGATGGCTCTAAACTGAAGAAAAGGCTGACTTAAGATGGCAGACTGAAATAAGTTTTCTTGTTAAATAAATAAAGATACCTACCACTTCTACAACATAGAAATGTAGAGTGAGATAATATAAAGAATATGAATATGTGGCATTCCTCACCTCCATATTTGTCTAAGATAAAGAGGAAGACTCACGGTCTGTTAACTCCGACCTGTTTGCTCTAAAAGACTGAACTCCCGCTCCGTATGGATAAGTTCAATATTTAACATTGAAGTTCATATTTGTCCAGTGAGTTCTCCTGAGTCACCCTATCTTATCTTCCTATTATGCTGTATAGGTTAATACAGGTGTCATAGCTAGTACTGCTCACATAATGGTGCTTGCCTTAACTTAAGGTGTAGAGCTTTACATTTAGATTGCTTGACAAACATACAGTCTGAAGCATTTTTTTTTAGACTTTTATGGAATGTGATTGGATTTGAAGTTACGTTATTTCCTGATATTTTCCCTCTTGATTTTACGCTCAGTGGTTCTTAATTGCAGTAATCTAGATTGCTGTAGCTTTTTGGTTCTGCAGCGTTAGCTAATATAGCTATTTGGTCTTGTAAACCAAAGATCATAAGTTTGATCCCCATCCATGTTTTCAAATGAAATGTCCATGCAACTGCAAAATACTTGTCAGGCAGTTTGGAGTGATAGGAATATGAACGTACCACTACAATAAAGGTACATTGCATTCCAGTCAGTGTCTTGAACTGCACCAAACAGCGTAGCTATTGTGCCTACAGATATTAAATACACATATTTTAACAGGCTTTGGAAAAAATGCAAATGAATGTTGTAAGATTTAAGATTTGAGGGACAAAATCCACAAAACCTTTTTCTTTTGTGCAACAGAGCCGGCTTTGTTGCACAGATGGGAAACTCTTGTTGCCATCAGAAGTTCCAGAAAAAATACATATATAGCAACAATTTTGGCAATAAATTATTCTTATAAAACAAACGTGGCAAATAAAATACTTTCTATGCGCTATGTGCAGTAAGGATAATATCAAGATAGATTTTCCAAACCTAACCTTGCTACGTGCTTTCATGCTAGCTCTGCTGATGAAGATCTGTTGCTACTCTTTGCAATCAACACTATCCGGATGAGGTGTAAGGAGCTAGAACAGAACACACACCTGGACCATTAACTTCACAAAGCTTCAGAGACCGAAGGTTGACCCCTGTGTATACTTTCTCAGACTGGATCCATACGACTCTCTCTGTCGCTGCCACATCCATCAGGAAATGTGTTGAATGGTTGAATGGCGGGTCGATTTGTGGTATTCATGCAATTCACAAAGAACTAAAAAGTCAGTGTGGCACCCTGCATGTTTCTGAAGAACATAGAGGACGCCTGTCTTCTCAGAAGGCCCTCTCAGCTCTCTAACTGTTAAATCATTAAAGTCTCATTTCACATGTTCTGATGGTTGAAAGTCACATCAATGCACATTACGCAACAATGCTTCTCCATAAACATGTTTACATTATGGATTAGTCAAGTGTGACATCAGGACGCCTGGTCGTGCGAACAAAACTGTATTTACAGACTCAGATATATAAATTTGTGTGACGTTGCTGCTCACTCAAAATAGAAACCCTTTTGGATGCTCTATCAAGGTTTTATGTGCTCAACTGCTTTTTCACTGTAATTAATTCAGGAAGGTATATATTAGCAGTTTTTTCCCCACTATCAGGGTATTAAAATGTCATGGTGCTACAGCTGTATTTGGAAATAGGGGAAGTAAGTGTCAGCAGAAAATGAACAAGAAGGTGACCTCAGTTTGAGAGGAAAACCTTTGAGGTGCAATATGCTGCTAGAAAGTAAAGAAACAGGTGAATCGTCAGGCCTGATGCTTCGGTAGGGTTTATGTTGTTTAATGTTTGTTGTGAACGTAACTCTTTACTGACATTTGATTGTAGCGTTTCGATTGGTGGTTTATGGCGTCATGTGAAAAGGTTCTCCATGTTTCCTGTTCCAGTGTGCTGTTCAGCTTGTCTTTGGCTCCATCAGATTCAACTCAACAACTGCTATTAATGTTCATTAAATTTCCATCCTGTCCCGGAGGACCTGCTGGGCATATCTGGTCTACGTGGCAATTTTTTTTAGTTTTGGGACCATGTAAATACTAGACTGGCCTTGGGGCACACTAGTGAGCCACTGCCTTCGTCCCTGGCCTCCCTTACCCTCCCTGGTCTCTTATCTGTCTGAGAAAACAGCAGAGGCAGTGAACATAGTCCCACCAGTCACATTAAACACATGCCACATGCCTTTTTTTTATTATACTGCTTCTAATTTTGTCACCTCATGAGCTAGATTTAAAATTGGTTCTCCATGGTAATGTTTTTACTTATTGGAAGTTGCTTTAACATAGCGTAAAAAACTTTAGTTTTTTTTTTTGTCGGCTTTTCTGACTATGGTGCCCTCCAGTGGTAGATTAAAAAGAAAAGACATTGTGGATGACAGCTATCAACACAACACTTTGCCAAACATGAAAAATTAGCAGTGAAAAGTTTTCTTTTAAGCTAAAATTTTAAAAAAATCAGATAAGGAGGACTTTGCATATTAAAATGTTTCTCCAACTTTATAAAGGATTTTGAAATTAAATTACTATGTATATAAATGTATAGATTAAATAGCAAGCTTTACCTGAAAATCTGTAAAGACAATTAAAGAAGCAAAAGACGTTCAATGTTATTGAATGAAAAAAGTTACATAATTTTCTGTCTGTCTGTATAAACTGATGCTGATCATTTTGTAGCTGATGTGCATAATAATAAAAATAATAATAAATTGGTAGCATTTTTTATGCTTAATGCATACACTTTTTGTGAGCGAGTAATCATATAGATCACTTAGACCATCACAGGACACCAGATCTCCCCTCTGAAAACATTGTAACTATAATAGGATAATATGTTCACATGTTCTCTGTTAAATACTTTTGAAACCATTCATTCAATGGAAGAACTTCCCATAGATGACAGACTGACATGACCCACTTGCTAAGTGGCTGGTGATTACAGGCAAATGCCGGTAACGCAGTGAATTGTGGGTATTTTGCTGTAGCTTTGATAGCACCTGTTCGATCACCTAACAGAGCCTGAAAGTCTGACCTGGATGTGTCAGACAACAACAAAATCGTTTTAACATTTTACAAAAGAGACAAGGCCAGAAGCTTCGCTCCATTTCACAATAAATCAAGATGGAATGACAAAGTATTACAGGTTGGTGAGCGGAGAGAAGAAATTATGTCAGGAACATCAGCAACAGAAAACTTACATTGTTAATTAATCAGTGGAGATCACAGGCTTTATTTTCAGTCCTGGGTCTGATATGGGTTTACTTACATCCTTTATCCGACATTTTCCGACAGATTATGGACCGAGAGTTTTTATTTCTCCTGCCATTCCCTAGGTCAGGGCTGGACACATGATGTTAACATTATTCATAACTGTATAGACTTGCATGAATCACTCAGTTCAGTGAATCACTCTGTTAAGCTGATCTCAGATCCCTTACTACTAATAGGAGTATTTTACTGTTGCTCCTCAAAACTAGAGACTGTGGTTCTGACTATGGCAACAATACTGATGTTAACCATGTTGACGTTTAACCTTCTGATGGAACTTGTGCATTGTGACACAATGTTACGCTGTCTATAAACAAACTTAACAATGAGAATTTACAGTAAATACTGCTTTGTTTTTGGAGTTCCTCAATCCTATTACCACACTCTCTTACAGTTATCCAATAAAACGTTTGACTCAGCAGGAAAATATTCCGTTTTTTTTTTCACTTCCACTTCATCAGTTATTTTCTAGTCAACTATTTTATATATCCATCCATCCATCGTCAACCGCTTATCCTGCGCACAGGGTCACAGACTTTTTTTATATATACAGTATCTATATAGATATATAGATATATATATAGCAGAGCATTTGTGGTGAATGATGTTCCAGCCAGACAAACGTCTGCCAGCTTTGCAGACATGGAGGTCATGTGTATGTCTGAGGAGGAGAGGACTTTGCAGAATGAAATGCCACTGAATCCATAGAGAGGGACGTAATCCCTTTCACTTCTCTGTTTTGTTTTGTCTGCTGTTGGCTTCCTCTGCGGCCAACAAAGCATTCAGCGATTTTGTATTCAGTAATAAACGTCTCAGTAAAAAGCGTTTCAAAGCGTCTCGCTGGCTTTCCTCTCAGCTGAGTGCGTCCTCTGACTTGTAAGCGGCAGCTGAACACACAGCGGCTCTCTGTGGTCGCAGCGCACAGATCAATAACCATTTCTAGCCCAGGAGCTTTCTCAAGCTCTGTCAATTCGAGGATTGATCCTCTAAACACCAATGAATGTGTGTGTGTATGTGTTATCCATGCCTGTGTATGTGTGCTTAGCATTTATTTAAATGTACATGATTGTGTGTGTGTGTGTGTGTGTGTGTGTGTGTGTGTTCAGCCTGAGGCCACAATAAGCAGTGGGCAGACTGTGTGTACTCTGGGTAATTAGACTGCTCTCCAGAACAAAGTGACGACTTTGTTTAGATCACTTCCTGCTTCAGTATTTGACATGCTACTGTAGTTAGCAAAACTGTTTTACTTCCTTTGTACCAATATTAATTAACATTAAAAACAAGCAAAATGAATACAAAAGAAGTCAACTGATGATTACAAACTTTCAGTTTCACCTCAATCTTTTTTTGTTGTTGCAAGAATTCTTCTGATTTGATTTGCAAGCAATCTTCCACTTTTATCATTTTATGCACAAACAGCTAGCTTAGGCAATTGATTAACCATTTGGGTTAGAGTGAAATATTTCAACAAATGGATTGCATGAAGTACATTTCATGACATGGTCTTGTAGGATTTAATCTAAAAACTGTGGTGATCCCCTGACTTTATATCTACCACTAACATCAGGTCAAAATTTCAGTTTGGGTTTCTAAATACTTGCCAACCAATGACATACCCATCAGACATGGCCTTCTAAATGTCACCATGCCTGTTGGCATGCTGACATTAGCATTTAGCTTAAAGCACCGCTGTGTACAGCCTCACAGAGCCTCCAGCTGTAGGCTCTTGTTTTCAGAAATACGGCATTGGACAAAATTGCAAAAACAAACATTTTCCTACTTGGTGAATTTTGGTACACTGATTACAGATACAATCATTAACATGGCATTTTAGAAACCAAACATAAAACAAGACCTGTTTTTCTACTCCAGATATAACTAACTTGTATAATTACTTCACTTGCTTTAAATTTGTTGAATTAAACTCATATCATATTTTTATCCTTAAAAGTGTAAAGGTAGCATTGTATCCTCTGCAACTGAAAGGTAGAGTTTAATGGGAAACAGACTTACATTTGAGACACATAATGCTATATGTAGCCGCTTCAAGCACATTTATTCTCCTGTTAACCTGAGTTACACATGGATGAAATTAGCTTCACACAGCTGGAAGCCACTGTAGACTGAAAGTGTTTACTGTTGGACAGAAATAGCTGTAGCTGCTGGTCCTGCTGCTAGCTTTGACACAGGGGACCAGTACTGACTTCCACTGATGGTACACTTTGTGCCTAACACTCCTGGAATTCAATAGCAGCTCTATGTTTTCAGGGTGGAATAAAAGTGTAGAATATGTGGTGGGAACAGTGGGGAAAAATTCTTTTGCATCATCTTTGGCTCTGATGGCGTAAGGCTTGCCAACATTGGGAGTGCTGTGTTTTAAAATAGCATACTTCTGTGGGAAAATCATACCAGCGCAATGTGAGAATCTCACCTCCTAAAACATTCATCATGAACTCCAATCTGTCATTTCAGCTACTTGAATATCTCTAATCGGCCTCCGTTGACTGTGAGCTCCCACCACCCAGCATCCTCTGCTCCCACCCATTTCTTCCAACTCAGTGCAGAAGGTTTTTTCTTATTTGTGTGTCTGTGTGTGCGTGTGATTGGGCCAAATTTTCTGCTCCAGTTTTCCAGCATGTCCGCTCAGCTCCCTGCGCTCGCCTGCTGCAGTTTAGTGAACCAGACTCATCCTAAATCAGCCAGCTATATGGCAGCGGTAGGATATTTTAGGCCTTTGTTATGAATTAGGGTTACGTTAATTTTGGGAGCACACAGGGCAGATACCTCACTGAACTACTTCATTGTATTCCTTCATATCACAGTTCTCAGTGATTATGAGTGATTTATTTATGTAGCAATTTTTACATCATACTTTACAAAACAACACATCAAAACAACAATTTGTGGTTTTAAAGGGAGTTCTGTGCAAGAACCATAGCCTGTGTATAAGAAGTGGACGTATTCATGGTGACGTCACGTCATTTTGAAGCCTCAAGTTTAGCTGATAGGGCGCCGCCATGTTGAGTTTTTGCAACCAGCAGCACTGATGTGACCATATTTGGAAGAGTCTGTGGAGCCAACAGCTCCCTGCTTAGCAAGGTGGCCTTTCTAAATCACTTTGACTGAGATGATAATTTTGTCCCGCGAACAGCAGTAAAACAAAATGTTCTCACCAGAAAAAGTGAACAGCCAACTCCTAATAAGCTTTTTTAATGGCACTGGTTAAATTTAAATAGTGCGGTCGGGTACGAGACACTCTAGCCTGATTGATTGATCTGCCATGGTAACGAGTTGTCAATCGCAGATAATCCTGCCTTGAAGCATATCCTGCTTTCTGGTCTATTTTCCTGTAAATGGCACCATAATTTACTAAATGAACATCATGTTGTTTTGAAGAAGACTTGAAACTAGAGACTGAGACCATAAACTCATTAGGTCAGTGTTCACTGAGGTATTAAATCAAGTGAGAACTAGGGTCATTTTACCATTATTTGTAATAGAACTGGACTTCTTTTTGCAATCACAAGAGTCGCCCTCTGCTGGCCGTTTGATAGAATGCAGGTTTAAGAGACGCGTTTGCATCAGTTCGGTGACTGGAAGCTTACCGCTTAGCTGGAACTGTTTCTTAGCAGACAACAGTGCTGCTTCCTGGGGAAGCCACAGTGCAAAGAATTGCTGAGCAGATGGATAAACTGTTATCAAGAAATAGATTCTTTGTGTAACTCCCCTTAAACCACAAATTGTCATTTTTACTTATATGGCTTTGTACAGGTTGAAAAAGCAATTTAATTAGTGAGCTTTAGAGGAGCTGGTAGCTGTTTTTTTTTACTTAGGACAGAGCCAGGCTAACTCTTTCTCCCTGTTCCAGTCTTATGCTAAGCTAAGCCAACCACATTATCAGTCATAAAATATCAAAATTTGCATCTAGCAATAAGAAAAAAACAAATAAGATTATTTCCCTAAATGTTAAACTGTTCCAATTATTTTTTTCGAACTGTCTTTTGAAATTAGTAAAACATGAATTTCAGAAGTGCTTTTTTGTAAACCATGATAAAATCCCTCTAGTTAACTTCCAGTGTTTTCAGAAGTGATTTAAAAAAACATTTTGCTGCCCTAATTCATTCAAAGTCCAGAAACCTGAACAGTGAACACACATTTGTGTGTAAATCCAGATCCAGAACCTGTTAGAACCTAATTAATTAGACAACCAACAAGTAGCCATGATTTCACTTTAGGACTAGTAGTAACTAATCTTAATGGTTAAATAGGTGGTATTATGCTCATTTTCAGGTTCAAAATCAAAAAAATTAGGTTGTACTAGAACAGGTTTACATAGTTTAATTTTAAAAAACACCATATTTTTTGTCATACTGCACATTGCAGCTCCTTTTTCACCCTGTGTTGAAGGCTTCGTTTTAGCTATAGAGTGATGCATCTTGTCTCTAAATGATCTTTGTTGGGAGTTGCACATGTGCAGTTCCTAGTTAAGGACTACTATAAAATCAGAAGCAGAGACGGGCGGGTCAGTGAGAAGCCCGTAAACACCTTCGGTTCAGCTGTACATGTTGCTGAAAAGCTTAGCAACGTGGACTGGATCAAGAGTTTCAGAGTGGTGAGTTATTAATCTGTAACAAAAGTATCTTTCATCCATAAAGTTTTAACCGAGCTCTGTCTCTACATCACAGTAACAACTTTATGTCCACTGACTGCCTGGAGGGTAGCTAGTGTTTGGAAGGGAGAGGAGAGCTGTGTGCTGCAGCTCGCTGTTTTTCCACCATCATCCTTGTGACGTCACAGGGATGAAAGGGAAACGACTCCAAATTAGCTATTTTCAGGCAGTTCAGAGCCGAGTTTTCTGTGGGAGATGGGAACTCCCTTTAGGCTGGACTTTGGGCTTTTTATATTATATTTATATCCATCTGATATACATCTGATATACTTATGCATGATTTTTAGCATTTAACAACAGTATTTGTTCAGGTATTATTAGGCACCCATGCAATTGTGCACTTTTATTTGCATTTTCTGTAGGTATGCATGCTTCAAAACCTGGAAAACACATCTATGTGAAGATGTGGAGTTGCGTTATTAATCTGACAGCTGCTTTGGTCAGGTGAAGAACTGACTATGCACAGATAGAGACTAAATCTACACCAACCAGGCTGAAACAGAGAGCTGCAGCAGCTGAAGTAGCTTGGTGTGTTGTCACTGTAGATGGGTTCAGTAACACTCTGATGAGGCAGAACTGCTTAAAGGTCACTGTGACATGAGGTGAAACTGTGTTGTTTTTAGCCAGAGGCTAGATTTCAAAATAGGATATTATCTCTGTCAGTGTCCCGTGAAAACCACGTTCCTCCAAAATGTTTCTTGGGACAAAGTGACGCATTTTTGATTTTATGTCATCAAGTTTTTTTAATAGGCCAGTATCACATAAAAGGTCTTATTGGGTTTACAGGCGGACAACAGCGACAGAGAGGTTTCATGGCGGGCCAGAACATAGTCAAATTATTTCAAATCCTTAAATGCCTATGTGTACATTTAGCTCAGTTGGTAGGAGCGGGACTCCTGTTGGGATGGTTGTATGATTGATCTCAACATATGGTGGATATTTTTTTCTCCCTTGTTAAACAAATTGATCCACATTGATAAACCTATGGACACTTATTTTCATTTCCCTGAGGAAATTCACGCGAATCCAATCACAAAGCAATCTGGCACCTATTGCCGACCACTGCCATAGAACGTAATTGGAATAAATTAAATCTGATTGATTCCACATGAACAGGTGGAATAGGAGAAGAAAGTCTAATGTATGATTAATGTAGTTAATCTAGTATTAAGAAGACAAACACAGAACACACAAGTCTAATACAAGCAGGTAAGGTCAAGGGTCTGGCCTTTTATATTTTCATCAAGGTCCAGAAGAGAGAGTGGACGCTCAGCAGCAAGTGTTTTACTTTACTTCATGCGAATGTGGAGGGTAAAATAGCTTTTCATGACATGATCTTCATCTGGTTCCTCAATTCTGAAACCAAACTGTTGCTAGTGTCCCTGCAGTTCCTCCTGTTTTCTGCTGTCGAGTTGATTTTCCAGCGGACATGGAAGTGTGTCCGAGCAGGACGGGGAGTCGGGCAGTGACAGCTTTAACCTTTAACGTGTCATCTTGGATGGCAGGAACACAGAACCTGCCAGGCTGTGCTCTCCACTGCTCTAAGGCTGGGGATTTACTGCGACCCCAGGACCTCCTGGAGACCTCCATCTGCCTGACCAGAGGGACAGCAGAAAGGGCTTACAATCTGACCCCAAAAAATGTGAGAGATCCTATATTGACAGAGAGGAATACAGTGTCTTGGCACTATACCTCTTAAATCTTGACAAAAATCATGTATATGAGGAGAAAGAACAATTTATAGTCTGAGCTAAACAAACTATTAAAATATCTATTTATTTTTTGATGGAGACACACTATGAATCAGAGACCATTGCTTAAAGAAACATCCAATCACTGATCTTGAAATTCTGTTGCCTTGTGGCAAATGGCAGGGTGAAGTGAATGTAGGCATTGAACTTTGTAGACTTTGTTTACTAAAATTCAGCAATTTTAATCAATTTACTTTTGCTATTTAAGTAAAGCGTAAACATAGTTCATAAATATTTGTAACAGGCTGTAACCTTTTAATACTGTAAGGTTGCAATTATCATTGAGTAAAAAAATATCTTGAGAGAAATCTTTAAAGCTGGATTAATTGATATTAAATTATCTTTTTGAACAATATTGTGGCAAACCTGTTAGCAAATAACTGCCTATTTACACATTCAGCAGTTGCATCTGTGTCCACGTCATGAACGTAAGTGAATGACAAAGGAAATTATCTGGCTCTTTTGCTGCTAAGTGCTCCACCATATTCATCAGCTATTAGCTTTGTTCATTTGTCTGCTGTTTGGCGCTGAGCAGATACTGTACTGTGGGTTTGTCAGAGTTTATTAGCTGAAAACAGCTGCCTGTTGCTGCTGCTGGACACTGATGAGAACACTGAGACTGAACCAAAACAGTAAAGTTGCGGGCTGTAAAACCAAAACAAATGCTAGAAATGCTTCAAAGAGATGAACCAACTTGCTGAGTTGAGTGATAACCTACCTAGGGTCACCGCTACAAGCAACAAGTATTACACATAGTGAAATGACCCACTGTTATTATGAAATGATTTATCAGTGCAGCTTAAATCATAAATATTCTGCGCACATAGGGGCTTTAACTTTGAGAATAGATAGTGAAGGTCCATCCACAGAAACAGAAAGAGAAACATAATCCCAGGAGGTCTAATTTAGACATGCCAAAGAAAATATAAAGAGAGAGAGAGGCTGGCTACAGGGTAGGGAGGATAAGCAATTAGGAGGACTGAAATTACAGGACAGAAAATACTGCAGGTGATGCAGACGAGAGCAAAGACATGGAGAGGAGGAGAGGCTGGAGTGGTGATGGAGGGATTATTGCAGAGAGAAGAAAGTTGGAGGCGAGTTGTGTAGATGGGGAAAAGAGAGCCCAGCCGAGCAGTGGTGTTGGTGTGTAGGCGTGACAGATGACTCGCCAGAGAGAGTGAGACTTTGAGAAAAATCTGAAGAGAACTCAGCCATCTGTTCCTTCAGGGAATTTTGCTCATCTTAAATCGCTTTGCCATCTTTCGACTTGCAAGACACAAATTTGATAGTCGATTAATAATGTTGCATAAATACTTTTTCAGTGAACACCACTATTATCAATCATGTGTTTTGTTAACTCAGCAGCTTGCAGGGTTGAGAGATTGGAGAGTCGGCGGTTAAGGGAGACAACTGCTGAACACAGTGGAAAAAATGCAGGTGGTGTTAATCATGGTATGTGCGCTCTCAGGAAAAATAAATGGACCTTGGAAACTAGGTCTGTAAAGATTGCATTTAAAAACTGAATGCAGATCCTTAAAGGAGTCCCAGTAGTGTCTACATATAATCTAATCATGAAACTCATTCGATTGCAACAAAGTCCTCAACATTAAATCATAAAATAGATTGGTAGTTAGTGCCTCACTGAACAAAACCACCCTAAAAGGGATGTTTCACCGCTGGAAAAAAAGAACTGGACTGTCTATGCAGTAGAAAGACACATTTTTGAAATTGGTGCTACATGACCAGAGAAAACAGAGAAAGGGGACTGTGGGTTTCCCTGTAGCTCAAAAGGTAGAACAACTACAACAACCAGAATGCACTGGGTACATTACCTTCCAAGGCCACTCCCACTACCAAACTTCCCCAACTCCTGCAAACAGCCGGTCAGAGCTGCTAACGTTGGGCAAACCTCTGACAGCACCACCAGGTAACAAACTGGGACAGTGTGTTGCTAAGCTTCAGTACATGTATTCAATTGAAAGAAATGCAGGGGTTTCTGTGCAGGGTCAGAAATGAATGCAAACATTTGTCAATGGCAGGTGAAATTTTTTTGGCTAATAGTTTTAACAGAATTACAGATCAACCTCTGTCTGGAAACAAGAACTGATTATACAGTGATTGAGGTCAGTGATTTACACAGATTAGCTTTTTACAACTATAACAATGAATGGATTGTGAGACACATGATTTCAAATTTGTATGGGTACGTTTGAAAGGTCAAAAAATCCATTTAACTTAATTCATTTTAAATGAAGTGAGTGGAACGGCAAGTTAGAGAATTTGTTTAGACAGGGCTCATTGCTTTGTAGTGTTTTCAGAGTGCTGTGAAGCCTTCACTTTTCCTTGATTGTCACTTTCAAGTGGTCTTCTACAGGCATTTAACACTATGCTTCAGTTAGACCTGCTTTTAACCCCAATTTAAGTTACTTTGGGTTGGAGTGTCAGCTATACGTCTACCTAAACTAGTCTTTTTCCTCAGGACTGATACACATGAAGTGATGCTGCAAGTTCACAGCTGTTAGATCAGACTTCCTTTTGTGCTTCACTGACTGTAGTTTGCAGGTTAAATTAAGTCTTTTGTGCGACCCAGAGCATTTTCTCCAGGTTGTCTCGGCCCTGCCCCAGCTCTTCAAACACTAAAACCACACGCCCAGCAGTGAGAAAGCGTGCCTTTGGTTGAAAAGAAGCCATTGTCTGCCCAGATGATTGTGAGTCATTGTACTGGCAGCACAAGCCGGGAGTCAAATGATGTGATGCTGCAGAGAGACCTCCATTGTGGCCCGTATAAAGCTGCGGCAGGAACGGCGGCCCTGGCAGATACCGACTGTTGGACGTTCAGGGGAGTTTTGCATGAATAGACGAGTAATTCAGTCAGTGGCGACGAGGTGATTAGCATTTTGAGTGGATTCACCACCGGCTCTGTCCCATTCACAGGGCGAATTTGTGAGTAGCCAGCAGAATCTCTCAGTGGTCTGGTTTGTTTGAGAGGAAAAGGTCACATCTGCTTTCAGGAGACATTTTGACAGATTTCTCTTTTACAGAACAAACAGATGATTTTGAGTGTCAACCGAGAATAATCTCAAGGTGTTGTGAAGCTAGTTCACAATAATCACCACATTTGAAAAAGATGCTTTTCATATGTTGATTTTACATTTTACTCTGCTTACATTCACTTGATGCTCTTTAATTCCTTCACAATAGCTTTAAACTGTTTTTAAATGGCCAAGAGAACAAATATTGTCCATTTTATAATGTTTGCACTTTAAGATGTCCTGCCAACTAGCAAAATAATGGTGTGCTTGTTGACCCTGAGACTAGGGACCAGACTTATTGAGCTCTTTTAATTGCTAATACATGTATAACTCATTTCATGTGGGAAAATTCCATAGAGAATAACAATACATAATACAATAACAATTGATAAATATGTAAATTTCTTCCCAAAATGCACAATTTACTATTACTAAAACTGAGAAAGCAAGGAGGGTGTGTTTAGTCAGCAGAATATTGTAAATTTTAAGATTTAAGATTTTTGACAAGGCAAGTGGCTGTCTTTGCACATTTATATGCAACTTCCAATCCAAGAGTGGAGTGAACACACTTTTTAGTATAAAAAAGCTGATTGTGAGGATTGTGTTTAGGCTGATGTATGTGCTCTGTGGGTAAAACTAAGATTGTTGGGGGTTTTAGGGACAGTAAGTAAATATTTCCTTGTCAATACTGCCAATCTTAGAAAACTTAACTTTAGTTTTGAGGTTTTATTTTCCTACAGTGAATGCAGCAGTTTGGAATTCGGAGTCAAAATTTGAAACATAAAGGGCACATTTTTTTTCTGGCATTTCCTAACGAGTAGTATTGACTGCCAAGTTGCTTTTGGCAGTTTTATGCATCAAGCAAACATACTTCATATTTCAAACAACAAATTGTACTGAGTCTTGAGTCTTTGCTCCTAATAAGCCTGATTTGTTGTGGTATTGAAGTCCTCTCCCCCATCAAGCAGACAGATGGTGATATCCATGAAAAAATGCTTCAATTGAAGGAGTACGCCAGGAATCTGCAGGTGTGTGTGTGAGTGTGTGTGTGTGTGTGTGTGTGTGCGCTCAGCCTGCCTACACACAGTTCTAGATACCTGCACATTGACTGTTTACCCACAGCTCCTAATCATATGAAATGCAATCTCGGAGTCTCTTTATATAGACCTCTACAGATCCCAGGATTCCATTCAGTTTGCTAAGAAAATCATTCTTTGCCGATGATACAATGGTTTTCTCATTTAACCATGGTGGTATCAATTCAGGCGGATAGATTTGCTTTGTTCTTTAAACACTGATTCTGAAAGCAGACATTGCTGAAGAATGTTAAAGAAAAGAACATAACACTTCTACATACTGTAGAAGTGTTATGTTCTTATACCACACAGACGTCACAGAGGGATGGTTAGCATGAATAGTTAGGCTAAGCTTAGGATGTCGCTACCTGTTAACAGGATGTTATGCGTCCCGTGTGTTTAATGTTAAAGAAGGTTTGCAGTTCACCTTGTAGCGTGTATGCCATGAATTGAAGGTGAGTCTTGAATTGAAGGTGCCGCAGTGGTTTGGGTTCAGGTTCGGTCCAGGCCCTTTGCTAGATGTCATTCGTGCTCTCTCTCTGCTGCCTTTCTGTCTATCTTCAATTTTACTTTCAATATAGCAGGAATACTCAAAAATGATACATAATAAAGAGGAAAGTTTGCAGTTTTGCTATTGAAAAATGTCTTACTGACGTACTTTTGAACTTTACAATATATAATCAAATTTTTGATCTTTCTCTAACCTTAATCAAGTGCTTTGAGTTGCCTAAACATAAAAAAACATTAAGTTGCCACAGGTTGATATATTTTTAAAAACTAATGATAGACCTTGACAGTGGACATTACCAGATACATTTAATATGAACATATAGTGTATATGTTTGAACATTTCTTCATTGTAAACAAATCCTACAAAACAAAAGAGATAGGGCTGCAAGAAGAGAGGTTTCAAAATATGGACAACAAAACAAAACAAAAAAAGTGCCAAAGAAAGCAAATATTTATTCATAATTTGGTTGAACTGAACTTTTAAGTTAATGCATATATGTACAGAATGTATATGTGGCATCAAAACTGTGACCTTGTCACTCCCTACCTGGATATACTAAGTTCAGCACTGAGGGGATTAGGGAGGGATGGTAAAAACTATACCACTCAACAACAACAAAAAAGGAACCACTTAATCATCACAGTATAACGTTTTGTCACTAAACTTCATAGATATCAATCTGTACAGTTAGGACGTATAAGTTGTGCAATGTCACCTGTTTTGGTCAGTGAAGGTCTGGGAAAGCACATCATTAGAGGGTCACACAGACATCCATGTGCAAGCCAATGGGACCCTGACTGCTGTTGGGTACTGGGAGGAAATCCTCCCAGTGCAGGACAATACCCAGTCTCACGGGGCCAGTTCCTGGATGAAGAAGTCATTGATGCTATTGTCTGGCCCTCACATTCCCCAGACCTGAATCCAATTGAGAACCTCTGGGACATTATGTATTGGTGCATCTGCTACCACTAAATAGCACCACAGACTTTGCAGAAGCTCACTGATGCTCAGGACACCATCCGCAGTCTCATCAGGAGCATGGCCAGAAGTTGTCGGGCGTGCATACATGCACCTGGTAGCCAAACACACTGCTGAGTCACATTATGAGTTGCCTGGATGAAAGTCATCCGGTTGGATCGGTGTGTGATTTCAGTTTTTTACTTCTAATTTTCGGTGTGATTTTGAATCCAGCCCTCAGATTTTGGTTTCCACTGACCGTTGTTACATGACAACTGATTGCTGATTGTTCACTGAGGATGTATATAAGAAAATATCACTACATTAGTAGCGTGTAAAAAGTATTCAAATGTACTATCTAATAATGTATTACTATCATCTCTGTAAGGTGTGAATTCAATTAGCCAGCTTTAGCAGCCCTTTGAGGAACTTGAAAAGCTATTTTGTATAGCAGAGTTGTCTCAGCAACATATTTTTATTTGCTCTTGCTCTTAACATCTCAGCGCTTTATTGTATTCTTAATTATTAGTTCTTGATCTGAGAGGTGAGAAACTAGATGAGAGAGTCTTTGTAGTCCAGGATGATGGACTATTTGAGTGTCTCTTTTATTACTACTTTCTTCAGTTGTCCTTCTATGTAGCATTGGACTTGCATTACTGTTTCCTCTCCTGTTAAAATAAGCTTTGCCTGATCTGGAAGCAGAAAATAACATGCTGGGAGGTTCTCTGAGGAGCATGTGGTTCAGGTTGAAAAAATACATTAAAAATGCAATATGTTTCTGTGTGCTGTTTGATGAGCATTTTGTTGTTGTTGTTCTTGGTCTGTTCCCTTGTGAAGTTAATGCCGACATGTCAAATTCTGCTCTTGCTGCCTCATACAGAAATGTCACTGTGAGGCTGCTGGTAAAATGCCATCATTCATTTTCACCACAAAGAGAGATTGCCCTTCGTCATAAATCATGCTCTGAAGAGGAGCACTGCTTGAAACATCACTAAGTCATTGTGGGGATATTTGACTATTTTCTATCAGGAGCTTCTGATGTGTTTAACACCTCATTTATGTGGTTCTTGCTTACATTTGGTTGATTGTTCGGTTTATTTGTGTAGAATGTGCTTCTTTATTACATTTTCTTCAGAATGAATGAATGAATTACTTTTTGTTTTAAGACTACTACTATTCATTTATTTTGTCTCTTGTTTCAGAGGCCAGAGATCCAAAATGGGAGGCAAGCTCAGCAAAAAGAAGAAGGGATACAACGTAAATGATGACAAGGCCAAAGACAAGGATGCCAAAGCAGAGGGGGCCTCTGCTGAGGAGAGCGAAGCACCGAAAGACAACAAAGATGATGCCCCGGCTGCCACCGATGGTAAGGAGGTAGCAAACGACACGGCGGCCAAGGAGGCCCCAGCAGCAGACGCTGCGGCGCCCAAAGAGGACGCAGCTCCTGCCACTAAGGAGCCAGAGAAACCTGCTGCCAATGCTGAGCCGAAAACAGAGGCGCCTAAGAGCGCAGAGCCCGACAAGGCTGAGGAGAAACCAGCTGCCCCCGGCCCGGCCAAAGAATCGGCCCCTGCCGCTAAGGAGCCCGAGGCTAAGGCCGCGGCGCCTGCTCCGGCTGCTGAGAGTAAAGATGAGGCCGACGCCAAAAAGACTGAGGCCCCCGCGGCACCAGCAGCCAAAGCCGAGGCGGCCCCTGCCGCCTCTCCTGACCCCAAGTCCACAGAGGCGGCAGCGGCGGCTCCCGCACCGGCGAAGGAGGCCGCCGCAGCCCCTAGTTCAACACCAGCCGCTGAGCCTCCTGCCAAGGAGGCGAACGCCACAGAGGCACCGAGCAAGGATCAAACCGTAGCAGTTCAAGATTAATGGACAGCTTCTTTTCGGAAATGAAAAAATAAAGTACCTAACTCAACAACGATTAAGATTTAAAAAAAATCAAAATGAAATTAACTAGCCCACCCATATTATGATGATAATAATAATAATAAAAATAATAATAATAATAATTGTAATCATGACGATTTGTTGATTGAGGAGGACTGGAGCAACCACCTGGAGATGTTTCCCACCGTTGCAGATGATTATTGCTATTATTATTGTTATGTTTTTATTTTTTTCTGCTGTAGTATTTGAACTTTGATACGAGTTTGTGTCAGCCATACGCCTTGCCATTCCGCATCCATCATCCCTCTTCCTCATACAGTCAAGAGGTTCAACCTGACTCCCATCTCAGCCCACAAAAGGCCTGTGCTCATACATTCACTGCACCCCCTGCTCTGTGGATGTCAGAATATCAAAATTGGGGGGAAATGGAAGGGAAGGGAGTGGGGAAGGAGGGGTGTAAGATATTATGTAACCAGCTGGACTCTGTCCACTCTTCAGCTCTCCTCCTTCCCCTCATCCTCCTCTTTAGAGTACCGTGTTCTTGGCCTGGTAACTCCAGTATTTTGGTGCCGTGGAATTGTGGTTGTATCCCTTTTTAACCCCCCTCCGGCTTTTTGATATTGTTGGGTTGTGACGCTACCCTTTTTTTCTCTTTTGGTTACACGCCACTTTCTCTGAATGGCAAAAACTGACAAGAACTTTAAAAATTTATTGTGGGGACTGAGAAGGTTCAGGCTTTCTAAGACATTTCAGAGGTTGAAAAAGGCTGACTTTGCAGAGCAAAACACATTCTTAGACATATAAAACAGTCGTAGGAATTTTTCAGATAAACCTCTAGATTTTGTACTGAAACCCTTAGGTATATTGTGAGTCAACTAAGTGGTTTTTTAACATTTGTAATATGCTTATAAAATCTGCAAAGCCTTGCTGAAAAAATCTCAGCAGTGTCCTTTGAAAGTCTTATGGACATCTGATCCTCCATCCAAATCTGATCACAAATTCTATTTCAAAAGACATATCTACTGCTGACCCGGGTGAAATAGGCTTCACGATCACATCGTAGAGATCGTTTGATTTTGCTTAGAATACCAAGTTAGTGGCATTTACTGTATCATCAGGAGAGTTCAGATATCAATGCTACAGTCGATTATCTCAAAAGAAAATAGACTAAACTGGCTCTTAAGATCTTTTCTTTGATTGTCTTAATGACTGTGCTGCTGGAACAACTCAACTCAACTCCCCATGTAAAAGTGGCATGCCAAATACTTAGATATACTGTATACTTAAGTTAAGTATTAGCAGCAAAATATAGCAAAGCATAAGTATATTGATGGAAATGAGATAGGAGGAATGTGATGCAAAGTACAGTTTCAACACTCTTCAACCAGATTGAATTAAAATTGGCATATGCAATGCAAGTTATTTATGATTATAGGAGGAACATCAGTAAAGTAGTCTGTGCTTTGAAGCAATCCTCACCACTTTGGTATCTAAGCAGGTCATAACACTCACACGGATGAGGTCTTTCGCAGGTGCTGCTTCGCCCAGGTCTGTTTTCCTGCATTTTGATCCGTGTAACTCTCAGTTATTTGGAGTCCGATCACCTCGAGGACAGGAGGGGTGATTTCAGTGAACAAACAGAGCCGTCACCAACCAACTCAATCTACTATGGTCCATGTTTCTATGGCAACCATACACCATGCTATCATTATGGGACAGAACAGCCTTGCACATGAAAAGGGAGCTTCTGATTTCGTCATTTTCACCTCTCATGCATTTTCCTTTTTTTTTCAGAAATGAATATTACATATATGTACAGTACATATATGCAGTGGTGTAAGACAAAGTACCTACATAATTTAATTTACTTACTTAAGTAAAAGTAGCAATATTAGTGTGTAAACCTCGTAAAGAAAGAAAGAAAGAAAGAAAGAAAGAAAGAAAGAAAGAAAGAAAGAAAGAAAGAAAGAAAGAAAGAAAGAAAGAAAGAAAGAAAGAAAGAAAGAAAAAGAAAGTACTTAAGCATCCAAAGATTAAGTACTGATAGTTAAGAAGAAACTTTCCATGTGCAGTTTGGGTGATTAAATGAGCTGAAAAAAAGAAAAGCAGGAAAGTAAAGACAGTTTAAAAGAAAGAGTGGCGATATAGCAACAAGTAAAGAGTGAATGAAGCAAAAATGAAGTGAGGAAGGAATTAAACAAGAAAGGGAAGGGATAAGCAAAGCTTGAAGGACAAGAAATGTGACATTTCATAATCTTACAGTTGAGTAAGGCACCTCCACCCCAAAATTATACTTAATTACAGTGCTTGAGTAAATGTACTTTTGTCATTTCCACCTTTGCATGTATGTCAGTATATATGTATATATTTACCCATCTCAGCCATCCATTTGCCAACTTTTCAGTTTCATCCAACTGACACACAGCGTTTTCCTCCCAGCACTTGTCAAACCGTAGCAGAAACAAACATTCGAGGAGCGTTGTGTGTCACTTGGTTCAGTTTTTCTTCCTCTCTTGACTCAGTAAATTGCATGTCTGTGGTTGGGTGAACCTGTAGTCCTGTCTTTTTGGTCAAGTGGAAAAAAATGATTTCTCAGTCTGCATCCATGGCAACTACAGTTGATATTTTCATCCCATGTGTCACCACTGCTATTTCCACACCACATGTTCATTCAAAACAAACAAAAAGATGATATGGAAATTGATGCATTCAAAATTATATGTACTTGTATAAATGGTGCAACAGTAATAAAATGTAAGAAATTGACTGAAACTTGAGGATTTTGTGCAAGTCACTTTTTTCACACACTGACAAGCTAGAAAAAATAACAACAACAAAACATATAGAAAACAGCTTAGTCATTTCCTGAAAGAGTTGGACTCTCTTCTTTTTTATGAAACAGTCAAACAGGACAAAATAGTTCATTTGTTGGGGACTGTTTTCAGTGGCGGACTAACATTAGATACTGTAGTGAGTATTTACTGCAGAAGTGGGATTGAGTCCAAACAAAAAACAGTGTGATACGTTCAGATTTAGAAAACGTCCTGAAAATGAAGTGTGTTTTTTCCTGCCTTTACCCCTCATATGGGCAAAATCATTCAGGCTCATCTGTGCAAAGTGAATCTATTAGAAGACTTGAAGCACCCGTTACAGTTTCTGCAGCGCTCTGCCTCTTCATCTCTGGAGTATCAGCCATTAATACTAGGGAAGACTTATTTTAAGGATCCAAGTGTGAAATCTAAGTTCAGATGAGTGATGGATCTACTATCCACTGATATGAATTGTGAAACAGACAGGAAAGGGCAGGAAATACAGACTTTTAAAAGACCATGAAGCAATTATCTGCACACAATATGCACACATTAACATTAGAGGTCTGTTGTGTTTAGACGTTGTGCATATTGATGTAAAAAGATTTTTTCACTATTTCCTGATATTTTAAAGACCCAACAATTGATCAAGAAGAAAGCGGGTATGGATGTAGGAGATATGTGCTGCAGAGGTGTCACATGAAGACAAGAGGATGAAATCCAGCTAGAAAATGGGAGGGACAAACAATGTAACAATGTACAAACAACTCGACAACAGGTGTCGCTTGTAGTTATGAACCTACAGGGAACTATCAGTTAAGTCCGCAGCTCCCATAGCTGCAGAAAACCCAACTGTGGTTTGACCTGCTCAGCAGCAAAGCAGCAGGCACGGTTCAAGGCTAGCTGGTGAACACAGTGGAGCATTTAGCAGCCAAAGAGACAGATACTTCCCTCAGGAGCTGGTAAAAGAGAGGGAATATTGGATTTACATACATCAGTTGACACAAATGTGACTCCAAATGAAGGATGTTGCTCTGTAACTGCTGGATGTGTAAATAAGCAACTGTTTGACAAGTTCACCATTATCGATTTAAAAGGTGCTGATATGTCAACTGTGTGTTTACAACTTGTGTCCACTGAACCCAAGTGGCCAACAAAAACAACTCCCAAGTAGTCACATATGGACGCTTGGTCAAGACCCCTTGGTGTCACTTTTTTAACTCACTGCGTACCTCTTTAGCATCATTTCTGGCTCCGTGGAAGAAATTAAATTAATTAAGGAGTACCCAGTGGTTGGTTTTAACCTGAAATGGTAGCAAGTAGCTACCATAACAGGTAGCTGTGTGAATGTCAGCTTGGCTGCACCATCCAACACTTACTTACTAATACTTTTAAAACAATTAGTAGATTAATTAGTCAATTGAATGGAAAATATTTAGCAAACAATTTTGATAATAGATCCATTATTTCAGTCATTCATCAAGCATAAATATCATCAAGTAATCATTCTCTGACTCCAGCTTATCTTTGGGTTTTGGATTGTTGCTCAGACAAAAATGCAAGTTGAAGACGACATCCTGGGAACTTGTCATGGGCGTTTTTATAGTTTCTTTTTTTTCAAGCATTTTATGGATTCATTGAGACATAATCAAAGATTAACTAATAATATCTAATATACCACATTAATAATTTCACTAGAAATGTCTTTGCATTCCATTCTTGACCACACATTCATGATATTTACAGGTAGCTGATGTGGTGTGATCCTAATGGTCGCACCCATGACGTTGGTGTCAGAATCACAGGGTTGTTTGAGTTGACTGTGTTCATACAGATAACACACACAGCACCCAGAAGGCCCCTACAAACTGTCTCTGAGGTCATTGCGCTCCATTGGAGCAGCAATTTCACTTCTCCTTATCACATAAAAAAGAAAAATATTGATGGGGACACCAGAAAGACGACAAATAGGAAGGAATGAAGCCTCACAAAGAGGTAATGATTGATGTCTTTATTGCTTCCTCTTTTCCCTGGTCCTCCCTTTTTTGCAGGGAGAGAGGGGCAGTAAATCAAGGAGTTAATCTCTCTGCTGTGATTTACACCTGTTCAAATGGCGTTGCACACCCAGTAATACCTTCCCCATGCCTTTACCCAGGCCACATCTTGGTCAGATAAGCTTGATAATGTAAAACTCCAGACGAAGCCGGTTGTGTTAAAGAGGCCCAGACTAAACATGCTGCATCACATGAAGAAAGTCATAGTGGGCTGTTTCAGCCTTGTATTGAACTGTTTGGAGGATTTTAACCTCAAGAAGCTTTCTGGGTAGTTGATTTCACGACTGAATTTTCCATGGCCTTCAGCAGGTCTGAATTATAAGCAGGGGCAGAAGAAGTGTTAAAATATTGACTGAAATTAAAGTACTGCACTTCACAGACAATGTTTCATCTGAGCTAGTTGGCAGTGGAAACCAGATTATAAAACTAGTTGCTGCTACCTGTATAGTTTTGTTTACAACAGTGTTTCCCAACCCTCTCCTGGAGTACCTCTTGTCCTGCATGTTTTAGATCTCTCCCTGCTCCCACACAGCTGATTCAAATGATCAGTTCGTTATGAACTGCTGAAGCTGCTCAAGTCAGCTCTCCCATGGGACATTTTTTGATCTGCGTTGGTGGGGCTGTGGACTTTATAAATACATAATTAATGGTGTAGATGGTATAATGTGGCCGCAACGTATTGACCCCCCCTAATGGACCGCCACCAGCCTCCCTTAAAGGTTCAGTGTGGAATATTTCTTAGGATCTATTGACAGACATGCAATATAAGATCCATAACTATGTTCTCAGTAGTGTATAAAGACCTTACATAATGAACCATTATGTTTTTAGTACCTTAGAAGGAGACATTTTTATCTACATAACCGCGGGCACCCCCTTCTATGGAGGTCGCAGTATTGTGTCGTCATGTTTCTACCATAGCCGACCACGAACAAACAGCGACACAGAGCGCGTTTTGTCATCAGTGTGTTCTTCTTCTCCTTGTATAATTCCGGCAGTGTAGACACGTCACTTCATTAAATGCGCCCATAGAAGAAGAAGAAGAAATAATAATAATAATAATAATAATAATAATAATAATAATAATAATAATAATAATAATAATAATAATAATAATAAACAGTTTCTGAGTTGTTCTCTGGTTTATTAGAAGTAAGAAGAGAAGTTACATTGCATGAGATGTATTTATTTAGCGTCTGTCTAACACGAGTTATTTGGCAGGAGAGCCGACGGCCTGTGGATCTTTATACTATGATGCCAGAGGAGTCGGGACAGATGCAGACAGATGACGGCAAAAAATCAAGGACATAATCGGTGTGGATTTTCCCAGATGAAAGGCTTTAATGTGGGAAAGATGTTTTCAAAGCGCAGCTGAAATTGTATGTTTTCTCACCAACTGACCTGGCATGTTTCTCCTGTCCACTTCAGTCAAATATGTAGTTACTGGTTATGTTAGTGAGACAATCAGCTGATCAGTAATTGACAATAAAACGGTAACAACATGGAAGCTCAGCTCAACAGCTAAACGTCTGTTTAGACGTTTAGACGTGACCTAGTGGAAAATATGTATTTATTTTAATGCTAATAGTGACACATAATATGACCGTGTAACATCAAGTAACCAATAATGAACACTTTCCGACTTTGCATTAAAAAAATGTTTGGATAGTGTTTCGCCACTGTTCAATGTGTAATTTGTACTTTCACATGCTAAATGCCCATTAAAAACATTGCACTGTTTTACCACAAGCTTATTATCAGTACTACTTTGTGTTTCTGTTGTATTTTAAAAAAATTAACAAGACATTTTGGTAAGATTTGCAGATGAACTGTGATGCAGAAACAGTGAGGCTTACATTGTCCTGTTATCTGTCAGTGGTCATACTTGATGCAGATGTGATAATTTTTGAGATGTTCTTCATTTACTTTGGTATGTTAGTCCAGATGAGCCAACCCTTCCAAGATGTAACAAAAAGTATGACTACAGTACAGTAAAATAATCTATTACAGGAGTATAAGACATCATATAACACTTTATTTCTTGATGTGGCTGTTGTTTAATGAACAAGAAGCAATAATATTAACTACTGAATAAGTAACATACTGAATAATCAAGTAAATGTAATTTCTTAATATATCAATGTAAAGAAACCTGATTTCTTGACTGGCAACTCTGCTATCACATGGGACATGTTTTGTCCTGTCTCAGGCACCGTTGCTATACAACTCGCTTGGATAGGGGAGGGATGGGGTGCAATTCGCAACTCTCACCACTAGATGCCACTAAAACTTACACACTGAACCTTTAACAACACGACATGTGTTTACTATCTAAATAATGAAATGGAATATGGATTGTAACATGCCTGTAGCCTTAATGCTGCAGGATGTACACTGATATGTGTCTGTCTATTTTTAGGAATATGGTAAATCCTCCTGCCCAGAGGTGAGAATACCTGCATATACGCCCCAATACACCTCTGTGAATAAGCAACGGCAGCCACAGACAATTTTAAGTATAATACGCCTTCATAACAACATACATGTCTGTTGATTTAAAAGTGCTTTACACTAACAATTGCAGTCTTTTTAGTCAACTGGAAAACTGAAAAAACGACAACAACAGAGAACATAATATCTCAGAGATCAACATATTTCATCAAACAAGCAACACAAACAGGAAACAGGAAATGCCTATAAAAAGTCTTTAGTGAAAGAATATTCCAACCAGGTGTTGTTCTTCATCTGTCCATTAAATAAATACATCTCATGCAATGTGAGCTGCATGAACTTGCCCAGGTTATTCCAGTGCATAGACTGTTACTATGGAAACTGGGGGTGTTATTGGACTGAATCAACCAGAGAATGGGATAAACAACAGCCAACTAAAGGAAATCAACTGACATTAAAAATAATCAATTTTAATGTTTTAGTGTTTAGTAATTTCTTCAAAGGCTATGGTGGGGCTATTAGGGCGATAGCCACCCTGTTAGGAAAGGTCAGCCGCTGACTCTTTGGCTGGGACTGCAGGTCGGGTTGCCACTTTCAGTACTGAAAAATAAGGCACGACTGCTGCCGCAGGTGCCACACCCCTCGGGCTCAGGCCCGATGGTGTGCCAGTGGTGGTCATAACTAAAAGCATGTTTTCAGAAAAGTATTAAGGTTGATACCAATAGACGTTATAATAACCTATCTGCTATTGAAATCAGTGTGAAAAGATGAACTCACTCTCTTTTTATCTCAAAAGTTGTTGAAGCTATTAATGTTATCAGCATCAATAGCTTAAGCATGTGGCATTTTACACTGCCCTAGGCTAAAGGATAAGTGGGTATCGTGGATGGATGGATGGATGGATGGATGGATGGATGGATGGATGGATGGATATTATTTTTACACTAAACCTGGTGTGTTCAGTGTTGCTTTATCTGGTCGGTGCTTGTAAAATATCCACTAGGTCTGTGTCTTCTACCATTGAACTGATTTATAGTTTTCTCCCTGTTGGTTTAAGTCACTGCATCCCAAAAAAACACAACGGTTGTATTTTAGCATTCTGTAAAGTAACTTATCAGCTCAAGTAGTTCACCTGTCAAAGTATTGAATTTTAAAGCTAAATAAATGAATGATGTTTACTGTGTCAATGTAATCCTGTTAAATAATTGTGATCTCAGTATTAACCAATGATTTTTGCCATAATCGAGCAGCCCTACATGAACATCTAATTTTAATTCATTAAATTATAGGACATTTGTTTGTGAAACTGTGCCTCTGCCTTTATTCTGTACAGCTTTATTAACACTTTATTAAATAAAGTTTTTTCATTTTTAACGTTTGTTAAACTATGACATGGTTTTAGGACAGAGCGCATTATGAATTGTTTAGAACTTGAAGGAACTCAAAGTTTAGGACTTGGGACTTGATAGTCTTGACTTAAGACTTGACTCTGATTTGATATAAAACTGAATTGAATTGAAGTGATGGTCTTGATCCATCTGGACTTGGGACTTGACTTGGGACTTTAGTGCTTAGACTTGAGACTTGTGACTTGTAAAATAATGACTTGGTAATGATAATCAAGAGAGATCTACAGAGACTGCAACAAGTTCATTTCCATTTCATTAGTGGAGGTACGGAGAAACATGACAAAGCACACATACGACGTGCTGGATTAAGAACACAATCACACAGACACAATTTCTCTGCCTTACATCTGCAGTGTGGTGGCACAAGTGATGCATTCTGACATTTCTATTTTTGTTTGTTTTTATTTGAAAACACTTCCAAATCTAAGTCTGTCTTTCTGTCTGTCAGAAATATTAAAATGCTCAGAAGCAAAAGCTCTGACCTTTAGTACGTGGAGCGAATCAGAACCCCGACAACACACAGACTCACACATACATTCACACACACACACTCACACTCACACACACACTCCGTCCCTGTAGTGGTAACCACAGTCTGCAGAGCTTTACATCAGCAGGCTTCATGCAGAGGCAGAAAACTGGCTGAAGACAGATGGTGAATAATGAAGGAAAATAAAACCTTTGTCTCAGCTGCTATTTTCTCTCACAATCCAGTCCATCAATCCCCATCAAAGATAACTCCTGAGATAAAAGAGTCAGACATGCAGTAATTACAGATATACAATGCTGTCAGATTGAGGCCTTCTCATCTTCTGTCAGAATGACTGTAAAGTGTCAAATAGTGACACAGTGAAGGCATTAATGCAGCGGGTGTCTCTGTTGTTAAACATCTAATGTAAAAAAAAAAAAAGAAGCACAAAATAAAATACTGAAGAATGGTGATGTTCTGATAGGATCCTTTTCAGATTCTAACGCTATATAGTGTTTTAATCTGTTTTAAAAAGTTGCCTTGCCTACACTTACTGCAATAAAGCCAATAGTAAAGCCTTTCATTCACAGCCTGTCCTGACCCAGAAAACGACAACGTAGGTCGATAGTTGAAGGGCTTAAAATGACTGAATGTTACGTTATGAGCGGCCTCTTGCAGCCATATGACAAAGTGCATGTGAAAAAAACATCAGGTGTAGGATATAAATAATCACAAAAATCTTCTTTTGGAGGTGGTGGGTAAGGTGGATGGTTAGTTATTTAAGCCACCTTCACCCAGGAGACCGGAGATTGGAGAAAAAGCCAGTTTTTGTTTTTTGTAGTATTATTTTGTAGCGTTAGCTTGCTAGTGTTAGCAATGTATGTTTTTTGACTTTTGTAGTGTGTATTTTTGCATTTTAGGTAGAGTTTTGTAGCGTTTCATGTAGCCTTAGCTAGCTAGCGTCAGCGTCTTTTTGAGGCATTCGCTGCCATTATCACTAGAATTAGCTGACGTTACCGTTAGCGCTAGCTAACTATGTTTTTGTTAATTGCATTGACAGCCCCCTGAAGCCCTTAACCTAACCATTACTGGGTTGTGTGCCTAAACCATGACTGTATGCATATCGACCAGTTAACCCTACAGCTGCGCACATCGGCCAACCTCCTTGTGTTGCAATGGGGCACAGAACACTCATATATGTTGTTTTGGGAATCATTAAAAACATTCATATACGTCATTTTGGAGACATCGAGTATCGACCTTTTCTGTCGTTTCTATATAAGGACGTGTTTGTCAGACACTATGCCGCATTTCATTGTGTGTGTGTGTGTGTGTGAACTGTCAGTTTTGGAGGGAAACCACTAGATGTTTTTACAGCACAAAAAAACAGAGCTTCTTCTGGAGCCAAAAGAGCTAAAACATTCAGTTTATGATTGATTTAACTTGAGTCCCAAATGGTGTTAAGTAGGACAGTCACGATACACATTTATCAGGACCTCATCTGTAAAGGCTGGTGTGTTGTTGTTCCCTAGAAGCTGTGTTGAGCATGGATGGATTTTGAGAACTGGACACCATATTCCAAGATGGCACCCATTCAATCCAATGGAAGTTGCTTACATAGCACTTAATCCTCATGGTATGAAAAAATATTTACAAAGTTAAACAAATTACCTCAATTACATTTTGAGGTGTTCTGTCAACAGTTCTACTTACATCTTTTTATAAAGCTTTTTGGTAAAAAGAGGATGTTTTTGTAGCTGTACTGGTGCAGGCCACAGGGGCAATGTGGCAGCTTGGCTGACTCACCATGCTGTTGAAAGGATTCAAAAGTTGCTCTTATGTTTTTGCTCATCCACTCATCAAGAACCCTCCTTCACTGGGATATAACCTCATTAATCAAGAATACTTAAGACAATAATGAGCTATGTATTAAAATCAATATTGCACAGATCAATATCTGAAGCCGGCATTTAGCTATGTAATATTGAATTATTTGCAGGACATTTTGCACTTAGAAATAGAAATAGAGTTTTACTGCCATGTTGGCACCTAATCGAACAAAATTATTCAAAATGTTCACCCTTATAGATTAAAGGTTCCCGGTGGTGTTTCTGACCTCTAATGGTGCTATGGAGCTGTACTTCTATGAGTGGGTCCCCTATTTACTTATCTTCTAAATATGCACTATATGGTTTTCATCGATCAACAAATATTTGTAAAATGCCAATATGTGTTGCAATGCTACTACACATTAATGTAAACATAAACAGTCCTGGTTTCAAAATACTTAAAAACTCAACTTTGCAAATGTTTTTTTGAGGAAGGAAATACATTCAACACCCTAACGTTAGTTTGCTTCTTTCTTTAGCTATGACATATGAAAGCTTAACTCCGACTTTTGTTCGTTATGAAAAGATACATGAGCGTTGGTAAGCAAACAATGTGTTTGTTTACCAAATTAGTGGTGGTCGATTAACATAATGATTTACATCCCGTTGGCTGCCAACACGGTAATTATTACCGTTGGCTGCAAACTGGTTACAGGTTTATTGTTGATCATGTAAAGTTACAGTTTTATTTAGTTATAATGTTACACAGCTTTGAGAGTCTGGGGGATGTTTTGACTTACAGTAGTTTATAAAACTGTGATTAGTTGTAGACACACTGTACATTAGGGTACGTAGTTGTGCTCTGTTATTGAAAAACAGGTTACAGTTTTATTTAGTCAACATTACACTGGTTTGAGAGTCTGCAGGGTGTTTTGACTTATAGAAGTTAAAAAGCTGTCATTAATTACATTTGACAGGTTGTGATCTGCAGAGCTATGCAGTGTTGTAAGCAGCCTGGATTGAACGCAGCAGATGATACAACTTATTATATTATGACTACGAGACACTTGAGACTTGACTTTGACTCTTGCTCAGAGACTTGAGACTTGACTTGGACTCTTGCTGAAAGACTTGAGACTTGACTTAGACTCTAGCTCAAAGACTTGAGACTTGACTTAGGCTCTAGCTCAGAGACATGAGACTTGACTTGGACTACTGCTGAGGGACTTGAGACTTGACTTGGACTCTTGCTCAGAAACTTGACTTGGACTCTTGCTCAAAGTCTTGAGACTTGACTTAGACTCTAGCTCAGAGACTTGAGACTTGACTTGGACTCTAGCTCAAAGACTTGAGACTTGACTTTGACTCTTGCTCAGAGACTTGAGACTTGACTTGGACTCTTGCTGAAAGACTTGAGACTTGACTTAGACTCTAGCTCAAAGGCTTGAGACTTAACTTAGACTCTAACTCAAAGACTTGAGACTTGACTTAGGCTCTAGCTCAAAGACTTGAGACTTGACTTAGGCTCTAGCTCAGAGACATGAGACTTGACTTGGACTACTGCTGAGGGACTTGAGACTTGACTTGGACTCTTGCTCAGAAACTTGACTTGGACTCTTGCTCAAAGTCTTGAGACTTGACTTAGACTCTAGCTCAGAGACTTGAGACTTGACTTGGACTCTAGCTCAAAGACTTGAGACTTGACTTTGACTCTTGCTCAGAGACATGAGACTTGACTTGGACTACTGCTGAGAGACTTGAGACTTGACTTGGACTCTTGCTCAGAAACTTGACTTGGACTCTTGCTCAAAGACTTTAGACTTGACTTGGACTCTTGCTCAAAGTCTTGAGACTTGACTTAGACTCTAGCTCAGAGACTTGAGACTTGACTTAGACTCTAGCTCAAAGACTTGAGACTTGACTTAGGCTCTAGCTCAGAGATTTCAGACTTGACTTGGACTCTAGCTCAAAGACTTGAGACTTGACTTAGGCTCTAGCTCAGAGACATGAGACTTGACTTGGACTACTGCTGAGAGACCTGAGACTTGACTTGGACTCTAGCTCAGAGACATGAGACTTGACTTGGACTACTGCTGAGAGACTTTAGACTTGACTTGGACTCTTGCTCAGAGACTTGACTTGGACTCTTGCTCAAAGTCTTGAGACTTGACTTAGACTCTAGCTCAGAGACTTGAGACTTGACTTAGACTCTAGCTCAAAGACTTGAGACTTGACTTAGGCTCTAGCTCAGAGATTTCAGACTTGACTTGGACTCTAGCTCAAAGACTTGAGATTTGACTTAGGCTCTAGCTCAGAGACATGAGACTTGACTTGGACTACTGCTGAGAGACCTGAGACTTGACTTGGACTCTAGCTCAGAGACATGAGACTTGACTTGGACTACTGCTGAGAGACTTAAGACTTGACTTGGACTCTTGCTCAGAGACTTGACTTGGACTCTTGCTCAAAGTCTTGAGACTTGACTTAGACTCTAGCTCAAAGACTTGAGACTTGACTTTGGCTCTAGCTCAGAGACTTGAGACTTGACTTGGACTCTAGCTCAGAGACTTGAGACTTGACTTGGACTCTAGCTCAGAGACTTGAGACTTGACTTGGACTCTAGCTCAGAGACATGAGACTTGACTTGGACTACTGCTGAGAGACCTGAGACTTGACTTGGACTCTAGCTCAGAGACATGAGACTTGACTTGGACTACTGCTGAGAGACTTGAGACTTGACTTGGACTCTTGCTCAGAGACTTGACTTGGACTCTTGCTCAAAGACTTGAGACTTGACTTTGGCTCTAGCTCAGAGACTTGAGACTTGACTTGGACTCTAGCTCAGAGACTTGAGACTTGACTTGGACTCTAGCTCAAAGACTTGAGACTTGACTTAGACTCTAGCTCAAAGGCTTGAGACTTGACTTGGACTCTAGCTCAAAGACTTGTGAGCTTCTCTGCAAGATATTCATTTTTATCATCAGGGCTCCTCATTTTTCTTTAACTTCCATGTGCAAGGATAGACTGGAACCTTATCCTCTATATACAGTACCACAGTTTAATGTAGATCTGAGTCCAAGGTTTGAGGTCAAGAATAATGAAAAAGCATTCATATACACAAAGAAATTGCATCATATAATGTATGTATGCTAACCACTGTCCACATAACCTGAGGGCGTACACTATGAAAATGGTAAATAAGTAATAGGTGGCTTCAGATGAACTTGGGTCTCACTGTTGTCTGATCAGTCAGAGGCTGAAAAAATAACAATCATAATATTTGTTTCCCATAGAGGGGATGGAAGAAAGAAAGAAACCTTTGTTTTTAATCATCGGCATTAGTGTGGACATGATCTTACACCACCAGTCTACAGCATGTGTAAATCTCACAGCAGGCCTCACCAAAGGCCAGAGTGCAGGGACGGACTGGCCAGTGTGGCGTTCGGGAGCCGGTTCATTTCAGGCCAAAACCGAGTTTTTATTTTTCAGTTTCTGTTTTACTTTATGATCCACGACCTTTCAATATGGCCCCTCCCAACTTGGACCAATCTTCATTTCCGAAATCTGATTGGCTCAACAGTTTACTTTCCATTTGGTGCAAGTTTAATCTCCAAACGTTTCGTCGGGGCTGAAGTCAGCACTGAGTTGTGTGATAGGCTCAATAGAGATGGCAAATGTGGAGAAGAGATTAAAAGAGGAAAAAGGAATGTGTGATGCCCAAAAAATAAGAATTAAGAATAAAAAAGGTTGGCATAAGAGGCAGCTAAATGTGCCAAATTAACCGAGGAATCTCTGTATGTCTTTATGTGTATTAGCTGGTGAAGAGCTACTCTCTCTGGCTTAGGATGAGGGATTTGATTTTTATGCACACACATTCACACTGCTGTATTTTATGGGAATGTATTTAGGTTTTTGAGTATATTTAAGTATTTTAGCCCTCTGACTGATTCAGGCTTGCCTGACCTGGTCTTGTTCAGCGCAGAGCTGCCTGAAGTTTTTTGAAGGTCTTCAGCATTATCTGATTCACTGTATACAACAAAAACACTAATACGTATTTAAATAACTGCAAAAAATATTGATGGCCGCCCCCAAAAGGGCGCTCGCATAAAAGGCCTCTATCTCTCAAAGTCCCAGGCTTAATTTCAGTCCCAGTACATCCCTGCCAGAGTGTGTTGGGAAGCTGGTGTTTTTTTCTCCTTTCCTACCAAGAAGCTCTTCATTTGTCCCTTTCTGTCGCTCACTTGGTTCCCCTTCCTCTTTCTCTCCATTGCAACTGTCCTTTGAAGCCTGAGTGAGGAACTGTGCGAGCACTGTTTTCAAAGCATCCGTGTCATTTAGCTTGCTGACTGTGAGCAGGTCCTTGCCCAACCTCCATCTCTTTCCATTTTCAAAGCCAGGCGTTGTGGGGAGGATCAGAGAGACAGAGAGGGGGAGCTAGACGGAGGCGAGGCTTTGTGGAAGATCAGTCAGATCCTCCTGACGCTTGGATATTCTCGATCGCGAGGACTTCAAGCTAAATGTGGAGAATCTGCCAACATATCTGTTGCTGTCAGGGAGGATCTGTTAGGAGGTTTGTCACCAGAGATTTTTGTGATGGTAATCAGACATGTTTCAGGCTCAGGGGATGCAGAGAAGGATTTAATGTAACGCTTTAGAAATTAAAACTTGATATATTCCAGTGGTGTTGCTTTTAGGATAAACATGGAAGGCTCTGGTGTATTACAGGTCCTAAAGGTCTTCCAAACAAAACATAGGTTAGTGGTCCCAGGTGTTGGTGGTAACGCGGTAAAAACTAATGCATTACTGTAAATCATATTACTTTTGTCTGTAACGCAGTAATGTAACGCATTACTGTTGATAACTTCAGTAATCACATTACAGTTACTAATAACAAAATCGTGGCATCACTTGCGTACTGGTTCTTCAACTATCCGCATAACGGAAGGAGAGGAAAATAAATCAAACGATTTTAGTGCGTGCTTTTTTACCTCACTTTTGACTTCAGCAGTTCATGAGGATGCAGAAATGGCAGAGCTGCTAAAGATGCCTTTTGAGGGGTGGAAGTATTGAATTAGTTTCGCAAAAGGACACTCTAGTGCACCTGTGGCGAGGCTCTATAGCCTGGGCAATCTTGTGCTGGTTAATGTTGGATGGTGCTACAGCTAACACAACGGCTTCTCCCATGTTGGTTTTCTTCGTTCTCACACGTCAGTAATGTATCATGGTTTGCCGTTAGTCTATGGTGCAAATTTGCATGTTAGAGTTCCCCACATCTTTACCTCTGCTAGAGAATGTGTGGATTTACATCACCTTCACAAGCTAATCCATTCGCTTTTGCAATTCTATTAAAATAAATTGATTTTGCGCCGAAATATTACTCCTACATATGCTAGGGTGACCAAGCCCTAACCCTAAAGCCGTACAAATCTTCATTTAGCTGTAATGTAGAAACTGCTGTTTTATGCATATTGAATATATGGTGGTTAGTGCCAAAATGTGATTGCTATCATTTGAGAAGGTGTTGCCATCTGTTACAGGCAGAATTAAGTAAATTTAAGGGATGGCTGGAATCTGTATTTAAGAGGAAATGAAAGCACTTTACAGCTCGGATCTTATATATTTTAAAGTCACTAAATGATTACCTGAAGGAGTCGTCCCTAAAATGAACATATAGCATTATGGAAATGAACTTTTTAATTTCTTAAAGTGCCATTTCGCTGTAATGAAAGAGTGTGCATTCAACTGAGAGATGAGGAGCTGCAGTTCTCAATGAGATTGCCTCCATCCAAGTAAGTGACACCAACCTTTAACAGAATGACTGACAGCATGGAAGTAAAGCTAATTATGGCACTTTATAAAGATTGTACTAGTACTAGTAATGGTTGGAAACTTCAATCTGTGGTTTGTAACATAAGAACACTTTACAGACGGAATCCTTTGATTTTGAGAAATTGAATGGAATGGAAAACAGTGTGCTAAAAACAACAGTAAGTACAGTATGTCAAATTGAACCCTGGAAGTGGAAAAGAAACCCACTTACGGACATAACGTGGTTTCTTCATGATGTGTAGGTGTGTAGATATCATTTTTCAACATTGCTTTCTTAAATTGCACCACATTTTAAGAAAGCAATGCCACCATAGAGGGATTTGTCTTTGTGACATATGGCAGCAAGTAGTGTTGCTTTCGTCAACGAAAATGATGATTAAATATCGTCGTCAACGAACCTTTATCACGTGACGAAAACGAACCGAGACGCAACGTAAATGCTGGTCATGTGACGATGACTATAATTAAATGTATTTTGCAATATTGTTGACGAATAAAAACGAGACTAAATGTAGTTTACAAAATGAAAACTATGATAAAATGTCTCTACATTTTTGTTGACCAAAACGAGACGGGACGAAATGTTATACAGTTATTTCGTCTCGTTTAGTCGTTATTATTATTATTTTGTATTTCTGCAACACACAAAACACACAACATAAAATCAGGCCTGTTCCTCTCTCCATCTTCAGCGTCATCGCTCCTCCCTTTATGCTTCCGCTCCTCCGTGAGAGATGCAAGACCGGTGCGTCTCACAGGTGACGTTCATTAACACGCCACCGGCCTCGCGACGTTCTCTCACATCCCTCGGCCTGCTCGCCACAGTATTATTACATCTTTTAATAGTTTTTAGGATGCAAAATCTGACTTCAGTTTACAAGCAATACAAGTAAGTAACAGACACACACATTTTATTTGCACTTTTTAGTATGTTATTTTTGCTCAAGCATTCAAGCACCTTGTTTCTCTTTATGGTAAACTTGAATGTATTCATTTATTTCTGCCATTGTCATGTGATGCTATTTTATTTATTGTTTTTATTTATTTTATATAAATTTATATGTGTGCACTTCTAACATGTTTGGTTGGTAAAATAAATGTTGTAATTTCAAATCAGTGCATCTTCCGTTCCGTCACTTCCGTGTCTGAAATGGATGTTTATTCTTGAGTCTTTAAGGCAACAATAATATAAGATAACCTTGTTTGAGATGGGTTTGGCTAAAAGAAAATTTTGGTTTAGTTTATACTACTAGTAGGTAGTTATATTATATTGACTGAGTTAAATAGAATTGCATTACTAAAAAGAGAATAAAATACAATTTTCATTGACTAAAACTAGACTAAAATGGTCAGACTTTTAGTCGACTGAAACTTGACTAAACTTAAAAGAGTATGAACGTGACTAAAACTAATATAAACTAAAATGACAGCTTGACACAAAGACTAGACTAAAACTAAAATTAAAATAGGCCGCCAAAAACAACACTAGCAGCAAGACATCACGTCTACATATATAGTACTGTACATTACATTCTACATGCAGTAATTCGTCCAGTAAGTTAGTAGTCTGAAAACAGTGTTGAGGAAATGTGCAATAATGTTTGGGCACTTATTGGAGCAAGTGAAGCATGAGGGCATTCTTAAAATATTCAGTGTTTCCCATGATCTCCCTCATGTTTCCCCGGTCTCCCTAGCTGTTGTGTAATCTTACATAATATGTTGAATATTTAAAGCAGGTTTAGCTCAAGTGCTTCTTTGCTGCCGAAGGAACGAGGACGATCTCCAGTTGGATTCACTGGAGAGGAGACGAACAGTGATGGAAAAAAACAAGGAGACATGGCTGTTAGATGTGTACTCTGTCTTTGAGGATGCACGAACACCAGAACACAAATACTCATGAAACCTGCCTGGTGTTGACATTTAATTGAAATGTTTACTCTCCCAAACTAGACCCTGTGACAGCCGTAAATAATTAAAGGAAACTCCACCCTCAGATAGTTTCACATGTAAACTGTTAGATTCATGATATTCAATTTACTCCCGCTGTTATTTAAGCAAGTGTTCATTGCAAATTCTGGTGTTCATTTTAAGCAGAGATCACTGTATTTAGCTTTTTAAATGTGAATATTTGCTGTTTTAATTCTTCTTTGACGATAATCTAAAGATTTCAGAGGGTTTGACTGTTGGTTGGACAAATTTAGCTATTTTAATATCCCAAAATATGTCACCCTGGGCTTTGGGAAATGGTGTGGGCATTTTTAAACTGTTTTGTGATCTCTGATTTTATTTACCAAGCCCCATGTCACTCTGCTTAGACTGCAGTCTGTCTTACAGCAGTACTACATCCCACTGTAGTCGATATCCTAGTCTCGACAGTACAGATATTTTTAGTTCTTTTTTTATAACAGATTTCTTCCTGTGTGTTTTTTGAATATGTTGAATTTTCGAAGAAGAATGGAGTAAAAGAAATACAAGAAAGGGGAAAAACTCTTTGTTTCCTTTAATCTCATCTGAGGGTCTCCTTTCCTTAAAATAAGAATTTACTCAAAATTTGGGCTGTGAATGGAGGAAGACAGCATCTTTAACATTCTTCAACCTTTGGCTGATAACTTTCTAATATGTAGAAATATAATGAACACAGTGAATGCAAAGGCATTATTATGCTGATCAAAATTCATTAAAACCCAAAACCACTTTATTTCTTAATGAAAGGGTACAATAAGAGGCTGATGTTCCTTGCTAAATTAGTTTAGTTTAACAGCTCTAACTTATTTCACAATTATTAATTGAGCATTAATTGCCAAACTTTAAAAAAAAAACTTTTTACATTACTAAGGCTGCAAATGCTGCACAAAATGCAATAAAAGCATTTTAGAGCCTACACAAATCAACCCTTTTATGAATTCCTCCAAAAATACATGAAGCTAGCCCCTTCTTTTTAAGAAAAATACATATTTTTCAATGGACAATGGAAAGACATTTATGGAATAAAAGCGTTTTGGTTCATAATCGACATGAAGGTCAGTGCTGAGGGATGTTGTCAACAAACTGCATCACGCTGGATGCTCAAATGAACTGAAAACTGTTACAAACAACATGAGGATGATACCAGCGATGTCTAAATAACAGAATTAATGATCACTTTAATGACTCCCAAGAGCTTCCTTGTGAAGAGGCGTCAGTGTTAGCGGATCATGACAAAGACGCCACCGCTTGTAAAACAAAAAGCAGTGTGCTGAAAATAACTCCAGATACCTGCTTTGATGTCCAACACATAACAACCCCATTGAGAAATCAGTCGAAAAAACTCCATGAAGAACCTGAGCGTCAGCCCACCGCCTCGCCGAGCCGCCTCATTGGTCCGAGAGCTTCCTGCATCATCATGATTGGCTATGGAGGCGGGCGCAGTGCCGACTCTCGCCTAGCAACAGGCACAAGTGCAGCCACTGCAGAGCACCCCCTCACCCCCGCCCCACAGCTCCTGCCTCCATGTGAGGGAGCAGCTGATAGATCGAGCATGTGGAGACACAGAGAGAGAGAGAGAGAGAGCCGAGCAGGAACATAGGATGACATATGTACAGGAGCACACAAACATAATCACAGGGCTGAAGATGTGTTAAGCACACTTGCATGTACACACACACGCACAGTAAGTACATCTTGTACTGTCTTGTTTAACCCTTACCTAACCGGGCTAACATTGGCAGCTTCAGCCTGGAATAGCAGCTGGGAAAGCTAACACATTTTACCCACAATTCAACAACAACACAAAGGTTCACACAAAACATTCACTGTCAGAGTAATAGAATAATAAACAGCAACTATGATGCAATAACTCTGTCAGAATGTTGCTAAGCTACAATTGTTATAAAGAGGGCCTTGCCCTTGTGCTCTGCAAAAGGTGGAAATGAAAATTTCAACCAATAAAACGACAGATTTCTATTTCTTCTCACATTAGTGAAGCACGGTGCCCTGAAAATGCTGATTTACTGAGACTTTAAAGTATAAATGTAAAGGCAGACATTACAAAAGATAACACACTGCCAGTATTTTGTTATCAGGAGGACCGGTTTGATCTCTGGTCAGTTATCCACATGTTTTCGTTTTTTTTTCCTTTCATTCCTCGAGATGCAGAGAGAAGATATTTTAAAGCAACTCAAATCAAATGGCACTGAAGAACATGCTGTGTGTATACTCTAACAGTCTCTAACAAGTCATTTTTCGGAGCCGATGAACCCGTTGTCCTCTCACTGTTTTCCAAATTTAGATATCACAAGTTAGGCAGACGATTACAAAGAGTGACAGGTCTGAAAGAGCATCAGCCATCATGCAGGTTTGGAGAAGAGGAGAGAGTTATGGAGTGTTCAGCAGACTACTTTAGGTAAAACATTTGCATGGCTCACTGGATCAGGATTCATTGTGTGCTTTGCAGGAGAATACATACTGCACTACACAGTGGTAGAGAAACGGTCAGCATCTGGTTGCATGGTAGTGTTAATGAACACAGAGGGAGTCTGTCATTACCTACCCTGCTCTGCATTTGCAATTGTGCCTCACTTATCACAGGTTCGGTTTTACTTTCACAAACATTTCTCTGAGACAGAAATCAGCTTACTGGGAGACTCAAGTTGAAGAAACTAATTTCAGGGAGTTTTTGGACGTTTATAGACCATTTATGCTACTGCAGCAAGTTAATTACCACTGCAGTTTAATGAAAATGCTGCATCAGTAATCCTGTTGTACGTAGATGTTCTTTCTTGACCATTAGGAAGAGAATCTAAGCTCTGGCTCTAAGCTTGTGTCATCAGGTGAGCTAAATGTGGACACTGAGTCACGTGATGAAAGGCGGTTGTATATGAAGGCACATCATGACCCTGGTTTCTGCTCAAAGATAGTCTTCCAATGTGAATGTCCTTATTCTTCCTCTGACCACCAACGGATTCCTGGTTGACCAACTCTGACCTCTTCCCAGGCAATTCTGTGACTCTGTCATTCAATGTCTTGTCCTATTGTTCCAGAGATGCTCACAAGACTTTCAGCTAGAGTCCAAGTCAAGTCTCAAATCTTTCAGCTAGAGTCACATTTAAGTCTCAAGTCTTTGAGCTAGAATCACAGTTAAGTCTCAAGTCTCTGAGTTAGGGTCCAAGTCAAGTCTCAAGTCTCTGAGTTAGAGTCACAGTTAAGTCTCATGTCTTTGAGCTAGAGTCTAAGTCAAGTCTCAAGTCTCTGAGTTAGAGTCACAGTTAAGTCTCAAATCTTTGAGCTAGAGTCCAAGTCAAGTCTCAAGTCTCTGAGTTAGAGTCACAGTTAAGTCTCAAGTCTCTGAGTTAGAGTCACAGTTAAGTCTCAAGTCTCTGAGTTAGGGTCCAAGTCAAGTCTCAAGTCTCTGAGCTAGAGTCACAGTTAAGTCTCAAGTCTCTGAGTTAGGGTCCAAGTCAAGTCTCAAGTCTCTGAGTTAGAGTCACAGTTAAGTCTCAAATCTTTGAGCTAGAGTCCAAGTCAAGTCTCAAGTCTCTGAGTTAGAGTCACAGTTAAGTCTCATGTCTTTGAGCTAGAGTCTAAGTCAAGTCTCAAGTCTCTGAGTTAGAGTCACAGTTAAGTCTCAAGTCTCTGAGTTAGAGTCACAGTTAAGTCTCAAGTCTCTGAGTTAGGGTCCAAGTCAAGTCTCAAGTCTCTGAGCTAGAGTCACAGTTAAGTCTCAAGTCTCTGAGCTAGAGTCACAGGTAAGTCTCAAGTCTTTGAGCTAGAGTCATAGTTAAGTCTCAAGTCTCTGAGTTAGAGTCACAGTTAAGTCTCAAGTCTCTGAGTTAGGGTCACAGGTAAGTCTCAAGTCTTTGAGCTAGAGTCTAAGTCAAGTCTCAAGTCTCTGAGTTAGAGTCACAGTTAAGTCTCAAATCTTTGAGCTAGAGTCCAAGTCAAGTCTCAAGTCTCTGAGTTAGAGTCACAGTTAAGTCTCAAGTCTCTGAGTTAGAGTCACAGTTAAGTCTCAAGTCTCTGAGTTAGGGTCCAAGTCAAGTCTCAAGTCTCTGAGCTAGAGTCACAGTTAAGTCTCAAGTCTCTGAGCTAGAGTCACAGGTAAGTCTCAAGTCTTTGAGCTAGAGTCATAGTTAAGTCTCAAGTCTCTGAGTTAGAGTCACAGTTAAGTCTCAAGTCTCTGAGTTAGGGTCACAGGTAAGTCTCATGTCTTTGAGCTAGAGTCTAAGTCAAGTCTCAAGTCTCTGAGTTAGAGTCACAGTTAAGTCTCAAATCTTTGAGCTAGAGTCCAAGTCAAGTCTCAAGTCTCTGAGTTAGAGTCACAGTTAAGTCTCAAGTCTCTGAGTTAGAGTCACAGTTAAGTCTCAAGTCTCTGAGTTAGGGTCCAAGTCAAGTCTCAAGTCTCTGAGCTAGAGTCACAGTTAAGTCTCAAGTCTCTGAGCTAGAGTCACAGGTAAGTCTCAAGTCTTTGAGCTAGAGTCATAGTTAAGTCTCAAGTCTCTGAGTTAGAGTCACAGTTAAGTCTCAAGTCTCTGAGTTAGAGTCACAGGTAAGTCTCAAGTCTTTGAGCTAGAGTCATAGTTAAGTCTCAAGTCTCTGAGTTAGAGTCACAGTTAAGTCTCAAGTCTCTGAGTTAGAGTCACAGTTAAGTCTCAAGTCTCTGAGTTAGAGTCACAGTTAAGTCTCAAGTCTCTGAGCTAGAGTCACAGGTAAGTCTCAAGTCTTTGAGCTAGAGTCATAGTTAAGTCTCAAGTCTCTGAGTTAGAGTCACAGTTAAGTCTCAAGTCTCTGAGCTAGAGTCACAGGTAAGTCTCAAGTCTTTGAGCTAGAGTCATAGTTAAGTCTCAAGTCTCTGAGTTAGAGTCACAGTTAAGTCTCAAGTCTCTGAGTTAGGGTCACGGGTAAGTCTCAAGTCTTTGAGCTAGAGTCATAGTTAAGTCTCAAGTCTCACATGGTTATAACGAATGTTGTATCACCTGCTGTGTTCAATCAAGACTGTTTATAAAACTGCAATTAATGTTATTAATGACAGCTTATTAACTACTGTAAGTCAACACACCACCAGACTCTCAAACCAGTGTAGGGCCAATGTTAACTAAATAAAACTGTAAATGTTACATGATTAACAATGAACCTGTAACATGATTGCAGCCAGTGGCGCGTAAGTAATTACATTAATTGACCACCAAAAGTTTGGCTAGTAAACAAACGCTCATTCATCTTTTCATAATGAAGGACAGTATGAGTTAACCTCCTGCAGGTCGTAGCTAAAGCTAGAAGCAAGCTAACGTTAGATGGCCAATGCTGAGCTAAACATGTTTACTAACCTCAGGTTACTAACCTATTTTGCTTTCAGCGCTTCTTTGTTTGGGTCTTGTTGTATTACATGTCAAAATTTATGATGAATGGCTCAGCAGCTGCTGGTGTTTGTTGTCCTCTCTCACGTGTGGCCATATGCAGCTGATACTTCCTGTTAGGTAGGTTATAGGTAACGGAGGGAGGGAATCACAGCACGCTCATCAGACGTTTTCCTAAAAATAATCATTGTTCACGAGTCCCGCACCTTGAGTCCGAGTCGAGTCTGAAGTCTTTTGAAGACGAGCCTTAAGTCGAGTCTGAACTCACTGTGTGTGCGACTTAAGTCGGACTCGAGTCCCCATCTCTGTATTGTTTCCATCTGCTATCATATGTTATGTCATACGCTGCCATACAAGTTCCCCATTATGGGTTATGATCTGTAATGATCTTGAAGGCAGGATTTTAATTGGTTTCAATGGTCATCATTTATGAGTGACTCTGTTTCACAATGAGCCTACTGAATCCAAATCCTAACCCGGTGGTACAATTTTTATCCCCTTTAATTAAATAAAAAGTAGCAGTTTTGTAATTAAGCTGTCTTAGCATAAATAAGTTTCTAGAAAATGTAATAAATACACCTACCAACACATATGAAGCTCACTAATTTTATTTGTCCACAAAGAAATATAAAACACTTATTTAGGAACAAATCCCAGCTGACTCGAATGGATTGATATTTTACCAGATATAAATAAAAATGGAAAGGAATAAAAGGTTATTGTGTCACATTTGAGGGCACTGGCGATTACCTACATATCTACAGACATTACTAAAGCTGGTCATCACCTTTAAGCTTGACAGAAATGTTCACACCCCAAGTCTGCTCCGCCACTGCTTTCTCCACTGAATAATTCAGATCACTTCGTTTGCCAAGTACAACAAATATATGGGAATTTGTCATGGTGGCACTGCTGCAGACAAGTCAATAACACAAAAGAGCTAACACAGCATTGATACATGCAGTACCACAGGAAGAAATTCCATACAGTAATGTATACACATCATTTGATTAAGCTGCATATGCTTTCTCTGCACAGCACTATACTGTACCTGCATACAAAATAACTATAGCATTCCAAATGGTGTTGCCTGCATTCCTCAGGCGGACGTTAAATGATGGTAAAATAATATTATTTCTGCAGACAGTATTATATCTCATTCTTCAACTTCATTTACGCTCGATGCTTTTCCTCGAGGGGGCTGAGAGAACTGAGGAGCATTCAGAAAGTCTTCACCTCTTTAACAGCTCAGCCAGCTCGTTCTCTTTGTGTTAAATGCCTCAAGTACACCAGCAGTTTTCAGCTCAGCAGCCTGCATCACAAATGAAGATGTTAACAATAACAATAGAAAGAGTGAAGTTCTTTCTTTCAGTCTTTATCTTATGTGACGTTACATTGTTATCCAGAAAAGGCAACCCAGTCTACCACAAAACACGTTTATATATTACTTAATTGCTGCCTTGATTAGGTTTTCTGTTTACTTTCTCCAAACTTTCTTTCTTTCTCCAGATATATGTGCGTGGGCTGACAACATTTCAACCACTGCCTACAGATTGCCTGAAAATAAATGTGTTGACCATAAATGAGGCCAAAGTTTGGACACCTGAGTTCAGCTTCCTAAGTTTGAACTCACTGGAATGAAACACTTTGCTGAGCTTTGTACTGAGAAAGTAGCTCGGTCCTCTTCAGTCAATCAACCCAAAACTACCTGTTTTGACCACAGATGGTTATCTTCAAGGCTATACTGCAAAGCTGGATTGTCCTATACGTTCACTATGTGCATTAAGTAGGGCCCCGCCAAATGACACAGGGCCCCGCCTCTCTCTCTTGTCAATAATTACCATTTTGATGAAAGGATTAAGAGGGACTATCCTTCTGGGTGCAGAGAAAAAAACTTTTTGCCTGACCAATGTTAGAATGTAATACGACTATTTATTATGCTTGATAAACGGCAACTGGCAACATGTGTTTATAAACTGCAGCTTGGAAAAGAGAACAGTTCAGATCGTGACAATGCGTATATGTGTGCATGCACAAAATGAAACTCACGCATTCCAGCAGCAAACTCTGTGAGGACCAGTCCAGACAATGTGTGGGCCTGATGTGTACACAAGGTAGCTCCGCCTTTAAAAGCATCTTTCTTTTCACATTTTTATTTATATCATTATATGTTGACATTTATGTCATAATAGGCTTATTGGGAAAAAACGGTAGTTTAATGTAAATTCACAAATTGAGCACTCGACTGTTGAATTGTTAAATTGTATAATCCTCATTTCATAACGCCACTGCAAAGATTCGACGGTGAGACTGACAGTCGAATCGGGCTCACCCATCAAAGCAATGAGTCATCGACTATTTTGGGTCAGCCCTGGTATAAAGTGTATTTTACCCTTGAAAATATAAAAGTCTGAATGGGCCTGATGCAGTTAATAATTCACAGGGCGTCAAATATTGTCAAACCATAGTTAGGTGACGCTAAAGGTACCCTTCAGCACATCTTTGTGACCGGAAGTACTAGCTACATTTGTGTTAAAGACGTTGACAGCCCCCCAAAACCCCTTACCCTTACCCTAACCATCACAGGGGTTTGTGCCTAAACCTCAGTTAATGACTCTGTGCATGTTGCATGCTAACTCTACCTGCTAGTACATCGGTCACGATGTCTGAAAGCGTTGGTAATGACGCACTGAAATGAGAATGTGTGGATAATTTACAGGGGCCATGCTTTTGCTTGTCAGTAAAGTAAAGGTTTGCATTGAGGCGTATTACAAAGACAGACTGTTTTTAAAGGAGGGAGGACTGTACTGAGAGCACTGAGGTGTCAGGTGTAACAGTGCTGCAATGGCAATGTCTTTACGAGGCTCAAGAGTCAGGTAGGAGGGCCCCAGAGCACAATTTTGCCTAGGGCCCCAAGGAGGTCGGCAGCAGAGAAAGAATGTGTGTTTGGTTAAATATCAATGGGTCCCATCCTGTGCTTCCATTTGGCCCTGACTTTGTCAACATTCCATCGAGTCTGTTATCTTTCTCTAATCTTATCCAAACAATTGAAGATTGCCTAAACATAACCCTGACAAAATGTGTCAAGTTTAAGTTTTAATAAATGATAAAACATGTTAGTGGAGACCCTTTTTTCCAGATGGGATTCAGAATAAACCTTTTAAACGTGAAATGAACTGTAAAGATATGTTTAATAAACGCTTGTCTCATTATGTTGATAAAAGACATAATCCAAACGACATGTTTTCTAATAAACACTAATAACTTGATATGCATATGTCCTTGGAGGCAGTGTTGCATTTCCATACACCACATTAAAACTATAAAATACAAACAACGTGCTAATGGTGCACTTTTTAGGCAGCTAGACTGATTATTGCACGTTTTGGCGTTTTGTACCAAAAGTGTTTTTGATGCAACACGTGAGTAGTGTTCCCATTGCTCTATTTGTTTGTGTGAATTACAACAGCATGCATACAGCACGGTGTAAAAATATCACATAATAATCAAACATATCCATCGAGAGAGTTTTACTACATCTTCATTCAGTAACCAATTACTTCAACAAGAGCTCCTGCAGCTCGTGTGCATTTTGTCAAACTGCAGGACAAATTCAACACAACAGCAGGAAGGCTGTGACACCTTCCCTCAGTCAGAGATGCTCGTCAGCTGAGCCTCCTCCAGCTCCCTCTGTCTTTTTTTATCCACTTCTCCATCCTGCCCAGTGTGGGGTCTGTGCATCCGTCAGGCGTTGTGTGGGAAACAGTGGGACTGGAGCTTTGTAATTGTTATAATTTTCATCCCCCCCCCCCAACCTCCACGTCTCTTGTCCGCGGCCACCTGCCTCTTTTTCTTTTTTTTTGCCCCTGCTGCTGATGCTGCCTGGGGTGTCAGCGGGTTCCATTGGCTCGCTTGATCGTCATGGCAACCACATACTTGGCAATACGAAGACGAAGCGCTGCGTCTGAGTCATAGTTAGTTGTGGATATATATTGTATATTTACAGGCAGAATGCGTTGTGGCGCCTTGGTGATGGTGCAGAGACAAAGTGAAAGTGAAAACCTGCACAACGTGATCACATAGTTGCTGCTTTGGGCCATGTGCTCGAATACGTTCATGTTGTAAAGGAAGGCAAAAAATACGTAGAAAATATACACAAAAGTAATTATCCTTTCCTGTCAGGGCATGTTTGGCTTTTGCTGCTTAAATTAACCTACAGCCATGACCTTGATGAGTCTAATATTTTTTTTCTAATTTAGAAAATGACAGAAGACCACAGTAGCATCACTAACTCTAAACTGTGATTTCTCATGTGTTTATTTGAAGTCCACCATAATACTGAAATGTGTTTTCACATTTCAGCTATTGTCTTCTCCTGGCATTGGCTAAAATGTGGAAACACACTTTGGGTAGGATAATCACAGAGATGAGCCAGCACCTTCTCAACAAAACCCCCCACTAACAATAGAGCTGAGTCTACAGGAGGTAAATACACGGTTTAAAATGATTTAGTTTCAAAAATAGGAAAAGCTTTTGATCATATCTGTCGCACAGGAAAAGTGCACACCAAGCCCAAGAAAAAAATTCTATTTCTATTTGTCTATCTTGTCAAAAATGCTCCGAACTCTAACCATATCTAATATTTGGCTTTTCATGTTTGTCGGCAAAATAAAGAACAAGTATTGAATTCAGAGAATGTTGACATGGTGACAAAGTAGATGTTGAGTTTCACCGACTGTCATTCCTTTTTTTATCTTGCGGCTTTTGTTGTTGGATAATTCACACACACACACACACACACACACACACACACACACACACACACGCACCTCTAATTTCTGACCACAAATTCTTTCTGTGGAAAGTTTTTATCTATTGTACTCAAGTATGTGTGGTGATGTTTGTTTGTGAGGAGAAACAGCTTGGTTTTGTGAAAATATCCTGCATGTAAAGATGCATCAGCAAAATCTATCACTCACAATTACTGACTCATGTGTTGCTCCATTAGGTTAATAGTTCAGCTCATGTAAATGTGCTTACTCACATACATGAGCAGAGTTAACAGATGAACATTTTAAGACTGCAGTTAATTTTCTGTTTTTCTGCTGTAGTAGCTTTAGCTGGTGCTCGGCACAGTCTCCCCCCGCTGAGGACGCCCATCACAACATTTTTAGAACAAGCAAGAGAGAAAGCATCATTTTTTTCTGGTTCGCCTCAACAAGCTTCAATTTGTCTCCCACTTAGAGACCAATTGACTCGCTCAGCCCTTCGCCCCTGAGACCTGCGAGCAGTTTGGATTAGAAAATGGAGCTCTGCTAAACAGCACTCAGCAGTGTGTGAGGTCCTTGGCTGGATGTCCAGTACAGCTTCACAATGCAGAGACGTGGCTGACGACAAACAAATCTAGATAATCTTGATTGGCTTGAAACCCCCAGTTACCTCACCTTAACGGTAATGTGGTTAGTAACGTTTATTCATGCAAGAAGGTCGTGATGATTTATACCTGATCATGTAAGTTGGAACAGTGACTGTTGATGACTCTGAACTAAATTATATATAATTATTTATGTGAGATAGAATAGAATTTACAACTCAGATGCTGCAGAGCGATGAGTCAGACCTCGCTCCTTACAGCCTCTTCATACCAGCATTTATAAAAGTGAATTTACAGACTGTAATCGTAAGTGTAATCACCGGGAGGAGTGGTTTCACTTGCAGAGGCAAAATCTGTGCACTGCTTCTGAGTTCCATTTTGGTGAACTCTGACTCTGACCTTTAAAGAAGCTATTATATTAGCTGTTTTGCAACATCTAATTTTATATAACCCTCCTCTGCTGCAGTATAACTGCTCCTCTAAAGTAACCACACCAAACGTAACATGTCTCAACAAAGTATTTTCTTGTGTCTGGGGTTAAGGCTGCGTAAAGCTTGTCACATGTCACATGTTACAACAGCCAGTAGTAAGAGGGAACCAGGGTTCCCACTCTTCCCTGGAGATCATCTTCCAGGACTTTTCCAGGACATTTTCAGTGATGATCTAGCTGGTATGACAGACAGGGATCACAAACAAGCTTGTCTTGTTTTAATTCTATGTTTTCATATTGCTTTATCATTTATTTACTGCCATTATATTTTATTGTTGTATTTTTTTGATTTCTTTTGGAAAGCCCTTTTTGTTCTGTGCTTGGCAAGCGCTTTTCTTATGAATTACATTTGAACAGCCATGACACCAGTAGCTGAACTGTCTCAACACAAATAATAGCCTAATTATTTTTCCTACTAACTGCATTCTGTTGAACCCTAGCCTTCTAATATAAAGTTAATTGATGTACTAAAGAGTGTGTCACAACAGGATATGAAACAAAGTCATGGTATTAATCAGTTTATCACACCATATGTTAGCCCCTTTACTAACAAAGACAATCACAATCTCACTGCGAGCCACTGCTAAGGTTTCATGTCATGTTATGGTTATTTTATTATAACGTAGCACTGCGCATTTTGCTGTTGTTTGTTGAGCATACAGCCAGGAGCGACGTGATTGATGTTTGATCCCGCTCCTGAAACTCCTGGTAATTAGCTCCACTCCCAACAACACCTGACACATCTAAAACCATTGCTCTGAGCCAAAGCTGAAAACACAAACCTTAAACCTTTACAGGCAAATCAAACTAGCAAGCACATCAACTTCAGCAACTGAAACAATCTTGTTTACCACTTTAACATTATTCAACCAATTAAAACAAGTTGAGAGGAAAACGTCATCAGACCTGTGCTACAATTCAATTTAATTCAAATTTGCTTTATTGGTATGGATGTGTAACAACAACATTGCCAAAGCATCATACAAACTATATAAGAACAATCAACCCCATACATTTCATAATAAGTATTCATAAGTAATTAAAGTGTAAAGTAATTAAAGCGTGTGTGTGTGTGTGTTTGTGTTAGAAAAATTAAACTATATTAAAAATTAAAATAAAATAAATAAATAAAACAGCAATTGTGTGTGTGTGTTCAAAAAAAATCTTTCTGAACATTTTACTTTACTTCACTCCAGGTGTTTTTCATGACTGGAAAATTGGTCAAATGTGTTCCAGGTTTTCCAGGACGCATGGGAATCCAGGGAACGTTCTGAACTGCACTGTAACTGTATTATGCATTACGCCCAGATCCCAATAGCTCATGAAATATGAAACAGTAATCCAACAGTATTAACATTACACAGCATAGAGGATGACAGCAATGCAGTGTTTTCCCTAGGTTGACTGATTTGAGGGGGGAGGATGGCCCCATTGATGGGGCTCAGTGCGTGTGTGTGTGTGTGTGTGTGTACACAGAGTGGAGCAGAGCTTCATTTGATGACAACTCGTTACATTACATAATACTGAAACGCTTCAACCAGAGTGTTATGGCTGGAGATGCAGAAACTTAAACTAACGGTGAGTCAGGAAAGAATAAATCTAGTATTGAGTGGAGCCAATGCGTTGAATTAACCTGGAGCACTAATGCTAAGTAAAGGATGAAATGGAGCAAATTTTGCAGTATTTATTTTGTAAGATTCTAGATTGCTTGAGGTTCGAGCTGTTTTCGGGTTAATTCAATCAAGGTTCTATCCCAGCGTAATAAGAGAGTATGGGTTCAGTCACACCCAGACCCACGGTGACGTTTCTCCACTAAAGTGTGGACATAAAATCCATGGGTTGAAACCAATATGTTGTCTTCCATTTTTTTTCTTTATTCAAATCAATTGAAATCGATTGTCAAAGAACAGAGGATGTTGTGTGCTGTACAGATTGTAAAGTCCCAAATTTTGATGTGTGATGTTGGGCTATATAAATAAAATTGACTTGACTTGACTGTGAAAGGATGCAGAGCTTCAGCTATCTATTGGCCTCCCCAGGGCCACGCTGCTAGTGTGGCGAAAAACACAGAAAAAAACTAAGAAATACTCCGTTTGGGGGAGGGGCACTGTTCAGAGGCACACTTGTCACATTCTGTTAGGTTTTTATGAGACAGCAGTTGTGTGTGTGTATGTGTGTGTGCGTGCGTGTGTATGTAGTGGTTGATGGTTGAAACTGTTCCTTGGATGTGGGTTGAGCCCCGACCAACCAAACGCTATCATCCCACCATCACCCCCTCCCCAGCCAGTCTAGCAGCTTGTCCTTCCCCAGGGCCCGTGTCTGCCATGTCAATCCAAGTCTGGGTGGGTACACACTGGATCATAATCACACCAACCATGTTTACAAACATTCAGACAAGCACTCACGGTAGGTACTTTTAATTTTACAAAGAATTACAATAAGAACTTCGTCAGGATCATGATTAAAATGTCTCATCACAGTCCGAACAGACTGGTTCATTCGGAGAGAGAAAAATCTTCATAAGCAGTTCAGTGGATGGTTGTGTCATTTGTGGGGCGAAAAATATTGATCGCGCAAGGAGGGACCAAACGCACAACCCCCCAATAGAAAGGCCTGTACCCTACTGACTGAGCTAACCAGGAACCAACAGTTGTTTTCACATTATCAAATTTGTTTGCTGATCCCCGACCCACAGCATTAATAAACCTGAAGCAACAGTGGCCGAGATACTGCCAGTACTTCCTTAGAAGATAAGAAAACTCTAACCCTAACCCTAACTCCATTTCAACACATTTGTGTGTATCATATCAAACCTGCGTGATGATGACAACGCTGTTTCAACAATTCACCACCACATCGGAACGCTCAGAGGAGCGTAATGTGTGAAGAGTGATGATGATGATTGTGTTGCCACAATTCGGAACGGCACAAACACGAACCATTTCTTCTTCACTTGTAAGCAACTCCGATGCTATTTACCTTTTTCCGGCAACAACGAACGGAGTTCCCATGGGACTTCAGTGCAAGACTACAGCTCGCCGTCTAAAACCCTATTTAGGTGAATTTACACAATGGCTATGTTGCTAAACGCATCTTGTTGTCATGTAAGAGAGGCACAAAGACACTCTTTATGTAAATGCCCCCATAACTGCCGTTTTAGCTACGTGGGAGCTCTGGGCATTAGCTGTAGCAGCTCCGTGTTGCAAGCACCAATCCGGCTAGTTTTTTTTTTCTATAGACAGTACTCACAAAGGTAAAACGATCAAGATTAACTTAAAAATTGCCCGGAGTTCTCCTTTAATGAGCGACTTAACAAGCGACTTAACAAGCGCTTCAAAGTTAACATGAGTCAGCACTTTTCCCACCTTTTCCTCTCTTGTAGCCATGCAGGTTACACCGATATATGTAGAAGAATTAGACTTAGGAACACCTAAAGCAGGGCAACCCAGCGGGGTTTAAGAGGTTTAATACATCCAAAGAACTTCTATTAAAAAAAACGGACCAGGCGTTTATTTGAGGCAGGCGTTTATTTGGCAAAATGTGTTCCCACACCAGGCCAGTAAAAGAGATGGATATTTGGGACTACTAATTGAAGTTTTACGGTAGTCCACGCCAGCACGAGCAGCTCCGCTTCGCTGTATTATTAATTCTGAACGTGTTTCGTGTTGCAAATTTTACCAAATGCAACACTGCACTCCCATGGGTCTGAGCAACGCACGTTTGAAGTGGATTGGATAAACGGTTCCTGACATAATCGAACAAACACACACACACATACACACACACACACAGATTCCCCTCTTTATTAGAGAGATGTACACACACACACAGACACTACACGTGTTTTAACTTACCAGACCTGATTAGACCTCTAAGGGTTGTGTAGCTGGATACAGAGTTGGCTAAATTGACATTTCCACAACCCTGCTTAGTTTTGTGGCACCTTTTAACTATTTATTGAACACCTCAGTGGCCCAACATAATTCCCAACATAGCTTGCCCAACTTCAACCTGAAGAGAAGTCTAATAGGCAAAAAAACCACCTGTGTTGGTGTGCAGATCCTTGAAAGCAGAAACTCCAATTGTTATTCCAATGTGATGAAATCTGTTTAGCCAACACATGCTGGAATGTTGATCTGAAAACCTAACCTTGTGGTTTCAGAGCCAGTAAAGTAAGAGTTATTTTCAGTCGGCACAAAGATTATAGCATCTTCTCACTTTTGTTCATTATATTTTCATGGGTGTAATGGTTGCTAAGCAACAACAGCAATTTTCTGTGTCTGAGGAACACAGAGAGGAACTACAGACAGCCTGAGTGGGTTTTGATTAAAAAAGACTAAATCTTTGATCTTCTCGTGCTCTGCTTGTTAAAAAAAAAAAAAAAAACAGGACTCTTAGTTGGTATGTAAAATTTGTTTTATCAGTGGAGGTGAACTTTCTGCTGCATCAAAGTTAAACTAATAATAGAGGTGGCTCATGTCTCCATGTTGGAAGAGTGACAGCAAACCTGACAGACTGGCTGATTGAGCTTTTATTGTATACATCAATTTCTTTGTATACAGCAAATAATTAAGCTTCCTGGACATTTTCATATTTTATGTGTTGGCTCTAGAGATGGCAATGTCAGGATTTCTGCCATGACAGGATTCTTCCATAATGGTTGAATTCCTTTCAGCTTCAGCTTTAGGTTCCTTTTCCCCCCTTATTTTTTACTACACAGTCCCCAATGTGTAAAGCCCACATAGTGTAGCAGCATGATTTCATGAAGTGTTTACATTCTGGATATTAAACCTTTTTCCTGAAGATATCTCAAGAAAGCTTTTCCAACCACCCATGGTTTCTCTCCAACAATCCTTTACTCCACTCACCCCTTTTGCCATTGACCTTTTACATCTGACCTGTACATGCTCAACATTCACTGTTCCAACCTTCTTATTTTTCCTCTCATAAAAATTTGCATTAGTTATTAAGTTATTAAGTAAGGCCGTAATCGTAAAACAAGAGTCTTTCTGACACCTACCTCTATAAATTCTAACTTATTATACTTATATAGTTTATTTATTCCATATTTTCTAATAAGATCTCACTATGTGTTGGATTTGATATTTTGGTAGAGTTGCAAGTTGCTGTAATCATTTGTTCTATTCATACTGGCTTTGAAGCGACCCCTCCTTAGCAGGATTCCACTCAAAAAGATTCTTCCGTTCAAAAAGACAAAGCTACTATTAGGCTTCAGCAGAGTTAGATGACTCATCTTATCTACCATTGTTTGCAAGAAAATAGACAGTATCTTAAGGTGTTGCAGTAAAATGAAGCCCCTTAAGTCCGATAAAATGGTATTTTATAAATCTTGTGGCGCCAGAGCCATGTCATGTTCACTGCTTACCCCCCCTTAACCACTTAATTTCCTGTATTCTGAACACATTTTCTGCACTAATTTATGGACATTTCTTTATTTATATGAAGGAAAACAAAATTAAGGTGACAGGTGACAATTCAAAATATAAAAATATAATGGAATATGATGCAGTAATCAGCTTTTAGACAATGCACATTTGTTTCTAATCTAATTCAGTTGCATTGCATGTTTCCCTATTGTGCATTGATTCATTGGTTATTTAACATTTGTTATTGCTGTTTTTTGGAATATTTTTAACAAAAGCTTTCAAGAGGTGATGGAGACATTCTGATTCTGACCTGTCCCCAGCATCCCCAGTGTAAATGACACTTATCTGTGAATATTTTTAAATGTCCCGTCCATCCAGGCTGTTATTGGTCGTGAACCGATCAATCAGCATACGGCTGCTTGAAAAGCACCCGTGTTTCTGTTCTCCCTCGAGAACAGGCAGGTGAGAACAGGAACAGGTGAGCGTCACATAGTGCCCAGAGAACCAGATATGGAGAGGGCAGAGGAGAGTACCGGCCGCTTGGGAGAAATCCTGGTACGCAAGAAAATGTGCCAGAATGCGCCAAAATGTCGACGTGTGGGAACTGTGTTCCGGCCCACTTCAAGCACTGCCGCTTATATAATGGCTTCCTCCAAAAGGTCAACACAGTCAAGATGGTTTCCAGCAGCATCTGCGTGTCAAGTTTCCTCTTAATTGAACTGTACTGTAAGCATCGTGCAAATGTACTGTGCCTTCACAAGTGAATACAATGATTTCATTCACCCTAATTGATCTTGGTCTGAAATTTTACTGTTCTTCATGGCTGAGTGACCAGGACTTTCATTAAAGTGATGAAGTTGAGCCATGTCTAAAAAGACAGAGTTGAGTCTGAAATGATGATGCGTTTTCAGAAACGTCCTAAAGTGGTCACTGTAAAGAGGATATGTCTTCATATACATAGCATTTATCATCTTTCCTGCAATTTTGTTTTCCCGTTCTTTAGTAACTTTAGTAACAGCCTCACAGTATTGCTGTAGGCTTTTTACATTTTATTGGATTCTTATTTATAACCTTTAATTCACGTCTGCTGCACTGACCCACTTTCTCCTCGGGGATCAATAAAGTTCTTTTGTATCTTATCTTAGATCCAAGTGAATATCAGCCATGCTGTGAGTGCTGTGTATTTAAGTGGAGTGAATCGATGTCGGGCTGAGTGGTTTGTATTGTAAGGACGTGTTGGACTGATCAGCAAGAACCTGTTTCCTCAAATGCCAACCTATTAGCAGGTTAGAGGTTTGGACCATGACCATTAAATCAAATTTGACCAAAGTACTGTTCTTACTCTCTGTTTGACTGTGTGAAGAGGATTTAATCTTTTCATTGTCACAGCTGCAGTGTTTCGCCATGAAGCATCAACATAATGTTGAAATGTACATTTGTCTACTGAACAAAACTCTACCAGCAAACTCAAGCAGCAACAGGAGAGTAGTAGTACATTTCTAAATAGACAAAACCAATAGTAACTAGGTCGAGGAGCAGACGTCACAGTTATTATTGAAACTGAACAGATACTTCTGTGACCCTGCAATTATCACTGAGAATAGGGATGTGCCTAGTTTAGACTTCAACTGTAAGTACTGTAAATATCTATTTAAAAAAAAAATCAACACGTCTTATTTACTGTAACACTGTGCAAAGAAAACAACAATGACCATTGTCCAGAAAACTTCACTATTTGCTACTCTAAAGCCTTTTTATATTGTGTTGTTTTTAAATCAGGTGCTTTTAATTATTCCATATATACTCTTATTGTATATGTTTGTGTCTATTTTATACATATCTGTATCTATTATCTCTATATCTCCATTAAAGGGGGCAAAGTGAATGTCAAAAAGCTTGTTCTGTCTTACCAACAGAAACAGAAAGGGAAAATGCTATATAATAATTATAATTCACAATTCTATAAAACAGAGAAAAACATAAAATGCTCATATTGGAGAATGTAGGACCAGAGAATGGTTAGCACGTTTGCTTGAAAAATTAGTTATATATTATAAAAATATTTGAAGATTATATTTCCTGAGCAATATGATTTATTTTTATTTATATAGTGTCAAATAGTACAGAAATTGTTTTCAATTTTTTTATATATCATCAACACGGAAACAAACGGCACGCTGCCTGTAGCTTTTCACACACAGATGGTAAGGCTCTGTTTATATTAACATCCCCTCTCATACACTTCAGCGAGTAGCCATATTGGCACAATATGGTGTTTGTTGTTTGCCGCTTTCTCCACCGTTTTCTCGTTCTGAACAGTATTTCTCTTTTGAGTTTTTGCATGGATCGATATGAAATCAAAGGCTATTTACTCACCTACTGCCTTCTCCTCCAACATCAACAGATTGTTGGCCACCTCCCACTTCTCCGTCGTTCCAGCGCTGTTACTATGAGGTTAACTCCTGGGACAGCCACATAGCTACTAGGGCCAATAACTCTGCAGTTGGTAGCTAGCTGTCCACTGCCCCCAGCCAGTCCTCTGTGCTTCGTGCACCCCGCTGCCATGACATGGACCATCTTCTTGCTGGGCCTGACAGTCTTCCATCTCTGTGTTTGACTAACAGCTGGCTCCAGGATAACACTTTCTGCAACCGGGAATGAAGCTTAAGTACTCTATCCCTCAGCTACTAAATCTCAACAGCTGTGTCATTCCAACATGCATTGCAGCCATCAAAGAACTTGGATTTCAGCGCCATCCGCGTTACATCCACAAGCCCATAGTGGGGCCCACATTTGCCGTCCACATGGGCCCCACATGGGCCCCACATGTCATTGCTGGCTGGGTGGGCAGCACGGGAAACACAGCAAGATCACTGCACACCAAGCAGGCCAGAAAACATGGATTAGAGTGGTGTGTCTGACCACAAGACCATCTCAATGGAACTGCCACTCCTTTCCTCGCACACCAAAGACAAGGATCAAGGATAGACCTTCTGCATCTCTCCTCGGCTGATTTCTCCTCAGTCACTGAGTCGGTTGACTTCTACAACCAATCTCTGAGCAGTCTCCTAGATCTCCACACCCCTGTCAAACTAGAACTGTCAGCTTCTTCTGCTCAGCCCCCTGGAACACCAGCAAACTCCAGAAAATGAAAACAGCTGGGCATGTCCTTGAGCGGCCCCAAGGCCTCAGGACTAATTGTTCATAGGCAACTCAACTGAGAGCATCAGAAGTTCTAAGCAAGGTCCTTGAGAGATGCACGTTCACAGTTCTATTCCAACATTCCAGCTTTTCCCTACCATAAATTATATCCTCAAACTGCAAACGCTCTCATTCAGAAGCCACAGAAGAGAGGTGTAACAATTTCACCACTTTTTTCAGAAAAAAAGTAGACACCATCTGCTCCCTGCTATCCAGCTTCTCCACACTGCCTGGGATTTCCCAACATCTCTGCTGTTTCTCTGACATCTCACAGCGAGAGGCAAAAAGACGAAATCATCCACCTGTGCCCTGGAACCCTTCCCCACAGCCCTGGTAAAGTCCAAACTCTATCCCATAAGTCCCCTCATCGCAAAGGTCATTAACCACTCCCATGTTCCCTTGACGCTGAAAACCACTGTCATCAGGCCACTTCTCAAAAAACCCACCTTAGACCCAGAAATCTTTGCTAACTACAGGCCCATCTCCGACCTTTCATTCATTTCCAAGGTGCTGGAAAAAGTAGTTTCAGCTACAGGACCATCTAAAACAAAGCAACCTGTACGAGAAATTTCAGTCTGGTTTCCGCCCTGGCCACAGCACAGAGACAGCATTGGTCAGGGTCACAAATGACCTGATGATGATGGCAGACGCTGGCTCCCCATCTCTTCTCATCCCCTTGGACTTGACTGCAGCTTTCGACACTGTGGACCACAACATCCTCCTTCTCCGTCCTCCGTCTACATTCCACTATCAGTATTTCTGAATCTATCCATGGGTAGTTCTCATCCTACGTCACCAGGAGAACTGACCATGTAGAAGCTAAATCCCTGACACGTAACATCATCTGTGGTGTCCCTCAAGGTTCAGTGCTTGGCCCCACCCAAATTATTCTCTACAGGCTCCCCCTTGGCCATGTCATTAGCCGTCATGGAATTTCATTCTGCTGCTATGCCAATGACACTCAACTCTACCTCAGGACAAACCCAATCCTCTCTGCTGCCTTGCCATCATCCACTCTGACCACCTGCCTGGAGGAGATAAAGGTATGGATGAAGCAAAACCTTCTGCAGTTAAACAGCTCCAAGACTGAAGCCATGTTAGTTGGCACTCCACACCAGGTTTGGTCATCTAACACTACCAGCATCACCTTCTCTGGCCAAGATATTTCACTTTCAACATCACCCACTAACCTGGGTATTAAAATGGACTCTCATCTGACCTTTGAGGCTCGCATTGAACATCTCTGCCAGACGTCCTTCTTCCATCTCAGGAACATTAAACTCTGTCCCACACTCACTCCTGCAGGTGCGGGAAAGCTTGTCTATGCCTTTCTCTCCTCCAGGCTGGACTAGTGCAATGCACTCCTTACCTGGATCCCTGAGAAAAGCCTTCAGAATCTGTAGTACATCCAGAACAGCGCTGCTAGAATCCTGTTGAGGGTGCACAAAACACGACCAGTACAAGGTCTCCCCCTACCTACCTACCAGTGCATCCAAAAGTGCATTACAAATTAAAATTTATTATTATTATTATTATTATTATCATGCTCATTACATGATAATGTTACATTTACTGCACTTAGCCGACGTGCTAAATCGGTGTGCTTCTTTTCTGTAACTAACTTTCTTATTTTTATGTGGGTCACGTTGAGACGGTGGAGAATTGTGTACATGAGTATCGGTAAAACATCAATAAATCTAAATTAAACATTACAAAGCAAACAGTGGTAGATCTGTGCTAAAGTAGCTGGCTGCTCCTGCCTCAAGGCTAATGTAAAAAATCGCTCTACATTTGCTTTGTAGTGTTACACTCTTTATTGCAGGCTAAATCAACACTTTGACATAATACTGGTGGTACACAGGGTAGTAATAGGGATCGTGTTAGCTGGTGAGGTAATGTGGTTAGGGGTTTTCCCCCAATTTCCACCATGAACATGTATCTCAGAGGATGTACTGCCATCATGACGAATCATTTTCTCCAAATCTAATTTAAGTATGTTTCAGCTGCTGTACACTGTTTTCAGATGCATATGATAACTTATTTATTGCTTTACAGAAAGTCTGCCTGTCCTTTGAATCATCCGGTCCTCACTTTCCTGAATTATAGTTAAGCTTAGTGATTACACCAGATTGCCATACAATTGGCTGTGTCAGTCAACCGGAGTGCTATCAACTGTCCTAGATTCACAAATTCTCCCTCAAGTGTCTCTCCTGGGATGGAGGATGCTACTCGTCTCCGACTGCTTCTGTTTAAGAGGTTTATAGGCTGAGAAGTGACAGAAATTCATAGAGAGTGAAACTATTTTCAGCGCTTTTCAAGTTGAGTGGTATGATGATAGGCTGTGGTGGGACTGTTGTCACAAATTCTTAAGTGGAGGTTATTTTTGGTATGAAATTAACAAGGTTGCTGTGTTGTTCTTGTCATTCTGAGAAAGAGAGAAGTAGGAACAGAGACAAAGTCACTTCAGGTAAACCTCTTACAGTAAAAGTTTCAAATCTTTCTACACAAGATGACTTTTAAAACTAAAATCTTCAGAATATGTAGGCTGTGTTCACACTGAAGCTCAAAATGTCACAAGTCAGATTGTTCTTAAGAAGTCAACTTATCTGTATTTAGCAATTAATGATGAATCATCACAGCATTTTCTCCAAATTAGCCTGAATGAGTCATCTGATACGAGAAAGATTAGATACTGATTTGGCCACTCTTATCTTGTGGCTAACACTTTAGTTTAAATCAGTCAAAAAAATAAACTAACATTATCGACAGAATGTGAAGAAGTAGCATATCTGATGTTATGTCATGTTATGTCAAGACCTACAGAGATATTTACTGAAGTTTTAACAACTGTCATGCACATGATTTGCTGATTTTTTTTTTTGCGAAATCTTAATATAGGAGACAACAAGCAGAGAATGCAATTTTAAAAAATGACATGTTAAATATTTTTCTCACTTTGATCACACTTTGAGAGATACAGACTGTAAATATGGCAGGTTATCTAATCTGATGATGACGTTTTAGCACAAATAACGTATGTATGTTATCTATCCACATCATATAAAACACTTGTGGAAAAGAAAGTGGTGTGTTGCTGTCTTCTCAACCTACCTCTACCTAATCAGCATAACTCTCCGCATGTTTGTGTTATTTAAAAGATTAACATACCTGTATCCTTCCTCCTGCTAATCACAGCCTGGGACTGGGGGGTGTACACATTTCAAAGGGAGTAGTACATCATGAGGGAGAGCTGTTGATAGATGGTGAATCATAAAGTGAGAATCAAACATTGATGTGGGAGTTGTAATTCAGAGGCAGTGTAGAGATCTGTTGGTGAGCAGGAGTTAAAAGAGCGACTGGAGATCCAACATCAGGGCCGTGCAGAGACCATTGGAAGGGCAGGTGCTCAAAGTATAAAAAGGGCACATGGAACAAGTATTTAAATAGGACTCTTCTCAGACTATTGACAGAAATATATCGTTATGTATTCCTTGTTGACACGCATATACAGATGCTTCTGTATCGATACATCAGCAAATGCTGTGACACAAAAAGAAACAGGGACTTCCCAACTCTGGCTTTAAAACACTGGGCTGACATAACTTACAGGGAACAGTTGCTGTTGAGGGGTTGCTATGGATGCGGCTGCTGTTGTTGCTGTGTTGATGCTGATACTACTGGAGGTGATTTGTGACTACAGATATTAAAACAACTATAGGATCTATATTAGCTGATTAAACAATTATGTGACCATAAAAAGATTGTTGAGTGTTTGGGACTGAATCACAGTGACTGAGCTGCTCCTAATACTGCAGCCTTTTGAGAATTTTGATGGCGGCATTGACAGCTGCTAAAAAAAATATTTTGAAAGGTTGGTTCGAATTAAATATTTACTATATATCTGCTTGGATGCTTTCTTTTTTGGACATTTTACTTTTAGAATGTGCCACAGCAAGATTTCACAATGCAACTGTATATATGATTAATCGCTGGGCAGCTGTTATTAATTTTGTTAAATCTCTGATGAGGTTTTTTTTATGTATGTGTATGTGTGTGTATGTACATATGTATGTATATATGTATGTATGTATGCATATGTATGTATATATGTATATAATTTATTTATTTATTTTTTGTGTGTGTGTATGTTGTAGGTCCCCCCTTAGCTGTATTTACTTGATTTTTAATTATATTTATGTATGTCTATGTTTGATGTTAATTGTGAATATGTTGGTGTTTTCTGTTTATTTAGTTTATTATGATTTGTTTTGTAGTTAAAAATGGAAATTGAATAAAAAGTAATTAAAAAAAAGATAATTTGATAGAAGTGCTAAAATGGAACAGTTACTCACATTATCACTTTCTCTTTAGTGGTTTTTCCTGCAAAATAAAAGCACAAGAACATTTTTGCAGCAATGCTTTATGTTAAAAGAGTCTGTAGCCTGCTTGACACACCTCTGAAAGAGCTGTCAGAAAACATGATCCCCCTAGGGTCCTCTGCCTGGAGATACTGGGGAAATGAAAAGGTGTCCATAGGTTGGTAGATGCGGATCAAACGCACACTACAGCACATGCTTTAATGTGAGCATGCAGAACAGTCACTGCATAGTCACTTTGGTGAAGAGGGAGGGTATCACTAAGGTTATAAAAAGATAACGGTTCCTTATGTATTGTCTACTGAAAACATAGTTATGTATGTTAAATTGCATTTCTGTCAATAGATCCTCGTAAATATTACACACTGAACCTTGAAATCGGTATGTATAATTCTTACATTTGCCTTACAATAGTACATAGTCACAAATAGCAGCAAAATGTAGAACAAAATCAGACCAGACATTACTGTGTGAATATGTAGAGCCTCTGCCATGTAGTTACGCTTCCATCATGATCCTTTACAGGATTAAATGTAGGATTTGCTTTTTGTTTGGTTTGCCACCTCGTATATACAGAATAATTTACTTTGAGGGCTGATGCTAAATATTAATGTGAACTCTAGATGCCCCCGGTCTGCGAGGAAGGACATGATCTCTGAATGCTCAAATCTCATCATCACTCTGTACTGAAACGACGTCATCAGCCAGTGTTCATCCCCGTCTATTTAAAAAACTTGGATCTCTCATTTTGTCAGCAAGAGATTTAAAGGAAAGATTTGCTCTCAAATACAAACAATAAGCTGGGGTAAACAGAGAAGCAAGGTTGTTTTACAATTTCAATTCCAAATATGAACAGATAAGACTAAACTCTGGAAAGGTACTCCTGATAAAAGAAATTGTTAACTGAGCATAAACTCTGAATACATTTTAAAATACACCAAGTTAGCTTTGGCTTGGTTGGTTGAGTAGTGATACTGATTATTTCAGTTACACAACCATACAAAGTTTCTTAAAAATGCATTTGATGGCTACATATGACAAAACTCAGCACCATATCATTGTGTGCAAAAATGACTAAGGCCCAGGTAAAAGTCAGCTTTGTTACAAGTTGTTGATCCATGCTGAATACATTGTTGTTGTTTTGCTTTGATATATTTAGACTCACAGATGTTCACGATATAATTACCTAAGTTACTTGGACAAGCACCACAAAGGTAGAATTTAGCCTTTTTATTAGTGTTTTTAAATTAGCCTACATGAGGAAAGGCTTTAAAAGGTTAGGTGTGTAATATTTAGGATAATCCACTGACAGAAATGCAATATAATATACATAACTATGCTTTCGGTGGTGTATAAAGACCTTACATAATGAACCATTCTGTTTTTATTACCTTAGAATGAGCCATTTCTGTCTACACACACCGTGGGTCCCCTTCCATGGACATTGCCATGTTGCACTGCCATGTTTCTACAGTAGACCAAATGGGCAAACTGCTCTACAGAGCGCGTTTCATCACTATGTTGAATATGTACGAGAAAAAGGAGAAGTAGTATTAGTAGTTGTAATTATCTGCTTTGTTAGAAGTAAGAACAGCAGTGAAATTTGGAGAAATGGAGGACCACAGGTATCATTTAGCGCAAGAGCCGACAGAGCGTGTCAGCCACTGTAGCTTCTCCTATGAGCTTGGAAAGGGAGGGATGAGTGGTGACTGATGGTGCGTTCATGTGGTGTCAGAACAATCATATTTTTTTCCCCCTTGCTGAATCTTAACTACAAAAAGAGAAATAAAGTACACTATATATATATGTGTGTGTGTGTATATATGTATATATATACATAGGACATAAGAGTATAATATAAAGATATTAAAATAGGACCATATGTTGAAGGTTTTCACAGCCTTTTTGTCGTTGGATTTAGATAATAAATTGATATAAAATAATGTAGATGTCTGCCTGTGTTGTTTATATGCTCTGATAATGCTAATCCAACACATCTTTGTTTTAGTGTCCATATTGATTCCACATTCCGACTTAAAAGCACATGAACACACACTAAAATTGTAAGAATGACTTCACAACTCAGGAAATGGGAGAAGCATGTGAATGCACCGTGAGCCATTGGTTGCATATCGCAGCCCTCACCACTAGATGCCACTAAATCTTACACATTGAACCTTTGAGGAAGCGGACGAGCCAATAAACTTCCCCAAAGCCATTGATTGACAAGACAGAGTTTACCTGAACTGATGGTGAGCTGCCACAGGCAAAATCTTTACCAACACAGAAAAAAAAATTAAAAGAAAGTATTTCATGATCAGTCATCTCTTCCACTTTCACAATACATATGCATTGTTACTCTGCCCGTGAAGCCCGATTCACATCCCCCTTCCGCACATGATAAATGCACATTCTGAGGTCTTTGCCAATTTAATAGCATAAAATAAGAAAATCATATTGCTTTTGAGCTATTAGGAGCTCAAATCCAATGGCCAGCCAGGCAGACAAGCCTCTGCCTGTGGACTCATGGCACATGAAACTGTGTTTTGGGGGGTTGGCTTCAAGGGAGGCCTGAAGGTGGGGGTTGGGATTTTTTCAGTGGGATACTAAAAATCTAGCTGTCTCTTGCTGGTTTCTCCAGCGTTGCCTAACTTAGCTTTACCTGTTTGTTCACCTTGATAGACAGAGAGGACACATGGATCAAACATAGGCATGAGGATACAGGCAAAGGGAGATGGCAGAGAAAAACGAGACAAGGTCTCCCTAAAAAAGGTTGTGAAACGTGACTTATACCACAATATTTGAAACACATCTTCTTATGCTTTCTGCCGCTCTCTTGTTCTACTGCTTCGATTCCTCTCCACATACACTGCTCCTTTCTGCTTTTTCCTCAGTCAGCCCTCCCTGACTGACAAACCTCATTATACACATCATACTGAGGGCAGACCTACACAGTCCCAGAATCATTGCTTAATTTTTTTTTTTTCTTTCATTCTTTCCGTTTGCCCAGTTTGTCTCTTTGCTTTTGTCCTCACTGACCCATTTGAGCACTTTCAGGTACAGTCGCTGCTCAGCGAGACTCGACGATAGGCCTCCGGGGCTTGTTGCCTAGCAACAGGCAGCAAGCCGGCTTGTGTGGCGGTGGTGGTTTTATGTAACAGTGGGTTTGATGGTTGAATGTAGGGCGCTCAGTCTCTGGGGTATTTGGGGGGTAGTGTAGGGATGTTTGTGTCAGCGACCATGACCCCCCCATACACACACACACTCATAACCATCATGCAAGGAGTGGATGAACAGTAGAGAGAAAGGGCACCCAGCATAAATAACTGACAACAGATTCCATCTTTGGACTGTGTCATCAAGTGTGTGATTTAGGTGAAGTGGGTGGGTTTTCGTTTTCATGACATTCAAAAAAAGAAGTCCTAATTTGCAGGCAGTGCTCACTTCTTTACTGCCATGTCTGCTCTAAGCTATGCTGACACCACAGTTCACAGCGCCTCACACCTCCAGCATTCACCTGTAGGCTCCGAGTCAAAGTGTCCCTTGGGGGGAAGTTTTTATTGTGACTCCCTACAGCAGGGAGTGGGGAGTCACAATGTCAAATGTAAATGTTGTACGTAAGTTGACTGAAAGAACGTAATAAAAATTAGCTTTTCTTTTGAGATGCAGGATGGTTGGACACATTTTCAGGCTATTGTGTTATGAGAATTGCATTAGACCTTCATCCTACCCCCTCGTTCAACAGACTTTTACACTGAGACGATCACAAGCATGGAAACAGCTTTTCTAGGTTCTGCAAATAGTTTACTAATATATTTCACATTAATGTTTTAAAAAAATCATCATCATACAGAGAGAGTAATAATCTGAACCTTATTTCCAGTTTAAGGAGTCCTGTGAATCTAGCTTTCAGTCAGTTAGCTGAGCTGCCCCCTCTACACACACACACACACACACACACACACACACACACACACACACACACACACACACACACACACACACACACACACACACACACACACACACGCTGAACTGCTTTGAATGAACATTGTTGTATGGCAGTCAGTCTGAGTGAGTCTAAATGTTTTTGCTTTTTTCAAGGTTGTATTTTGTGTGTTTATTGTGTAATGTGCACGTTTTGCTTCTCCCTCTGCCTGTTGAACCAGATGGCGGTCAACTACTTGTGGTCAACTGAAGAGCATCACTGGCGGGATGGAGACAGTTGCCATGGTGAAAGTGACGTCTGATTCACATTCAAATAGCTTCAGATATTGTTACTTTTTAGTTGACCTTTTAAGTGTTTTTAACAGTTTTCACTAACAGATGCAGAAAGTAGCTCTCTGACTGAAACTAAACTGTCTTGTAATTTATGCATCAATTATTATAAACAACAGGGACCCTTGATGTTAGTTAGACAAGGGCCTCATTATCCTGCCATCATTTGTTATCTACACAGCTCAATCAGGAAATGAACTGGTCTAGATGGCTTTCTGATCACGCAGTTTGCTGTTTGTGCAATGAAAGCCACTAGATGAACTCTGTGCGTTATTAGTTTGCATTTCGTGTGTTTAAAGTGAAGCTGCAGTAGTGGAGACTTTTATTAGCTGGGAACAAATACTCGTCTCTGGTCTCTGTTTCAACTTGGCTGCTTCATTTGATCCAGACATCAGGCTCTCCAGCTCTGAGGTAATAATTTGAGCTCAGCTGCGGTGCCACAGGCTCTCTGCTGTTTGTGTAAGTGTGTGTGCGACAGAAGAGAAAACAAGGGAGTGTGGGTAAAACAATTGTTTTACATTACAAGTCTACAAGCCAAAACAGCAGCTCAGTGATTATTACTTACCAGTTCAATCAGGTGAAGAAGGGGTGAAGAGCAATGCAGAAAATCTGGATGGATCACCTGTGCAAGACCTCTGATGAGCTCAGCGGTAGGACCCCTGGGTGCTGGACGTGATGAGAACTGGAGGTGAATGGGGTGGAGGAGGGTTGCGTTGATCTGACACTGAAATGACAGCTGATTGGCTTAGAGAGGTTGTGGGAAAATGGGATTGGTTTAACTGAAAGAGTTAATGCCAGACAGACAGAGAGAGAGAGAGAGAGAGAGAGAGAAAATCAATGAATAGCATGAAGACCAACATTTAAATTCAGCAAATACGAAGGAGCAGCATTATTGTTTATTTTAGGTTTGTGTCTAACAGATGAATGTCAGCTCCTAAGAAAATATCTTGCTACATAGCTGCCAAATGTTGACCACAACGTTGGGGGGCAACTGTGTCTCAGGAGGTAGAGCGGGTTGCACGTTAATTGGAAGGTTGGCGGTTCAGTCTCCGGCTCCTCCAGGCTGCATGTCGCAGTGTACTTGGGCAGGATACCGAACCCCAAATTTCCTCTGGTGGCTGTTCCACCAGTGTGTGAATGTGTGCTAATGGTGAATGCAGCTCTTTGAGTGGTTGAAAAGACAAGAAAGGCGCCGTACAAATACGGAGCGTTTACATAACTTTGTCCATTGTTTTGTAACTTCTGGTGTGTCAACAACAAAGATGACCATGCATAGTTTAAAACAATCTGCTGTATCACTTGTCCTGAAAAACTTACATGATATGAAGCCTAGTTCTTCTTTCCTCCCGTACAGTTTGTTCTGATAGACTGAGCATGTGCTGGGTGTTTTAACCAGCCAACAGGAAAAAGCCATTAGAAAAATGGATTTGACAGCGTTGTGTTTGTGGTCAGTCAGGTCAGAGGCCTCTGGGAGAAGAAATAAACCGAGCACACAAGGAGCTCGGCCTCAACTTCGACCTCTGACCCCCTGGGGCCAAAGCCGGTCTGTCCTGTACAGCTCATGTTGATAGTACTTTACCATAGCTGCTGTTTTTTAATTACTAACTGAATATGAAATATTCTTCGACTATGATGGAAAACACTGACCCTTACATGACTGACAGCATATTATTAAAATATACTGCTCATTGAGATTGTTGAGGATTAACAACTACAGCTGCATCAAACTTTTCTTTGAGTACACATTCAGTGTAAAATGTTAGGCCCAATCATTTCTCTAATATCCCAACTGACAAATTTGGTAATATGATCTAAATTAGAGTTCAAAATAAGTTTTGTTGGTTTGAAGTTTTTATTTCAATGAAATTTAGGTGTTTTTTTCACTCAAATCTGTGATTAGGTACATTGCCACTTATTTGTATGTGCATGCCTCTAACTTGAATCTGAACGGAAATTCCTTCAATTAAAAAAAATCCATGATGTCTCAAATGTTTTATTTTACTTGGTTGATGCAGAAAACTTCAAAAAGCTTTAAAAAAAACAGAGCTAAACTTGAAAGAGAGACGCTCTAACAGAACCAACCTGACATTTCTACTTGCTGTAGACAAAACAGTCATGTCATGCTCACAAGACAGACCAGACATAAAGTGGGGTATACATAACTCAACCACCATAGTGGTGGATAAAAACACCTCTGGGTCACCCGTGTCTCCCAGAAATTGGGTTTATATAGCACTAATTTGTTTTGCTAATTATAGCTTAATGGGATGTCATTGCTGCCAAGATTATGTTCTCTGGCAACAACTTGAAAAATTCCCTTGCGCAATTTCAGGATAGGAAGCACCACATTTATGTGCGACATGCAAATCTCAGGGAGCTGGCCAGGGAGTGTACTTTGGTTAAAGCTGGAGTGCAGGATTTCTACATATAAATGAACATCCATTCAAGCCCTCCCCAAAAAAGTTCACACAATGCTTAGCCCACCGCCGCCAGGTAAATCTCTCTGTATTCATAGTGTACCAGAGGCTTTGGCGATATTTCCACAGTGGAGGGCCGGTAGTGAAGTATTTAATGCCAACCAGCAATGGGGAAAAATGCTATTTTAGCTGGTGCCATTTACATTTTATTTTCAAAGTTTGAACAATGGTGAATACTGTTTTGGATTAAACTGCTTTGTGAAAAATACGTCTAGTTTTTTTGGATTGTTTATATTCAAGATGCAATTGTGAGGCTGCTTTACAGCTCTTGTTTTTCTTCAGTCTGCAGAATAATTCCACACACACACACACACACACACACACACACACACACTGTACCCCCAACATGCCAATGGTTGCCATGGCAACTCCATTCTCCACATCTCTGCCTCTCCCGTTGTTACCTCCTCCTCCTCTTTCTCCTTCATGTCCAACAGAAAATCCATACGAGGGAGGGAACCAAGAGAAATACAATCAATTTCTCCCGAACACACAGTGTTTGTGTTTGTCACCAGCGTGGTGACTGGATGCCCCGAATTGTTCAGTTTGATTTGCTGATTTATTCATCAGTGATGTCTTTTTTTAGACATGCCTATTTGAGGCAGATAGAGTGGGAGGAAAATTAAAGCGGCACTAAGCGGAACTTTTAACAAAAAAAAAAAGAAAAAGACAATAAGTCAAAGTGATGGGGAATTATTAGTTGCTATAATAAGATAGCCTTTTGGCATTTGCCTGAAATCGACTTTAAGATGATTGTTGTGGGTGTACAACATTTCCTGCAGGCGTGGCCAGCTGTGAGGTTTACCAAAAACAGTATAGACGGTGACGGAAGAAAAAAGAAATATATAGATGGACATTCAGCTATTTTTTTTGGTTTGCTTGTTAGCATGGTTGAGACCTGACAGCTCTCACCACTTGAGTCATCATAAAAATTAGCTTCATGAGTTAGCACAGACTGACTGGAATGCTAACTGAAATCCAAAATAGAAAAGTAGCTGGTGGAGACTTGAGCATCTGCAGTATCTGCATGTAGTATGGTGAAAGGTAGATACAGGTATCTCACCTGACTGAGGACACCCCAGAAAATTTCTATAAATATTTGATTATATCTTTTCATGTGACAACACTGAAGAAATGACACTTTTCTACAATGTAAACTTGTGAGTGTACAGTAGAGGTGTGCTGTGTGCATCTTCAGGTCGATGATTCAATTTGATATCTCGATGCATCACCTCAAGGGTGGAAATTTCTAGGAACCTCATAGTTATTAGGGCTACGATTAAAAAATCATTAACGGTGGTTGTGCACTGATTTTACCGATCATGTGGATGTTTAGTAGCAGCGGTCATTCAATCAACAACTGCCTGTCTGTGCCAAACAGGGAGAACCTCACGTCTCTGTTGTGTGCACACCACAGACGGTCCGGATCTGCGTGAAATGCGTAAGAAGTGAGTACACCCCTAAGTGAAAATGTCCTCATTTTCGTGAGCTACTGTATGTTGAGGTTGATTTGGTTTGAAACTGGCAGCAACACCAATAAGCAGTTTTTAGGGTTATAGAGTCCCTCACCGCACTTAAGGACTTGCAGACTTAACAGGCTCCTATTAAGTCCACAATTCTAAATCCACAATTCATCAAGTCCTTAAGGTTGCTCATGCAACTCGTGCTTAGGATACAACCTTCACCTGACTCACTAATTGAAATACCCACAATTCATTGCAATACAGATGTGACACTAATCATTTTAATGGAATACACACAAACATAAAACTTACACTTGTTTTAAATTTTCACAAAACCTTACTTGCATCATATAGAAACAATGTTTAACCTCATAATATTGTAGAAATGTGTAAAAGAAAAAAAAGATTAAAATACATTATAAAAACAATTTTTAAAAGTGATGTTATAAAAGCTATGAAATGCAGGACCAGTGAGTACAGCACAGTACGTGTGCCTGAAGTGTGAAGGATGGGCATTTGGTAAAGTGTGGTTTACTATGCACATTCTGTCCTTACTCAGGTAAATTAGTATTTACTCCATATGGTGGTATTAGAAGTTGAAACTTTTATGACCTTAATAAACCACAATTTGTTATGCATGGCAGCACAGGTACTTGCGTATCATAACTTGGTTTCATTCATATCCATAATATCAACACGCTCAAATTTTTTTCAGTACTTTTAGTTGCAATCTCTGCTAATATCTAAACACCTGATCTCACTCTCCGTCATACCTTCAAACTGCACACAGAGACATAAATCAGACTAGGCAGATCATGGCTTGACTTCTGTCTAACTCTTGAAATTAAGAAAAATAGAATATATCACATCTCTTTTTTCATTCTTGATCAATGGAAGTTTTTACTGTAACCAACAATGAAGAGGTCAGATGTCACAGCACCATGACAACAGATGAGAGTGTATCTACTTTTTAGACCGAGCCCCTCCTCAGTGTCTGAGTGCAGGAGTCTGACTGAGCATTGTCTGCCATCTAGTGGATGTGTGGACACATTGCAGGAGGTTGGTGTTGAGTTTCTGAGCTCTCCTCTCCACCTCTGCTACCTCTTTTCCACAGAAAAAGAACTGGTTCGCGAGTAGGCACCAGCCCCGAACCGGCTGTCAAAATGCTTTGGTGGAAAAGGGGCTTGTGTGCATGAGGACTAGAAAGCTTTCCCACTTAAAAAGCAATACTCCTGTTTTGCACATTACCAATACAGATTTCTGTCTGTTTTTTTTCTAGTGGTGGAAGAAGCATTGAGATATTTAATCTAAAAGTAGCAATAACACAGTGTAGAAATACTCTGTTACGTAAATACTCTGTAAAGTAAAAGTCTTGCATTTTAACATCTTACTTTAGTAAAAGTACAGACGTTTTAGCCTCAGAATACACTTGCCAAAGTAAAATTATTAATTATCCAAAATGGCTTATTTTATAAAATATGTCTATGATATTACTGGATTATAATTAGTAATGCTTTATTCGTAAGTCCTTCATGTTCAACATGTAAAGGTGGAGCTTAAGTCAGCTTTTTTATATACCACTACTATCATGATTTATTAGTTGATTTATATTTTGTATTAATAACCTGAAAATATGGCAGAAAGTCATCTAACTTATTTTCACTCCTAAAGAAGCTGCGTCATTGACTGACAAGCATCATTCCCTTCAGTCTAGTTATATCCTTGAAAATGTGTTATGTATATTCATGGTAATATCTGTGGGAACAGCAAATTAATCGTGTCTGCAGCTGAACAGTACAGATGATCAGGTCTGATACTAATAATCTACCATCAGCTTACTCAGTCAGAGTCCAGATGGTTTGGGATCATCCAGCAGGTGTCTGGTTTCATTTCCAGCTCCTCCTCTTCACGCTCATCTGACGATGTGATTCATCAAAACCTTCTCAAGATGAAGAAGAAGGCAGAGTTCTTTTTCTGGTGTGGAAATGAAAGCGGCTGTTTTTTAACTACAGTCAAGCTCTCAGGTCTAATTCATCTCTTTTCTGCATCAAAGTAAAAATCAACAGAAAGCTCAGCAGCCTCTTAAGATGTTCTCAAGTTCTTTTCATAGGATGTATTCCACGAGGTGTCAGGCTCCTTTGATTCTTTAATGTACAGTCCTGAGGAAATGAAGGTGTAACTCAACTCTGATCTGGACTGTTCAACCACCTGAAAGTATTTTTGTCTCGCGTTTCCTTGCAACAGCTGATATTCAAACCCTGTGCAGGATCACATAGCAGTATGAAATAGGGCTGTGATGATGATTATTTTCATTGGGGATTTATCTGTGGATTAGTTTTTCAATAAATCACATAGTCTGATCTTGGTCTATAAAATGTTATAAAATAGTGAAACATGTCAATCAGTGTATCCTAAAGCCCAAGATAATGTCTTCAATTGTTTTCTCCACAACCCAAAGATATTAAGTTTACTGTCATAGAGGAGTAAAGAAACCAGGAAATATTCACATTTAAGAAGCTGAAATCATAAATTTTATTTATTCTGAAGTGATAAATTAATTATCAAAATAGCTGGCGATTAATTTAATAATTGCTGACAACTAATTGATTAGTTGTTACAGCTCTGCTACTGTATGTAGTGAAAGAGTTTTCTTGGTCAAGAATTTCTCTGATTACTGAAATACGCTGACATCTTCACACATTAAAACATATTTTTATTAACTCAAAACTTATTTATAAAGAAAAACGGTAAAAGTACAATTTCTGTTAGTATCTAAGTGCAGGCTGATATTTTAGACTGTTTAAAAATTATGAAAGAACATAAATAATATTAAGGAAATGGTGTTTGTTGGAAATCACATGATCACTTCCCAACACAACCTTCTTATTCTGAGGCGAGTTGTGCAAATGTGGCAAAATAAAGGCAACAAGACACCTGGCTTATATAAAAAATTAGACGCCATTTTATTGTGTTCTCATATATAAAAGAAATACAAAAAAGAAACATCGACACCGGGGCGAGGGACAAAGCGGGACAGGGTTTCTGGGTTTTGGGAGGGGGTGGGTCGGTGGCCTGGCGACATAAAAAAGGGGAAGTGGAAACGACAGGAGGAACGTCAGACAGTCCGAGGGAACAGACATCGAACAGATGAGGGTGGATGCAAACAGAACGCAGCGGTTCCGTCCAGTCCCTCCCTCCCTACCCCACCACCACCTCCTCATCCTCCTCCACCTCCTCCTTCAGGAGCAAAGTGGAGTTTCAGTTCAACAAACGTTCATCAAAAGCAGAGCTGTTTCAGGAGGCAGGCATAGTCTCATTGGTTGAGTAAAACCTGAGCGGTAAGGAGCCAGAGAAACCTTGTCAGAGCACATTTAGGCGAAAAAGAAAAGTGAAAAGAAGTAACTTTGGTGAAAATATGCAAGTGGCTGTGTTCATTCATACAGGACATTCATGATGTTAAAAGGGACGCAAAATAGTTCTGAAAGCCAATATGTTGGCTCAGCTAAAGTTTAGCTGGGATCCTGCCTTTACCTGGCTGTAGGATTAAAGTGTCCTGTGGACAACAAAGTTTCTGTTTACATTCAGTGTTGCTCACTAAAACACTAACACACTTAAGGCTCGTGCAGACTACACGATTTTCAGCGTCGGCTGATGGCTGTACCGTTCACACTACACAACTTGCCATCTTGTGACAGGAGTCTTTAAGTCGCTGTGGCGTTCACTCTACTTGACTCATCGGTGACAGGGGGTCACACACTACGCGAGCTGACAAGGACTCTGTCACCCGACGCTGGTCTCCAATCCACGTTTAGTTAAGAAAATCAACGTGAAATTTGAAACGGGAGGTGCGCAAACCTGCACACGAAAAAGCTATTGTTTGTTATTATAAAGATACCAATTATAAAGACAAAAAATCTGGGTGAAAGAATGGATTAGTACACTCAGGTAGCAGGGATTGTCTGAGCTACAGAGAGCTGGAAGGGAGTAAAAATAGTTTTGCAGTGAAAAAGTAGCTGCCCACTCTGCCAGCTGCCTGCTCTCATTGGCTGCATGGGGATGTCGAGTCGGCCGACTCGAACAGATATTTGGCGTGCTAGATATCTGGCAGACGTTGGCGATGAGTCGATGTGTGTCGGGAGCCGTTTTGATGCGTCAATGAGTAGTTCACACATAACGACTGGCAACCGCCGATCAACCCCTGATTTACCCCCGATCACAGCCTGACGATCGCCGAGCGGAAAATCGTGCTAAAAATCGCGTAGTGTGAATTACGCATTACAAGGCATTTGGAAGGTTGATGTTTCTTAAGTTTGAAACCTGATTTTTTTCCATCCATGCATATTAGCGGGCTGTCTTCTTCATTGCCTTTGTTGATGCATTACTGTGTTTCTTACTGCAACCTGTAGCTCAGTGGAATAGTGTGAGACCATTACCAGGACTGTGTATCACCTCAAACACAATTTTAAGGTTTCACTAATCACAACACACACCATACTTGCTACTCATGCATGAGCATATTAGAGCACTACAGGACTCACAGATTAATCTGCAAGTTGCGAGTCACGCGACACCTTCTGAGATTGTGTGTTCTTGCAAACAGCTTTTGTGAAGTTGTCCCAAGGTCTTGGGGTTTGGGAGCTGTGCATGTCCTCTGTAAGCCTCTACAACCCATAATACCCTTCTCTGAGTAGACCTACAGCAACGTTTAATATGGTTTGTTGAAACCTAATAATGGAATCCATGCCCTAAAAAGCAGTGATGATTGGTCAGCTGTTTTCCTAATCACAGGTATGGGCGCCCATTCAGAGGTCTGAAACCAGATGAAGCTTTCAGTACTGGAATGCTAAAAGTGCAACAACTCCTGAACAACTTTGACCTGCTTTTGTGGTGTGGCTGCGTCCTAACGTTACTTAGCCAGAAAGTCAGCGTGTGTGGCTGCACCAACTGAAGTTTAACTCAACCACTGGAATCTATTTTGCCCGAAGAGCAGCTCTGCCTCTGAGAAATCTGAGTGGAACTAAAACTCCAGTCTGCTCTTCAGGACAGCTCAGTCTTATCAGCTGCTTCAGTGTGATGCCCCCCTCCCACCTCGGAGCCACCGGGAGCTAACAACGTCCTCCGGTTGTAGTGGTGGTGGCCCTTCATGATGCCCGAGTTGTTGTTCTCGTTGAGGATCTGCTTTTGCTTCTGCCTGTTGAGTGACTGCACCAGGCCGAGCACCACGGCAGCCAACGAGTACTGGCCGGTGATTTTGCGCGGCTGCAGGATGAGCGGGTTGGGCTGCACCCGGCCCAGCAAGAAGTGCGTTCGGATCTTGCCCTCCTGCTCGCTGATGCCCTTGACGTAGATTTCGCCACGGTACTCAAAGGCGAAGCCGCGCTCCTTCAGGATCAGGTAGGTCTCCTCGTGCACCTGGATCTTGCCGCTGACCCCTGTGCTGTCCATCCTGCTGGCCAGGTTCACCGTCTTCCCCCAGATGTCATACTGAGGCTTCTTGGCACCTATCACACCCGCCACCACCGAGCCGTGGGCCAAACCTGCCAGAGACACACAGTTGTCACAACTCTAGAGAGGATGCTCACTGCTCCTAGACCCTTGTTTTCATTTTTTAAGGATTTTCATTGAAAAATACAAATTATTATAATTATTGTATTTTTTTTCATGTTTCCACACATGAAAAAGATGCAATGAGAGGAAGTGGAAGGCATTTAGTCGGTAGGGAAAGATTTCAGAATGACACGGAGCTCTTACCGATCCTCAGCTCGAAGTTGTTGAACGAGTGCTTGTTGATCTCCTGGATGCTCTCGTTGAGGGCGATGGCGAAATCAGCCAGCGCACACAGGTGACCCCATTTATCTTCACATTGCTGTGGGAGGCAGAGGAGAAGAGAAGAAGAGTCTGAGTCAGGTGAACGCCGGGACTCGTGAGGATGAGCTGGAGGACAGATGTCAGAGATGAAACTGGAAATTTGTCAGCTCAGGGGTGAGGAAGTGCGCCGGTAAAACGTTTCCAGCCTGGCTGCTCATGAGGTGCTACACCTACAGTCCAGCGGTCACTGGTGGACGTGGAAGTCACTGACATGTTATTTTGGGTGCATATCCGAGTATACGGTGGTGCACTTACTGTCATTTTCAGAGTATTTTATTCATGAGATTTGGTTCAGTCCCCTCTGGCAAAGACTAAGTGCAAAGTCTAAACCAGTGTTAGCACGAGGGCTTTGTATGCCAGCTCTGTATCAACCCACATGCATGGTATCCTTTTTTTCAGAACAAACTCAGCTCATTTTGGAAATTTAAGTATAAACAGCTGTCAGGAACATTCAAGAAAATTGACAAATGTGCTTATAAAAATAATAAAAATCTGCTGTGGGTTTAAAAAAATGTTGTTTTCATATTTATACACACAAAAACAGCAAACTGTAAAAAAAATAAAACTATGACACAGTTTTTGTGCCTTTTTCATTAAAAGTCCATATGCAATGATAAATAACTGAAAATATTAATCATTTAGAATTTTCTTTCACCTCACATCAGCACTTTCTACTGGTATATGTAAATAAAGCTGTGTTACCATAAAATAACATGCAGAACAAAACATGTTAACATTAATGATTAATGAAAAGTTGTTGAAAGGTATTGTGTTAGCATTGTTACTAAAACGTATCATGTTGGCTAAAGTATTTTTTATACTTTAGTCAAACAATTTCCAGCCCTTTATAACCTCAAAATATATAACAGCACATGGAGGCTCGATACTTGAGACCACGAGTCACTTGTCAGCTGTTCGAGCTTTTGCCCTCTCCCTTCCTACATGTTTCCAATGGCAGAAGAAAGTGTTACTTGTGAAGACAATATGGAGCAAATTAAAGATGACTTAGAAATCTGCAATAATATAAATGAAGTTACATAAATAAAGTTCCGGAACAGGACCACACCTCTCTCTCTCACTAGTTCAACCACCTGCGTCTCATTCAGTTCCTCACATTAGTGAACAAGCCCAGTCTAAATAGGTACAACACGTCTCTCCATGGTGAATTGATGCTACGTCAATGAGCAGATGAAACCCATTAGGCTTCCACTTCAGACATTTGGAAAATTATAAACAAGTCTATCTATCTATTAGCAGTTACTGTTTGTGTCTTGTGAGCCTTATGGAAGGGGGGGTTACCAGTTAAAGAAATAACACTGCAGGTAGCCATCAACCCAGCACCACACAAAGCCCCGCATTAATGCCCTCCTTGCTGCTCACGCTCAACTGGTACAGCATGAAGTTAAAATGAACCGGGAGGATCTCACCTGTTTTTCAGGCGACAGACCAGAGACGGCCATGTAGGTGCTGCCAATCGTCTTGATCTTCTCGATGTCCTGGAAACGTTCCTCACCAAGCAACTGTGACAATTGATAGAATGAGAGATTTCCAACATTTAAGTGTTTACTTTTCTGATTAAAAAAAAAACTTTTGCTAAATGACATGAATCCAGTGAGATTCCAACATTTGACCTGAGTCACATATTTTCCTGCCTCCTGCCAGTCTGCTTCATCTCTGACTGATCTTAGAAGCCAGAAAAGACATAAAACTCTGGGTAACCAAGTAAAATAGATCACCTTCTGCTACTTTTATTATTGGCTGCTATGAAAATAAAAATATAATATTTTTTCTGTCCCATAAACTTTCTGTCTGGGGTTCTATTCAGCACAGGAAGTCTGATTTAGAATTATTTTACATTTACAAGAACTCCCACTTGACTAGAAAAACTAAATCAAGTTTTATGCCAGCTCAGTTTTCTTGACGAAACATCAAATGATTTATATGATGATATAAAGTAAATGATTTTTTAACAAAACTGTAATTTTTTAAGCATTTCCAAATTTGATCTTAAGCACAACAAGGTTTTTAAATCAAATCAATGAAAATATTGACACACAAACTGTTAGTTTCTGGAACACTGGTAGATGTTTGGTGTTCACATGCAGCAGCAATATACAAATGCAGCACACAAAGAAGATGAATTATAGAGAGCTAACATGGCCTCTATCGTCTCCAGTTAAAAAGATATAATGTATTATATAAGTATGACCTTGCCTACCTGAGTGTAACAATGAGCCCCAGCAACAGAAAGAGAAACGGACAACACTATAACACTGTGACAGCAGCAGATTGTAAAAGAAATGAGCTGTTTCAAATAGATATACAAGAACTTGATTAAAATATTCCATTTGAAATCCTTACACCTGATTAACTGCTTGTTAATGTCTCCTTAAAAGTGCCATTCTGATCATATGGTCTGCTTCTAATAAGAGTCTGTAAAAGGTTCTCAGTCATCCAGGGCATAATCATGCAAGGAAGGTTAAAATCAAGGGCAACTGGACTCTGTTGACAATACTAGAAGACGTTTGGTCTCTCATACAAGAGACTTCTTCAGTCCAGACTGACTGGTAGGGAAACTCGTTAGAGACACCTGAGGCCACGTCTGAACAACCATAGCTCACATCTTCACCTGAAGCCAAAAGTCATTTATCTGTTTGTTTATTTTCCTGGGAAGTGATGAAAACACAACATTATAAGGGGATGAGAGACAAAAAGTCCAGTTGTCCTTGATTTTAACCTTCCTTAGATAATATTATGAATCACTCTGCCATCCCACTCTCTGTCTCTCAAGGCGAGTTCCCTGATGGCGAAAAGAGAAGTCTGTCTGCGTTTGAGGAAAAAGTGTGTGAAAGTGAGGCGCGTGGCCCGAGGCGGCAGAGAGCGCAGCTGGTGTCTGTCGGTCTCTGCTCTTATTAGGAGACTTTGACATTTTCTGTCACAAACTCGAGTTCCTCTAGACTTCAGTCAGTCCACAGGGGACCAAGAAGTGCCAGAGTTTTAAAAAACTTCAGCAAGCGTGCTAACTCATACTAACCCTGAAGCACAGAAAATTATTGACACGCCTTTGCTTCTGCTTGTCAGTCTTTGTGCCAGTTTCAGAAATCAGGACACTTTTAACGTGCAAAATTTCAGTTTAAGTAGTCTGAGAAACACAGGCCTGAGCAGTGAATCCTCAATTAGAAAGTGCATTATAACTAGCAGGATGGTTTCAAGAGGGATGGACGTTCAAACCCTCGATACAACGACACAGCAACTCTGCCGCCTGACTGACTGACAAATTGACTAACATGAGAGCTCTTTCATTTTGGCACTGTTTTTCTGCCTTGTAGCTGAACTTTGTTTAGTAAGAGCTGATTTGATCTGAAATACTTTACAGAACTGACAGTGTTTCCTTCTTCTTCGATTGGCCAGAGGGAGTATTACTGTGAGGAAAACCTACACACATTTTTGATATAATTGGACAAGGATTTCCAGTGTACTTTGAACGTCTTTATCTTCATTAATAACAACCACAGTCCTGCCAGTCCAACTACAGAAAATCTTACAAACCCTTCTATAACTTGTGCATCAGTACTGAAAGAAAGCTCATTCTGGATTTATCTCTGTAGTGTACTTGAAAAAAGCGTCCACAGTACTTTGTACGATGAGTGTTTAGTGTCTTCTGATAACCTGCAGACATGAGCTCTCCTGTTGTTCTTGCCTTTGCACTAATCACTTCTGAAGTGATCTGGGAAATAAGATGTTTTAATCAAAACTGGAAGATGTTGACGACACAGACGGTCCCCCGCATGTTTAAAAGTTGGGCTGAAGTAGACGCGGGCGCACTTCAAAGTCTGCATTCTCACCTCGTCAAAGTCAGCAATAATTTCGTTGAGGAGCCTCAGGCACTCGACTCCCTGGTTATTCATCTCAGTCTGGGAGTAGAAGTCGGCGAAGCCGGGGATGGATGCGAACATCACTCCCACAGAGTCGTAGGACTGGGAGTACAGTTCCTGTGGGGACAGACGCCACAGATTGAGCACTTATGATCACATGGCTCTGGATGGAAATGGTAAATAAAACTATTTTTTGTTCATGTACAATTTCTTTAAATTTCAAGCCCAGTGGTGGAAGAAGTATTCAAATCCTTTACATAAGTAAAAGTAGAGATACCACACTAGGGGAGTTTTTTCTCATCTGAGTCTATGGTCTAAGGACAGCGGGTGTAGTATGCTTTACAGTTTTGAAAACCTGTAGCAGATTTGTGATATTGGCTTGTGAATGTACTTCAGTACAAGCAAAAGTCCCAAAATCTTACTTAAGTAAAAGTATTATCAACAAAATGTTCCCCTGTCAGTGTTTCTCCATTGTATCTGATGTTTCTGGATTAATATTTGTTTACAATTTTAGAGCAGATTCAAGAGAAGTTAAATAGTTTATTTAGCTTAAGAAGTAGATGAATTTTCTCATCCTGTCACAAACATTCAAAATCAAAACACAGATAGGCTAAATGAAGATACGTGGTTTTCACTAGATAGGAAGTGACTGAAAGATTCTAAGTAAAGCTGTCAGACAAATGTAAAAAGTACAATATTTCCCTCTAAACCTCAGTAATACTCCAACACATGCAGCAGCAACAACGTGGTTGTTCTGTATGTTGCAGCGGGTGAGGCTGCAGCTGCACTACACTGTCTCCACCACCGGGGGGCAATGTTGCCTCATAGCCGGGCAGCGCAGCAGGCCTGTTGACTTTAAGCAGCGTGTCCTTACATACTAATGTCACATGGAGTAATTCATCACATCATTATGGGAATATTTTCAGAGTAGGCTGCTAAACATAATGTCCAGTCATAGTTCAACATTTCATGTTAATAATTAAGGAGAAGTCGGGCGTCTCTCTCTCTCTCTCTGCATTCTGCTTGACTTTTCACTGTAATTACACACTTGTGAAAATCAGCCTCTGACTTTACTGTGACATCATCACTGACATTATGCACACTTAATGAGTCCGGTCAAATGTCAAAGCTTCAAAGTGAAAGTTGGTAAAAGCCGAACTAATTTAATTTCTTGGTCCTTCCCTGCGTCTCTGTAGGGACCCGTCAGTCAGTGTTCTGAGGTTTATTTGGAGTTTCACAAGTGCAAGTGTAGCCTCTGTAGGTTTTGTTCTACTTTCCTACACCACATAGATAGATGGATAAAGATGGCAGACAAATGAAAGTAAACCGAGCACAAAGTGACCATTCGTCTGATTAGTCTGTGCTCACTTCACTTGTTCAGCTGGGCTGAGATCAGGTGAATGCGAAGGCTTTGACATATGACTCACATCATTTTTTAACTCAAACCGTTCAATGAGCCCCTGAGTGACTTAATGTCCTTACTGTAAAATACGTCATAGAGTTAAAGTGGTCCCCTGTTTTTTTTCCTTGTCTGTTTCAGACCTGCTTCGCGACAGGATTTGGATCAACCAATGAGCCTGCACGAAGCACTGCTCTGTTCAAAGCGGCTGGTGGAGATCGTAACGGGTGTATTAACATAATTCCATTTTCAGTTGATTGACAAGGACCAGTGACTTCTGAAGGCACTTTAAAAGTAAGTGAAGAGCCCTACTTTTTTCCACAATTTTTTCCATCTACAGTATTGAATTTCTTCTTACATGATGGTCTAAATTAGTTCCACACAGAGAAGTTTACAGATAGAGGAGGAACAAAAAGAACAGTAGAGTTCTACAGGATGTATTTAATACCTGTGGCAACTCAAAATGAGCCTAATTGTTCTACTTTTAAGCTCCTTTTTCATTCAAATCTCAAACACTAACAGATCACGAAGCACAGGAGAAACAGGACTCTCTAAAGAAATAAAACCCAAACAACCTTAAAATGAAAATGCTGATATAAATGACTCTCAGCGTTTTGTAACCTGATTAATTCCAAAGATCATCAACACCACTTCAGGGGTGTATGAGCCTATTAATGACCCAGTGCTCCAGTATCTAAATCACGGAACAATAAACAGCCTGATTAATAATGTAAAAAGTGATTAGGACCCAAGCTAACCTGATGGATGCATTTTTAATCATGTCCTTTTTAATTAGGAACAGACATGGGAACAGAATGATACGAGCTCTCCTCTCCTGACATTCATAATTCATCGGCCGCTTGCCTTTTGTTCGGGAGCCAACGGAAGATTGGAGGAGTCGATAATGAAGGAGCCCGATGAGGACAGACGAGGGCAATACAGCGATTTGACTCCGTGTGTGTGATAACTGTCCTCTCTGCCGACCAACACAATCAGTCATTATCAAGTTTGGGAACGAGCGGAACGCAGCAGGACCAAGTGAGAAAAAAAAGATTTTAAAGAATCCATTTTCTTCTTCTCAACAAAACAAGCTAAAATATTTTCATTTCTTTTTTGTCTGAACTAACATCAAACCTTGGCGATGGATTTTTAAATGGCTTCATCGCACAGTCAACTCATCTTTCATTTTAATAGCTCATTACAGAGTAACACTGGAGTTATCATCCAGCCTGTGATAATGACGTTCTCACACCTTTTTTATAATGATCACCTTCTACAGTTTCTGTGTATTGCAAGTACGGTATGGATAAAGGTAGGAAGGCATGGTGGTCAGGGTTAATACAATGGCAGCAGACTAAAAATTGCAGGTCTGTAATTTGACCACATCCACACCCTTTGTAAGATCACTACTCGCGCGGCACTGAATGTAAATACAAGACAGGAAACTCCTCAGTTGAGTCACTTGCTACTGAGTTCCAAACTCAGGAAGCAGCGTCTGCACAAGAAGTGAATGTAGAAGTTTCATGTGATGTAAAGCTCACCGCCACTGGACTCAGTGTGCAGTGGTGGAAACGTGTTGCCTGGAGCGATCAATCCCATTTCACCATGTGGCGGTCTGGTGGGAGGGAAACACTACTGCACTGTGCATTCACAGGCAGGTGGAGTTTGGTGGAGACGGTTAAGTTTCAGTTAAATTAATCTGTAATGTTAGAGCGCTCAGTTATATTTTAGAAAACAGTGTTCTTTGTGGCAACAGTTCAGTGAAGATCCTTTCTTGTTGCAACATAACAGTGCCCTCATGCACAAAGCCAGCTCCATACAGCAACGGTTTTCTCAACCCCATTCAACCCCTCTGGGATGATCTGGAACGCTGACCTCACTGGAGTACTGCGGCTCACTGGGAGCAAATCCCTGCAGTCTGGTTGTAAAGTCTGAGTGTCCGTCTACTTTTAGCTACGCCGTGTATGGCATATTACAGTAATCAAGACTAATTTCAGAAAACACATTCAAGGATGCAAAGCAGCATGGTATGATTTTAAAAAAACAGGTTTAGCTGCGATGTAAAGTTCATGAAATTCAGAAAATGTGCACAAACATTCACCAGCTTTACAGAGGACCTAGCGGATTTGTGTGTTAATGTGTGCGTTCCCATTCTAGACCGTTAACAAACCGTTAACAGCTCTATTCAAAGGGAATTAATAGTACAAAAGGAAAAGGGCAGCAGCGATAAGGTGAACAAAGAGGGAAACTTTGTAAAGTTTGGCTCTCTGCAGAGTTTGGGCAGCTGAGTCACAGCTGCGACGAGAGACAAATCAATGTGTTCTCTGCTGCTGACTGACAACATGTTATTAAAATCAAATCAAACGCATGTGACCAAAAAAAGCTCCCCGGCTGAATGAACCGCCCCGCCACTCCCCCCCCTCTCTCTCTCTGTACAGTTGTTTGGAGCCTTTTCTTTTCTTTGCAGGCTGGAACACTGAGGCTCAGGGAACATTTTAGCGCAGGTCTGCAGTGAAAATAAAGTGTTATAAAAAATAAAGCAGCTTAATACATGCTTATCCTACATGCATTATTTTTACATTTTACTCAAAGATAACTGCTAAAGAGACGTCTGATCAGACAGGTTGGACACAAACCTCCAGGTTAGACAAACTGTTGTAAACATGTCTCACAGGTTACAGTTTTTCGGAGCAATGAGGGATTTTTACCAACATTTCAGAGTTTTAGATTAACTGGATAAACTGTTGGTCGTTTTCAACCAGTCTGAAAAGTCAGACTTTATTATCAAAGTCAAAATAAAGTTATTGTCATGTGATAATACTGTTAAAAAAAATCAGGGTTTTGTGTAGACCTCGTTGTCCCGGTCCTTCTCCAGGAAGTGTCGGGCCACGTGGCTGGGCAGGATGTTCCTCAGCATGTTCTCGTTGTGTTCTCGCAGCTCCTTCATCTCGTTGATCTCCTCTTTGGCCTGGACGCGCCACAGGAAGTCTAGCCGGGCCGTGTACTCCAGCTAAAGACGGAAGAAACACAAAAAAGTCATAACCGCTCCCCACATGATCATCACCTCCTCTGTCTCTTCTCTCAGCTCAGTCTCTCTCAACTCCATATTATTCTGCTACCAATAGCAGATCATCCTCCATAGATACCAGCAGTCATTTTTCAACTCTGTACATACTGTACGTTGTTTAGTCTTTTTAGCAATATTTAGGGTTCATACCGTGTAGCGGTAGAACCCTATTGTTTTTGTGTGTTTTAGTTATTTTTATTTGTTGTCTGCCAGGCTGGAATCAGCTAGAAACATGAAACTTGGGGGAATAACTGGAAATGGTGTGCATCAGCTTCCATAGAAATATGAACTCTATCGGCCACATGGTGGCGCTGTAAATAAGGCTTAAGAATGCAAACTTTGAAAGGCCCCGCCCCTCGTGCCGTAAGTCCTATTGACTTGAAATTTCTCACACAGGTGCAGCTCAATGCGATCTACAAAAAAGCCTCGGGACCATAAAGGTCCGCCGATAAAATTTTTTGAAAATCACATTTTTAGCTTCGATTGACCCCAAATTTTCAGGGGATCCTCGTTGGATCAAGCCTATTAAACGTTGTGTAAAGCATGTCGATATCTCAATTACTTTTCAAGATATGGACCAATGAACTTTGAAAATGACCACAAATCAACAACCGTAGGGCCGATCATCACAAAACTCACCGGATATGTTCAGATAGGTGCCCCGGATATACCTGGACAGTTTGATGTACATAGGTCACTAGGAGGCGCTGCAAGCGCTAGAAAGGTGCTTAGCATTATACAAATTACGCTATAAATCCCATATTCATTCTCCAGTCATCACAAATCTCTCAGGATATGTCCTCATAAGTAAATGAAACATGCCCTGAAAGTTTCATTGAAATCGAACACCCGGGGGCGCTATAAATGCAACCAAACTGAAGGGGATAAAACGCAAATCAGGCTACAATGCATGTTGTTTGTCCAATCAACACAGAACTTCCAGGATATGTCTACATAAGCACCTCACACATACCCTGTAAGTCTCATTCAAGTTGACCACTAGGAGGCGCTATAAATGCATAATAATTGGATGTGGAATGAAACAAATCGAGCTATAGATCACAAAATGCTCACAGAATGTGTTTCGTGACAATATTCAACCACCTGTGTGAGATTATTTTGATGGCAATATTGCGAAAAAAGGTATGAACCCGCATGTGTTGTTGTGTTGTGTTTTCATGCTCTTTCATGTAGTTTTCCAGTTGTGGGGTGGTTTGCTTATGTTGCTGGGCCACTGTCAATCAAACCTGATGAAAACACGCACACAGAGTCCTGAAGAAGCAGGTTTGCTGAAATGGTGGGTGTTAAAATCTTCATGAACAATAAGGATGTTTCTTTCAGAATGAGCAATTCTTACTCTGATTCATAGTCATGAATACGTTATGCTAAAGCGAGATTTGTCTTTTAAAGCCCCTGAGAGGTTTAAAATCTTATTGTCTCCTCAAAACAAGTCTTTCAATCTACTGAAAAATCTGCTGGAGTTCAATATTTGTATGAGTCATATACACATACTCATCCTGACCCTGCTAACGCTGCCTGATGCAGTGACTTGAGATTATCTTCACAGAAACAAATAACCAGGACAATTCAGTCTTATTTTCCATATCCTGCCAACATCTGGTGCTACTTCTCCAGCCGCTCAAGCCCTGAAAATTCATACTCCTTTCCAGGCAGATCTTTGTTAATTGCTTAATTACTTAGAAATGTAACCAAAGATAAGGGAAAACTCTGTTGTTTATATCATTGAGATGATGGAAAGGCCTAGCCGCGTTCCATAATGAACGGCTAAATTAAAAAATCTGTTGGATCAATTATGGAACACAAGGGAGTGCGATCAATCTGAAGTGTGGCAAAAGAATTCTAATAGGCAACACAGATTGCTTTTTGAATGCACAATTGATACAAACTCATTTGAATACATTTTGCCAAACAAAAGTCGCTACCACTTAGTTTGTACTTGTAGGGGGAGGAGGGTGGATCCCTAATATAGAAAATGAAGGCAGCCTGTGAGGTCTCTCCCTGGCAAAGGTTTTGTGATTAATCTTGTATTCAATTAGTCTCTTAATCATATGAGTGAGCACAAAACTTCAATCTCATTTTCCAGTTTTTCTAATTAACAATGCAAAGCCTGCAGAGCTGGTTTGGTGTGGGATAATGAAATGGTGGCCGGTGAAATAAGGGGTCGCTCAGGCGTTAACCAACATGACCTCCGCAGCACACAGCTGGGTGACACTTTCATTGAAAATGGCTTCTATTACCCCTCAGAGAAGTCTAGAAAAAAACACTCACTCCTGATAAGCATTTTACTTAGCTTAGAGCTTGCTGTCATCTTTCACACTGTGTGATCATGTTTGCTGCAGAATAATGTTCAGCTGTACAGTCATATGCTCTAATCTGACAGCCTTTTACCCAGCAAGGCTGCACATATATGAGGATGTTAAACACAGAGCGGATAGGCAAACATTAAAGGCTGGGGGGGGAAAAATCATATTTGCGCAAATGTTGAGAGAAACTATTATAAATATAACTTTTTGCTCCACTTCATTTATCTGACAGCTGAGCTTACTGGTTACTTTAGCCCTTTAGATTCAATATGCATTTTAGACATCATGAAGAACTGGCAATGAGAGCAGTGACGTAATTACCGATGGTGCAACCGGTGCAATGCACCAGGGCCCAGCTGATTACAAGGGCCCATGAGAGACAGCAGCAACTGCCACATGGATCGTGATCAGATGCTGTCGGCATAATGAGCTGCTGTGCTTTTCTTGATTGCTATTTGTTCTGTGGTTATGCCATTTGCGATTTGTTCTGTGGTTATGTGACTGTGTCAGCTGCTCTGTGTTGATTTGCTACTGTAGGCTGGCTAAAGCTACTTTGGTTGTTTGATAGTTAGAGACATCCGGTCTGGGTCGAGGGACAGGCTGTAAGATTTGTGTTTGGCGATCCGGCTGCTGTCCGTGGTGCTGATCAAAGGCTGCGGGTTTGCAAATGTACGGAGTCCTTTGTGTCTGTACCTATTGTCAGAACACCCGTGTGTACACGGACATGCTTTTTGGGGTGAGTGGCACAAGAAAAATCTTTGCGTCGGGGCCAATCACAAATATGTTCCACTGCTGAATGACAGAATGTCTTTGAGATCAGCATGTAATCCTTCAACAAAATTCCCATCACTGGGGACGCAATATTCTTTATTTAAATATGTATAGTTTTGAGTTTGCCATTAGGGGACATAAGAACTCATAATCCTGACATACTGTATCTCCTAGTAAAGTTATATTAATCATATATTGAGTTGTTATGGCTTATGTTTTACATTTAAAATATAAAAATTTTAAATATTTTGAACCTGCTTTTTGTATGCTCCTCTCTGTTTTACCTTTTTGTTTTATTCTGTGTTCTCTTCTTAAGTTATGCTGTTTGTGATGGGACTTAGCTTGGAAAATGCTATAAAACATAATAATAATAATAATAATAATAATAATAATAATAAGAATAAGAATAAGAATAAGAATAAGAATAAGAATAATGAAGAATAATAAGAATAATAGTTATGGAACACAATGAAAATGACCTATTTTGTTGTTTAGGTATGACAGTTATCACATTAATTCTTTAATTACTCTGTAAAAAATGTTTTCAATTCATTGTTTTATTCCTATATTGCTGGTACCATTAGGTAATGACCTCGACTCATCTACGGGTGTTTAAAATGATCAACAGAAAAGTGGGGTGTCAAAACAAGAAACCCTGATCATTTCAAAATAAGAGCCCTGTTTAATGAAATGCTTCATGTTCCCTGTGCTTGATAATGTAATTACTGCTCTGACAGGAAGCAGCGTTCATGAAGAACAACCTCATCTGGCTTCACTGCTCTGTTAGTAGTTTATTATGTAAAGGGACTGTGGCTCATTTTCCTCTGCTGCCTGTGAAGAAAGAAAAATCAGCGTCATATGGCACCAACCAACTAAAAGTACTTAATTGCACAATGATGCATTTCAAAGAGTCTGTGAGTTTTGTACTGTAATCATCTATCTGTCGATTCTCCTGTATGTTTTAGCAAAGATGCTTTCAAGCTCACATAATAAGGGGTGTGCCCACACTGTCAAAATAATGGAAAGGAAAATTGTGTGCGTATGTTGTCTTGTGGATTATTGTGAAGAAATCATTCACAACACTCAAATTCAGTGAGCACTACATAAGAACTTCATTGATGTTGTGTTGAAAAGGGCTAAGAAGAACAAGAGTGAAAGAGTCTCCTTCATCTTTCTGCTCTAATAGGGTTCCGCAACACAATAAAATCACTTAAACGTCTCTTCTTAAAGAAGCACTAATGTTTTACACGCTGTGTGTTTTCTCAGCAATAGATGAAAGTACTGTGAGCTTTCAGCAACAAAGGCCGGAAAAGTATTTGTTCTCGTTCCAGGATCCAAATGATGAAGCTGCTTCGGTATTCCATTATTTACTTTGGTGATGTTTTACTTCTGTTTCACGTCATCAAGTTTCTGTTGGATCTCAAACCTACTTCCCTGCAAACAAGTGAGAATTGTCAGTTTCAGACGGCTGTAGTCCACTGCAATACAAAGAGGAGTGGCTGTATTTCTAAAGGAACAGATTGTTGTTCTGACAAACCCAATTAAATTCCTCTCAGAGAAACATACATTGACCGCTAAACGTTGGCTTAAAAGGATTCACAGTGTCATGTTATTTTATAAGACTACAAAAGATAGTCAACAGTGTTGTCTCACAGAAGGAAAACAATACCCTTTTCATCATCCAGTGTTATCTACATTACACTACAAGGATGCACCACTTGACTCTTGAAAAAGAAAGCTGCATTTCTCAGGTGAGTCTGGAGGAGTTATTGACTCCAAATTTAGAGCTGCATCATCCAACGTTGATGTTTTTACAAGCAAATCAAAGACTTACTCCTGTTCCCTAATTTTGTCATTGTCAGTGAATTGTTAATTGCTACAAGCATGTAGGCCAGGGGCCGACTGTGACAGTATCAGGCATGTTTATTATAATAATAATATGGCTAGTATTATTATTATATTTAATGAGCACTGAATAAGCCATTTTGCTGCAAAACAGCTGCGGCTGTGTTTCCGTGAGCAGGAAGAGTTTAGAAAGTTGCGTGGCGCTGTGGAGAGACCCCAGCTGCTGTAGTGCATGGATCGTGCGTGATATTCATCCAGCCAGAGGGAACGATCGCGAACCGTTCACCTTGTGTCAACAACCCGTACCGGAGAGGGAGTGGGACGGACCAGGGACAGGAGATCAAGGGGCCACTGGCCCGCTGCGGCTGGTTGGTGATCGTTCCCTCTGGCTGGATGAAGTCTGACGCTCCATGATGATGAAAAATATTGAGATTAATGGCAATAAAACATGCTGTCAATATTTTAGAGACCCCCCCCAAAACATCACAAATCATGCTTTTAGGGAAGCTGATGTCTTCTTAAGAGGAGCTAAGCTCCTCCCGGCTCCCCTGTAGTTCTCACCCTGGTCATTGTCTTGTTTTTTTACAGTGTGAAGCACTTTGTGTTACATGGCTGTTCTATGAAAAGTGCTATAAAGTATAGATTGATTAATTGGAACCCAAATCCAACTGGAGATCAACCGATCAGCCTGCTTGATGCTGAGGTCTGCACTACGTGTTAGGTAGGTTATGCTTGTCAGCTCCGCTGTAACCTTACATGCACAAAAGCTAAAAAGCTGTCATAAGCCCAGGATTCATTCAGACACATTTCTTTATGCTTGTAGGGACTGGGGGGTGTAAAGTGCGTGTCCCTTAAGAAGCATTATCATGTTTGGGAAAATACAATGTAAAGACAACATAGAAGATATCAAGAAAGGGAAATCAATTTCACCCCGGTGACAGTGTAAACCAACTCCATGTCTGAAACAAAAGAATTATAATTATTTATCAAAATAAAAGGATGGGAAGATATTACGCGCCATGAAGAGTTTCCACTTGTGGCAAAAAGGTAAGAAAGTTTCCCAGCAGGAGTAGAATCACGCTGTCAGCTCGTTTGCAAAGGGCTGCGCTGACGGTTGTTGCGATTTGCGATCCTAACACTCTTCTGTGCAGTGGTTCACAATGGTGTTTACGTGTGTCTCAACAAAAACATAATTCCAGCTTAAAACCCTCTATGCATGTATTTGAATAACTAGAACTCCAGTCTGGTGGAAATTGTATGAAAACTATATTCACAGTACATCAGCAGTTGCAGCCACATGGAGCTGCTGTTTACCTGCTCTGTCAAAAAAGTCTAAAGGGCTAAGAAACCCAGTCTCATGCTCTAAGACGGAACTGAATTTTCAAACATCTAACTCAAGTCTTCCCTCGCAGCTACTGCTCAGGGGATAGAGTGGTCATCCACTAACCGTAAGGTCAGCGGTTTGATCCCCGGCTCCCTCGGTCTGCAAGTGTCCTAAGGCAAAACCCTGAACCCCAAATTGCTCCTGATGGCTGATCCATCGGTGTGTGAATGAGCTCATTTTTTTTTTCCTGATGAGCAGTTGACTCTTAGGTCTCTGCTCATCAGCGTGTGAATGTCTGTGAATGGGTTGAATGTGATGCAGTGTAAAGTGCTTTAAGTGGTCGAAAAGACTAGAAAGGCACTTTTCAAATACAGACCGTTTACCATCACAGTTCAGCTTTAAAATGTATTTCAGATGCAGACTATTACAAAAAAAAAAAATTGCCATGTTGACACAAAACTGATGTGGGTGGTATAACACAAGTCTATTATGAAGGTAACTTTTAGGAAACAAGGTGGGAAAACAACCCCTGCTGTGAGCCTGAGAAGGAGAGATAAAAATCAAAAACTGCTTTTCTGTTTCCCACTGCCAATTTTACCCAAACAAAACGCAGAATATGTTGTAGATCAGACAGAGCCAGTTATCTGACCTAAACCTGACACATCAAACCATTAACACTGCACTAAAAGGAAAGCTAAATCACATTTTGCACACTGGGCCTCCCTGCAAAGAGTAAACAGCACTCTTTTCTCTTGGCCTGATGCATCTCACACAAACAGCTTTTCAGAGCTGCGTGTTACACACCTCATGCTGTGAGCTGTCATTGTCTCTGCTTTGCCAAACAAGTGTTAGAATTGACCCCGGGAAAATCAATATGCCACTAGATGACTTCAAATGCAGCTACTTTTATGGAGCTACAAAGGGCCTTCAATTACGGCCGTCTCTCCTCCACCGCTGACCGACGCCGGGCCGTTGAACTACATGATCAAAGGTTGCCATAGAGAGAGCATGAAAGCAGCGCCAGTTTCCTCCCGGCTGTGGACTCTGACTGCATCTTTAGAAAAACTGCATGTGCAGTGTATCAGATGTGAAAATGAAGTGGTTTGTTTCTGTTTGTCTTTGTATCTGCAGACGTATCACTCAAGTCAGATAATACACAGCAATAAACACCTGCCAGGAGGGTTTTCTCTGGTGTTATGGCTGTGATAGAGTTGGTTCCCAATGTCTTTGGTTTGTGAGTCACAAAGAACTGTGTACTTGCACCTCTTCGTCACAGCCCGCATGTGTTTACAAGCAGTTCCAACCAAAGACTGTATTTTTTTCTCTCTTATTTGATTGATTTACTGTACAACCCTTTGGGGAGATTTGTCAGTCCCTCCAGGAGTTTCGCGACCGGAACTATTAACACAAATTCAACAAACCCCTGTGAACTCAACACAATTTGCAATTTTAACCAATAGGGCTTGGGTAAGGCCTGCAAAGTCCTGGAGGGACTGTTTAATGATTCAGCTATATTTCTAAAGATTAAAAAAAAAATCATTTACCTTTGCAGTTTTCACTTAGTCCCACAATTTTATCGCAAAAAACAAACGGCCAATAACATCATAACTTTCATTGCAATTTTGTGGAAAAGCTACTGCAAAAAAAAAGGCCTGTGAAATCCTAGCGGGACTGATTTATTCCAAACTCCACATTTGGATCTGCTGTGTAGTGGTTTAGTGTCCAGACTTGTTTGGGTTGAAAGATATCTGTTTCATTTTGCCACCAGCCCCAGTACAATTAAGGTGAATGGAATTTAGATTGCATTTCACATTTTCAACAGCAATATATGTTTAAAGAGGCAGTGACATTACTAATGATTAGAATTTGGATTACAACACACAAGTTGTAAAAACCGTCAGTTTTACACAAAAACTGAAAAACAAGAAAAACAGAATAAAAAAAGAACACACACAAAAAAACCCATTTTTTAAGGATTTCAAATGTAGTTGTTATTGATACTAAGGCCAAGTAAAATCAGGAAAGGCACTCTGACAAAAATATGTTTTAAGAAGGAACTGTACTGACTCAGCTGACCTGATTTCCACAGGCAGGCTGTTCCAGAGCCTCGGGGCCCTGACAGCAAACACTCTGTCCCTTTCAGTTTTCAGCCTCTGGAACGGACAACAGACCTCTGCCCGAAGATCTCAAAGTACGTGCTGGTGCGTATAGAACTACGCACCAGCACGCTCAGATATATAGCAGGGCAAGAGCCTTGAAAGTAATCAGTAAACACACTGGGCGATTGATAAAACTTTTCTGCTGATGATGAAAGTGTTGAAGCTGGCGTGGTCCTACCTGCTGGCCGTGGTAAAACACAGCGAGGAGGAACATGGCCATCAGGAGCAAAGACGTCTCTTTGGTCCCCAGGAAGTTTCTGTGGGAACACAAAGAGAGAAGGAGGAGTTTTGGTCATTTGATGCTCTTCTGTTATTTCACTGATGCAACGTGTTGCTTGCTGAACGATATCAAGTGAAAAGCCTATCCCAGCTGACATACACCCTGGACAGGTCGCCAGTCCATCATTGGGCCACATATGTACAAACAACCACTCACACTCACACCTAAGGACAATTTAGAGTCACCAATTAACTTGTATCTCTTTGACTGGTGGGAGGAAGCCGGAGCACCCTGAGAGAACCCACACGGACACGGGGAGAACATGCAAACCACACAGAAAGGCCGGGGCAACTGGGGGTTTGAACCCACTACCACCGCGTCGCCCACTAAAGCAAAATATTTTCTAAAATAAGAACCAATTCAGGCGCCAACAATTAAGAGAAATAGACTGTAAAAAGTAGAGCTTTTAGAAGTGTTTTATAGGCAATGGAGCTCTTTTTCATCTCATCTGCCTGCTTACGTTTTGGTTTTAAAATGTAGACATTCTGCTACTTGTGCACCTTGCATCCAGAGTAAAACGCTGAAAATGATGACCTGAAATGGGGGTTTTTCATTTTAAAACTCGTTTTGAAAAGTGGAGAGACAGGCAAAAAACAGAGGACTTTAGAAATGATGACGCAGACGCTCACGTTTGGCTCTCAGATTCGGTCTGATAAGTCATGCAAAGCAGAAACACGATGCTACTGACCAAGTTTTTGATTTAGTATTTTTATTAAAATATTTTGTACTGTGCAAATAACACTTATTGCCTTCACATGTACTGTGTATGTTGCCATTTACTTTGTGACGACTCCCAGTCTGTTTTCCGCTGCCACAGCTTTTTAACTCCCGTGTTACATTCACAAACGCCTCATTATTGATTCGTGCAAAAAAAATCTGGTTACTTTATTTTTTCGCCAAATCTTCTGTAACTACAGAAGAGAGAGACCATCTACTTGCCCAGTGTACGTGAACCAGCCACCAGATGTGCATATTCAGTCGTGTTAGTGTAGACGGAGATCAACTCTGATACGCAGCTAAAACACTGGTGTGGACGGAGATCGTATTCGTTTTAATGCTCTGTTTCTAAACTAAAATTGAGTAGTGTGGGCCCTCAGTCCATCTGAGGATTAACAGCTCAGAGAAATGTAGAGATCAGCTCTGACCATTTCATAGTTAGACTCCCAAAACAAGTTAAATATAACCAATACTTTGTTTTCAGCATAAAAAGAACAAGGTTATGGCGGTGAAATATAGTCTTGTGTTTTAAGTATCCAAATACTGCCACAGAAAACACACTGCTTCACAAGCTCGACAGGTTCGTGGGTGACCTGAGAGACGGAAGTATGAGGATTTGGCTTACAGATGGACATTTCAGTGGTTTAGGACCATTCTTGTGGTTATGCTTCAAGCGCTAGACACACTGGCTGCACCAAAAAGTGTCATGTTACTTGAGTCGTGTCAACTAACCAGCGTGCATATGTGATAAAATTGCTACTTTTCTTTTTTTGCTCAGATTTTGAAAAGGAGCAGGTTCATTTAAACTGATTCTCATCTGAATTGTATGTCCATTCTTGCATCAACATTTGTCACGATTGCTGTTGTGAGAAAACACTGATCCTCTAAGTATTGTAAACAAGTGTAGCCGGGTGGTAAATGTAGTCATAGGCGATTTTCCCACTTTTGTTTAATACAGTTCTAAAAGTTGTGTAAATGTAAATACATGTGTTCTTTGTTGTTTTGTTTGAGAGTAACATTGTTCAATTTAAAGTAAGTGTGAAGTAGATTGTAAGTGGATTTCCACAGTGTTACATGTGATGACAGACTTTGGTCACAAGGAGGCAGCATTGAGTAGCATTGTTGTTGTTCCGCCAAGTGCATCATGGTCTTTCTTCCTGTTAACGTGCGAAGGACGTACGAAGGATTGGTGCGGAGACTTTGTTGTGTAGAATATTAGGCACTACTGGAACTGTGTGCTGGGATTTTGGGCGCCAATCGTCAACCACTGTGTACAAAATTTCATGGTAATTGACGTTGAAAGTGCGTTGAGTTGTGCGATCTCCGGGAAGTTCCACGTGGGTTTGGTGGAACTTGGTGAAGTTCATAGCCCACTGCCGTATTTTCTACCGTATTTTGTACTTTATTTTTTCTGTATTTCTCTCTATTTTATTTTATTTTCCCTTTTCCTTCCGCTAACATTTTTTGGCTGTTGGAGACTGTTACAAAATTCAGCATTTGAGCTGCTTTCGACGCAGAAAGACTTACCACTCTGTAAACTGACCTGTACATGTGGTCAGAAATAAACCTGGAGCTACAAGAACCCCTGGAGTAATTGTGTCCTGTGTGGCATCTAATTCCACGGGCTACACAAGGTCCTCTTGCAACATTACAGTGCTGTTTTTAGATACATAAAAAAGAGTGCAGCTCAGGACATTTTTCAGTAATGGAAAACAAAGAACAAAATGGGGAGAAAACACAAAATGACCTGCTGACATACTGGAGTTACTAAAAATAAAAATGAATTATACCAGGTAGTGAATGTTTGCATTGCAAATATTTGTATTGATTTTTTTTCAAATTCAGAACAGATGAAAGACACATTTGAAATAATGAGCTTTATTTATGCAGCAAAAGTTTTCACTTATTTGAAAACTAAACCACAAGAATACATTATAGCTCATCATGAACTGAACAGCCATTGGTAGCTTCCTGGTCTTTCACAGTCTGACATGCAGCAGCTTCATCAACATCATCTTTAGACAGAGAATACCTCAGTTTTACTTGGCAAAGCTAAAGTAGAATAACAAACAAAACGTCTGCCACTGCGCATGTGTAGGGTTTTCTCAAAAAAGAGAACATGCTGTTAATACTGTATTAATGCTATTTTACAATGGAAAAAATGTTTAATTCACAGCAGTGTTTTCAAAAATTTCAGCACAAATGAATAAAATTTCGAACTTTTTGCAGTGGAAATCATCCAAAGTCGTTCCTCTCCTTCTGAGGTCTTTTCATGTTGACCTTCTCTCTCGTATCCCAGAAGGCCTTAAAGAAATGAATCTGACTCCTGTCAGTTCCCTAGCCTGTACAGAAACCTCTGCTTCAAGGAGCATCGTGCGTTTTGCTCTTAACAGGCCTTTCATGATTACATGCTCAGGATGTCTTCATATATTGTCACTGTAAAGGTCACTGTTCTATCACTGACAACGCCTGCAAGATGAGTTTTCTCACATTTGCACATTTATGTCCAGAAATAAGGTCAACGAGCACCCTGATGTGTTTTTGAAGAGGAAGAGGCGAGAGCAGACGGACAAAATGAAGATCTATTAACGAACCTGTCTTTAACACGCGTGTACTTTGTTGATCTAAAGAAGTTATTTTTACCAATTTGCTGCCATTACTTATAAAACGTAGGTCATTGGCTATACATGAGGGAAACTGTCTCGTACATATTAAGTTTCAGTTCCAAGTAGAGGAAGGTGCTCGGTTTTGTTCATGTTCGTGAGATAATGTTCATAAAAGATGTCTGTGAAAATGTACCACCAATTTTTAATTTCCTTATTGTAATTTATGATGATTACATGATTACATAAATTTTATGTTTAGCTCCCACTCAGAGAACCATGGTTACAACCAGTCAATACATGGCCTGAAAAGACTGAATGTAGCCTAATCTAAAAGTGAGTTTTTGAATATTAGCTGCTTACAGTCTTAACAGTTTTTTTATTAAATGTGAAATGAGAAAGATTTTCTGATGTAAAATAAACGTCTAAAATTGTACTGATCCATTTTCAACTGCAAACACCAACATAATTATTAATGGGTCGGATTATGACTACACAAGAGTAAACAATGTCTCATCTGTTTGATCCATATTTTCTTCCACAGTTATTGCCAACAGCATGTAGTCAGGTTACAGCTGAATAATTATATTTACATACTGCATGAAACATAGCCTACACTAGCCTATAGGAATCCAGGACTTTATCATTCATTAAGGAAATTCAAGTCTGGTAAATGTTTTAATTTATTGCCTCTTTATTCCACTCCTGTTTTCTTTAGATAAATGTCACGGTCCACGGTCCATAGCGTCACTGGATTAAAATGGAGGCTGTGCTCTTTATTTACCTGTTGCCATGGTGAATCGGAGTATCAGAGCTCCATTGATGATGGCTTTTTTTCATTCCCCCCACACACGCTTCCATTAGGTCCAACATACTCAGAGTTGACAGTAACTCAGAGCTCAGGGTTAGGGTTAGAATTAGAATTTGTTAAGCCTCCTTTCTGAAACAGGGCCCCGAACATTGCAGCCTTGTTGAGCATGATGGGTGTAACTTGCATCACTCACTCTGTGTTGTGGTGGACGGTGTCGTAGCGAACAAACAGCGAGGTGTAGAAAGCTTCGGTCAGCAGTGAGTAGATGGCGATCATCACCAGCAGCACCGCCAACTTCAACACAGAGTTCAGCCGCAGGAACACCGCACACGTCACCATCGCCAGGACCCCCGTGAACACAAAATACTGGGGAAAACAAAGAAACACGTGTCCAATACTTATGACTAATGACATTGCCACCATCCTCAGCCGCACTTTGCTGTATTAAAAACTGAATCTGTGCAAGAAGTTATTCTAGGGATGATCACAGACTAAACATTTTACGATTCAATAGCTCAGCCTTTTCACATTTAAAAAATCTTAAAGAGTGACTTCAACAATTTACTATTGCATTCCCAGTCTCTTGGGGAACTACGAAGAGACAGCCTTTTGGCCTCAGGTGAGGATGCCATCGATGGTCCCCGGATGCTACAACGACCACAATGGCTGTTGTTCCAACAGCCAGGAGCTCCTCCCAACCAGTAGTATCGATCGTTCAGACAATGACCCCACAGATGTTAAATAGCTGAGTTTCCCTAACAGTCTGTCAGAACTGAAGTGTCTTGGATGAGGGATAAAACATCTTCTAGTGTCTTCAACCAAGTCCAGTTGCCCTTGCTTTTAATCTTCCTTGGATAACTATGACCTGAATGACTGAGAACCTTTATAGACATACTAAGAGACAGATTTTTAAAAAGACTAGTCAAACTCGAAGCAGCAGAGGCTGAGATATCCTGACTTTTAGTCTGTAGTCTGGGTAGAATTTCCCACAATGCAACTTCTCATTAGACCTTGCTTGCATGGTATACACCTGCGTCGTTTAAACTCCATGGCCCCAGTCTGTAACTCAGTTTTCCAGTTATTAATTTCTAGTCTGCAAGCCCAAACTGAAATCTCTGTGATGACGTCACTATGACATCATCAGTGTTATTTCCTCACACTTGACAAAGCTCCTCCCATGACTGGTAAACTGACCTTCATGTGTGAAGTTGGTGGAGTGCCCCTTCACAGGCCATAAAACATTATAATGACATCCCACTTCACCAAAGGCCTCAGACCTGCATGTTTTTGTGTCTAACCTCATATTCCAGTCAGATTTTGTCCCAACCTGAAAAAAAGTCAAGTACTCTTTTTTTTATGTATCTAAAAACAGCTCTTATTCGCACACACTCTCCTGACCTTCTGGTGAAAATAAGGTTGATATACATGCAAGGGTATGTGACTCAGGCCTGGAGCTACAACAACGTTGCTGCCTTATTGAGTCCATCAATCAGCTGCGTATTGTGTGAGCAAAATCACATAATGGATGTTTTCTCCGTGACGTTCTGATAGCTCCATCAGTCGCCGTTGTCTGAGGCGAGACCTCCCTCTGGGTGCGAGCAGATGCTGAGGATGTTTAATTCATCATTTTTCCGCTGTTGAAGAAGTGAAAAAACACAACAGATGGACCTGACTGCAAAATTCAGACACCTCATTTAGTCGGTACCTCTGGGTAGAAGCAGATGTCTGGGATGGAGGCCGACTCGTTGTACGTCTGGTTCTTGAAGGTGCTGGACTTGTCGAAGTCGCACCACAGCTGTGAGAGACCAACAGGGGGGATTATTGTTTGTGGTGCAGCGTTAAACTGATGCAGGGTCAGTGTAAAGTGTGCGTTATTTCATCAAGCTTTTAATCTTCCGAAACGTTTGTGTCAGAAGTGCATCGCTCATTGTGAGTGAACAAGATGAGCTCTCTGCAGGAGGCTGCATGTTTCTGATCTGTTAAAGAAAGAATGAGAAACATTTTCATGTTAATAAACAGCTGATCTGTTCCTGAAGTTGGTACCCCCGTCCTCCAACACAGAAGCGATATTAAAGCATTTAAATTTCCGGCTTGTTTAAAAAAAAGCTCAAGATGCAAAGCGAGTCACGTTGAAGAAAAAAAAGCTGACTTTATTTCAAAGACAGAAATAAGACCCCCCATGGCCCCCGCTATCCCGTCCTTGCTCTGTCTCTTTCTCAAAGGGTGCTGGGAAATTAGCAAGAGGATGCTTCATGTTTCATCACAACTTTGGCAAAAGAAATTAGGGAGGCCAACATCACTGCACATTTACTGAAGAGGTTAAGAGGTCAACCAAAACAATGCCAAACGTTTTCTTAGTAAAAAAAGAGTCATATTCAAATCAAAATCAATGAGAGCTAAAGAATACAGAGGGCTCATTATTTATTTTATTTCATTTTACAGTTTGGGAGGTTATCAGTTTTTAATTTTATAACTTACAACTCATTTTTGTTTCTCCCCTTTTTTCTCTTTACTTTCGTAACTAAAAGTTTTTTGAGATGTTCACATTTGAAGAGAACACTGTTTCCTGTAAACTGTGGTTGCAGCAGAGCCTGCATGAGACCATAAAACTCACTGATTTACCCAAAGCGTCTTCTGTTTTTAAAAAAAAAAATCCATGTATTTTTTTTAATTTTGTTGTTGATGTTCACTTCTAATTCATGTCTGTTTTCTGTGTTTATTGATTTTATGTTTAACCCACGTTAATGGTTTACATTTGCAACAGCAAAGCATAGCAAGAGCACATGAAGCAGCAAAATGTTTAGACAAAATGGATCAGCAACACACACTAACAACATATTGGAAACTAAAGCACGTTTCCACTTGGTAATTGATGCTGAACATGAATAACTCTGTAAATCGATTATCTATCAAATCCCTTGTAAGAATAAAGAACCACTTGCAATTTTAGTTCTCCAGTTTGAATTCAGTGACACAAGCAAACCTCTCCACATCAGTGATACGCCTTTGGGATTACGCCTTTTTATTTCTTTGACTGATCCTTTTCTCACCAGTTGAGGCCCCTGGGTTGCATAATATGGTTTGTTTGATGCAAACAGAGCCCTTGTAGCACTAAAAGCTAATTATAAGCCTGTTTCATGTGCTTTAGTTAAGTAATGACTGCGGGCCAGTGTCTTTCAGATGCCGCCCTGCTGAAGAACACAGCTGGCATATCAGGTAAATTGGGGCCGAGTGAGGTCAGACTTTTAGAAATTAAAAAACAGTTTTTGAATTCATGAATGTCAAAGTTATGAAAGTGGCCACAGCACTGAAAAACTGAAATTCATTCAATTGGAGATGATGATTTAATTTATAGTCATTAGTCATTTTGGTTAAAGTACTACAATTCCCTTTTCACCTGCAAGTCGTCCCTGGTCCAGAACGCTGCTGTGAGGCTGTTCACCAGGTCTAGTAGGTCGACTCACATAAAAACCATCATTTTGTCTTTACATTGGCGTCCCGTCATGTTCAAGACTGATTTTAAGGTTCTTCTTTTCACTTGTAGAGTCCTGAGTTGATCTCCAACCTGCTCCAACCTTATTTCACCACCAGGTCGCTTAGGTCTTCTGAGCAGAGCTTAACGGTTGTTGTTCCTCAAAATCGACTAAAGACAAAAAAATGCTTTTCCTTTTGAAGTGGAGGCTCCCGTGCTGTAGAATGCTCATGCTTTAGGCATACAGTTATACAGCCTTTAAAGAGCAGCTAAACTGGCCTTTGTCTCGCCTCATGCTGTTTAATGTCTGTGATCTTTGTAAGGTCTGTTATTGCTTGTGTTTTATTATGTGAGATAAGTTTCACTGTTTTTATGATGATGTTGCTTATGTTTTATTGTTTCTTTAGTGTCTTATTTCTATTATTTTACTCTTGCAAAGCGCTTTGTGACCTTGTTCTGCTATATTAAAGAAACTTATTTACTACTCGCATTAAACAAGTTTTCAATTCCTTGTGATGAATGATGTGACCCCTTTTGTGATTTGTGATATAATATGAAGTTGGTTCTTATGTCTTACAGATCTGCATTCAACTTTCTTACTATTTAAAGGTCTGACAATAATACAACATAACATTGCCTGCCCCTTTGTTTCAACACTAATCTCAAAGGATAAATCTAGTAATCCTATATTTTATTTATTGTCAACAATTCCCATGAAAAGACTCAAACCAACAATGAATGGATCTACTGTTGTTCTCCTTTGTGACACAAAGCGTCATTGTTATCTAAAAACTATTTTAAACACACCAATAAACAACACTGTTGCCCTGGGTGACATGTTCCTTCATTACCATGAACACGCACACTGTATTTTTACTCTATCCCACATACACCATCCTGCCGCCAAAGAACAATAAAGAGCGTAAGAGTGCCAAATGTGAATGAATCCACTGCTGAAAATAGTCTTCACTAAATAAATACATTTCCTTCTGTTTGAGTTCACATTTTCAGCTGTTTTAGGGAATTACTGAGGCTTTTTTTATGAAACTGTATCTGTGTGATCTGTTTTTAAGCATTTACATCCTCAGTAAGAACCAATGCCAAAAACAGAGTAGGGAAGTTAACAGGTACTGTGAGACAGATTTTGATCTTGTCATGGAATTTGTTGACAAACTGGAGTGAGCCTTTAACTCTTTAAAAAAGAGTCAAACTCTTTACGCCTTGCAGTCCCTTTCTATATCAGTGCAACCTCTAAACTTGATATCAAATTCTATTTTAAAATAAAATAAGGCCCTAATCATCTTTTTTTTTACTTTGTGTTAACAAAAATGATCCAGCTGTGAGCTTCAGACAATGTGCAGGGCCCTCTCTTATGTATTGTCTTAATGATGTCCTCTATGATGTCCCCTCAAGAAGTTTCAAGTCTCTGGATCTAAGACGGTCTAAGAAGGAAAGTGTGAAGGAAAAGTGTCTGGGGAGGCACTTGCAAACCATAAACAGAGCAAAGTCAGAGTTTGGTGTATCCTTGAGAGGGGGAATGTGTAGATGTGTAAGATTAACTCTGTAAATATTCTGCAGTCAAACAATAATCTGGAAGTGGAAATTGAACTCACTATATTGATCATGGCTGCCAGGAAGTTGATGAGGATTGAGACGAAGATAATGACGTTTCACGCTGCATAGGTCTCATTGATCCAGCAGCAGGCTTTGCGCAGAACCAAAGGCAGACATTTGTAGTCTTCCGCCGTTGTAACTAGGACCAGACAGGAATGGAGGACGATGAGGACCGAGAACTGGATCACCATGGTTAGCATCCTGTGGAAACACAATAGATTGCAGAGTAATAACACCATCAGCTGTGGGCTGAGGATACAACACTTAAGGATTGGACTGTGGTCTTTCCCAACACTTTAAAGCGTCATCGAAAATATTCTGACATATGTAAATAATACATATTTACCACATTTGATGTTCTTCTAATAACTACATCAATCAAATAATTCTAAATAAATAATAATAATAATAATAATAATAATAATAATAATAATAATAATAATAATAATAATAATAATAATAATAATAATAATAATTTTTCTCTAAATAACTCCAATGTTATGCAATACTCTGTTCTATTAACCTTAGCCAGTGTATTTTCTCAAAGAAAGTTTCTTTCATCAGTCTCTCTGAAAGATTGATATTCCCAGGACTTTCTTTCCATATTTAAAGATAAATGGTTTATTACAATATCATCTGAACAACTTGCATTTCACAAACAGAGACATTACGTGTATTCAGACTGAATATAAAGCAAATGTTTAACTGGCACATTTGTCAATAACGCACAAGTTAAAAATGTGTGCTTATGTTTGATATTATGACTAATTCATAAATGCATAGGGACAACAGGAAAAGCAGGTCTGAGCCGTCTCACACACACACACACACACACACACACACACACACACACACACACACACACACACACACACGGCTAGCACACACACACACACAGTCCACAGCTAGCTAGCTACAGCTAATGTCTCCAAGTTGTTTCAGTAGTTGTTTGTGGGCAAGACGGCATCACAAATAACACAAGACATGCAGGAGCCTTGGAAAGCACATCTGCAATCATTGTTAAATCCGACAAAAAATTACGAGGTGCAAACATTTTTCTGGTATGTGTTAAATACTGATTTTTCTTTGAATATGGAGTCCTGTTTTAAACCTAAAATGTTTTAGCATTGTAGAAACTCTATGAGAAAACACATTGAGAACTGAAAGCTAGTTGATCAGAAGCTATAACCTGGTGGGAGTTAAATGTAAAAATATCTTTCAGTTATCAGTCTTTCAGTCAGAACTATCCACCATGTTGACAGTCTGTCCTCTTTTACCTGGCAGAGGGAAGCAGGCTTTGGATGGTGGTGATGAAGATGAGCACGATGAAGGCGCACACCAGGTTGGACTTGAACACCTCGTCCCTCATCTGGGAGTACTTCACCGTGACACGAAAGCGGAAGAGAAAGAGGGAGGAAAAGCAAGTGAGGGGAGGATGGAGGAAGACGTTTTCAAGACAAACAGAGAAGACTTAACGCACTGAAATGCACCTCAAACACACCAACACACTGCCACAGATGTATGCAATGGTTCAACCACAAGCGTTAGAGAGAGACAGGAGCTGGTGGGTTAGCTGTGGGGTCCTGGGGAACGTGCAAAGCTGACAAGCACAATGCTAGCTGTTAGCAGTCCGCTATAAGCTGAGTCGGAGACACAAACAGAGAGCTAAAAACAATAAAATAAGCAAAGCTAGCTGCAAAGCTAAAGTGAGGCGGGAGAGGGTTTTTTGAAAGGTTAACCGAAATTTGAATTGAATTTGAGAAATAATAGATAATAAACTTGCCAGCACTAAGAACTGAAGCTCAGAAAAAAACACCACAAAAGCAAGTTTTGAAATTTTGGGTGACTTTCTACTTTTCCTCTACTACATTGATTTTACTAATACATTGATTTAACCTTAAAGACGTTACGTAAAAAGTATGAATCTCTAAAAGACTGCTGTTCATCAGAAAACAACAGCTCAGCTTAATTTCCCAAATATTGAACTATTCCCTTCAAATGAACTCAGAGTAAAGCCAACACTTACAAAAGAGGATAGTTAATTGTACTTTTTTTGTTAACAGTTATCAGTTACATAGTAAATTTTATTTAAATGATCATTGGTTATATTGAGAGGTGGGAACTGTCTGGTATGTAAGAACGTGGGTATTAGCATTTTCCTGAATAAAGCTCTGCGCTGATATACGAATAAAACTGATGAATCACCACCACTCTGAGCCAACAGCCAGACTCATCTCATCTTAAACTTTCCACCCCCATGGCCCCCCGCTATCCCGTCCTTGCTCTGTCTCTTTCTCAAAGGGTGCTGGGAAATTAGCAAGAGGATGCTTCACGTTTCATCACAACTTTGGCAAAAGAAATTAGGGAGGCCAACATCACTGCACATTTACTGAAGAGGTTAAGAGGTCAACCAAAAAAACCAAGGTTCTTGGAAAGGTATTGAAGATGGCGGTGGGATACCAAGGGAAACATAGATGCCCATATGAAGGTCAACTCAAAGGTTAAAGGTGAGCTTATTCATGGAACAAAAAATGGGGAGAACAAAAAGCTACAGAAGTGCACTGCAATCACCAAAGAGAAAAAACATTCACATTTTCTTGTAATTATGACTTCCATTCTCTTGATTATGACTTACCATGTTGTAATTAAAGGAGAATTACAATTTGTCAACGCTAAGTGATTAGTCAATATGCCGCCATGAGCTGTTTCATTGGTATTTGTTACTATGGAAACAACTTGTCCAAGTTTACTTTATATAACTTTATAATTTTGTTGTCAGCAAAAAATGCAACTGTTATTAAACCAGCTTATAGTGTTTTTGTACCTGTCAAAACATTAAAACAGAGATGAAATATACCAAATAAGCAAAATTAGCCTGTTGTTTGCCCCTAAAGTGGCTTTGTCTTATTCCCCATCCTCACATTATTTAACAGCTTGTTCCAGCTCATCATTGAAGATATGTTTACACTGAGTGAAATAGTCAAACCCAAGACTTTTTATGGTTGCACCATTCCATTAATTGAAAATATTCTTGTTGTTTTACACATCATTTTAGGCACATGTCCTCAAGATTCAGCTCGATATGTTTCGTATCTTTGGAAACTTCAGGATCTTCAACAGGATTTAAAATGAAGTTCTGTGGGTCTGATCAATGTTTGGCTGCCCAGGATGAGTTTGTAACAGCTGACTGTTAAGGGCTGAATTGAGGTGGAAATGATCATAGACCTGTCAAATCAAATTGCAACTGTCAATCATGTTGATTTGTCTTTTATAGTCATCTTACAAAGCGTATTCACTTGGCTATTCAGTATATTTAGAGATGGGATTAGTTTTAATTACAGTTTTATGTTTCTTACCCACCCCCTTGAGTGTCCTTATCTTGTTTTGTTTTATGATTGATGTAACTCAGGTGCAACAATGCAATTACATGCTTTAGTATTTCATAAAGTACTAGTTTTATACTACTAGTAGGAATTACTAGTAGCCATCTAATAATTTGGTCTAGTAGTAATTAACTGTATCTATGTAAAAACATTATAAAGTGAAGGTCTAATAATCAGAGAAGTCATAATTATAGATATGTAAGTCGTAAATTTGAGAACACATCTCAGAAATGTCTTTGTTTCTTTAGTGAATGCAATGTGCTCCTGTAAAAAGGAAAAATGTCAACTTTTTCCACAAGAGTGTAAAAGTGTAACAGGTCCATGGCATGGACTTTTGGTCATGAGTAAACTGAAGGGGGTTCTGCAATCTCAGCAAAACAAATCTACAAATTGCCATGCTGACTATTCTATACGCGTCAAAGAAAAAAATCTAAGCCGCTTTGTTTTAAACTTTAGAATCGAACATGGGTCATGGTTAAGTGGATTTAATGTTTGAGCGTAATATTGGCAGTAACTCATTAAAAAAGAAGAGTCTAAAGAGTTTATACAGGGACACTAGTATAGAGTCTGAAGTGTGCTGACGGAATAATTAGACTTTTCATTATAATCAAGTAATACATTTTAAACAGCTATCAAAAAACTGAAAAGTCATTCTTGAACTTGAAAATGGGAACTTTGAAAAAATGAACTATGAGATGGAATATGATATGCAGACAGTAAATGAAATAACAAAATGTAAAAGCCTTTAAAAACACTTTCAATTATATTTTAAAATGTAATTATAATACATAAATTAACGGCCTAACACGAAAATGGGATTATTAATTTGAAAAATTATGACCATTTACAACTCTATATAAATGTAAATTTAATTACAATAGTTATTTAAAATGTATACATTGAGTCCATGATTATTCTGGTGGCACACTTCAGACTTCATGTCCTGGAAGACCTAATGAGGGAAAGAGCGAAAAGAAAACCCTGGACCAGTAAATATATATTTAAATTGTATAATTTCCCCATTAATTTTGCCCGACCCTCAGGTATACCATTAAGGTTTCCGTAGGTTACATTGATTTGTGTAAATGCAGTAAAATGAAAAAAATGCCATGCCTTTTTTCCGTGCAGTATCTAGTATAAATGCCTTTAGCTTACTCATGATAGGAAAAAATACTTGGTTCTTGCTTTGCTTCTGAAAATCTTCATCTAAGAATTGATATAAGGAGGGAGACAGAAAGAAAAAAAAACAGTTATCTGTCTAAAACCCCAGCTACCTTCTCTTCCAGGCTGGAGTCTTTAAACATCAGTGAGAAAGGCTTGATATGCTCTCTTCTCAACTTATCGCCACTCCGTAAGTCGATGGCGCTCTCTATTCGCTTGTTAATTTCCTCAGGACCAGAGTGGACATGCAAAGCTTGTGCAAGATGGTTTGGAAGCAGATTTATCGAATTTCTCGTTAGGGCAGCCAGAGTCTAGGGGGAAAGCACATGCACATAGAATGAACCTGCTTGTCCCCCTTTTGTTTCATTCAAGTTACAAATGAAAAAAGAAGAACAGACACACAGTTACGTTCATTACATACACAAAAGAAAAAGAAAATTAAGGAAAAGGAAGAAAAGGGAAGACCAAAATGCAACGTTTGCTATCAGACAGACAGCTCAGAGCAAGTCATGCATCTCCCATTCACTCGCAGCATGTTCATTTTGCGTTGATGTTAGTGGGGACACAGCTTGTAATTATGCACACATTATAACAAAGCTGTAATTTATGTCCACGACCGTGATTGGAAAGGGGAAGGACTGGGAATAAAACACACAAAACTGAGGACATTTTGTAAATAATATTAAGCATGAAATGAAGGACAAAAAACCAGCTGAGAGAAGAAGACTTTTGATGCAAAATGTCAGAACGAATAAATGCACAAAATCAACCAAATGCATTTATTTAATTGTATTATGCTTTAGCTAGTGAAGGTTGAGAAAATTTTCAAAGACTGGATCCTCAAAGAATGAATTTAATCTCCAAAATGTTGAAACACACCGTTGGAATGATTTATATGCTAAATCAGGACAACCTTGCGAGACATTAATATGAAATATTTTAAAATGTAACTGAATGACACAAGCTTATTTGATTTAAGCATCTCCTCGTGTTTTAATTGACCATGTAATGGGAATTCCATAAGTATCATCTCCAAGCATATTGCATGTAATCCTTGACTGAGACCTGAGAGACTCTGTGTGATGTGGCACTGAATCTGTACACGTAACAATCAAGTCTTCTTCACTTCCCATCTCGCTTGGCCTTCCTTGTCTCTGTAAAAAAAAATCAAATAAACCAAAAGACGTAACCTTTGCGTAATTCTTTTTTCACTTGTAGAGGACCATCCTGATGGTCCTGCATGTGTAGTTCATCAACAACAAATCAGTTACACTTTGGTTTAGACAAAGAGGTTTGGTTGAGATCATTTCTATTAAAATCAGCTTACTGTGACTTGAATCTTGCTCCAGAGTGGGACATAGCCATGTCCTGCCAACACATCCAACGTGTTCTTTTGTCACATCATATTTTCACATTTCTTTATTCAGTTACCTGTTTTATTATATGTTCTTAACATTAAATTTCCCAACATAAAATAAAAATGTAGCGGCGACTCCAGAGCAGCTTCTTCCAAAAGGCTGTGAGACTCCTTAATTCATCCTCAGTACTCCACCATATAAAATCGCTTTATATAACTTTACGGTTTTTGTATGCATTTGCTCTTTGCGACTTGTAGTTAATGAGCTAAAACGAACACTGATATGGTCCTCTGAAGTGCTCTATTCTGAAGTTAGTCAATGAGTTCCTGTCCATCCTGGTGGGAAGCACTTGAGGTTAAAGTCATAAAGGTCATACGAACGTTAGAGTCATTTTGTCAGAGCCATTGGCATTAGCTCTCCACTCTCCATTAGCTGTGAATTAAAGCAGCAGCGTGGCAACTTTGGACAAATAACCCTTTGGAGAGTCTGAGGCCTATGGAGCCGAAAGCCATTTAAGTGATTATGAGAGAAATGTGTGATGATGGAGATGTGTGTAAGAAATTCAACATGTTTCAACACCAACTCCGGACAATCAAATGTCTCTCTTCGTCTCGCTTTATCCAACACGTTAACAAAAGAAAAAGAATTGATGTTCTCAGGCAAATCTTGATTTCTTTGAGATTTTTTTATCTGTCAGAGCCATTCTGACTATCACTGGCAACCATTACAGGTTTAAGTCTAATCAGAGCTATCTCGGGATTCTAAATGTGTTGCCTTGTGTAAAGCACTGTGTAACATAAGAAGAGCTCTGCATGAAATGACAGCAATTTTTAGGGTTTACTGGTCAATGTCTCACAAAAACTGCAGCATACTGTATATCATCAGCAGAAAGCTTCTCACATATTGAGAGCTTTGATATTCAGTTGTAAAACAGGTGAGCCACAGACAAGTCAAAAGCATGACTCAGTTGTTCCATCCAGCAGTACAAAATATGGATGTTTGTTGTTTCAACAGCTTTCATGATAGTCAGCCATGCCAGAAACCTCTGAGGGAATACAATGATGTAAAGTACCACAAAATGCACCTAAAGATGCTTATAATGCGGTAGATACATTATACATAAAACTCTGAGACTTTTTTCAATCTTTGAGAAATACAACCACACTTGGTGAGCACGAATTTCAGATCAAATAATAAAATGAGGATCCTAACATGCTTTTGACAAAAAGTTAATTTAAATTTAGGGGATTGTGGCAAATGGAGTGTAAACAAAAAAAAAACAGAATCAAGAAAAATCCTGACTGCATACTAAATACAGAGGACATTCATCAAATGTCTTGTGTCTCTACCAGGATAGAGTATTAACTGAATGTACTTGGGTCATTATTTTTCTCAACACACAGTGAAGATAAGCGAGAGAGAGCTGAGGTGAACCAGACAAAACCTCTTTTGCATATGAATGAAAATCTGTGTCCTGTGTGTCAAATCATTAACATATCTGGAGCAGCCACAGAAAACACATGAGCTTAATTATAATGACTGGAATAGGTAATGAATCCATCTAGGTCGGGCTCAAACTGAAATGAATCAAGCCACGTTTGGCTCGGGCGATTAAAAATCCGGTCTGGGTCATGCTCGGGCTGTAATGAATGTGGCCTGGCTGGCCTTAGAAGAATAGTTTGGCGATAGTTACATTAGAAGACTGTTACAACTCTTATGTCTGCTTTGTTAAATATGTAGCTTCTTAGCATAAAGACTGGAAGCAAGGGAAACTGCTAGCCCAATCTGCTTACCAGCTAGCTTGCTGATTACCACATTACATCTTAACTGAAGTGTAAAAATGAGCACAGGTGGAGCCCTCTATTGGAGTCTATGGGTACTACCTCCTCCTATCCCACGCACGCACTTGCCCACTGAAATGCAGAAGGAGCCCAACATATCCAAGAGATAGAAACTCACAAATGAGCGCAGTAAGGGTCAAGATATCATTGCACAGATCTCTCCGACACACACCCCACTGAAAAGGGTCGAAGACACTTCCACACTTCAAGTGGATTGTGTGCGCACCGCTGAGGGTGGGTCTTTTACTGCTCGTGTACAGGCTCAACTCACAAAGCCAGCCAGCCAGGCTCTTCTTGGACAGGGTTTTACTGACTACACTATCACTGAAGCAGACCAACAGTCGAGCAGTGCGTCGAACGGGGGCTGTGTGCTCTAAATAGGATGTTAGAGCACACACTGGAAACAACAGATGCAATCTCACCTCCCTGTACCATGTGGGGTAGGTGGGTAGAAGTCACTCTGAGTTATTGTCCCGGACCTGAACATGCTCCTTATGTTCTTAAGAACAAAGAGGGGGGGTTTTGTCTCAAACTGGCTGCACTGTGGTCACCACGAAGCAGCAAGCAGTTGGGGTGAACCGACAGGGCACGCAGCTCACTCACCTTCTCAGCAGAGGTGAGAGCTAGCGGCAGGCTTGTTTGAGAGACAGCAGTTTTAATGAGGATAGCTCCAAGGTGCAGACCTAAGAGCCTCCATCACAAGTAGCAAGTCCTACTGAGGTGCAGAGACAAATGACACCGGTCGCTGTCATCTCACACCCTGCAGAAAGCGCATCACAAGGGGGTGGGTGAAGACTGTTCTTTGACCAAACCCCTCATGACAGGAGAGATAGCTGATGTGTACATCTTGATGGTTGAGTGTGACAGCCCCTTCTCCATCAGACGTTGCAGGAAAGAGAAAACAGATCCCACCGAACAGGTAGACAGATCCGTCTCCCTCTCAGTGCATCATTGCTGAAAGCCCAACCTCTTAGATTTACAGCAAGATGCGGTGGAGACTGCCTGACACTTGGATGGTCTCGACCTCAGCCTGAGTCTGCCTCTCCATTCCAGGAGACAAACCTAGACAAGCCGGTCCAACACAAGCATTGTGCATATGAAGCCTCACCCTTGTGACAGAGCGTCCCAGACCAGAGGTAAGGGCCAGGGCTCTGTCACTGTTGGCTGAATCACTACTACCAGAATGACGAACAACCGTTCCCACCTCACCTAACTGGAGGGATGAGATGGATGCAAACAGCAGACAGCAGCCCTGGAGAACCTTAACAGACATCCTGCAGTACTCAGAGTGAGAATGGATATTGTTTTAGTTTTTTCTGATTTCAGAAAATCAGAAGCAACCTTTAGAACACTTGTATCCCCGATAGATTTACATATATAAAATCATATATTATCTGATTTCCAGAGACTCAATTAAATTACATAATTCTTTCATCTAGCAAAATATTCAAAGCCATGATGACTTTTTTACAGAAATTCTGTGTACTATACTCTTTGCCCTATAATTCGACATGATGCATCTGTTATCTGAGAAAACACTGGCATCTCCACTGTGTCTGAAAATGAAAGCTCAGCTGTGTAACATGCTTTTGTTCTGCACCCTCTTTGGGGACCAACAGGATATGAAATGGATCACAGAAAAGAGGGTGCAACTCTATATTTTTATATTTGAAAGGTTAGATGCACCTTACCTCATCTGCCATTTTATAACCTCAATAAGATCCCTGCCCATCCACTCATGACACAAGGGATCAGAGGGGACAGTAGCCAGTGTTATGAGCCGTGCTGCCGTGATTGTTTTTGGCGTGCATGTCCGTGAGGAAGTATACAGCCTAAAGGGCACGTGCTTCCTTCCCTGACATTTCTATTCTTTATATTGGCCGGTGTGATGTTGAGAGCACTGGTTGGCTGTATGGGGGGAAGCAGTACAGGGTTATATGTATAATACATATTAATAGCAGAACACATTTGTCCTTGGAAATGCCAACACATGGTGCCAGAAAAAGGGCAAGTGGAGGTGGGGAGTGTTGGCAAGATCAGACAGTGTGAACAACAACAATACAGTAATATCAGATGATATTGTAGTACGGTGTCGCACATGTCTGCAGTTCGACACCTTTAGAGCCATAAATTATAATTCAAGGGCACAACCACAAACACACTTTGGGGCAAATGATGGATCTGAACTAATGACAACTATCGGACAGATTGCCATGAAACCTGAATCCTAATGAAGTTCTTCATCACTTGACTTTTAATGTAGCACCACCAACAGTTCAACATTTTGCCTTGTCCAGCACATTGATTACTGGATACCTCTAAACTAAGTTTCAATCAGACTCAACTGTTCAATTGGGATTATTTCAACATTAGGGTGCTAATGCTTAACCAGTCAGGCTATAGTCAGCACAGCCTACATATTCTTACTACCAATGCCGCACATATCGACGCTTGGCATTTTTGGATGTGTTAGGGCTCTGTGTTAGCAACAATAAAAATGCAACACCTGGCTGACTTTCAAAATAAAACATGGTTAACGTTGTGAAACATCACAATTTGGTTAGGTTTAGGAAAACATAGAAGTTTGGTTAAAGTAAGTACATTACTTACATGACTTAAATGAAGTCAGTTAAATAACACTACTACAGTAACTTCTGTAGGTTACATAACAGGTCAATTACCTAACTTCACTAAAAACTATTAATGCTAACTTTGTTTCACATGGGAAATGAACAGTGGTCCAGTTCTCTAGTCCTCCAATCAACCTTCTTACTTTGACTTTTCTGTTATTAATATTCTACACTGGCTATTAGCGTTCATAAGTGACACAACAGGGCTGTGCAAACTATGATGCTAAGGGGTTTAGTGTTTCACAAACTGCCAAGGGGCCTTCACCATGAGTCCATATGTGACGACTTGGGAGTGAGAACAGGTTGGCACAGCAGAACCGTGGTCACTTCTAGACTCAGGCCGATTCTACATTACTCTTAGTTTACCACCAGTGGTCCAACAATTTATTTTAAACCGAAGAACAAAATATAACATAAAAATAAAAGTCTGACAGCCTGATGTGTCCTAAAATTGCACCTTCAAAGAGAATACACTCTTGATTTAGCCAAAAACATGACAATTCTACTGGCATCACTACGAGGCCAAACTTTACATTTTTTTTGGCCCAATAATGGCTAATGTTCCTGAACAGCAAATTTTCATCCATCCAACAATTGTTTTATGAGCTTTATAGCTCCCAGGGGTGACACTTGGAGGACTTTTGTTCTTTCAAACTATATTTCATAATATATCACAGTGGCAAACAGTCATGTTGAAAACAAGCAATCTGCATCACAAACTAAGGATTTTCTATTACATAAATGCAAGCTGAGGCTAAAGTTGTAGTATAACAGGAGCACGACCAACTTGTTTTTGACTTTAACTGAATCTTTCAAACTAATAAAATATCTAATCTATGAAATAGGACCCGGGACATTAATTGTTTAGGGACGTGAAGTCTGTCACCAAAAACTATTTCAATCAACTCTGTTTCACTTATAAGCAGACATGCAGCACAAAGAAACCAATGACTTCATGATGAAAAGTATAAAATGTTACAAACGTTCATGCTCACTTTGAATGAGAATGTACATGTGTTGAGTGAATCAAAAAAAAGGAGGGTGTGTTTTTGGATATTTAAGATAAAATCATTTAATTCAGACTCTTAAACTGAACCAACAGTATTTAAATAGTAGTCGTAGCAATTTGTTTTTTTTTTCATTTAGTTACAACAATTAAACTTTTTAGTTTTAGTTCGAAAACCGGAGCTGAACTGGCACTAACAGCAGTAAGTTAGACATTATTTTCGTAAGTAGTATTGTTAATTAGTGTTATGGCCTTCATTATGGCACATCTTTAATATTAACAGGGAAATGGAGCAGAAATTAGCCAGAATGGGATCAAGCTGCCTTGTGCCTCAGACGGCAGTTGACAAAAAAAGTTTTCAGTAGGAATGGAAGCAAACATGTCAAAAACACAGACTGAAAACCAAAAAGGAAATGTGAAAATGAACCCGTTTCTTTTTGGCCTGGATTTCACAGTGTAGAGACACTGACTAACTGGGTCTTCTGAGGAAACACACAACCTCCTTTGAGGTGAAAGCACTGTGACAGTGCTGTGCATCATGGGAGCCAGCAGGCACACAGCGAAGCATGAAAGAGGTAAAGACAGAGCCACTCAGCCGGTACAGAGAGCCTACACAGAGCTGAGAGTCCATTTCAGGGCTGGAGCTCGTCGTCTAGGACTCATGAGTCTTTCCTCCTGATCACTCTAATGGGTTTGACAATAAAAATCTATCCTGATAGTTCCCATAAATGCAGTGATGGACAGGACAGGATGTCATCAGGTTACTTCACAATAGGGGTGACTGGAAGGATGTGGTTAGCAAGAGATACCAAATACTATTTTCATGGCAGTTAACAGCACAGCTTTGTTACCTGGTTACTGGTGTTTCACGACTGTAAAGAAGATGAATCATTTTTTATTTCTCTGTAATACATGTCTTCAACCAGCTGTTTACAGTGAATGGAAGTTCCTATTGTCCATGTCAGTAAAATACGGCCTTCTGTACTGTAACTGGACTCGTTGGATGAAGATTCTTGTTAATTAAATCGCCAGCTTCGGTTTTAACATGAGAGTACATTATTAATGTGGATTTTTTTTTTTTTTTAGTTAATTCTATGAGAAAACTGATCAGCATCGATTGATTGTAGCAATAAAAGTAATTCTTGTTTCATGAATGAGTCATTTGTTGATAATAGTAACTGTATAGTCTTTTTTCTTTTTTACTAGGATTGAACACAACATTTTTCTGTCATTTTTTGTTTTTATTTAGAATTTTTGTGGTCAGTTTGTGTGAGACGAGGCTGTGGGTGTTTGTAGTCTCCAGATTCTGATGAAAGTTCCTTCTTTCAAATATTGAGCTGAGAGGCCGGACAGATTGTTAAGGTCAAAACGTTAAAGTCAGACAGTCGAGATAATCTGATAATTTCTTCGCCAATTTTTTTAGTAATAGTTTTAAATAGTAAGACCATCGAGATCACCCTCATGTCTGTAAACACTAGGTTTACTTTCCCATCCCAACATCTTCTGTCCTCTCTTTGACCCCCATGACTGCTCCAGCAGTGCGTCGGTCTGAGAATCGACAGCAACAGTGGCCTGAGAGGCTTCGCTTTACACTGCTAAAAGTGGCTGATGCAGTAGCGATGGTCAATGTACCAATTTGTTTCTGTCCCCTAGTTGCCCAGCCGGTATTGTCATTCACTGTTAAAGATCACACTGTACTTTTTGGTTTTTACCACAGGGAAAATAAAAACAGGGCAAGTTTTCACACACTGCTGCATAACGCACACACAAACTAATATTTTACCTTGTCCTCAATCCAGTGATGCTGAAAACTGAATCAGACCAACAGCAAGGCAGGGCGGGGACCCGGAGGACAGAAAACCACCAGAGAGGGAGAAGTTCAGCTCCAGGCAGAGCCAAGCGACAACATAAAAGACCCTTTAAAACTCCTCCGAGAAGGCTTTGATATGCAAAGAGCCACTCTTTGAAATGACTGCCCTGACAGGCTTTTATTGTGCCAGAAACAAAGAAGTGTCACTTTTCAGAAACAACATTCCTCTGAATCCAAACGGTTACGTAAAAACGCTATAAGCTCCTGACGGGCTTGCGGCAGGGAGGAGCTGCACATATCCTCATATATACACAAGAGGTAACGCTGAGTTCACTGTTAGCTCATTGGCTGCAGGAGATGAAACAAACAACTCTGGTTGTGCACATTTGTCACAAGATAGCGAAGACAAATTTCAAACAAAGTGCTGGGAAAAATTATGATCATCTTACCTCGTAACCTTAATGTAATGATATAGCAACTTCCAAACTGTGGGCGTTTGCTGCCTTGCTCAGTTTGATATCATTGTAAATTATTTTCCAAATGCCTATTTGTTGGACATACGCAACATCATTTCACAAACTGCTGGTACTACAGTATATATCGTCTAATAAATTGTTTGTTTGAATTTGGGCATAGGCACTTCCATGTGTGGTGTGAGGTAGAGCGTCCATTAATCACAGGTTGTTCGGTTCAATCCCCAGATCCTCCTCTCTACAAGGCGAGGTGTCTCCGAGCAAGACACTAAACCATGGATTGTCACCAGATTGTCAACATGATGCCTCCGGGGGCTGGTGTGTTGTCACGGGCGGACGGGAACACGGACAAATGAAGAAGGGATGAAGAGGATGTTTAAATGGGCCACACGATCACGATCAGAAGCTCGCCATCCCCACAAACAGGCAGGCTGACGCATATTGAGGCGTTACCATGGTAATACAATCTCTCCACAGAAAGCCGTCCACTCATTCTCAGGAAAACAAAAAATGACAAAACAACCAACAAACTGGTGAGACATATCCCATGCACTGCAAAAAACATCCATCTTAAGACACCACGTCATCCTGCAGTGAGGCTTAACGTCTTATATTTTTAAAGTCTACAGGCAACGATTATTTTACTTGATTCAAATTGGCAAGTTTGACAAACAGTTAACATATTCTGGTAAGAGTGTAATTTTCCTCCTTGAAAATGCCACTCCCATGTTTGAATAACAGTTTAATCCTCAATTGCAGAGCCAGTTTTCTGTCCAGATAGAAGTTTTTTTTCACAGTGTCATAAAGTGCAACATGACTTGAATTGCAAACAGCGGCAGGACTTACGTTCTGCTTCCCTACAATGTTGTCAAAGGGAAGCTCGGGGCTCCAGGACGCCTCGTTAAAGGTGGTGCTGCTGGCCCTGCGGTCGGCCGAGCTGGCCGCCTCCTTCATGATGTCCTCCGGCAGGGTGAGCAGACTCTCCTCTGGCTGCTTGATAAGGTACGTCTCAATGTTGTGGCGGCGGAGGAAGTCGTTGCGGTCCTTCCCGTGGCCCTCCTCCACCTCGTAGTCACCATTCAAACAGTCCAAAGCGGCTTTGGAGATGTGTATCCTCCTGGAAGGGGCAAGGAGCATTTTTAACAAATCATGCTTTAAAGCTGCAGTTAGTGTTTCTTTTTTGGCCACTCGGAGGCAGAACTCCACAACAAGCTGACCGCCACACCACTCTGACACCCAAAGTTAAAGTGACCATGACAGGAAACAGCTGCTGATCAGTGGTGACCTTAGGCCCTGTGTCCACCAAAGCATTTTTTACCAGCTGAAAGGGGCAGCTGCTGTTCTAAAAAACGCCTAGCTAGGAGCGCTCGGTGTGGTGTTTGTCGCGCCCCTCCTGCACTGTGATTGGATGGCTGGGTAAAAAGTGACAAAAGTGACGAGCGCAGCGTTTTTCCCAAAGTTGAACATTTTTCAACTCTCAGCGACCAAAACAAAAAGCGCTCAGCACATGGCGCACAGTGCCCAGAGCTCAGCGTCCAGCACCGAAAAGACGCTCAAGCGCCTCGTCACTCTGCTGGCATTTTTTGTTTTAAAAAACGTGGCGTTCCCATTGCAATGAATTGAAAAAAAGATGCTGGACTCGGGAAAAAACACTATGGTGGACAGAGGGCCTTAAGGATCTGGGGCCCATTTAAAAAGATGTACAGCCCTACCCTGTTATAGGACAGGGTGGCCCAGATGCACAATATTATTTTAATCACAAATCATTAGAACTGTGACACACCTGCTCCCTGGACTGTTAAGCTCTCTATAACATTTAAGACAGTGTAACTCTGGAGGCGACGGCAGCCAGGCAGGGGGCCGGAGGGGTAGCCGTGTATAACGTATTTTCTTGTAGGGTAATTCATTCATCATTTTTATTCTACTTCATTCCACCTTATTTTAGTGTTGACCCACTACTTCAATCTGCTCCCTTTCTCTTCAGTTATCTTTTCCTCACACACACCTATACCTCTGCTCTCTCTCTCTCTGTATGTGTCTGCTCTGCTGTGTTTCCCCATCAGCAGGACTGCTTATAAAGTCAACTTGTTAAATAAACTCACCCGCGATTCTGTTTTCACAGCAGCAGGTGCCCAGCATGTGGATTTGAACCAGCGTGATACCAAATGACACCAGCACTGGTGTGTTCACTGTCGCTCTGTGCTTGTAAAATTTCCACCATGTCTGCGTCTTGTATAGTAATACCAGATAACATCTCTCTCTGTGTTTCTCTGCAAAATGCTAAAATGTCTTTCAAAATATACTTTGGCACCTGACTGTCTGTGTGTGTCTTAGACTGAAGAAGAGCACCATGTCTCTTGTCCTTCACTGTTTAGACAAATCTACCCAGACTTCATCACACCACAGAGTCGGACAGCAGTAGAACTTCTGCTATGGAGGTCAATCTACTTCGAGACCTGCAAGCGATGACGTGTGACATGGGGGTGTCACCATAGCCTCATTACATCTGTGGTTTAGTTCTAGTGCAGCACCTTTGCAGCATATCATTTTGCTCCCTCTCTAACCATGTGCCCCGTTACAACCAACAATCATAAATGTCCCACCAAAAAGCTTTTGGTTTACTCACCCTGGGATCCCTCCAGACTCCAGCTTGTTGGCGATGTCCACGTCCCAGGACCAGACATCAAACTGCCACTTCCTGAGTCCCAACACGCCACACAGCACAGAGCCTGAGTGGATGCCAATACGCATATCGATGTCGTGTTTCGTACGTGATCTCACATATCTGAAAGAAACACAATGAGTCTAGTTCAGGTTCAGTAACCATTAGAAGGATCTAGTAGTCAACAACAAACAATATGTTCAATTTATTGATATTCTCTGCAAGTTCATTTCCATAACACCCTAAACAGATGAATTGAAACTCGGGCTGCATAAAAGATCATTATCACACAAAGAGTTTATCAAGGAATCAAGGTCATTTATTTATTACAACACAGGGATGCACAATAAAATGTAAACTGTAGCTCCTTCATGCTACACATACTTAGAACATACACACATTTAAATTTAGAATATAACAAAATAATACAAATTAACTATATGCGTCCACATCCACAAAGTAAAAAAGTAAATTTACTTCACCCCCCCATCCCCCCTTCCCAGTTTGTGCTCTTGACTTAAGGGCAGACGTCTTTTTTATGGTCTCGAAGTAACTTTGGGTGACTGAGTACAATGCTGTGTCTGTGTGCATTAATTCAGCGCATTATTATACATGAAAATGACCTTTGGCTACACAGATAATGCTGACAGACAAACAGTATTCATAAATTCACCAAGAAATGAACACAATACACTTCACAGATATCAGTTAGCCCGATACAGGGGAGAAAAACATTTTCAGCAGACTTTTCACACTTAATTAATAATTTCTTTCTCATTTCATTCTTTATTATCCCTAAACACAATAAAAGCAGGACAAACTGAGGCTGATAAAAAGCCTGTGAAGAGCAAACAGGGCTGTCATGCCCATCCCTGGCTCCCAGCCTCATTTCATGGTTCATAACAGCAGTGATGAATGTGAGGTGAAAGGCATCCTGGGAGTTTGTGACAGGTGCTTAAAGTTAGTCGACTGCTGAACGACACCTGGGGCTGGAATAAACTCAAATAAACTGCAGTTTGTCATGACTCTGGTGATGATAATGATGATGAGGCTTTATGGACTCTGCAGGGAAAGTTCTTTACCTCCCTGTGAAAGTCAGAGGTCAGCGCCATGCTCTGGTTCACCCACATGACCACTAGTTCCCCACATCCATCACAGTCACACCCACCTTACAAACAATCAAGAATGCACTCTCAATGTCTATTGCCACATGTCATGATGACTTTTACCAGGGGTGGCCAAACCTTTTTGATTGTGGACCTTATACGCCTACAGACAGATGCTATCTTCTGTCTTTTCTGTTCTGCGATGTTTAATCAAATTATGTAAATGTATTTACCGTAAAACTTTGAATAATAACCCGGACTTTTATTTGCTAAAATCACTGAATTGACCCTGCCTATATTTGGGACAGCAATCCATATGGGACAGGCCTTTAATTCATTTTGCACAAAACTGAAACTACTATGAAACTACGAACTATGAACTACTATGACAATTTTTGTGTAAAAAATATCAAATAATATCAAATACATGTCATTCATTTGTTCTAGCTCTGACAGACGGCTTGTGCGCTTTTATTTTGAAGTAACATCCCACAACAACACGGTTGCAGGATGAGAGAAGTTAGCAGACAGAGAGCGATGGACTTCACATGCCAGGATTCACAGCTTGGATTCATTTTTATGAAAAGCTGTTTTGATTCTTTTGATCGGTGGACCCTTACAGAGTAAAGGCAGATAAATAATCAATATTGGACACATTCTGACTGAACGAGCGACTTAATGAGTGCTTCTAAGGTAAAAGCAGTTAGCACTTGTTTTTCCTTTCCTCTCTTGTACCATGTAGGCTAGACTGGTAAATCTAGAAGAATTAGACATTGGGTCTTGTTGTTTCACTTAAACTGAACTGAACTATTGAATTGTGGAGAATCTAACCAATCTAAGAATGTGTAGCATGTTCATCAACATACTGATCATACTTTAAACATTAATATTGTTTTTACAATCTAAGCACCTTAGAAGCAGCTAAACTGCCGACCCAGCAGGGTTTACAAGGTTCTATACATCCAAATAACTAAAAACCAGACCAGGCGTTAAATTGAGGCAGGCGTTTATTTGTCAAAATGTGTTCCCACACCAGGCCAGTAAACGGGATAGGCGGCTATTTGGGACTCCAAATAGTCCCATTTGGGACTCCAAATAGCCGCTATTAATTGAAGTTTCACGGTATTGATTAATAAGCCATCATTATAGGTCAAGTAATTGCTAAAAATGGAAGCGCCTCTAGTGTTCAAACTAGCAAGTGCAATGACAGGACTTGCTGTTTGTTGTTAAAGATGACAGTAACATCTAGTTTTTATACAAGGTTGTGCAATTTTTTAGAAATAAGCTCAAGACTTTTACTTTTGGCAGTTTGGCCACCCCTGGCTCATCCTGTGCATGGGCATCAGTCAGTACATGACTGTGTTGTCCATGTTCTTACTTTAGCAAGTTAGCTTGCAAACATTTGCTAATAAGCACTAAATACAAAGTACAGCTAAGGCGGATGAAATTAAAATTTGCCCAGATAATGGTGCTATGAAAAACTATGAACAAACACCACATTCCATGGCATGAAGCATTTTCCATCCAAAGTCATCAGACGCTCCTCTATCAGCTTTCACACTGAAACGCTGAAGGCCTATGGGGGTAAACTGGGATGTAAATGTGAAGAAGACCATTTCATTTTAAAATAGATGTCACTCTTATTTCCAAAACCACATATGAGCCTTAAACATCCAGCCGCCTACCGTACGTCTTACCTGCACCGCACTCATGTTTGACCTCAATTCAATTTTAATAGGAAAACTGCATCTTGACATGCATTAGTGGTGTTGAAAGAAGAGGCACTAGACCTCTTTGTGTTTGTGTCATAATTAGCACGCCACCTGTAAACATGAACATTATCATCAAAAGAATTAAAAACGAAATAGAAAATAAGAGTAAAGAGTTCACCAAGTAAATTCAGGTTATTAAATTGGTACAAAGTTATTAATCTGCATGTGTAAACACGACAAGTGCCGCAGAAGATCAGACTTAATGTTATGCAATAACAAAATTGGCTCTGACACCAAAGACCTCGGTGAAGCAGACAGACCTTTGGAGTGAAAACAAACATTTTCGCAGCTACTGGCCTTTGATTTGGGCTGATTTTCCATCACCAGTTTTTAACCCTGCTTAAAGTGAGTAAAGATCGTTGGTTTGGGCAAGTTACAGAAACTGTCACCTGATTCCACTGTTGGAAGGTGTGGGAAGGGGTTTTGTTAGATGATTAGACGAGCACTTCATCTGAAGCACACTGAAGCACTTTTAGACAACAGTCAGACTGACGTTAACACTGAGTCAATAAATGCCACCTCATTTCATTTTCAACTTTTGCCGAAATGCAAAGCCAAGTCATCCAGCAACATACTGTGTTGGTGGGCAAATAACGTACAAACCCATCTTTTACATGCACCTCGCCAGCTGCAGATGCTGGGGTCGAGCACAAAATGGTCATCTGTAGGCAGCTCACCATATTGACTTAATAGTATTCAGCACAAATCTCACAGCTTATCCATCACTAATCCCTCTTTTCCCTCTAAACATCAGTGCCCCTCTCCTCCCTCACTGTCACGCTGGAAAACGATGCGACAGGGTCAAAATGCTACAGCAACAAAGATAATCGAAAAAAATGACAATAACAGTACAAACTCCAAGGTCTGTGACTCTTTGCAGAACAGCAGAGCGAGTGTGTTTTAAATGTTTGGAAACTCTATTTCTGCTGCACACCTCTTTTTTTACACGAACTGAAGATTATACAGTCTGTTATGTGTCAGGATTCATGAGCTTATGAGATCTGTAAATCCCTGTTGTGTAATTTCAAAAAAAAAAAGACACCACCACTGAAAATATTTTTCTTCTCCCGTGTCAGTGATGCATGGATGTGTGATATGATTGAACCTTGTAATTGCATGCATTATTTGTTACTGATGTTCTGAAGAAACACAGCCAGGGGCAAATTCTTGCAAATGCAAATATAGAAGGGAAGCTGCTTTCAGATCACAGACCTGGCATGCAGAGTACTGTGAGAAATGAGATATTTACAGATAACAGCACTGCAGTCCAACACATCGGGGTAAAATATGTTTTTAAAGCCTGTTTTTAAGTTTCAGGGAAACAGCATATATATAATAATATAATAAATTAATAATTGATGCTGTGTGTAATCTTGTGCTTTAAGCTTGAAATGTTGTATTAAATGAGTAAGGGGGCTTTCACACCTGAAAGTCCGCACCAAGGTCTGAACCAAAGTTCATGTTTTGATACATTTTGATACATTCGGTTAGTTTTGGTTTGGTTTTACTGCAATTCTGCAACCGCACTAAATGACTTTACGTGACAGACTTGCATCCAGTCGTCATCATCTATGTGGGCTGCGTCTCCCTGTAGGTCTACTTGACATTGATTGGTTTATTAAACAGTTCAGCAGGTATCTTTGACAAGAATGAATGACTAAAAAATGAACAGAGCTTATGCATATTTGCCACCACTAGCCTATAGTGCTAAAGACTGAACCATCCAAAAAATGCTTTCACACCAGAAACGAACCGAAACATGGTTCAGTTTGATCCGGACCAAGACTACCTCTTTACATCGGACCAAATTTCGTCTGTTTGTTTCGGACTGTGGTCCGGGGGAGGTTTCACACCTGCAATTTTGGTTCGGACCGAAGTGAAAAGTCCAAAAGCCCGGACCAAAGGAGGCAGGTGTGAAAGCCCCCTTAGACATACTAAGTAAAGTACTGTCATGCTGTGTGCATGCCTGCCTTTTTTTAGTTCTCAGTCCGGTTATTTGTAGTCCTTTCTGTATCTGTTATTTAGTCTGTGTTTAGGTTCCATGTCTTAGTTCCCAGTGTCAATGTCTTTGTATTTACTCCTGGTCCATGTACTTCAGGTACTCCATTCTGTTAGTCACTTGTCATGATTCCTGTTTTGGTTCGGTTCCTGGTGTTGTGTTCTCTGTTAGCCCCGTGTCTTAGCTCCTAGTTCTGTGTCTCAGTTCATGTCTGAGTGTTTACTTTTGGTCTGTGTTCTTCTGTGTTATTTTGCCCTTGTCTGCTCTGTGTTCTCTTTAATCCCAGCTTCAGTCTGTTTTTCATTGTTGGTTGTAGTTCTGATGATCTGTGATCTGTCTGCTTGTGTCTTTATTAGTTTATTTTTATTCCTCTGATCTGTTATGTGTTCAGTAACCTGTGTTGTGTCTGTTCCCTCCAGTATCCCTCTGCCTGGCTATCTCTCTGTTTTCCCCTGCTCTCTCCCTGCCTGCCTTGTTCGTCTCATGTCTCTCTTCAGTCCCCGTCCGGTCATTGTCGGGTGTATACGCGCTGTCTCATGTCGTAGTGTATGGTTGTGTTTAGCCTGCCTTGCTTGTCGTGTCTCCCTGTTTCCCTGCTTTCTGAATGATTTTCCCTTCTTGGATTTTTTCAGTTGGATCACCTGGTTTGTTTGAACTGTTATTATTTTTGGATTTCCTGGACTCAGCCACTCATTGTAAGTGTGCTCGCTTTTGGTTTGTTAATAAACCCTTTTGAAATGTTCCTCCTCTGCTCTGCATCCTGCATTTGGGTCCACCAACCAGGTCCACCCGCACCTACCCTGACAAGTACAAGTGCCTCCAAACTTAAAGCGCCGTTAAGTTTCTGAAACCAATTCACACATTTCTGAACACACAAGACGTCACACACATATATTGCTAGAATCAACGTGACTAACTCTTTCCAGTGACGGCAGTATGAATAAATCCCAGATAAAAGCCTAGAAATCCTTATCGCTACATTTTCTTCAGTATCAACAGTTATCCACTACATAATGAAACAGAAAAACTTTAAAAGAAGCTGATAGACACCCACCCAACATAAAGCTGGATGGAAGGTCAGGGTCAGTTTATTAACAGTTATTATATTATAATCTTGTGAGGACCAAATCTTTTGAAAATTCATCCAACAGTTAAGACAACAACAGAGAAGTACTTCAGTTTGGGCCTAATTGTTGGATCCATTGAGTTGACATCTCTACAGTTACAAATAATGGTCATCTGTAGAAGCATTATGGACAAGACAGTACCTGATGGTTTTGATCATGCTGAGGCCCATCTCCACGCAGCAGTGGGCGTGGTCCTGTCTGGGCTCAGGTAGACCAGACACACAGTAATAACAGTCTCCCAGGATCTTTATTCGTAGACAGTGGTGTTCCTGCAACAGAGCAATTACATCAGTTTATAGACAAACACCACTTACGGCAGCATTTAACCTTACAACAGAAGAGCACCAGTAATAAATAATACCATATGCAAAAATAGCAATACAGAGAAATATAAGTGACACATAAATAAAGAATACACGAGTGAAAACAAGGTCTGTTCTGCATTAAAGTGCTGACTGTGGGATCCTGACTGGCCAAGCATGACGGCCTGAAATGCTTTTCACTCTAATATCAGACAAGCACACAGTCCAGCAGAGTGAATGTTGAATCAGTTATTCACTCTGTTGTTTTGAATAAAATATTAATGTGGCTGCTGGAGTATCTTTATATAGCTTTCATGGGCTCTGGCAGCCCTGAGAGGCTGTCACAGAAAAGATGAGCTCTGATTCACATCTGGGTTAAGTGTTTGTTTCCAAAGATGTATTTTGGGTAGAAAGCAAACGTTACGTTTAAATCTGGTCGGAGCTGAAGAGGCCATCGTTCTAAATATGAAACGCAATTTGAACCAAATCATTTCCTTTTTTAGCATCAACAACAATCAACTGATCGACTGATCACACTTTGGTTCCTATAAGAATGTAAAGCTTTATATATATATAGAAATCTTTAACACACACACACACACACACGCACAACAAAACCAACTAAAAACAAACCAAAACATAAGACAGGGTATCTCTAAAAAGGCTTGCCTATAAAGATGGATTTTTAGAAACCACTTAAAATACTTCTAGGCCAACGTATTGGAATGGATAAAAGGCAGAAATTTGAGGCTTGGTGTGGTCAAGGAGTGAAAGGAGGAGATCTGAAATTTAACTGGGGGTGAAGGTCATGTAGTGACCAACAGCATCTTGTAGTTAGAGGGATGCAAGAACAGGTGTTACATTGAACAGACTTTAAACCATGTCATTCCCCAAGCCATTTCCTTTTAGTTACAGCAGCTTATAATGGCAGTATCAGGAGCATCTAGACAACAAAAAAACCTTAGAAACCATGCCCTCAGCATAATCCACCTGTCTAGCTGAGACTATCCTCACCAGAAAAGCATAAGCACTGGTCAATAAACATCCCATAAAAATGGGCATCTGAATGTCCTGAAAACTGTTATTTCCTGGAAAATGCAAAAATTAAAAATGTACTTGTGAAAATCTGAGCATTTCCTTGGCAATTCTGTCAAATCAAACTGCCTTGCTCTCCATTAGAGACCTCATCTAATCCTTAACTGAGTAGTTTCAGTTGCCTGATCTTACCAAACCCTGACCAGAGAACTATCAGATCAGAAAATCCTCATAGGACTTGTTTTTGGAATGGCCATGATCGTTTTGGAAGATAAACAACCGGATCTTTTCACTGCTTGATGGTCCAATCATAAGCTCAGTATATTCCAAAAACTCTACAAATACAAAAATATGGCTAAAGAAACTGCTTATGGTGGAAATTCAAAGCTTTGATTAATCCATGTCGGGCTATGGACAGTGAGAAGTATCATGATGTAGGAGTAGTTGAAAACATCTCTAAGAATGTTCTCATAGTATTTTGTAGCTACAAAAACTGGTCATCATTAGAATCAAGAGTGGTTGACATGAATCTCAACCAACCACTGGTGTTCGTTGTAAAAGAAGCCATCTTTAAAGCGAGTCTTTCGTACTGAAACATTATATTTTAGTAAAAATAACAACAGAGATACATATATCTGGAGTCCAAAGCTAAATCACTTACATGTGCGAGGCGGTCGAAGCGTGCAAAGAGTTCATTCAACATTCGCACCAGCTCCTGCGCTGACAGCGTCGTGGAGAGGTTTGTGAAGCCTTTGACATCTGCGAAAAGAATGCTGAATAAAATATGGAAATGTCACTTTATTATCCAGGTCAGTTCTTTAAAACCAAACAAATACTTATGATATTTAATGCAATTAAAACTTCTCTCCCGTTTTCCCTGTACACATAAATGAGTGGTGATAAACAGCTGTAACCACACTCAGACCTCTGTGAGAGGTTTCAAAGATCAACATCACTAATGAGAAACTTACCTGCAGTCTCGGATAAAGAGGCTGAGTGAAACTTACAGTATCGGTCAGACTCTTGGGTGAAAAGACCCGATGTCTGTCAAAATCTATGGTGATATGAGTGATGATCTGATTTCTCTTTGATGAGCCCTGTGTTAGTGACTTAATAGCTTCCTAGAAACCAGGCTTGGATGTTAAAGGGAAGGCCCACAGTCTCAGACTTTGAAAACCCCTGCACTAGAGAACCTCTGAACCTTCCTGGAACTTCACAGTGGGGGCTTGAAACATCTTGGGGCCCTTTTTAAGAGCTAATGTGGGGCCCTACCCAACCCTGTGATCCTGCTGGTTGGCACAAATGCACAACATAACTTTAATCACTAATCACTTAATTTTAGAAAATATTTGTGTATATTAAAACTTATTTATTTACAGCTGGGGTCTTAACCTTTTATTTGCCGCATGAATTCTGCCAGAGAAATAGAGCAGAGAGTGAAAAGTGTGCCTACCGACCCTGGTCTCCCCTGCACAGGGACGCAGAGAGAAGGTCAGTCTATACAATGATGTCCTACAAATGGTGCAAGAAGTTCATGTGTTTTGTATTCATTTGAATGGCCAGGATAGGTTTTAATAGCCATTGACAACAATTTACAACATTTTACACCTCAGCAGACAGCAAACTTTAACACCAACATACTGTGTGTGAAAGCAGCCACAGACACTACAGTCAACAGCAGGAACAAATGCATGAGAACTGCAGGAGACAGAGAGAGAGAGAGACAGTTCATCATAGTTTCTAATAATGCAGCGCAGTGAAGATCCAAGACGTTTCAACAGAGGAGCCGAGCGTCTGTTTGTCACTGTTAACAGAGACTCCAGTATGCAGACAGTTTACTGATAAACCACAGAGCTGCAGAGTAACATCAGGCGTCATGATCAAAGAAAGTTTTTCGGCACATTCTGTCTATCTCCTGCTAGTCCGCATGAGCTCTTTCTTCTGTTAGGGGGTGCTGGGACCCCCCTCAGCACCCGTCCTTCCTGTGTCAATGTCTTTTTACATAAAATGAAATAAGTAAGTTGAGTGTAGTAAGTAAGTTTATTTGAGAGCCCTTTGGAGGACAGGGCCCATTTCAATTGAAATGGGTTAAAACACAGCTAAAGCCACCAATGGAACTTCAACATAACTAAACAGATTACAATGTCCACAAAGACCATAAAGCAGCAGCTGTAAAATGCTCTAGTAGTTTAGTATCAGCATTTTCCACCACCATTGTTTGTTCAGAGTCGAGTGCCGACCTTATTTCACATCTTCAGATGCTGCTCGCACCGTTCGGGTGCCTAATCACATCTTGCAGATGTGTAGTATTCATTTCTGAACAACTAACTGTCCCTAACAAATTCTTCTCCTTTGCACTGGGCAGCCATCATGCACAAGCAAACACAAAGTTAAAAGCATGTTTAGAAATACTCTTAAAGCCTTGCAAATGTTTACATTACATGGAGTTTATAGGCCCATCTTAAACCTGAGCAGAAGTCTTGTCAGCCTGCCGCCCTGAAATCCCCTGTAGTGGGTTTGTTTCTGACTTAAAGTGAAGAATCAGTAGCATCAGCATTTAGTTACTATTGATAAAGACACTTCACTCAAAGGTTGAGTAAATGACTAAATTCCAACCAAACTGGTGGCCTCACCTGACATTCTCATAGCGGTGGATGTAGATTCTGTGAAACTGATGCTGGAGGTGTTCGTCCTCTACATTTGTCATGTCGTTGATCATTTCCAAAACTACAAAACGTGGTAGGACTGACAACACCAGTCTCTCCTGTGGGCGACAAAAAGCAATCTTATTAGTACTCAAACAACAAAGATAATAAGCAGATATTTGAACATATTGAAAAAGACTTTTCATTTGTTAAACCCCTGCAGTGCAAAATGTCCTTTTTATTCATACATTTTTTTGTGGATTATTGAGTTAGTAAGAAAGTAATATTTTCTTTGAAAAAGTGAAAAGAATCAGCCACTGTTACTATTACCACTATTACCACTGTTGAGGTAATTTGAACTTGTTAGTTAGGTTCTAGAATAATGTGTAATTTTTCTAGTGCACTAATCCTTCCAAGATGGTGACACCTGTTTTGTCTACAGTAACATTTTATTGCGCCGGCAGACTGTTTCACTTTGTAGCGAAAGTTAGATTTTTTAGGTCTCAATATACATGTCTGTCTGTCTGTCTGTCTGTCTATACGTACATACATATGCTAAAGTGGTTCTTAAAAACACAATATATGTACATTTCTTAAGATTTAAGTGTCTTACATCGAATAACACAACCTCAAGTTTAAGGAATTAAATGGAGACACAAGTCAAGAACTAAGTATTAAACAGGCAAACCATAGTAAAAAAAAACCCTGTAAAACAAATTACATAAAGGCCTGTCTGTAAGAAATGATTTAAAAGATGACTCTAACTCTGCCAGCCTAAGCTCCTCGAGCAGGAGCAAAGCCTCCAGGCCCACAGAACACAAACAACCGAATTTGTCTTGTGGTTTTTTTGTACTGACGCAGTGTCACTTGGCAAAAGCAGAAACAGATTTGGAGTGGGAGCCGTGCAGCATCCCTCAGTATTTTTTTGGCCTCAGGGATCTGCAGCAACGCCAAGCAACTGCCTCCTTCAGATACTGAATACATTAAAACCAAAACTCAAGTTTTTCTACGCAGAAATCCTCCTAACGTTCAAAAACCCAGCTGGTCTCTGGTGCTCTACACTAACAGAATGACAAGGGGGACACATAATTACTGCCGAGAGTGTCTTCAGTTTGTCTATTATTCAGTTCTAAAACAGCCGCTTACCGGATCAATGTAAGTGATAGCAGAAACACTGAATTTCTATAATGACTTTGACAAAGGAAGGAAGTACGTATATTTAATGTGGATCAGTCACATCACTGCAATCCCTAACCCCCTCAATAAAGGTCAGTATCTGGAGCAATACCAATCCAACATCCGTAAACACATCCACATTTACACAGAAAATATGAAATTACATTGCGGTTGTTATTCTCCTTTTCCATGTGCTGACAGAGTGATGAAATACTCAGTAATATTTCAAAGGCTTATCTTCAAACTGAAATATTGTCACTTCTACCTGCTTCTGAAGTTACGGTACATGTTCTCATTTATTCACTATGGAATTAACTTTGTGTAAAATAAAAATGGCTTATGAGAAATAATACTAGTACTACTACTAATAATAATAATAATAATAATAATTGGGATGTAAAGACATTCTTCTTGAATGTTCACCAAAAGGAATCAGTTCTTCCTCTGTGCATGAATTAACTTTCTGTTAGTTCATACTGAAAGATGATAAGTTCTCTGCTACCAAGGCAAACACCTCCTCATTCTTTGGTAGCAGTGAACAGTTTAGAAAGTACGAAAGTCTTCAAACAAACAAACTCTTCTGAACTCTGAATGCGATGAGGTAATGACAGCAGTCATGTAAGATGTTTTCATGTACTGCATTGTTCTTTAGCTCTATGATGGCACAATCAATGAAAATGTGAGCTGTTAGTCTGTTACTGTGTTGTTTTTGCCCCGTTTGGCAGACTGTACAGTTTACCAGTAAAAAAAATGATCAGCCAACCTCCTGTGAACTCAGTGACGCTGCTGTCTGAGAGCTCTGAAGAGCCTCTTCAACCCTGGAGCGTAAGTGGAGAGAGAGGAGAGGGCGAGAGAGAGCATCCTCTGCTCCATTCACTGTTTGCTAAAACAAACACACATCTATTTTCATTCTCACAACATTCATTAACAATTCACTAATGCTGTTTCACCACTGCCTTCAGTCTCACTTTTACACAAGTATCAGACTTCCTGGTTCAAGTCAGGAAAGTCTGATTAGAAAAACTCAGATGTTGTGTTTCAAAGGTCATAGTTTAAAAAATGCAGCAATAGTTAATCAAATGTCCAATTTGACAGAATCTAACTTTTTATGTGATATGTATAAAGACTGACAGGGCTGACTAAATAAGGGTTCACACAATGACTAAACTCTGCATGTCAACCGTACACTGCTGGTCAAAGCACATCAAAAAACAAAAACAACAACAACAACAACAACCTAAAAGTCCCGAAATACATTACCAGTTGTTTTCCTTTGTAGCTATAGTTGTTTAGAATTATGTAAATTCCAGTTTAAATGTACTGTACAAAAACCTGTATTGTTAAATGCAACACGAGAGAGTGTTACCACACACCCATACGGAGAGAGGATGTAGTCATCGTACTGTACAGCAGCTGAAATGTACAATTTGAGCAGAAAATGTTCTTGTCCTCTCGTCAAAATACACAGAACAAAAATAACTATAAACCTATGAAGTGAAATAAATTAAACCTTTTCATGTAACGCGAGTTATGCATATTTATTATGGAATTACAAGCATGCTGCTTTGTCACTATTCATACAGCGTTGTAAGGAATCAAATCAATGATTATTTCTGCCCCTAGTTTATATATATATATATACTTTTTTAAACTTAAAAAATATCCAGTATCAGTCACGTTTTCATTGAATATGTATATGTATATGGTTAGGTGGAATCAATTCTATGAAATTACGACATTGCAAAGACTATTTATTACTATTTAATAATAAAGGTGCAAGTATTGTGGTGTTTACTACACTACAAACTAAGGTATTTGTTGCCATTATTGTTACAGTGGCAGCTTGTGATGCTGCTGATTGGACAGCTCCTCTTACTGACATGGCCATCAGCTGAGTGTGTAAAATGTGTAAAATGTGTTGGAGGAGAGCAGGTGTTTCTGCTGCTCAGCGCTCTCTGTCCGTCACGCTGCCTCCTGCTCTCAGCACGGCTCTGTTGTGTTGTGTTGACCTGGTATCTGTGCTGGAAAGCGGAGCAGTGCATCCCCAAATTAAGGTCTAGACAGACAAACATTTCAGTGGAGCGTTAATAATGCTTCGGCTGCCGCATCGCAACCAAACGCTCGGGGGTTTGGTGCAGGAGATTCACTGCAAGAAATGTTGATTTTACAGAGTCGTGTTGAATTTAGACTGAAAGTTTGAACGTCTGAGGAGCCCAGTTTGGATTTTGTTTAGTGTCAGCACATCAGTCTCAGAGCTGTGATGTTTCTGTTGCACCACAACTGTCACCTGTCAGTCAAACTGTAGCTGCGTTTACATGGAAACTTTTGATTCCTTCAATAATCACATTAGGATCTATGTTAAAACAGAAATGCCTCATGTATAAATGGCTGCCTTTCACAATATATTTCCCATAGATGAAAATCTAACATCAATTCTAATTTTCTACTTTGATTGCATTTTATCTTTCTACACACTATCTTTGCACATGTCAACAATATGTTTATTCCATAAAGGATCTGGGAGCTGGACCTCTCCTCTCTAACCTTGTAACTATGTCTGTGATTTGATGGAATGATGCTGCCATAAAATTTTTCACTCAATGTGAACAAGCTGATACATCCTATACATGTAACTGTCAGACAGTGAAAATAGTCTGGTAAACTTAGTCTGGAAAGAAAGAAAGAAAGAAAGAAAGAAAGAAAGAAAGAAAGAAAGAAAGAAAGAAAGAAAGAAAGAAAGAAAGAAAGAAAGAAAGAAAGAAAATTTCCCAGGAACCTTTAAAAAATGAGTGCAGAACAAAAATCTGCACGTGGTGGACCGCTGGATTTGATCTGTTGTTGTTTTATGATGACTGACTGAAGGAGTTACACCCGTACTCTGAGCTCCTCTCTTGAGCATGAAATGATTTAAGTCAACGTAAGTCAACGTCAATAAAAAGCTCAATTTAACATTTCTTTGTCAAAGCTCTTTATCTACCAACTTTAAAACAAAGAAAAACCAATATAAAGTCACTCCCTGCATGCTTTTTTCCAGGAAAGAACTGTCTGACAAAAATTGCAATATGTTTACATAGTTTTATATTGCACGCAGTGTTGGGCAAGCTACTTGGAAAATGTAGTGAGCTAAGCTACCAGCTACTCTACATTAAATGAAGCTTCACTACATAGAAGCTACCCCCCAGTGAAATGTAGCAAGCTAAGCTACAGCAACGTGGCAAAAGTAGCTTAGTTACATCTAAGCTACTTTTAATTTTTTAATAGTTTATAGTTAGGTCATTTATATAAATATGTATATACACACACTCACACACACAGCATAGGCCTAGTTTATATTGAACCAACTTCATTCCACAGTAGCAATAGAAGAAAGACTAAAAACCTGCTCCAATGTGTGAGAGAGCTAAATCAGACATAAACTCTCCTACTTCCTGCCATATCATAGCTGCTAAATGTACTTCCTCATGCAACAAAGGGAGAACCATTGTTGTTTGTATAAAGCAACTTAATTATCATATTATTAATTAATTAATTATTAATTAATTCTATATTTTTTTATAGTTTATATGTAACTTTGTGCTCTGGCAACATTGCAACCTAAACATTCATGGCAGAGAAAGAGCAGAGAGAGAGAGAGAGAGAGAGAGAGAGAGAGAGACACTCCATCGCAGGTGTCTTTATTCCCCTGCAGCAAAGTCGCAAACATCAGCCCAAGGATCGGTACGTGATGTCACCATCACAGGGAAGCGCATCTGCTGGCTGCACATACAGGTCCGTGTGTGGCGGTGGTGTCACTTACTGATCCATCAGAAATGCTTGGGAAAATGTAGCGTGTGTGGAAGCTACCGCGCTACTCTGTCAATAAAAGAGCTTCGTTACTGAAAAGCTATTTGATTCAGAAAAAAGCGCCGCTACCACCAAGTTACTGAGAAATGTAGTTAAACTAGTAACGGCGCTACTTGTAGCGACGCTACTGCCCAACACTGATTGCACGTCTTGTATTATTATTATTATCTACTATATTTGGTAATAACCATTTTGGTCTTTTTATGTATTGGATTTCTTTTTTGTTAATTTGATAATTGTACATTTAATAGGTGCCCTGTCAGTGATCATGTTTTTATTTTGAAAATTACAAATTCTCACTTTGTTGTTTTTCTTCACAATAAAGGTAAATTTCTGGAAATGACATCTCATCAGGTTTTTATGCTTTTTCATTTTTTGAAACCACTCAGCTCAGCTGGACATTTTTTACAGTGTGGACAGTTAACGGGGGCTGGAGTGTGTGTTTGCTCTACTGGACATGGTCTCGGGTTTGGACAGCTGAGAGCCAGCGGACTCAGTGTCAGATTAGCTTTGAAAGTCATTAGCGCAGCTTGATTTTAGCCGCAAGCTGAAGCCCTCCAGCAGCTCACTGACAACTTCTATCCTCATATCTCATTCAGATTGTGCTAAACACTTTGTTCCTTTGTCCAGTTTTTATTGTGGCTTCTGGTGGATTTCCAGTTTAAGTGCAATGAAAGTGCAATTTATGTCAGCGTTTCTGTGCTCCTGCACTGAACAATAAGGGGTTTGTTCGAAAAGATCAGTTTCTTCAGACTGAATTTAATGACTTAATAATGACTCTTTTATATTCATGTTTTGGCCATTTTGATGATACTGTTGTCATCTTCACACTACATTTCCATTCTTTTATTGGCTATTGGTTTTTTGGAAGGGCGTAGATTTGGTTTCAGATTTGAGGGTACAAAGTGAATATAAACAGTATATAAAGATGTTGTTCTGCAGGTATTCCTTTCAGGCTGCGTAGAGCCCCAACAACACTCACCAATAAATTAGGACAACCTGTATGTAGCCTGAGAGACAAAGCCCAGGGTAAATAAAAGTTTGAATCACCTGGGGGCAGCAAAACAAGCTATAAACACAACACTGACCAATTATCACATTTTAAGTTGATGTGACCTGATGAATGAAAGTCTTGAAATATATATGAAATATTCACTCTTCTTTAACCCTCTGAGGTCGGTTGACGCGGGGGCGCGTCAACGCGGTGTTTACTAAATGTTTCTATTAATATCTCCGCGATCGTGCAGCACACAGAAAAGGTTCAGATATTGCCTTAATCGAGAGATTCTCAGCTTCACAGTGCTTATTGTCGCGAGATTGTACGTGACTCACACGTCGAGCTAGGGGGAAGAAAAGATGGCCTTTCACCTTGCGTAATTGGTGGGTTAGCCTGTCTGTCTGCATTTTGCATGAAGCTAACCAATAGACGCTCTCAAAATCCCTAAGGACCCACCCATCACCTCGAAGTGGGGGAAATACAAAGCTGACGAGAAAGGGGCGAAAGTCTGCGTGAAAAAAAACATGGAAAAAACATGTATAAAGAAGCGGAAAAATAATAAGACGCGGACAGAAAATGGCGAAGACGCCTGCATTGAAAGAAGTTGTTGCAGCGGTCTTGGAGAGCAGCGACGAGGATGAGGGACGAGTTTCGGGGCCTCACTGTTTTGATTCCTACGATGAGGAGGATTACAATGACATCCATTTGATGACGGGTAAGCCTATTTATTTTATAAAACCTTGTTTGCAATGGTGCACTTAGTGCTTAGCTAACTGTGACCATCGTGGCTAAAACAAGCTGCGGCTTTCTGTTTCAGTAAGTTATGAACTTTGACAAATTGACTGCCCCTTTAGTTTACTTTGTGTAAAAGTTATTTTCTTGTGTAAAACTGGGATTCACTTTCAAATCGTAACGTTGCAGGCATGTCTGCTGCTCTCTGTGATATCCTTTTGATAACTCGTGATATATCTTCACCTCCATTCACAATTTGAGTTATTTCTTGTAATGATGAGTAAATGTTTTGACCATTGACTATTTTATTATAGTACTTGTACAGATGTGGTCTTTCATATCATTTCATGCATTTATGTTCAGTATATAAATACTAAGTGAGTGTAAATCGAAGAGACAGTTTTCCCACATCTCATTCAGGTGTTACTTGCTTTGATTTGGGGTGGACAGGGCGGGCAGCACAGATAATAAATTGGGATAGATACAGAGAGTACAAAGATTAGCTGAAGGGAAATCTGTCAAAGCCTCACACATCCTCCACATTGTTGTTAGGTGTAAAGTGATGTGTGTGTGTGTGAGGGCGACCTAAAGGAAGACCAGAGAGGATGCGTAAACTTTCTTTCAATGAAACTGAAAATGCAAGCCCTAATTTGTTTTTTGTTTTTTTTTGAGAGGATTCCCAGCTGCCCAGGGCCCAGTGAAACACAGGCACCATGACCTGTGCCTGCCACCAGGACCCCAAAATCAACCTGCGCCCCCATCTACTCAGCAGCCAGCTCCAAGAAGATGGACAAAGACCACCACCATCGCTCTCCATCTCCAGGTTTCAACCAGTTCGGACACAGGGCTATGCTCATAACATGCAAATTATGTAAATAGTGGGGCTTTTCTGTGTTTTTTAATACATAGTTAGTCTTTATATTTAAATACTGTTTAAAAGTTAAAACATGACAATTTGTACATTATGTAAATATTGTCAGTTGTGTGTTTTTTTACATCTGTACGGCTTTTATATACATAGTAAACCTTTTGCTTGAAACAAAGACCTGTTGTAATGCTTATTTTTTATTTGGACACATCCCCATAAAGCTTGATGTGTAGTAGGAAGTGATTATACAGTCTTGTTTTATTTCAGTCCCTCTAACATTAGGTGAAAGTAGAGTCACACACAACACTTGTACTCAAAAAACGATTGTTCAAAATGTCATTTTAGACAATTATTATGCATTATCTACAATTTTAGTCATATATGTCACTACTTTTGTGACCCCAAGACTTTGGTAAACCCATTTCAAGCACCAAAATAATTCATCCACATATGTAATGGTATGTTTTCATAAGAGATTTGAAGAATTTCAAAAATCGGACTTACATTTTTCAACTTTAGGGCCACATTATCTCTCTCTCTCTCTCTCTTTACACAATGCTCTGTGAGAAGTGGTGGGCTCATTAAAAAGAGAGCTGGGGGTTTTCTGAACATTTTGATATGAAACACATGGTATCATGTTATGCAATTGCCTTTTAAAAGGTGAAATTAAGAAGATATGTAAAATCGGAGAAAAAGTCAAAAAATGCCCTTAGACCTCAGAGGGTTAAGCTCTGGTTTGGTATTATTAGCGGCTCCACTTTCTTTAACAGGTAGTCTGTTACTGTCTGCTGTTTGTAGCAGTTAAGGTAGTGTACAGCGAGTTTTACAGCTGTAAATTTTCACTTGCCATGATATTTTTGCGTTTAGAGCTAAGTTATTAAGTGTTACCGTTTTTTTGGGAGTGAAATGCGTCACTGTTTATTTTACAATGTTTAACATGTATCACCATGACAACCTATTTTTTTCTGTAGTTCTAGTAAAATGTGTGCTTTATATACTGTGTGGCAACAGGCAGCGCTTGTAGAAGCAGCAGCCAGGAGCTTCTCTTCCTTTATTCCCAAAACATCTCTTATCTCTGACATAAGTACAGTCATTGGAAGATGAAGACGGGGTTTTTTGGATTAATGAGCAGCAGACCACGATCCACCCGGCCCAAACAACCGGACCAGGCGCCACGGAGGGTGCGGTGAGCGCTCAGAGGAGGGGAAAGAGAGTCAGGAGAGGAGCCATGCTGGCCCAGCTCGGACTTAATTTTGTTCCCTAAAGAGCCAGTCTGGAAAAAACGGGACTCATATTGACCAGACAACAGACCAACGACATCGTTACAGAAACCTGCCCCATCAACATCCCGGATCAAGCACTCGGCAGGTGGTGCGTGCATGTTCCGAGCTGTCAGCGCAAGAGAGATGAGAGGAGGTGTTTTACATCAGCGATGCTTGGTGCACAAACGCAGCCAAGATGGACTCCCAAAATGTCAGATCATTTATTGTGAAGATGAAACTTTCATGTTATCATCTGGTTGCTGCTGTTTACATTCGCCCCAGATCAAATAATGCACGCTTCGGGGTATATACATGTCCGCATATGTATATAAATAACTGTATTGTTTTATTTTGTGTGTTACCATACTTTCATATAGGGCTACACTTAATTATATGTTGTGTGTGTAGCATGAAGGAACTACAAATTTCATTTTGTTATGCAGCATTGTGCTGTTTAATGACTAATAAACAACCTTGTACCTTGTGCTGTAGCCCCCCCCGCCGCCCCCCCAGTTTGTGCCTCTGATTTTTCCATCCAGATGGTTGGAACAGTCTTTAAGGATTCTGAAACTACAGCCAGAACAGCTGTACATGTTTTTAAATGACCTGGCTTTTTCAAACACTGCTGGTCAAATAATCACACATAGTAATTTGATCAGTATTAATTTAAAAATATGAATTAGTGCAACTTTAAATTCTCTAGGCCTTTTCTCTATTTGCAGTTCCTATCCACATCCTGCCCTCATAGAACAGAAACACAAGAAATACAGAGTACAGAGAAGACGCAGAGAAGGAGTCCATCTTGCCTTGCTGTAAACAGAAACGTGGCTCTGTGTTCTTACAGCATGTTCACATTAACGTGGTCTGCTCAGGGCAGGGCCCCATCTCGCTCCATTACAGCCATCCCAGAGCTTATCAGAGCCGAACCCTTCCAGGAAACACAACGCCTTAAAAGCTTTGTGTGGCTTCTCAGAGCCTGGCCATCCACTTCACTGCGTAAACAGAACTCACTTTGTGTCACTGTGTGTGTAGCTGTGTGTTTGTTTGTGTACTACTCTGCCCATCTGACTTAGACGTGTATTTGACGTGTATGTGTATTGTTTCTATTTGAGCATGTGTGTGCGTGTTTCCTTGTCAGGCTGTGTTTGCAGCCGTGTCTGTGTCCACCGCACTGATGCACAGTTTGTGTGACAGCAGTGAATCGATGCAGTGCCCATGTTATTCTCCTCAGCAGGCTCATTAGCTGAGCTGCTAACATTCAGCCCTGTCAACTGAAATCCATCAATCGCTTCATCAAAATCTCTTCACACTGAGCTCCATCACTACAGAACAGGAAGTGAAAGCACATCATTCGACACATTAGTCTGTTGTGTAGTATGTTTTGGCTTCCATGGTGGTTCAGTGGTGGTTGAAAGTCATCTAAAGGTCACTGTTCAATATCTGTTAAAGTGTGCAGGTTTGAATCCTGCAAAATGAAGGTCTGAGCCCAACAGCTGATCTTTCTGTCCAACCCCAGACCCTCAACCAAAAGCCAATTACATCAAAACGCAACCACAGCTGTTGCCATAGCATAGGCCATCCATCACGAAGAAGCAACCAGTAAGCTGACCATAAATAAAAAGAGATGAACAATACTCGCTCATGAAGTTCTCACTGAGCATGCGTTAACCAACCATTGCACATTCAGAAACCAGACAAGGAAGTCAACAGCCATGCTGGCGAGTCTGTGTGGCTGGACCTCAGCTGTATGCAAACAACATCTCATCATGGTTACAATGAAAGTGGTAGCATGTTGATGTTAAGCAGATTTAGTGTATACCACTTGAACTGCGTTAGTACAATACATTAATCAGCATCCTGGGGAAAGGACATTTACATTTGACATTTTTTCTTTAGCTGACGACATGTACGACTATATATGTCACAGGTCAAACAGTTGTTATATATGTCAAACGCCTGGACTGGGACAAAAATGCCCCGGAAAGGTATATAAAAGGGAAGCACAAAATTCAGTTGGCAGGTGACAATTCACAATATAAAAATATAATAATATATAATCAGTAATCAGTAGCACTTTTTTTTTCTTGAGTTACTCTTTTTGGATGATGCAGATGTTTCTTTTATATTTACATGCATTGCAGGTTTTCTTATTGTGCAAATATACCTTTTTTATGTGATTCTTAACCTGGGGGTCGGGACCCCCAGGTTAAGAATCACTGCACTAGAGGAAAAGTCAGCTGATCACCGAAGTCAGTAGGACCACAAAGATCTGTACAAAATTTCATGGCAATCCACCCAGTCGTTGCTGAGATATTTCAGTCTGGGCCAAAGTGGTGAACAACCGACCGACAGTGCCTATGCCATGCTGCTAACATGGCAAAACATCTTTAAACCTGTCCTATTCAAAAAAACACACTCAAAAGGTGCTTTCTGGCTCGACTGTATAAGTATTATGGCAGCTCTTGTGAAAATGCATGGGTATTTGTTGCTGCGGCAAATGTAGAAAAATAACAATCTGAAGACCAAAAAGTGCCAAAATAAAAAAACAATATAAACGACCAGGCACCACAAGCAGTTTTGACCTTTTATAGCAGTGTTACTGTCTTGTGGCATGTTGTGGACTCACCTGTCTCTGATTCTCTGTCTCGAGTCTGAGCCGGGCCTCGATGCAGCGCCGTGTCTCCAGGAAGGCCTGACGCTGAGCCCGGTCAGACAGGTAACTGATGAATATTCCAGCAGTGTTCATACACATGAACAACACAGCCTGAGCCGCCACCTGAAAAACACACAAAGACACATATAGCTCATTTTGAGGCAAAGCTAACTGTGTTTTCTTTTTTGGGTTCTTTTCAGTTGACAAATCACATAACTTATAAACAGCTTATATACTAAACAAAGATTTAGTGACCACCAGGTTCCAGTATTGGTCATCAAACATTTCTTTGTTCTTTGTTTCTCTGTTCCTGTGTTTAATTCTTTTCCTGTGCTAAATTGTCACTCCTAAATAACCAATGTTCTGCTTGTACTGTGTTATGTGTGTGTGTGTGTTTGTATTTCGAAACCATCTTCTGCAATCCAAATACGTTTTTTGGTCATTTGCAGGTCAATATGACTCTAGTCCAGGTTAAGACTGGAGTTTGTTGGATTTTTGTAGTATTTTAGAACATTTTACAGTTGACAGCTGAGAGATGACAGGAGGGAGAAATGGGAAATGACCATAGACTGTATATAAGTAGCGGACGTAGTCATGGTGATGTCACCCATTGGTTTGTGGACTGCCGTTTTGAAGCCTCGAGTTTGGCCGATAGGGCGCCGCCAAGTCGGGTTTTTGCAACCGGCGGCCCCCGGATGTAACCATATTTGGATAGACGGTGGAGCTAACGGCCGTGTGTCGAGCTAGCTAGTTTGCTTAGCTAGGTGCATCTGTAATTCACATCAAATAGTATTTTAACAGGGCTGACAATTTTATCTAGCGAACAACAGGCTTAAAACAAAATGTACCAACCAGAGAAAGTGATCAGCCAAAGTTTTTTCAAGTTAAATTTACACAGTTCCATGAATACGAGTCACTCCAGCCTGATTGACAAGTCACCATGGTAACGATTTGTCAATCACAGATAATCCTGCCATGAAGCATACTCTGCTTTATGGTCTATTTTCCTCTAAATGGGACCATAATTTACTAAATGAACACCATGCTGTGTTGAAGAAGACTTGAAACTAGCGATTGAGACCATAAACTCATTCTGAAAGTGTTCACAGTGGTAACAAATCAGCTGTGAAGTAGTGTAATTTTGCCACCAGAAGAGTCGCCCCCTGCTGGCTGTTCGATAGAATGTAGGTTTAAGGGACTTCCGCATTCGCCTCAGTTCAAAGACAGGAATCAACAATCCAGTCAGTGCCTTCGGGGGGTCACCACCTAGATATTGGTCATATTAGACAGTTTCCACAAAACTGACCAAGTCTAATAAAGTGATATTCTTTTTGTTTTATATTTTGTTTATATTTTTGTTTCTGCTGAAAGTACCACAATCGCTGGGCGTAATTAGACTTTTTTCTCTACATGTCCACAGGTTGTCAACACATAGTATATATTTGTGTGTCAGCATTCCAGGATTATAAAAACAAGTTGATGAGACATTCTGCACCACACACTGCACTGATACTGCAACATTAATGGATTTTGTAAATCCTATTATCCATCCATCCATCTATCGTCAACCGCTTATCTTGCGTACAGGGGGGCAGGAGCCAATCCCAACTGACATCGGGTGAAAGGCGGAGTACACCCTGGACAGGTCGACAGTCCATCGCAGGGCCACACATAGACAAACAACCACTCGCACTCACACCTAAGGACAATTTTAGAGACAACAATTAACCTAGCCTGCATGTCTTTGGATGGCGGGAGGAAGCCGGAGCTCCCAGAGAGAACCTACATGGACACGGGGAGAACATGTAAACTCCACACAGAAAGGCCGGGGTTTGAACTCATGACTTTCTTGCTGTGATTGCCAGATTTAGTTTCTTGGCTCAAATCCCTGTTTTACTTCAGAGCATCTCCTCTGCTTCCTCTGCAGAGTTTGTCATTAACACACTCATGCTCACTGCTTCTATGAGTTGTTCTAGACTAAAAATGGGGGAACTACATGATCCTGGGGTTATTCTGTGTCTCAAAACATCAGATTTTGCAGCTGTGTGGTGGGTTTTCTGTGGTGAATCGATAAATCAGTAATCAGTAAATTCACTGCTGCTGATGAAATCAATAACAGAAGCCTTATATTTTCCTAAGAGAGCTCAGGTTTCCAATTATCCAAGAAGGGGAGTACTGCTCAAACGAAAGAACCTGACCTAAACTATAGAGAAATAACTTCAAAGACACACAGAGCCTGTGGTTACCTAGCTTATACAGTACTGTATCTTATCTTAGACGTGTGTCAAGATGAGATTAAAAATGTATGTCTGAGGCGTGACATCACTGATTTGCTTTCTACCACCATAAGAAGTCAGTGAGCCAAGACGTCCACTGAAAAGAGACGAGAACATCTGAAACCCGAGTAGACAAGAGAACAGATCCAGGTCACTGATCATCATAGAAGGGGCGAAGGAGTGAAGCTGCACTGCTCCCATTACATGGTTTTTAATGTATTACCCCTCAGTGTCTCTAACACTGCTGATGCTATGTAAAGTTGCATAGATAAATGTATTGATTAGGCCCATCTTTTTGGCTTTCAGCTTGTCATTGTAAAAATAATCCAGATACAATGCACATCAGTGTGATAAGTCCTTGAAAACCTGATGCCCACATCCACAAGGAGTCCCTTTGTGTGTCTATAGTCTAGTTTGGGCAGAATACTTTATTGTACTTGTCAGTTCAATGTACCACTGTTTATGTGTGAAACTTTCACTTCAGCTTAACGACAAAATTTCATTTAGAGTACAAATTGTTCAATATTGTTCAAATTGTTTTATTTTAACATCTGAATCTATGTTATTTCTGCTTCAGTGAAGTCTTTTACTCTGGTTTAAATAAAAGTTAAATAAAAATACTGGGTGCACAAATGAGCGATTTAAGGCGTGATTAGTAATCTGTGTGCCCCACTGACTAATTTGAGGTTTAATGCCTCAGCATTTACCATCCTCAGCAGACATGTGATTTCTTAAACAGAGGATCCAGGAACCAGCTCTGTGACGTGTCATCAAAACACATCAGTGACTCAGAAAAACAGGTCTGTCCTGATGAATTCTTTGAAAGTCTGACTGTATAAAAACTGAAGGTTCACATCAGCAGTGATCCTGTAAAGTGCCATTCGGCGCGTTAAACCATCACAAAGCAGAGCTGATGTAACCCTCTGCAACATGACTGTCCTCCTCAGTTGCGCGAGGGATTTCACCACCACCGCTGGCTTCCTCTGCCTGCCGGAACTTTACATGACGCAAGTGTAAAAACAGGTTGGCTGAGAGTTCAACACGTCTCACAGATGAAAACCATTCACTGCTTCCACCCTGCTGCTTTGCGCACACACACACACACACACACACACACACACACACACACACACACACACACACACACACACACACACACACACAGTGCCCTTCAAGATTAACATTTTTTAATCCAAAAGGGTCATTTTTAAAGAATAAAAAGTGTTTATATATGGTACAATTGTGTGTGTGCTGCGTGTGTGTATGTGTGTGTATGTAAAGCAATTACCGTCACAGACAAGTCAGTACAGGTCCTGCTCATCTGCTGCCATCTATAGTGTCTCTTTGTCTTTCTCAAAAGGTCACTGAGGACAGTTTTTATTGCCTCACAAAAAGGCACAAATTGAGCAGACTGTACTGTATCTGCAGGTGGCTGATAAGGTGGTCGATCAATCAAGTCATGATAACGTGCTCAGGTGAAGAGATTTCTGGCTTTTAAAACGTATCTCCTGACCTGTAACAGGCAAAGCTTTTTTTTTTACACATCCATCCTCCACCCTGGCCGCTACAATACACAAACCTTCCACTACTTCCTGTATTAACAGTAAATTGCAGATTTTTCCAGTTTAAGCAATGCTTCCCAGGCAGACTGAGCTGTTCAGATGACAAACACACCACTTGTGACTCAGTGCAGTTCAGCTTCAAAAGCTTATACAACACCCTATTTTCCAAAAAGACAAATGCCAAGGTAGGTTTAATATTCTAGAATTTAGTAAGGTTTCTCTTGGATTTCTGCTCCAATGAGCCACCTTAATGTGAAAACGTGACTTCTGTTTCTGTTTCACCAAGTGTCAGCAAAAACAGAATCTGTTAAAGCTAAACACAGAAATGTGGATTTAAATGCTTCTTTACTTGCTTTGTTCACTCCTGAGTTGGAGAAGTCTTATTGGCATGAGGCACAATGTAAATCAAAGTGATGGTCATTAAATAACTTTAAAGCATTTTCATTGCTCCCTGTCTACTGTCTCGGTTGTCTTTTTTTTTTTTTTGGGAAGAGAACGTGCTATTGCTCTTACACTCGAGGCAGAATTGTGTCACTGCTGATAAAAACCTCAAACAGACAGTTCAGTGTCCTCTGTTGCTGAGAGAAATCTCTGAAGTGCTCTGCCACTGTTTTCCTCTGCAGCGAAATTGCTGCACTAAGAGCACATTTCAAGAGGACAAAATAGAGCATGAAGAGGGGATTTTCTGATTTCTGGTGCACTTGACAGCGAGATGCTTTGTGGAGAACGAGTTGACATTTTATGAGGGGCTTTCCCCGAATACCCACAGGCCTCTCTGCGTTATGGATCAGTGTCAGTTAATGGAGAGAAGGTGATTTGGTGGTTTATTGAGAATGCCAAACTCTGCCAGAGACACAGGCCTTTAATTGAGACCGGCGTTTGGTTCTTATTGTTAGAATTCAAATACCAAAAAGGTGTCTCTGAAAAAACCATGACGACGTGTCATTGTAACAGGCAGGAGCACAAACGAACCAGCAGTATCGATCATCTTGTCACTGTCACGACTCTACAGAGGTCAAATAGCTCTTTCTACACTGAGCGTAGTTGTCGTTAACTCAGATAATGTTGGGAGTTATCTTCTTTTCACCTGGTTCACTTCTCCTCCAGGGCCTTTCTGCTCTGCTGACCGTTGACTTAGCTGTGTGTGTGTGTGTGTGTGTGTGTGTGTGAGTATCAGTGATGTGTCTATGTGTGTGTGTGTTTACAGATTTGAGATCAGGTGTCAGAGATTGCTGTTGACAGATTTGACTGTGTCAGACATCACCGTTCAGCTTCCAGCATACTTAAAGACTATAGCAATGCTGAGACAAGAAATGCTACATTGGGGACTAGTTGGGACCCTGCAATGTCCATTGGCTGTAGCGGACAGTAGGTGGATTTGTGGTGAGCCCAATAAATGATATGTGTTTCATGAATGTGCAACGTAAAACAGCTATAAGCAATTTCCCCCTTAAAAAACACATTGAATACATGAATACATTTTCAAAATCTGAGCAGGAAAGCCGTTCTCTCACGATCTTTACTACAGGAACAACATTCCTGTTCCCTTTCTACCACTGCTTTAGAGAGAGGGCAATCATTACGATCACAACCAGAGAGGTCCCTCATCAGGGAAACTTAAACATAGTAACATAACAACCGATGTTGTCACCCTCATTGCAAGGACAGTTCCAATCAAAAACTGGAAAATACCTAGCTCTAGGGGAAACTCTCCAAACTTGGGGCGTGCTGAGTACCTCACAAAACCCCATTTTAAAAAATCCCAACTAACCCTTTAAAAGCACCACCAGATTCAAATCACAGGATTAGAGATGAATATCCCTCTTATTAAACTGACAACAGGAAAAGAAACAACTAAGTTTTTACAAGCACTCCATGCCTCAAAACTTTACAAATTTTCAACGATGTATGTTAACATGCCTCAGATTTACATGGTCACAAATATTGCCAGGGTTTAAAGTTTTATTTAGTAAGAACTGTTTTAATTTCTTCTAACAATGGCGGAGGTGGTCATTAATTCAGTGGAGGCGGCCCGCCTCTGCTAAAGAAACTGCATGTAAAGGAAAAAAAAAAGACTGTATTTTATATTCAACACTGAATATGTGTAGGAGTGTTTTTCATTTAAGCTACACACAGGCTGACACACACTTTCTCACAGTCTTCTCCCCTGAGGCTCTTTACTGTATCTCACAGAGCTGAGGAGCCTCCCTGTGCATTACAGTGTGTTATTGTGAATCTCTCCCAGGGCGCCATCAGCACTGATTCAATTTCAAAGTCGCCCCCTGAAGGCCTCTTCTCCTCCCACGGAGGCAGAAATTAAAACCCCATAAGCTCTAGCAGCTGTGGTAGCTGTGGTGGCGTCCATGTTGTTTTGGAAAAGAGCAGCGCCGACTCGCCACAAAGGGCATCAGCATGGAGACCGCCGGTGCACTCATTAAGGGAAAATGCCAGTGATGTGGATGTTTTTAACAAGGTGTCATTAAGAGCAGCGGACCAGGAAGAGGAACAGTTTACAAACAGCTATGTGGAAAATAATGAGGCAGAGTTAATAATAGTAATAAGTATTATTGTGATAATTTGATTCAAGGGTGAGGAGTGGCACACAGTGACATGGAAGATAAACACACATTTGTGGTCAGTTACAAATGTCCTCTAGATTTAACAATGCATAAACAGAAAAGATCAATTGATAGACATTGAGATTAATCATTGACTTTAGGGACACATATCTCAAACTCAACAACACACTAAACACAGTATGTACTATTCCATGAACACTGTATTTTTTTTTTTTTACAATTTGGCAAATATGTTACACCAAAATAAGATATTCTCCATTACATGAGGTCAAACATATATACCTCAATATTAATAAAACTCCTCAAAAAAAAAAAAATTCAAGGAAATAATGAACAGAAAAAGTTAATTTGGAATAGAATCCATTTGCAATAGATCCATTGCTCACCTCTTCATTTCTATTGTGTTTCTTTGTGAGACAGCAGCGTCCATCAATGTCACATCCCAAGACTGACCAATTATAGTTTGCATTGTGGCATTTAAAAACACACTTCATATTATCCTTTTCCATTGTGGATATTCTTTTAAATTTAGAATTAGTATATAGTATTAGTATTCAGAGGGATAATGTGGTGGCCTCATCTCCCTCTAGAGTCAAGTTGTCTGTTGGAGTCAACAGACAACTTTACGTTCAGTGAATGCTACATCAAGACATAACTTCCTGTATTGGCACCAAATACCATCACTGGACCTAAAACGTGACGTGCAGAATCATTTAATATTAATGTAGTTGCTATAGGACACTGGGCTGTCATGTGACCTAGAACAAGACTAACATTGCTCTTTTGAAATAAAATAAAATTGAGACTAATTTGGGAATCTCTTCTTCTGAATCCAACATCATTTAAGGTTGTAGAAGGATGAAGTTAAGATGAGCCGTTGGAACATCTCACATCAGCAGGATAATTACTGAGTATCATCAGTTACCTTCCTGCACAATGTCTGGACTTATATTACATTCACGAAGGAGACAGAATTACATATGTACTCTAGGTGAAGAAGTCCCATCAACAACTTAAAAGGCCACCTCAGTTTAACCTGCTCTTGGTATCTGGTGACAGCAGTATGAAGTCATGTTAGAGAAGCAGCTGGCTAAGGGCAGCAGAGCTAAACCTCCCTGCTGCCAGCGCTGGTCTCTGCAGAAAACTCTTCTGCCAAATGAATGGATTTATTCTGTGGCTCCGAGGTATAGAAGAGAATAGCAAATGATTTTCTCGGCTTCACACGCTCAGTTATCTGCCGACGACTACATGAAGATATTCCGCAGTTAACATAGGCTGTCAAAATACATTACATTTTAAATTTAACATGACATGGACTGCCTCCATTAATAATTCATAATGGAGTGCTATACCACTCTGATGTTTGCAGACAGACTTTGCAGAAAAACAAACTAAAGCTCTGTGTGTTCTCTCAGCGGACAAACTATCTGCATTTATTCCACCAGTCTAAACTACAGAGGTCAGTCTCTATTTTAACTAGACTGAGGCTTGTGTAACTGGAATGAACCTGATCTAACCATCATAAATCTCTTTTATAACCTGGACCAGGATCCGTGACAATCTGCCAATACAAGCTTTACACAGCGTTGGGTTTGAGAAATTAGCAGTATTAAACAGGGAGGTTCCAAGTCAGTCTACAAAATGATCATCAGGGCCAATCCGTCTTTTTAAACCAACTCCAAAAACTAAATGGCCTTAAAAAGGTCAATCAATTTTCAAAAGGTATACAGCTCTGTGACTGAGCGAATGACTGAGCAGCAAAAAAGACTAACAGCCAGAATTTCAACCAAAATGATCCACACTGGTAGTGTGCTGTTTTGAGTTGAACAGAAAACAGACATTTTGCCTTTATTACAGCTACATTTGTCAGGTCCAAGTCAAGTCTCAAGTCTCTGAGCTAGAGTCCAAGTCTAGTCTCAAGTCTTTGAGCTAGAGTCCAAGTCAAGTCTCAAGTCTCTGAGCTAGAGTCCAAGTCTAGTCTCAAGTCTTTGAGCTAGAGTCCAAGTCAAGTCTCAAGTCTTTGAGCTAGAGTCTAAGTCAAGTCTCAAGTCTTTGAGCTAGAGTCTAAGTCAAGTCTCAAGTCTTTGAGCTAGAGTCCAAGTCAAGTCTCAAGTCTTTGAGCAAGAGTCTAAGTCAAGTCTCAAGTCTTTGAGCTAGAGTCCAAGTCAAGTCTCAAGTCTTTCAGCTAGAGTCCAAGTCTCTGCTGTTTTGAGTTTAAAAGAAAACAGACATTTTGCCTTTATTACAGCTACATTTGTCAGGTTAAAAAAACTAGTAGCAAAGATGCTCACAAGTCTTTGAGCTAGATTCCAAGTCAAGTCTCAAGTCTCTTGTGGTTATAATGAGTCTAAGTCTTAAGTCTTTGAGCTTGAGTCCAAGTCAAGTCTCAAGTCTTTGAGCTAGAGTCCAAGTCAAGTCTCAAGTCTCTCGTGGCTATAATAAGTGTATAATTAGTAATAATCACCTGCTTCAATCCAGGCTGCTTATAAAATGGAATAGCTTTGACAGAAAATGTTGCTATTAGGGGTGTGATGAGATCTTGTGAGATTAAGACGTGAAGAGATGTCATGTTAGGTTAAGAGCTCACTCAACTTTCCACATGCTGTCATGCCACATCGATTTTGTCACACATTGAAAAACAAGTGTATAACTGATAATGTCGACTTGCGGAGCAATAATCGCTGCCCAGTCTTTGTGACACCGGAGCACGCCGTGATAGTAATCAAGTGAACCTGCGGTAGCATGGAGTCCAGACAGCTGTGACGAGTGGTAACATAACTGGTATTCTGCACATGTATGCATATTAAAGAGGTTACTTCCCCAAACAAAGACACTAAAGAGTCATGTGTGCTGACTCAGCAGGGATGACATTACATGAGAAAAGTTGATCTACAGGAGAAACAGATGTGAAAGCTGCACTGCATTATAGTCTGTGAGATTTTGAATTGTCTCCTGCCACCTAAATTTACATAAATAAATAAAAAATCGACCATAAATTGGTGCAGAAAATTAACTGTTTAATGCTTAAAATGTTTCCTATGATTCAGTTTTGCTGATTTCTTTAAAAAAGTGTTAAAATCTTGTCTCGTCTTGATCTTGTGAATCCTGTCTCATCTTGTCTTAGTGAACATCCAACATTGTAACATTGTAGATCAGTCATAGAATATGGAAAAGCATAATAGGCCTCCTTTAACCCAAAGCATGTTATATCCCTAACCTAACCAAGTTGTTTTTGAGCCTAAACTTGACCTTAACTCTAGTATTGTGAGAATACTGAGTAGATTTTTTTATCAACAGTGATTTATAATAGTCTGGAAGACAGAAAAATGATATCGGCCTTCCGATAGAGGCATGAGATCTAAAAAATGTGTCATTCTATAGGGCAGTTAGAAATCAGAAGCATGAGCGAGGACGAGTTTAATTTTTCAAATATTCACTAACAAAACCACAGTTTCCCTAACCTTAACCAAGTAGCCTCAAGCTGACCACATATAGGATGTAGGATGTGGACTCCAGTCTTTAGAAACAAAGTTGTGTGCTTTGTACACCACCGACCTTGACTGCTGTATCATAGCAGAACAAAACACTGGAACAAAACATTGCCAGGGAACATGATCCTGGCAGAAAGTACATTTCCACCCAAATGTATATATCTAGGCCAGCATGAGTTAATATACTGATTTAATATGTTTCATTAAGTCTTTCATTAACTTTTCCTGAATAAAATCTGATTTTAAAGGTGGGGTATGTGATTCTGCACAAATCTAATTCCATCTAATTCCATATATATATATATATATATATACTATATATATATATATATATATATATATGTATATATATATATCCGGTTACATTAGCGAGATAATCAGCTGATCACTAATTGGCACTAAAACAGTAACGTTAGCTTAGAGCATGGAGGTGATCGCCCAGCTAAAGTTTTACTGCCCTGGTAGAAACAACATGTAGCTGGATTAATTTCATGTAGTTATTCTAGGCCACTGTGCTTTTGGATTGTGGTGTAAAATATGTAGTTGGATTATATTCATGTAGTGACTCTCTCTACAGTGCTCTATTTTGGCTTTGTGGGTTAACGTTCGTGAGACAATCATCCCATCAATAATTGGCAATAAAATGGTAGCTTCAGGCTGGAGGCTCAGATCAGCCAGCTGAACTTTTACTGTCCTGGTAGAAAACATATATAGTTGGATAGTAATTTCAAAAAAAACATGGGGTTTTCCTGGATATTGCTTCCCTACTGTGCACACAAATGTGTAATTCGTACTTTCACATGCTAAATGCCTGTTAAAAATGTCGCACCATGTAAACTGCATGTATTATATAGTAATACACTGTGGTACAGAAACAGTGAGGCTTACATTTTCCTGTTATCTGTCAGTGGTCATAATTGATACACTATGATGTGATTTTGAAATGATTTTAAGATGTTCTTTATTTACTTTGCTATGTGAGTCCAGATGAGCCAACCCTCCCAAGAGGTAAAATAATGTATTACAAGAGTATGAGACTTCATTTCTTGATGTGGCTGTTGTTTATTAATGAACAAGCAAGAATAACATTCACAACAACATATGGTTTAACTGAATAATTAAGTAAATATAATTTCTTAATATAAAGAAACCTGATTTCTTGACTGGCAACTCATAGATAATATCTTTTGTCCTGTCTTAGGCACTTTGCAATTCGCAACCCTCACCACTAGATGTCACTAAAACTAAAACTGGAATCATGTTTTTTTTGTGATCAATTTTTTAGATAAGACAAGGAGCGGTACCTTCATTGTCACAAAATGACAAGGCACGACATTGATACATTAGTTAGAACATTTCCTTCACCCCTTCCCCGCCAAAATCCCTCATTTCCCTCCGCCCAACCCCCTTCCCCATTACACGGTGAGCCAAGGCAGTGCACTTAAAAGCATGTACAGAAGTATAAAGATAAACTCACACACAAGAAATGAAATAGTGTTGTGTGGCCTGGTTCGAGCAAGATTTTTTTTTTTTTAGCACACACACAGAGGTTGTGGACGGAGAGGACACATTAGTAAGAATCACATATCCCAAGTTAGAAATATCTGACCAGAGAATAATTATACAAGGCAATTTGAGAAGTATCAGAAATAGTATTGAGGTTCAATACCAGACCTTATGCAGAGCTACTGAGCTGTCGATGATTCATTCATGTAAGAGGTACAGCTCAGAGAGGAGCTAAAGAGGATAATAAAAAACTTCATGCTGTGCTCGCCTAGTGACGTAAAGACTCTGTTCCCACTGCAGCTGAAAGTGCCCCAATTCAGACAGGTTTTTGCTTCCTGTGACACAGATCTGATGTTTTCTTTTTGTGTGAACATCAAAAGGATGCATTCAAGCACTTCTGATTTTTCAATTCCATTCTAGACTAAATGGATCAGTCCTCCAGATATGAATCCCATGGCATGTGACCTATAAGCGACTCGTTACCATGATAATAGGAGCACGGCTCGACTTGTGATGTAAGGAGAGGCAAGTCAAGACACACAACCCAAACGTGTACGACAACAAGGTGAAACCTTAATGGCAAAAACAGCTCCCTTTTGTTGCTTGACTAACTTGCCTTACTAGTGTTAGATATGTGTTACCAAGTACACCACACACATCAGGTATGAGCAGCTATTCAAGATTAATAAGCACAAAGGGCTTAAGATTTCAACAAGCTGTAGAAGGTGTTTTCATATGGCTACAACCAAAGTGTACCATATTACAGCAACATTTGCTCAGGACTACATACTGCACCACAGCAGACCACACAACAGATCAGACCACGACTTTAGTACCATAGTCACAGACGAGCAGTAGAGTGTAACACATGTTGACATATTTGTTATTTCCCATGCAAACAACCATATGTACTTTCATTGCCTCGGGGCATGTTTTGACCTGGGTTTGTGCTGCTCTCAAACGACCCTGGAGAACCTGCAGGCCCTCACCATTCTCTAGCCTCCACAGGTATGTCTACTTTCAGCAGAGACAGCAAAAGCCTTATGGATAATTTGGTTTGGGAAAAGATTCAGGGAATACTGTAGTTACTAAATCATTGAATTTTAGAAGTATCTTTTAGAAGTGAAGACATTTTCACTCTCGCTCTTTACAGTAACGCTTTAGTCAGTAACGCTTTAGTCAGTAATTCTGCATGAGTGTTTTTTTTGCCATTAGTCTTTCTATCTTGCCATCATCTGAAACTGACTCTTCCTGTTTTGCACCATTAAGAAATCCAGCAGATTTCCTGCCAAATCCCTACTGAATTCTACAAAATGTCAAATAGAACAAAGAGGCTGCAAAATAATGACCATATTTCTTTTCAGATATGGAACTGCTGTCTCAACAGTGGTGGTGTAATGATTTACTGGTGTTACAACAATTGGGATTACACATTAGAACCGTGGAATGGTGTATGGATTAGGCTCGGATCAGGCAGTTTTTGCAGTGAAGCGCCTATTGTAAATTGTTTTCTATTGGTGGTGAGTGTTCTGTGGAGTGTTTAATGCATCCTGGGCGCTTTGGGTTTTGGAAGCCTTCAAAGGAGGGTTCCAAGCGCACAAATTTGAAAAAAATGAGCAGAAAAGTGCCATTTGTGTTTAATTACATATCCAATCCAATGGATGGAGAGATGGGCGTTTACAGTTGCTTGGATTGTCCAGAGACCTCTACAAACTGACCCTGATACACCACTCACCCTTAAAAATGCCAGAGCAGGCGCCCTCCTGTGAGTTGTGATAAAGTTTCTGCTAATATGACAGTTATAACTTAGCGGCAAACCAACGATTACAGATCGCGGGCAATATAATCTTTGATTAGACTGACAGGACAACAGATTCGGTGGTTGCCTAGCAACATAAAAAACGCAGTGCACTTCTCTTTTCTAAATTCAACCAAAAAAGGCATTGCTGTGCGCCTCACGTTTTCAAACCTGCATAATGCTTTCTGTGTGATAGGGGCCTTACACTGCATAAAGACATTGTTGGTATAACAGGCTGATCAGATCCTAAACACTCTGCCTTGTCAGTCTGAAACATCTTTCTTTGGAGCCTTCAGCATCACAGCCCGGCTGTTTTCTCAGGCTGAACGTGTAAATTGGCCCAACAACTAAGATGACAACCGAACGTCTGCAGGAGGAGGTGTGTGTGTTATAGCAGCTCATTTCAGACAAGCAGTGATGAAAACTGAGATGTTAACCAATATGTTCCGAACATGTGATCAGAAGCAAGTGCTGGAATAACTTTGCATGTCATCTGCACATAACTGTATTTTTAGTGTGCGATGTTCCAATGCAAGAGAGAAAGCTGAGCACATTTACTCAGGTACTTTAATTAATTACAGTTTGTAGGTACTTTATTTTCGTGTAATGTCACGTGATATTGACAGTTGTGACAGTTACTGATTTTGGCTACTTTTCAGAAAGATTTTATATACAAAACATAGTGACCAAACTATAAAGTCAGGGGATCACAAACATTATTAAAATTGTCCTCTGGGCACCATGAATGTCTGAACCAAATGTCCCCAGCGAATCAACTAATATTTGTCAAGATATTTCACACTGGCCCAAAGTGGTGGACCAACGTCAACATTACACTGCATTATAAAACCGCAGCAGTGGCGACTGGTGACCTCTGACTAATCTTCTCTATGTTCAGCAGAAGATCCAACATTCATGTACTTCCCCCCTGTTGTGGCCTTTAGCAAAGCTGTTCCTGATCATGTGATCCTGACATTTCCCCACAGCTCAGCCTGCAGCTCATAGCACGCTCGTCTCTTTAATGTCACTTTATGGATGTAACATCTTGTTTTTTCCTCGGAGCGAGAAGCAGGAGAAGAAGCTGAAAGCAGCCATTGTGGCGAGCTCCATCAGGTCTCTGTGCGGCTGTAAACAAGTCTGATGGATTGCTGCCTGAATGCACAGAGTCACTGAGTGCTCACACACATCTGACTGATATTTGGAGTCTAGGGTATGCACTATGTCTCCTTGTGTTCCAGCACATAATATCAGTTTATCAACATTTTCCTAAGGCAGATGTGTTGATTTCACCAAATGAATTGTTACACGATCCTGTCAGCACAGGTCAGCATTATACTACATGTGAGCGCCTCTCTTCTCTTGGATCTGGGAAACGTCAGCATTTCGTTTGAAATAATATCACTCATCCATTTATTTGATTATTTTTATGCGACTGAGGAAGATATCAACATTATACTGCACAGTGCTAACTGATTGGTTACAAGTCACGAGAAGTAGCCTATCACCACTGAATATTGTGCGGAAGATGCCTTATTTAAAAAATTCTTTACTTACATAAAGACAAGTATTACATTCAAGCAGCAGTAACATTGCAATGTAATTGCTCGAGGTACTGCATAGTCATAACATAACATAATAAACAGGACAAGTTTGGCAAAATAATCTAAAGTAACAAAATTTGCAAATTAAAAGCAACACATAAGGCTTTAGTTTTCAAAGCTTTACAATTTGTCCAAAATTTTAAATTGTCCAGGTAGAATTTTAAATAAGAAATAAACACAGCAGAACAAACGAGCCATCACGCTGTGGCCCCTCCCCTTCCGTCTCAGCAAATACACACGAGAATGCGAAGTAAGCTGAGATCACTGTATATTACACAAGTTGACCATAACTACGCCTGTTACAGTAAGTAAGTGCAGAAAAACAGCATAGTAGAATGCTGATACTGCATCAGTACAAGCCGAACGTGCACAAAGCGATATTTTAATCTGCTCTTTCTTTCCACCGCAGCTGTGTTTGGTTTTACACAAGCACATGTGCTAGGGGTGTGAGAGACCCGGGTACGAATCCACTGAGAGACACCGTGAATAAGACACTTAACTCCTAGTTGCTCCAGAGGCGTACGACCTCTGATAAGCACTGAACTTGGCAATTGTAAGTCGCTTTGGATAAAAGCGTCAGCTAAATGAATAAATGTAAATCTGTTTGGTTGTGGCCTGTTAAGCAGAGATGCTGCGTATCGTAAAATTTAGCAACACCTTGCAAACTCAACTGATTGTTGAGAGACGGGCGCTGGGCGTTTTTTTCCCGGTCGCAGCGAGTTGAAAAATGTTCAACTTGCGGGTGAAACGCAGCACTCGTCAGTGTCACTTGTTACCCAGCCGTCCAATCACAGTGCAGGAGGGGTGGGACAAACACCACACCGTCTCACAAAATCTCATGAACCCACGTACGCGAGTCCGTCTCCTCGCTCTAAATGCTTCAGCCTTCCAAGTAGGCCTACCCTACTTTGTGGAGACATTTTTACATCTAGTAAAATTAAGTAGCCTACTTGCAGCACATCACCTCCACGGATATTATGTATCCCAACCAAAGTGCCTCAGCTGAAAAAAACGCAGCGTCTCCAAAACGCACCCTAGGGCTAGGCGTTTTAAGAAGAGCAGCTGGTGTTTTCAGCTGGTAAAAAAAAAAGCTTTGGTTGACACAGGCCCTTACTCAGTATTTGGGTGTCAGGAATTTAACATTAAATATAACATTCAAATGTTGATTTCATATTGTAAGTTTCCTGCTGTAAATTTTACTTTTGTCGCTGCTCTGAAAACAGTTATAATAAAATATTAACACATAATAATAACACATTTTTAAGAGGCAATTGTTTAGTAATGAGAAACCCAAACCAATAAGAGAATAGAAAAAAAAACAGGACCAAAAAATAGTATTAATAAATGTATTCTTCATATTTGTATGGCGCCTTTCTAGACTCTTCGACCACTCAAAGCGCTTTTACACTACATCTGCATTCACCATTCACACACATTCATACACTGGCGGAACAGCCACCAGGGGCAATTCGGGGTTCAGTATCTTGCCCGAGGACACTTCGACACGCAGCAGGGATAAATACAATCTAGATGGCAGCAGGTAAAGACAAAGTTTATGATAATTTATCATAGTTAACCAATCCAGAGATGGATCTCTAGTTTATTTAATTTACTATTTTAAATATTAAACATTGCAAAAACTTTAATCTTGTTATTTTCAACAAAGTTTTGTGTTGGAGTTTGTGTTATTCAAAATTTTGACACCAATATTAACAATTTTACATCAAATGTATATCGGTTCCATATATTGGTCATCGGTCTAACTGGTTACTTATAATCGGGATCGGCCCTGAAAAAGACATTTCGGTCGATCAGTAGTACACATAGACTGTATATAAAAAGGTAGTACACCCATACTCCTCAACTACTTAACGTTTCCACCTATAATGCCCCCAATTTTAAAACATTTGCTCACTTTCAAAGCTCTGTGTGATAACTTGCTGCACCCTGGACAGAAGGTAAGAATTCACAACTGAGGATGTAGTTTTGACGCCAATAAACAATTAAAGTGTGTTTCCTCCCCCGTGCTTTCACCTCATGGTAAATAGAGACGCATAATGGTAACACTGTGAAAACAGAAAGCCTGTTTGCCAATGCAATTCTGCAACAGTATAATAATCAGTTCACCAGATCATTTTCATTTTTGTTTTATTTATCATACAGGAAAAGTTTAAGAGCAACAATTTAGTTACAATAAACAGGCCTGACTCAGTTTAAAAACTGGTTTACAGCAGGTTCCTGTTCTGCAGCAACATAGAACAATAAACACACTCAACTCATTAAAACAGGACATATAGACAGATACAAGAACAATCAGTGCGTGCAAGTATGACTATTAAGAAGAAATATGTGATGAATGCTCATGTTCGAATGTGGTGGGAATGTCATTCCAAATTTTAGTGTAAATATAGAAAAAAGATTTCTCACCGTAGTTGTTTTTGTATGATGGAATTGGAATGAGTGCCTGTGAGACTGACCTAGTGAAGCGCACTGGTGTCATATTGTATGTCGGAAGAAGACCTTTAAGTGCAGGTGAGGAGCTATTTTGAATCTGAGTATAATATTCAGTTCACCACAACAACGCATACACAGTAACTCTGATTCTCCAGTATTCAACTAAAAAAATGCATTAGCATTTTACAATAAAAAAGTAACCACATTACTCACACAACAACAGTGGGGATTAGGTCTTACTTTTACACTAAATACTGTAGAGATTAGGGCTGAACGATTAATTGCATTTGCGATATTATCGCGATGTAATAAAACAAGATTTTCTAATGGCAAAGGCTGCGATTACACTTTGATCACATGCCACCCAAGAGTAAAGCACGTCTGCACATTACGCTGTAACTTGGCTTCATTGTTGTACAATGGCCTTAAGCTTGACAGAAGCTCAGCTACATAAACTTTAGTGTCACACAGAATGACAGTAGCAGCCACCACCGCGGGTAACTTGGTGGTGGTGGCAGATGAAATCGTCGGGCCATCCGCGGCTTTGGCGGAAATGCACAACACATGTGGTGGCCTAGGCCACACAGGTTAAAAGCAACTATGGTAATACCACACACCACCAATATTTTTAATACACAAGTTAGCCACACCCCAAACAATTCATAAACTCAAAACACAATCACATAGTTTATTTCAGATATAATTTACATTTATTTACTTTAGCCATACACTGTTTAAATGGAGTGCACACATTTTTACATTGTAAGGTTATTTAAACATTTTCTCTTCTATTAATCATTTTGTCTTTTTTTGTTACCATGTTGGAGAGCTGTGGCCTGGGGGAAAAAGGCATGGCAAAGGGAGAGAGACTGTTATATCCTGTGGCCTTCCAATCAAGCCGTACCATGTGCTGCCATGTGGGAGGGGGATTTTGGGTTTAGTTTGTTTTACTTTGTAGTTGTGTTATTTGTCGTCCATTTTGTTTTCCCCTTGTGTGTATATTGGTTTGGCCAAGCCACTATATATGTTCCCTTGTGTTTCATTTAGTTAGGTCAGTTTGTTCAGTTCATAGCCTGTTTTGTTTGCTGTTTTGCGTATAGTTATGTTTTGTTGACCTCTTTTATAGGCCTAGATAAGTCTTCTGATTTGTATTGTTCAATTTTTTTGAGGGTAAATAAAAAAAACCTATTTTTCAAAAAAGCTCCTGTTCTCCTCTTGTCTGACTGCTTGGTCCCTGACAACACAACAGAAAGACGCGTGTAGTAAGATAAGCGTATTGTGGCTGCTGGCGTCACACACACAGCCACCAGTCCGCTCAAGAAATATCTGTGAAATGCCGTTTCAAACTAAACGCCTAAGTGCGAAAGAGGCCCAGTCTGTCCCGAGTTACCGCCTGGTAGGCCGACCTGATATTATACCATACAATTTAATGCCATGACTTGACTCAGATTATGTTTCTCATATTATTATAATTTGATATCTTCTCCACCGTTGCTCATTATAATAATAATTCTACCTAATTCATCATAACACAGGCCTGACCCACAAGAAAGAACATGTCTATGTTTAATCTATCTAATATTGTGCTGGTCATACTATACACTGATTTATTGCTTGTCCGTTTTGAATAATACAGTAGGTCAAGAGCTTAAAAATTAATTGCACATTAAATCATAGTCGCAATATTGGTAAAAAAAAAATTGCAATTAGATTATTTTCCAAAATCGTTCAGCCCTAGTAGTCATGCAGATGAACCTTTGCTAAATTCATTAGAAATTGCTTTTTCAGAATGGATTTAGAGACAGATCAGAAGATATATATTTAAAATATTAGTTAAAAAGTTAAACCAGAAGACAACAAATACTGTTTTGTCTTTAAATGTACCTGACAAAAAGCAATAAGACATTGGCCAACTTACTGCTAATAAATTCATGAATCCCTCAACAAAGACAAATTCAAAAGGAAGTCAGGGTATAAGACCTTTTTTTGCAGTGATTCCAGCCATGTTTGTTCATGAAAGGTGAGCTGAGGGTTATTCCCTGCAACTGTTAGGGCGACAGATCCCTGAGGGCAGGTAGCAGATTGTGCATAACAGCCTGAGGGAGAAGAGAAATAGCCTGTGATACAGTAGCTGCGGAAGACCGGTCATCCCAGGAGACACTCAGCACAAACGGCAGGCAACAAGCCGCTACAAGCCCTGAGAACATGTGCTGTATGGTCCAGTTTGTGCCGAGACAGCTCTAAAACACAAACTTAGAAGACAGCGAGGAATGTCAACCGCTACTACCTGACATCTTACCGGGGGGGTGGGGGGGGGCAATAAGAAGAGAATTCTCCCTTACTCTGCAGCTCTACAGAGCTTTGTGGCCTCTTTTAGCTCATTGTTTTAGTTTTACAGCACATTTACTGTGTGGTCTCAGTGTTTCCAGCAGCAGGCAGCTGCTTTCAGGAAACAAACTCCGATAAACCCAAACAGCAGCAGACAGAGTTAGACAGTTGCAGATATTGTTCTTGTTGGAGTTGGCGGTGACCAAAAACAGGGCAAAAAGGAGAGTTATATTGGATTCATCAGATGAACACAAACACCACTCCAGTGGGTTGATGATTATGTTTCTCTGTGTCCGCTTAGCCTGTAAAAAGGCAACAGTTTGCTAACACGTTAGCTATAACAACTTTATAAAATAGAGAAAATAATGATAATCAGTCAGCTCGGTGCAGACATCAAACTTCCATTCAGACTTGAAGTTATCATTTTGCCAAAGCTTAAACAATGCTCAGTTTAATGTTCAACGAATGAATGATGAACATCATTAAATCAGCACAATTTTACAGCCCAACTTGTAAGTAGGCAAACACATCCTTCGGTGTTACAGTTACACTTTCAAGTTTCACCCCAAAATTAGATGTGCTTTTGATTCTTAAAAGTAGCCTTCAATAGTAATTTAGATTACTAAAGTACTTACAATACTACTTAGCAATATGGATAAAATCTTCTAGCATGGAATAGATATACTGACATATAGCAATAGCTAAAGCTTGCAAAAAACTATCAGAGACACTGAAAACTGCAGTGATGTGACAAGAACATAGATTTAGTTGTCTAGGATCAAGCCAGTACATTTTTAGGCAAGGAACATTTAAATTCAAAAAGTACACATCCATGAGCAGCCTTAAAATGTTACAAACAACAGAGCATTTCTCAGTCTTCCTGCCTGCTTATGAAACATTTGGCTGCAATGATGTCTGTGTTTCTACTCTAACACTCTCTAATAGCTAATGGTTTTCCCGCTGCCAGAATCTTATCAGACATGACAGATAGTTGTTGTTGTGTAATACCAGGGTGTAAACCTGCACACAGCCCAGAGGCAGCTACACGGTGAGCGTGGTAATTTCATTGGCAAGTGTCAAACTGCTCTGTTTGGATTCACTGTCCCTCTGCAAGCACGTCTGATGTTGGCTGAGTACTTGTGACGTCAAGTGGGCTTTCACTTGTTTCCCAATTAAGCCAAACTAATGTTGAAATTATGAGCAACAGTGCAGATACTTTTTATCTAAACAGGTCCTGGCTTTTGTTGAGTTCTAAAAGTCTCATTTCCACGGCATGTGGAAAACTCAAAAATATTTCATCTGTGCCTGATCATATCTCATTTCACGTCTGTTTCAGGAAATTTCTGGAATCCATTTGCACCATTTTCTTGACATTAGTGCAGTGATTACCTTACTCTGTCCTGTTTCTCAGAGGTGTAGGTTTCAGGGCAAAGTGCAATATATTTCAATCTTCATTTTGTCTTGTGCAATAAACACGCTTCACTTGTGCAAAAGGTAATTCTAACCTTGCACCTAGGCACTATTTATCTCCCATTCAGGAACCTGATTGCTTCTAATGTGAGGTGTGCGAGTACAATGTACCTGTCACTTAATACAAATATTAGGGATACAAATGACAGAATCCCTAAAAAGAGAATTCTAAGTGATAGAAAAGACGGGAGAAACTGATATATATATATATATATATATATATATATGATCAAACTTGCTTTGCAACAGCTGTAAAAATCTATAATGTAACATTTAACATGAAAATCACTGCAGTAAAGCAGGAGCTCTGTTAATCACATAATGTTAAATGGGAAGATGCCTCTCTTAAAGCTATGAAAGACGTGGGTACTGCTGGAGGATCTATAGTTTTCTGTGGAGAGTTGATCTGACCCTTACATATTCCAGAGGAATCAATTAAAGTCTCTGGTTCTTTGCCTACCCCACAACGTTTGTAATGAAAACGAAACTTTTTCCTTTCTGCCGACATGGTTAACTTGTCAGTTAACTTATCTAGTTTGCTATTTCCATGTGATCACACATAACCACATCTGAGGCAAAAGCAGAATGTGTTCACACCTGACAACTACAGTATTTTTGAATAAAATCTCCGCGGGTCACACATTTTCACCATGAGGGTGAATATAGATGCCGTTTGTTGATTTTTCAAACAGATAACAGTAATCCAAAAGTAATCTTATTAAATGCTGACCCTGACAGAGAAGAGCGGTGAGCGCTGCTGGCTGGTGCCCAGTGCTATGAATAGATTACAGCTGGTAGGTAATCCTGTCTGAAATCATCCTCAATGTGAAGAATAAGCTGAAAATCACCCTCACTTTAAGCTTAAACCCTCACTCAATATGTTCTCAGCCTCAAACAGGGCAAATGTTGTTCCATATCAATCTTGCTTTAATCTCTGTGTTGAACACACAGGAAAGTAAGTTTCAAACTTGTAGAAAGTATGAAACAGATGATGTTTTGGAAAATGATGCTCAGTGGACACAAGTGAAGAGCAAGAGAAAGAAAAGCCTGCTTTCATCTGTGAAGTTGAAAAACTTCTGCTGCTCTCCCCCACGTCCCTTAGATCCTTGAAACATTTATTTTGAATCAATAATATAAAAGTGGAGTCAGTATGTCTTTATTGATATCTGAATTTTAGAATTGACTGAAAGCTCTTAAAACGGGAGGGTTGAAATGCATCTTCACTTTACAAACACAAAGATCAACTCTTCTCAAATGCCAAAGTGGCACTTTGAGATTAACAGCCATAACAACTTCAAACAAAAAGTTCAGTTTTATAAAAATGATTAGGTGATTTCTTAGCACCTTTATCCTGAACAACTGTGAGCACAGCTAACACAGTTCTAGGGGCTGAAATCTCAGAGACAGGTATCTCAAAACCTGAACAAAAAAGGTGCTTAAATAGAAACGTGCATAAAGCACACAGACACAGTCAAGAAGTTTAGTTGTAGTAATGTGATCTGAGTGACTTTCAGCGTGGAATTATTGTCAGCACCTCAGAAACTGCACATCTCCTGGGACTTTTGCATAGTAGAGTTTGCAGAGAATAACACAAACACAAAAAATGGCAGTGACCCAATGAGCGGCAGTTCTGTAGGAGAAAACGTCTTGTTAATAAAAGGGTTCAGAGGAGAATAACTAGAAGGGCTCAAACTGACAGGAAAGCGACAGTAACTCAAGTGTGTAACATTCCACAGCAGCAGAATACCACAGCGGGCTCCCCTCCTATCAGCAAAGAACAGGAAAATGAGACTACAATGGGTGCAGGCTCACCAAAACTGGACAGCTGAAGATGGTAAAAACATTGCCTGGCCTGATGAATCTCAATTTTTGCAATCAGGATCAGATTGTGGTGTAAACAACAATAATCCAGTTCAGGCTGCCATAGATAGTGTAATAGTGTGGGGAATATTTCCATTGCACACTGTAGGCCCCTTAGTACCAACACAGCATGGTTTAAATGTAACCACCTATCTGAGTATTGATGCATCCCTTCATGACCAGAGGTTTGACCCCTAAACCTCATAGGAGAGGTCTCAGGGTCAAACCTCTCACCACACTATCCATTAAGAAAGTGTGTCCTTTAACCTCCTGAGCCAGCCTCAAGCATCAGCTACACTTAATTGATACAGCAAAAGGGAGCGTGGGAGGGACTGGGAGGGGCAAATGAGGAGAATACTAACACAGAGGGGAGGATCAGGTGGAAGGAGAGCTGAAGTTGATGCCGACAGTCGTTGGTGTTCTGCTCTTGTCTTTGTCTTTGCTCAGTATGAGGATCCAACAGAATCACTCTGGTTTGTGAATTCAACTCAAGATCCTGTTAATTAGATTTTAAGCACTCCATGGTGCGTCCTCATCCGATATATTTCATCTTTTAAATCAATTTTCTGCATAAAAGTACAAAAGATCTGCTGACCAGAATCTTTCCATAGGCCATGCTCAGAACAAAGCAACATTGTTTTACATTGTCTTCAATCAATTAATCAATTAAATCAATATTTAAAAATAACCTTTATTAACTAGAAAGTCACATTGAGACTAAAATCTCTTATACAAGAGAGTCCTCCATCATTAATTGACCTATTATTTCAGTTCAGTATTTAGCTTGTCTGTGTATTTTTAAAGATCTTTGTATGCTGTTTTGTGAAAGTGCAAAATAAATGTTAAATATAGCCGCTAGCGGCAATGATCGAGCTCCAAGGAGGTCACAGAAAATTTAACATCTGACATTTTCAGAGGAGAAGAACAGATGCAGGTGACTTAACGGTTCAGATTTGTTTGTCAGTTTAAACTTAAAACGCTTACAACGGTCAAAATGTTGATGAGAAAATTGTGACAAAATTCACACATCACTGTGCTGGTTTTGGGTGTGTTGTCAGTTATTTTGATGGCATTTGATCCACAACTGAGCAAAAAAGAAAATGTTGTGCATACTGTACAAGTCATGGCAATACTGAATATCACTGCAGACTGACCCATCTGAAAACTTTCTCGATTTCAGTAGTCTTTGAATGAAGACTTGTGGATCATGGATACAAGATGTTAACTGCATAGGCATATTCTGAAAAATATACTGACTGACTTGGTTGCAGTGAGGCAAATGTTTGTCACAAATCAGTGGATGTGCTGAAAAAATTCCAGCTCTCTAAGACGTATAGATGATTTTCTCACATTGTTTGGAGTTTGGAATGAGAAAAGTCTAGAAATGTACATTTGTTGTATTAAGCCACGCCCACTTTGAGCAATCATTTCCAAGCATTTAGTATTTAGTAGTGACCCTAGATTGTGCAAACCAAATTCTGTATGAATCCCTGCAGCGAATTACGAAGTATAAACATTCTGCATGTGAGACGCCCCCTAGTGGAAGAATATCCTACACTGTAAATTATTTCCAGGATTTCACAGGATGATACAGTATATTTCACAATAAATTACAGTATTATCACTTCACAGGCTTTTACTGTGATATTTCACAATATTATACCGTGTTCAGAATTTTATTGTGAAATTAACGTAGGCGGGGCTGTTACAGGAAACTACTGTGAATTCTGAATTTTCGAGCTGCGTCATTCAGAGCTTTCGCCTCTCTCATCTCGACGATCTCGACACAGTTAAGTTATGGTAAGTGTTGAAATGTCACATTCTGTCAACTAAATGACTGTTTTTTTTAAATAGTAGTGCATGTTATTTAACTGTATTAACCAAATAGCTAGTTGTACGTTCTATTGGTAATTATATGTTTTTTTTTGTAGAGGAGTTAGCATAACTTAAGTTACAAAGACAGTCGAGTTAACGTTAGTTAACAGTTAACTTTAGCGGTTAAAGTTAACTTCACTCATGGTAGGTTTGAGAATGCAGACGTTAATGTTTTAAACAAGAAATGAACAGACGTTGGTTTTAAGTTGAAGTTAAATCTAACGTTACTTTAGTTAGTAACGTTAGCTAGCTGTGAAAAATAAGCTAACGTTAACGTCTCCCCCCCCCCAGCATTTGGTGCAGCGCTTTTTAAGCTGAGGAGACCACTGGACAATGGAGTACGGTAAGGCCTTAATACATTTACCGGTATTATCAACCACAGAAAATACAATGTAATGTATGATGGCAGAGATAATGTTTGAGAACATTAATGTTAGCTCGTAATTTTCTCCCTTGCGGTGTGTGAGTGTGATGCAGAGCAGCCGTTGCTTGTCTTGTCAACTGTTACAGTAAACTGCGCATGTCGATTGTCTGATGGAAGTTATTTTTCAAGTAAAATCTCAACGGTCTTTTCTGGAAAATTCCACTGCAGGCAGTTTTCCCGCTGTTAGACAAAGCGGCACTCATAGGCCTATTTGTTTTTTTTAAAGTACATTAACTTTGCTTGACAGACCTGAAGAAGTAACTTAGGAGTGATTTGTTGCTGTAAGTGTAAGATATGCCTACGCGTTTGTAAGTACTGGGGTTAATTTGTTTTTTGTTACTGACTGGTGTATGAGTTTAAGTTATCTTACAGCAGTGGTGACAAGACTAACATACTGTGTGGTGAAGTAACTTAAGTTAGCTTTCTAGCTAAGTTACACACACTTCCAATTTAAGCTTCATAATTTTCTCCCTGCTGGGTGTGATAACGTTATAGAGCAGTAGTCAACTGTAAAAGGAACAACTCAAGTCGATTGTCTGATGGAAGTTAACATTATTTTTCATGTAAAATCTTAACTGTCTTCTCTGGTAAATTTCACTGCGGGAAATTTTCCCGCTGTTAGACCAAGCCGCACTCACATTTGTTGTTTTTGAAATTCATTAACTTAGCTAGACAGTCCGAATAACTAGCACTGATTTGAAGCTGTAAGAGACACGTTTGTAAGTATTGGGGTTTAATATTTTTTTGTGTGATTGTTTGAATCTGTGAGCCATTTGTGAGTAATATAACTTTCAAGCCAATGTCACATACATTTAAATTTTAAGGTTGGCAACCAGTGTAATGGTAGATCACATATTTTCAGCCAGAAGGGCCATTTGGTGTGGATGAAATACTCGCAAAACATTGCCCTTCTGTATGTAAAAGGGAAATCTATGGGTACAAGATATGTTAACAGTTGAGTCTTATTCTTTTCTTATTCTATATATTCTATATTTGCAGGTGTTGCCACACTGACATTGAAAGGACGGCAATGCTACCAAGCACCCCTCGTCCAACCTTGTCCAAGGTAATGTTGATGTCTTATTTTTTTTATGCATTTCACACCATCAAGTCATGCTTTTCGTACTGATCTAACAAGTGTCTCTTTAGTTGTGCACACTCATCTAGTAGACTTCAATTTTGTCCTTCATTCCTAACTTCCTTGAAAACATTATCCCTCCAGCTCTCAATCTCCTGGCTAAATCAAATTGTAAACAGTGTATTTTTTTTACATCTTCACATACATCTGTGGTATTGTGAGCTCTCTGGTTTTTGTTGATCTTGTGTCCATGAGCATGCGATGCACCTTAGAATAGCTTAAAACTGCAGTGATTTCCCAGTTTAACGTGAGCTTTTAGATGAATGTTTTTTGTGTTGGTCGGGGGGTTTGGGGGTACTCCCAATATGTACATATTGGGCCATAATTTAACCATATCTCGTCCGCAGGGCTCCACTCCTGCTCCAGTATGGGTTTTGTGTCGCTGTGGCTGAAGCGCTGGGAACGTTTCGTGATCGCTCTGTCTGGCTGGATAAATATTACACATGATCCATGCACTACTACTGCGTTCACTGTCACTTTTTGCCGCGCGGACAATCAAACACTCGCTACACACCTCCCGATTCAACTAGCGGACTGCCGCTACTGAATGCATATAGTGGAAACACTGTTCTCTTTAAAGAAAAATTATTTCAGATTGGCTGAGAATATCTGATTTTTTTTCAGGTGACATAATGAAGCCCAGTGCATCAATGCTGTGTGTGGAGGGCCAAGTGGTCATGGGACCTCACCAGGACTTCGTCAGTGTTTTGGCGTTTTTGCCAGCTACTACAATTTCAATTTGAAGTATGCTGAAGGTGCTTCATGCACTCTGGAATTTATCCAAAGGTAAGTGTCTACATTACTATTGTGCTTGAGGGTCTGTTTAAAGTAGTAATGTTTGGGTGTTGTGTTTGTGAGCAGCCCAGGACTACAGCAGGCAACACATAATGACCCCAACAATAAGTGTGTGTGTCTGTGTTGGAGACCAGAGAAGAAGCTGTTTTAAAAATTCTATGTTCAGTTCTCAGTAATTTTGTAGGGTTGAAGTTGAAATTCCATTTTTTTGAATGACAGGATTTTTTGCACTTCGCATTTGCCCGATTGGGGGTTACCTAACCCCTACCACCCTATATAGCCCCCAGAACTATGCATTCCGTGCCCCTCTCTGTCAGTGCCACAGGCTAGTACCAAACAGGCTACTCTGCCTAGGTACATCACACATCTGCACTTTGTTGATTGAAGTGTTTGTACTGAAAATTGTATTTTAAATGGTTGCGTTTTAACTGAATCACAGTAATGTCACCTTGTCCAGACAGAGATAACTTATGTTTAGTTCCATCATACAACACCAGTGACCCACTGAAAGCTAGGGGGACTGTTTGGGAAATGACAACGTTATCATCCCTCCTGAATGAAACTAACTGCTTTCCTTCTGTGTTTTTGTTTATAGGTGCTTTTTGGGCATTATTCCTGAGCAAGGACAAATCAACCAGCAAGTGTGTACACTAATCAGGAAGCTCATTGACTTTGAGTGGATGTCAAAGTAGATACTGTGAAAGTCAAGACATGTTTACAGCATGAGTTGAAGGTTTACAGGTTTATAAATGTGTTTTTAATATTTCACTGTTCTGTTGTTGAATTAATTCATGTTAAACTGGAGGTGAAAATGTCTTTGAATTCAGTTGTGTGATAGATAAACCAATGCAAATTGTTTTATAAAGTAGGGCTGCAGCTAATGTTTATTTTAATTAGTACCAAAGAACCGTTTGCAGCTTTATTTATCAGTTAGTCTGCTCAATTAATCAATTAACTGTTTAGTCTATAAAATGTCAAACAATTTTGAGAAATGCTCATTACGGTTTCCCAGTGCCCAAATTAAAGTCTTTAAATAGTGTTTTAAATTTTAAAAAAAGTTGATGTAGAAAGTAAAGATTCTAAATGAAATTGACACAAACCTGAATGCAGTAGATGCACTGTCCTGCAAATTTTATTTAAACTGCAAAATAAATATGTAAAATAGATCATGGTTTTGTGTTTATTTGAATTTAATGTTTTTTTTTTTCAAATATGTAGGTTAATAATGGGTTTATTAAACAGATAAAATTTGTGAGAGTCAAATCTACAGTATTGTACAGATTTTAAGTGTAAATTTATAGCACATTTCAGTAGTATTACAGTATTTCTACACCAGCATACTGCTTAATCACAGTATTGTACTGGTCATTGACTGTGAAGTTACAGTTCAATACATTACATTTAAAGCAGCTTACTGCTTAATCACAGTACTGTACTGGTCATTGACTGTGAGATCACAGTTTACAGCTGTCATTTCACAACAATGGACTGTAAAATGTTACAGTAACATACTGTGGAAGTAATGTAACTAGTTCCCAGTAATTTACTGTAAATTTACATACAGTAAATTACTGTGAAAGCAATGCAACTAGTAGCCAGTAATTTACTGTAAATCTACAGTCAATCATTTTACAGTGTATTATTGAATATCCCAGGTCAGTGATGCTCAGGCAAACATCAGAACAGACACTCCAAGTTTAGTTACAATAGCTTAAGCCAATTTTGATTTACAAGCATTTATGTTAAATCATCCGTAAAGACACAAAAGTAAAAATGTATGAAAAAAGAAATAGATTCACATATCAAAACTCTTTTGATAACTTGATCAAAAGTTGTAGATGATCCTGCCAAAGACCATTGGAGCAAAGATGCAGATCCAGTAAATTGCAATCCAGAAATTAAAATGATGAGAGAGGTTTGACTCTAAATGAAGCTGATTGTTATAACACCACCATTTTCTTTGCCTTTTCGTCCAGCTGTTTTTGATGCACAAACACAAAAAGAAAGAAAGAAAAAAAGACAAAAAACAATGCGCTCCTAATTTATTGCAATGACTTGGGAACCCAAAAATCTATGCAGAGATTCCAGACAGTGACAAAAATTATTCTCACAAAATTTTGTTAAGACAAAAATTTTGTAATGACGAGAGTTTTCATCATTACAACCAAAAAGTAATTTGCTTATTATAAAAAAAATGGTAGGCTCCAATATGCTTATACAGTTTTCCTTAGCTGGGAGGGAATAAAGACAACAAAATTGTCGGCCTAGAATCTATTTAACAACATAGGAGACAAACATACTGTATGACACTGGATAAATCCAAATAAAGTCACACACACCAAGTAGCTGCACACATCTAACTGAGGTCATCATAACTGCAACAACTCCAGCTGCCTGGATTATTTTCACTGCCAACATTTTCCCAGTCCACAGAGTGAAATGCTTTTTCTCTGCTGTGTGGTAGGGGTGCATGGTGTGCTTACAAAGCCTGGGAATTTGTGTCTGTGGTTAGGTTAAGACTACACAATGCAGCACATTTAAGGTTGTGAAAAATAATATTAGAGAAAATTGAGTGGTTGTGGTTTGGTTAAGGGGTTAGGAGATGTCCTGTCTCAGGTCACTGATGACATTTTTTAATATTTAACCAAAACAATGATCTGTCCCTAACCTTAACCAAGTGCTTTGAGATTCCTGAACATACCCATGAAAAGATAATAGATGCGGCGAGTGGTTCCTGTAGGAAAACAAATGAAATAAGAACATTTTGTGACTAAGTTCAATAACATTTTTAGGACTTGTACGGCATATATGAACACGTCCCAGATTGTTTTGGTAAAGATTGTAATGTAGAGATTTCTTGCAAAACACATTTGCTGTTGCAAATTGCTCGTATATAAAGAGAATTTTTAGAAGACATGGCACTTGGTTAACGGTATCCGTGTCTTTATTTTTTTGTTGTCAGGCAGACACAGAACAGAACTTGATCAGTAGCTTTTGATTGCGCAGCACAAATGCGTCCTGAAAACCCTGACGAAGCACATTTAGCTGACGCTCTACTTGCGTGACACAGTCAGGGTCTCCAAAAAAAGTCAATGAGCTTGAACAATTTATGCCCAAGAGTTCACCTCAGAGCATTCAGCCTTCTTATATTTACCAGCAGCAATACAATAACCAGTAATAAGGTTCTGTCAGCAGTTCAGTGAACGGACCACAAAGAGAAGCTCTCATTGAGATAAATGTCTGGCTGCCTGGCCGATAATGGAGGAAGAGGAGGGAGGGTGAGTGTTGAGTCAGCGTTTGGCAATAGGAACTGGATGACTTGCAGGTAACTTTGGAGGTCGTCACCACTGCTGAAGACACTATATCAAAACTGACACATTTTGGTTTACCTTTCAGGAAATGTGGACTTCATGACATGACGTTTGAATAAAAGCAACAAATAAACTGCAGTGAAAGACAGAATAAAGTGGATAATAGCTTCTATATTCCCTGAAGGTGGTTTCAGGACTGACTGTGCACTAAATCTACACAATATGTCATTTATCAGGTCAGGGCAGTCTTCTGGCACTAAAACTGCTTTCACAAAAAGGTTTAAGCCCAAAGCGGAGAGCAGAAAGAAAAGGAAATGAGCCACTGGGAAGCATCTTCTTTATTGTTTTAGAGCCCAGACTCGGTGGCTATAATTCTCCCAGACAGACTGTTTCATTTGGTCTTACGGAGGATGAGGCCAGCAGAATAAACACAGTGACAAATGGTGACCAAGGCCAAAAACCCCACAGAGTAGTTTGTGATGGCAATGAGCCAGATACTAAATTCTTTCCGCCTTTAAACAGACCTGTGTGACTGAAAATGGCCATGCTGTGTCTTACCGCTTAATCCATATTATCCTTTCTCCACATAAAACTGAGAGACCGTGTGGCCTCTCAAACTGTAAAAGTGTGCAGTTATTTAAGGAGACTACGAGTTTTCAATCAATCCATCCAGATATTTCACTGGATGTGAAGTGAAAACGTTCACCTGCAAAGGGCGCTGTAACAAAAGTTGGGATCACCACATCCATTTCCTCCTCTGGGATTCATGAATGTCCTGTAGCTACTGAGGTATGTCAGATGGACGGTGGTGGACTGAAAGACATTGCCATCCCAAGAGCCCTGCGCTATAATGGAAGCCATAATAAAGTCAGTCATGTACATTTCCAAAGCATTAATTCCACTGGCAGTCATTCAATCCCCTTCAGAAGCATCTCATCTAAACAAAAGTCTTGTTTAGTATTGTTTAGTTGTAATCTGTTGATTTCTATATGGATGAAAAGTGTTTTTTTTCTTGCCCTGTTTTTGGGATTTATTCATGGCAGAAGAATAAGAATGAAGGATGGTAAAAGCTTTAAAGTAGCAATTTTTGGAAATGCCTGGGAGGTCAAGCGCAAAAATGTCACTGGAAAACTCTGCCATTAAAAGCTCAAAAAGCTCCTGCTGATGGCGCTGGTCCTTCATTAAATATTAAGAGTGGTTGAGTGCAGTGTCTGGTAACAGCAAGATTGTCTAAGATCAATCGCATGCAACTGGCGTAATAAAAGAGGAGGAGGAGGGTTAAAGAGGGGTCAGGGAAGATGAAGGAGAGGAGATAAAGGATTCGTCCCGCTGTACCCCCCCTGGCCCATCTCTCTCCTCCCTCAGAAATCATTTTTCATCAAGCTGAGTCAGTCTAAAGACGCTTGGCTGCTGACAGAGGAATCATCTTCAGAGGTGAAAGAAATGCGAAAGCTGCAGATAGACGGGACCGAGGTGAGCCGTCATCTGAATGACAGCCAGACTTTAAAGGTCACAATGACTTCCAATGACAGAAACTGTGTCAGTGAAAGTGGCTGCCTATCAAAGTCATAGTACGCATGGTTTTGGAAACAGAAACAACTTTCAACTTTCTCAGCTTTTTAGCCAGTTCAGACAAGAGGTCTTTAAAGAGGCGAGGCAAGCCAGCTTTACTTCTAAACACCAAGATTTCTAATTTAAGCTACATCCACACTAGTGCATTTTCATTTTAGAACACTGACCTTTTGCTACGTTTGCACCTCCCATTCAGACTAAAACGGCGAATGCGAAGACCTAAAGCAGATTGCTGAGAGGGCTGGCTGTTCACAGAATGCTGCATATTCATGGAAAGTTGAATGGAAGGTTAAAGTGTGGTAGGAAAAGGTGCACATACAACAGGGATGACCATTGCCTTGAGAGGACTGTCAAGCAAAGCAGATTCAAGAACTTCACAAGGAGTGGACTGAGCTGGAGTCAGTGCATTGTTGCCGTGAGATAACGTCAGAAGCGTCTTACCTGAGCTAAGGAGAAAAAGAACTGGACAGTTCCTCAGTGGTCCTCTTTTTCGATGAAATTAAATTCTGCACTTCATTTGGAAACCAAGGTCCCAGAGTCTTGAGGACGAGTAGAGAGGCACAGAATCCAGAATCCTTTCCCAGCTGGACTTAGCACCTGCCTACAGTGCCAAAACCACTAGTAACTGGTCTGACCATGGTATTACTGTGCTTGGTTGGCCAGCCTGATCTGAACCCCATAGAAAATCTAGGGTGCATTGTCTAAGGAAAATGAGAGACAACAGACTAACAATACAGACGAGCTAAAGGCCGCTATCCAAGCAACCTGGGCTTCCATAACACCTCAGCAGTGCCACAGGCTGAAAGCCATGCCACCATGATGCAGGAATTCCTGCAAAAGCAGACCCAACCAAGTACTGAGTGCATGTATTAAGGCTTTACAGCTTTTCAGAAGCTCTAGATTTTTGTATTATACATTCTGTATAAGTTACGGGGATAAAAATGGACTTTTTCAGTATATTTAATTTTTTTTAAGATGCACTGTAGACAAAGATCAATTCTGATACGCAACTAAAACGCTGGTGTGGATGGAGATTGTTTTCATTATAAAACTCTGTTTTAAAACAAAATCATAGTAGTGTGGATGTAGCCTAAACACTGATAGAGTCAGTCTATGGAACCATTGTAGATCTGAGTGTCATCTGCATAGCAGTGATATGCAACGTCATGGTCATGACGTTGCATATCACCGCAATGATTTGCTATGATGTACTGCAATGATTTGACCTAGGGTGAGCATGTACAGATTTTTTTTTTAAAATCACCGTCGCTAATAACCAAATCCATGAATCGAAATCAAATTTTAAATTTCTTTGACAACTGGGCAAATTTACCTGCTGAGGAAGATTGTCTCTGAAAGCTCCAGAACAGCTACACTGTGTGGTGAGAATCCTTTGTCGGCTGCCTAAATGGTATAAGAACATCCCATGATTGAAAGCTCCAGAAAAGCTAGAACTTTTACACAGGAGACTGGTGTTCTAGTCCTGTGTGAAACCAGATTAATGTTGACTCATTTAGATTTTTAGTTTAAATAACATTACTGACTTCTGTCACATGCTTATTTTAACCCAAACCATGATGTTTTCCTAAACCTAAGTAGTTTAATTAACTAGACCTAACCTAAACTTACGTCGTGTGACTTATTAAAGTACTCAATGGTCACATATGTCATTTTGGGAGGCACTGACAAACAACCTATGTAGTCGTTTAGGTTAGAGGACATGTTGAAACAACATGTATGCTACAGAGATGTGTTGTGATTCATTGCTCAGCCTTGTTGCAGGACCACATGATGGTCATTTAAAGTGTTTTTTAACAAATGATTAATTATGACATTTTTCTGAGCAGATAATCTAGACAGAGGACAGAGCCAAGGCTGCTTCTACTGCAGTGAAAACCTTCCCATGAACCACCACTAGCACCGGATGAATAAGCACCTCAATCATAAAGCACGCACTCAGTAACATACGATCACTGTGTGTGGATGAAACCTGTGATTGATTTACCCGTGGAGACACAGCTGTGAGAATAATCAGAAACTTTTACTATTTGTGTTTGCTTTGCATGAATGTGGTGCATTGTTTTAAGTAAAAATTCTAGAAAATGTTTCATTTGAATCAGCAAAAGGTGTCTTGATCAACCAGTGGCACTGTTTAAAACAACCTGAAACAATCAGTCACAGAAAATCTGATCAGTTCTTTCTAACATAAATGCTTGAAATCTATGATGGGAATGAAAGAGCACAGCAGACGTCTTTGAAAAGAAATAAAATGGGTTTGGTTTTTATTGGCTGGCAGACAATGTTAAAAGGCCCTGGGAAAATGCTTTTTTTTTTCAGAGCACGTTAAAGGCAAGAGGTTGATAATGCATGCATCTCCTTACGAAATCCACATTTGGCCTTATATCTTTTTTTCCTCCTCTATCTCCTCAGTACAGCTGGCGCTTCAGGTAAGCTGAGTTTGACCTTGAAAGAGGAAACTGCAGGGAGCTTGAAGAACGGCTAATCGGGGAGTGTGAAGCTCTTGCTGTGTGTGTGCGTTTGTGTGTGTGTGTGTGTGTGTAACATGAGTGTGAACAGAGGGAAGAAGATACATTGCTATTGACGGATTTATAATGCTCTTAGCTACACAAGAACACTCCCCTAAGATCAAAACACACATTATCGTACACACACACACTGCTCCATACCTAATCTGTTATTTACTGAGCCCTCTGTTCATTTAACAGCAAGTAAAAAGGCTAAATGACTTCTGCACAAAGGCAGCCATCAATACAGTAGCGACTGGAGAAGCAGAATCAGGTCTACGTGGATTCTCTTCCTGGGAACAAAAAAGCAAACAGCGGGTCAATATGAGCTTATTGTTTAGAGAGTGAAAAGATGGAACGTCATTGTACTGGTGAGAAGATTTTAAACATAATACAGATGCCAATACTGAGGCCTTCGAAGGGCCAGAGACAAAGGATGTGGGGCCAGCAGGGACACAGAGATACTCCAAAGAGACGGAGCTGGATCGATGAAGGCTATTCTGAGTCTGACAGTAAGAATCAGGCTCAGAGACGGAGGGAGGAGAGAGACATGGACAGTGGGAAAATATCCATCTTTGGGGAAATTATGTTTTTGTAAATTTAAACTTAACTGCCTTCACTTTCACGGTGTAGTCAGCCTATAGAAGAATCTGAGGGCTGTCGCACCATTACTGTGATGGCGAAGTTACGCTGAACACATTTGCACTTACAGTGAAAGCAGAGATGTTTGGGTTCATCACAGTTCACCATACGGTCACCATACAACATAAAACATAAAAAGTGTACATTAGTACAGAGCATCTGATTTAATGCAGCCTACTATCAAGTTTAATTATCTGTAATAAAATTATTACAATGATTGTTGAGTGTACCTCAAAATACCACAAATCACCGGTTAGTGGTTTTTTGAAACAAGCGTGATCATTAATTGAATTGAAGTTATGGCTTCTCCTTCATAAATACATCTTTGTGCTGCTCTGTGTCAGAATAAGTTCTTGTTTAACGTTCAGTTTAACATTGTGTTTCTGAGACTTCTGATAAATATTGAGCTTCCCTTTCTAATTAAACTGACAGTCAACGTCCTCCCCTCGCCGTCTCGCTCCTCTGTAGTTAATATGTATTTTAAATGTTCACCACGTCCTTAAGCAAACACAATTAATAAGAGCAGATTAGCACCGCTTGAGTCGAGGATGTTTGATTTCACAGCGAGCGCGGTCTTCCTAACCCCAGGAGTGTAGTATGAGCCGTCCTAATCCTCCTTCGCCACTGCGTCCATCCAGCCGCATGCACCCGAGCTTGCATGTCATTGCAGCCACATTAAGACAGAACATGTAATGCGCTGATCTCCCAGCATTTTCAGGATGACTAATATGAACAAACGATGCTAAAATAATCCCTCCTGCCCACACAGTTTCCAGCAAGCTGATACTTATAATAATGACACAAGCTAAGACTTACCACAAGGCGAGGGGACGCTAATTAATGGACTCATGACTGAACTGTTAGACATCAACGATTTATGGAAAGTCTTATTTTAATTACCATAACATATAAGGCAGGGGATTCATCAGTGTCTACAAAGTGAAGTCTTGTAAATAAAAATGTTATCCAAAGACATTTAAACCAATAACGTGTCTTTTGTCAGACTCGCGTTTACAGCAGCCTCCCCCTCTGACCTCTCTTCAGAGAGGCTCGCCGGGTCGGTGGCTATGAGCACACGTGACACAGCTAAACCACACAAGAGGAATATGGGAAACCCCCCCCCCAGAGCTACACAACAAGGGATACACTGTGCAGCATACAGTCATCTGCATCACGTCTACTCATCTTTACAGCCACGAAGAGGGTCAGCTGAGATGTTGTAGTAAAGCATGATGGGATTCATCCTGACACCAGTAGAAGGACAAGGCTCTGCTTATCCAGCCTTCAGACCAGGCAGTAAAAATCTTTACTTTTACTCTACTACATCTGGATACATTCATTGAGCTACTTTTATTTATTTATTATTTGATGAATTCATGATCTGTTAAGAGCAGGTGGTCAGCTGGACCCAAGAATGCACACACAAAAAAAGACAAACTACTTTTCATGTGGATGTGACTGATATGTTTAAACCACAGATGATCTTCCTCTGGTAAAAGTAAAGAAGTGAACACTCCTGTATTTAATAGCCAATAAATTATCAAACATCACAGCATTATCTCCTAAACTGACTTGTTTGCCAACTCATAAATTATTAAAGGAGACAACAAGACCGAGTGTATATTTATTTAAACTATCTTTACTTAGTGACACACTTACTAGCATACTATAATATTTATCTAATCAGGAGATGATGACTTGTCATTTTGTCACAAATAAATACAGATGTATGTTCACTCCTTTACCCGAGGATGACCATCAGTAGCTCAAATAACTGCAGTCACATCCACATCAAATGAAAGACTTGGAAAGAATGACCCAGTGTTTTTCTTTGTATTTTCACTTCAGTTACTCGCTATTCAAGTATTTTTTCCAGTAAATACTTTTGTTCTCTTACTTAAGTGGTTATTGACTGATTGACCTTACTTGAGTACAGTTTTCAGCTACTCTACCCACCTCTGAATGTTACTCTATAAAACATCTGCAATCATTTCTAAATATGCATAATGTCCATACAGAAACTGAAATTAAAAACTGGTAATTAACCGTTTTGTCTATGAAATGTCTGAAAATCTTGATAAAATATTACTAGAACACTACAATCCAAGATGTCGTCTTGTTTTGTCCAAAACCCACAGATTTCAATTTAAAATAATCTAAAACAGAAAGAAGCAACAGATCCTGAAGTGAACATCTGGAACCAGAGAATGTTTCATTTTTGCTTGAAAAATTACATAAGTGATTCATCTGCTATCAAATTTACTGCCAAGTAGAATTTTGTAGATCGACTAATCAGTTGACAAGTTGAACTACTAATGTTCTGACTCATAAAATAATTATATATGAAACGAAAAAGTATAACCTAAATGCCACAAGATAACTGGGATATGAATACAAATAATAAATATAGTCTCTTTATGTTAAATGTTAAACAGTCAAATGGAGTAATATGCCACTGACAACATGACCAACACTCTGCAGCATGACCCTTCAAAGTGTGAATCACCATCTCATTTTAAACATCATGACGTCCCTTCAGTCACTGAACCTCTGAAGGCTTACAGTATATACTAATGTATAGGCAAGCATGGAAATCAGTCAGGAACTGTTAGTTAGCTCATGATGTTATTTTAATCTGATTTGATTTCATTCAAAATGGTCATTCATAATTTTGTTCATTTATACTCTTTTATGTAGGCAATGTTCTTAAAGACTGTCTGTGTTAAGTTAAATGTCATATTTAAAAAAAGCCCTCATGTCTTATGTATGCTCCCATCTGCATGTGCCCACTCTACATTTGTTTTGGACATACAGTGAGTCATGTTGCTGCTCTGCTTATCGTTTCTTTGTGTTCTGATGTATATTAGAGGTTTCCGTACTTTCTAGATTTGTTACCTGTAAGCCATATACGTAACTGTCCGCAACGTTATGATGCAAACCCTACTGTGACTTATCCTCTGGGTGCCTGACATGTTGTCATCTCTGCTCCTTTCACTGCAGGAATAACTCAAGCCACTGAGAAAATTGGAAACATAGTCAGAAATGAGCAAGCTGACAGGGAAATCTATTTCATAGCTAACTGCTGATGTGAAGTGTTTAATGTTGATGTGAAGCCCTTAACTCTGAAATAAGATATGCACTGCACTTGAGAATGTGTGACACTCGTGCTGAGAAAATAACTGCTGAATTAAAGGCAAAACACATCTGAGGGCTTGACTGTACTTTTTACACGCCTAAAGACTTTCATACTGATTTTCACCTATTGAATAATCCACTTCAGGTGAGGGTTTTCTGTCAAAACACTACCGCACTTCATCTGCACCATTTTTCTCTCAGTTTACATTCAAACCAGACAGCCTCCATTGAATCCTAACAAGATGGACACACTACTTAATGGGGAGTGAAACCATTTTAACACCATAAACTATGATCTGTAAAGTGTGCGCCTACGTGGTCCAATCAAAAAGTTTTTTTGTTGATGTATGGCTTTTTATATCACCTACAGTATGGGTTCCTATGTGGCTCACGTGTGCAGTACTGCTTAGGAAAAAACAGTAAGGGATTATAAGAATGAAGTCTCATTACACAGCTTAAGCTTCCTCACGACACACAACATACACATTTTAGGATGTATACAGAGTTGAGTAAAATGAACTCTATTAAATCCCCAGATCAAAATGCTCTTCTTCTGCCTCCATAAATCAACCAGAGGAATGGTAGCCTGCGTAGAACTCAGTCTGAAATTGCAGAACCAGACTGATGGCGTAAACAGGAAAAGGACAAGCACAATGAAAGTGTCCTTAGATGTCTTGTCTTTAAGTTTACAACCATTGCCAAGGGGGACTATTTATAAAACAAGCTAATAGTCCTAAACTGTCCATGTAGAAGTAAAGAGCCTCAAGTCAAATCTGACAGTCAGCATTTTAACCTCATAGCTATTAGTTATATTCTAACTCCGATGCACTGGAATACAGAGCTCATATACTGCATTGTATGGTCTATACTTACATTGACTTAAATATTAAAGAAGGGTGGTGATGCATGCAGGTTGTGTGAAAAGTTCGGCCTGTATCTGACAGCAGCTGACCTTGAAAACAGCTGGAGTGAAAGATTTATGATTTTAATATTTACCAGCAGGGGGTGCTGAACCTATTTGGAGCTGCTGTGCATTTCAGGACCTCAGAGTGAGTGCGTGTGTGTGTTTGTTGGACAGCTCCTGGTGCTGAAACCTCAGCAGTCAGACCAGGCCGGTGTCACACAAAAAATGCCTTATTTCATTATTAAAACTGAAACTTTTCACAAAAAACGAATTCAAATGAGGAGGTCAAAGACACTGAGCAACAAATGAACACCTATTCATAGTACAATAACACAGGCCAAGTGAAGTTTCACTGACAAGGGAAGTGTCTGCTGCAAATAAACCGCGGCCCAGTTTTCATTTTTATGATCACAATGAAGCAAACACAGAGGAAAACGTATATGAACCCAGCTCACAGGATTCCCTCACAGCTGGGAGCGTCAGTACACAACCATGTCATCAGGCAGAACTATGCAGACATTTATCTACAAGTTTGGAGGCTTCTGGAAAGATGCACTCAGGAACCAAAACAAACACAACAGTAAAGAGATGGGGGAGAGCATAAGGAGGGAGGAGAAAGATGGATGAAGAGGAAAGAAAGGAAGAAGAGGTCGATAAATGAGAAGAAGAGGAGAGAGAAGAAGGAGTTAGTATAATGTATATAGATTGAAGAGAGAAGTACAAGAAGGGAGTGGAGGATGGTGGAGAAAGAAAATAAGAGGAGGTATAGAATGCTATGGGAGGAAGAAAGGGAGATGGAAAAGAGCGGGATGGAAGAGAAATGGAAAACAACAGATGAAATGGGAGGGAAATGGAAAAATGGACAAGAGGAGGAGAGGAGAGATTTGGGGGAAGACGCATGAATGGGTGGAAGAAGAAAGAAATCTGGAGAAGGAGGTCAACAAAGGAGAGGACGGGAAGGGTGAGTAGAAGAGACAAAGAGGAGATGATGGAGGAAGAAGGGGAACAGATGGGGACAACGGCAGGGATGAATGGAGAAGAGGAGGAGGGCAGGTGAGAGCTTACCTGGTTGGTAGAGAGCTGCGCATTCTGGTTGATGAGCAGCTGGACCAGGATGTGGAGCCCCGAGGTGAACAGGCCGGCCAGGATGGCCCATGTGAGCGGCAGCGGCAGCATGCTGTAGGTGGCGAACAGGGTGAACAACACGTAACCCACCCCGTCACCCAGCAGCCCGTAGCCCAGCCCGGCCGCCAGGATCTGCGTGGCCATGGCCACCCAGGTGACCACGCCGCTGTACTGCAGATAGCTGTGCGACGTGGTGTCCTTCCGCACCACCACTAAGGCACAAATGACGACTTCGATGCCCGTGAAGAAGCCCAGGAGCGTCCCTTTAATCGGGTCCATTGGGGAGGAGGCCAGGGTGAGGTGCAGCACCAGCAGGGTGAGCTTGGTCACCACGTCCAGGATGTTCATCACCACCACTGACTTGCGCCTCTGGCCCAGAAAGTAGCGCTGGTACAGCCGCTCCAGGTCGCGGGACTTGAAGGCGTTCCGCAGCGTGGGGAAGATGACGCCGCGGTACGTGTAGCCCCAGTTCAGGAAGAAGTCGGAGTTGCTCGGCGCACAGTCGATCTGCAGGAAGCCCAGGTCGCTGCTGGCGCGCTCTGGGAAAACCTTGGTCCCGCCGTTATTGTGTCGGTCTCCCACTGATGTCCGCCCAGCCGACTGCTTCCTCGCGCCCTGGCTCGGGTCGTAGGGCTCATCCGGTCCGATGCCCTTCACCCCGCCTCCGCCTCCTCCGCCCTGCTCGTGGATGAACCGCTGCTCGGTGATGTGCCGCACCGCGTTCTGCCACAGCAGCCGTTTGGGTCGCGCGCTGCCACTGCTGTTGCTGTTGTTGCTGCTGCTCGGGGTCCTGTTGATGGTGTACAGCTCCTCGCTCGCGCTGGAGCACCGGACCTCGGACAGTTCCATCGCTGCTGCCGCTTGTTGCTGTTGCTGTTTTCTTTTTCTTCTCCTATTGGTTGTGTGGGTTAGTAGTAGCCTGTCCCTCCCTTCCCGGCTGTGAGTTAGCTCAGCGATTTTGGGGAGACGACGTCCTCTCGTGCGCATCGAACCGGGGGCGCGTGCTTCTTTCTCGGGTTGCGGCGAGCACGGCACTGGGTAAAGCGCGGTTGGAGGTCATGGTCACGCGAACGATTCCACTGAAGAAACAGCACATAAATCCGACTCGAGTTGAAAAGCATCTCCCGGGTTAATCGTGTACCATCATCATCGCCACGCTCCGCGTCTCTGTGCTGAAGGCTAAATATCACCGGGCGGCGCGTCCAAGCAGCAGCTCGAGCCGCCGTGCGCCGACCGTCCGCACCATCAGGATGCCGGGATCCGTGAAAAACAAGGCGGAGGTTCGGGGTGCAAGCGGTGTCAGGCAGCAGCTTTCGCAGACAGCAGAAAATGTGATCTTTAAAATGAACCCCCCAAAAAGGTCTCGTGCGTCGTTGGCACAGCTGGGACCGTTTACTTTGCCATTGTTTTCCTATTTGCGCGTGCCGCTGGAGAGCAAAAAAGCACACATGTTCACCTTAATTCCCCCTTTCTGTATCGTTCACAAAAGAGAAAAAGACAAATCCGGTGAGGTCAACAGCCGACAGGGAAGGCCAAAAAAGAAAAAAATCCGTTAGTAGAAGCCGGTTCTTCAAACCGCAGTGGTCTGGAGCCAGATGAAATTCAAATGTGTCAACTTGTTGTCGCTCAAGAGGCTCCGCGGACAGGATCGGTGTCGAGTGCGCGAGCTCCGCAACGTTGATCAACCCTCCTTCTCGTGCCTCTCCACCAACAAGAGGGGCTCGCGCTTGAATGCAACACCTGGCTGGCGGGGGGAGCGGTGCCAAGACACACGGCGGTCACAATCCTCCCCGGTTATATCTTTGAGGAGACCTGCGCGAGGAAAAGCGGGTCGTCTCCATGAAAAGTAAAATAATATCCTGTACGTCCCCGTGCTGCGCGCGAGGATGAGAACGCAGCCTCCTTCCTCCTCCTCCTCCTCCTCCTCCTCCTCCAGTTCCTCCCCCTCCTCCGGTGAGCCGTCTCCCTCCTTGAGTCCTCCCGGTTTTCCCCGTTCTTCCTCTCCTTCTCCTCCTCCTCGGTGTTTAAAAGGGTGTGCAGCAGCAGCCGCGTGGAGTAGATGTGCAGAGAGCGCGAGGCTGGTCAGCCAGAGGCACAGCGGAGCTAGCGAGTCAGCTGGCCTCCGGTTTGACGTCACAGTCACCTCTGTGTGTGTGTGTGTGTGTGTGTGTGTGTGTGTGTGTGTGTGTGTGTGTGTGTGTGTGTGTGTGTGTGTGCGCGCGCGCGCTCCCCTCTCTCCTTGTCTTAACGGTCTTTCTCATCCCACGCTCCTCTCCTCCTTTATCCTTTTATCCTCCATTTCTATCATTTCCCTCCTCACTGTCTCCTTCCCACCCTTCCCTCTCCACCTCCCTTCATCCCTCTGTCTCCTGATATGTTTCCCTTTCTTCAAATCCTTGGCCTTTTGTCTCGCCAGTTTTCTCCATTTCACTTTGCTCACTTCTTTTGGGCTTTTCTTTTGCCCATTTTAATTAAACGAAACTTAAATGTGTTTGATCAAAAACATGCTGCTAAAGCACACACACACACACACACACACACACACACACACACACACACACACACACACACACGCGGGTCTTATTCCCAAGAGGGACAATCTTGATGTATCAGAATAAAATTTAAATTAGAAGTGTGCTGATTTTGAGAAGAAAGAAGAATGCATGGGATCAACACAACCACACAACATATCTACTTCTGCTGCATTGATTTAGGTACTTTGGTCAAAAATAACTGTCCACTGTGTGTCTGACAATGTTATTTAAGTGCAATAAATCGGTGGAGCATTATTTTAAGGTTAGGGAAAGATCGTAGTTATGGCAGATTTATGCTTAAGGTTTAGGCAACTAAAACATTGTTAATGCTAAGGAAAGACTGAGATTACACACAATAAAAACCAAATGTTAATTGTGTGTCTGGGACAGAAGGCAAGCTCTGGTCCCTGGTCTTTTTCAGTCAGATGTGCTGCATGCACCTTGACCTCTGCACCCTTATGAGGGCTCTGAACAGTATACTGCCAGCTCCATAAAGAAATGCTTCTCCCAGTTTAGTGTTGAAGAACTTGACAGGCCTGCACAGGGCCCTGAACTTGACCCCATCCGACACCTTTGGGATGAACTTGAATGTGGGCTGTAAGCCAGACCTGATCCCCCAACATCAGTGTTGGACCTCACTGATTCCCTGGTGTCTGACTGGGAGCATCCCTGCAGCCAGCTCCAACATCTGGTGAAAAGCCTGAAACCCGAGGAGAGGAGGCTGTGAGAGCAGCAGATTAATGCCCATGCTGGTTTTGGACCGACATGTTCAAAATTTATACGCTTGGTGTCCACATACTTTTGGCCATGTATTGAATTGTAGTGTGTGAATAAGTAACAAGACACAGTTCTTGGTAACAAGTGTGTATGAAGTAAGAATCAGTCTGATTAAAAAAAGAAAGATTGATGTCAAAAATAAAAAGCAAAACACAACAATAAACAAGAATAAATGCAAAAGATACTTGTGATACATTTAGTATTAATGAACTAACTATTCAACAATTCATGCACAGAGACTGACGCCCTTACAAAAACAACAGCATCAGGCGTTTTTTTCAAACTGTTAAATAAATACAATAACATTTCTCTGACCTCTCGTGGCCATGTGACTAATGAATGTTTTACAGAATAAAGCTGAGAAAGTATATTCAGTTTTTGTGCTCCCTTGTCAAACTGAGTAATATTTTAGATAAATGAGATGAAATAGTAACAGTAACAATAATTTACATGTGAAACAGACCGGATGCTGGACTCTTTTAGCTCCCCATTAAAGTTGTAGAAGCAGTGTAAAGTGTAAAGCTGTGTTTGACATTGTGTCGAGGATGTGGTGTTTTATAACGGGACTGACGGCATCAGGCAAACAGGCATTAGCTGGTGGAGCAATAAAATGAGTCATCTTTAGACTCACTGTCCCGCCAAGCTCGCACACTCAAACACAAACACACTCAGATATATAAATATTGACTGATGGTGATAATGCAGTTTAAGAAATGAGTTTTCCTTTGGCTTTGGCTTTAGCTGGTTAGTTTTAAACTAGTTAGCAACATGTTTGGGTGTAACAAGTTTGCTGTTGACATCTTCACCTCACTTTGCAAAACCTAGAGTAAATCCATGTCTTGTGTCACATAAAGGGCTAGTTATCAAACCTCAGTCTGTAGAACAGGACATGTAGAAGTGTAGATGTCTTTTAAGACTGGATATCAGGGCCAAAACATCATCTTTCATGTGCCGATCATTGATTACAGTCTGATTAGCAATCTCGGATCCCGTAGGCTATCGCCTGACAATGCTTTGAATGCAGAAAGACACAAGTAGGGTAAGTAACTAGGGTTTCCAAGATTGCTATAAAGCTAAATTAGAGCTAGGCAATAAAACAATGATGATAATTACCATCTGGGTTTTTTTTTCAACTTTCACAAAGGTGCAAAAATCAGCCATTAAACTTAAAGGAAATAAGGATTTGAAAATTATCATGATATATATCAATATCAAATGATTTGGACATTTTCTATCATAATGACATTTTTGGCATTATTTGCCTGCCCAAGGACCCAGAACTCTTTCGATACCAAAATCTTGGTTAAAAGGAAAAAACATTTCTTTAAATTTCAGTTTAACTTTGAAATTGAAATGCTTTGCTTTTATGAAATGAATAAGGGCACTGCAGTCAAACATGTTTACATTATATAAATTAGGGAAAAAATTTGGTTATTGGCACAACTATTTTATCACACTAGTTTAGAAAAACCTAAAACAATATACCCCTAATTAGTTGGCTTTACATGCAGCCGCCTCTAACATTCCCCTCATGTTCAGGCTGATCTCACCCTGTTATGTGCCATCATTCTGGGCCCACAGTCATGTATTCGACATTTGTTTTCAGGGCAGAGGGGCTTCGGCTGCTGCACTACTTCTGATTTGTAATGTTGGTAATCTTCAACTGAGGGTTTATTCTGCTGTCGCCCTCAGTGTAAGATCATCAATTTACTAACTAAAATGTAAATAATATTCTCAGCAATATAACTTGATCATGAATCTAATCTGAGGCTCGCAGGCCCTCAAATGTTAATCACAAACAGTAAACTTCAAATTAATCATGAAAGGAGAGTCCCCAGAGATGTTTTTACAATCATCCTCCACAGATCTCTGCTCACTGTCTTGCCCAGGGGACTCTGGTTAAAGCAAGATTAATTCAGATTAATTCAGAGTGTCATCAAAATGCCCAAAATGTAGACAGAATATTGGAGAAGGAAATACGCACGGTAGAAGCTCCATCATCTCCTGCTGTGTGCAAGTATCTTGTCCCACTTTTCCTTATCCGAGAGAAGCAGGGCCAAGGCCTGTCAGAGCTTGCTGGACTCGGATTAGATCGGGTAAAATTATTCCCTCCTAAACCTTGAGGATCTGCAAGAGGTCCTTATGAGGAGAAGCAACCCCCACTTTGACTCACGATTGGCTCCAGGCTAGAAGAAAGTTGCCTCATTGCTATTCCGTCTATTTTTACCCTCCTTTTCGTCTGCCGTGTCTCTACTGTAGCTTTTTTCTGCTGATTCCCAGGAAACGAGAATTACTGAAATCCTTCCCTGAAACTGAACCTCAGTGAATGCTATCAAGAACCAGTAAGAGTCTGCTTTTATTCAACATGCCCTTTATTTGTTCCTATAAGTAGGGCGTCAGAACTGATGGGAACAAAATTTCAAATTGTAAAGCTGCAGTTCCCCCATTACTGGAGTCTGGGCTTCAGAAGGTGCAGCTTTCAAATGAGGCTGCGCATCAGGAAAACTCAGCAAGTACTAAACATGATTTTTAACAAGTAAATATTGTTTATATAAGGAATATGTATTACTGAAAAATTAATAAGTACTTGCAAAATGAAATGAAATCTTCCTTTTAATTTGTCCAAAATACAATTAAATCTGTTTACAAAATTAATTTCAAAGTCGTCTTACCAGTCTATTACACTACTGAGTCCATTTGAAAAGACTAGAAAGGCGCTATACAAGTACGGATAGATTTACATTTACAAACACTCAAAGCGCTTTTACACTACATCTGCATTCACCTTTCACACACATCCAAGTGCTCAAACAGAAACTAACGTTCACACACATTCATACACTGGTGGAACAGCCACCAGGAGCAATGTGGGGTTCAGTATCTTACCCAAGGACACTTTGACATGCAGCCTGGAGGAGCCGGGGATTGAACCGCCGACCTTTTAATAATCGTTATTCATGATTCTTGATATGCATATAAATGCTAACCTTGTTGACTTAACCAGGCAGTTTTTACATAATGAAGAAGATCCTATCTTAAAGGTTCAGTAAGTTAGTGGCATCTAGCGGTGAGTGTTGGGAATTGTAACCACCAGCTCAGTCACCGCTCACCCCTCCCTTTCCAAACGCATTGGAGAAGCTACAGTGGGCGACATGCTCTGACAGCTCTAGTGCAAAATATAATATGTTTGGGTCTCCAATTGTCCAAATGTCACTTCTGTTCTTACTTCCAAAAAAAACCAAACTACTTCTTCTTCTTCTTTCTTCTTCGTACGTATTCAGTGTAGTGATGAAACGTGCTCTGTAGAGCAGTTTGTCCGTTTTGGCCTACTGTAGAAACATGGTGTACACCTGCGGTGTATGTAGATAGAAATGGCTCATTGTAAGGTAATAAAAACAGTTCATTATGTAAGGTCTTTCAACACCACTGAAAAATAGTCATGGATATTATATTGTGTTTCTCTCAATATATCCTCCTAAATATTACACACTGAACCTTTAATCTAAACAATTTAACCAAATATGCATATTGTACTAAATCTGAAGTCCAATATAAATATAAAAAATTGTGGACCATGTACACTTAAATAGGGCCAACCAAACTTAGTAAAACCACAACAGTGTTCCCAACAAGTCTTCCAAATTAAACAATAAAATATGTTATTTGCCATTGCTTATCAAAACAATCTGATCCCTGGGTCTGAGCATCATCGTTATTTAGTGTTTTCTCATAAATTATTCATTTGATATTTTCTGATCTGCCACATCTGTGTTTAAGGTTTTGATAAATTTAGGCCCATGACTCCTTTTTTTTGCTCTGATAAGAACTTTCACCTAACTATAACCAGCCAACTGATGACTGGTAGTGAGAGACAAGATGCAGAGGGAAACAGAGGCTCCATGAGACGCTTTGACATTTTGTAGCACTACATCACACTACTTTTGCCTGTGCTTCTTACAGTCAATAGCCATTATTGTCACAACCAGCTCATTTAAATTTCCATATTTCCTTAGTACTTTGAAAAGGTACAATGTGAAAGAAAAAATTAGCAGTCTTGTTAGCTGACCGAGTCTGGAATGGGCGACAAAACCTGAGCTGAGTGAGAAGGACCCAACACAGAGTCTGAATACCTTAACCTCCACCCCCAACCCTCCACTAACTACACAGGTTACAGGGCGATTTTGTAATAAGAGGGTATGCCGCCATGTTTTTTGATAAATATTATTATTATTATTATTATTATTATTATTATTATTATATGCACTTTCTGTATGTAGGTTCTCTCCTGCTATGGCCTCTGCAGAACCACGTCTTAACACGATTAATGCACACTTCAACCCACAATGTTAATGATTCATGTACAGGATCAGACATACTTTTATTTATGTATTGAAGATCAAACATCACGTGAAATGTCCTGTTTTTAGAATTGATATGATCAACTGCAATACCTTTTGGTTTTCCTGATGAAAACGGAGACACTGCTCATTTTGAAGACATTTTAAACATCTACAACGTAGGTTGTATCCATTTAGAGTGAAATCCTTCATTTACTTCGCCCCAGTCACATTAAAGAATGCATACATTATCTGTACTGCATCAGTCTGCGCGGCCCCTCGGCCATCAAAATGTGGCAGTCCCCTTAGAAATTAAGCTTTTTGCCATTTCGTCCTGGACCTGCTCATTTCAGCGTGTCAGCCCCTGACAGCTCTGCAGGGTCGCGCCTGACAGCTCATCAGTTCCACGGTGCCTTATTTTGAGGTTTCAATGACGAGATGACAGGAAATGAGGAACGGCTGGCCCTCCGTTCATATGCACAGAGCTTAACGACAGAAAGTGCATGCAGCAAGGGTGAATATGTCCTTTCCCCGAGCAGTCACCTGACTGTGTGTCAAGGCTGGAGTCCCTGCATGGGCCGTGCCCCACAGCTAGCTGCAGAGCCTCAGGCCTTACCTTGAATAATGGAGGGAGACATGGGAAGGTTTTTAGCTCTGCAGGAGATTTTCTTCTCATGGTTTGTCCCCACAGGACACTACAGTCAGCCAGGAGAAGGATGTCGTTTCTACTTTATTTCTTTTTGTTTGTCTGGTTTGAGGTTTTCAGCAGTTATTCTATCAGCTAATTTTGTCTATACATCACATGTAGGCATACAGCTGTTGGGAGTAAAGATTTGGCAACATTTTTAGAGGTAGTAGTTGAAGTCAGTACTCAATAAAATACTCAGTAATGGCTTTAACCTATGGTACACAAGAACAATCTGGCAGGGAAGGGAAGTCTGGATTCTCTTTAAGAAGCTGGAGGGATGACCGATCAGGAACAGCTGTGTGATTGCCTGCAGCTGCAGCTTGTGCCAACCCAGAGAGAAAATAAATTTTCTTTTCTTTTATGAAAATAAATAAATAAATATCTGAAGAATACATTCAAAAATCCAACATTTCAAGATAAACCATTATTATTATTATATTTCATTAGTTATCATTATATTGAAGCATCATATTGCCTGAAGAATGTACTTTTAAAATGTATAAAGACTTCGGATAAGATGAATATGATTCAATGAAAACAACAGTTGTAGTGTCTATCAGACAAGAGCCTTTTTTTATTAAACACAATATAACCTTTGGGCTACCTTGTAAACCTGTGATATAAAATGTTAGTGTAGTTTCTGAATTTAAAAATCCTACATGTTAACCAGCGAAGTCACACTGAACTCACGTTTGAAAGAAAGGTCCCCCTTCGTGCAGTGAAGAGTGTTACACACCTTAAACGAGCTGCCATCTGTGCCAGTGGCGGATCTAGAAAATTTTACATGGGGGGGGGCAAAGGGGTGGCAAGAGGTCTTGGCAGGGTGGCAGGGGTAGAATTGCTTTAACAAAACAAGCAACATTATCTATGACCGGTAAAGTTATAATTTTACCGGCTAAGCAACAATACAAATCAATCACATTTTGACAGCACAGTTTATAGTTACTCACCATGTTTGTGTCCTCCGAGAGAGCTGCCGATTCCCACGGCAAGCGCTCTGCTGTCTGTGAGAATAACAGTCAGTGACGGTTAAGAATTATTAAAACAGGTGTGTTTGATGTGCGAATACCGGTGTCCGCAGTGAGTCCGCTGTTTGACAGAGCGCTGTCTGGAGGCGGGCCGGATCGGGTGCACGTAGCCAAAACTGGGGAGAGCGTACAGCGGATGTGCCGGCCTAAAGGCGGATCTGCCCCACAGTCCTCTGCTATCTTGGAATAGACTCGCTGTTTTTACTGATGCTGAATGACTTTAGCATACAATACATTCAGACATTACAAATGTAACTTTAAGTTAAACGTGTGTTTAAACTACACCTGGGGAAACTCACTTCACCTTCAAAGGCCCTGGGGCGGCTTAGACTCTCCAGTCGGGTGTAGGGAGAGTGAGTAGTGAGCAGTTTCGGAAAGGCCCACAGACTAAACAAAAACACACCAAGCATGCTTCACTCAACCAAAGGGAAAAAATAAATCACACTCTGTCTAAAGTCAGTGGCCTGGGGACGGTATGACAGTGAGCCCTGCAGCCTAATAATTATTAATAATTATAATTATAAATAATTAATAATTATTAATAATAATTAAATTACAGGCCAGTTTCTGAGGGCAAAGAAAAAATTCCAATCACTCTCTCACTAACCCAGTTCACAGCAAAGTCTCTTAAGGTGCATGATAGTGATTGTGGGCTAAACTCACGAGTATTTCCTCACTGCTAAATCCGATTGCGAAATCTAATCTAACTTTCCACTGCATGCCTAATGCATGGCAGAGATGTGTGTGTGTGTGTGTGTGTGATCTTGCAGCTTTGCAAAGTGAAGTTTCTCTCATAAATGTCTGATTATAATGTCAGAGTATATTCAAGTTTTTTACTTGTAGATTAATCTTGGAAATTACTTTTTTCTCAGATTATTCCCCCTCTCCGCTGGCTCCTTTTTTTTTATTACAATGGACATAATATGCGGTTGTACCTTTGCATCTTGATCTTTTTAGACGTAAAAGAAGAATCCATAAAATAGAGAATTACAAACAAGAAGATACTTACATATTGCTCAGTGCACTGCCAAACAACCTCCCTGGAGTTGTTGGTGGCCACGGTATTAGATTTAGCCATTAACGTGTCTTTAAACTCCACATTTCCTGACACAATCAACATGTATTCGTCTGGGGAAAATACGGAGCACGCCCCCTTTATACGAACGTGCACAGTAGTAGTACCGTTTAACACCAGTGTAAGCAGTGAGAGTTTGCCATTTCTGAGTTTCCTTGACAACCCTGAGTTAACTCTGAGTTAAACTCCCTGTAGAGTACGGGCCACAGGATTTGAGCTTATCCAGATAAGAGTTAAGAGTTAACCTTCTTACCTGGGTAGTTTCAATTTCAATTTTCAATTTTATTTATATAGCGCCAAATCACAACAACAGTTATCTCACAGCGCTTTTCATAAAGAGCAGGTCTAGACCGTACTCTGAAGTTATTTACAGAAGCCCAACATTTCCCACCAAGAGCAGCACTAGGCGACACAGGCAAGGAAAAACTTCCTTTTAAGAGGCAGAAACCTCGAGCAGAACCATGGCTCAGGGTGGGCGGCCATGGTAACTTATGTAGAGCAGCAAACCAGTGGTCTGTACTACTAATAAAATACTAGAATACTAGAATAACTAGTATGTTTCTTAACCCCCACCGTGGCTCCCTATTTTTTGGAAACAAAATAGTCAATCTAAATATGTGAAAACATTTAGGATAATTCAATTATAGCCCACAGATGGGCTACATCTTAGAAACTGGCCCGAGACTGCAGGGCTCGCTGTGTGAACGTAGCCTAATGCTGTTGTGTTAAGAATAAATTCATTTCAGCTGCAACCACAGTGGAACAAGTCAGGATGAAATGTAAAAATATTTTATCAAGTGGTGTGTATTAATATCATACTTCTCATCATTAACACTGAGTACAGATTCGGTGTGTAGCCCACATACCTCGAGTTAACCACGAAGACGCAGCGAATTGCCATAGCAACAGACCTAGGGTAACACCTATAAACCTTGTTGTACGGGAAGTTACACCCCACATCACAAAGGCTACATTCAGACTGCAGGCCTCCGCTCGGACAAATTGCATGCACGTATCTCAGAAGAGAGCTCCGGTCCGGTGGATTTTGGTATAAGTAAGGGAATTTGTGAGCAGATGATAGTGAGGCAGAGAAGTAAGAGAGCAAAATGTTTAATAATGGCTTTTTGTGGAGCTTTTTCGTTCAGCGTGGCTCTGTCTACAGCAGAACCGTGACAACAGCTGCTGTAGAGTGACGTCAAAGTCGCATCAAATGCGACCGGAGTGTCCTGAGGGCCCAATTCCGAACTGGAAAAGATCAGATTCCATGTGACTTGGCCTGTGCGCACTGTCATAAGAAGATCAGATCTGTGTCACGTATGGGCAAAAAAATCGGTTTGATTTTCTTGTGAAATACAACAACAGACAAGTCGATAAGGCGAAAGCAGCAGGCTGACATTTCTCAGTAGTGATCAGGTATGTTTCTGGCAGCACGTCAAACTTGCTAACACTAATGGTATCACGCAAATGAGAACGTCACTGCGACAAGGGGAAAAAACAAAACAAGTGTAGTGCAAACACGCTTCAGACTTTAAATTTCGGAAAGGTTTTTTTGTTTTTTTATCTGAGCAGGCCTTCCTTTAGACAGTTTAAAAGAAGAAGGTATTGTTTTGAGAGTATTTTATTTAGTAGAGAACTTGGTAGCAGTTTGCGGCAGGATTTTAATTCTTATTCTTTTTTTGTTTTATGTTATGGTATTTATTTATTTATTACGTACACTTTGAAAGTTTGTTTTAAAAATTGTAAACTAATTTTGATAAAAATAAATAAATATATATTCATAAAATAAATATTCATAATAAACAAGCTGCAATTCAATGTTTGCATTTGTTCCCCCTTACTGTACCGAAGGTAAACCAAACCGTGATTTTTGTGTACCATTACAGCCCCTACAGGCCACTGATGTCAGATGAAGGAGTCAGGACAGTAGAAGTGCCTTTGACTCTTGTTTGGGCAATTTTTGAAGTTGAGGAAAGGATCAAAGGAAAGGAAGAAAAAATGGAAATGAGGACGTAAAGGATAGAAAGCAAAAAAGTAATGTCTTGCACAGCTGATTTAATTTGGCATAAAAATGTCTAAATGTCACAGTGTCATGAAACTGAAACATGTATGTGTTATCCTGGTAGAAACGTCGTGTATAAAGCACCCTGACTAATCAGAGTACATACTGTACATATACCAAATATATATTTACATATAATTAAAATACATATATATTTTTCAAAAATCTTTAATAGGAAAACCACAGAAGAGAAAAGTTTAATGTTCAAACTGCCTTTAGCTCTGCCCTGGGTCACTGGAAGGCTCAGTGTGAATCTGAAGCAGTGTGTCGCTCAGCTGAATGGCAGAGGAACAGGCTGTAGTGATGATGTAATCTGGACAAGCTCCACAGACGCTGAATAATGAACTATACTGCTCTGAGATCAGCCATTGTGATTTTACTGGGATGATTCACTACTAGCAGCCATGCATTCAAATTCAAATTGGTTAGGACGTGAGAAAGCTAACAAAAACTCCATGAGTCACTCACTAATTAATCAGTCCATTATTTATTATTATAGCCCTACTAATAAAACATCATCTGATGACACTGTGGATCCTCGATGAAGTCTTGATGTTCTGTTGTTACTGTGCTGATAGACTTTACCCTTCAAAGTTAGAATTTGCTTCTAGGGGAAATGTCCCCTCAACTAAAAAAAGGCTTCCATCTTATCACAACAGACAACATGATATTTTTCTTTTGTAATGGTCACTGTTTCAGATCAAGTGATCATAGGGCAATTCATTCTCACCACGACTTGTGTGAAGCACTGTGAAAATTTAACCAGCGCCGTTGAAAAAGCTTATTAGGAGTTGGCTGTTCACTCTCTCTGGTGAGTACATTTAGTTTTAAGACTGTGGTTCGCTAGACAAAATTATTCTAAAAATATATAGCCAAAAAAGCATCTGTGACCACATAATGAACTACAAACATGCTTGTAAAACATGAAAATTTCTGACCAAACTGTCACGGTTGAGGGTTGTTGGTGTTTTGTTTTCAGCGTTTCCTGGTTTACTTAGTTTTGTCTTTCCATTGTGTCTTTGTCTTGGTTTACTTACTGTCCTTGTGTTTCTGGGTTAATTTACTCATCTCCACTCCCCTGTGTGTATTTAAGTCTCCGTTTCACTTGTGTTAAGTTGCGTGTTCATTGTTCACCAGTCGCTAGCGTTCGCAACAACAGGATTTACCTCGTGTTTTTCTTTTCATTTGGATTAATGGATTAGCACCTCTTCTTTCTGGACTTACTTTGCTTTGCTTTAGACTGCTTCATCCCAACTCTGTGTATCACCGTTTATGTAAATAAATACCATGAAGTATACTTCATCTCTGTAAGTGCATCTGGGCTACAACACTTCTGTTACCTGAGTCTGCATGGCAGAATGTAACAAACTATTCTAACTGATTTTATAATTGTGGCTGCCAAGGAGCAGACGCTCACTTCTGAAATTGGAACTCTAAGGAGTTGTGAACGAACCGAAGCACAGTCAGAGCACAGCAGGATGCTGTGTGGGGATGTGTCAACAAGATAATTGTGTCAAAGGAGGAAATTAACCAGAGGGAGGGACAACACAGGAACAAGCTAATGTATAGAATTTGTCAAAACCAGTTTAAAACTGAGGTCAGAACCGACCAAAGCCCCAGGTGTTGTTAGGACTGTGGATTTAACCGAGAATTCCTTATTCTGATCAGCTGGCAGGTGTCTAATCATTTATCATACCTAGACAGTGTAACTGGACATGTCCAAAGGATTTGCTCTATGCCTGTGTGTCTTGCATTACAATTGCAAAACAATATTATATATAAATTTAAACTTTTTGACATAAGAGTGCACATAAACCCAATTTTTTTTAAAAAGGCATTGCACTTTGCATGAAGATATATTTCAGCTTAAAGTCAGTCAAGTTTTTATGAATTATTCATGACACTCAATACCAGAGCTGTTATTATAAGACATTACTGGAAGCTGTGACTTCAGAGTGACTGACCATGTTCATCTATGCCATGTCCTGATTAAACTTTGTCCCTATCCCCAGGGGGAAAAAAGGCCTAAACTCACATACCCAAAATGAATCAGGTTTAAGGGAGTTTTACTTCAAACAGTATTTATCGCAGGGTGCCGGTGGTGTTACAAATAAAGTAAATCTTCCCCAAACATTAAAATATTAAACATAAACAGTGTTGATCAATTTTCCTGTGACCAAAGACCTCCATGGAGAATAAAATGAAATGAAGAATAAAAGGCCCGACAGACCAAACAATTCCACATCGTCTTATATGCTAAATCATCAATTACCTCTGTGGGTTTATTTCTTCAGGGGGATTTGAACCTCCAACCCAGCTGTCGTAACACTTCTCGGCTGCAGCTGTGGCTCAGGAGATAGAGCAGGTTTGCCGTTAATTGGAAGGTTCAATCCCCGGCTCCCCCAGGCTGCATGTCGAAGTGTCCTTGGGCAAGTTACTGAACCCCGAACTCCCCCTGGCGGCTGTTCCGCCAGTGTATGAATGTGTGTGAATGGTGAATGCAGATGTAGTGTAAAAGCACTTTGAGTGGTCAAAAAGACTAGAAAGGTGCTATATAAATACGGAGCATTTACATTTACCCCCCCCCCCAGATCTGAATCTGTTCCTGTCTGTTATCCGCACATTTTCGCTCCCTCACTTCAGACTGCAGCCGCCTGCTGTGAAGGTCATTTGCCACTTCATTTGTCAAACCACTTGAGCTACCTACGTTTCACACTTCACCACTTATAATTTCCTTCCTGCATAATGATTTATTTATTTACTTATTTGTGTTTGTTCAAATTGTGTTCTTGTTTGCGTAGCATGAGTAATAACCTTATTAATTCATCTGGCAGGCTGGTTTCTGGTCCATTTCCCTCACAGAACACAAGGTCTCAGGGGACTCTTAGTATATTTCGGAATAAATAAAATTATATATATACATATATAACATTATATTATATTGACTGTATGAAAGAGGATGGGGAATGATACATTAAATAGGAAAATAGAAGCATGTCTGTTTGATGGTCCAGTAAATGTCTAAAAGAACGCTGTCGTGGTTCTTTAGGGTGGTGTGTGGACAAAGCTCCACAGTTTGTGTGCTCCTATGGACAATCATAAATTTGTTAAACATTAACATGATCTTTCTCTAACCTTAACCAAATCATTTTGTATGCCTAAATTTAATATCCTTGAAAACACCTTTTCTCAGACAACAATTCCGTTAAATGAGCAATGGGTTAGTACACAGCGCACTATTTTCAAACACTATTGTATTTAACAGATTTCTGTTTTTTTTGTTTAATTTACTTTGAATGTTGCTTATTTTGTCGTTATATTACAGAGAAATTCTTAGGATTTTAAGGCAAGTTTTAAAGGGCTTTAACCAGATCTTTACACAAAGGAAGCAAATCAGAAATTGCTCATGTTGGGTTGTTTTTGAAAGGCACTGATAAACAGTTTGGAGGACTTGCTTGGCAGAAGAAGATATGCCGATAATGTAACAGCAGTAAATAGTTGACTGTGATTTATCAAAGAAGGAAACCAGTCGATGTGTGGTCTGCAGTGATGTGACATGTTTGTTTTATATGAGAAACACATACATCCAGCCTGATTTGAGGAGTTAAAGTTTTCTGTCCAGAAATGTTATTTTTTCACTATTTTTAAATGGCTGTTCTGTGATTGAAGATATTTGCAAATCAGTTTTTTTTTCAACCCCCTCCAGCCCATTCACTCTAATTCGGCTCCAATAAGTGCAAACCTTGATTGTACTGGCCTGCTGCCAAGTGTTAATGTATGACTGAAGGAGGGAGTGGGTGGGAAAAGAGTGTGAAAGCTCAGTCACCTGAGTTAAATAAAAGTTAATAATTACACAGATGGATGCTTGTCTTTGCAATGAGTTGGTGTTCTAGACCCATCAGGGTTAAAAACTGTGGCTCTGCAAAAACAGGTTACTCAGGAAAAAAAACAAAACTAAATGTGTGGAAACTTAGTCAGGCAGAGGAACAGCTGATTCCCCACAGGATTTCCACTCACCAGTGGATGGAACAAAGAGAAAGCAGCTAAGATAAGAGCGGAGGTTGTATTTTGTCTCTGTGCAGTGTAGAGTCTGAATCTGGGTCAAACGTGATCCATAGAGCAAGACTCCTCATTGTTATTATCATCCTGACATGGAAACTTGGTTTTAGGAAGAGTTGCTTATAAAAAAAACTTCAGATTAAGAACACAACAGAGGATGTAACATCAGGGCACAGCTGACTGGATCAGGCAGAGAATCAACAGACTGACGCAGTGCAAGGAACCTGAATTTAATTCCTGTTTGTAATGTTGTTATCATGCTTCCAGACCTCTGAAACAACCGGGCTAATGAGGGGCTTTGTGAGTTGGACTGAACACTGTTGACGTATCTAACTGCGTCAAAATAAGATAGATCTTAAAGACCCTAAAAACATGTTTTCTCAACCATCTCCTTACAAAGAGTTATGGGACTTTACATGAAAACAAAATTTTCTGTATTCGTGTTTCTGTCGGAGCTCTTGGTGAGGTCACATACGTCCATTCACCAATCACAATTTAACAGTATTATGAAACTGAATCAAACTGTGCTTGCATATGTTGCCATGTTTTTAAAGGCGGGTAAAAAGCATGAACAGTCACTTTATCACACTATGAATTGATCCTCGTCTCATTTATAGGGTTCATTGCAACATCAGTTAATTTCCTTTTTCCAAATGTAAACACAATGAGAGGCTTAAACTTGAGGACTCCTGCAAATCGCTCTGACCTCAGCTCTGCATCTTTGTCCTCTGTGTGATGACAAGATGCATATTCTCTTGCAGAGCAATCTTTAACCCAGCTGCAGTATCTGACCGATCAGAGGCAGGGTGAGCCAGGCTGGGAAATGAGGGAGGCTGCAGGAGTCTTATCGTCACACACACTGTACCCCTCCTGCCACGCTCACCTGCACTTTACATGCCACCATTGATGAGCCACACCACCATCATCATGCCGGTGGTGTGTTACAAGTGTGAGTGTATTTGTGTTTATGGGCATGCTTATAGGTGTGTATCTGCACCTGTAGGTAGTGTATGTGTGCATGCATGCATTAATATGACTTTCAGTGTGTGTGTGTGTGTGTGTGCGCTCATAGATATCTGGCTGTAATATGGCTGTAAAGATAACTGAGGCGGCACGTGACCTGCCTGCAGCACTGGAGAATGTATTCGTTTGTGTTCTTGCATGGATATTGTTTGGGGCCTTAGTCTTGATTTGTTACAGCTTATGGTGTGTATGTTGAAGAATGGGTGTAACACACCTGTGATAACATTAAGCAATCCAGACCCACAATAATGTGAATGTTTTCTGATCTGCCACCTGTATAATTAAGTAAGGTTTGGTTAAGAAAAACATAAACCAAGGCTGACGGTTGCCCAAGGTCAGGTAGTGGATTAATCCAGCGCTGCGTCTGGTTCTGGATCATTTCAGTTTTGTTCCAAGGGTCTGTGAATTTGAACAGCAAGTTCTCACATCGCCGTGCTCTGATTGGCCGACAGCAGCAGCTCCTTTAATTCAGACCTGCTGAGTTGAGGTTTTCCAGATCCCACTCAGCCAAAATGCAATAAGATTTAATTAAAGTGAAGAGACTAAATCAAATTTCAGCCTTTATTAAACATGGCGTTCGTACATCGCGTGGATGTACATACAGGAAAACTGAGACTCTGGGATCACTGAAGCCAGTATGTTGAAATGATAAAGTGTACTCATTGCTTACTTTTGTTATTATTATCATCTTTATAATATGTCAAAAACAGTACTAATGAAATGTTTATAATTCTATCAAGTAAAATGCCATACAAAGATGGGCTGTCATAATTTTGTTTGTTTGTTGAAACACAAATTACAGGCTCAGTCTGCCACTCTTGTTCCAGCAGTCCTCTCCTGAACCTTAAACAAATCTTGTTGGCAGTCTAAATGAACCAAACCTTAACCACAAAGGTGGCTGATCTAAAAAAAAGGTCAAATGAATATTTTTTCTACCAGGTCTCCTATAAATTACATTAATATACTAATTTTCAACAGCAAATGCATTTTGGAAGAAACATGATGCCAGCCAGACTTGGTTTGGTCTGTGTCAGTTTAGTCAGAATAAATTAATCTGGCAAGATGCAAAATGTTGACTCACAATGTATTTTCATTTGTTATCATACAAAATCCATTCGAACCAAGTAAAGCATTATTACAATTTTTTATGGTACTCGCACTCGCAGCTCTTGGTTCCCTTAACATTTAACCAAACCTACATTCTTTCCCTAACCCTCCCCACCATAGTTTTGTTGACTGAACCTAATAACACACAGGACTTAGAGTCCAAAATCCCATCTCTGTTGTCAAAGTCCTGAACTTTGTGCACCCACTATCCACCCAGACCATGCAATTTTGTACGGTACAAAAAAACAAAGCACTTGTGAAAAGGCAGCAAATCTCTTGTAAGACATTGTTTGCGAGTTGACAAGTTTATGTCTAACCGTATTGGTCGGACAACCACTGCCATATTCTCAAACACAGCAGCATGGTTTACAAAATAGATATGATATGCTTTATTTTTACTCAAAAGATTAAACAATGCCATAGTCAGGATCATAGAAATACTGAGTTCCTCCCCACTAAAAAGTCTCCAAAATGTTTTAATAATTAGAATTTTTGTATTGTATTTGTTCAGGTGGCTATTTCCTTCATTTTTTATTCACTTCAGCAGTTCTTTTAAAGAAAATCCTTGAAAACTCAACAGAATAACTAAGCAAGTGTCTTCTCCTATGATTACGTAGGAAACTATGGACACATAAAATCAAGCGTTACAATTTTATTTCCCAACTCTAAGGTCTGAATACTGTTTGAAATCCCCCTTCACACCATCAGGAACACTTTTCATTACAAGAAATGATGAATCCTTTGATTTATTCAGATTTAAATAAACTGATTTCAGAAATACTAAAATCCTCTCAAAGTTTTTAAATGCATAACACCCCACCACTGCTCACTGATAGCTACCACCTTACATGCTCAAATACAGTGTGGTCCTTTAAATAGAGATGAAAAGAAAAAGCTCTCTTCAGTTCCCACAGAAATGTGCTCCCTATTTACGTCATCACCAGAGCTCTGTATCTGTATCTTTGCTGAGCTTGTCCCTAGTAATCCTATACGTGTACTAGTATAAAAAATTACATGACCTAATAAAAAAAAAAGTCTTGAAACAATCTGATCTGCAGTGAAAACACAGAAATCACCATCACGTGTTCCGGCTGATGTAAGTTCTTAAGCTATGTACAAGATTAAAGAACCTGTTGCGATTTTTTTTGTACTTGGATGATCTGGCAGTCACGGAGGCCGAGACCGGCTCTGGAAATGATCATGTTTGAGGGTAACACGGCGGTTTGAGCCTGCTGCAAATAACCAACTGTGCTGGCATCATATCTGAGAGGCAGCCTGAGGGGATGAGTCATCCAGAGGACTTTCTTTCTCTTTTTTTTCCCTCCTCCTCCTCCTCCTCATTCCTCCAGTCCCTTGCTTGTAATCTGCTGCGCTCAGCTTGTCGTCCATTTGGCTGCTGGTTGTCATTGTTTGGCTTCGAGTTGCAGCATTAATCATCTGTAATCAGACGCATTTCTCTGATACTGATTGTCCACTTTAGCTTAAGACAGTCCAGATGCTGATGCACAAGAAACTAAAATTCATGATTAAGATTTTGATGACAAAGTTCAGCATCATCTCTCCATTCAGAGCTTAAATGCTTTAATTTGTTTCTCCTCTCTTTATTTTATTTTTTTTCTCTTTGTTGATGATTAAATAGCTCATTTGAACTTCATAATTCGATTTTTCAGTAAAACAGATAATTATTTCTTCCTGCAGTTTGACTTCTTACTCTGTCATCGTTTGTGAAGAGAACACTTTGAACACAACAAACTTACTTACTTACTTACATTCACAAAAATGAAAGACTTGCAGTGCAGCAGCACAGCCTGATGGGAGAATCCCAGGTTTGATCTGCACACCAGCAGCTGTGTTCGCACTTGATAAGATGTCCTTGTGAAAAACACGTGGGATTTTTTTTGTATTTACTGTAAGAGACAAATGTGCTTCTGTTTTTTAGATGAGATCTGTCAAGATTATTTATGTTCGATTGTTTATGTGTAATAAGTAGGGTTTTATTTCAGAAGAAGTACTCATTAACATTCACAGTCAGATCCACTTGTCAGACTCATTACTTGTCAGATTAATGGCTTTGTATCTTATTGGAAACACCAAAACCAGTTTAATAATTGAATATAAATCCAATTTATCATCCTAAAAAAGTAACACTCTCTCCTTCATGAGTTCAAGAGCACTCTTTAAGAGACACAAATCTAATGCTTTATGCCATCATATATTCCAGAAAAAAAATTTCAATTCCTGAACTTCAATTAGCCCCATATTGCAAATCTGGAGCTTTGACCCAGTTCCAAATCAGTTCTTCGGTCTTGTGTACAGACTGTATTCATACTAGCAAGAGAGGTAAATTTGTGCTTACGCCATGTCTACACAGGTCTTTGAATGACAGCAGCACATTAGCAGAGCACCTGCAGATTCAGAGCTCCCTTCGTCTCTACACAGGATGCATTCAGGCACAGTATTGAGAGAAGGCTAGTTGCGTTTTGGCGGCAGTCAGAGCCCAACACAATTCATGCAAATATTTACTTAAAAAATAAGAAAATACACGAAGCCAAAAAATACTGTCGGTCGCGTAAGCATAAAGCAGGAATGAAGGGTGGCCTGGTAGCCAAAAGGTTAAAGTGGTTCGGTTCTGGCCTTGGACGTTGACGCATGGTGTTCCACAAGTGTTGGTTAAATGTGATCCGGCGCACGGCTTTTATAGACAGCTGTATTGATTAAAAGAGAAGCACATCTTTTCCTGACAGCCTGAAACACATGATGGAGGAAGGACAACCAAGAAGAGACTTCATGCAAATTAGAAGTAAATTTTGTTTAGCTGCAATCTTTGTTTGGGTTAAACTCATGTTCAGACAAAAAAAAGCAAAACACCAGCAGCTGTGTTGGTTGTGGGCATGTTGCATCATGGTACCAGTGATACCATGAAATCTTATCCTGGAGACCAGTTTGAGTGATAGATCCATGAGTCTGAAGTCGTGAAGATGCATAAACCCTGCTTAGCGGTTTATAATACTATGACACAGGATTTACAACCTTTCTCTATAGAATTATCATAATGCTACAAGCTACATGCAAGCGTTTTTTATGACAGTTTTGATTGTTCAGTAAAGTACAGTCAGATCCAACTCCCATCCATCTATCCATCCATCATCAACCGCTTATCCTGCGTACAGGGTCACTGCTTTCATTGGGCGAAACGCGGCGTACACCCTGGACTAGTCTTTTGCTAATTATCCTGATTTTTGCTGAACTAACTTAAATGAGTCATTTTGCAAAACTGAAACAATATGACAAATGTGCAACTCAATTTAACGCTTGTAAATATGACATTTGCTTCTCAGTAAATTGTGTATTTATTACCATAAAATGTACATTACTCTGTCTTGAGCCAAATAAAAATAAGAAAGATGATTTAAATGCAATAAAAGCAAATGTAAGATGCAAATTTTTAACATTAAACACTTAATTTCCTGCATTCTGCAGACTTTTTCTGCACCAATTTATGGAGGAAATGTTTTTGTTTATATAAAGGGAAACATAAAATGCAGGTGGCTGGTGATAATTCAGAATGTATATAGTGTTACCAGTGTAAATGATATGTGATTTTGGGTTGCTGTGACACACGCTGTGAATCCCAGACTTTACTCCTTTCTGTAGAGATGGTCCATGGTTGCTGCATTTTCTCCCCGACTAAGGTGAAAAGTAAATTAACGGATGCAGTCCGGCTTAACACACAGGACTACTAACTTTACTTAATTGATAAGATAAGTTTGTATTTAAGTTTTTTGTGTCAGTTTTCCCCTATGATATTGAAAATCAATATTTTTCAAGGTCCCGCATCAACGTTAGAAAATCCGGTATTGCGACAACACTACCTGGCTGCGAGACAAATTCCTCTTTGGGGACAGTCAAGTCAAAGCTTAAAGTGGAAAAAGAAGTCAGTTCATTCAAACTTAAACCAAATTTCACTCGTGTTTGGTAGCCATTCTTTAACTTGGCATTTTGAAGATTCCTTCCTTGGTTTGAGGGTCACCAACACCCAGAAGCAAATATTTCACTCTGTGTCTCTTAGAATGGATGGAGGCATTCACATGCATATGCAACTGGTCAGCTATATAATGATGTTGTGCCACCACCTTCACCTCTGTATCCCATGGGTCATTGCTTTTTACAGGCACCGAGCTCATCACCCACAATACCTGTCAAGGCCTGCAGTGTCCAAACTGCCTTGTGGTTGCGTTTCAAGTGCTGCTCAAACAGCAGAACAGTCTAGCTTGTAATCATTTAGTTCAATTAAGCTCAGAATGATTCAGCTCAAATCAAAATCAAGTAGAAATCTTCCCTTTCATTTAATCTCATTCATTCTTGGTTCAAGCATGGGTTTTAATCTGTTTTCCTATTTTATTTTTCAGAATAAGCTAAATCAATTAACATCTGTATCTCCACAAGTCTTTCTTCAAACACTACCAACATCAATCGGTCAAACAGTGAGTCTGCAGTGATATTGACTATCTTGCCATAACTTGTACAGTATGCACAACATTTTCTTGTTAGCTCAGTTTTGGATCAAATGGCACCAAAATATTTGACAACACACCCAAAACCAGCAGAGTGATGTGTGATTTCTTTCAGAATTCTCTCACAAACCTCTTGACTGTTGCAAACATTTTGTTTTAAGTTTGAACTGAAAAAACTATCCAGGTCTGTCACATGGGACATCACTACCTCAACTTGTGAGAAGATGTATGAAAACATCCTCTCACCAGTAACTCAGTGAGTAAGTCTGTCACAGGTTTGGTGTGATGGTGCAGGGTCGAGTAGGTTGGAGGAGCCAAACGCAGGACACACGACTGGCAGGTAAAGTTCAAAGGTTTTTATTGACAACAAAAAGCAAGCACGCTTACAGGTTGAGTGGCTAATAAAACAGAGTCCAAAACAAGGTATCCAAGCTGCAAACCAGAAACAGGCAAAAGTCCAAAACCCTAACACAATGAGAAAGAGCAGGCAACCCAAGGTAACAAAGGGTATTCCACACACAGAGAATAATGGCCCAACAAAGACAAGAAAGAAACACCAGGTATATATACAGGGACTAACGAGCAGGGCGGGAGCAACACAGGTGACAGGAATCAGGGTTAACGAGGCAGAGGCACAGAGAGAGCAGAGGAAAACAGAGAGACTGACATGACAAGCAGACATGGGGCAGAATGAATAACCAACAAGACAGAAATGCACACATGTTACAAAATACCTAAACAAGAACACAGAATTAAAAGTGAATACTAAAACATGAATTAAGAACCAGGACTAAGAACAAGGACACAGACTCCCCAACAGGCCACACAGACAGGATCACGACAACGTCACCTACTCAAATCTGGATGTTTTTGCAAATCTGAAGTTCCAGGGATCAAATCCCCAGGTGACCAAGTCAGACTTTTTCACAATGGTGGCATTCAGTTTAAAGTGAGTCTACGTTCTTATTTTATTTGGATCCTGTGACACTTTCTTCTTATTTTTTCTCTGCTAAAAAGTCTTGTTGCAGCTTTAACTTTAAAACTTGGAAAAACAAAATACTGCAGGTGGGTAGAACATTTCACCCAGTAGTCAGGTATATATAATGACACTGAAGTTGATCTTTAATCTCTTAAGTCATCTGCACCTGTTCTTCTCCTCTGAAAGCGTCAAATGTTTTTTCATTTCAATTTTTCATGACTTGCTTGGATCCCGATCATTGCCGCTTGTTTTTGAAATAGTGATCCCTAACGCTAGTAGTTACTGGGAAAAGTAAAATACTTACTGCCAACACTGTTCACTATTAAGCAGTACCTACTCTTATACTCTGTCTCTCAAAAACAACTTTTCTTTACTTTGACTTTTTGTTGCAGTTGCAAAGTAGCATGTATTAAGCTCATGGATCTGCTGGGGCCTGGATTGTACCTAATGTGTATGCTAAATGAATAACATGAATGCAAAATGCAAGACCTGCCCACTTTTATCAATGTTATTGTTATGTTTTATTCTTTCTAAATTCAAATTTTTCAGATTTAAATTAGCTTTATTGGCATGAATGTAACAACAATATTGCCAAAGCTATATATAAATTACATAAGGGCAATTAATTTCATAGTCTTCATTAAATAAGGAAATAAAAAAGTAAAAGTTGTGTTTGTGTGTGTTAATAGTTTGTGTGTTGCTTCAAAATTAATAAAAAATAAATAAAAAATATACAAAATATAAACATTTTGTAAAAAATAAATATTAAAAATAAAAGCAATTAAGTAAAAATTAAGAATTAAAAATTAAGTAAATGACACGGTAATGTGTGTGTGTGTGTTATTATAATAATATATTTTAAAAGTTTAAATAAAATAAATAGATAAAGCCGTAAACATGTGTGTGAATATTAATTAACCAAATGTGTGTTTCTTTTCTCTTTATCTGTTCTGTGGCTTGTTCTTTTATCTCCTCATGATATAGTTCACCATTATTCAGAAATGAAAACTGTTTTTTAAAAGCACTACAGAATTTTAAGTGAAATTTAAATTTCCTAGTTTTAGGTAGTCTAAACACAGCAGCAGCAGTTGTCAGGTTCCCAGGCTGGATACTGTCAGGTTGATGCATGGAGTCACTGAGTGTTCACACACTGTGTCACATGTCATGTGTCGCCAAACACAGACGACACTGAGGCTTCTTCCCTTCAGACTGCCACAGCTGACAAAACAGCCTCCCAAAGCGACATCAGTCTCCCCGTCTGTCGCTGTGGTCTACAGCTTCCTCTGCGTAAACAGAAGTATGTTCATTTACGCCCCAATGGCGTCATATTTAAGTGAGAAACAACAGGAAGACGCCACAACAGGCAAACTGATTCTCGTGGATGGCGTATACACAAAACACGCTGTCTGATGTCGGCCGCAAATCTGTGAGTTTCCTAATGGAGGGATAGCTTTACTTGTTGCTGAATTAACCACTAACTGGAGCTGCCGTTAGCTAATTAACTAGGTAGCACAAGAGCTTTTGACCACCAGGAAGAGGGGGTTTAATAAAGCCTTATTTGAGCAATAAAGCAAAAAAAAAAAGGGTTGTTAGTCATAAGAAGATTCTCTGCCAGCGAAGTCTGCGTGGAGACAAATTGTTGTGTTCATGAATCCACCTGCATGCGTGTATAGAAGCATGTGTCTGTGAGCCTGGGTGTTTAAGATCTAATAAAAATCTAAAAATAACCCTGTGCGTCGGTGTGTAGACGTACTCCTTTCTTTATCTGCGTGTGTGTAGGAGAAGCCAGTTAATGAGCAGCTATTTTCAACCCTCTCCAGGACAGGATGTCGTATTTGCTGTGGCTATACAGTGACGGGCGGCACATATCAAATCAACACAGACAGAAATTGACCATTAACAAGCCTTTGAAATTAAGACAGCATATCTGATGTGTGTGTGTGCTCAGTTGTGGTGGTGGTGGTGGTGTGTGTGTATGTGTGGGTGGGTGGCGGGTGGGGGCCTTGCTGTATAACCCTCCAGCACCAGCAAGAAGTCTTTGAACACCAACAGTAATTTACAAAAGCTAACAGGATTCACTGCAAATTAAGAGCCACAGCCTGATTTCACACGATGTTCTGAGCTTATTTTATCATCTTTACTCACATCTCAACCTCGAGTGGCAGCTGCATGAGAAGAAAAATACTTACGTACTGTACAGGCCGCTGTACAGAAAAACACGTCGAAACCCCTTTACTGTCTGCTATAATTCCAGTTTACGACTTTCGTCTTATTTTGGTAGTTTTGTTCATCATTTCTATAATTAACAATAACACTGTACTCAAGTTTCAGATCTGGAAAAGCAGTGACATGTCTGAGAACAAGTCAAGTGGTTTATCCAAATGATTCAAACCATTTTATTAAGAGGTCAAACAAAAAGTGAGCGCACCTTGAAATTAGACAATGTAAAATACAATCATTTTAACTTGAATTTTAGTGCTTGCTTCCTGATTAGTTTGATTAATCTATAGGACGGCACTGTGGTCTTAAGTCTTGGCTTTTAACAGCTGAAGGAAAATGATCTGTGGAGCAAATAAAGATGCTGCTTCTGCTTCTGAAGATTTGAGGTGTCTTGATGCTGAGAAACAGGGCAGTGGTTTGTTGACATGCTTCAATTGGTGATGAATAAATGCCACATGAATGTAACAATCCATCTTTAAGTTTTCAAGATTTTTCAGTTTGAATCAAAGTCCTCATACCTAAACGACTAAATAGGTGTCAATTGTCAAGTGTCCAAAAACCACATATATGTCCGTTGGAAAGCACAACTACAGATTTTACTGTTCCCCAAAACGAGGTTTGGCAAGCACAAGTCCAGCAATAGATGTACCTGACCTTATATATGTAACTTTCAATTCAATTCAATTCAATTTTATATAGCGCCAAATCACAACAACAGTTATCTCACAGCGCTTTTCATAAAGAGCAGGTCTAGACCATACTCTGAAGAGGGTGTCGAGCAGGAACACGGAGGCAGCAGGAGACTCTCAACCACAGATCCAGACTCCACAGGTCCAGAGCCAGGAACACCTGCAGGAAGTGATAGAAGGAGAGAGGAGAGGGACGAGAAAGCACACGGCTACGGGAAACGGAAGAAGTCAAGTTAGTAACATGCATTAACGTGTGAAAAACGTTGTGAACAGTGGTACTTTGGTTAGGATTCGGGCAACAAAGTTTCTAGTTATGTTTAGGCAAAGAACGTGGTTTGGGTTCAAGTCCTGAGTTTTAGTGATACATTCATTCACCTCTTTACATGGTCTTTTTTGCTCTTTATACTTCGTCACCTGACTTCTATTGCCACTAGAGGTTGCGGCCTAACAAAAAAGCTAAATATGGGTTGTAATAAGCTATATAATTACAGACCTATAGGGCCGTTTGTTTGGTGAGGACGCACTAGACTGACAGACAGAGGTTATCACTAGAGCCTGTTTTTCTTGGATGGATAAAAATCCATGCAGATTTTAGCCATCTAGGTTAAATGTGACCAAATTAAATACATAGTCAATTTAAAGAGGTCATATTATGCTCATTTTCAGGTTTGAGATCTTACTTAGAGGTTGTACCAGAACAGGTTTACATAGTTTAATTTTCAAAAAACACTATATTTTTGTCATACTGCACATTGCTGCAGCTCCTCTTTTCACCCTGTGTTGAAGGCTTCGTTTTAGCTATGGAGTGATACATCTTGTCTCTAAATGATCTTTTTTGGGAGTTGCACATGCGCAGTTCCTAGTTAAGGACTGCTAGCCAATCAGAAGCAGAGAAAGGCAGGTCGTTAGAATCCGGTAAACACGGTGCTTTGAGAAACTGGTTCTTCAGCACATAAGGAACAGCCCAGCCAGGCCCAGACCCTCACCGGTTTGCTTTCAGAAGCATCAGATCCACAGAGGATGCCATCTCCACCGCCCTCCACTTAACCCCTGACACACCTTGCATTCAACACAATCTCCCAATGAAACTGATCAGCAAACTAAGCACTCTGGGTTTAAATGCAACACTCTGCAACTGGATATTGGACTTCCTCGAAAACAGACCCCAGTCAGTTTGGATTGGTGGGCTCACCTCCATCAATCTAGTGCTCAACACCCGAGCGTGTGCTTTTATATTACTGTATACTAAATTGAGTTACAAACTCAATTTACAACCTCTTGTAATGTGAGAAATAAATCTACCTTGTACCTCCTAGAACCATTTGAGCCAAAGGCTCAGCACACATCAGCTTGAGGTGGAGAGGGAGGGAAACATAGAGCCAGTTACACTTGGGGATGATTAGAGGGCCAGATGAAGAAAGCCAGGTTGGGAATCAGAATCAGAATAAGAGAGAGTTTTATTGCCAAGTAGTTTTCCACATACGAGGAATTTGCTTTGGTGATAAGAAGCTACATGTAGACAGAATTTTATGAATAAATATCTAAATATGGAATAAACAGATGCAAGTTGTATAAAAATAATAAAATGATTGAGAAAAATTTTAGTAAAAAAATAATAATAATAATACTAATAATAAAAAATTATTTGCAGAGAAAGAACAATGTGTGCAAACATATCGCAAGGAAAGAGGATATTGTGAACATAAATATATAAATTGACAAAGTATAAAAATACAGAATAAAGATTAATGATTAAAAACAAACATTTGCAGTGTGCCAGGTTTATGAATGAATTAAGACATTTGCATTATTTGAAAGGAGGGAGTTACAGAGGGGGATCCGGCCTTGTTAATGAAGCTAGCTGCAGAAGGGAAGAAATTGTTTTTGTGGAGAGAGGTTCCTGATGGACCGCAGCCTCCTGCCAGAGGGGAGAGTCTGAAACACTTTGTGTCTGGGGTGGGAGGGGTCAGCCACAATGTTTCCTGCTCGCCTCAGAGTCCTGGAGGTGCACAGGTCCTGAAGTGATGGAAGATTGAAGCCAATCACCATCTCGCAGAGAGAATGATACGCTGCAGCCTGCCCTTGTCCCTGTCAGTGGCAGCAGAGTAGCAGATGGGGATGGAGGAGGTGAGGATGGACTCAATGATGGCGGTGCAGAAGTGCACCATCATTGATTTTGTCTGGTTGAACTTCTTCAGCTGCCGCAGGAAGTACATCCTCTGCTGGGCCTTCTTGGTGAGGGAGGTGATGTTCAGCTCCCACTTGAGGTCCTGGGAGATGATGGTGCCCAGGAAGCGGAAGGAGTCCACCATGGCGACTGAGGAGTCACGCAGGATGATGGGGGAGGGTGGGGCTGAGCTCTTTCTGAAGTCCACGACCATCTCCACAAAGGGGTACGAGAAAAAAGCGGAACGTGGAAGATTGTGACTCGATTAACAAATGTTCTGAAATGTCAGAACATGACAGTGAAAGTTAGCGTAGAAAAACATTAGCAGTCAGTTTCAGCCTGGCAGTAAACGTGCACTGTAGGTCACTGTGTGTCCGTTAATAAAGTCTGTTTCCCCAACTGCTGGAAAAGTGAAGGCTCCCCTGTACATCACGTTTTTGGATGTTTATGACGTGAGTTAAATTAGTAACAAAGTAATATTAATTAGCTCTGCTGTATGTCATTACTAACTTGCCTACTTGTCAAGGGTTGAGAACATCAGGTACAAGCGTAGACTAAACTGGTGTGCAGCTCTGTCGTGTACACATACTGCACATCCTGAGAATAATATTTCAGTTTTTAAAGGATTCTGACAACTGGTTGTTAAAGAAATGAGGAACCGTGCAGCTGAGGTTAATGAAGTCAATTAGGGATGCAAACTAGTCCTTTTAAGCTAATTAGGGGATTTAATGCATTTCTAATTTAATGCACAAATTAGTATTTATCCAGAGATCCTGTATAGAAAACAATTATGCATAAGAGGCATCGAGTTTTACAATTGCGTCGCAGCTCTGATCACCACTGTCATCAGAGTGTTGAGCTCCAGGTGGTTCTGGCTGCACCAGGTCTCCAGATGGTCAATCTCCCACCTGTAGGCGGACTCATCCCCACCAGAGATGAGCCCAATCAGGGTGGTGTCACCAGCTAACTTCAGGAAGTGGTAACTGGAGGAGCAGCTGTTAGTGTACATGAGTTAGAGCAGAGAGGATGATATAATATAATACACAGCTTCCGTCGTGGTTCACTTCCATTGTGGCTTTTGTATTCGTATTGTGGCTTTTGTATTTGGCCTGACACCTCTGGGCCACCGTACTTTTTGCACAACATTACATAAAAAAAACAAAAATTAGGGATTTTACTCTTGTTATGCATCCACATTCACTTGTGGCTTTGTGTTACCTCCTTAAACCATGAGAAGAAGAAGAGGTTGATGTTAGGTGAGGCGGGGGAGAGCCAGCCCGGCATGGTTGATGTTGTGAACCGCGCTCTATGATTAAACTGACAGTTGGGATGTTGCAAAGTGCCAAAGCACTGCTATCGAAACTGCGAACTGACTGCCATAATTAACGGCTTCGGCTGAATGAGAAAGATCTTGCCACAGCAGCTGAGAGAGAATCAGACACACAGTCAGCAGCCTGATGTCTTTGAGAAATAAACTGAGGACTAACTGATTTTAGCTTGCTGTTAACTCTGTTATCTGCATTGGGAAAACGTGTACCAAAATGTTGTGGTCAAAATGTGCACTAATGGCACTTGGAGTGGTTTTGCAATTAAATTGTAGTATGACACACTAACATCACTGGCACAACAACAAATGACAGACATCGTCACATTAAAGATCTTTTTACAGATATTAGCATTGTGGAATAAATTGTTTTTGTAAAATGAACATGAAATTTTATTTTTATTTTAACAAAAAACAAACAAAGGGCACAACAACAGCTTTTTACTTGCATATTTCTTCAATACTACCTGGACAATGGAAAGACTAGTTAAAAATCTTCATCAACAGCTCTCTGCACTGCTAATATTTCCATCTTCTGCTAGTTGGGATGTAACCCAGGCAAGCTCTTAAACTAGTGTGACTTGATTTCATAGCCAGTAGCATACTTTTGGAATTTTCTGCTAGAAAAGAAGAGAGTAGTCGAAAGCTTAAGATTATATATGTAGGGTCTTGATGCGGTTGGAGTTGCTGTGGGGATGAGTTGTGTCCTGTTATGCAGCACACAGTGAGTTTGTCCTCTGCTGAATGAATCTACACACATCAAGGTCACACCTGTAAATACTGTCTCCGGTCCTGGACAGTTTTTCCAACCAGCTGTCGCAGCAGAATGTTAATCGCTGCTTCACTTAACAGAAAAGGGGGAGGAAAATACATATTGTTCAGTGCCACGGAACATCTCAAATCTACAAAATGGGCTCTCTTAGACCGTAGCTATCCTTTTGGTCTGTGTGCAACCACAGATATGTGTGCTGAGTTCCCTGTAAAGTTAAGTGGAGCAGCCGACTGTGTCCTAATACAGCTTTAATCATCAGTTTAATAAATTAAAATTTGATCTGTCTGCCTCACTGGTTCATTACCTGCCTTCATTTCCTGTGTGGAGAAACCGACAAGTTGAAGTACAGTGTTTGTTATCTAATGGTAGCAGGTGAATTATAAAACCTGAATAGCCAATTCACTCACTAGACAGGATTCCAAACTACCAGTCATCATTTTGTTCAGCGAGGTCTGATGTGTGATTTAAGTGTTACCTTCATTTTTCTGAGCAGTATATTCAGAATGATTAATTATTTCAAGTATGTAAGTGTGTTACGTGCCAAGCGGGCTTTGTTTGCTTCCTGTCCCTCCCCCTTCCCTGTGTTTTCTCTCGTGTCTTGTCCAGGTGCTAACAGGGGGCCTTTCCGAAACTAGACCCTCTCCACTACAACTCCGTCAAAGAGTGTACCCTTAAAGCTAAATCGAGCGGCTGTATAGAGTTTTTCAATGAAATTACTTATTAATTAATCAGATATTCACTGCCTTATTGTCTGTGGGCTCAAACCTCACTGGAGATGAAGCACATGTTTGTTTTCTCTGTTGCTTGCATCAGCCGCTATTCTGCTTTTAATGTGAGGACACCGGGTCAGACGTAGCCCTGTGCTCGCTGCTGAATCTCTCTCAGGCTACAGTGACAACACCGCAGCTAACAACATGCAGTCCACATCACAGGTGTGGCTTATAAAGATGCTGATCAGACAGCATGGGTATTGCACAGGTGTGCCTTAGGCTGGCAGTTTCACTGTATTGGGGGGTTGTGGGGGTGTCCGGAAACCAGTCAGTATCTGGTGTGACCACCATTTGCCTCACACAAAGAGTTGATCAGGTTGTTGACTGTGGCCTGTGGAATGTTGGTCCACTCCTCTTCAATGGCTGTGCCAAGTTGCAGTCAAGTCGAGACCCCGATGAGTACGACAAACATGTAGATGAGCTTCCCTGAGACGGTTCCTGAAAGTTTGTGCAGAAATTCTTTGGTTGTGCAAGCCGATGCTGTTGCAGCAGCTGTCTGGGTGCCTGGTCTCAGACGAGGTGGAGGTGAAGATGCTGGATGTGGAGGTCCTGGGCTGGTGTGGTTACACATGATCTGCCGTTGTGAGGCCGGTTGGATGTTCTGCCAATTGTTCTGAAACGCCTTCCGAGACGGCTTATGGTAGAGAAATGAACATTCAATTCACAGGCAGCAGCTCTGGTGGACTTTCCTGCAGTCAGCAGACCAACTGCACGCTCCCTCAAAACTTGCAACATCTGTGGCATTGTACTGTGTGATGGAACTATTTTGGAGTGGCCTTTTATTGTGGCCACACCTGTGCAGTACCCATGCTGTCTAAAAAGCATCTTGATACGCCACACCTGAGAGGTGGATGGATCATCTCGCCATAGGAGAAGTGCTCACTAACAGAGATTTTGACAGATTTGTGAAGAATGTTTGAGAGAAATAGGCCTTTTGTGTACACAGAGTTCAGCTCACGATGAATGCGGGCAAAACAAAAGTGTAGAATTTTGTTCAGTGTATATGGAAAATATTGCATTCACAAATACAAATGGTCTTAAAATGAAACCACAAATACAATATATGAAAATAGAAATCAGACATTATATTGAAACATTATTATTATTAAAGAATAGTGAAGCAATTAAACAGTTAAAATGTGTCAAAATTTAAATATTTTTCTTTATCTCTTATTGCTTGTTACGTGATGTACAGTATCAAGTTGTGTCATGATCTGTTATTCTTTTGTTTTATGTACTAATGTTATGGCTGAAGATTTTCATATGAGATCAATAAGATTGAATTAGCCAACAGTTGTATTGTCTATCAGAAAAGAGCTTTTTTTATTAAACACAACATAACCTTTAGGCTACATTGTAGGTGATATAGAAATCTTGTAGTGTCATTTTAGAATTTAAAAATACAAATTACATGTTTATGGGCGGAATCACACAGAACTCCCATTTGAAAGAAAGGTCCTCCATCATGCAGCAAACAAGCCTTCAACAAGCCAGCATCAATGCTCACTCAACATTGAAGGGTTTTATAACCCACTACTACTCCACACTAATTGGTTGCAGAGGGCACTCAGTGCGGCGGACTGTCCTTGTGAATGCGTGAATGAATTGGAAGTAGGTAGAGGAAGGTACGAGCAAGTACTGTCGGAAAGGCCCGGGGTTACTGGCTTGCAGTCTGACCTTGCTGATCATTGGGGCCAATCATCATGCCAAGCCAGCAATAAAAGAAACCTTCTAGAAGAGGTGACGCTCTCTGACCCTCTGACTCTGATTATGCCACCTCTTTGTGTGTGAGCACAGGTGGTATAATCATGGAAAGAAAGGTATATGGTAGGTGGGTGGTGTTAACTTCGTGGTACCCTGTACATTTTTCACTCACATAGTTTATTTCTATCTAGAAACACGAGGTTTATTGGTTGATGCCACCTCTGTAAGTTTTGTTTAAGTTCTCTTTATAGATTAAATAGTTGGGCCTTTTGTTTGCATGTTGGTTTAGTGGAAGCTAAGTTAGGCCCTTTTTTTAGTATTTTAGGTTTTTTAGGTATTTTGAACCTTTTATTTTGCACAACCAACCCTGTCCAATCTTGTTGCATGTTGTTTCTGGTATTTTGTAAATAGTTTGTCATTTAAAATCTTAAATTTATAAAAGATAAAATAGGCAGTTACGTGTTAAAAAAATTGTCAAACTTTCTGTTCATCTACTTCTCTCCTTGATACTCACTTTTTTGTAATTCTGGTCAAAAGAGAAGATGTCAAATGGATGATACTTTCAGGACGAGGTGAAATTGATTCTTGACTCCTTAAAGTGATTCTTGACTTTTCTTCAAGCAGGTAAGAAAATGTGCAGTAGGATAGAAAAGTGTTAACTTGTCTATAGTGCACCTCAGCTAGTTTTAGTTCCTGTTCAACCTCAGAACACACAGTTATTTCCACTTCTTGGGATTTTAATTAGAAATAAGTAGCACATTTCTCACCATTTTAGGACTATCTGAATGAGCAGTAGTTGGAATATTTTAGTTTTGTCCAGTAAGATATGGGGAAAGGAGCTGGGTCAGTATACTGTCTAGACACTCTGGTCCTGAGTACAGAAATAGATAGTGACCTGGTATATCTCTGTCCAGATAACATGCAGACTGCAGCATCAGGGATTTGGCTAACACTCTTCCTGTCACACCAGTCAGCAGTACATTACTTGATGAGCAAAATATCATAGACACTCACTTACCTGACTTTATGCTCACTTCTGATCTTTGAAAACTAATTCTTAAATAAATAATGAGCTGGGTTTTATCATCTCAAATGAGGAGGGAGCGAGACCTATTCGAGACCATTAAAGCAATTACAAGGAGTTTTTATGGTTATGAAACAGTCCAAATGTAATACTGTGTGACTTATAAGCAAAACGAGACCATTAGTGAGAAGACTGGCTATTTCTATTCTAAATGGCTGTTACAGACAAAATCAGACAAAAAGATTTACAGCACACATACTGAAAATGTTTACATTTTGCCTTGTGTGATGATCTGCAGGGAGGGAATGTTATATGGGATTATTGTCCTAGCTTTACTCAAAAGCATGACTTATTGATTTCATGTTCTGATTTTGTAATGCTTTCCCCCAAAACTCAAACAGCTAAATCTCAAACAGCCCCTGTTTGCACTTAGATTTGCTCGGTTTCTGCTCAAGAGACAATATAGTGTTGCTTGCACAGATTTCCTGCCTCCAGCTGCAGCCCGTCTCACGCACAGGCTGTTTCTGTACGTGCGTTAAATGTTTGCTTACAGAGTTCTGCTCTGCTGTCTGATTTTTTTGGACTGTTTTATTCACCCATTTTACTCACTTCTGTTTCAAAAATATTCTTTCCTGAATAAATAACAACTGCTAACCTACTGGGAGGCTTTGCTCGTGTGAAGCAAGTTTACTGTCACAGTTGCTCGATGGAGTTAGAGGTGGACTAATAACTTTGCTGAAATTATTGGGGACATGTAGTCTTGCCTTCCCAAAAACATTTGGCCTGTGGTTAACAAGTCTCCTTTAAAAAGCACAATGTATTTTCAGACAGGTGATGTTTTCCCAGAGCTGTTAGTTTCCTTCACAAACAACAGGAAACGCACTTTTGGAGGAAACATTTTTATTTAGCACCTGTAAACTTTGTGACAAAACCTGAACAGTACACCAAAGTCATTTATTCTGATTGATGCATTAGCGGAACTGATCCTGTAATTCTGTTTCACACCCCAGTTACTTTTCAGGGCCTGACGGGAACAGACCTCCTCTTCCCCTCCTCCACCATACCACCACCTACTTACCCAGAATAAACTCCTCATCATCACCTCCTCGACACTTCATTATCATACTTGTGTGAGTATACAGGTGCAATCTCACAGGCCTTTGGTAATAATATATGCAGAGACGGCCTGTTAAACATTGGTTCTGTCTACCTTTAATGCTGCCGTAACTCACAATATAGTTTTTCTAAATAACAAATTATTTGTTGCTGTAACTGTTCAGTCAGAGTATGAAATTTGACTGCAGCTTATGAATACTATGTTGAGGAGCAGGCATTGCTGACCTGCCAATAAAATCATCATTTTATGATCACAACATCTGACAAAATAAACAAAAGTACAGGTTAATGCCAGGAACTGCTGTGACATCGGCTATGCTGACATTTAAAATGAGCGATCACAGAGAAACTCTGAAGCACCAAAATGTTTTGTCATCTTCAGATACAGCCATAAAGCATCTGTCGCCACATCAAAATGAGCTCGGCAACACAGCTCTTAATGATATTAGAAATGTGGCTGCTGAAGAACAGAGTTTAAAACGGTTTCAGTTGACATTGAAACTGTGAGCACGCCACCTGCAGCAGAATACAAGACAATAAGGCTGGAATAAGCTAGTCTGGAAAAGTGGTGGGACTTTGGCCAAGTCAGTCAACAGTAATCCAGCATTCAGTACAACAAAATCAAAAAAACTCTATATATACAGACTAACACCAATATACAGTGAAAGCCCATCATCAAATAGCCCAATGTTTAATGAAATTAATATTGTAATTCAACCAATACACATATAACACATTGTGCCACAATATTAGTAGTATGATATAATAATAGAAAATGTATTTCTGTTAACCAATTTCAACTATGCTCAGGGTGAATAAAAGAAGACAGCAGAGAGGAAAACCAAACCAGCTGTATCAAACTCCAACATGCTCAGTGCTTATTCAGTTCTGCTGCCCTGTTCTTTCTTGATTGATTGTCAAATTTCATATTTAGTGATTAAACACTGCAACATATGACTGTGTCCTATAGATAGGTGATGCTGAGTAGCGAGGTCATTTGTTTCTGTGGTTTTTATGTGTTGGTGCAGTGTGTGGAAAAACCTCCACACGCTAGTAAAGCCGTTTAATGTGTAGGGAGAGCAGCGATGACTCACCCTGCCGCTGCCCTGCTGGAGAATCAAGATGGAGAAGTGAATTGAATTTAATGAAATATTCCAATTAATTATAATAGACATTACAGTTTTATATACAATATCTCTAACAGCAAATGCCATCTAAATTTGGTGTGGTGGATGGTCCAAGCCACAAATTCAAAACTGACTTGGTTTGAGCTGCTGAAGGTTTAATCTTTTTGTTGTTGTTGAAAATTTCAAATGGATGTTTCTTATACAAAGAGATTAAAACTAAGGGAGAAAAGTTACTACCAGCACCCAAAGGTGCATTTCTATATGAAACATCCAATCACAGGCCTTGAAATTCTCAGGTGTGGGTTATTCTACATACTCTAAACTGTCCCAGAGAAGCTCCACCTTTAATCCTGATGTATTTTATTTTATTTTTCCTGGTTGATGCATTCAGACCCAAATACAAGGAATACAGGAGCTAAATATTCCATTTTTTGACTACTATTTTAGAATACAACATGGATAAAGTAACTTTGAAGATATTCTGCTGTACACACCAGCGAGCTGAGAGAAACAAAACAGACATCAAACACAAAAGAAGCGGTCATTTTCTGTTTCTGAGGGTGTACAAATTGCTCTCTTGTGTTTTCTCTTCTGCTGCAGTTTTCTTTCTGTAAGACTGTAAAACATGTTTGTGGGCATTAGGAAGCCTTCACTCTGATCCAGCAGGACTGAGATTAAACCCTGACATTTACCACTGTAGCAGCTAGCTTAGATGTTTGGCTGTGACGTCACTTCGTCTACCTCACACGAAATGATTTTTCTTCAAAGAGCTTTTCCATCCTTGTAAATATATATAGACTTCAAGAATCCGCATTGTAACTAACAGAAAACTAAAGTGACACAATGAAGGAGGATGTAAACCTCGACAGGACACAAAGATGTTGGGCAAAGGAGTGCTGAGTCATTCATCTGTCTGATAAAGAGGTTAGAGAAGCTCATGTCATCATCGATCAGAGCGAATGCTTGTTTCTGTTCTCCAGCAGGCTTCGTTAGCCTGTACTCCTCAGTTCCTTCTCTTCTCTTCTTTCTTCTTTCTTTGTTTCTGTCTAAAGCTCTCTCTCTACATCTCTCATCTGCATTCAGTGTTAGTGTCCCCACGAATCAGTGGTCTAAACGTCCAGTCAAACCAGAAAGTGGCACAACATAATTCATTCACACCGGTGACAGCTGTGGCAAGTTTCACTGGTTGTGCTCATTCAAGGTGTATAGAGACTGTCCTCACAGGAAAAACAAGAGCATTTCTCATTTCTTAGGACCTCTGGCTGTGTGAATTGTAACTTGTCAGAAGTATAGCCCCATCTGTAACCTGAGCACTCTGTGTGTTACTCTGTGATTCAGCCTGAGGGGGAATACCCAAACGTTACCTTTCACTTATCATTCAGCAGCAAGTTGCATTATGTGAGATATTTCCTGAGGCAACACTAACATTTGAATCCAGTATTTTCACAGACCGGGCGATGGAGTGGACAATCCTATCTAGTGAAGAAGGGGACCGAAGCGAAACTGCACAGTTTATGGAAACGACGGATTTAAACATTACTTATACCTCAGGCAGATGTTTTATCATCCAGGACTGCTGGGAAACATCTGTGAGATCACACACATACCTTTAAGGTGCAATTGAATAACAGGTGAAGAATGTTGACTTCTTTGGTTTGCGTAGGGAACACTATGTGATTGTGCAGCAATTTTTGGATTTTTGACTGATTTGGGAAGATCCTTTCTCTCATTTTTTAAAAAAATTGCATTGATTGAGTGAAAGTGGCACAACAATACAATACAATTTTGTGTTTCTTCTTGCTAAGTTAACCAAAATGTGACTGCATTATCTTTACAGTTGTAAGGATGCTGAACACATACCTTGTACATCGTAGAATTTACAATAAGGTTGACTTTAAATTTGACTTTGAATTGCTTTGACTCTACTGTTCTCGTTGTTTTCCCTTCAGACATTCTTCCCCTGTAAAGAAAGTGCTGCTCTGTCAGACTGAGTATTTTGTCACTGTACAGAGTCAAGTGCAACTGGAGAATATTCTGGCTGACCCGAGCGAGGCGACAGCAGGGCTGATTGAGGATGATGTGTTTACTGACACTGGCCATGGGTCAGTAGCCACACTGAGGAGGGACAACACCTTAATGCCTCCCAGCCTCCCACTGGCTTTGTTCCGTTAAAGGTAAAGTATTTGATTCTGGACAAATCCAGCACCACAACAAATACCATGATATACAGCAAGTACTGTAACTAACGTTAGCTACATTTAGCTAAGCTAAAGCACAGATTCTGCTGTTAAGTTAACATGCTGCAAGGACAAGACACCACACCAGCTCCATGGAGCAATACTCACAACTCTCCTGCTCCTACAGGTAACTTCACAACAACAGCATGTGTTGGTGAACTAGAAAGTAAGCTGAATGTTTGCAAGCAAGTCATTAAATGTTACGTGATACTTGGCTTGGGCAGTTTAGATTTTTTCATACCTTTTAACCTTTCTGACATTTCACATGCTACGCTATAAAAAGAGAAAGTAAACGCCCTACCTGACAACAGACACCAAGCAGACCCTCAGGGAGACATTCAATATTTTGAATCAGAATTGGATTAGAATCACATACCCCACATTTAAAGGACAGGTGAAAAATGTTTAGCAAGGAAGCAATTGAAAGGGAAAATCACCTGTATAGTGAGCGATTATTAAACTGCAAACCACAAGGCCAACTTTGAGCACAGAGCAGGTTTATGAACACAGTGTATATGTTATTCTGTCTGGGGATCCAGCATACTGCCTTTCAAATCTGTATGAGAGGAGCATACAGTAAACATAAAGCTGATTAATCCTATTTAAATTTTTGCTTATTTTACTTGATTTTTTTTGTTGTTGTCTTGATAATACATGTAAAACACTGTATACTGTATGGGATACTCTGTGGGAACATTATAATCCCATTTAGGGCCCATGTTTGGATCTTTGTCTCTCGTTTTGGTTTTCTTCCCTTTTTTGTGAATATTTGGATGAATGTGTTATGTGTATGTTGCTTATGACAGAATGTTTGGAAAATAATAGTTGCAAAACCAAAGAACATAGTGAAAGTACAAATATTAAAGGTCAGAAGAAGACAGTGGTGTTGTAGAGTACAAATGAATACAGTTACAAAATAGTACAATTACATGTTTTATTGGAGAGGTTGTTTTAATCAACATGTTTTCAAACTTCATTTATCCAGGCAGGCATTTCTGAGAGCCACACTGTTCACTGTCATACAGTAACACACACTGACACCTGGAAGCTGCCCAGTACGACTACTGTACAGTCTGATCTGTTGGGCACTGACTGCAGCACTGAAAGGGCTTTAGGACCTTTGTCAAGGGCATTTTGGTAATGTGAGGACCTTACACATGTTGTGAGACATATTTTTGCAGGTCATTGTTGCAGTATGACAGAAACAGTAATAAGAAATGCCACAGCTCACAAGCCTGAATATAAATGCATTGTAGTTTAGCCTATTCCCCACTAACAGGTAATAATACTCAGTATTTTATCATGCCATAATTCCATTATGAAATTGTAACAGATACACTACAGCACACCATTAGAAGAGCTGAAGACACCACATCTTTAAATGTTTCTGCTACTGGAAAGACCTACTGCCAATCTGAGCAACAAAACGTGTGGCGTAGGGCTGAGCGACACATGCAAGTTGGGGTGGCGCTTGGTCCGTTTGTAAGCCGGAAACAAATGGTCACAAACTTTCTCAAATTACATCTAAACACTAAAATACGCTAAATTACTACTAAAATATGTTTCTAAAAACATTTGACGTGGGAAATAGACAATGCAGAAACAGAATCTTGAATGATGAATTTGATCAATGGACTGGACACAGGACGAGAACTACAACCAATTAGAGCAGCAAAACAGTCAGTCATCATATCAAACCTGCACCATATTACAGTGTTTTACAACTGCTTACAGAGTGAAAGTAATCTGTTAAGAGGTGCTGAAGAGTAAACTGTAAACACCAAAACAATGTTTAAACGGATGATATTTATTTTACAAAACAATACTGTTGTAACATTAGCACAGTGTTGTATCCAGCAGCATACAAGAAAAGGAAACCATAAACATATGTAAATCAAAGTGTAATTTTTACATTATTGCTAAAAATGTGTAATTTTACAATACTGTACTGTTGAAATAACCATAGGTTGCAACCTGTTCTAATTTCTGAAGGTTCAAATTATGGATGCCACTGTAAAGCGACTCAAGTTGGGCTGGACTCCAGCTTCACTCATTGTCAACCTGTGGTTGATCAAATGATCAACAAGTGTGGCCCTGAACTCATCAGTGATGGTTCCCTTCTCTTCTTTGTCCTCTTCCTCTTCTACCTCTTCCAACTCTCCCTCCTTCTCCCCTTGCTCTCTGTCCATTGTTGGCATCCATTGTTCAAAACAGATAATCTGACCTTTGAACTATTATAGTTCTACTGTATTCTAAAGCAGTGATTGGTTAGTGATCAGTTAAGCAGTTTGTGTTTGCACATGTGAAGAGAGGGTGTGAGACCTGAGGGCTGTTTCACAAAACCAAGATAAGGGATTAAGCCGGGATTTTCCAGATATCCTGGCTGAATTAAGCCTGGACTCGGTTTCACGAAAGTAGAAACACATAAGTTACCATGGCGATTTATTCTGTGCAGCTAGCCTGCTCCAGACCAGGCTAACAGCCAGGCTTAGTCAATCCTGGTGCCTTATCTGTTCAGTCAGCGGTCACGCCGATCACAAACCAAAGTGTTTTTTTCAGTCATTCCATGTTCTCATGTAGGCCTGTGTGTTCTGCATATTTTTCAGTAGCCTGTATTAAAATCAGTAGGTTGGGGTTATTAGGTTTCATGACTACAGAAGATGCGTGCACCATACTCTGCACACAATGAGCATCAGCGAGTAGGTTTATGTGGAATGAAAGCACTTGTAAAAAATAAAAATTATAAAACAGGATGAATAAAAGAAAAAGTAACACGGGTACAGCAATAAACCAGCGAAAGAAAGTGGCAGCCAATTGTTGACCGACTGAATGTGTGAGAAGCTAAAAATACTCACAGCTCTTAACTGAAACTGTCATAATTATAATGTTATATTGTGCCTTAAAAGTGAGCAGCGGACATTATATGTCACTCAAGAAACTCACACACACTATGTAGGATTCCTATGCCATTTTATAATACTCTCAAATTATAGTCCTACTTCAGTAAGGAGGATATATTGTGGACTGTTTATTCATGAAACAACTGTGTGTTTGGGAGAGAAAACAATTATTACCGCAATACATTGTGTTACATTTTGGCTCACAGTGAACTTCTATACACTAAATCACTAAATCACTTCTCTTTGTAGTTGCTGGATTTCCAATGTCCTTAGTGCTTCTTTTATCGCCATCTAAGTCCAAGTCCTGTTTTTTATTTTGTTAATTTTTTTCAAGTGTGTGCAGTTCAGACATCTGACAGTCTGTAAAACACATAACAGTCAGCACAGCAAGTAGTGTTCACCTGTGGATGTGCTTATACTTAGTACAGTGGCAGACTGGCTGTCAGACTGTGGGACTACAGCCTCAGGTTCAACTTACAGATATCATACAGTATATTCTATGAGCACCACAACACTGACTTTTATCTATTATCCATACTGACTAAACAAGTACACCATTTTCAGACAAAACTGGCAGACCTCCAGCCTCTCTGCCAAGCCTACTAAATATACACACTTTTTAAAAGTATTTGTCAAAAATGTTGCTTGCAATATAAAATGGTAAATAACTGAACAGGCTTTAAGAAAGGTTAATAAGAAAACATGCAGTGCAAACATAGAATAAAGATATGTGCACTGTCCAAAAAAAAAACGTAAGCTAAATGAACAAGCTGCTGATACTGCATTATATTTTTATATTTTGAATTGTCACCTGCCAGCTGAATTTTTTTTCCTTTTATATGAATAAAATTTATATAAAATAATTCCCACCATAAATTGGTGTTGAATATTTCTTTACACGTCAGAAAATTAAGAGTTTAATGCTCAAAAGAAATACTTTACGTTGTGAACTGCCGCTATATAAATAAAATTGAATTGAATAGACAGTATGTTGATTAGTGGTTGTAATTAATACATTTGCTGAGTGACATATTAAGGACCGGTACTCACTTTTAAGGTCTGACATAACGTTACTATTCATGGTAACGTTATAATTAACAGTTTCAGTGAGGAGCAGTGATTCTTTAAGCAACTTACTTATTAAGTATTGCATATAAATATTGTCTGCCACGCTTTTCTCACTGTTTTAATACTTTTCTGTCTTTCTTTTTTTTATATTATGTGCATTTTTTCATCAAAACCTTTTTTGCACACAGTGAGGAACAGCAAATAAAGTATGCTGCACACGTCTTTTCCATTTCAGCATCAATGAATCTGTGATCGACAGCGTGGTCTCTTGAAAAAAGTTGTTGACGCCCATTTATCTGAATTACTTACACCTGGCTTGACCTAGTTGCACCTTCTGAGCCTGGTTTGGCTTTTGTGAAACTGACAAAGCCAGGATGCTCTGATCACACTAGGTCAAGCCCAGCTTTATCTCTTATCCTGGATTTCTAAATTCTACTTTTGTGAAACAGCCCTCTGGTGAATAAGTGTGGTATTTTGATTGGTTGTGTTTTGAAAAGGAAAGCAGCTCACTTCCTGTTAGATTTTTGTGTCTTAAGTAGAGAAATGTAGGTAGTGTTTTTAAAAAAAAGTGTTTTATACAACTGAAAACTTAATGGAAGGCTGAGAAATAGCTAATGGTTTTGGAGATTTGAGGTGAGGTTTTGCTCTTTGAGTGAGAGGTTTCAAAGATTATGTGACATGTAAAAAATTTTGTCTGTAAGCAGTTGTAAAAAACTGTAAAAACAGATGCAATTGACCTGACCACATCCAGGACAAGTGGAAATCTGTCTGAATGGGAGAGGGACCAGATGTATTTGCCAGAAAAAATAAAACAAATTTTGCTGATTTTAATTTATTTCTTTTGCATTACTATTGTGAGAGTAAAACCTCAGATTCCTGTTCTCATTACAACTAGATATATAATACAGAAACAAAGTTGCAAAAGGCCAACAGCTTTTCAGTAAAGGTCTCATTAGTTATTCTATGTCTGTTGTTATCTGTTTAGCTGTTTGCTGATTCAGCTCAAAAGTTTATCCATAGCATTTTTTTAGGACAGAAAGGTCAACATCAGCCAGTGTCAAATAAAATGAATAAATTAGTAGAGTTGATATAAAGGTTGTGTCGGGAGAAGAAGGACACAGAGCTCAGTCACCTGTACACAGCTGTTTATCAACCAAAGCAGAGAGCTGACACCTAAGATTTTTCAACTTGATGCTCTGTCCTGGAGCTGAGGATACAGCATCGATCAGCTGGAACCTGCAGAGAAGTTCATATCTCACGTCTGAGGCAGTATATCTTGTGTGAAAAATAGGACCAATAAAACTTTAATGTCTTCCAATCCTTCTCAAAGACTTGCAGTCCTGTTGTAGTTGCTTTCGTGCTGTTTCTGCCTTATTATTTTTAGGGACATTTATTCACTTATTGACAATGCTCTTCTTTTCTCCTGATTTTCCTTTTACATCTTCAGTTCACAGAAATCTTCAGTAGGAAAGCCATGTTTTGTCATAATAAGAAAATTTAATTTAACAACCATTTAGTTATCAAAATTCATTACAAATTACCTTAATAAACCTACCAGCGAAGACAACTAAATTCATGCCTTAATAAATTCACCTAAACTTAAGAATAAATATATATAAATTATTAAATAATACAAAATTAAAGTTGCTCGGGGGGAGCTTACGAGCTCCCTTTAAACACACACACTGTGTGAGTCACTGACAGGAGGTTAAATAAGATGGCTTTGACCTTTCACTTTTGAATTATATTGGGCAGGAAACAAGCGTGTTGGCAGAATGTGATGTCTTTCTGCAGCTGACTGCTGCACTCAATCTGCCTCTCTAATATATAGAGTTTTCTGCTGTCTGTTGGCTTTCATAGATTCATCATAGAGTGACACACAGGTTACAGCCTGGGGCTCCTTAGAAACTTGGAACGCTGACAATAAACAACTTAACACAAAAAAGTATAAAAGGTAAGAGATAAAAGAGAAGGAGGCTAATATTATTTGTGATGTGATCTAGTGATGTTTTGGTTAATCCAAACTTTAGTCTGGAGTGCAACACACTGATGTGTTGCATCATTTGACGGCTGTAGCACCCGATGTGTGTAGTCTTCTGTGAACAGATATTGTGGAAGTAGTAGTCAGGGTACAGTAGGCTTATCTGGGGAGAGCACATGTGTTTAAATTGCTGCTTTTCTGAACAGTTGACCCAAAGTTAAGTGCAACAAAATGCCACCGGTATGTCAAGATATGTAAAAACAGTCACTGCGGTGGGTGTTTTGGTTACCACTGGTGTGTTGCACATAACCATTTTAGGTTAGCTTGTTATCCTAGCTGGCTTCCCAAATACAAACTCAAGCCCGTAGCTATTATGGTAAACTGGTTAGCTAACCTCCTGATGTTCTAGCAAGATGAATATGATCTTAAATGAGCAAGAAAATAAGTAATTAGCAATCAGCTTTTCTTTTAAATTTGAGATCCTGTCTTGGTAACCAAGCTAGCTAACATTTCAGCTAAATGTAGTTCTTTGTTTATAACCAATGTGCAGAACTCAAATCTGTGAATGTCAAGTAGGCTAATACATAAGCTTTCATTTTGCACCAGACAGTTTAACTATTAAAACTGAACTATTTTTATTACATTGCACTTAAAGGTGCGATGCAGATGAAATAATGCTGAGAAGAGTCAGAAAGAAGTTAACTGTGAAAGACAGGCTTGTAATCTATATGTCTAATATGTCTTTATCTCTTAAGTCACATGTTCAGATTTCAAATGTCAGTCCTTCAAAAATCTGTAGGGACATGAATAAACCTCCTCGTCCAATCACCCTCAGACTAAGAGGACTGCGTGTTGAGAGGCCAATGTCACGCTTGGTATTCATCCTAGAGGCTGGGAAGACATTACAAAACGAAGGCGGGCTTCAACATCCAACAACGACCCCCTTGGCTCCTCCAATGAGCCATTGATCATGCAATCAATGATGCATTATCCTCACGGTGACCCAAGATCATCGGGGAGGCACATATACATCGACTGCCACAATAACAACTCATTAACAGACCATCTGACATTCACCATTGGTCCACCACCAAACACCCAGGGGAAGGAAGCTGGGGACAGTGATTGATACACACTGTCGTGTCTGCAGCCACATGGAGAAAGAAGGACAAATGGAGACAAGAAGGAGAGTCTTAGCTCTGCAACAACCCCAGGCTGTGTTTCAAATGTCACTTCTTTAATTAGAGACGCCAAAAACAATGCAGCGAGGATGAAGAGGAGGAAGGGTCTGATCTAATCAAGACAGCTGCCTCCACTGACCTGCTCTCTGCGCACCACTCTCCAGCATTTTGTTCGCCATTGGGCTCCTCATCAGCTTTGTATAAACAGAGTTTTTTGCCCTGACGAGTAGTTAAATGTTGCAGGCAGTTATTGTTCTGTCTTCCTCTCCATCTTCATCAGTGAACACTTCCACAATCGTTCTGTTGACAGAGAAGGGAAGATGTCATACATGGAAACAACTGATGAGGGTTAGTACTATAATGAAAAACAAGATCCATGTATCATACACGTTCTGCATTGTAATATGGAGTGAAGGTTTATCTTCAAAATGATTAAAGTGAGGTCTAAATTATAGTAACTTGAGTGCTCTCTCTTCTTTATTTCCAAGACCGTGACAAGAAGTTATATCCATCATGCATTTTTAAGGAAATCAATTCAATTCAAACTTGTAACATGTAATTTGTTCAAATCATTGTCATTGCAACCCACGTAGCCTAAGCCTAGACTACACTGAAGAATCAACGTCCATTTGTGATGCCTCTACTGCCTCACGTGGATGAGACATTGCTGTAAAGCAAACAACTTCACCTTTATCGACGCCTTTTCCTATGGGATCCAAAATGCTCACATAACTGCTTATACGCTTGGTGTCATGATTATCTGCTCACCCGTTAACACTTACAAAAGCAAAGGGAACAGTAGTGTTTTAGTTTACTAATAGGGCAACATGCAGTATGCAGTGGGTCAAACGACTGCATCGAATGCTTGGGTTTTATGAACACACTGAAGACACAACCTGTTGTTTTGATACAAAAAAGTTTTAAGCTCTAGCAGTTCATTACAGGTCTAATGTAGAGTATTTCCTATGTTCAATAGTAGCTCTTATAATGAATACAAAATGACAGCCCTACTGTGCATTAAATATAGAAGTATCATTAAAGTATGTTACATGCTGGGTCTATTTTTTGATCAACAACAATTAGTCAACCAACCTGGAGTCCGTTCAATGAGACAAGATTTTTGGTTAGCTGCTCTGCCCCAAAAAAACACACCAATTTTAATTTTACTATTCTCATAAAGCCTTTGTGTGACCATGCCTCGAACAAAAGAGCTCTCAGATGACCTAAGAATAATTGTTGACTTGTATAACTGGAAAGGGTTACAAAATGATAAGCCTTGTTGTTCAGTCCACAGTAAGACAAATTGTCTGTAAATGGAGAATATTCAGCACTGTTGCTCCTCTCCCTAAGAGTGGCCATCCTGCCAAGATGACTACACAAGCACAGGGTGCTCCGTTGTTCAGGTAAGGTTAAGAAGAATCCTAGAGTATCAGCTGAAGACTTCTCTAAAATGTCTAAAACATGCGTCTCTGTTGATGACTCTACGATATGTTAAACACTAAACAAGAATTGAATTCATGAGAGGAAGCCACTGTTGTCCAAAAAACATTGCTGCACGTCTAATGTTTGCAAAAGAGCATCTGGATGTTCCACAGCATGGAACACACAACCCCATGTGTGGAGGAAAAAAGGCACAGCACACCAACATCAAAACCTCATCCCAACTATAAAGTATGGTGGAGGGGGAATCATGGTTTGGGGCTGCTTTGCTGCCTCAGGGCCTGGAAGGGTTGCTATCATCGACAGAAAAATGTTTTCCAAAGTTTATCAAGAAATTTTTCAGAAGAACATAAAACCATCTGTCCACCAATTGAAGCTCTACAGAAGATGGGTTATGTAACAGAAAAACGATCCAAAGCACTCAAGTAAATCAAAAACAGAATAGCTCCTGCAGAAGAAAATATGCCTTCTGGAGTGGCCAAGTCTGAGTCCTGACCTCAACCCGATTGAGATGCTGAGGCATGACTCAAGATAATATTGCTGAACTGAAACAGTTTTGTAAAGAGGAATCATCCAAAATTCTTCCTGACAGTTGTTCAGGTCTGATCTGCAACTACACAAGACGTCTGGTTGAGGTTATTTCTGGTCAACCAGTTATTAATTCCAAGGGTTCGCATCATTTTTCCCCCTTGCACTGTGAATGTTTACACAGTGTGCATGAAAACATATAATTGTTTGGTATTAGTTTAAGCAAACTATTGATATGACTTAGATGAATTGATTTCATGACCAATGTATGCAGAAATCCAGGTACCTGGTGGTTCACATACTTTTTCCTGCGACTGTATACTATACAATACTGAGTACAATGTACTCCACATCTAATGTGTAAAGGTTACTGAGTTACTGGGCTGCATTCGGTAAACTCAAACATGGCAATGTCACAGAGAACAATCCCTTTACATTCATTACATCTAACCATTACAGTCACACAGAGTGATTCAGCTGCTCTCTGTGATTGTACAAAGCTCTCCGACATGGATTTTTCCAGTGATCTTGTGATTAAAGTTGGGGAATTAATTTGTTGAGAAGAACAAGATTCTTGATTGGCATGCATATGCTGAATAAATTATCCACAGAGGCAGCTCTCCAGAGTGACTGGTGAAATGTTGGTAAGAGAAAAAGTACTGAAGCCTGGTAACAGTGGAGACATTGTTTTCTGTTGTATACAAGTATGGTCTAGCATAGTATGGTGTGGTAGACTTTAAAGCAGAAACGCTTCAGTGTTCATATTCTGACCCAACAAAACTGTTGGTGGTAGAGACCACGGGTGGTCATTTATCATAGGGTTGGTGGTTGGATCCCTCCATTCGGTCCTCATGTCCTCAGGACACTGAAACTCATAGTGCACCCAATGAGCAGGTCAGGGCCTTGCATAATTGTGTGTGTATGTTTTAGTACGTCACTCTGGACAAAAACATCTTCCAAATGAATGTAATGTAATGTACAAACTAGGGCTGGCCCCGAAAAGTCGAAGATTCAGAGCTTCGATGGGAGGAGTCTGATTCGACTGTGAAACTCACTTAACTTTTAATAAATCTTTTTGAAGTGCGTGAATAAATCCACAATGTGTGGCCGTAGAGTATGTGCGTGGCAGAAGAGGAACGAAACATCCACACATTGCGGGACATTCAGATCATTGATAGAATACTATATTGTTTTTAAACAGTAGCCTTGGAAGAGACCTAGGAGGTACCACGACGTCCATGCAGTTGTCAGCTGCACGGCATGCACGCAATACTCTGCACAGACTGGTGAATGCCAGGAGAGCAGAGAGAAAATGGTCAACAATAAGCCTCAGTTTAGCTGTCAGTCGACTGTAGGCAAGACTTGACAATTCTGATTATGTAAATCCTTAGTTGGGGACTGTATACTATATAATACTTATTATGCTGTTTACTCTTGTTCCTGAAATGTTCACTTGCATAATTTCAGTGTAGGGCCAGTTTGTAGAGGATTGTACAAAAATCATTTTTTCTGGATTAGTCGAGTACTGAAAAGCGTTAACACAGGCTCACAATTATAAAACTTGTTCATTATCATCATAATTGCAAAGTGTACTGTGCACATGAATAAGTGATGGGTGTGGTAACGTGTTATTGTGCACAACTGAAGTCTGTCAGTGATCAGACTGCAGTCACAGCAAAGGTTTGCAGAGGTTGAGTCTTAGGGAACAGTTGAAGTAGTCTGTGGGATAACAATACTTTTTCCTTTGATCAGACCCACCAGCATCCTTAATGAGGCGGTGGTGGTAGCTGCGGTGCAGTCCGCTGTCTCCCATGGATACAAGTGGCTCTAAATCAGTGAAATGAAAAAGTCTGACACTGCAGGGAGGGCTGTAAAATCTCCCTCCCAGACGGCTGAATTGAATCAGGGGTAACAAATTGCAAAAGTTCAAACACAGACATCTCAAGGTGTTTTGAGAGGAAGTAGATTCATGCTGTAATAATGACAAAAGAGATGGCCTTCAGAAGAAACTGTATGAGCCATTGCTGGTGAGCACATTTTTCTGTGGACCAAACCACATCATAGCAGTGTTAGAGATGTTCTCTATAATGATGGCATATTGGGCCATTGTATAGGTAAAAAATTATAATTTACAGAAGGAGGTAATCTTATGAGAAAAAATATTTTCTGAGATTACAATTTATGTAAAATAACTCACAAATTTTCACGAAAATATGTGAATATTCTATGAAATTATAAAGGTGCTGTGAGAAAGAAAATACTATTTTTCAGATGTGCTTGTGTTATTAAAGGCTCTCTACTCTAATAAAAGCAGGGTATGCAGACGTGATAACAGCAGCAGCAACGTACTTTCACCAACCAGTATTATGAGATACCTCCTTCTATTCAAAGACCAATTGGTAAAAAAACTGGGGAAGACTTGTATAAATAACTAAGATGTAACACATGCATTCAAATGGCTTTGTTGCACTCCCTCGTGTCCCTAAATATCCGATAGCTCCACCTCTTCTCTTATGTCTGCACTGATTCTTGTCTTGATTATTGACTGAAAATAACTCAAAAACAGTTTATGACTTTTATCCGATGCTTTCTGAGTTTTTCCTCTGAATAACCTTTTTAACCTACATTGGCCCAAATATGCCATCGTAATAATATGCACATCTTTTCTTTGCAAATGTACAAAATACTGAGAATTGAGAGACACATAAATCATACTGTCTGACAGTTACCTGTAATAAAGCAGAGAGTGGCACAGCTGTGGAACAGTTGGGAACTATTTCCACTGAATAGAAGCTGTTTTCATAGTATTCAGCATAGAGAGCAACCTGGAATTTACAGTGATGGAGGTTGAATCCAAAATACAAAACAGATGCTAGGCAAAGCATCACTGTATGTTTTCAGACCGATTGGCTGTTAACGTTTACGTTCATGCACATTCATTTAGACAGGAAGCGCAATGTAATGACTGTGTGAAGAATGCAGAATAGAAAAATGGGCTTTGGACTGCCTTTATTTGGTTAGTGCTTCCCACCTTATTGTGTGATGTCACTACAATTGTTAATCCCATCTTGTGATAAAAATCCTGTCCCAAGACCTGTCAATCTTCACAAACTGTCATCCATCCCATGGTTTATAGTTAAAGGGTCACACGTTTCCAAGTCTATCTCAATACAACACTCACACTGCTGTTACGACTGTGGTCATAATTTGTAAACTTTGGGATATGTTCAGTATTATTGCCACCTGTCTGTTTCCTGTTCTGTTTCTTATGTAAATAGGTGTGTCCCATAACGTCATTGTGATTGGTGGCTTATCTCTGCTTGGCGGGAGATTGTTTGGTGGCTGTGGTGGCGGATGATTGGCTGCTCCTGAAGGCAGAAAGCATATAAGATGGCGACGGCTGGCGGGGGCATCTTGGCGTCTTCCTCCTCCTTCCTCCTCCTTCCTCTTCCTTACTCCTCCTTCCTCCTCCTTCCTCCTCCCAACAGGCCACAGTTTGATCTTGTTTGGGTAGGGGTGGGCTGCCAGTTCTCTTACTCCTTTTTTCTCCTGTATGTAGTAGTTAGGGAGGTCAGTTGTCTGTGGTTGGTTTTCTTTTGTTTGTTTGATAGGTTAGTGCTGATTTAGAGGTATTTTGTTTGTTATGTTGGCCTTGGCTCACTTGAAGTGCAATTTAGTTTATAAACATTTGTTTCACTTTTCTAGAAATAAATCCACTATTCATTATTTTATAATAGTCTAAGTTGTGTTTAAGTGGCTCCTTGGGACTTGGGGAAGATGGGGGTAGTTTCATGTTGTCTGGGCCTCTTGACTGGGTAACACTTGCAATCATTCCTTCTGTCTATACTGGATACAAAGAGGTCCATTCCTCGTTCTTCAAAACCTAGTCTTCAGTATGGAATTTCCTCTTTGTGCTTCAAAAGACAATGTTTACTTGCTGAGACATTGCAGAGGGACTGCAAACACAGGAGGCATTTCATTCATCTGTCTCATGTCTGAAGGAACAGATAACTATTTTTCTGAGAACTTCAACAAGATTATAGTGCCCTCTATCTGCTTTCTGCCTTTGTCATATACTAACTCTCCTGTCATTTCAGATCCTGCCATTCCCTCCTGACAGCCCTGCCCACCTGTACACCTGTACCCACTTCTCTATTACTGTACTTGCAGTACATAATCCGCCCGTATCCATTCAGTTTCTGCCAGATTGTCTTATGTGCTTATAACTTAGCGCTCCAGCCTCCTTGCCCGCTCTTGGAACTTCTGCCCCTTGGCCTGAGGCCTAGCTGGATTAGTTTGCCTTCTCTTACTAGCCTGCCTGTTCCTGACCTCTGCATGTTTGCGGCCCACAGTAAAACAGAACAATGCTCTGTGCTGCCAAAACACAGGTGACCTCCACTCAATACTGCTCCTGAACACATCCTGTCTAGACACTAACAAAGGGCTGAAGCTGCTGCTGCTGCTCTGCTTACATGTAGCTTCCACTACCAGGCTGCTAAAAATTAAATGTGTAATTCCTGTCCACATGCTGCAAACAAATAGAAAGCAGCATTTTACCCCCTCCTCCCCGTCGGCCAGGCTACTCTCTGAGCAATTCTGCTCTTCTGCTTTTCAAATCACACATAAGGTTAGAGCTTATCTGTATAATAACATCATAAAATAAGATTTTTATGTCTTCCTGGATGGAGCAGATGTCGCTTCTCCTTCAACATCGCCTTGTGTGATGATCTGAAGGGAAGGGGCTTCTCTCCTGCCTCCTCTGTGTGTCTGCTGCTCGTTCTGTTTAGACACAACTGACAAATATGTGGAATAAGCACGTCATTTAAATAAACAGAATCTCAAACAGCAGTGATACTATTTCTAACAGTTATAGTGCAGACTTTGAGATTTCATCATGTTGGGAAAGAATCAAGGGAATTGAAACTCCAGAAAAACAGCAGCAAGAGGGACTGAGATGACTGTTTATCAGAATCAATCATGTATATCATATGTATAATTTATATCACAGTATCGCTCACAGCTGGCTCATACTGTCTAAACAGCCTATACGTGAGTTCTGAAGGGAAGCGGCCAGTGCTTCGCTGCGCTTTCACCTCCTGTGTGTCGCCAGACAATAACAATTTCACACCCAGTCTGCCCAGTCAGATAGGGAAAATCAATTGGTGGCAGGATACAAAAAAGTAGAGGCAGCGGAGGAACGAGAGGTCTGGAGGGAGAGGAAGAGCAGCTGGTGGAGCAGCATTGATTGATAAGCCCCCAGGTCAGATCTACTTCAATGTCCTCTCATGTTTGACTGAGGGCAGACTGGATGCTACAGTGACTCACTATCGCATCTCGAGGCGCAGGTTTTACAAGACAGGCTGGGCTAAAGCTAGTGTAACATGTTACACAGGTAAAACTTCAAACACTGGTCACAACCTTCGACTAATAAAAAATCTTTAAACATAGAAGATATTCACAGTTAAAAAACAACAAAAAAAGTAAATCAAGAAGACAAAAAATAGTTTTGTCTGGAAAAGCAAAAGGGGGCATGTGTTATATAAATCTCATCCCCATACAGAGATCATACAACCTGAGTATACTGAATACTTTCTTGGGGCAAGAAAGACGACCTGGGTCCTCCAGTTTTAGGTACATTACAATTAAACTCGTGGAACATTTCTCCCAAAATAGTGATTATAATATGTTATAAAAACAAATCTCTTCCATTTCTAGCCACAAAAACAATCAGAGAAGAGCTCGGAGCTTTGCTAATGATGGGAGGATTTGGAGGCTTTTAGCAGAATTGCGGCGGCTCAAGGTCATGAAGAGCAGGAAGAGCTTCAGTTTGCTCCAGTGGTCTTCACCATCCTCAATTCAGGTCAGATCCAAACTGACGTGCATTAAGTCACCAAAAACCTGCCAGTCTGCACTCAGGTCAGATGGTGATCAGACATACACAACACTTGGTGGAAAATCAGTTGAATTCTGAACCTTTCATTGCAAAAAGTGGAATCCTGGAGGCATTAAGTTTTCCTCAAACTATACTAACTAGTGCAAACAAAGTGTTTCAGCAAAGACATGTAACATAAACACAGTGAGTGTGTGATTACAGCCAATCACCAAGAGGGAAAGATTATATAATCCTTTCATTATTAGCTCATCATGAAGACTGTCAGCAGCAGGGGGTTATAGAATCTGAACAGAAAAAAATATGTAAACCAACATGTTTCATGAACTGGTTTTATTGCGAATTGCGTGCTTTATTATTTCCTGGTGACCAGCTGCTGGGTGCAGTGACTTTATGGCACCGCTGCTTGCCTGGAAACCTCACAGTGATGTTAGGCAACTGGAAAGTCACTAGTCTACTCCAAGAAACAGTCTGACATAAAACCACAATTTGTCATTTTTACACTTCTACACACTGGGCCTTTCTCATTTCCCCAATTTTCAGCCTCCTCGATCCTCAACTCCTTGACTCTTCGATCCTCGACTCTTCGATCCTTGATACTCGACTCTTCAATCCTCGATCCTCGACTCCTCAATTGAATTGAATTTATTGAAGGATAAGCCCTTGAGATGCAGCATCTCATTTTCAAGACGGTCCTCAATCTTTGACTCCTCGACCCTCGACCCTTCAATCCTCGATCCTTGATCCTCAACTCCTCAATCCTTGACTCCTCAATCTTTGACTCCTCGATCCTAGATCCTCGACCCTTCAATCCTCGATACTTGATCCTCAACTCCTCAATCCTTGACTCCTCAATCTTTGACTCCTCGATCCTAGATCCTCGACCCTTCAATCCTCAATCCTTGATCCTTGATCCTCGATCCTCGACCCTTCTATCCTCGATCCTCGACTCTTTGATCCTAGAATCCTCAACTCCTCGATCCTTGACTCTTTGATCCTTGACTCCTTGATCTTCGACTACTTGACCCTCGACTCCTTGATCCTCAAATCCTCGATTCCTCGATTCCTCGATTCCTCGATTCCTCGATCCTCGCCTCCTCGATCCTTGCCTAATCGATCCTCAACCCCTTTGCGGCACATCTTAGTCCCTCTCACCCGAGATGCATGCTCGAGGAGTTGAGGAGGAGATGGGAGGAGAGAGGAGTCAGGAAACAGGCATTTAATGAAATGAGATGTCCTTTCGTTTTTCATTTTAAAATGACGTCCATGAAATATGACCTGTTGCACAGCTGCATCACCTGTTCACTGTGATCTCTGTCAGAGCAGCAGACCAGCTTTTGGCACTAAAGGCTACAGATCTTATCTTCACTATCCAGAAAAATGTCCGTCAAAATTATAACACGCAAAAAAATGTCAAGGTTCCATTAAACATTATAGCATCTGTTGAAAACAGTCAGGGATTACAGCAGCCTGATCTTTCACTAGGCTACACATTACTACGTTTTGAGATGATTTCAGCTCTCAGCCTGATGAGGTGAAAGTTTCATCCTCAGTCCCTTTACAAAACGAGACAGTAACATCTATCTCATATAGCCCCAATTAAAACTGTCACCACAGGACTCTGTTGGAATGACCTGTGCAGACAACATGGGCACTATTATTACAACACGAAACACAGCAGATCAGGTCTGAATGCTCTGGTTCATATTTCAGCCTAATAATTTGACTTCAGCAGCTGTTTGCACTGTTTTGTCACAATTATAGCAGCTCATTTGGTGTGATGCGCAGATCGGCTTGACATTAACGGAACTCATGTAGGCCTAAACGCATAAACTATCCACCCGGCCCCCACAAACGAATTAAATATAGGGATCACACCTGGACATTTTACCCACCTCCACCGGTCGCTGTAGCTTTCCAGCTGATTTCTTTATTGTTATATTGATGGATGAGTGTTTTCTTTAACGATTTACTTTAATGATTAAATCATCTGCTTAAATGCACACAGCGTCTCAGGACAGGCACTTCATCCTGCCGCTATTCCGTGTTCATTTTTACAATCCTGCTGCCCATCCACACATCACATTCACCAGTAACATCAGTGATATCAAAGGGAAATTACATTAAGGAATGCGGTTAGAACAGCGCAGTGAAGGGCAGAAAGTTTGATCGTGCATTTGATTATTTTAGGCTTAACTTATGAATACAACATAAACACTGCAGAGTCCTGCTCTGGCTATGGGTCGGTCCAGCTGCATGTCATGCCTGTTTTAAATGTCACAGCGGCTGAAGAAACTTCTGCAAAAGATACACCGATGTATCCTCGCTTATAGCTCGTCCAGCAAGCCTATCCTCAATCGTTATTTTAGGAATTCAGATGTCCTTCAAGATGGCACACTGAGATCGATTTCTGGGTCACAGGCTCGAGGATCGAGGATCGAGGAGGCAGACATTTGGGAAATGAGAAAGGCCCAAAGTGTGCTGATACAAAAACAAACAAACAATGTTTTTATTAGTGATCTTTAGCGATTTTGTTAAGTGTATTTTTTTAACTTTGGACAGAGCTAGGCTAGCAGCTATCTTTGCTTCCAGTCTTCATGCTAAGTGCCTCCTGCTCTAGCTGATTTCTGACAGATAGGTGATTGATATTGATCTTCTTATCTTGGTTCTGGCAAGAAAGTGAATAAGCCTAAAACCCAGAATGTCAATCTTTGCCTTTGATAAGAGACAGTCGTGCTCTCTTGCTCTCTCCTGTGACAGTGTCCTGCTATAACATTTGGCAGATGTAGCGTCACCTCCTAAAACACAACTAACCAAGGAATGAGCTTAGCTTGTTAAATTTGATAAACTGAATTCATTTTAACTGACTTCGTAGAAATATTTTTAACTTAATAAGACTTTATAGACTTCTGTCACATTCATCAGAACTTATATTATTTATTTATTCTTTTAATTTTGTTGTCTGTGTGTTGCCATGAAGGCATTTGCCTTGTTTCAGTACTGAACAGAGATGACATGAAGGCGGTTTGGATTTGTTTACGAGTCCCAAGAGCCAGATAGGTCAAGTCCCCAGTCCTTCCTGCATCAGAGGACCCTCTCTGCCTTGTTGAACCCATTTTTCAAATTGTCCAGCTCCTCAGACGCTGCAGCCCTTCACATCTTTTGTTCACCGACATTTCCTCGAGAGCAGATTTATTGGCCCACATAATTAAAATGGCTGGCGTCACATGCTGCAGCTCTGCTACCTGCTGCCCCATAAACACTATCTGAAATGTGATGGATGGGACATCAGAACGTGACTTTGAGGCCGCAAACAAAACATCTCCACCGTAAATCTCTGAAACAAAGCGATATGGACACATCAGCCTCTGACGTACAGACATCACGTGCACATCATATGCAGCCGACTGTATAACACACAGTGCAGATTTACTGCAGGGAAACAGACATAGTTTGTCAACCACAACGTTAATCTCATTTTGCAGAGAATACATGATTTTAATCTCACTTTGTAGCATGTGTGTCTTTACTTCATCTTTGTCACTCATGCTGGATGGAAACAGGCATGCAGTGGCCCGGATCAAATCTACCGGAAGCTCAGGTTGTAATGTGGCTTTCCTTTGTAATGTGAACAGATCTGGTTTCCTCACAGACGAAGTATGTTATGTACCCTCACTGGGCCTGGATAACTTTTGGTTACCAGTCATAAACATGTGCACTGTTAACTATAGCACCAGAACTGTAGCAGCCAATTTAAACAGTCTTTACTTCTGCTTCTCTTGTTTAAATCCACTAAAAATAAAAAAATAGGTCAAAGAATTTCTTTCTTTAATGTACCATTCTCCACAGACAGGGAGACAAAAGTGTGTTTCTTCAGTATTAAACATGCATGCTGTTTATCAAAGGGTGCAGCATGACATCAATCCTGCGTCTATGGCATCAGACTCAGAAAATAGGTCACAGTTTTTATTAGGTTTGTTTTAAAACCTGGAGTTTGGGGTTCTGCTCACAACCACCTTTGTCTGTTAGTAAAGCCTCAAACTCCTGATTAGGGGAACATGGTAAAGCTGTGGTGGGACTAGGAGGCAGCAACATGGCTGAGCGTGTGATATGTGGAGTAAGCAGGAGGGAATTTTCATCCTTAGATTGTTTTTTCACAAGAAAAAATCTAAAGTTTTTCTCCTCCCATTCTTGCTTTGATTTCCATCCACAGAAACAGAAATGCTGCCATTAGTGGAGTGTGGAGGGGAGGACTGATGCCTCGGCAGAATTTAAATAGCGGTGTTTTCTTTTTTATGTACTTATTTGCTCCAGAAGCCCTTCTTCCCACTTCATCACCGTGCAGCTTGTCGCCTTCATCTGTTTGACAATCAGCCACCTGCCCGCTGGCTCCAACACAGTTAGACTCCAACCAGAACAAAATGTATGTGGACAGTTTCAAGGAGAGCGCACGGTTCGCTGGCGATGACGGCAGAAATATGGGGAGCTGCAGGAAAACACAGGAACATCGGGTTTATGTCACAGCTTTTATGTCACTGCCCAGACTGAAGAAGAACATTTTAAATATTCAACACATTGCGTTGCCATATTACACACAGGGACGGAAAAAAGGATTTTGAGGATTGAGGTTGCACTCCATATGCAAACAGGAAACACAACAGTAAATGGATCTAAACAATATTGATTTTTATTTACAGTTTTTCTTGATTTCTTAAAGACATTTCTTTAAATTATGCCTCTTTTTCTCTAAACTCTAAACACAAATCCACAACTTCTCACCCATTTCCCCAAACATCCTATTTTCAGGTCAAAATGAAGCTCTCGACTCAAAACCAATCAACCAACCAATCTTGCTGAAAAACCAAACTTTGCCCTCAGACATAACACGCAAGCCCTCAACAATGTTATTTCTTCTCAAAATGGTATTTTGTTTTCAAATGAGACGTACAAACCATCATATGAACAGACATCTAAAGGAACCAGTTGAACTGATGATCTCAATGTGAAACACTATGATGAATGGAAAACACTTCTTCTCTATTCATCACAATGACTTAGGCCTATTTTTACACTTACTTCAAACAGTACATACATAGGTTTTCTAAAATACTTGAGAATATTTTTTATACCCATATTTTTTATACCCAAAACACACAAATGCACGGTAACAAATATATTTTATTTTTCCCACAAATACAATGTACACAGTGTACATCCCAACCAACACAAAGTTGCACATACAGTGGTGTACATACAAAACGAAACTACGAAAGATATTACTGCATAGTTACAGTCAAAAAAACGAATGCTGCATCCTCTCTTCTGTTTCGGTCTAGCCACAGCACCTCATCGACAGCACAAGCAATGTTTTCTCTGGCCAAGCAGCGGGGAAAATATCGCATGGCATGGTGAATTCAGCCATGAAAAGCATCAACTGCTATATTTCCACATGCGTCTTCCATAGCTTGGAGAAGGGGTATACGCGTTTGTGGATTTCATACACTTTCCATCTCCAGGCAGAAAAAAATGCAGAGACAGTAGACATTCCCGACCACCTTTCAGTTCTGCCAAACAAATAGTAAAATGCTGTAATACTGTGTAGGAATACATTTCCAAAATACTTTAAACATACTTTATTTTTACAGTCCTAAAGAACAGTCAACAGGCAATACTGTACTACTGTACTCATTGAGTACTGTAAGCAGTACTGCAATTTTCTAGTTAGAAACATGGTCAACCAAGGTGCCTCGGATCTCATCAGAGATTACGGTCCTTGTCCTTCCCCTCGAGGAAGAGGAAGAGATTTCATTCATGACAATTGTGCCAAATGCAGTGAATTCTGTTTAGTGTTTTGAAAAAAGTGTGTTTTAGGACTGCAATTTGAGTGTAAAGCAGGAACTGTGCTTGTAGTTTAGCAGAATTGGTTCAGGGGGTTGGTGTATGAGTTACATGTTGTGGTCATTGTGTCTCAAGTACCAGTATTTGTGCGTAAACAAAAACAAAAAAACTCCTACTTTTCCTCTTCCTTCACCTCTTACTCCTCTCCATAATGCTCTTCCTACTCCTCCTCATCTTCCTTCTCCTCCTCTCTGGAGTCCTCCTTGTCTTCCTTCAGATTACTCTGGATCCATTGTTCCAAACCTGAATGTACTGACTCTGGCTCTGTGATCTAGCTGTTAAAGCTTGTTTCCACCTGGGTAGCTGTGTGCTAACTGAGCTCAACCTGCTCTGACTTGTTAGTGTTTTCTCAATGACCACACGGTGAAGGCAGTGAGAAATGAAGGGGTTTGTGTGTAGAGTTTAGAGAAATGGGTGTGTTCTTTGAAACATTGAGTTATGGTTTTGAAGTTTTAGTTCAATAGCCTGGTTATAGTGTTCAAAACTGTAAACTTTTATTATATTTCAGCTGCTGAATCAGTCAATCAGAAACAAATCATTCATGCTGTTCTCCTGCTGTCATGAATATGCCCATCATTTATCATTTATCAGTGATAAGCCTTCTAGGAAATGTCCTTTAAATGTGGGGCAAGCGATTCTGAAGAATTCTGGATATCTGGACAAATGGTACAGCAAGTAATGTAAATAACATAACTAAGTTGTGGGAAACCAAACGATGCAGTTGCTGCTGCAAAGTTAACATACAGAAAGGACGGTCCCAGAGCCAGCTCACAACAGCAGCATGTCATGGTGAACTACAAAGTAAGCTGAATGTTTACAGTTTTTTTACAACTGCTTACACACATTTTCAAAAATTTGTCTCCTTTTTTCTGAACTCTACACACTGTTCCCCAAACTCCTCACACAAAATGCAAAATGCCTCATATGTCCTTCAAAATGAAACACTGCATTCAAATTGCCATAAACACATCCTAAATGTAATGGTATCAGATGGCAAAGACTTTTTTCGTAATAGTAATCTAAAGCTGTTTTGCCTTTTTACATTTACAAGAGTAAACTGCAAACACCAATGCAATGTTGAAACAGAAGATATTTATTTGGCAAAACAATACTGTTGTAACAGTCGCACAGTGCTGTATCCAGTAGTAAACATGAAAAGGAAACCACAAACATATATAAATATATAAACATATATAAATATAAGTATAATTTTTACTTTTACTGCCAAAAATTAATATTTATTTTACAATACTGTACTGCTGAAACCATTAGATTGTTGCAAACCTGTTCCAATAAGGTTCAAATTATGGATGCCAATGACTTACACATTTTCAAAACTATTTCAAAAACTATCTTCTTTTTTTCAAGACTCCACTCACAATTCCCAAAACTGCAAACACAAAATGCAAAATGCCTCATATGTCCTTCAAAATCAAAGAATGCATTCAAAACGCCATAATCACATCCTAAATGAAACATGAAGCATCAGATGGCCAACACTTTTTTCATTGTAGTACATTTTTGGATATACCATGTACACACGCCATCATCCACCGTTAACCACTTATCCTGCATCCAGGGTCGCAGAGGGCTTAGAGCTACAAATGTTATGCAGACTATGCAGTAATCTGTATTTTACAGTTCAATAAGAAGAAGAAGAAGAAGAAGAAGAAGTTTTATTTATATAGCGCCTTTCCAGAGCTCAAGGTCGCTTTACATAGTACATTTATAATATATTACTGTAATGCTGATCTAGTCATTACATAGTTGCAACCTGTTCTAATTTCTGATGGTTGAAATTATGGATGCCACTGTAAAGCGACTCAAGTTGGGCTGGACTCTTAGTCCAGCTTCTCTTAATGTCGACCTGTGGTTGATCACATGATCAATAAGCGCCGCCCTGATCTTTGCCCACGTCCTCTTCCAACGAGTCTTCTTCCAAGAGTTGTCGTCCCCTGCCTCCCCCTCCTACTCCCCTCCTTTCTCTCTATCCATTGTTGGCACCCATTGTTCAAAACATGTAATCTGACGTTTGACTTATTTATAGGCCTGTACTGAAGCAGTGATTTGTTAGTGCGAAGAAGTGTAGCATTTTGATTGGTTGGGAAAGGAAAGCAGCTCACTTCCTGTTAGATTTTTGTGTCTGGTTAGGGTTAGGTGGTGTGTATTGTTTTGAAAAAAGTGTTTTATGAGCTTGAAAACTGAGTGAAAGGCTGAGAAATAGCTTATGGTTTTGGAGATTTGAGGTGAGGTTTTGCTCTTTTTCAAAAAGCATGTGACGAGTAAAAATGTTGTGTGGAAGCAGTTGTAAAGAAAAAAAAAAAAAATCTAAGTAGACCTGATGGGGCCACATGTGGGTCACTGCAAAGTGTATTAATGTGTAACTAATCATGAATTGTATGACTTTGAAAATCCATGACTGATTATCTGTTTGATTGATGCAGAAAAACTGGCAGGCCTACGTGTGCTGTATGTATGAACTCTGTAAATGCATCTTTCTTTCTTTCTTTTTTATGATAATTTGACAACGCTGCAGTGTTTCCCACAAATTGGAAATAAACTTGGAGATGATAACAAAAAATGAGAAAATGATTATATATCTGACTCAAAGCTGATTAAATACAGTTCAACATTGTACAATTCAGTAGCCTAGCTTCTCAAACTGTTACTCTTATGAGTGCTGAGAACATTCCTAAGCTCTTGATGGCTAATTCAGGACAAAGTGAAAATTGGTTTAACTCTGTCCAATGCTAAAAAAGGAATTGCCTCTAGCTAATAATAATCAGTTATTTAAGACAAAACATTGACAAATCTTTGTTATATTATACATTTTTGCTTCTTTTTTCTTGTTTTATATTGTTGTTAATATCTTATATATGACTGTTGGTCATAGGAAATAAGTGACTTGTCCCCTTGGACTCTGGGAAACTGGGATGGATTTTTAGACATTTAAAACCAACTTAATGATTCAGCGAATAATCTAAAAAGGTAACTGGGTGATTAACTTATAATAATGATTTAACGTGATTGTTGAGTGAACATGTTTGGTAAACAATACTGCAACAACTTACAAAAAGGTTTCAGAGGCTACCCGCAGCCACTGTTTTGACAGAAACTTCAGACTGACCTGCACACTTTAATTTCCATCTTGACACATGGCTTCTGTGTAACAGCCGTACTGGGCTTTTGTGTAAAATGAAATTGTGATTTGACAGGTAAGGTTCTTTCTAAGTCACCGCACTGAGGTAAAAGCTGCCTGGCTGAATCTAATCATAGACCTACCTGCTCCACTTCTGTCCCTGCTCCCCTTTGGTTTAATTGGCAGACTGCTGACACCCTGAACAACTGGACTCATGACCCATCAATCAAAGCAGCAGGACACAAGGAAAAAAAGGGGAGGAAAAAAATAGGTCGATAGAGGAAAAGAGCTTTTAGATGTTAGGAACTTTGAAAGCTTGATAATGGTTGTTTGGTGTGAAGCGAATGGCAGACAGAGTGCAAGGAGAGTGTCGTTTTCGAATCGCTACACTGAAATAGAAGAAGAGGTTAGTGCTTTTTCCATTTTCCTGCAACACGTCCTGTTGCTTGACTTAAATTGTAAGCTTGGAGGAGATGCTGACATATCCTCAGCCACTCTTAGTGGAAAGCTTTGCCAGAGACACAGTCTTAAAAAAAGAAAGAAAATCAACACCCACGCATTGCAACTGAGGACCCTGGGGCCTCGTCTCTGCTGAGTCGAGCTCTTCTTTTAATGTTTTTGGGAGGAAGGAGATGATAAATTAATGTCTTTGTCTCACTTTCTAAACTTGGATATCAACTGAGGGATTTGGGGTTTTTTGGAAGTGCACTTACTCCAATTCTTGGTTGAAAATAAACACCAGACATTGTAACTTTAAAATAAAACAGATGCATCAAAATCTATCTTGTTGATATAAAACTGTAGAGGTGAGGACATAAAGGATATTTATATCAATCTCCTCTCCATGCTAAGTTCTGCGTATTGACTGATTCTTTATTGATGCTTTTTCCATTCTCTTCTCATGAATTGATGGAAAAAGGATTAATTATTTAGGGCCCGAGCACGAACCATGCGAGGACACTATTGAAATGCAAGGAATATTTCTTTTTTCTTCTCCTCCCAAATGAATCACATTTCTGACGGCCTGAAGGTCCTTGAAACTTTGCACATGTCAGAAGTGGCGGATAATGTACAACTCATATGGGTCTTGCAAATGTGCATGGCAAAATGGCTCCCAACAAATTTCAACTAAGTTGGACCTAGATGCACTAGCGGACAGGCCATAGGAGCACGGGGTGCTCTTTCGACTTTTGTAGTCTACCTAAAGCTTTTCAAGTTCAGTGAACATGTGTGTGAAGTCTGAAATAATGCGTGAATATTAGTGTGACCACTAACGGACTTTGATGTTTTTTATGTGTATGGGTTTGTTTACTGTTGTATTTTATCTGTTTATGTATGTTTAACATACCAGATCCAGCACTTTACTACTTTAAATAGCACTTTAACATAATGCACTTTATGTAAATGGAATAGCACTTTACTGCGTATGTGTACATGTGTGTGTCTGTCGTACTAGATGCAGCACCTTCCTGCACTAAACAGCTCTTCAACATAAAAGCTAACTGTGATGTCTTTTATAATATGTTGTTGAAACTTGTGGCGTCTTTTAAATTGTGTTGTTTTTGTTTCCAATCTCAATGTTTAGCTGTGTTACAATGACCTGACAGGGGACTACAGATGTAAATTAGCCTTTGGGGTAATTCTGGCATATTTACATTGCTGAAAAGCTAAGATGTTCGTTAATATGCACTGTCCCTTTTAAAAAAATAAAAAAAATAAAAAAATAAAGATAATCATTTCAACATTAAGCTAACTCTGTGTATCTCATTCTTTTTGTTAAACACGTAGGCTAATTGTTTTTTTGTGTCTAGCCTTGCACATTTGTATGTGCTATGATTGGTGTATTTCCAGGGAGTTTTTGAGGGTGCACACATAGCCATAGCATAACTTGAGAACTCAGTGTTCAGATAGGATACTTGTTGGTCAGTCCCAAATGTTTGTAACTTTCTTTCCAGATGAACATATTGGTCAAATCTATACCTAGTTTTTTACCCGTTACATCAAAAAATAGGATTAGTCTACAAAATTAGCGTTCTGGTGGTTCTGGAAGAGGGTGGCCCTTTTGCCTTTTTCCTACAGAATTAATTGGATTGAAATTCGCAGTGCAAAAAGTGTGACTTTTCTTTGAGGGGTCTGTCCATTTACATTACATTTATTCATTTAGCTGATGCTTTTATCCAAAGCGACTTACAATGCTATACATGTCAGAGGCGCCTCTGGAGCAACGAGGGGTTAAGTGCCTTGCTCAAGGACACAATGGGATGGGTCACAGTGGGGGATTGAACCCGACTCTCTCACACCAAAGGCATAGTCTTATCCATTGCACCATCGCCACCCCACATCACACTATCAACACATGTGTCCATGTTGTGGCATCAATGTTTTGCCATGAAAGTTGTTGTAACTTGACTGTACATGGCCGCCCTGAAAACATCTATATGCCAATGTTCAGTCATAGTCATTGCGCCACCTACTGGCAACAGGAAATGACACAAGTAAAAGTGTTATACTTCCCTTCAATGTTGTAATGGAGTACAAGTATAAAGCAGCTCTAAATAAAGAAATAAATATTCTGCTATCTCTTTATTGGTTACCTGTCATAGTTCATTACTAGTTTATTATGGGCTATTTAAAGCACTTGAATGATATTGGAAATCTCCCCAGTTAGGCTTAAGCGTTATGTGAATTTGGATTTCTTGACGGAGGTTACAAACACCTCTAGGTCACATGACTTGAAGTTCAGTGATAGTTGTGTGTATGTTTCCTTAGAAAACGAGCAAAAAACAGCGATTAAAAGCTGTTTAGCTGGGCAAAATGAGAAAAGTGGCATCGGTAACAGACATAAATGTTGATAACCGATGTTGGATTGAGTGTTTAGGATTTCCTAACCTGAGATAAGATAGGATGAACTGAGAACTGAGATAGGTTTCCTAAAGTTAGTAAGGATTTGTTTTGTAATACCAAACTGAGGAAAAATCATAGACTCTTCCTGTCTTAACTTTAGACTTAAGATAGGAACTTTCTGTAATACGGCCCCTGGTCGTCTGTCGTCCATCTCCACGTTCATCAGCTGTAGATGACAGACAGATCCACAGACTTACCTTTCCTCTCCCAACAGTGGGTCCTCTTCCAGACTCGATGATGTGAGGGATCCTGGCTCTTTTTATGTGAATCCTGATGAGTTCAAGTCCATGCTCCCAACATCAGATCCTTCTGGTTCATTGTCCTTCAGAAGGGTCCACCCTCTGTATCCTGCTCTGTACCTAAGAACACAGACAACACACTTACTGTAAACACTAAGTATGTTAGTGTATTTAAAACTGTCTCTTCTTCTGGACCTGATAATGTGACGCTGGTGACTTCTTACCTGTCTGCTGAAGAACAGGATGCAGGCTGAAGTTATATAAGGTTAACATTTGTCTTGATCCAAAGACACTTTGAACATGATAAAAGTAAAAGAACTATTTACAGAACAAGTTTTTTTGTTTTTTATTAAAGTTGCTATATTTATTGTTTATTATATTTAACATATATTGACATATTTTACCCTGATGATACATTTGTAATTGTACATTATCTTTACCAGAGACTCATTTTGGCTGAGTACTTGCATCAACCCTTTTATAATGTTTATGTGCAAAGGTTTAAGCCAGGTGTGGGGAAAATGCTCTAAAGCCAAAATGCTTTCAAAAATAGACACGTTAATATATTTATCAATTAACAAAATGCAAGGTGAGTGAACAGAAGAAAAATTTTAATCTAACCAATATTTGGTGTGACCACCCTTTGCCTTCAAAACAGCATCAGCATCTTTTACAGGCAACACTCAAACCTTAAATATAACAGAGGAGAACAGAGATATCACATATTAGTCCACCACAATATTTCACTTCAACTACATACAGTGAAACCAAACGCTTTTCACATCATTTACAGATCTCAGTAATAAGGATTCCTTTTTATTTGCCTACTGAATCCAATTTGAATGGCAGCAAGATGTTCCGGTCTCCAGTTCAAGCTGAGCCGCACCTTAATTCACCTGACAAAAGAGAACAAAGAGCAAGCTCCCCTTGGGTCTCTTTATCTTTCTTACTTTTAATTGGGCCACTCGATCAAAGAGAGATGTCTTGCCAATGAAACACTGTGTCATTTTAATTTTCTCTCATTAGCTTTTAAATTACTTAGCAGCTCTCCGACGGGAGACCAGTCATTTTAAATGAAAATGAAAGAGCAGCTCTAGGTAACAGAGAAAATGAAAAGACTCAGCAGCTAATATGCAGAGTGTATATGGAGGAATTCTGATCTTTGACCTCTCACATGGGAAATGTTGCGATAGGCAAAGATGAGGGTCTTGACTCTGAAAATGGGAAATTGTCATTTGTACCTGGTCTGTGGGCTTTTTAGCTTTTCATGAGTGCAGTGACTGAATAAGAAAAATGTTATCATCTTGCTGAAGGACACACATATGCATACGTGATATACATGAATATCAGTGTTTCCCATACAGTGATTTATTTGTGGCGGCCCGCTGACCACCACATATTGTTGCTTCGCCTGTCAGAATGCCAACGGCTCCCTTCTTAAACATTCGCCTCTAATTGAAAATGAATCACTAGGTGTGTAAATAGCTTCACGTGTGAAAAGGCTGTTACGTGTAATACAACACCGAATCCCAGCTGTGGATCAAATCGGACACCCCGTTTCCGGCTCCTGGAAAATAAGGCTGTGTGAAAGCAGCTGTTGATAACCGACCTGTCTATGAACAGCCCCTCCTCTCTGTACACAATCACTTGCTGTTTTTTGGAAAAAGAAAATAATAACTGCAGCAATGAACCAAATAGAGTGACTGTACATATAATTTACATATGTACATATGTTTGAGATCTGTTGAGACTGGACACAGCATATAAATATGCTTATAAATGCATAATTAAATACAAAATAAATTCAACACAAATGGACATGAATACACAAGTATTCACAGAGGCTGGCGGAGGAGAAATGAATTCTGCACAAGTTAAAAAAAGTATCAGCTTTAACAAAAAAAAATATCACAAAACTCAAAACTGGAGTTTTCTGCTGAGTTCTGAGATCAGTCCTGCTGAGCTGCCTCACTACGTCACCACAGTTTCAAACCAAAGTGGACAGGTGAATAACATATGGATTTGCTAACACAGATTAATTGCCTATGAATAGGAATTTAAGTTGAAATCTGTGAGCTGTCATGTACAAGTGTGTTGTCATTACAGATGAGCGGGCACAATGACAGTCCCAATGGCCATTGATCCATCGTTTATGGAGTTGTGCACTCCCCTGCCAGATCCTTACACAATCTATCTTTTCTCTTTTCGTTTTGTTCAGTTAAATCCTGCTATGTTTTTTCTTGCATTAGTGAGTTTGCTATAACCATCTGTTTATGTAATTCTTCTAATGTTGTGTACATAGTCGAAAGTCAAATTAATAACTGGGAGGTGATTTGCAGCTGTGCAAATGCTGTTCTTAGTTTCTGCTCTGCAGCTGTGTTGACTTTTTGACTTCTTTCATATTGACTTAGTGGTGTCATATTAAATCGTCCTAAAAAAAAATTTTTAGCACTAGTTTTGCTTTGTCAGTGTGATTTGTTACCTGTTACCAGTTTATTAGGTACAGCTATACAGTCTAACACATTTTTATATCTTTGATTTGATGAAAATCAATTGTTCACTGTAGCAGAGATCATTTTTGAGGACATGGGATAATGAGGATATTTGATTGTTATTTTCATCTGTCCTATTTGAAACAGGACAGAATATTGTTAGCTAAAATAGCAATAATTAGTTACCTGCAAATGTTAAAGCTAGAAACTCAAATATTTTGTTTCTGTAATCTCCATTTTTGGCTGTGAAGTCATAAACACTCATTTTTAGTGTTAATACTGTTTGCAGCTTGTAGCAAACTGTAGCAGAAGATTTTGATTAAATGTGTAAATCTGATACAGCTATACACAACATACTTTCTTAGACTAGAGGAACTAGAGGAAATTATATGAAATTTAATTTAAAATGGCCGATTCTCCTGTATTTGAAGTAATGCAGTCAGAAACTCTTTAGATTGTAGCTCCAGTAATTATTGAACTACAAAGCACAGAGTGATGTTTCATTGTCATGAACAAGTTCAGATTTTAAAATCAACAGGTTGTGAGCTCAAAGTTGCAGCACGTTACTCTTTAGGTGATCAAAATGCAAATCTGCACATGTAAGGATGGAGCATAACTGCAATGACTCACTACAATAATCCTTAACACACAGTGACCGTGTTTTCAACCCCCCAAGCTGGGATCCTTAAGTGTACGCGCATTCATACATAAATATGTACGTGCCCCACGCACCATAGATGTTTTCATCAGGATGGGGGACAATTATTTCAGCGCGACTACAAAGGACACCTTTCATCAACATGGACGCCATGAACGCAGTATTATCTTGCCAGGTAATTTACAAAGAAAGGACTAAGCCTCATGGAGCTCTTTGGAAAAACACAACTTTCTCCTGGCTTGACAACACTTGCCTATGACTCATGCATTATTTATGATTTTATATTGGGTTAGGCAGGGGCGGAGCTAGACTATTACCACACTGGGGGGAAGAGCTTCATCACAGGGCCCCCCTGCTCCCAAATAATAATAAAATTAAAACATTTTTTAAGGTAAAATTTAATAAAATATAATAAAACGCTCAATGCCTGTTTTGGTGACTTATCTCAGTGAAAGAGAAAACTGATCTTATGTCAATGGTGGAGTCTACGATAACTGAGATAAACTTTGCTGACTTTACTTCATCGATTACTGTGCTAAGTGTCTCCTTGGAAAGAACTTGTTTTGGCACTGGTGACTGTAAATAATTATATTCTTTACAGTATGCACTTCTACTTGCGTATTTCGCCTAGCTTAGCACAAAGTCTGAAAGCTGGGGGACAGTGCTTAGCCTACCTCCATCAAAAGTGAGTAAGTCATCTCCTTTACAAGTGATATCTTTTTAGTTACTGCCACAAACTAGTTACTGCTTCTAGTGGTCGTTGATCAAGAAGTAGCCTAGCTCTAATGCAATCTTATTTTCGATCTAGACATGTCAGATTAACAAGTTCCAACATGTAGGTGGCTATGGAGTGTTCCCTCCTCTAGACTCACATGATCGAGTCTGGAGGAGGACCCACTGTGGGGAGAGGAAAGGTCAGTCTGTTGTGGACCTTTCAGTCATCACTCTACAGGTGGTCAGTGACGTGGAGGGGGACGACAGATGACGAATGGAGGATGAACGAAAAAGACAGGAGCAGCTGGAGATCCCCCAGCCTTCAGGAGGATGGGCCCCCCACCTCCAGAGAACCAGGTTCCTCTAACAGTGAGGTTTTTTTCTTGCCACCGTCGCCCCACAGCCGCTGGACAGCAGGATGAACCTGACTCATCTCATCAGCAGAGGTGCCAGAGTTGCCTGTATTGTACCAGTGTTTGATTTGCTCTCAGGGGAGAACTGTGAAAATAGAGTTAAAGAAAAGAAATACTTTTTGCTGTTTGTGTTTTATTTACTGTGTGAGCGTGAGTGTGAGTTTCTTTGCTGTGATAAAATAAATTCAATCCATAAAAATGGTATAACACACAAGAAGTGGAAAGGTGTTTTACATAAGGTTTAATATTCATGAAAAGTGTGAAAAATGTGATTTAGAAGTGTCAGACTCTCAGAAAGAAGTGGTAGAAGTATTCAGGATGAGGATTTGGAGAAATCCCAGTTGGGTTCTGTGGGCTGACAGACTGAGCTGATTGAGCTGTATGCTCGCTGGTTCACCAACGCGCCATTAATGTCCAAACTAAGTCTTACAGGACAGGAGGAAATGAGCCGCCCCCACCTCAAAGTGGTAAAGTCTTCAACTTCATCTGGCATGACCAGTTTTGATTTCTCTGCTCCAAATGAAGAGGAAAGAATAGAAGCAAAAAATGTGCAGAGAATGGAGAATGTGTGTGTATGTCGATTGAATCCCAACCAAAGAAATAAGGATCTTCCCACAGCGAACTATCATTAGGGTCAATAATATACACTGTCTGTTTGCCTTGTTGTAATTGAGCAGCAGTAAGCAGCAATGTCAGGAATAAAAAGCAAAGATTGAAACATTTTTAACGAGTCTGTTAACGAGAAAATGTAGAATGTAAATAGTTTTGTATTATTTCTGCCGACTGCTGATCAATTTCCAGTGCAGAACCCCGAAAAGAAATGTATTTAATTGGAGTCAGTGTTATTTCTGGAAACTGACTTACAACAACCTGTTCAGCTGTGTCTACCTTATCCACATGTGTTGCAAATTTTGTTAGAAATAGATTATGGCTATAGCACAGAAATATGACATTCCCATTCTTCATCACACACAAAGCCCTGATTGGCTTGGCTGTATTTCCAACCAGGGAAACATTCCGTCCCTGATCTCAACATCGCACCTCTTTGAACAAGTGGGGAAACTGTAGCTGTGGGCAGTCACTCAGAGGACTGGCTAATCATTTTGTCCTTCTAAGAGAACCTAAGGGAGGAGGACGGTTGGGTCAGTGTGTTGTCAGCTCGCATTCCCAGCTTGAACAGAACAACCCATGTAACCTAAATCTCACTCTGACGACTTTTTTCCCCTCAAAACTCTGAACAGCAGTGACATATTCTACATTTTAGAGTCATGCTTGCAAACAGGAATCTCGGTTAAGAAGCTTAACTACGGCCCAAGTATCATTCTCTGGAGTTTTATTAAGCAAACGGATCATCAGCTTATGGAGAGGAGACTTTACCAAATCTAGTGGAAAATAGTGCAGAGGGGGAAGGAGGGAGGGGTGGAGAGCTATCGGATGGTATATATAGGATTAAATTCCCTGTGCCTGAGGAAATGTTGGCCCTACAAGAACATCTATTAACAGGCTTGTCTGGGCATTTGGGGAAACAAACAACTTTTAAACAAGACCAAAAGGAAGTATGTTCGCTGAAACAGACTGCATCAAATTGACCCCAGCACGTAGGTTTACAGATATGAGGAGACACTAAATCTCACAACTTACAGTATTATCTCTCGTTTAGTCTGGTTCCAACTTCAGTACAAACTTTTCATTTTTTAGCCAAGAAAACTATTCTACAATTTTGTTTTCTAGTGTGTGAGTTACAGCCTCAAGTCGGTTGCCACGCTGACTTACAGCCTTCCGTTCGTGCTTTTTCTTTTTTCACTCACATTAAACTTTGGCAGTGGAAACATAATAAAGGGAAACATAATATTTTATGTGGTGTGCTGTACCTTCCTTCATTGGAAAGCTGATTATAGCAGCTATTGATCGGCTAACTGGGGACAAAAGAGTTTAGTGATGAATAATTGAGTCGGTTGCTCTCGTGTGTCTTGCTGTTTATCGACGTTGTAGCAGATCATTGGCTGATCTGAAGGCAGGACAGAGCTGTAACCTTGTCTTCTTATCTCTGAGACACACACACAGCTATTGCTTATAATTTGATTTTGTTTTTTAAAACTATTTTCTTTTTGAAAGCTTTCCAACCAAGAAAACAGACCTCCCATGTTCGACATGTGCGACTCTTGCAACTGGTAGACTACTTTTTTTTTTAGTAACACATTTGTTATGGTTGGTGTTTGGCAGACCCCAGAGAGGAACCAGAACACAGCAGGTGAGGTAAAAGTTAACAGGGTTGATTTGACAAACGAGCTGGAGAGATGGTGGCTGGTGGATCTGACGAGAAAGAGAGGCAGGCAGGCTTGAGGTGCGGAGGTCCGGTAGTTGTAGGCTGAAGTGGTTGGTAATGGATGTCCCAAAAAGGCAGAGCCACAGGAGAAACACAACAGGAATTACTTAAAGCAGGAGATAGAGAGATAAAGACTGGAGATAGACTGGCCATAGTAGATGGGTTCCAGGTGTGCCAGTTTAGATCACCTAAAGAGTAATGTGCTGCAACACAACACACACACACACACACACACACACACACACACACACACACACACACACACACTGTAGATGTTGAAGGGAAAGAAGAAACACTGGAGATACACAGAAACACCCAGAGTTACAACACTGGCTCTGACTTTGACATTCAGCTCAAATATTAACAATCATTGTCACTTTTTATTCATTTTACAAGGTCCATTTGAGAACAGGCACTGTTTTAAAAGTCCTAGACCAGTTCTAAAAACTGCATCATTTACATGACAATTACACAGCTTTGCCAAAAACTGTTGACAGGTGATGGATTAAATATCTTAGACAGATCCTAACTTTTATCAGCTTTCACAGGCTTTGTTTTCATATCCAACTGAAAGGATCTGAATGGCTGTATGGAACGAAAATCGTACACAAGCACATAATTTCAACAGTGGTAATTATCATGCACACAGCACACACTCTTTCAGTTTGTTGAGGTAAAACGTCCTCAATCAGCTGTGTAATTTGTTTAATATCATATCATATTTATTAATACTTCTTTAGTGTTTTCTTACCTCGCAGCCAGTCTCAGGGAATCAAGTCTTAACTCGTATCTTACCATAGTGGCTCTTTAAGAGGGGTCTTGGTCCTTGGGGGGATTCCAGGGGGGTCCCCAGCAAAAAGTTGAAATTGTAATTGTACATTTAAAATTTAATATTTTACCCACTATTCTTTGCTTAAATAATTCCACCCATAATGTGACAGAATGTCAGACTATTTTGGTCATAGGATTAATATACTTTCTGTAATAAAACCTCTAAAAGCAAAAATCCTTTAAGATGGGAGACCATGGGACAAAACCTTATCAAATGGGGGTCCGTGGTGTAATTTGTGTCAGTTTAGGGGTCCTTGATGTGAAAAAGTTTGAGAACCACTGTTTTTCTATATCTTATAAAAAACCCTTAAGGAATATAGCTTCAACCAGCCTGTCACTAATTGTTCAACCAAAAATACTTTATATTTTAATATATACTTTTAAAAAACATTTTTGCTGGAAAAAAACAGGTCTGTCCATCTTTTATTCAGTGATAAAAGGTGATGTTGATGCAGAATGAGTGCTAGGTGACGTCTACATTAAACTCGTGTTATCTCTCTGACCCTGATCCCTTTAAGCCCCCCCCATCCCCACAAACACACACACACACACACACACACACACTAAGAGCTCACACAATGGGAGGTTAAATGAAGCTCCACAAAGCCGCTGATCTTCCTCAAAGACTATCTGATGATTTTTATTTAGACTGCGCAAGAGAGTTAGACAGGTAAACAGAAAGATACAAACATAAACAAGCACCAAAAATATGTAACTCAACATCTGAGAGGTAATAATCTGACCTCTGGGTGCAACGGCAAAATTACACTTTATTTATTTAGTCATCATTATTTTAAGATATTTTATCAACAAATTTTAAATATAATCTATGCCAAAGGGATTTTTATATAATGCATTAATAATATTTTTTAATAATAAAGGTACAATATGTATTGGCCACCTGCCAAATTCATACTGAAAAAAAATAGGGCCCTGCATCACTGCTAACTGCTGTTCAAGTCAACACGTTTATTAATCCCAGTAGGGGCAATTAGTTAAGAGCAATATGTTTGCAAAAAAAACAAACAAGTACACAATGCAAAATACACACAACATCCACAATATACTACCAGGCAGTGCACCCAGAACCTGAATAAATAATAATAAAATGCCAGTGGATTATGTAATGGGCTATACAGCAGTACACATCTGAAACCCTAAAGGTTCATTTTGGGCACAGGTAGTGCATGACAACGCCCAGATGGCAAAAGAGAGAAATCACCTGCCGGGTCATGTCCCAGCGAGGCTAAAATATTTGCTGCATTCCGGATGATTTGTTGGTTAGAAAGCATTAAGGTCTCTCTGTTTCACTCCGATGATTTTAGAACTGATTTTTACAGTGTTGTTCAGGCTCTCCCTGTTTTTAATGGTCAGTCTAGCCTCTGGGACTGGAAGTTCAGAACACTGTGGAGTGTTACTGTTTACATCGCTATCACAGGAGCTTTGGACGGCTGGGAGGAGAAGCTTTTCTGGTTCAGGTGGAGACGGGCAGCCTCCCAGTGAAAGCAGCTGGCCCTGAACCGAACACAGCGTCCGAGACCAATGGAAGCCAATACAGTACCACGATGATTTACAGTGGCTCCAACCAGACTTCCGACACCAGAACCAGGAGTCGAGTGATATGTCACAGGCATAAATAATAAAATGAATTCCATTCAGGCCCCTGAACCCTGATGGTACAATTTTATGCAAACACTTGGCTGAATACAAAGACATTTGTCAAGCCCCTAAGAACACAGATGGCTGTGAGGCCATTTTAGCAAAGTGTCCACAGAAATGCTGCTTTAGGACCACTGGCTGCCAAAAAATGTATTACATGCACAACACAATGAAACAGCTGTTTTTCCTGGGTGTCACAAAAATCCCAAAATGGACCCATAAAATGTAAAGGGCTATGCCAGTAAATCATTTCATTAAAATGGTGTGTGCGGGAAGTCAGCAGGAAGTCAGTCAGCACGTCCAGAGAACTTAATGGGCCCTAAAACACAGAAGCTCGAAGAGAAGATGGACAAATCTGCAAAATAAGAGAAAGGTAATAAATAATCCTTTAATAATGTAAATAGACAGGATGACTTGTTAGGATCTGACTTGAGGAGGGTGACAAAAAGGAAAGGCTCCGTTACACTGCTCACAGGTTTGACACAACATCCTCTGCATCTTTTTTCTGTGAAAATGACAGATTTCACTGAGCAGCTGTGTCGTTGCTGTGCTCCAAAAACAGAGAGACCGAGACAGAGAGCTGCTGGCTTTCATTTTGTTCTCTGTTTTTCTTTTTGTCTCAACTCCGCAATACAGAGAGAGGACGAGCTGCTGCTGCTGCTGGCGAGCCGCCATGGTTCAGCTAGCATGATTTCAGCCTTCATGCCATCACACTGGCGCGGGGACACAAACACACAAACACACACACACACACACACACACACAGGCACACACACGTGTGACTTCACATCTACAGTGACACAGACAGCAGCATACGGGCATGCATACAACGCATGCACACACACACACTCGCACACAGTGGCTTATGCTTACTAATCGTCTTCTCATTCATCTCACACAAACTTAAAAAAAATATGGAAGGGATTTGCTGAACGCTGGGCCAGATATGATAATACTGATCCAGGAGGGTTGACTTGGGGGGAGGGTGTGTGTGTGTGTGCGTGCGTGCATGTGTGTTTGGTAGGAGAAGAGGGAATATCACAGTGTGTGACTGTCTGCCTCTCCTCTTTGTAAACAGAAGCAGAGGAGACAATCTGCTCCTCTTTGTGTGTTATTTCCTCTTTGTTGAGGCTCCAGGAGAGCCACAGAGAGATTTGCAGCATTATCAACATCTAACAGTGCAGAGGTCAAAGAAAGTGACTACTCAGGAGCTAATCTCCTTGATGGAGACAAGCATGAAAAACGTCAACAACATTTGAGGCTGCTAAAATCTTTCCTTCTTAGCTTTGCTTTGCGTAATTTACTACGCAGCCATTTCACTGTCTACACTTCTGCTTATTTTTAAATTCTGCATTTCGTGGATGATATATATATCTATCATCCACGAAATGCAGAATTTAAAAATAATTATTACTTAGTTGTCTTTCCACTTTGTCTTTATAACACCTTTTGCACCTTTTTATTTCCCGTTTGATTTCTTTTTGTATAGAGTTTAGTTCAGTGACACTACCCTGTTTAAAAGCATGTTTTTTCTTATTTAACAGGATTTTAAGATGTTTGCTCACCCAAGGTTTACTGTTGGGGTAGATTTTTACCACTCTGTCTAGAATTATAGTATCTTCACAGTAAGAGATCCAGGAACTGACAACATTTGTGAGCTCATCCAGGTCCCTAGATGATGTAATGAACTCCTCCCACACCATACAGTCCAGGCAGCCTTGCAGTTCTTGTACAGCATCCTCAGACCAGAGCTTCACCCTTTTGGTGAGAACTTTTCCCCTCTGTAAACAAGTGCAATATGCAGGAATAAGATGTACACAATTATGGTCCTCTGTACCCAGTGGGGGGAGCGGTATGGATTTATAGACCCCTTTAATTGAACCATGACATTGATCAAGTGTCTTGCCTTTTCTGGTAGGGCAAGATATATATTTATAAAAGCCTTTTAAAGTTTTATTCAGTGAGCAGTGATTAAAATCTCCCAAGGTTACATTGGGGGCGTCAGGAGACAATGACTGTACACCACAGTTACAAGAATCTGTGGGAATTCCTGTGGTAAGTAGGGTGGGCGCATGGACACAGAGAGCAGTTCAATGTCCTTGGTGCATACTGACGCTCTCACAATAAAATTTTTGCACCAGCGTTTGTTGATGTACAAACACACACCTCCACCTCTAGATTTGCCAGTGATTGCAGCCTCTCTGTCTGTGCGCAGCGGCGCACCAAACCCGTCTAATGCCATCTCTCTGTCCCGGTGTTGTGCCGAAAAGTGATCGTCCGCCGAAAAATGATTACCGTCTGCTGGAGCTGTATTGCCCAGTCTCTTTAATCACTTTCTGGCAAGTGAAATAGCCTACTGCATTTTATGAGTTGTACTGCCCATTTAAAGATATTTTAAAAGGTAAAAAGTACAAGGTGAGCTGTAATCTGTCAAATATAAGTCTTCTGAATGAAATTAACTAATTTCAGGGCAGAAGTAACCTTTCAGTCAATAACAAAAGGCTTCAATCACTTTCTGGCAAGTGAAATACTGCATTTTATGAGGCCATTTAAAGGTATTTTAACAGGTAAAATGGACTGGATTGGTTGGTAGGCCTACACAGCAAGTAAAATAATGCAGAGTCATAATTATAATTGCAAAATTGTCTTCATTTTATATCTAAGTTTGCAGTAAGTCATGTTAATTTGGCTACAGCCCGTTTTCCAAATTTAAACAAGATATTACATATTTTTCGGCAGACGATCACTTTTCGGCACGACACCGGATTCCTCCTCTCCGGCCCCGCTTCCTGACTTTGCGGAGAGGTGCGCCAGTGTGTCCTCTCTTCCTCGAACCTTGATCAAACTCCTCCAGGTTAGGGAAAACGAAGTCAGAGGGTGGCTTGATGTTCGGAGGGTTGTTAAACCTAAGCAGAAAGTCTGTAGTGTACTGGATCTTACTTGTTGGAGGGTCTCTGTCACAGCCATGAACCAAGTAGGACGCCGACAGTAACAACACAAGTGCCAGCCACTCCATGCCAGTAGTAAATAACATGATTTCTGTGGCTTGTCTCCACAATCAGTCCCCGAATATGACACGAGGGCTACAGTTAAACTGTAGGTCTGCTTAACATCACTAGAAACTATGATAATATAAAGGCTACTGAACCAAAATACACAAACAAACAAACAAACAAATGCCACGCCAATGCTACTGCTGCCGGTCGCTGCGTGCGCATGCGCCCATTCCAGGAGAAACTAAGATACGAGACAAGACAGATATGAAATAAGTTACAGAAGCGGATGAATGCAACGAATAAATCAGATAATAAATGAAACTAGCAACCAGACAAACAGAACCTAAGCATGAAGGTAGAGAACTGAGGGACAGGACAGAACCAGTACAAAGGCAGACACCGAGACAGGACAGATCAGAACCACCACACCGAACAAACAGGAGACTGGATACAAGACCACAGATGGACAGGACTGAAACCCAAAACCCAGACACAGAGAAAGCAATATAAAAATACAGAAGGCATGGCAAAAATAACGTAACACAGACAAACTCAGGACAGGATCGTGACAAGTTCACCAATAGAAATAGTTTTGCAAATGTTGAGGATGATTCAGGAAATGTACCAGCATCTGAGAGAAACTCTAAGAATAACATATTTTCACTTTATTGACTGTACTATAGTATATGTAACAAGAATGAATCAGAAATGCCGAAATTTGCCTCAAAATTCTTTTAGTCTTCATCACTGCTGTTACGGCTCGTTCTCCGTCCTGTTTCCTTCTCCTGCAGGAGGCAGCAGGCAGAGAGGCTGATTGGGCAGGGCAATCACCTGTGCAGCTCGACCTTCAGAGCTCATTCAGCCAGGACTGATAAAATAAATCTGAATAAATAAAATAAATCATAAAATAAATAATCAATAATAAATAAATAAATCATCACTTTATCAAGCAAACCTGTTGTGTCTCACCTCCTTTCTGTCACGGGCTAAGAGCTGGCTTTGTGACATTGCATCCAGTAATTGTGGGGGGGGCAACCGGCCAACCCGATGGCTCCGTCAAACGCCACACCATCGTCAACAGACAGCGTCTGCCTTCAGCACGCATTCTAGGAAAATACCTTTCCACCCAAAGTTCCAGCTTACCAGCTTTCCAGCAGGCTGCATTCCCGATGCAGCGCCACGCGTACCCAACACCTTGATGACGTCACGACGACGCCCACCGCCGTAAGGCAAACTGCTCCAGCCCTTACACAGGGCCAGGTTGTATAACCACATCCAGCCTGCTCCCATCGTGTCTGATTTTCCCGTTCTTTACCCTTTTCTCTCACCGACGTCTCAGCAGGCAGCACTACATCCCACCGCAGTAACGCACCAGCCCTCACACAGGGCCAGGTAGTATTACCCCCTGTGCCTGCTCCCCTGTCATCTGATGTTTCTAATTTGTTTTACCTCTTCCCCGCATCCACGTCTCAGCAGGCTGCACTCCCTACCCTTGCACGCACATCCCCTCATCCCGACATCCTTTCCTCTTCACTTCCTTCGGCTGCTACCAACACAGCCATTCTTCCCAAACAGGCGGCTCATTCCTTCTGGTGCAGCTACTGCCACTGGTGTTGCTGTCCATTCAGCCGCGGCTAGAACTAGCCAAGGCGCTGCGCCACATGGACCAACCCAATTTCCTCCTTTTCTTTCCATGCCATCCGACCCCTCCCTTCCTCCATCCCTTCCCCCATCCTTTCCCCCGTTCCCCATGTGTTTTCTGTTTCCACAGCTAATCCAGACTCCCTCATACCGCCCACCTTACCTTTCACGCTAGCATCCGCTAACCCCCCTTTTTACCCTCCCTCAGCCAGGCGCCCTCACCGGTCTTGCCTTCACACAGGCAGTTGATTCTATCAAGTGCTTTCATTGACGTCGCTCTCCTTACTGCCTCCACACGTCCTGCCGCTGGGCCGAGGGAGCTCTCTTCACCGCTAGGTTCCGCCCAGCTTGTATAGCTTCTTCTCGCTCCAGAGAATTACAGTCGTCGAGTTTGCATTTGCCTTTTCCCTCTGTCGTGGCTTCTTCTCGCTCCAGAGAATTACAGCCGAGAATTACTGCCGTGACTCCCATCTTGCTTCTCAGGCTGCATGCCGTTTCCACCTCCAGCAATTAAACCTTGTGCTATTCTATACTTTTACATTGCCTTCATATAGCTACCACGTTAAACACGTTTGCTCGATCCAGCACATCGACTGGAGCAATGCAAACATGAATATAAAGGTAAAATTCAGATATCACACTTTGACCTGACCACACCGGCACGATTGCAAACTCCAGGGGGTTAATCAGGGCACCTTGGGGCACCCAGGGCCGTAGTGCCAACTCCAGACCCCATGTATAGGCATTCTCCATGCATCCTCCACCGCTGTCATGCCAGTATCTCCGCTGCCCCCTCTCACATGAGGGCCCTGCATAGTCAACACCAGAACCTGCCACCCCCACGATCCCACCCAGCACTGTCATGGCCGCGCAGATATCCCAGACCACGTCTATCGACGCCTTAAATACGCTGAAGACAGTTCAGCCTCTAGTTCGTTCACCTCTACTCCTGGTTCCAGCCAGACATTGTGGCTATCCCAGATCAGAATCAGAAGGAGCTTTTTTGCCTAGTAATGTTTACATGTACGAGGATCTCTTGCCGATAAGGTGCTACGCGCAGGCAACCTTCCTCCCATTCAAGCCTCCTTCCCAAGCTCACTTTTTTCCGTACATCCCAACCTATCTTCCCTGTTGCACTGCTATACCGGGCAGCATTTCTCTCTCTCCATTGGACACCTAAAACTCCCCCATCTGCATCATCCCACAAGCCGATCCGTTCTTTCCCACTTACCGCTACTATCCACCGCAGCGCAGTCCATCCACAATCACACGATACCCAATGGCACTGGTTAAACAAGCGATCATGACGCGCCTCCCTCCCTCTTGGAAGGCATCCCTTTCTTTACAAACCACTTAGCCTGACCTGAAGACATCACACTACACAGAGGACGAACCCTTACCGCCACCGCTGTGGCGATGCTCGCATCCAAGCAGCCACCAGAACAGTCATCACTCTCCTCCTTCCACCACCCTTTTGAACCGCTGCCTTTTTTGGGGGCACGAGGTCCAGCCATCCTGGCACACACAGACAACCACACACTACATTACCAGACTGCCCTGGAACGCCCACTTTCACCACTGAATCAGGCAGAGCCATCTCACACTCCTGGTCGCCATCTCTGGCTATCCCATAAGTCAAGATTCTTCGGACCAGTACCCCTGATCACTCATTCCGCATCAGGCACGAGACCACACTGCTGAATCCTCATCTGTCTCTCTTCCCATGCCTAGCATAGCTACGTCCGTAACAACCATACAGACGTTCTTCGAACCAATTTCCAGTCAATCTGTCATTCCTTTGGGGGTTCATAAGACCAAGCTGCTTATCGAGATGAGCCCCCACTCTGAGTCTCGACCCCTCGGGTTCCTAGCTGCTCCGGCCACCGAACCCTAAGCAACCCGCTCGACCCCTTCATCCCTCTTCTCTCGACCCCTTCATCCCTCTTCTCTCGACCCCTTCATCCCTCTTCCCTCGACCCCTTCATCCATCTCCCCTTGACCCCTTTTCATCCCTCTCCCCTCGATCCCTTTTCATCCCTCCCCTCTCAACCCCTCCTTCCATAACTATTCATCATAATAAACCACCATTAAATCTAACATTGGCATGGTCCTTGTTAGTGAAATGGAGTTATGTAAACTGAAGTTCAGGAACAGGACCACGCCTCCCTCACTCATCCTACCACCCATGCTTCATTCAATACCTCCAATCAACCACCCGTACTCCACTGATTCCATCCACCTGTGCCTCTCAAATCCAGCCATAAGCACTTCCGTATATAAGCTGTCTAACCCGTTTTCTCTCCCGTTTCTCAGTTCTTACATCCCTCCCACCCAAACCTTTGTTCACCTCTTTAATGAGCAGCACGGCGTCCCACTGGCCAGCACTGTGGCCTCACAGCAGAAGGTTCTGAATTTGCTGCTGGCTGACCCTTGTCGATCCGAACAAACGACTGGTAAGCTATAAATCAGGACTGTGTGTGAAACCTTGTTGCTACTTTTGTGGAAGTTGTTGAAAATAAAACATGGTGTTACGGCTGCCACCAGCACCACCTGTAATTTACCAGTGCTTGAAGATTGTCATTTGTTATGCTAAGCAGGCTGTGCGAACACACCCAGAGGATTGGCTGATGCTTCGAGGGATGGCCCCGCCTACTTCCTGGGGTTTGGGGTATCTTGCCATCCATGGTGCGGCTTCCCTCTGCTGCCCAATCCCGGAGCACCACAAATCACCCTTGCCTGTTTAAAAACCTGCTCAGTCTGTTCTTCGGGGCAGCTTTCAGACCATGATTTGCTTGCTTTGCGTTAGATGCCTCAGGGCCTTTTTGTGTGATTGTTAGCATTTGCAGACTTTGCATCGAACACTGTGTCAAGGTAAGGAAGTGGGCCAGGATTTAGCTTTTCCAAACTACTGATACACCTTTTGCATTCACCATAGTTGTTTTATGTTAGTTTACACTAGGTTCAGGGGTGCTGTGCGCTTTGTGTTTTGGTTTTTGCAGATCCTTTAGTTAGAGAGTGTTTTGGTTTATCTTTTTATTTTCCTTTAGTTAGAGTAGTAATCCTCCTTTTGAGGACCTGCTTTTGTTATATTTGTTTATTGATTTCCACAGCACCCATTGGCCCATTTTCTGTTTTGTGACACTTTATATTAAATAGACATCCTTTCAAATTACCAAAAACATCTGGTTTATGTTTATGTCCTGACACCCCTAGACTCACCAGGACGTAACAATGGTCTTTGGAAACTCCCCTGGAGGGGGAATGCCCTTTCTCAGGCAGGAGGCATGATCATTTTTAGAGTACGTGTAACAACCAGTAGTGGAAAGTAACAAAGTATTTGTACTGGTGAAAAAGGTACTTTCACTTTGCTACATTTCTAAGCCAAATATTAACTTTTTACTCTGTAACATCATTACCAGCGTGAAAAAAAGAGAAGCATACAGCACTCTTGTGTCAAAAGTGATATTGCTGTTATTTGTCTTTACCACAGAGGTTTTCACACGTTTTGTCTGACTTCTTGAGAGGGAAAGGTCTGGAGCCTGCTGACTCTGCATATACCAGTAGCATAGATTCCCTGTTGGTGCAATGCCTGAATGAACGGAATGGTGGAAAAGAAATTGTCAAAGAACACCTTATGATTCTTTTGCTGTCATCAGAGAGGCGCATGACGGTCTGCAGCCATTCCCAGTCCACTGACCTGACCACGCCCAGCTGCACCCTGATATACTTCAAATCTGTACATAGTACATACGTACGTATATAGAGGTCCCTGCTCTCACCCACACTTTCAGACCCCAGGGTTTGAGTTTTTTGGGGGTATGTACTGCTTAGCAGACGGGTGGCCCTTGGGAATGATCTGCTCATCAATGGATTGAAATTCTTCAGGATCGACTGCTGAATGGAATGTCTTTTTAAGGCAATCTAACACTGGTCTGATTTTGAAGAGCTTATCAACATTTCCTGGCTGTTGTGAGTAATTATCAGTGAAGTGAATGTACCTCAGAATCTGCTCAAATCTGTTCACTGGCATGGCATTTGCTATCAAATCAAGACGAAGCCCTTCCTCTGATGACCAGTACATTCTACATATCTGAGGTATGACATGACCATGTTAATTCCTAGATGTGTCTTCATTTCGGTGGTTGAAAAGGCCAGATTTCCTTTTCTTTTTTGGAGTAAATATAGGTTTGTATTGTACACTATTTCATTTATCAGATCTTCGGGAAATAGATTCATAAAGAAATCTTTTGATTCTGTTCCCTCAAAATTCACTTTCTACTCTCCTAAAAATGGAGGCAAGTCCCCCTCAAACTGGTTGTCTTCTGCTTTTTGTATGTCCTTGAGCTCAGTCAGGTGGTGCACCCTCAGCTTCCTCAGCACTGTCAGTTTCCTCAGCCAAACTGGTATCATCAAAATGCATAGAATAACACGTCAATTTGCTTAAGTCATTAGGTGTGGTATTCCAACGCATTTTTTTGCATCTTGCGCCATTTAGACTGCATTGACTTCTATTGTGCAGAAACAGCGTGCCATTTTACACCTACTGTAACAGGTAAAATCAGCGTGTGTGGGATATCTTTCTATTTCTGGCAGTCATTCTCACTTGACTCTGATAGAATTCACTATCCTGAAGGCCTTTCTATCAAGCACTGCACTTGAGCTCTACAAAATATAAAGAAATGTTACTCATATAATTAAACTCATTGAAGCAGGAGTGGATGGAAAATTATATAAAACAATACAAACAATGTATAGTGGTAAAGTTGTTAGTGTCAATATTAATGATTTATTTACTGATTGGTTCGATTCACCTTTTGGAGTAAAACAAGGTGATGTACTCTCTCCAACCCTTTTTTGCTTTATTTGTGAATGATTTAGCTCTACAAATTAAGGATGTTATTTAGGAATATTCCTTGATGGTACTAAATTGGGAATTCTATTATATGCAGACGACACAATCTTACTGGATGAGTCTGAGTCTGAATTACAGAAAATGTTAAATGTAGTTAATTTGTGGTGTTTCAAGTGGAGATTAGCTATAAATCAAAGCAAAACATTATAATGCATTTTAGAAAGAGGCACAGAAAGAAGTACAAGTATATTTAGTTTTGGCTCAGTCACTCTAGATTATGTTAGTGCATTTAAATATCTGGGGGGGTTTTCGTGATAAATTTTTTACCTACGAGGTTGGTAGTATATCTTTCGTTGATTCTGGCGGGAGAGCTCTAGGATCAGTTATCAATAAACTGAAAGTATACAAGGATCTGGGATATTCTACATATACTTGGCTTTATGATGCATGTGTCTCTCTTATACTGAAATATGTTGCTGGGGTGTGGGGCTTGAAAAAATGCAAAACGCTATATGCCATACAGAATAGAGCCATACGATGTTTTCTGGGGGTTCATAAATTTGCTCCGATTCTAGCAATTCAGGGAGATATGGCCTGGGTCCCAGGACCTGAACAGAGAAAATGTGAAATTATACGACTGTGGAACGGTCTAATCAAAATGGCAGAGGACAGAGTTAATAAGAGAGTATTTAGGTGGAGTAAAGCTCACAGGTCTCCATGGGTAAAGGAGATTTATTCTGTTTTTGAGGAGGTGGATATGTTGTATATTAACAGGAATAATTTAAGATGTAATGTTAACTCACTTAAACACAAGTTGTTATTGAAAATGTTTTATTTAAGCCAAAATTAAGGACTCATATACATATCAAACAGAATTTTAATCCAGAATTGTATGTTACATCTAGTTTATCTAGAAGCCAGAGATCCTTGGTTGCACAGCTGAGAGTTGGCATTTTGCCTCTGGCCATTGAGGCTGGTCGATTCAAAAATATTCCAGTGGGGAAAAAAAACAGATTGTGCGAGCTATGTGACCTTGGTGAAGTGGAAAGCTTGTTCTGTGTAGTGGTATGGATGGTTATCTGAGTAAATGTGTGAAATGTAAATGTGTCTGAACACATATATGCATGTACTGAATACATATGTACTATTACTATTATTTTTCTACTTCTAATTCTTAATTGTGTTTGGTTAGCACTTCATATGATGAACTCTCGACCTGCTATCTTGTATACATTTTTTTTTTAAGTTTTGTATATTAATGTTGGTGTCTTGTAAGCCCATGGGAGTAATTATACACATGACACAATAATAAAGCCTCATTCATTCATTCATTACTCACATAATGGAACTAATCTTCACAACATATTGTTTTTGTTACAAAAACTGCAAGTTTTACATCCTAATAATATAATCCATTTCTTTACATCTAAAAGTGTTAATGCACATGAAGTATTTTCAAGAACAACAAGGTCTCACTTATGGTGTCAGCGAATTGTAGTTGAATTATTGCCAGCAATGCATAATGTCCAATTTAGTGTACAGATGATTAATCGTTATTTCCTCCCAACATAAAATCAGTACAATTTTAACAACTGTATTTCTCCTTAGCTGTTACTTGATGTTATCAAATTTTATTTACCTGCGAGGGTCTCCTATAATAGAAGGAATGGCATGATATCCCTGAGCTGCTCTGTATTTCTCACCGTCCGTCGGCCATCTTGGTTTTGACTAATTTTTGTTGCACTTCCCAGAGCGTGGCAGTGGATGGCATGATCCACTGTAGTGGCTGATGTGCAACTAAACTATCAAAACCCTTGCCATTACAAGTAAATGGCTTTTGAATAGCTGCCCACTGTTGTGACCACTATTACAGAGGCAGGACTGTAGTGAGAGCACTGTAGTGTATGTGCAGCAGAGCGGCTCTGTTTTTGCACTGTGAGTTGCAGCCAGTTTGTGACCGAGTGGTAATGTAACTGAGAGTTTTGCAATTGAAACATCTAAAAACTAAAGCAAACTTTGCTCTGTTTGGGACTGTGAGCTGCACTTCATCTGAGCTGCTGAAGTTAACATCTCTGTGGATTTGTGGTGAGATTCGGCCTGATCACAAGTGTTTCAGTTAGTTTTGGTTTTTCACCTCCTTATCTCGTTACTGTATACCTACTATATAAGTGCCAAACAAGGTTCTGTGTCTACCACAGTAGCAGAGCAATAATGCTGGAACCTTTAAAACCAGGTACTTTTTTACTTTTACTTGAGTAGGTTACTGGATGACTTTTACTTTTCCTTGAGTAACATTTTTCGTTTGGTATCTGTACTTTTACTTAAGTATGAAAATTGAGTACTTCTTCCACCACTGGTAATAACACAGAATTCATTTATTTGCGCAGTTTTGACGTCACATCACACATCACTGTTTTCTCAGATCTCACATATTGACTTAGTGAGTGCAGTGTTATTTGTACTGATAGTAGCGATGGGTAAAATGTGGAATGATCCTTAATCAAATCCCAGTTTTAAGGCAGCATGAAATCATATTTTATATCAAAAATACAGAAAATATTTGTTATTTCTACTTTTACAGTGCACTATTTTGTCTCTCATATTCTTGGATATGAAATGTCTTATTAATTATTGAGGCTGAAGTGTGATCTCAATGTGTAAAATGTTCCCACCTGCTATAAATGGCGGCACTTTTCTAATTAGCACGGGGCTCCCTGCAGCTTGCGGAGGAGGTGGGGAAGTCATGAGGTGTCAAAACACCCGTCTGCGTCTGCAGCCATATTATCAGACGATGAGTAGCACCCGGACCGCGATATTCTTATTCAGACGAACTCAGAAACAATGGCCCCTTAACAAAATGACTGTTTGCAGGCAGTCAATCTGAGAAAGGTTAAACACTTCACTCTGTGCGATCTGTTCGAGCCCAGGACATCTGTTAGTGTGTGATAAGACGTTCAATTGGAAAATTACGTGATTCATACAGTATAATGTTGTGGTGATATGAAGTATTTATAGTCATAATTGAGTGAAGCATAATATATATCTAGAGGACATGAGCATCTAAACATCACTGGCATGTTGACAGCAATTTTGATTAATGCACAAAATGACCAAATTTACATTATGCTTTCCACAATGTTCTCAGTTTCTCATTATTTGTCTTCTAGGTTTTGTTTCCATTGACATTGTGCATGAATCTCAGATGATGATGTGTCCTCAGATGTCATAGTTTCTTTGAGTTACACCACAAGCATGTCTTTGAAAATGTCTCTCTGTTCACTAACTGACTGCAACACCAGACTGTGACAATGTGACTTTGACAAAATAAATTAAAGGGACTGTGATGGCTTATTGATCTCATGTTTCACATCTCTCCAAAAGACAACCAGACACATCAGATGTTCAGGGTGTGTGATTTCACGGAGAGAAGTTAATTCATTATAATTCAAAGTGGATGTAAGTACAGCAAATAGGTTAGGTTTACTGAGAGAAATATTTATATGTTAACATGTTTACAAGGTTAAATTGTTTAGCAGCTTACAATTGTCGCCATAATCAGCCCAAATGTCCCTTTGTGGTTTTACCTCACAGTTTACCTGATTCAATAAAAAGTTAACGTTTTGCGTGTCTTGTTTTGTTGTTGGTATCATTAGTGAAGAGGGGATGCCTCCAATGGTTGCAAAAAGAAGTAAGATTGTATAGAACTTGATTTAGTACCTCAGTAAATACCCCACTAATGGGTTTATGGTCTCAATCAATAGATTGAAGTCTTCTTCAACACAGCATGATGTTAATTTTGTCAATGATGGTCCTATTTAGAGGAAAATAGATGATAAAACAGGGAATGCTTTGGGCCATGGCTATCAAGATAGTGGCAAATCATATCAACTTCACTGTGTAACGTTATATTTAACTAGCCGTGAACTTGATTTTTTGGAGCTGTCTGTATTTTTGTCCAAGAATTTTGACCTTTTCACAGTGTGTCTTCAGTTCATGAAAGCTAATTGTAACATTGTGGTTCCCTAAAATTAATATCACAGTTAACATGAATTACGGACACGCCTTACTAACGAAGCCAGCTAGCTCCACCCTCTCCAAATATAATTCAAATATAGTCACTTCCGGGCTAGGTCAGCTGAAGGCCCGATCCTAATCCTCACCACTTTAGCAAAAATCAAAAATACTCAAATAGCTCGCCGATGTGGTCAATAGCTCTCTGGAGACGGTCAAGAATCGGTGCAAAAGAGTTTTTATTCTAGTAGGTGTCAAAGGCCGAGCTACATCCTAGCAGGCATCAAGATGGAACTAAATATGCAGTCAGTGAACATTGCCTTATATTCACCTCAAACTCCACCCTTCAAATGGCCGTTCTACCTAATGTCCTTCTTCGTGTTCGAGCCCTTTCTGATGGTGAATTTCTTGTTCTTTGCTGCCATCTTGTGGCCACTTGCATGTACATGTTAGTTGTTTTGAGATGCTCTTTAACGTCATTTGTTGTTACAATACTGCCTTTTATATTTTTGAACACTTTAGATCAGAAATTTACCATAAGATTTCAAACTTAGTCACATTGTATTTTTTAAATGATATACTTGCATAATTTGAAACTATTAAACCTTAAACACGTAATAATGTATTTTTTAAAAAGAATAACAGATTTGTAATTGATTACATAACTAAAACTCATCCACAGTGCTCACATACAGTTACAGATTGTCAACTTAGAGCTCTGTATGCTCTGGCCTGTATCTGGCCTGCCTGCTCAAATCATGACTCAGCAGATTAACAATACTGTACAGACATGTTTTCATGACATCACCAGTTTTTGAGGAGTTACTGTGACTTCAGCAGTTTTACTACATATGCAGAGACACAGAAGATAAAGGCATGCAAATAGATCGATTCAGTCTTGTACCAGTAATAAAACAGTTCTGTTCTTTTAAATAGTCTATGAGAGGAAGAATAGAGGAGAATGTTGTAAGCAGAGCCTTTTTGTTGAGATCATGATGAACAATAAATGACAATCCTGATCCCTTAAATATTTTGGTTTAGTTTCTCTCTGAGCCTAATAGTTAACCTAAATGACCTGAAACCAAAGGCCAGCTCGGTGCATGGAAGTCAATAGGAGTAGGGAGTTGGAGCGAGGCTTGCCCGATCATGCAGTTGAGAGGACGACACCGCAGAGAACGGATAGAGCAACGGTGGAGAGTCAGTCCATCTGATCTGCGTTTCAGCTAATGGCTGTACAGAGAAGAAGTACAGTGTAGGGAAACAAAATTTGAATATAGTATACCTAAAATAAACAACCAAGAACTACAGAACAGCAAAGCTGCAAAGTAGTTTAAATAGAGAATGATCGTGTGCAATCAAGAACTACAAAGTAACACAGAGTAACCCCCTGCAATATAGCTACAACTGAGGACGTCATAGAGACACTACATATAACATGGGATTGCAATGCTCATTAATGTGCTGCTGTAACTGCCTCCACTCTTCTGGCATCAGACTTCTCACCAGATTTTAGAACCTGGCTGCAGAGATTTGCTCTGCTGTGTTCAGCTCACCAAGACGTTTGCATGATTACAGTCAGTCGTGTGATGACTGAAAATTTAGAATATAGCCCTGTTTCAGTTAAATGTGTATTTATTCACATTAAACAAAGGTCTTTGGCGGATGTCAGGGATTATTATATAGTGCCAAGTTGGATAAATCTGACCTTTCAGAAAAATCTGAATTTTCCAGTTGTATATACGACTTGGAAGAAACTCGAAACTCGTGGCACAAGAGGTCCAGCACTAATGTTGGGTGATAAGGTATGGCTTGCAGAGGGATTCACATTTCAGTTCAGGGCTTTGTGCCCACTCAAGTTCTTCCAAACCAAACTGGGAAAACCATTTCTTTATGGACCTGTCTTTGTGCACAGGGGCACTGTCATGATCAAAGGGACAAATATGAACTGTTGACAAGAAGATGGAAGAAACACTACTCTCTGCTGCAACCAAGGGCGTCGAAATGGGGGAGGAAGTGGCCTGCCCCAATAGGGGCAGGGCCCTTGAAAAGCCTGGAATGAAATTGGCTGAATAAATAGGTTGAGAGGCTGGACTTTGTATTCCCCCCCACCCCAAAAAAGATAGTGGAGGCTCTCTCACCCCTTCCAAAGTTTAGTCCACCCCGCACTAGCATTCATCTCTTAACGGGCTAAACAAGGAGTGACTGCTGTTGCTGGAGCAACAACTCGTGACATTCATGTCTGTCCCAAAGAAAGGAACACCAAGGTACCAAAAAAGAAAAGAAAGATTCAGAAAGCAAAGTGAAAAAAAACAGCTGCCAACTAATTTTTTTCAAAAGAAAGGTGAGCACAATCACAACCAATACAGTTTAGATTGATTGATGCATATTGGTATAGTAGCCTAGAACATAACTTATTGTCAGCATCATAAATTAAACTTTCTAAAGTTTGAATTATTTTGCTTTTAGACCTACATGCCTTTGAACCACCAACTTACACTGTGGAATATGCATATTGCTAAAAGTTTGCTTGTGGCAAAGTAAAGGCTATCATTTATTTGAACACTGTTATTTATTTTTACACTGTGGATACAATGTGTTGAGAAAAGAGAACTAAGGGAGCCTCAAATCATCAAAAGTAAGCAGTTTGTCCTAATTTGGCCATATTGTCAGTCTAATAATTATCTAATAATCTACTAATCAAAAAAAATCCACAAACCTGTCTTGTTGAGCAGTCAGTAATAATGTATCCTCAAGCTATCCTTGACTTGTAGTTACAAGTGTATAACAATAAAAGTCAGTGGTATGGTCCTTTAAACAGCTGTTGTATAGTATCTGTATCATTCCCTGCTGACTGTATCTGATGTGGAATAGCTGCGGGACAAAACACTGCAACTTGACAAATAAACTGTAACATCTAATTCATTTCTTTGCAGTGCTGCTTCTCAGAATAATTTCCCATGTATAGGACAAGTGCTCGGCCTTCAGGGCTCTCCACTTTGCCAGGCTAATGGTGTGCATGTGCCACAGAACGGCTTCTCATCTTCAGAAGTGGCCATGTTTCCTTTTCAAAGGCCCTCAGAGCCATTTAAGTCTTCCTTTCCAAAAAAACAGACGTCACAAAGTACCCAGCCCACTGATCCGCTAAATGGGGAATTCATGAGTCAGAGCGGCTTCCGGACTCATCCACATGGACCACTGCAGGGCCTTATTATTTATTTTTAACAAAGTTTAGTGCAATAGTTATTTTTTAAACACATTTTTCATGTCTGTTTGTCTGGATCTCAACATTCCTGGGTCTCTTGTCAGGTTTCAGTAAATACGTGTCTTTTTTCCGATGGGGAACAAAAAGACTGTGAACCCTAGTGCTGTTAGGAGCAGGATTGTCTTCAGAAGAATTTTAAAGCTGCATCACATAAAACATCTACACATTATGGCTTTAATCTGATTAAGTAGCTTCTCAGAAGAGTCCAAGATGCCAGAAATTGAGATCATCACTTCAGCACTTTGACCCGTCCCCACTCCACCTTCAGATTAAAAGTCCACCGACATGCCTTTAATTTCAGCAATGACTTTCAAAAATCCTCTATCAATTTCAACTGTGCAGTTTGGAGGACTGGATCTTTAGCACTAGCACAAAGAGATATAGGCCAAAATACAAGAGCAAGGACTGTGGTTTTTACGTTTCCAGAGCTTAGCATTTCCAAAGGTTGACTCATTGAAAATGTTCCCTGCTCCTTTTTGTTCTGCACATTTGCCATGCAAATTCACCGCTAACATTCTTTTCTTTTCACTGGGTGGATTTAATATTCTTCTGCTGCGTTCTTTAATTACACGCCGCAGTGAGCATTCTACTGTCCCTCGCAAAGGGTTATTCACTGTCCAGTTGTTTCAACCATGCATTTTAATAACGCCCACACATTTAAAAGCTGTCCACTGTCATACCTTGTTAACCAGGATATTGTGGTCGTTTTTATTTTGCACACTTAGTGTAATCTGTTATTAAAACTCCCTTGATGCAAATGAAAACAGATACGTCAACAGAGATGAGATTTGATTCAGTGCATGTATCTAAGTCTGATGTGTTTGCACCATATACTAGGGATGTCCAGATCCGATCGCGAGATCGGAAATCGGGCCCGTTCACGTTGTTTCAGACTCGATCGGAATCGGACGTTACCTTCCTATCAGGACTCGGATATAAATGTATATATATATTCTCATATTTTTATTTACTGTTGCACTAAAGTCCAAAATGAAGAATTTATGTTATTTATTACTCGATGGTTCAAGCTACCTCACAGAAGTGCTCTGTTTGTTAACAGAGTTGTTGTTAACAGTTAACAGAGTTGTTGAATGTTAAAATAAGGTGAATTAAATAAAAAATAAGGAACATCCTGGATCTGTTTTTTAAGTATTATAGAAGTATCGGATCGGGACTCTGTATCGGTAGATACTCAAAATGACTCGGACTCAGACTCGAGGGCAAAAAAACCTGATCGGGACATCCCTACCGTATAAACCAAACTACAGCTGCTGGGAATTTAATTTAATTTAGCTAGGTAGGTTTATTGTCACAATATAACAAATTACATAACAGACAATATACATTAATAAAGAATCAATTATAAAAAACAAATAAACTATAATCACTGGAGCAGTGCTGAGGATCAATTAGAGTTTAGAGTTTAATCTGATCATTTGGGGGTCTGGTCTGGTGGTGTGGCAGCAGAAACTTCTATCTCTCTTCCCAGAAGGCAGCAGGGTGAACAGGCTGTGGCTGGGTGGGTGCTGTCCTTTTTTATCCTTTGGGTTCTGACGGCACCTCACCTCACCGATATCACTGATGCTCAGGAGATGGGTACCAGTGATCTTCTGAGCAGTTTAATCACCCGCTGCAGAGTCCTGGGCCGTGCACATCCCATGCCAGTTTGTGATGTTTCCAGTCAGGATGCTTTGTATCGCTCCTCTGTAAAAGCTGACAAGAACTTGGCGTGGGAATTTGTCCTTCTTAAGCTTCCTCAAGAAACACAGTCGTTTCTGAGCTTTCTTCACCAGCGTGGACATGTGAGATGTTTGAATTACTAGTGTGACGCCCTGTGGGGTCATGAGTGGGTGTGGCCTCTCTCTCTCTCTCTCTCTCTCTCTCTCTCTCTCTCTCTCTCTCTCGTAGAGGAAGAGCTGATTGCAGGAACTATGGGCACCTGAGCTAATTGTCCTGTAGAGTAATTGGGACTGATAGAGGCTTCTGTCGAGGCCAGGTCAGACCTCCCTGCGGGCCAGCTCCCTGTTTTCCCCTTTAGTTTGGTTTTCTTTGGTTGGACTATTGCTTTGTGGTATTTCTCTTGTTTTTGCATACTACAACACCTTCACACATACATTCAAGCATGCAACCATCATCATGCACAGACACTACTGAAACCACAGACTACATACCTCATACTTTAATTATGTTAATTTGAAATAACTATTAATTTTTATTATTTTTGTTAAATAAACATACATAACATAATGACACATGTTCTGAACTGTCAGCACAAGACTCAAGGCACGGCAAGATGAGAGGAGGCATACTATGTATATATTGCCATAATTTGATATACACTTAATTATATGCTTAATTATATATTGTGTGTGTGGTCTCTCCTGTGAAACCAGGTTCCAGTGTGGGTTCAGGAGGCAGACACCATCTCTACATTTAACAGTAATATTCAGATAATATTATAAGAGCAATATTGTTACACATTCATGCCAATAAAGCTTATTTAAATTTGAATCTGAGAAGGTGTAAGTCTTTCCTCTTTGATAAAGCTGGCTCAGGTGAGTCCTGAACCATGCCTTAATTATGCTGCTATAGGCCTAGCCTGCAGGGGGATTTCCCATGATGCACTTTGCTGCTCTCTTCTCTTCTTTCTCTCCCCCTGTATGCAACCTCATCCCATTAATGCATGTTACTAACTCTACCTCATACCTTTCCTGTAGTCTTGTGCTTTCTGTGTGTATATTGTGTAGGCTGTCTATCTCTCTCTCTCTCTCTCTCTCCCTCTCTCACCCCCAACCGGTTGAGGCAGTTGTCCGCCCACTCTGAGCCATGGTTCTGCTCGAGGTTTCTGACTCTCAAAGGAAGTTTTCCCTTGCTTCTTTTGCCTAGTGCTGCTCTTTGTGGGAACTGTTGGGTTCCTAGATTAAATCCTAGATTAAAGTGCCAACTTCACAGGAGCAAAAATCGGAATATCACAATAATGTAAATCACTCTGGTGTTTTCTTCTAAATGTGCCCAATCCACAGCAAAGTCTCTAAGGTGCATGATAATATAGTGATTGTGGGCTAAACTCACCTATTGTCTCATTGCTAAATCTGATTGTGAAGTCTAATATTATTTCCCACCGCATTGCGTAATAGGGGGCAGACGTGTGTGTGTGTGTGTGTGTGTGTGTGTGTGTGTGTGTGTGTGTGTGTGTTGCAGTCTTTCTCATAGATGTATGATTATAATGTCAGAGAATATTCAAGTTTTTTACTTGTAGATTAATCTTAATTTTTTCTATTACAATGGACCTTACATGCAGTTGTACCTTTACATCTTACACATAAATTTTACACACATTTTACACATAAAAGAAGAGCCCATAAAATATATACAATAAGAACACTGTAAAGATCATTAGGCTACAAATTGAGTAAAAGTTTTTTTACTCAATGCAGCACATGCTCCGTATTTCTCCAGCAGAATGCACGTTGATTGTGTCAGGATATAATGAATGTAAAGACATGTTAAGAGAAAAATCTAATATTGTGACAGACAACAAAGCTGGGGAGGCTTGTTGGTCTTTGGATTGAGAAAATGTGTAGCCTAAGAGATTTGATTTGAATTATCGTTCAAATCTCTGTTGTGTATTTTATGGGCTTTTCTTTGTGTAATGATTAAGATGTAAAGGTACAACTGCACATTATGTCCATTGCAAAAAAGGAGCCAGCGGAGAGGGGGAATAATCCGAGATAAAACTTAAATTCCACGATTAATCTACAGGTAAAAAATTTGAATTTGCTCTTACATTATAGGCACACATTTATGAGAGAAACTTCAGAAGAAAACACCAGAATGATTTTTGTGACTTTAATTTCAGGGACTTTCCAGCTTCTTGTTCTTGTAAATTTGACACTTTCAACTACGATTTTTTTCTCTCGATTCATTAACCCCCAACCTGGCTCCATATTACTGGATATGTAAAATAGTCAATTAAATATCTGAAAACACTTAGGATTTCAATTATAGCCTACAGATTGGCTACATCTAAGGAACTGTCAACCGTTAATTAATTAAGATCTTTGTCTGAACGTAACGCTGTTGTGTTCAGAACTTCATTGCAGCCGCAGTGGAACAAATCAGGATGAAATCCAAACATATTTTATGAAGTGGTGTGTATTAACACCCTACTTCTCTTAACTGCATTTATTAAATAATTCCTCAGACAGAACCTAACATGATTTTAATAGACTGTAAACTTTAGTAAACCTTTCAGTCTTGTCAAACAATAATCAATATCTGTTATGAGAGCTCTAGTTCTCAACCTTTGGGTCTAATTTCACAGATTGTTATTTATGTGGCAGAAATGTTGATGTTCATAGTTTAGCGTTGCACATACTGAGGGCTAATAATGGGTGATAATGAACAAATGGCTTAATCCTGTACTGTGGTAAAAGTTTGACCTTGTCCAAAACAGACCCAAATCTGACGTGCAGGAATACATTTTCCAATCTGACAGGGATCATAAGATTAGACCAGAGGATAATTAGACCCAAACCAACATGCGCTTAACATGGACAGCGTCATTATATGACTGCTTCAGTTCATTGTGTTATATTTTTGTACTTGCATTGTGTTCTTCCACCCTTGTGAGTGTGTTTTGTGTCAGAGAGATTATGTACTAACACAGTGCCATTGTGCACTTCCACTGAGTTTGGTTTCACACAGTTTCACACACCACAATAAGGCTACAGAGAGGTGAAGTGGCTGTGCAGCTGCTTGTGAAAAAGGAGGAGGAGATCCTGTTAGTCTCTGCTCCGGATGATGAGCTGAAATCACAGAGGAGAGAACAAACAACCCTGGCGGCTGCCTCCAAAGCCACGATCTGAGCCTGAAGCAGGTTGGCGCTTCATCTGCATCTCAATGAGGAATTTGATCACAGCTCAGCATTCAGAGGCAACGGCACAATGTGAGGCTACCAGGGCCGCTGCTTTCAGATATGAAAATACATCTGGGAGACAAATTAAAGACAGAGGGGGAAGATAGACGTGTGAAGCTCAAAATGCAGCGTGTTCGCTGTGTTTGATTGATACTCTGCAGAGTTTCTCCCTCTAGGTTGGTCTGTTTTTCCAGATAATGATGACATCCAAACAAAAAAAAGTCCTGACATTTTCCACCTTTTTATGTGATAAACTTGTTAGCAAACAGTTGCCTATTTACACGTGCACCAAACATGGAGAAACATTTGGATTCTCCTTTAAGCTATGTTCTGGCCAGATGTCACCAGATGACCACAGTCTCTGTGGGCTTGTAACTATGAGACACCCACTCACATCACACCATTGTTGATGTATAAATAATTATAGCAACTTTACGTTTGTCTAACTTATTTTCTTAGATTGACTTAGTGGGTTTTGCATAAGTACAGCTAATAAACAGATTTAATAAACTATTCAGTTACATATTATATAATTTTTTCATAAAGTCTAGGTCTGGGTGATATGTGCAAAAACATTATCACAATAAAAAAATTATTTCATTATTTCTCTTTAAGTTTAAAAGCTGAAGAACCCAGATGGGTAATTGTGGTTTGAAACGTTTCTTTATGGTCAGATTATACATTATTGAACATTTGTTATATTGTTATTGACATATTGAAATTACCATTATTGTTTTATTGCCCAGTCCTAAAAGAGTCTGCTTTTCACAGTGTTTTGACATTGTCGTTCAGCACACCATCAAGCAGCTGAAATGAGTGATTGGTCACTGATCCGAATTTTGAGATGGCACAAGCCTTTAAGCTTTCAATAAGTAGAGAAGCCAGATATGGAAGAAAAAGAGAAAGTTATGTGCTTCATAAACAACACACACACACACATTCTTACTGCACAAGCCATCACAGTGGGGAGTCGATGAGTCATCCCTGTTTTATACGGGTGGTGCATCAATCACCTTCTCCTGATGGGAGCAGATGGCGCGTGGCGGCTCAACCAGTGTGGAGAAGTGTGGTGGTGTGTGTGTGTCTGAGAGTCAGTGCTGAGAGTGCCAGCCAGCGAGGGGGAGCGGTTAGATGAAGACAGATGCAAACGGTAGCGCAGAGGCCTCCGGAGAGCAGCCACCCACAGACGACAGTGCTCGGTGTTCGGTGTTGATCTGGTGCCAGAGAACCAGCTGTGCTGCAGGTGCAACAACAGAAGAAGAAGACGAGACAGAAGAGGGAGAAGAAGTGTGGGAGGGCGGTGCTTTGATCGGAGGAATGTGTGACTCGTTGGGTGCCAGGCGTACTTGCCAACCCTCCTGATTTTCCGGGAGAGTTTTTCATTGCCGTCTCCTGGTTTCCTCCAGGAGTCACAATTCTCCCATATGTCTCCCAATTTATGACAAATGTTAACAACTTTTTGTCCTTTACAGTACCACAACCTGTTTCCGGCACTGTACAGAGCGCATTAACCCTGCAACAACTCACTCTCTCTAGGGTTTCCACCCAGACAACATGCATGTGACGCAGAAGAGCGTTCACGCCATTCTCCACAAACTCTTTTTCTGAGAAAAATTGGACAATAATGACATGACATCCTGTCAACACTTATCGGTTGAGGAAGATCATGTGATTTGATTGAACTCTCCAGAATAGCTACTGAACGCGTTTTTTGATTCGCTGTTTCCAAGATCAAGAATGAGCACGAGTTTACGGGATGTCAAAGATAGTACAACTTTGTTTAACTGAAAGAATATTCAGTATTTCAAAATAGTCTCTGTCCAAAATCTAACCAAAGCTGCATTAAAGCCAAGCAACTTTCTTATTTTGCACTACATTTGCCTACAATGTGGTAGCTCATGTGCAGTTAACTGATTAAAGCCAGAGCTGTCCAGTATTGCTGAAAAAGATGTAATGCAACGTCGCATGTGTGTAAAACCAGAGTGTGACTCCAACACCACCTTGGTTTGTGGCCTTTCCAAAACTGTTTGCCCCTCCCTCTCCCTGCCTACTTCCACTCCGCTCAAACCAGATCTCATCTCATGCGTCACATATACACGCTTTGGAAAAGCTGTGTCTAAAGTATGCAAAACGAAGATTTTGCATGTGTATGATACGCTGCAGTTTGCAATAGTGTTGCAACACAAAGGAGGCTAACGCTACCGCTGCCAGCACATCGGCACAGCTGTAAGGGTTAACCGGTCGACAATGTGCATTTTAAGAATTGAGATGTCCTTCAAGATGGCGCGCTGAGATTGATTTCCAGGTCACACACTCGAGCATCGAGCAGTTGAGGAGTCGAGGAGGCAGAAATTTGGGAAATGACAAAGGCCCCTGTACTTTTATAGCTACTGTTTTCAGCAGCTTTTCTGCTCATGTTCAAAACTTACTGCACATTCAGAAACTCTCCCACATAGACTATCTTTGTTCTCTGACATGTTGAGAAAAAAGTCATAATATCATCATCAACTAATCATATTTTTTTAAGTCTACCTGCCCTATAATCTGCTGTGCATTAGCCTGCATTATTGCTCTGCTGATATGGTCGGACCTGCTTCAGACAAAGAACCGTTTGGGACTGTACTGGATGAGAGGAGGTGGATAAACGAAACGAAAGAAATCTCACCACATATCCAGACACTCAGCTCACAGTCCCAAACAGAGCAAGTTTGCTCTTCACATTTTAGATGTTGTAAAAGTCTTTCAGTTATTTACCGTGACTCGCAGCACCATACGAGACGCTGGTGTTGCATCAGCTGGTCGGAGTTACTTGCCCAGAGTCGATCAGTGATTAGTTGTTTTTTTACTGCGTGATTAAAATTTATGTGTAGTGTGAGAGCTTGAAAAGTGTCAAAGGCGTGAGTTCCACACTCAATGCCTGAGAGTTGGCAGCTCCAAAGCTATCCTAGGTTAATTGTCTGCCTAACTGCTCCTCACCTTCACCTGTCAGACATACTGAACCCCTATGATTTTATTTTCTCTGTGTAATGTGTCTTTTCTTTTCTGGGCCCCTAACAAGCTGCAGTGTTTGCTTGAAGCGACTGGCTTTACATTAGCGGCCCCTGCACATCTTCGGTGTTTCGTTCTTACCATTTTCATAACAGCGGGGGCTGGGTTATCAGATAACAAGTATGAACTATGTTTTAATGATAACAATACATGTAGTTTTCATGTAAATACATATAAATTGTTTTGGTAGAGATCTAAGACAGAAAGTAACATACTTGTACTGTGTTATTGTACTTGATCCCATTTTAGGGTCTACCATAGACCTTTGCATGGGCCCCCCCTGGGCCTTGGGCCGGGGTCATCTGTACCCTTTGACCCTGCCTGGGGCCACATTTGAAAAATAAACAGTATTTTCACATGTGGCCCTACTGCTCTTCCGTACAAATGTATTGAATATTATAACCAAACAAAATAATGGTTAGTCCTGCATCTGTATGCACCTAACTAGCAATAGCTAGGCTAAGCTACCATAGCTGCCAGTGTGCTCCTCCCTAACTCAGCAGAGTAGACACAACAACCTGAAAATTCAGTTTCTACCACAGCAACGCCACACTAAACCCTGTGCACAAGTTAATTATTTCAGAAGTTACTGTTTTTATAAGAGCTGGCCAAGGATTAAAATTTTTAATCATGCATTGTTATGCAGAAAATTGAATAATGAATGCTAAAGTAGTGTATTGCAGACTATCTAAATGTACTGCTATATATCCAAAAGTGCAATAACATGTGGTTTGCAAAAACTTTAAACAAATAAGGTGCTTTTTACCAGCAAGATTCCCTTTACACAGCAGCAATAAAATATTTCTTGTAAATCTCAACTTAAACATTCATTTTATCAAATCAAACATAAAACCAAAGTTATTTGCCACTGCCAGGGAATTACCTTTTATCTAGCTTGTTAAAACAAGTTACCATTCTACTTTTCCCACACTCTGCATCCAACGTAGTCTGCAGAAGCCTCCCTCCGCTGCTTGTTTGGGTCGGTGATTTGCAGACTTATGGTTTGACTGTATGTGTGTTCAGAGCCACTGAGCAACAGACCTTCAAAATATTTAAAATTTAAAGAAAAACAAACTGTGTTAACGTGAGATAAAATAATTGTCGGCGTTAACTAATTAATTAATTAATTAATGCGTTAACTCAATAATAACGTGTTTACATGCCCAGGCCTAGTTTTTATCAAATATACCTGCCAAGCTCTATAGATGTAATGTTGTCTGCATGTTTGTCAAGTGATGTCCAAGCAATGTGCATTTCGCTGAATAGTAGGGAACGTGATTCTAATTCAAATAAGCATATGTATGAAGGCAATAACAAGAGTAGCTCCTCTCATGATAAAAAACTTCCCTCCACACACACACACACACACACACACACACACACACACACACACAGTGAATAGAGACCTAAAGGCAAACACCAGCACTGACACATATCCGCTCTTCTTTTCAGATGCTCTGATGCGTGAGCTCACACGCAATGCAGTTTTCCCTCATACATTCCTCTGGTGAACAGATAATATCAGCAATGCTCAAAAGAGAAATATAGACATTCTTTCCAGTGTCGACCAGAGAGGATGAGAACAGAGAGCACACTGCAGTGTTTTCTTATCAAACTGCAAACGCATTGACAATTACAGCCAATAAAATCACTATCATCTATAAAGCAGGGCATGATGTTATAGAAGTAAGTACGTCTCAGTTGCATGAAAGGTTACACAGTCACAAATAGAAACCCTAACAGGAGTATGACAGTCACACTTCTAAGGCAGTTTAAAGACTTACATTTTCCAGTGTGTGGAAGCACATTTTTTTTTTCATAACTCACCTCATTATATTGAAAGATTATTTCATGCTGATCCTTTTCACTTTCATCAATATACAGTAATTATAACCAGGCTGACACTTGTCAGCACTTCTGTGTGTGTTTTTTAACACAGTCTGCTTTCAGTTGTGTGGTACATAGATTGAAGCATCATTGTACATTCTCGGCATGTGCTCTTAACACTTCCAGGGACTGCTTTTCTGCCCCTCTGCACTACAGACTCACAAAACAGTTGCAGGCATCACTTCAAATGCAATTTATCAAACTCCCTGAGCTTTCAAGAGCACAGACCACACAGCACTCAGAGAATTGTGATGAGGGACAATTCAACCTGAAATTCAATAAGCTGTTTCAGATCAGCCATTTCCTAACAGAATACTCAGGTCACATGTTGAAATGGAGCAAAAAGGTGCTGTCTGATGACTACAACTGTGGGTGAATTGCAATGTCACTACAAGGCCCACACTACATTCATAGAACCAGCTCCATAAAGAAATGATTTTGCCATTTTGCTGTAGAAGAGTTGGATTGATCTGTATAGAGCCCTGACCTCAACCTCGTCCAACACTTTCAGATTAACTGACAGTTATATTTCAGTTTTGGATCACTATTATTCCAGGGACAATTCATCTACAATTCAATACATCTTGATACTTACCTCAGCTAAAACTAATTGATGTCAAAATGTAAATACTCCTTCCTTTTTACTTACCTGGTCCTGTACAGTCATTAGTGTGAATAAATATGTGTAAATACATCTTGATACTTACCTCAGCTAAAACTAATTGATGTCAAAATGTAAATACTCTTCCCTTTTTACTTACCTGGTCCTGTACAGTCATTAGTGTGAATAAATATGTGTAAATACATCTTGATACTTACCTCAGCTAAAACTAATTGATGTCAAAATGTAAATACTCCTACCTTTTTACTTACCTGGTCCTGTACAGCCATTAGTGTGAATAAATATGTGTAAATACATCTTGATACTTACCTCAGAAGCTACTGTACCCAATCTGTAAAAATCTAAATACTCTTACTTGTTTACTCTTCATCGTCTATGCCAGTAAAGATCATTTGTTAATACATATCTATGTGTAAATACAATTAATGTTCTTTTTTCCCATCTTTCTGTTGTCTTTCTTGTTTCATTTATATTACAGAATGTTCTATTCTGTTTCTACATTGTTAGTTGTTTATTGTTGTTTATTATCCAAAGAACGTTAAAGTCAAGGGCAACAGGACTGTTCACACTCTTATTCATCGTGCTGCTTTTAATTGCCTTGGGACTGGAATGTACATGGGGCCCACCCACTCTTTCATAGTGTCCTATATATATTGTGTGCATCTACATATATTTATATGTGTGTGTGTACTTATTTCAATATTTGTGTGTATTCATTTTAATAAAACGTTTGAAGTGTCCTAAAATAAGTCTGATAAATCATATCAATCAATCCCACACACAAAAAACACATATTTGAGGAAACATTATTTGTTTTATTAAACCATAAACATGTAATATGCTTTTTAAAAATAATATACACAATTAATATCAATCAATATCATGATATGTCACATAGATAGCCAAATGAAGGCGCAGGCGCAGTTGATCACACACTATAGTCGCGCAGGTTCACGGGTTCGAGCCCAGCCCGCGGAGTGTGACTTCTTTCACATGTAACTAAAACTCCTCCATAACGCACAGGAATATAGCCCGAATATTGTTACCGTGCAAATTTGTGCGTGTATTCCAGTTTTCTGCGTCTTTTTCAACTGCGTGCGGGAGCGCAAAGACTGGGCGGCAGCCTTTACGCTTAGCGGCGCTCTACCATTTGAGCTAATTCCC